>OX387719.1:7153225-8403225 GCA_947577245.1 Andrena bucephala
CGTATATAAATTTGAATCGAAATGGATATTTGTGATAGCCAAGTCTTTCTCCTGGCAACTCTACATCACTCGTACAGAGGATAAACAAGCGCCACCATGGTGTTTGGTAGCATTAAGACAGTGAGGGAAGGTATCAGAATTGAGTAGACCATAAATAAAGCTAGAAAATATTCGGATCACGGAGAAACAAGTCAATACCCTGTATACGTGAAACTATAGTACCACCAGTATTAAACAAAGAAGCCTTCCAAGAGGATTGAATCCTTTAGTAAGAGGTTCTGTTTATGCATGTGGCAAGTTACCTCGAAAAATCGAACGCGGAGCATAGAAATTGCAAAGTACACGATCCCTAAAGCACCTTGATGAACGTATCTAACCGTCGTTCATCCCCCAAGAGATATCCAACTACGTGTAAACCTACGGCCTACGTTATAGCCCAGGCTCCCCATACGTGATGCAATGCAGCCCAGGTAGTCACCAGAATACGAAACTACCCCAGCCCTGCCACCCCTTTCTACCACACCCACACGCGGTCACATCTTCCTCCCACCCTCTGAATGGCGTGTCTATGGCACTTTTTCTTCGTGTTCATATCGGATCGCGACCATGTGTCTACATCCTCCCTCCTCGTCCCCCATCACAGTTGCATACGGCGAAACTCATTTTCGCGCGAGGGTTTACATCCTGAATCTACAAAATATAGCCTCGGCTGGTATTTTGCTGCCCCCATTGCTGCTTCCGTCGTGGCTGCAAATTTTCCTCCACCTACCGTGCACCGTTAAGCGTAAAGTAGGCAAAAGGGGAAGGGAAGTGAAAGAGCTATGGTGATACAATCTTTCAAATTGCTACAGAATATGTAAATAAAGCAGCACAGAAACGTGAAGAAAACGTTGTCAAGAAAATTCGTTGGAGGATAACAGCATTGCAAATGAAGGTTTTCAGTGAACATAAAGGAAAAACAAATGCCATTTTATCTAAGGAGTTATAAATACTGGGGGAATGTTTTTCTTACTTGAATAGTCACGATACAATTCATATCATTTGCCAGGGCTCTTTTAGTTCCCTCTTTTAATCTATACGTAACAATATACACACGAGAAATGGAATATTAATTACAATAATTTAACACTAACGTGCCCTTTTTTTTACTGCTTTCGCATATAGATTTATAATGGTCCATCACTGTGCCATCAAATCCGATTAACTAGCAATTGCTCAATCTCGAGATATTTGATAGAAAATACGTCTTCTTCAATGAGAATCCCTAACTAAAATAAAGCTTCTCAGCTTCTTGAGTAATTAGTTCCCAAGTTCACGACGAAGTAACAATCTACTCTTTCTCTCTCTCGCCTCGTTGCATATTTACGAACAAAACCGATCGTGATATAAAGAGAATAGAGAAGCAGGACGATAAGATCAATAGTTGGAGACACTTACAATTAGTAGTGAGGACACTCAAGCCCTTCTTGCATAATTAGATTCCTCATTCTTTTCTACATATGCTCTCCAAAATTCATTGCTGTATCATTAAAATTGACAGAGCTATGGTAAATTTTATGAATCGGTGTTGACCGACTAACCCTAACTCGTATTTAAGCCAAACATACATCAATCTGAACGTGACACGATCTATGACTATCTTTATGACTATATTTTTTCAATATTCTATATTTTTTCAAATATTATGCACATATTAAATAAATAATAAAAAATAATGTTAGGACTACTAAAAGGGTTATAATTAAAATTAATTTGACTGATTAATTTAATACATAATTCCGATTGTAATAATGCCACTACAAAGGAGATATATCAAATTTTTAAATATTATACACACTTTTACAATAACTTCACTATGTATCAAAAATATCTAACTTCGTAATGTTTACGAAGTAACTGTATCTGTATACTTTTCTCGAAACTGACTTTTGGTACTGAAGCCCTTCTTGCATCCAACAGTACAGTTAATACCGCAGCGAACGTAGCGCGTGGCCAGATCCAACACGGGAAGCCGGCTAAACGAAGACATCGCTTGGAGATAAATAATTTTCGATCCGGCTGTGTTGCTATAACCGTGACGGACGCTTAAAGGAATTACGTCGTGCCTGAAGGAAAGCTGAGTCCGTGAAATCTAGGCGACCTGGGTATCATCGAGTAGAGTCACGAATGTTCCGCGCCACTCGTCCACCGCAGAAAATTTTTGAAGGACGAAAAGACGAGTTTGCAGAGTCGACGAAATCCATTCCCGACCCAAACGAGAAGACCACGAAATCATGGAATTACTTTTTCGCCACACGCTGAATATAGAAACGCCCGGTGTTTACCCCGATAAATATCGTCGTGCAAATTCCACGGCTTATCCTCGCCGTCCGCTTTTCTTCTTCGCTCTTCACCACCGTGCCACCTCGTTATTGGCAATGCCCTCGCCCGATAAATTCCGTTCGATATCGACGAACCTCGCCTGTACAAACGAAGCAACTACAAAGGCAGACCGCTTTCATGGAATTCGCGAATCTTGGTCCGCGATAATTTACTTTCCCCTCGAGAGAAGCTGATTCTGGATACGGGGTTAAAGAACCAGCGACGAAAAAGGTTCTTAAAAATTTAATTGACTGCCGCCACGGCGAAACTGATTGCGTTATAGAATTAAAGGGGCGGTCTTTGAAGCGTCGTTCCGACTAACGGGTCAAGAAATGCCCCTTCCTTTTTAACCCGATTCCTCTGAATCTGTATAGGATAGCAGCGAGGTGATCGATCGTTAAATTCCCTCTAAAAGTAGGATGAAATAACGAATGTAGCTTGTTCGAAAGGTAATGGAACGATTGGAATTTTTTAATTGCAACTTGTTAATCTAGGATGGATTTAAACCAATCATTGAATGTTTGATTCGATTTTAATGCATCTGTTCGGTGTTTAAGTTCGTTATTCGTAGGACCGCTAAGAATAGTGCCGCGGAGAATCGTAACAAACATGATCGAGCATTAAGCCCGTTGAAATTCGGCAACCACGGAAACGCGAATGTTTACTCAGCACTTACTTACTTATGCGGAGAGAATGTTTGACGTGGTGCTATGCAAATGCCAGAAGGGGGATATAATTTTAACGCCATTTGATAGTTCAGACTTTAGAGTCAATCGTAATTTCCGATAAAATAATTAAAAGGTGATCGGCAATGAAATCAATAGTCGAACGAAATTTTTAGACGATTAAAAGAATGTGGTGGTTAAAAGAGATCATTAAACGTGTCTCCCGAAATTAGTATTGGTATTGGTATTGGTATTGGTATTGGTATTGGTATTGGTATTGGTATTGGTATTGGTATTGGTATTGGTATTGGTATTGGTATTGGTATTGGTATTGGTATTGGTATTGGTATTGGTATTGGTATTGGTATTGGTATTGGTATTGGTATTGGTATTGGTATTGGTATTGGTATTGGTATTGGTATTGGTATTGGTATTGGTATTGGTATTGGTATTGGTATTGGTATTGGTATTGGTATTGGTATTGGTATTGGTATTGGTATTGGTATTACATCGTTATTACTCGAGGATAGTAATAAATTATATAACACATATAAGATGAGTTATAGTAAAAGTAAACAACTAGAGTAAAACCGAGATTGCAGCTGCAAATTAAGTAGTAAATAATTTTCCCTCGTATAATAATACACTGCTTGAAGTGTAACTTATACCTTTAACTACATAATCACCTAGAGATTAATGAATTCCACCTACTTAAATTAACTAAAAAAGACTTATAAATTGCACACAAAGGTTAACAGCAAATAACGAATCAAAATTGATACTCGAAACCCAGCAAACGCATCACTATACCCTATAAATCATTTAATAATAATTCTGAAATGTATAATACCATTACAACCATGATACTCATTTCCCTGGCGAATTAAAACTCACCTCTATCGGTGGAGAGGCTTAAATCAAAGCGGCTGTCGGAAGAAAGTTCCCCGGGGCTGGCCGAGAAAGAATATCACCGTGGAGATACGCCATTCGGTTACTCAAACAAGCCTCGGTTATGATTTTAACACGAGCAGATAGACCGATAGATTGGTCGAAAGAGGTGCTGACGGGGCTGATGCAGTCGGAGGGGGATGGCTCGACCTCGGTGAAACGGTTCTGATACAGCCAGGCTGGCTTGCGGACGCGGGCAAACCGTAACAGTTACGAACACCCTGGTTCGTGGCTACCAGGCTCCTCTATCCTACCAGACGGAGTATACCAGACCGTGGATTCTAGTACGGAATGGCTGCCGGTGAACTCGAAGGTTGCAGAGATAGTTAGGAGGGTTGGGGTTGAACGTGATCTTTCATAGCTGCTTGATTGGCCCGGCCAGTGGGCGAATCTATTGTCCCGTTCGCGATCCAACAACGCCACTGGCCGGCCGACAAAATATTTAAGGCGCCCCTAAACTGGCAACAATAAAAGGAGACACGTTGATGAAATCAAGATCGCAGGAAAGTTGCGCGCCCGCCGACCCCGCACGCCCACGCGATCGAGGGAGACGACGGCCCAGGGAACCAGAAGGAAACGGACAGTGGATGAAGGATCTATACACTTCCCTCCGAGCGGGGAGAATCCTGGGAGAAAGGAAAGAGGAATAAGCGTCGGATTCCGGGGTCAAGTCACGCTAGAGTGATGCTTCTGTCGTTTCGTTATCAAATTAATGCGTCCCCAGGGCCATCGCGATCATTCCTGTGCGATTGACTTTAGAAAAGCTTGAATATTTTTACCGTTCGTAATGGTGGTTTTTTTTTTATTTGAAACACGACATTGTGAGATAGGCACTATTGGATTTTCCATGTATCGGAGACTCAAGGTAGAGTGTTTGAAGAAGAGAATACGATAGATGTCCCCATTAAGGGTCAGTTCTAGTGTATTGAGAACTGGGTTTTATTTTTTCTATTAGAAAATGGTCAATAAATGTGAATATTGAAATTTTCAGCACTTTGCCTCTGAATTTATTTGTGCCTATCATCTTCGTTAGAAATATCGTGCTAGTTTTAAGTTGCTCCTAATTCCTTCTTTTCACCACGAAATATCTCGTAACTCGTACAGACATACGAACTTGCTGGATTCTTTATTACCCGAATCTTCGCCCTGTACTTTTTTACGTTTCTAATTGCTGGGCGCTGGAGACCGAAGCGTTCCACTTTTTTAAAAATATTTTACAGATCCCTGCACCGCGAAGCCACACACACAGGTGCAGGGTTCTACCGACTTTCGACCTCTGGAAAATCACGAGTGATCACGCTCTGCCCAAAACGTACGATCGACAGGTGATTCGCGCAAATACCTTCCAGTACCTCGAAATACCTGGTCACCGTGGATTGCGCCCTGGTGGAGTGAAAGGGAATAAAGGAGAGAGACGAGCAGAGAGGGGAACAGGACAAAGGGAGAAGGAAAGAAACGGACTGAGGGTATGTGTGTATTTTCCAGAGGAAAAACGAGCGGAGTCGTGGCTCAGCTCGTAAATACTAGGCATCCTACCGTTGATTGGGGCGTGAATCTTCCAAGTAAATACATATATATCTATATACCATGTACATGTATGTACACCCTAAACTGGCAACTTACTTTCTGCTGCGCGAATAGAACCACCGATACACTGATTACGCCACACGGGCTTAATTGATTCCAGACCAATCTGGAGGTCCTTGGGACTGCCGATGCTACTTTTTGAACCTCTTTTATTTATATTCCTTCCCTTCCCACCTATTTCCGCCCCTTCATTTTCACCGTTCTCTCTGTAACCTCTCTGTCTCTCTTCATCCTCCTAACGATTTAATCTCCAACCGTTGCTGAATTGGCGCGCGTAATAGAGCTCGATTTTTAATCCTTCAAAGCTTTAGTGTCTGGAGGAAATGCGGGACAAATAAATTCACGAAATGAGTGGTGATAAATTTGTGGCTGATAAGCGACGAAGAGCTTGTAAAATTAATTACAAAATTAATACTCTAACTCCTAGCTCTCTTTACTGTATTATAATAAAATTATCCATGAAAGGAAAAGTTCTATTTCTTCTTCTATCTCAGTTACATATAGGGAATACAATCCCGGCCATTATTTACTATCCCGGGATTGCGGGATTTTTTAAATTCTATCTCGGGATTCCGGCACTATTTCCGAGAGTGGGTAAAAGAAAATTTCAGTAATTAAAATGATTTATTATGTGCTAAAATTCTAAATCTTTATTTAATGTAAACCAACTTACTTTCTATCATTAGTCTAAAACATCAAACGTCAACCAAGTAGTGAGAAGTGGAACGATCCCTGCACCCCCCCCCCCCCCCGCCACGGCCCCGAAGAAATGTGCTCTCACTGTAAGCTCCGCGAGGTCTTAAAAAGCTTCTGTCGTCTGAACCCGACAAACAAGCGAACAGTGATCCGTCGGCATTTAATTATCATACCGGGACGTATTTTTTTTTATTCCCAGCTACATCCCGTCTTGTCTGTGCGCGCGATAGCAGACTGAAGGGGGGCTATAAGCAGTTCCTTCCCGTCGGTGCAAACGTAATGATGTACGTGTTCGTCGGACCCACCCTTGTTCCCATCTTACCCCCCCCCCCTCTGCCCTCCCCCCGTTCTCTTCACCCTTCTAAATCGTACCTCCCCCTTTCGCCCACCCTCCGTGGAAAGCCTCTCGAGCAGCCTGTAACGTCGGAACTTAAAGCGTGCAGCTAGTTTCGCGAGCGTAACAAGAAGTAACAGCTGCAACGACTCCGCGGCACCCACCGACAATATATCCGAAAGATCGAGCAGACGAAAGTAATTATGCGGGATATATCGGAGCCGAACCCCACGCCGTTTTGCCAGTGGCCGCGAGCTTCTTAAATCTACGGGGAAAACTTTTTGATTTATCGTCTCGGCGGCCTGTTTGACCCCACGATGCCCGTGGCACGATTTCACGGCAAAAGCCGACGTAGGGTAGCACTTCCATCTGCTTAATTCCACGATTTCCTAATAACAACTACATAGGAAGATTGTTGAAACGAAATTTCTGGAAATCGTCGATCGTAAGGATGAATTGTCTCGATTATTAATAGTTCGATTCAGACGTTCGAGTTGCCCTTAAAATTAATTCAAAGGCGAAGTGTTATTATTCTCCGGAATTGTATTGCTCTGTTCACTGCGAAACTACTACAAGTTTACAAGATTTTAAAGCAGAATTGGGCATTTACTAAATAAAAAATTATTTAAGTAACGGATCAAATAAAAGTTACTTTAACTTTAGATTATTTGGCGAAGCAAGTTAATTTTTTTATTCGACGACAATTTATTCGTTACAGTTACAGTTAATGTTAAACTTGAACAATTATGCGACGCTGAAGTTGAAACGTTCTACGAATAGAAAAATTAACTTTATTCGTCAAATAAAATTAACCAGGCTTTTTTTAACTTTTATTCGTTATTCGAAATTTATTTAAATAAAAATTTTGCCCATCTCTGTTTTAAAGTACTTGCCAATGAAAATATGCTGTCCGCTTATAGATAGATGTATAAAGAAGCAACGGATTGAAATATTGACGAAAGGTTTTCCTAGGAGAGAATTTGTAGGATATAACATATCCCTTCGCAGATACTTCAGACACTTCATGGTAGTCGAGACTCAAATGGATTGAAGAGACGGACACAATCCTTCGCCCCGGCGGAAATAACGTCCGCTGTAATCCGTTAAACCAAGGCGACGTTGCATCGAGATCGAATCTCGAGAATGAGATCGTTTACCGTTGAATACATAATCAATATTGGTCCCTCGCACAATGTAAACATCAGTCCCGTCCCATTTGCGCCGGGGAAATCGTGGCGAGGGTATAGTATTCAATGAAACAAGTTTGCTTTTGTCCGACAATTACGTTGAAACAATGAGCCGCCCCCGATCCTTTCGACTGGCTCGTTCAGCAGCTGCCACCTTCTACGTTCTGCCTTGTACCACAGCCACCATTGCCATTCCCGACCTTCATCGCACTTGTCCTACCCGAAAATCCCCCAACTAATATCAAACTTCGGGGAAAGAAAAACCCGCCAGCGAGCATCCACCCACCTCAATTGATCTATGTAGATATGGAAGCGCCGGGTACACACATTCACACAAACGATCTACTTCTACATAGGGTGAGTCAGAGCTAATAATGATAATTCCTTCACGAAGAAAGTAATTAATACTTTCTTAGTTTGCTCCTTTAGTAGCTTCCTTTATAAGATTTATCTTAAAAAGAGATCTGCACGAGATATAAGACACACGTGTGTCAAGGGATTGAATTAACCATCTTTTTCCCCCTATTTATGCGACCTACTCAAAATCGTCTCAGAACAATTTTACTTACATCCGCGTACATAGATACAAGCAGGGCGTGAGTTGTGTGCAATGTGTGGAGTAATCCACACTTGAGATTTTGCTGTGTGTGGATTTCCACATTCGGGAATTCGGAAGGCATTTTACCATTTTTTTTATTTTTTCGTTTGCGTACTACTGTTTTTTAGGCTGCTGAAATTTGATCTTTTAATTTGTACCCCACCCAGAATAAATCAGTGGATTTAAACGTCTTCCTAGTGTGACGACTGAAAAAAAAAACTTAATTTTTCGAGAATTAAAAATGGGAACAAGGATTGCACGTATCCTTTTGCAAGTTTGTAGCTTCATTCTAACACCACTTAAGACTACGATGCTCCTATTCCGCTATAAATGGATATTTTTACTTACAAATTTTTTGTATAGTCTTCAAAGCTGGTAGAACAACGCTACGAACGTGCAAATGATACGTGCAATACTTGTTTATTTTTTTACTTTCCGAAAAATTAAGTTTTTTCCAGTCATCACTGATCACACTAAGAGGACCCCTTAAGGGGTTACGTCTATCTGTGGGGTCTGAAAAATGTATATGTATTCGGGAATTTTGGGGGAAAAACTTTAAGGCTTTTGTAATCAAACCTTTCTGCATTCGAAAGTGTACACGTTAAACTACTTATAGCAATTTTTGCGATGGAAAATATAAGTAAATAAAAGAAATATCAGTGATCTCCCGGCAGCGATTTTTTTCAGTAGTTTGCGGTGACCACTTTAATTTTGATCTGGTTCATCTGAAATAAAAAAATTCGCGGGAACTTAGTTGGTATATTAGATTATCTAGTCCATAATCGGCCATTATCCCCAAAAATTAATTTACTACAAAATGTCGGCATCTCATAGCAAAGGTATCGATTTTCGCCACAGAATCGCTCTCATTTTTCATAATTTTTCATCTGTAAAATAAAAACTACGCAACGGAAATGAAAAAGCCACGATTAAGGAATAGATAATCTAATTTTTTATTTCTGATAAACCAGGTCAAAGCTACAGTGGACACCGTAATAAAAAGGCGCTGTCGGGAGATCGCCCAAAATTCCATTATTTATTTAGTTATCGCATTGCAAAGAAAACTACAAAAACTTTAAAATATATACTTTCGAATATACAACCGTTTATTTAAAAAAGTCATCAAGTTTTTAAAAAAAAATCCCGAAAATACTTGTGTGTTTCGACCTTACAAGTAGGCATAACCCCTTAAGTCCGACGCCTGGTAGCAGACGTGCGTGCTCCACTTCGCCCCATTCTGTCTGACCAGCGACCTGCCAACACTACTGCATAATTCGCCTGCCCGTACAGTTTCGTCCAAGTTGTCCGACGACCTCCTCGGCAACGGCAAGTCTTCTCCCAAATTCTGTAGAAAATTCATTATCCACATTTACCGATAATTCCCGAACACCCCGTACAAGTGTCGACTATAATGCTTCTGGTAGCCGCACGTACGTGCAGCACACACACACACTGTGGCACAGAGCACAATGTCCATCGGTGGTGTAGACACGTCTACTGTCGTCTACCCACTAACACGACCGGGAATTTCCAACGCGAGCGTAAATATGTATTCACAAGCCCGGTGTAATGCTCCTTCCAGAGACGAATACATCTGTAACCATGGTATGGGTGTTCAACGGGCGGGTGTATGCGTGTGTGCCTAGGTGGCCACGTTACATAAAAGAGGGCCGAGTTAGGCGGCGGGACGGGTCTGTGGATAAGGTTGAAAAGGGAGGAAGGAGGGTCGGTGATGCCGCGGCGGTACCCAGGAAGTAAAACAGAAGGAGAGAATGTTCCGCGGGAAATAATTGATTGTATTAGGTGAGTTAGTATTCCGCCTGCGGATTGCGCGGCCGAACTCTTGCCGCGCAAAGCTCTCGGGCTTATCCCTCTGTGTGCGCATGTCGGTGTGTGTGTGTGGGTGCAGCCTCTGTACGTCTACGTATACTTAGACGATGCAGCCAACGGCAAATGTTTGCTCGAAATCACGAACCTTGCGGCCATCCCACAAGTGATTGGCCGAACGTACGGGATATAATAACCGCGGCCCTTTAATGCAACCAGGTAACAAGAGAATGGGCACAATGCAAAGCGATACGACGACTACCCACATTACGCATGCACGCGTTGCTCAGAATTCCGTAGAAGAACGTACCAGCCTCTAGAATATTTAGAGCAATTTAAACGGTTTCCGCGGCGGCTGCCTCGTATCGGACGGCCTTGAATTATGCATAAAGCAAGCAAATTCCACGCGTCATTTCTGAAACGTAACGTCTGCGTGGAACTTAGGCAGCTCGGATTACGGTGGCCGGCAGCCCGCTGAAAGGGCCCGGGAACCGGAGAGCGTCGCGACGGCACGTCGAACGGTCCAAGTGAACGTCACGGCGTTTGAAATATTTTTGGGAAAAAACCTGTCGATTTTTGAGAATGCGGCTTTCACGGGGTGGGCTTGTAATTGAATCGTAACCCAAATCCGCAGATTGCCGGGCTGGCAGAGGCGTAACGTTGTCGGATGCTACTCCGGCCCGATTGAAAGGGAGCACCGGCAAACCAAGAGGATGAAAAGGGGTAGCTGCCGTGAGGAGTGAAGGCAGAGCGTGGAAGGCAGAGAAGATGAAGTAGATGCGGAGGGCGGAGGTAAGGAGCAGAAGAAACGGTGCGATCGATCAGGTCGCAACTTTCATAGAAACGGCCAGAAGATTTGAAGAAGCAGGGAGGGGGGGGGGGGAAGCGGTCTGTCGGTATTCGATGCCCATACACATCCAGCCAGGTGTAGAGAGGCATGAAGCAAGCCGTAAGTAAGCCGTAAGCCGAAGCAGGCCGTGGGGGCTGGCTCTGACTGGCAGGTTTCTTCATCGGAGAAGCCACCGGAAATGATGCTTCCTTCCTCCGTACCGGGGATATATTGTCGCGGCGCCTACTACGGCACGTATCCTCGGCCACGTCAATAAATGTGCCATCGACGAAAATATACTTTAAATATGAAACAGTCAGGCGCAGGGCCCCGATCCCCATCGAGATGACTCCCGACAGCAACATGCCTGGAACACGCCTCTGTATACCGAAGGCCTGCCTTCTCGACTTTCTCGAATCCGCCGCTTTTCTCCAACTTTCGTAACGACGCGCCGGAACTTCGCCACGTAACCCGTATGCACTTGGAAGATACCCACTCGATAACTCTTCTTTTGATCCTCCCACCGCCGAATAAATCGTAGCCCATTTGCCACGAATTACCTCGTAACCGAAACGTCAATCTTCGCCGTGGCTACTTCGCTAACGGTTTGATTGATGTGCCTGGTCGCAGGGGGGAAGCAGAGTATCTTCGCGCAGGCGTTTCAGCGGGATTGGCCGAATTTTCTGAACTTTAAGGGAAGAGGTAGGTTTGATTTGAATGAAACGCTTCTTCTGTCTAGATAGATTGATTTCCTTTGTGTTGTGAATTGCTTAGTTTAATAAAGTTTGATAAAAGTGTTAGATTTCGAGAAGGAGGCAACGTAATCCAGTGACAATATCGTGTAGGGACGAAGCAGAGGGACCGTTTGATGTTTATGAATATATGGATAGAAAATTGACAGACGTCAATTTATGCTGCAGACTGCAAGAGTTACGTACGTGGCAAATACGATATGAAGAGAACTGTATGCCACACAATTGCGTTTCCACCTATTTCCCTCTGTTACTGTACCATCTCTGACTTCCATACCCCCTGCAAACTCTCAAAAGGATACTCCTTCGTCTACTTTTGTAGTGAACTTATCGAGTCCTCTGAGATACATTCGCACGTGAGATACGACACGAGATAGCTGGGATGGCTACTACTCAAAATCTGATATTTGATAGAAAAATCTGCTTTACGGCTGATACGAGAACTCTTTTTATCGAACTAGATGTTCTGCAAAAGTTATTGTAGGTAGCTCGGTCCTTCATATGACTGATACCATTTAACTCGTGCGTTAGCCTATTCGTCGTGAAAGAGAAGTTACATCCTTTACCAGCTGCAACATTTTATCCTACTTTGGCAATAAAACATGAATGCATTTCCGACAGTATATTATACTCGTGCAATGTTCTGCAAGTTCAAGCATGTATATCTAACGAAAATTTCAGAAAAATTGAACGTATACTTAGGGATGTATCGGACATATCTTCAAAATGGTACTAGGTTGATGACAATTTGTGAGATTTTTCTTTTTAATCTTCTTGATGTGCTCCAAAAATTTTAAACGAATTCACTGAACGGTTGCTGAGTTACAACGATTTTAATTTTCACTTGACAGATAAAACAGCTGAAAAAATGTTGAAGAAATGATACCAATATTTTCAATTTTTTTGTACATGTAGTATATGGATAGGTGAAAATATCTACCGAGTTTCAATTGTTTTCACACACACCGGTTTAAAGAAATAAATTATAACTTGTGAAAATTGTGAATTCAGGGCATTTTCACTGCCAAAAGTTTAGCGAATAGTGCTTGAAAAATCATTTGTAAAGTGAAAAATACCTTTCTCGGAGTAAAAATTAGACTCCACCTGTTGTTCGAGTTCCTTACTTCTAGATTTACTGTGCGTAAGACGTAGATATTTAAGTATTTCAAATTTCATATACTTTTGTCTAATATTGTATGTCCGATACATCCTTAAGACATAGATATTCACTGAACTGGTGAAACAAATCACCGAAAACCTACAGCCATTTCACAAACTGTATACCAAAGAAACCTATGCACATTGCAACAGATGGATCCATTTCAACATTGAATTTAACTGTCCTTTCAGAACTATCCAACCAGTATTTGAAAATATAGGAAGAGTATAAAAAACGATAGAAATAAGCAAAAAAGAAATATTTAGCTCCGTCTAGTTTTGTGGATCAATATCCCCCTATAACCTGATATTTACTCGCACGTTGCGGGCATAACCAACATTTCACCAACTATTCCCAGTTTTGCTTTACAACTTCTCGGTGTCTTCCTGAAATGATTTTCATCGTGTGTCATTTTCACACTTTGTTCGCATCTTTAAACCCGAGAGAAATTTCCAAATACACCATTACTGTTCACCTGGTAGATATTATCCACCCAACAAGTGTCTAATCCGCATTCGAGTCTTCAAAACCCGAATAAAGGTTGCTCGGCTTACTACACATTCAGCCGAAATCCTATTTAATAAATCCACAAGGAAACTTTCGGAGGACCATTTTAAGTTTCCCCGGTTCCCCCACGAAATGTGCATGCTTCCGGTAGTCGGAGCGGTACGGGCACCCCGTGTATATACCTAGATGGGAAGACGGCCGAATTTCCACGTGTGCGCGTACATACAGGCGCAGGCCGACGTCCGCCCCGTGACGACGGCTGGCGCTTCGTTATCAGAAACGAATGCCAATTATACTTTAACCAAACTGCGAGTCCAATTTGTGAGTCGACCGTTGGAGTGGCCCGAAACTTCGGACGTAGGGGCCTCGTCTACGTAGGCCAAGCGTGCTGTAGTGCCTATACTTGCTTCGCCACCAAAATAACAAGAATCTCTCGGCCATTCGCCCCCCGACCTTCTACTCCAGGCCTCGTTCTCTCCGCAGCCTCCAGACCCGAAATGAGGCGTGTGCCTCCCTAAGGATTCAATTGAACACATTTGTACGAGTTATTTATATGGACGGAACTCGTTCTCCTTCCATCCTCTCCGTGGCTCCCAACGCGAACAGATGCACGTCTCCATAAAACGCCCCGCTGCAACTTCATCTTCGCCACCGCGACAGATTTACCGTTTCGTAATCCGCGAGGCTCTTGAAATTCTCTTTGAATGATGGATTGGTTAATTTTTAGCCCACACCCCCACCCCACACCCCTCCCGTTTTACCCCGCGGGTAAAAACGGACTGTCGCGTATCTTAAGATTGCCAGGCTGGTTATAAATGGTACAGTTCTTTTTTATTTAACACGTGCATGATGATATTAATGACGGGGGGGGGTATAAAAAATATCCGCCACATGCACTGGTGTCAGTTGTAAAAATGAAGGAGGAAAATTGCTCATCATCTGACACCTGTGTGACTATTCCACTTAGGAATTTTAATATAATCTGTGCTATTTCCCTCCGACCACCACTTGCACACACTGGCGTAGAATTATACCAGAGAAGTGATCAGTACCGCCATGTGCATTAAACTTTGGAATAAGCCCGCTTAGGACCTCCTCTATTCTATTCCTGCATTCTCTCCAATAAAGCAACTACAATTGAGAGGCCCGGTGGGAAACAGGCACATGCCAACGTTTTATGATTTTAGAGAAAAGCACGTCGAAGGGAAAATTGTTTTCTTTGGAAATGCTGTACGAAATTGCAATTATTTCAAACGGCACTTGAATTACATGGTAGATGACAACTATTATTAAATTTTAGCTGAAAAATTAATTCTTATTAGGTCACGTGTCCCCAAGGACCCTTTTCCACTACGCATTTCTTTTCTTTCAGTGTGAAGAAAATTCAATGTATTATTCTGCTCGATGAAACGTGCAAAATAAATACACAAGTAAATGAGAAAGAACCAATAATCAAAACCGTTGAAATTTTTTGAAAGATGGTATTCCGCATGGGCGTCGGGGGGCGAATGGGGCGGTCTCCCCTCCCCCCAGCTTTTGTGAACAAATCGCTTATTTTCAAAAACTGATCTTTGTTAAGTTTATACTGAAAAAGTGGATATTTGTAAATTTCAGCTTTAAATTTTTAATTAAATTTGCACTACAAAATTGGTTCAAAAAGGCAAGAGTCTACTCCACTACTGTATTTTTCTTAACCGTCACCCCAAAATTGCCACCTCCCCCCCCCCCCCCCCACCCCACCCCTGAAAAAAAGTCTGCGGACGCCTCTGGCATTCAGTTGACAAGATCTAACAAGAAAAATTAACGATCACACAGTATGCAATGGCACAGTGACGCCGCACCCTTATCGGTTCACAGGAAAACACATAAACACTAGATCCAGGGAGTTCATCGGTTGGATTGTGGAGCCGTGCACGTAGCCGCGTGTAGGAGCATAGATATTCGTCGCGGCGTGTACCGTGCGAGCTGCAACTCGTGCACGCGAGAATAGGCATTTGCGCGCGTTAGAAAGAGCCGACATATGAGGATTGAAAATGGATTTTCGAAACGCAATTTCCCAGCGAGAAAATGAAGAGCGCACACTGGCGGCCGGTCACGCGTGTTTGCGCTCGTACGCTGAATATTAACAAAAATAATCCACCCAGCCCCCCCCCCCCCCTCTAAAAGCTACGTCGCCACTGGCGGTCCCTAATTTCGCCCTCCCCTTTAGTCGCGCAGCTTTTTTTACGCGACTGAGTAATTCGTTTGGAGCTTTTCCAATACAACTTCCAAGCGCCATTCGACAATTTAAAAGGAAACATCTGTAAGCGTCGGTAGCGATTTTAAAAGATAATCCGTCGGAATTTTTATGTTTTTGAAATCCGTTTTCATTTTTTATTAAATTTTTTTATTTTTAACTTTTTAATTTTATATATATTGACACAACATGCTGTGGAGATATGCGCGTGCGTACATAAAATAATAATAATTAGGTGACAATGGTCTTTATTATTAACCAGAACTGGCAAAATATTGGGCCAATATTGATACAGTGCAGGATGGGACTACCCTCTTTCGAATAAAAATAAGATTATCAAAATCGGTCCATATGCTGAGGAGTTTATAAACAAAAAAAAATTCATACGGGTCGGTTAAAAATATGTTTTCATTATGGGGTGGTGCCACCTTGGGCGCATGGAAATTATAGGTTTTGTTTAACAATTGCGTTCTTTTAAATAATGAACTCAATAGATAATCTGATTAATGGCATTTATTATACATCTGTTGAAGATTAAAAAAAAATTTGCTTATTTTTTTCAACGAAATGGCAGTGCTAGCGCCGCTGCACTGGTGGATCTTTTACGATCCTTCGCCAATCGGCGTTGCGCGGATCTCGGGTCTTGTTTCCTCGAATAGAAAACCAAAAATTTTCAGTTTCATTTTTATGGAAATGGTGAGTGATTGAGGAAAAATTGTTATTTTTAGCAGAATTTGGTTACAAAAAAGTCTGTAGCTAAAAATATTTTCAAGCAATCGTAAAATCTGTATGTACTTCTTTAGATTAACATAAAAGGAAGATTCTCTCGAAATTTCAAATTATTCAGATGAATAGTCTCTGAGATCCGCGCGACGCCGATTGACGAGTCAATTGTAAAGGACGCACCACGTAGCAGCTCTAGCACCGCAATTTTGTTGAAAAAGAATTTCTAATCTTCAAAAGATGTATAACAAATGCCATTAATCGGATTTACTATTTAGTTCATTATTTAAAAGAAAAAAATTGCTAAACAAAACCTATGACTTTCATGCGTCCAAGGTGGCACCTCCCCTTAAATGATAATACTGATTATTTAAATAATCCTGGCCCCTGGGACTGAATATTGAAAGTTAATCGAGAGTAGTATTCCATTTCATTTCTGTCTGCTCGTCCGCTTGGTACAAGGGTTCAAACTCCAAGCAAACATTTTGCAATCGGACGTTTTTCCGTGAAACACTCAACGTTTGAGATTCGCCATACTCCATTGTGACACAGTGTGGTTAACGTAGTGCACATTGAAAATCTCCTATCAAACAGATGCCCATCGTTATGCGTGCGAAAGCCGAACTCGACTGCCAGGCACAGGATCATTTTCAATCATTTTGGGGGCGTATTTCAAGCACTGCTGAAAATCGATTAAATATCAAGTGACGCAGTCTCATCGAACGAATCATGCTGGCTCTGGTCCTGTTGAAGACAGGGAGAATTTGACCAGCCATGTTTTATCGTCGCCGCGTTGACTTTGCCCTGTTTTAAATTAATTAGACTGAGGCACTTGCGTTCTGGTTCCTGGAATGTTGACGATACTGTGTTCCGAATATCGAAACATTTCATATATAATTAGGAAATAATTAGAAACTCTAGAAGGCACTTGAATTATAATGAAAATAATACCAATATTCAAGATGTGCGAGTTTTTAAATAATTCTGTTCGTAATCGGAGTGAAAAAGAATCTAAGATCCGAACAGTGGCATTTCGAGATATTAGTGGCTTCTGCCAGAAGTCTAAGTAATTAAATTTTGAATGAATACTTAAAATTTCGAGTAAAACGACTTGTAATCCAAGTGCAAACATTACAAGACCTCAGTACAATTTAACAAAAAAAATTAAAAGGAAGTATTTAACTCGATATTGTTACTGATACAACTTTGCACATACTTCTGCAATTACCAGTGCAAACAGCAACTAAATGATTATAAATGATTATTCGTCACATTTCTCGGTCCGTGATAAAATTTGGGTAGGGTAATACGTATCAGATCAACCAAATTTATCGTGGTATTGTAACGATAATTACGTAGCAACCCGTTAATAGGTATTACTGTGAGCAGCCAGCGTCACGTGCAACCATTAACGGAACCCTACGTGAGAAAGGTTTCGATCAGCGAGTCGATTTTAATTAAATTGTCATTCTCTTCAATTTACAAACAGCAAATAACTTTTTCGACGTCGATGCTTCAGTAACGCTATTTTCGATGATAAAAAAAAAAAAAGGTGGGGTCCGATCGGACTCGACGTATGTATCCATTCCAAAATTCGATTAAAATTTGTTCCACCGTAACGATGGCTTCAAACTCGTGATATTATACGCGTTGGCAGTCCGTTATAAACACGGACACCAGGATAAATATTCACCAGAGGAAAAATGGTATTCGATTCTGAATTATCAGAGCAAGATAAAAGAGATCTTCTTTACGGATCGTTTCAAACGAATTGGCTTCGAATTCAATTATTCCCTGTATTCGCTGTACCTGTAGCAATTTCGTTATACACTCATTCTCCCGTGTCGGCGAAAATCT
The DNA here is from genome assembly GCA_947577245.1 of Andrena bucephala. Lineage (NCBI taxonomy): Eukaryota > Metazoa > Arthropoda > Insecta > Hymenoptera > Andrenidae > Andrena > Andrena bucephala. The sequence goes on from OX387719.1 coordinate 7,171,492, forward strand.
AAGGCCCCCTCGATTCGAACGATTGGATTTTAAATTTCACATTTATTACATTGACGATCGATAACCTGTGACTCGAGCCAACGATTATTCGAATGCGGGGCATACAGGGTGTTTAAAAAAAGGATTAAAAATTCTGAGACATATATACAGCACTCGGTAGATTGAGTTAAAGATACGTATTGTTAGTCGTATTATGTCGACAAATTAACCTCGTCGTCGAATTTCAGTAAGAGAATGTGAAAATATAATTATCTTATGATAGCCTCAGCTTCATTCCCAGAAAATATATTCTAAATATGTATCTTCCTTTTGTTCCACACACAAATGTTATGCATCTTTGGATCACGGAAATTACGTACTCTGAAAAAATCTTGGTTTGGTCTTGACAGGCATTTTGTCTACTCGTTCGAGCAGGAAAGGTATTAATTATATACACTTGTTGATTGTGTCCTCCTGAAGAAGTAGACTGACGTAATTCTAACAATATTAGTTTCTCAACCTAAGTGGATTAAATCTCAGTTTAATCACAGCCAAATATTGTTTAACTCTTGAACCCCTATGTACGTAAGCTAATAAATGGCGACGTCAGATAAAAATGTGCATCACTCGTCTTGGCATGTATCGCTTTTGAAATTCGATTATTGCGCGGTTGACTGTATCAATGGTTGTCTTCTGATGCTGCATGGATCGAGAAAACTTCCGGGAGGCACGATACGGAGTAAAAAGTCTGAGCCGCTTAAAAGTCCCGTTTGCGAAAATATACAGAAATTGTGAGCAGGGAGAGAGAGAGAGAGAGAAAGAGAGAGAGAAAAAAAGGATGGCGGAACTCAACTCACGGCGAGGCAGATTTCAACCCTCGGGGGGTTTGGGAGCTAACCTGGGCTTGAGCCGATTAACGATGCAATTTATCAAAAAATAAAAGCATGCTCTTTAGCTGATATTCCGCGACACATGGCGCTGCTACCCTTCGCGGAAAATGTACCGCCGTGACTCGCCTTCCTTTTTCCTGAACGGCGCAATTATTCCACTTTCGAAGGCCCATTTGCTTGCCCAACCGTGGCTGACCAATTACCCCTGAATGGCCATTAACAATTTCCTCGTGATGTCATGAATCATGATCGAATTGAACTTCTCATTCTCTCGTTTCTATTAATGTAATCGAAGGGGTGAAGGAATCTAGCCTTTCAATTATCATCTTCTTCTCCCCGAATTCGCAAAGTGAGAATTGAATACCTATTTCTTGTTAGACGTTCTGTGCGCCAACTCCTTCGATCTTAAAGAACTACGCGATACCAGCTGTTACTAAAAGAAACTGATATTCCTTCTCCGAGAATTAAGACAAGAATCGTGCTGACCGATCGCAGCGATCGATGGAATTTCTTGCACGATTCAGAGACGTGACAAGTAAAATTGCCGTAAGCGACGACAGACAATATTTCGCTCGTTAAGGGCCACGGCGGCGCCCAAAGAGGGCAGGAGATATTAAAAGTAAGGCAGAACGGGCGAACTTATCTCATTAGAACAGCTTGTAAAGCCAATCTCCGCTGTGCTCTTGCGCCGACCTCGGATTACACGCGACTTTCGAAAATGATTGAGAGTTAGGGCTGCTGTCTCTCTTCATGGTCACAGCCCTCCTGTCGATAAGATTGGAAGGACCAATGATGGAAAAGTACACGCTCGATTAGAGATAAAGCAAGAGTCTGAAGTATTAAATTAATCAATCAATGCGTACGATTTCTCATGATTACTGAAGATATGTTCATAATGAAACGTTGCCTTGTAAAATACACAAAAATGAAAATGCAATTTTTCTAGTTTGCTGGCCATATGACACTATCGATTCTTAATCAAGCGTTGGCGCAGAGAAGATAGGATTAATTACGTAATTTACTTTACGATGGAAATATAGAGAAGTCTCTGATGTAAGAAGTAATTATGGAGAATTGAGTACCGACTTTTCCCCGACATCCATTTATTTTTCGACCCTTTTGAAATCATCACGCGCCGGATGATCAGCGTACGGCCATGCTGCAGACCACGATTACCAACTAAATCAACCCCAGGCGCGAATATTGAAGTATGCTAAGAGAATCCATATCGCCACCTGCTCCCTTAATGCACTCATATGTATGTGTAGGAAATTGTAATGTGATTTCCGATTCATAATGCATCGATGGGGCTACGGGGGAAAGATGAGAGGACACGAACGTGACGGAAACAAGAACCGTGTCGTCCTTCCGAATCCTCGCACGCGTAGGTATAAGCTAACTTTCATTTTAACCGAGCCGAGGAGGACTGATAGATTCTCATCTCGATTTTACAGTGCTACTCTGAACCGCGAAAGGGAAGCTCGAGTACCCCTCGAGAGATCGAATTTATACGAATTTTCTGGAATCGACCTTGGAACGACGAAAATGTACCTATGTTTAATTAAGCGATTATCATTATTATCATTGAGATACTGATTAGGATCTTTCCTATTTTGATGGATGGTTTTAAGAATTAATTTTGATGTCTATGTTCTTCTCTATATTTTAGAGTAGGTATAGTTATAAGTCATAGTCACAGGATATCGAAGTTTTTAATTTAAGAATCGAATTAGCATCTCTGCCCTGTGAAGACAGCATAGAGTGAAGTAAAATTCAGTGGACGTAGAATAGTTATTTATATTAACTCTACTCTGTCAGTGGTCTGTTATTAAATTTATTATACTCATAAAAATGAATTGAAATAAATAGACGTTAATTGTATTAAAAATCGTTATTCTGATTAAAATTACTCTTATTCGAAATTGAAGCCCGAAATTGGAAAAAAACTCGTAGTTTGTTACATAAATCAGTATACTAAAGAGGAAATGTCCTAAAATATTTTGAATAATTTGTCTGCATAATTAAAGACTTCACTGTGTTTGATATAGGATTTAAATGTAACTGAAGGTTAAGAACATTGTGTTGGAATGAAAAGTAATTAATATTACACTTCCGCTTCAACTAAATACAAAGTCTGTTCAATGAGAAGTTGGGTTGAAAATAATGGAAGCAACATCGAATACTGCCCCATTTAATTAACAGCATTTCCCAGCTAACGCATTAATGTGTTACGCGTTAGTTTATTAGCAGTTACATATCCGCTGCATCCATTAATGAGAATGCTCTCTGTGGCACTTAGATATAAATTAAACAAAATTCGTTCGTTGTACACTGTACTTTAAAGCCTTTACTATTGCATGCCCGTTCTATACATCATTCTAATGATACGATTTATAATTCAATTTCTTTTAAAATTAATAGCACATTTCTTTTTCATACTTAAACTTCCTATAGGACCTATCCCACGAGATAGAATGTATTTTAATTTAAGTATAATTATATGTACCAACGCGACAACACATGTGGCAACGAAAAATATTCGAACTCTGCATTTGTTTTCGAATAATTGGTGCGACACGCGAGTCGGTTGGAAGAAGACTCCAAGTCTTCTTCCAACCGACTCGCGTGTCGCACGTTCGTTTTCGAGCGTTGCGACTTATTATTTCCAATAGCTCTCGCAGTATTCGTTCCTTTATATTGAATCTTTCCTTGATAATGGTCTAAATTAAGACCGAAACGTTGGAAATTTATATAAATATTGAATTAATTGCAAAATAGCTTGATTGTTAATGTTTTAAAGTGACCGAACCAGTGCGCCGAAATCATATCTTTTAATACTGCGAATATCAAAAAACCGTTTTAACACAATATTCTACACACCTTAAACTTTCAAATAAAATAAAGAAAATTGAATTTTTCAAAAATTTCAGGGTGGGGTCCCCCTTAAAGCAATCGTTCGTATTCGATAGTTAATAAATACCTATAATGAATTAACTATTAAAATAATTAATTAAATTTAATAAATATGATAAATAATAAGTTTAATAAATCTCTAGAGGCGTTGAGAACATCATTGCAATGAATACGAAGCGAAACATTGGCGAGAAAGTTACTGAATACGTGTATAAGCTTACACTCTACTGCAACAAGCCACGTCATCATCCTGAAACGAGGGGATTACAGCTCATTTTAAAATGGAAGCCAGATTCATAAGCGTGCTTCTCTGTCGCGACATTTTCATCCCGTTCCACGACCTATGTCGATGCTTTCGCTTCCATTTTATCTGGACGGTTATGAAGCTGTCAAAACAATTCCCGCGACGGGGCTGGAAACTATGACAATTGAATTTCTCTCTCTTCTTTCACATCGGAAGATAGCAGAACATGTTTTCTTCTCGACAGTCATTATATCAAACATGACCCAAGACAGCAAGTTTTAATCGTTGAATAATTGATTTTAATAAGATTCTGAATGGAGATTTCAATGTGTTATCATATTTTAATATACCTAAAGAATGAAAGACAGATGATTTTGTTAGAAGTTTCCTCGTAAATGCGAATTAGGGTACGTTTATGTTGGAGCTAGGAAAGAAACTATGAGAGCGACGATAAGAGCGGTGATAAAAGCTGCTCGAAAATAGCTTTCTTTGATGTGTTTATAGTGGAGCTGTCATAATAGTACCTACTGTTTCAGTCGTTTAAGGTTTGGGGAAGATGAATCATTTTGGACATGAGCGATTCTGAAGAAGAATTATTATTGTCTTCAAGTACCGTAAAATGGTACATAGGAAGTCTACGCAGTAAACGTAAACATTGTATGCATCCTATTAATACTAATAGATATGAATTTGGAGAGTTTCATCATTTAATGCCAGACTATCAAGAGCACGAAGAACCGTTGAGTGTGTTTTCGGAATTATTTTCTCTAAATGGAGAATTTTAAGCAAAGCCATAGAAACTTACATAAACGTAGTGGACGATATTGTTAAAGCTATTTGTGTCCTGCATAACACAATTACTGATGTGGGAGGTATACAGCATCATTTAGTAGATTTGCGAGAAATTTCCAGAGAATTAAATGTGAGGCCTGATTTTGGTAGGCCAGCTCGTGCGGCCCAAAACGACTTATGTCACAACCCTATTGTAAATACTGCTTAAAATCTGATATACTTGTAAGTACATATTATGAATAATTATAATTAATACAATAAGTGAATATTTATGCTTACGTATCGTTTTCACATTAACGGCTACTTCATCCCATAACTTATCTAGTATATATCGATTATGATGATTTTTATCTTTCTGATCCCATAACGGGGATCTAATAAATACTTCTCCACTTAATTTTTCAATATCCATCGTTAATAAGGTTATTATTCCTCGATGACATCAGCGATTATAGCGAAGAAAAATAAATATTTGTTTCTCGACGCTTTTATCGTTGATCATCTACTTGGTAAGCGTTGCTCTGCTCGTTGCTATAATATAAACACTTCCATCATAAAACAATATAATGTATTTCGACGCTTCGCTCTTATCGTCGCTCTGGTCGTTCATCGTAGCTCCAACATAAACGTACCCTTACACTTCCGCCACTGCACTCAAAAATATAAACAAAATTGTGAATTATTTTTTGTCCCATCTGGTTACACCACCCCTTTATCTAAACGTGAACATAATCTATCTTCAAGCTCTTACTTTTCATATTTCGTGCATGAATAAAATATAAGTTCCACCAATTTTTACAATCAAAGTAAAATCAATTGCATCTTACCAGTAACGAATAATTCACACCAACGATCGTAGATTAATCGAGGAACTGCGTTTCGACAATGTCAAGTCTGTGATTATATAATTGTAGCAGATGGGAGAACCAGCAACAATGCAGATAATCCTCCTTCTATAATACCAAAATTATACATAAGGCTCTGTAGTGAAATCCATCCGGTAGGATTTGCGCTTTATCATAGCTAGATACAATAAATAATTTCGAAAGCGCAAGATGGAAACGGATATGACGGCTAATGCGAATAAATGGCCCCAGCAACCGTCCGTATAACGGAGCATTATGTTATAAATTAGCCATTGTTGCCCGGTCATATCCGGATGTGGCTAACTGACGAAGGATAATTTAACCGTGCCGCGTTCGGCAGTATCCGCGCGAGTCGCCGCGAATGCCCGGAAATGCCCTTTCTAATTAGCATGCCGGCCAATGTGGAAATTATATCCGATTTGTCGACGATTTCACAGTGTACGGAAGTGAACGAAATTTTCTCCGCCACGTTGTGTGTGTGTCAATGGCACGAGAATACGCTGCCTACTCTGTCGAAATTTCATACTGATATCGCTCTCTATTGACTGTGATATTACATCGAAAAATAGAATGGGAAGATCAGTTTTCAAGAATAAAACTCCTCTTGCATGAACAGTCCAGCAAATTATTCGGCAATTGACTGATATTGATAAGAAGAATTCAATTAGTGGATTAATCAATAGAGATATAAAATAATCGGTAATAGATGCAAGTGTCATAGTTAAATATACACGATTTGTTAGGAAAAATAATTGGTAAAGAACTGTAAGTTACCAAATGATATTCCTAATTAAAAGAAATAACTTTTGCTTAAAAACATTTTTTCTCTGTTTTACAGTTCGCGAGTTATAACACAAAATCGGAAAATAGCCGTATTTTCAGGGATCAATTTCACCAGCTTGAGGTGAACTTGGGCAGCAGAAGAAGTTGCGTAATACATACCTATATATCCTCTACATATACCCAAAGTTTCATAATTTTTTGAATTTCCGATTTGGGGATCTTGCCTTGAAGGGTAGTTAAAGAATTTCCAGGACATAGTTATTTGCAACGGCGCGGCGATTTAGAACGTTCACAAGGGCTGGAACGTGAGAATCTCGTCTGTCCTGCTCCTGAAGCGGGTGCAGAGAAAAAATTAGATTCCCGACACGGGCGACGACAAACCGGTAACCGCGGCTGCACCCGCGGACCATCGATTGTTGCGAATTGAAAAACAATTAGTGAATTGCGGTTTGCACCGGCACCGCTACCATTTGAACGTATCACAGGCCGTGCTCACCCCCCGCACGGAGCCCCGCAATTCTCTCGCGCTGCAATCTCGTCGAGGTCATCGTATACATACGACATTCATTTGCATACGCGCTGGAAGGGATAAATGGAAGCAGCGAGAATTTTACGGAAGAATTCACGGTGAAAGTAACGCATCGGCGTATCGGGGGTATAAAAAGCATGGGGAGCGGACACTGCTGGCAGAACGATAAAAACAGAGAGTAGCCCGGGAAAATATTTTTTAAGTAAATTATGAAGAGCGATAGTCCACTTATGGCGTGCTGACGATCCCTTCGCTTAATCCTTCTCTTTCCTTTAAAGTGAATTTATGCAAATTACACTGTTCGAACGAACTAATGCCAAATGTTGTTTCTTTCTTTATTATTGTGTCAAATATGAAGTACGAAGAGCACCCTCGTTTAACAGATTTTTAGCCGTGCCCTGCGAGAACCGTCGATGTGACTAATATCCCCGATTAATTTCCCCCTCCGTCATCGCTCAATAAAGTAACTTAATCGCAAAGAAAAATTCACCGAAATAACTGCCCTTCTTTTCCTGCGAATTTCAGCTTCGATATATCTCGCTTAACTTTTCCCTACACCTTCCATCCTCCCTTTTCCCCTTCCCGCTGCCAATCCATCTATCTCTTCCCCCAATTCATTTTTACTTTCGTCGAGTCCCAGACGATCCGTCAGAATAAGTTAGAACAGCTAAGGAATAATTCGGTTAACTCGCTGCGCCCTCCTTTTGTCTAACGAAAGTTCACCCGCCGAATAAGAAATATCCAGAATTCTAAATATCTGGGGTGCCATACACCTAGGACCGTGAACAGAGGGAACTTTTTATGAAATTTCTTTCTCCTATAAATACTTTTGTTATTAAAAAATCGTAATATGCACTTGAAAGTTTATTATAATTTAAAGAATATTTTACAAAAACAATTACGATAATTCGTCTTGTTCGTGGTGTAGCTGCTGTTGTACAAAGCAGGGTCGTCAAGTAAGAAGTTTGCGGTGCCAAAAATTTCTCCTCTGGGTGACATCCAAAAGAAAAAAACAAAAATGTCCCTCAAAGCATGTAAAATAAACTAAGTAGTCTTTAGCTTACTCTATTTCTTAAATTTTCGTTTTTAAAAAAATATAAATGATTGAACTTTAAAATGCAACTTCTGAGAAAAACTCCATCAACTTTTCAATATTTAAAAACAATCTATAGGTTTTAAGAAAAATCCATATAATAAAGACTAGATCATTCATAGACGATTCATTCAAATCGGTTCAGTGGTTTTTAAAATATCATTGGCACTGATTTGAAAAACGTAGTTTTGAAAATACATACAGCGTTTAAAGTGAGCGTAAAACTTTTTATTTTTAATTTACAGAAAATCGTCAATTCCAGAATCTTAGAACCTAACCCAGACCTTCCTTTGATGTTCTAGATTGTTTCGACAATTCTAAGTGTATGTAACCTCTTAATCCGCGTAGATCTACGTTGCTAGGCACGAATGCGTCAGTTAATCCACGAAAGTTATTTTGTTAAATAAGACACGGTCGAGTTTGTGGCTCAACGATATCGATGTCGCTGACGAAAAAATATACATATGTATGTACATATACATATACATATATGTATATTGGACAGAGGGAAAAAAGGACGCACGGACCGGCTGGCATTTCCCAACGACGAGCCTACGGCTAATTTCCATATCATTTCAACTACACGCGCGGACGTACTTCTGACAATCTGTTTTATACGCATACACGTGTCGAGATATTCACGCTGACCGATGCACCGGTGCAGCCCCTCGTGCCCGAGCATCACTTGAAAATCAAATTCCCGCCGATGTGTTCCGCCCCGCTTCAAATACACGCACTTACGTTGCCATAGTGTGTTTGATAGTTGTGAATTGTTTTATTCGCATGTGACAAATTGTATTAAACGAACGGACGGGTATGGTAATTGACGCGTTTACCGTGTCCCCGGTGTCTCGTCCGTTGTTTATAACGAACCATTTATAACGCCGGCGCGATCATTTCGCTCGGGGACGGGATTTTCCATCAGGGACGCGACGGGAACGGTTACGATTTTTGGAGTAATGTGTGGATAATAAGTGTTTGGTAAAATCGAGGGGAATTATTATCTGTAAAATTTTATCCGCCTCTGCGCTCAACACTGCCATCGCCCCGGTCACAATTCGCCCGTAAAGTTTCTTTTCAAAGGATGCTTGTCCTTAGCCTCGCTTATTAATTTATAACGACGCCGTCACAGCAAAAATATGAAACCTCCGACAAGGGGAAAAAACGAAAATAACGTTGAACCAGACCCGGTAGTTTGATACGTAATTATACAATGTAATTAGAAACGGACAAGATCGAAACGCGCTTAATGATAAGAGAGCGGCGATATCGTGCAACGCAACGAGCGGGGGGCCTCAATAATTCCTGTTACACACCACGGCTTTTGCCACTCGACCGACTCAATTATACGCCCGGCGAAATAATCTTCGTTCATTAATGTTTTAATAATCATAAGGAGAACGCCAGGTCGCAAAGCCGTTCAAGTACAGCAGACTGTCACGTCGAGTGTAGGAAAGCTCGCGGGGAGCACACTTGAGCAGATCATTAGTCGGTGTAATCATCAGTCGACCTTAAAAATTCACGGAGCTGTGAATCAGCGACAGGAGGAATTCTAACGAATTATGCATGTGTTTGTGCGCTTTTTCAATGCTTCCTAGGACCGACAGAAGCAGGCGCGACGACTTCCTTGTGTTTGATAATTAACGAACGCGATGCTGGATGCACGCGAGCCACGTTCATGGGAATTCTCACTGCGAATATTTACGCGTGGCGGTTGCACGGAAATTTGATGTTTGAGAGCTTGCAAGGAAAGATCCCGAACCCGGAAATTCAAAAAAATCTGAGACTTTGTGAATTTGTAGGCGATTTCCTCCTGATTACAACGCAATTTTTGTTTGCTGCCCAAATTCTCTCTAAGGGGGTGAAATTGACTCCTTAAATTCCGGTTATTTTCCGATTTTGTGGTATAATTCGCGAACTGTAAGAACTACAAGTTATCAAATGATAGTCCTAATTAAAAGAAGTAACTTATGTCTTGAAACTTTTTTTCTATCTGTTACAGGTTGCGAGTTACAAAATAAAATCGTAAAATAGCCGAATTTTCAGGGGTAAAATTCACCCCCTTAGATTGAATTTGGGCAGCAAACGAAAAATGCGTTGTAATCAGAAGCAAATCCCTTACATATTCACAGAGTGTCAGATTTTTCTGAATTTCCGGGTTCGGGATCTTTCCTTGCTAGTTATTATCCAGAGGAAGCTGTTGGTTCATATTCCATGTTTGAAAAATAAATAACTTTGTACGTGGGTATCGATTAGGAAAACTGAATGCTACTTTTTGGAAGGGGGTCTATTCTGCCCTCATTAGTTAAATCTCCTTCTAACATTTCGAAACAAGTCGAGTCCTTGATTTTCTTCGTTCAATTTAAAAAACGTTGTCCTTATTTCGTAACAGTCTAATACAATTTTTTGTAATTGGTGCACGGTGTACCGGTAGATAATGTAATATTAACGTAGCAATTATTTAAATGTTTCAAGTAGGATATTTTAGCCATCTGAAAAACAGTTAAGTTAAATACGCGTGGAACTTCAAATATTTCGACATATCTTGGAAAATGAAAAAATGCTAAATACGACATTTTAACTAAGGAGAGCAGTATTGGTCTCGAAAGAAATATGTGAAACTTGCTAAAAATATACAAATTTTGAGAATGTTAATGTTGTAGGACCTTCGAGCTACCTTTAGATACCTCCGAAACTGTCAGACCATTTGTCAGAAATTTATAAGTACTATTTAAATTCGCAATGCGAGACGAGTGATTCTGATACGATCGAACTCTAAAGCGCGAATAAATTGAGTCATTATTTTTAATGCACTCCCATTGTGCGAGCAGCGTGAAACATATTTCTAATTAATGGAATTTCCACCGCGATTCTGCGAAATGCAGCGTATGCCTGTCAAGGTTAATTATAAATTAGCAAAAAATTCACGTATATATAGCAGCAACCACGGCATTATCGAGGTGGCAAGTTCACTAGGTGAACACGAAACAACGAGAGAAATTTCGAAAAGTTGTAATCTCGGTCGGCGATGAATGATGGGTGCATCGACGAAATTAATCGCAGATGCGAATGCAGTTCGCACGTACGTGTCGTGTCCATTCGCGTGAACGCGACGATAATGCCGACACGTGGATAGTAACTTCCATTCGGTTCCTCGGTGAAAACCGCTTAATATCACGGGACACATCAACCCAACCCCGATTTATCCGGGCATACGGACGATGCGCGATGAATTTCTATTTGTAGAATTCATTATAGGATTTTAAAACGACGCATGCACCGACCCGTCGTCCCAGCGCAGGTAATAATAACAAGCTTTACGATTTAACAACTGGAAACCGAGCAACGGGCAACCAGAAAATAGGTACACTTTCGATAGACGGATCCAAAAGTAGGTACAGAAAATAAGTACACGTTTCAAATTGGGGATTAAAAACCTTCCACACGTTTATAGATATTATTTCTTCAGGCATGTCATATCTTTCGTTTTTTTTTTGCAAAACCTTTGTATATTGCGACATGATTCTTAGATGAAATATTTACCTAAAGCTATAAATAGTTAATAATTGAGAGAGATAATAATACTAGAGCTACATGCCTGCATTGAATGGGCTCTGAAATAGTTAATAATGTGTTCTTCATGAATCGAAGAAATTAAATGTAATTTTCCAGATAAACAACTTATTCTCGATACTTGTGAATCGTACAATTTTAATAAAAACTATTCGTGTATGCCGTGATTTATTAAACAAGAATAAAGTATACCTATGCTATGGCATTGAGTACCTACATATATTGTTTAAACTTTAAAATAAATAATTTCGAGGAGCAGCTACGAATATTTACTAAATATCATTTTAAAAGCTGCAAGAGGCGTATATGTGATTACGACTATCTGCGTTGACAGAGAAATATTTGAGAAATCACCGCAGGGAGGTTTTTAGCGTAAAATTTCAATATCGTCCCTACGATTTTCGAGTACATTACAATAAAAGCGCATTGATATTCGCTATACCATCGCGATAATCGTATTAGTACCAATACACGATGGCACTGATATCTCGATGCAATTGTGGTACACGAGAGAATTTTCCCCGAGCGATATCTGTTTTCCCTCTCACTCTCCTTCCCCCGGGGAGCAAAAAAAAGGGCTGATGCACCGATGAAACATGACAATTATCTGGAAATCTCTAATTTACAATTTTGGATCGCGCACCAGCGCCCATTATGTTCCCCGAAAGGATTACGTACATTCCGACAGCGAATTCGAATTAATTAATCTGACTAATACGGGAAACAAAGTGAAAGTTCCAGCTGCGCTAACACTCGAACATTTGTTTTCAACGAATGAGGCAGAATTTATTCGTAGGTAATTGAGTCTCTGTCAAAAATTTACGAACAACGTAACACCTTTTGCGATCTTAATTACAAAACAATCAATCGGCGATTGGAGTTGTTAATAGCTAAATGGGCTGATTTTTGAGAATTAAATAAATCGATTGAAGTAACGCGACAATTAACGAAATTACCGAAACACATATTCTCCATAAAATGTATTTCAACCTGAATATATTAAACGAAACATTGAACTGTATCCTACGCTTCAGATTCATATTTCCGAGAAGATAGAATTCACCCAAATAGAGTGTCGTCGTCAAACACCGAATACAGATTGTCCATCACGATCCACGAAATCAGAAGCCAATCACAAGCGGAAACCGCCTATCGAATGCGCCACGTTTCGGTGGAAATGAAATAAATAATGCTGAAAAGAGTTTCAAGTGTGTAACAATAGATCATCGACGGAGCAAAACGAAGGGGTTTGAGGGGGTTAGGTGGCAGAATGGATAGAAAATGCAGTATTGGTCCAGTGGCCCAATTCGCGTATTCTTTCTCACGGCTATACAACACGCGTACGTGTAGCAAATCGAAATTCTATCTCCGAACGATGCGTGGAAGTCTGCCATCGGGAAGGTGGGAGAAATTGGGGGAGCATGAACCTCGCGTTTCGATGCTGATACCCGACGTAACTCGAACACACGGCACGCCACCCCCTTTCTCGCGTACGTACACCGGCTGAAACTAAAGGACTCTCTTTTTTTTTATATGTTGCAAACCTACCGTATGCAGGACGAAATAAACGACAATGCGAGCCGCATCTCCACTTTCCGCCGGTGCACGCGCGTACACGCTGCAACGCGCGTAAGCTTGGACAGGGTGGCCAGGGCTTGTATATGTGTCGACAGGCACGAACTACGAGCATTTTGTACAGGGACGATGCGTTCGGTGGCGGTGAATTTTTTAAATCCACGGGATATTCCGCGATCAGGGGAAAAAAGTGGTGCATCAGAATGTCGATCGGTAAATTGTGCAACGGTGAAAATGACACGGAAGTGATACGAAAATAATTCTATCGGCCCGTTTTCAGTGTGGGATGGTGGTAGGGAATTTACAAACGATTGAAACGTTAGGGGAGAAGTGGTAAATATGGAGCACTCGTTTTGTTTGGAGGAAACAGATATTGAAAATGTGAAAATTCCATCGAGAGGAGATGGAAATGATAGCTCATAGATCTGAGATAATGTGACAATAACTCTTTACCGTGAAAATTCAATTATTTTGACGTTATGCCACTTCTACAAAATTTTGTCAGGAACATGGTTTCAGAAATTGGGGTGGTAAAAAGAACCAGAGCTGTAAAGGTAAAAAAAACGCGACAAAAATGGTTGATTTTTTACAGATTTCGTATTTTACCCTTAAACCAAGGTCGTCTTGGCCGTAATTGCATGTAAAATTTCAAAATTATTTAGGCCCAAAAAAGTTAAGAAATTTGAAAATAGAAAAAAGAAAAACTTGAAAATGAGAAGAGAAAATTAGAAACAATAGAAAATAAATACTTGTATGAACTTTTTTTTAAAAAATTATGGTTCAATGAAATTTAATACAAGTTTAATACAATATAAATATGTATAAAACAATAAACATACTCTCATCGAATAAGGAGCTCTAATACGTTATTCGATAAATTTGGACGAAGGAGTATATGCATGTGAATGAGATCTCCACAGTACGGATATTTCAGGAACGCATTAAACATTCATTCGTAATACTCCACGTTTAACTCTTTTTGCCTGGTACCAGTAAATTGGAGGAGCTTCGATTCAATAAAAATTGCTAAAGTCGATTTCGGTCGTGCAAGACTGCTCCCTCAATCGCGAGGATATTTGCATTCGCGAGCTAACTCTAAGTTCGATATTGTTTCGAGGTCAGAATTTAAATTTCGAATGTAGGAAAAAATTTAAACTTTGCTCGTCAAAGGATATGCAGTTACGTCGAAGGTTTTAGTAAATATTTAGAAAAATGTGAAAAGTTCTGAAGAAAGTTAAAAACGGCGAGAGCTTAACATAAATTTAAATCTTTAGATAAAACCTAAGAATTCACTGAAACACAGAACGTTATTCACTGTATGTAGAAAACCTCTGCATTTACTGTATATCACCTTTAAATGCACACACTGTAAACGCTTTTAGATTCCATTTATATAACCGCCAAAAGAGAAAATAATTGCGGCGAAACCATACACCTATAATTAAATTCGGTCGGCTTGTCAAACTAAAAATCATTGACAAAGCAAACGGGCAACGCGAGCCATCTCGTTTCATTCTATGATTGTTTCACTGAATACATTCATTATTGAAACGTCTCTTTGTTATGAAGAGAACAGTTGTCAGCTCTATTAACAGGATATAAGTTGCCCACTAAAAAATAAAAGTCTTGCAAACGTCGCTCTGCGTTCTCTACGATACAAGAAAAAACTCACAGTCATGAAAGATATGAATTCCTTGCGCACAGACTTATATTCCCAGAACGGTGCACCACTACAACCGTTTCGGCAATTTCATTCAAACTGAGATCAGCATTTGTCGCGCGGATTTTTATTTAAAAAATAAAATCTTGCACCTGACACAATGAAAGTGTCTCGTAAAAAAAAACACGTTCTACACCTCACTGACAAGGATTTTAATTCCACTTCCACTGATCTGTACTATATTTATACAGTTTCAGTTATTGGAAACAACATTTACCCGTTGTTTTCGCGAAAAAACAAGACCGATCGGAATGAAAAGTATCGTCGAAAGCTCAGCGTGAACTTATATCCGCGCGCGTTCAATCAAATTACCGTTGATGAATTTATATTGACTCTGTGACTGGCCGCTATTCGATAAATACGATGCACCGAGAATGAAAAAGCTCCGGTGACCCGGCAAAAATAAACGATCTAGCGGCAGAGAGAGAAAAAAAAACGCGCGCGCTTGCTCGTGCGTGGCTCTTTGCGAGGGTGTGCGTCAATGTTGGCGCGTTTACATGGGCACGCGATAGGAAGACGATTCCCTATAAATTTGTAGGGGAAGAGACTCTTTCGTATTCGCGTCGTACCTTATCTCGCGATGCGGATACCAACGAGCCGTGGTTCGTGTTCGAGCCCGAACGCCTTATCTCGATCACAAGATTCGACTGGAAGGGTTTGTACATACGGATGACGTGTGGGTGGCTCATATCGAGTCTATGCAAAGTTATGCCGTCACGTCGCCCGCGACGTGAGAACGCCGCCTCTCGGTTTCCGATGCTCGCCGCGAGGAAAAGTCCACGGAAGTCGGTGTAACGATAAATCTCTCCGCGAGGGATAGAGAAAGAGAGGCACTGCGTTCAGAGGCAATTTACTCCAAGCTTCGATAAACAAGAATTCGAACGCATCGCGACAGGGGTAGGTGAAAGGTGTTTGCGAGAGTGACGCCGCGCCGCTTCGACCGCCTGCGGAAGAGAAACTTATACCGAAATGGACGGCGTATAGAGGATTAACTGATGCATTGGTAAGTTCTTAGGGGATAAGGTGAAATCGGTAACGCGTAGGATCATAGATGAATTGATTCTTATAAAGAGATCGATAGGGTTCTTTATAAAATGGTAGAGAATATTCTCGCAATAAATGATCCTACTTAGATTCTTTAATGTGAAAAGTGAGGACTATGTATTTAATAATTTTAAAAAATTATTATAACTAACGCCTTTCCTATGATGTTGATGAGTACCAGTTATTATCTGTCTTCCTGTGAGAGTCTTTTTGTTGCAATAAATCTAAGGAGATTGTATTCTAAATAATTACTGTGCATTTCTAATAAGGGCGCAAGCTGTTACTCTCATTACATAATGAAGCAAACTGAATTCTTAATTATCACCCCATCCCTAACTTGAGTTACTCTTATTTTTCTTTCCACCCCCTTCTTTCATTTCTCCTTTCTTTCCAACCCACCAGCTTGTCTACCGATTTCGCTGCTTCAGGCACTTTTCAAAGCGCTAAATGGCAACCAAGCTGGAAACTTAGCGGTCCCGATGAGGTACCCTTTACATTCTACAGACAAAACTTTGAAGGAAATAAAGGAGAAGAAATAAAGGAGAAAGGGCCGAGATGATCTCAATTGCTAACGAAGTTTCATGCACGCGGCAACTCTAATTTTTAATTGCAAATTCGCGGAAGAATCGAGAGGTATAAATATACAAATCTGTCCAGATTGGTATATGCGACCAATAAATCAATTTTCGAAAAGAACACAATATAAAATACGATGATTCATTTAGTACGAACATAGCACGAAATGTTAAGGAAAATTTAATATTCAAAATTCCTTTGTTACATTTAATTCATCATTGTTCATCGTAACAATTTTTATAGAATTATTTGGCGCCCGTGCCAACAATTTATATAACGCTAGTGGCTTTAAACTTCCCAGAAATACATTGCCATGGGACCTGAATTTTTATAACCAAAATAATTCCACTAAAAATTTTACACAACCAATAAATAAAAAAATTCAAATACTTATAAATATTCCATGCAATATTATACCAAAAACAACTGTTTGGGTAAGAAATGAAGTAGATATATATTTTGAATTCGTTACAATAAAATATGTCTTGCTACTCGGCTCTTCGCAGACTGCCTCGGCTGCGCAGTTGTCCCGGCTCAACGCCTAGCAACACTCTTCTGGCAACGCCGTGCTTCGCAGCGCCTATCCGGTAACGCCGTGTCTGCCGCGACGCGAGCCAACTATACAACTGATATAAGGGCAAAGTATTCTCCGAAGTATCCCTCTTTTCACACAAAATATTAAAAAGTATTATTAATCAGTATCAAAGATTAATACTTTTGAAAGCACCGAGCAAACCTTTCTTCTAATCTATTTTAAGATCGATATAAAATTGCTTTCAAAAATCCTGATTATGATTAATTCTGAATTTACAGTTTAATATAAACACAATTACAGCAATGATTAATGTATTAATTAGCATCCTATAGAGGAGACCGGGGCAGATTGTAACAAAAAAAGTTTTCACAGTTGTTTCTCGAAAGTATTTCCCTAAATCAGGAAATAATTTGCGTGATTTACTACTTACATATGCGGTGAACTGATTGCGTCAAAGTACGTGACAAAATCTTAGACACTTAGACATCTAGCTTCATCTGAAACAAATCTGAACCTTTGTCAGAATGTGCCTCAGTCCGAGGTAAATTGTAACACATCTGTTTTACTTATTTAAATACAAATAAATATGAACACAAATAAACATTTCTAAAAAATATAAATGAAAACACAGATGATTATTAAACATTTGATATACATGAGTTAAACAATCATTGCTTATTTATCTAGTTCTATCAAAATCTTCTTCTTCGCCTTCTTTACTTTTGCCTTTATACTTTTTTTCTACTTTTTGGATTCTCGATTATTCTGTTGTTCGTCTAGACTTCTAGAGCATCTATTTCCGGTGTGTTAGCAAATAGCTTAATTTGTCACCATTTAGAGCGGAGTAAGTAGTAACATATTACAATTTCACCCGAGCTTGAATTTTTGCGTTTTATCTCAGCAAACGAGAAACTAAACATCAAATTACTAAAATGCGTACACATTATAATAAATCAATGTGTACTGATTCGTTTGCGACAAAGAAGCAAAAATTCAAACGGTTTCTAATGACGATTAATTTAAATAAAATTGCTAAGACAACATTTACTTACGTGCTCTAAATACTACAATTCTGGGCTATAACGATAAAATGAATACATAACGCTCGTTTGTGTCACTAAAACCGATGGTGCTAATATCGTCAAGCAGCTCTCGCATGCTGTGGGTTACCAGATTTGTCGTTCAAAAGATTTTACTTATCTTATAATTTACCCCGTGTTACAACCTACCCCGGTCTCCCCTACCACATAATTTCAAACTGACTTTAAATTAAATTATCGTATAATTATTAAACGAGAAATATAGCTGCGTGACTAAACCAGGCGTGAGTGAATGAACAACAGGGTAATAACACAAGACACTCTCCAAAGTAAACCGGGAAGTAAGCAAAACGGGCGGAAGCATGATGACGGAGGATCGGCACACGTCTTCCAGAAGGGCAGCGGCAACGCCACAAAACAGCCGCAGGCGGATCCACGCAGCTAGCTGAATCCACCCCGCAAGGAATATCTGGATTTCCCTCCTCCCTCTCGATTTTCTTCCTTCGCCTGGGTTCTTCGTTAGCGGTTTCGACGGTAAAGTACCGTGGAGTTAGCTAATTGGTTGAACGCCCCGGGCGGCTACTCCCGGTATCCATGAGATATCCCGAACCTTTCGGCCTCCCACCATATTTCCTCCGCTCGAACCTTTACTCCCGTCCCGTATCTATATCTTGGCATCTGGAACGACGTAAGGAAGAAGGTGGTGTAACTATATACTTTCTTCGAGAGATTACGAAATCGCGTTTTCAGTGTTCGAAGGGAAAAGCCCGCTGGTGGCGGCGGTACGGGTGGGCAAGGGGGTGTAGGGTGGAAAGGAAACGGTTCGAGGACATTCCCGTCGAGTTTATCGTGAAAGTTTTCGCCAGTTGTCCGAGGATAAGGACAAAATCCGGAGATCTCGCTCGGCGACAATGAGGACTTCTCTGGACGATATCCTACGATCGTAATATAGTGCCGCCGCGCCGATCCAAACGACGGGGATGGCCGACGAGATACCGTATTCACTGTTTGTTAGTCTCAGCCTTTACACCGGGTTAGATTTTACGCAGTTGTCGGGGATAAGAGATGCTCCTTGTGCGGCAACTAAGTTATAGATCATTCTGATACCGTTAATGAGACACGGGGCTTTGAACCTGCCCTTTTTCTACCGCGAACAGGCCACAGCCATGGCGTTACTGATTCCTAACCGACCCAAACAAGAGGAAGAAAAGAGGACACGTGTTTGAGCCTTTGTGCTCTTGCGCAGTGTTTACAACTTTGTCTCGCATGAGCATTTTAGTGTCTTGATTATTTGAATTCAATTGAAGTAAAATTGTAATTAACCTCTTGGCGCACTCGCCCGAGTTAACTCAGGTTTAAGAAAACGATTCTTTTCCGCGCGCCCGAGTTAACTTGTGAGACCTGCAGTTTTGGTCTCTATTGAAAAATATAAAACTACCAGCATTTCAAGAAGTGTATATCCCAACTCTCCCCTATAATGTTGACTTCATTGAATAATCAAAAAAAGATAAACGTGCAGGTTTAAGGGGGCGGGGGGGGGGGCACAAACGTGCCCCGAAGTGTTTTTGAAATTGGCTAACTGCACAAGAAGGGAGCTTAAAAATGAATTATTTGCCGGAAGGTACTCACAGAAACAGTGGACCGCGCGACGCATTCGTATAATAGTATAATTTAGTAATTGCGTGTCGGTAGGGAATGAAATCGAAAAACACAATACGTGGTTCAATCTGGGATAAAACGGGAGGGGGGCGGCATAAATTTCGAAGCCACGCGAGATTGCAATAAACAATCTGTACGCTACCACGATAAAGTACTTGTTAATACATTTAAACGATTTTACTAATTTGTATCCGAGCTCGCTGCAGCAAACTACAAAAGCGGCTTTTGTCATGTTTTCATAAAGGGTCATTGATACGCTTATCGCGTAAAATGATTGCATATTAATTGCCATTCGAAAGGGTCAGGAGATATTTGTAAACCACATATGAATATTCGCCCATCCTTTTTCATTTGAACAGATTCATTTACTATACGATTTTCAAGGGGATTACGATTACTCAGGGCCGTCTTAACAAATTTGAGCACCCTGGGCTAAAAAATTTTGGCGCCCTACCCTCCATGGGTGCAATTTCTTCGCAATCGGTGCAAGGCTGTACATCACAACCCCGGGTCTCCACCAAGGCAAACACGAACAAAAACAATGCCCGCGAACGCCCCACCGCCGCAAACATGAACAGAACTCAGCGAACGAATCGTATGTGAACGTCTTGTTCCGTTTGCGGCGGTGTGGACACGGCAAGAACAGACGAAAACGCCCGCGAACAATGCCCCCGCTCGTGCTCGCGTTGTCTCACTGTCACCTACGGTTCGGTCCGCGCGGATCATAACGCAAGGATGCTCCAGATAGAAATTTTTGTCTCCAAAATTGAAGAGAAAAAAGCATCTCAACATATTTGATTCTTCCTTAAGAATACCCCTTGGTCGCAAGGCGGTTCGTGAAGGCGGTCCTGCGATTACTTTCGCAAGTGCATCAGTTATTAATTTCAAATGAATTATTCTGCGAACAATTCTAGTTCTTGGAACGATTTATTTTTTCAATGCAATTGCATTTTAAGAGTTATACGTAGGAATAAGAACATACAACATACATACACGCAAACGTTTATGCATTACCATTTTGGTGACAGTAAAACATAAGCTGAAATATATGAGAAATATAATGATACTTACGTATAGGCAGATAGTCTCTCCCCTTTAAATAGCAATTGCAGCAAGCTAAAAGAATGTTTTGTAGACCCAAATTAAGGGAACATCTTCATTTTATAATGATCTATAAACTTCTTTACTCGCACGTCGTAAAAACATGTATAACGTTGATTTCCGGTATTTCCTGTGAGGGCGCTACCTAACAGCTAAGTTTTTACTATGTTATCGACAGTTCATAATATAGGGAATATGGTAACTTGAAATGTTTAAATCACAGACGAGGTATAGAATAGACCTATCAACCAATGTATTTTTCTGTCACCGGTTTGGGGGGTCCTAGGACCCCCTTACCATTTTAGTGTCGCATGCAACGTTACCGGTGAAGTCTCGAAACAGATTGTAACGCTACGCGTGGTAGGAATTAGAATTCAACACTTTTAAAACCAGGTCATTCGAAACCCGGGATTTACAAATGATTCTGTTAGAGTAACAATTTAAAGATCGTTTTATAAACGTATTCCGTGCAACAACAGAGAAAGAAGAATCACAACAAAACAAGAACACGTACGACTTTTAACCTTGCTGTCCTATTCGAGTTTATTTAACGCAAAATAAATTTATTTAACATACAAATTTATATAAATAACAACATTATTAGTGGAAGACATGCTTTCACGATGTAACGTGGAATACCTCGCCAAGGAATTGTAACTTGGTATATTTTAATAAGGTGCTGAAGCAGAGAGAACTTTAAAAATTGTCAAAAACCCATCAGTTCCAGTATCTCGCTGAAATATTTCAACTTGCACTTATCCGTCTAACGTAACACTATACTCGTGTTCTGGGGTCCGGTAGGAACCAATCGAACAACATTTCAAGTTACATATTTTATTCTTACATTCTACCATAGTATCATAGGTTAGAGAAATTCTTATATCTAATTAGAATATTTGACAATCGCAGCTATCGGCTCGGTTCTCACCGATTACCAGGTCTCACCACGAGGAGGTTGCTGCGTTTCGAGACCCGTAGAGAGATAGATGGAATCAAAGTTCCATCGATCTCCCTGTACATGAAACCCTTAGCCTACTAAACCAAAGAGATGGAGGGAAACAAAGTTCCATCGATCCCGTCGGTTTAGATATAGAATCTAGGGAACTGCCAAGCAATCACTCGATTGAAATAAATTCAGCAAGGAAGGAAAGACTACGGGTGAGCATGAAACGAGTATTGGATGGCGCAGTTCCTACCACCCTAATGTCCGAGTCGAAAGGGAAAAGCGCTCGGCGTCTCCCAGACGATTCCTCTGCACCGATGCGACTCGTCAGGAGCAACACTGGGTGTGACCTGACTCAAGCCGTCTAACACAGAGACTGGGAAGTCGAACCGGGTGACTGACGCAGGCAGTGTACCAAAAGATATACCCCCTACGCCCGAAACTTTTCCCT
Organism: Andrena bucephala; assembly: GCA_947577245.1. Taxonomy (NCBI): domain Eukaryota; kingdom Metazoa; phylum Arthropoda; class Insecta; order Hymenoptera; family Andrenidae; genus Andrena; species Andrena bucephala. Next base: position 7,193,798 of record OX387719.1, read on the forward strand.
TTCGACAAGAACACCAGGGGATGAAACTGATCCACCCTTACCGATTCCATACTCAGTCGCTTGCTTCCGGAAACGGAAGCAGCGGCGACCTCCTCATCGGGGATGAGGAGCCAACAAAAGAGCAACAAAGCTAATTCAGCAACTACTGGGCAATCCGCCAGGTCTCACCGCGAGGAGGTTGCTGCGCTTGGAGACCCGTAGAGAGATAGATGGAATCAAAGTTCCATCGATTTCCCTGTACATGAAACCCTTAGCCTACTAAACCAAAGAGATGGATGGAAACAAAGTTCCATCGATCCCTTGGGTTTAGATATAGAATCTAGGGAACTGCCAAGCAATCACTCGATTGAAATAAATTCAGCAAGGAAGGAAAGACTACGGGTGAGCATGAATGGAGTATTGGATGGCGCAGTTCCTACCACCCTAATGTCCGAGTCGAAAGGGAAAAGCGCTCGGCGTCTCCCAGACGATTCCTCTGCACCGATGCGACTCGTCAGGAGCAACACTGGGTGTGACCTGACTCAAGCCGTCTAACACAGAGACTGGGAAGTCGAACCGGGTGACTGACGCAGGCAGTGTACCAAAAGATACACCCCCTACGCCCGAAACTTTTCCCTTTCGACAAGAACACCAGGGGATGAAACTGATCCACCCATACCAATTTCATGCTCAGTCACTTGCTTCCGGAAACGGAAGCAGCGGCAAGCCGGCAACCTCCTCATCAGAGATGAGGAGCCAACGAAAGAGCAACAAAGCTAATAAAATTCTGTAACTACTTGGCAATTTTACAAGGGGCCTTAAATACTTCATGCTATAATAAATTAACCTAGGCTTCCTTAGATGTCTTCTTTCACTACCACTGTTCACTATTACTTTTCACTATTTTCTTTTAAATATATTATTTTATTAACCTCCTTCCCCGCGAGAGCGTGGACCTGAAATGCTGAAACAATCAACTACTTATATTATGTTAGTAATGGTGTGGCGGGCTTCAGAGGAAACTACGAAAATACTTATTGGGTTGGTGCCGATCGAGATGATTTGAAGTGTCAGAAAAGCACGCACGAGCATGCAGAACCATCGTAGAAGAAGAGCAGGAAATTTAAATCCATCGACGAGATGCATGAGAGGGAACAAATCATGCAAAACCATCACAGGAATGCATCAAATAAAATAAATCATGTAAACCCATCGAAGAAATGCATCAAATAAAATAAATCATGTAAACCCATCGAAGAAATGCATCAAATAAAATAAATCATGTAAACCCATCAAAAAATGCACCAAATAAAATAAATCATGTAAACCCATCGAAGAAATGCATAAAATAAAATATATCATGTAAACCCATCGAAGAAAATGCATCATGTAAAATAAATCATGTAAACCCATCGAAGAAATGCATCAAATAAAATAAATCATGTAAACCCATCAAAAAATGCACCAAATAAAATATATCATGTAAACTCATCGAAGAAATGCATAAAATAAAATATATCACGTAAACCCATCGAAGAAAATGCATCATGTAAAATAATTCATGTAAAACCATCGAAGAAATGCATCAAATAAAATAAATCATGTAAACACATCGATGAAATGCATCGAATAAATTAAATCATTTAAACCCATCGAAGAAATGCATGAAATAGGACAGATCATGCAAACCCATCGAAGAAATACACGAAATAGAACGACTCATGCAAAAATCCACGAAGGAATAGAACAGATGATGAAAAACAATCGAAGAAATCAGTTAAAAAGGAAGAGAAATCGGTTTTAGCCTTGGCAAAATAATAACATTTTAAATGACTTTTAACGAACCCGAAAATTTCATCGGCACCAACCGAATAAGGTAACAGGTCAGGGGGCCGAGGGGGTGAAGGAAGGACCAAGGGTTGGAACCCTGACCAGGTCCCCAGGAAGTCCAGGCTGGCCAGAATGTCCGAATGGTCCAGGTGCCTCGGGAACTCCATTCCGGGGAGCCGAGGGGGTGCAGGAAGGACCAGGGCTGAAACCCTGACCAGGTCCTCAGGAAGTCCAGTAGGTCCATTTGGTCCAGTAGGTCCAGTAGGTCCAGCAGGTCCAGTAGGTCCAGCAAGTCCAGTAGGTCCAGCAGGTCCAGTAGGTCCAGCAGGTCCAGTAGGTCCAGCAGGTCCAGTAGGTCCAGTAGGTCCAGCAGGTCCAGTAGGTCCAGCAGGTCCAGTAGGTCCAGCAGGTCCACTAGGTCCAGCAGGTCCAGTAGGTCCAGCAGGTCCACTAGGTCCAGCAGGTCCAGTAGGTCCAGTAGGTCCAGTAGGTCCAGTAGGTCCAGGTGGCTCGGCAGCTCCAGGGTCCCCGGAGGTCCTCCAGGTCCGGAGGACCGACGACGACTGAGTAAATGGAGCTCCGTGAGCTCCCTATATACACTTCGGGAAACCATGTCCTCCAATCAAAACAAGGTCGACGGTTGATTATAATTGCAAAATCCAACGAATTCTTCGGCAAAAATGGATTTTCCGCGAAAATATCCATTCCAGTGGCTATTGCTATGACAAATAATGTTAACAACATTTGCACTAACCAGCCAGTATAAATTATTATTAACTATGATCAATACAACTCGAGATATCAAGCAATTAGTAACATTTGGCCTTGGATTTGCAAATGATCTCCTACGCCAAATGAATTCTCTTTTATTCTCAATGTTTAATTGTTCGATAAATGAATGTTAATGCTTATACATATTACATAGTATTATTTATAATGTATAAATACATTTTAGTTGAACTGGGTGTAAATGAATAGAGCTTCGAATCTACATATATGACGAAAACTTCGAAGCACTTCGAACATGATTCAAAGCTTAAAACTCTCGAAAGTCTTGATAAGTCTTGAGTTTTGATAGGTCTTCGAAGTCTTGGATGTCTTGGATGTCTTGAAAGTCTTGAAAATGAACATCTGGTTGCCAAAAATTAGCCAGGTTGATCGGCCAGAGGGTCTCGCCAGGATCGCAGTTTATGACTCTATTGTCCCGCGAGTCGGCGGTAGACGTAGATACGGATCCAAAACCTACCAAGACTTTGAAGCAAGAGTTTCAAGACTTTCAAGACTTTCAAAATCTATCAAGACTCTAGACATTTCACGACTTTCAAGACTTTTAAGCTTCGAATCATGTTAAAAGTGCTTAAAAGTTCTCGCCTGATATTCAAGACAGATTCGAAGCGGTTCGAAGCGGTTCATTCGCCTAATCTACATACAGATACCAGTTTTCCTGAAATGTCGGAAAATAAATAGAAGTTTTAATACCACGCAACTCTATCTTATTTTAAATTTCGGGGGCAAGGTGCACAGCGCTGCACGGGCATGAACCAACTTACGGTAATAGAATTCCCACTACGGTCGGACTCGCGTCGACCAATGGGTGCGTTCAGCAGACTCAACTGTTGAGTGATCTCACTAGATTTTACTCTGAAGTTGCACGTTCATTTCCCAGATAGCACAACGTCTGGTAAAGTCTTAAAGACGTCCAAAAGGCGTCTTAAAGACGTCTTGTTACAAATCAAGACGTTCAGACCTAAAATGTACATAAACTAGACGTCTTTAAGACGAGGTGTGCTATCTGGGTTATCGACGCGAGTAAAATCCAGTGAGATCACTCAACATGGTTGAGTCTGCTGAACGCACCCATTCAGAGTCGCTTCTTAAGACTAGGATCGTCTTAAGCATTCGGCATCCTCTACTAGTCTACTAGATTAAGAATAAGTAGCGACTGTGAATACCGCCCTAAATCGCGCAACATATAGTAGATTCTAGGGTATTTTCCCTAGTTGACGAGTTTGACCTTAAGGTTGGCAATCCGATTGTTGCACTACCTGGAGGCACCTATATAAACTGAGAGAACTAGAAAGACGCTCTTAGTTCTGCTCAGTTTTCGATTGCCTCACTATTCGGTGCACATAAGTAAATGAAAATGAAGAAATTAGTTGTTGTTTTCTTGTTGAGTGTACTCATCAATCAAGGTATGAGAACAACACAATTATCATCATTTAAAGGGTGTAGTTAACATAAAATCACATATTTATAACGTATATGATATTTTCAGGTGAAAGTTTATACTGTTATAGATGTAACAGCAATCATCCAGGGTGTGGCACACCTTTAAATTGGTGGTGGTATTGGGGAGAAACTTGTCCAGAACAAGATGACAAGTGTATAAAAATTATTGAAAAAAAAGGAGGTATATATCTACTCATAAAACTTGCTACTACGGTTGAGCTATGGTTGAATGGGGAACATGTTTCGTTAACTTATTCTATGTTTCAGCTGAAACTATTATAACGAGAGAATGTCTGAGCTCCGTTCGTAGCTTTAGAACGGATATTCCAGCTGATAGATATGAAGGTTGCAGACCTGCTGCAAAAGATCTCCAATTAGGACATTACGTAAATAATACAATTCCTCAATTGGATATACATAGAGATTATTATGACGAAGTAACATGGTGTTTCTGTTACTTTGATCATAGGTGCAATAGTGGTACTACTATCACTATGTCATCATTCCTATTGTTTATAAGTACAGTATTTTCTATCTATAAGCTTGCCTGGCACTAACGTCCTTAAGTCCAGTCCCTATCCGCACCAATTCTGATAATTCACGGAGTCGGTAAATGCGTCACGTCGAGATCCTCGCCGCTTACCGCTGATATTCGTTTCCTTTCATTCGCTCTCACTTTCGCATGTTTCACCTCAAAATTGTGGCCACATCTGCCTATAGGCCCGTCGCCGAAATCCAATACAACCCAATACAACAGCTATTTGAAATGTTTACATTTTGTAATGTAAACATGTAAACATTAATACTGAAATGTATGTTTTAACCCCTAGCGTGGTCATGACGAATTTAACTCTTTTACGTTTTGAGAACCACGCCTAGGATGAGTCGAAATCGTACGAAGGAATTCTCTGTGTGTACGTGACGCTATCCCCTCCAAATGGCGGTCCCGCCATTCACGGCCGCTGGCCGCGCGAGACCGCCAATTGAAGGCGATGGCGACACATACTTATGCAAGGAAGGTCTGGAAAAAGCAGAAGAGTTTACCTAAGTGGCTGCGAGCTGAGTGACAACGCAAGGGGTTAATTGGTTTAATTTGATACAGCTGAATCATGTCAAATGCACCTGAGTATTAGCATTTACATGCAAATGAAGCGCGGTGAAATTGAAATCAAAGTTTTACATTTCACCGTTTCTCTTAAAATTTGCTACACTTGTACATAATGTAAATATGTACATACTTTGAATGAAAAATAACAGTATTGCATAAAACAAACAAGATTGCAGCTAAACTAATTGCAATACAAAATTTACATATCTATATGTAAGTAGTAAATAATAGTAAAAGTATGTAAGATAAAATGAATCAAATTGAAAGCTATTGTTAGGTAACAATAGCTTTCAATCTGATTCATTTATCTGTGTACTGTTTATTTATGTTATTCTTTCCGTCCAAAAGATCTGTTTACAAATTTTAGAATACCACTATTTTTGTATGAAGGGTCGTATTATACACTGTATTAGAATATTTTCATCTACCATACGTCAATTAATATATATTTATATCGTCGGTGATAGTGCAAAACCGCGTATGAGCAGTTTGTAAATACCGCGGAACTGCATTCTACCGATTTTACAGGAGGAAAAGAAAACTTAATATATTAGCAATTTTAAGGGATTTCTTTGACTGAACTTTTTTGGAACAGTTTTAGCACTCCTTGTACTAAATACTAACATGAATGGTGGGACTTTTTAAAAAAGTGAAACAGAGCTTGGCAACCGTGGGCGTGAAATCTCAATTTTGCTACTTTTGCAGATCCGCGGTATTTACAAACTGCTCATACGCGGTTTTGCACTATCACCAACAATATATGTATAAATATATTTAATGTACTGTTCACATTAATGTGCTTAAGCAATAAGTTAGCACAAACAATTGTCAAGTAATCTAACATATCAAACTGCCGTCCAGTGTTGAACAAACGAAAGTATTTTTTAATTTTGTATCATGACTTTGTAGCTACTTTTAATTATATTAAAGTTTTAATTGAAAAAACTTGTATAATCTGTTGCATTCATTTACTATTCCTGAAAGTATCATATATATCACTAGTGATACAAAACAAATGATTAACTGATCTACACTTAAAAAATTTGTCACTAATAATTAATGTGGGCACACTGGGTCATTTATGTCCATGGCTGTTTTTTTTACTGTTTTTGACTTTCAAAAAATCTGAAAAAATTATGGAATACTTATTCAACTCTCTACTTTAATATACAATCGTTCATTTGAGTCAAATCTTTAAAGGCTCAATTAGGAAAAATAAGAATTCGGACGGTAGTTTAAGAGGCAATTTGCCTGGACATAAACGACCAAGTATGCCCACGGTGGGTTAAGGAATTATATTGGAGAAAAAGGGTAAGTAAATACAGAGGTTTATACAAACGCTGCATCTTTGATTACAAAACATTTTATAAGAAAGTATTTTTAAGAAGCATAAAGTAATTTATGAGAAAGTGGAATGATATTTGCGTATGTGTACAGGTAAATGAATTCATCAATTTGCGATATGCGTTTTCAGACTTATTATAGTTACGTTTTTATACTTATCTAAAGTATAATTTTCAAGGAACAATAAAAAATTAAATTACAATGGAACTCAACACTTGATATTTAACTAACCTCTCGATTAAAATGAAATGAACAGAGATGTTCCGAGGCAGTCATACAAGTGAAACATGAAATGACAAAATATTGAAAATCAAAGTGCTTGATATTACAATGGAACAAATAAATCCATCGTCTTAAGCAGCTTTCACGGTCTTTTCTTGTTGTCCCCTGTGCTGTGTATTCTCCTGCGCCGAATTCTCTTCCACCGGCTTCTCTATCGGCTTTGCGTCACCCCTTATAGCAGGCTGTCCCGTACTTTGAATCTTAATGATTCTTTCGTTCTTCTTTTCCGGATCAGATTGTTTCCTCGGCGCAGTAATAGTCAAAACTCCATCCGACGAAATGCTAGATTTAAGTTCATCAATGTCGCATTGCTCTGGTACAAGATACTTGCGTTGAAATTGTCTCGAGATCCAGCCATGCTCATCTTGTCGCTCTTCGTGTTTGCCCTCGACGACTACATTCTTCCCTACGACTTTAACAGTCACTTCTTCCGGGGCAAATTGCTGAACGTCCAGAGTTACTTCGAACTTGTTTTTATGAGCTTGTACTATAGACGAACCATTGGATCTGCGGTCTATGCTCCTTTCATAGGGTTGGTATCTTCGTAGACTACGATGACGAGGTCTGAGCACCAAGATGTCGGTGTCGTGGGGCGCCAATGCAGAAGTTGGCAAATCTTCTGGATTCAAAGACAATCCAAATTGCTGATCCAAAAGATGATGAGGCCTCTCCAAATCCTCCCACCAGCTGGAGAATAGCATCGGCAGCAGAGACATTGTTGTTTCTTTGTTTATTTAGTTGCTTCAAACGTTTGCTTCTTTTCCGCTCGAAACTTCGGCTTTCTTCTTGATTTGTCGAATAGGTATTCACTATCTACCTCACTTACACGATTTAAACAAATCGCAAAATCTAGGCTCGTGAACGATATCACCGGCGAGTGGTTTTGAATTTCTTTGCAATGGCTGCGATGGCCGAGTGTTATATTCGTTACGCCTCGACTATATACTACATAGTGGGGGTAACAGTTGGTAACAGTAATCGAGAATTTTCGCGAAACTCACAATCAGCGCTTTAAGAAAACTACACGCGAATATCGGTAGCTGAGCAAATATAATAATCACGAATATACGAAATTCAATCAAAATGTAAACTTATTTACCATTTGAAAACTGCAGGCAAATGTTTTAACGAGTATGCCTGTTGTACATAACCACGTTGTAACCATGACTGAAAGCGCGCAAATGCGCGAATGTACGAGAATACCTGTGAACAAGGATTCAGGCGGTTTTGGATATTCGCGGCACTTCGCGAATGATCACGAATGATACCTACTTACTTACGGGTATATGTACAAGCCAGGAAACTCAATTTATCTGGATTTTTATTCATACAGAACTTTTAATTCATATAACAAGAAAGCTAACTTTCGAAAACATAGCGAGAATGTGTTGCATAAATATTTACTGTTACATGTAATTCCAGCTGAAACTTGTCCACACTCACTTTACGAAATGGTTCAAATTCAACGTTTGGTTAGGTCAGTAACAAAGTTAGGTCGTGTACCAAATGAGATTAATTTCATTAAGGATTATTGCTATAATATGAATTTTAAATCGGTTGCATAAATATTAAATAATGAATTATTCAAATATTATGAAATAAATTAATAAAATATTTATGATACCTTTCAAAAGATGTTATCAAATTATAGAATATATGATTATTATTGACTCTGCAATTTCCGCTCTGTACTCTCTCAAATATCATAATTTAAATGTTTTTGTTAAGAGTTCTTTAAAAATTAAACAAAATCCGTTGCGGGTTAGAAAATTCATTGCTTCGTATTTGCTAAAACAGATTTGGAAACAATTATTAGTATAGCATACGTGTATTCATGCATTTAATTGTTCAAAGAAAATATAATACAATTTATTGTTCTTTTAAGCGATTAGAATCTTTTCTTGCCTGTATTATACATTTAAATTTCATAAAAAGACGCAAATCGACCATTTCTTAATTACTTATATCGAATTGCAGAGACGTACTGTCGTTTGCAAAAAATGTGGCATCCGGTTGCTGAGCGGGGCAAGGGGGCTACTTTCGCTTCAGGGCCGGCGGAACCCATTATGCAAGTAATACGTCGCATACGGGCGCCAGCCGAAGGGGGCGCTAAAAAATATATCGCAGACTTAATAATAAAGGAATCCAACTCCCATATAAACAAAATGTAAATGTAATTTTTTTTTATTGTACCTCGTAAAGGCAAAACATATTAATAGAAAACAGGTGCAAAAATTTGGGGGCGCCCAAAATTTTCTTGCACAAGGGCGCCAACCATCCTCGCGTCGACCCTGTTTCGCTTATTTTGTATTGGTCGACATTTTCGCGTTGGCCAATGCGAGCAAACTAGCCACCTTGCCGCGCTTAGCGTCCGGGCGCCTTCTTTTCTGCAAACGACAGTACATAGGTAACACAATACTTCAATTACGACTTGTATTGAACGTGTTAAAAATTGCGAAAGACAATATTAATATAATAGCTTTCATATATTGCAAATACCAAAATGTTATCAATAAAAGGCCAGTAACTGCGTCAAAATTACGGCAAAAAACTAGTGATACAATTTGAAATTGAAATCGTTTAAATGCAAACATATTTTCTCAATAAGTAACATTTTCATGTAATATACTGTTGTTATTTATCTCTACATGCATAAATATGCATTTACTTTGGCAAATCGAAACTTTTTCGCGATACTATACCCATTTTTGCTGTATGTGCAGTGCTGGCACAATAATCGCTGGGTTCTCGAAAGTTCGAGACGTGGCTGGGTTCTGGAAAGCTCGAGACGTGGCTGGGTTCTGGAAAGCTCGAGATGCGTCACGATCTGCGCGAGCGCATAGATATAAACGGTCGCGAGCAACGGCGCTGACAGTTATTACGTAGCAACCAAGGTGTAAGCATCGCGATTTGAAACGAAGTTTCACGACACATTTATCGAAAGCGATATCATCGTGATACATTCTTCTTGAGTATTGTTTGCAAGTTAAATAATCGCGAGAATGTCTCTTGTACCGTTGCTGTTCTCCGACTGGTGGGAGGATTTGGACCGCCCTCATCGTCTTCTGGACCAGAACTTCGGTTTGGGCCTGTGTCCGGACCAGTTGCAGTCGCCAAGTCGATTGGAAGTATATCTGCAGAATATGCAACCACGAAAACGACCTTACTACAGACCTTGGGCTGATATGCTTCGCTCGAACGAGGGAGGCACCTCCACCGTGCAGGCGGACAAAGACAAGTTCCAGGTGGTGCTCGATGTCCAGCAGTTCGATCCCAATGAGATCGATGTTAAACTCGTCGACAAGTTTGTCACTGTCACGGCGAAGCATGAAGAGAAACAAGACGAACATGGCTGGATTTCACGCCAATTCGTTAGGAAGTACTTGGTACCCGAGCAATGCGACATAGACCAGGTCTCGTCGAAGCTGTCGTCTGACGGTGTTCTTACCATCACGGCACCTAGAAAGGACCAACCAAAGTTGGAAAACGAGAGGGTAGTCAAGATCGAGCACACTGGAAAACCGGCGATCCAGTCAAAGGTGACAAAGCCACAGCAACTGAAGCCGGCTGTGGAGAAGGAGAAAGGGGAGAAAGAGGTGAAGAAGTGAAGAGCTTCTCAACGAATATTTCTACTACGCATTCTATACTTCTCATTATTGTTCATTGTTCATCGTTCTCTACAATCTTATGCCTATCGTAGCATTCCTTGTTATCAACGTGATATATAAAAATTTAGAATAGTACATGTAAATTCCAGATATCTTGCATTTTATTTTCGCTCAATTGATTTGTTTCGTATTTCGATAAAATCGTAACTATACGAATGTATGCTGATTTATTTGCCAGTATCGAAGATTTATGTATATGTGCATTTTTTATATTATTAATAAATTTATAAGTTACTATACTTCTTGTTCTATGACTTCTACCTGACCCCACACATCTCCAGTCCTAAGATACTTTCATATTTTAATATAATAAGAAGTAGGAGATCGATTTATTATGGTCGTGTATAAATTCGTAGTAATTTCCATATTTGAAATAATATCAACGATTTTTTTCTGTTGTTTGAGTTGTGCTTTTGGTTGCTGCAAACGTGCCTATCCGGTTTTACCTACAGTGGCGTGCAAAAGTATTTGGCCATCCTTTAAAATCGCATAACTTTTTTCAAATTAATCCAAACGACTTGAGTTTTGTTGAGAAGCTAGAGGGATTAGTTTACTAAATGATGTGATCCGTCGGTTTGAAAAAAATGCACTTGGTCGGAATAGCAAAGGAAATAGTAAAGGTTGTTTTTAAACTTTTTTTTGTGAGCCCTTAATGAAATTTCAAAAAACCCGTTTGTAGATTTAAGTAAGTTATATACGTGCCTAAAATTTCATCAAAATCGATTAACGTTGCTCTGAGCTATGAACGCTTAACGATCCCAGAATAAGGTCGAAAATCGCGAAATTCCCGAAATTAGCAATTTTCGACCTTATTCTGCGATCTTTAAGCGTTCATAGCTCAGAGCAACGTTAACCGATTTTTATGAAATTTTCAGCATGTATATAACTTACTTAAATCTACAAACGGGTTTTTTGAATTTTCATTAAGGGCTCACAAAAAAAATTTAAAAGCGACCTTTACTATTTCTTTTGCTTTTCCGACCAAGTGCATTTTTTTCAAACCGACGGATCACATCATTTAGCAAACTAATTCTTCTAGCTTCTCAAAAAAACTCAAGTCGTTTGGAATAATTTTAAAAAAGTTTTGCGACTTTAAAGGGTGGCCGAATACTTTTACACGCCACTGTATTTGCATTTTGTCCTTTATTTTCAAGTAGCTTTTATATCCTGAAATTTTCTTCGTGAATAGAGTATTTTTTTTAGTAACAGTCCGTAGGAATTGCAATTATTTCTGTGAATCTAAAGGCGGGATCGTAGAAATAGTACCTGTAATTTTCTATTATCACTCATCAAAATTGTTGACTTCAGAGTAACTACTTTGTATTTGCCTTCAATCTATTTCCAGAGGCACCACCTCCTTTCTCCCGCCGCGCGTCTTGGCCCCCGCGGCGGCGGGAGGAAGGAAGCGTTGCCTCTGGAAATCGGCCGTGAAGTTCACTTAAAAGCCATGCCTGATCTATTGTATAACAATTCTGAATAATTTCTAGGAAATACAAACTGATGGAACATCATTTTCTATTAAGGTCTCTCAAAGTCTTGTTACGTTTAGAAAATGTTTGATCAAGGTGAGATCTATGTTTTACATTGTTTCACATTGGCTTATCTTTTCGCGTTAACAGCAAGAGGGGCGCAGCTTCGTCTTTAACAATTTCGAGTAAATTAAAAACAACTATTTATAGAATTATTGCTTTGACTTAACATTGAAAAGAGAACACTAATTAAAAACTATATATTTTCACACAATAAGTACACGTATAATTACACGTCATAACTCAAAAACTGTCAAAAATGGAGCTGTACCCCTCTCTGGCTGCAAGGTCTACAATTTCGTAAAAGGTAATACTTCGTTAAATACACAATTTGAACCAGAAAAATGCAGCATTTATAAAGAAGTAATGTTTCTTGTATGTGTTTTTTAAACAATCCATGCAATGCTTAATTATTTATCGGTCATTCGTGAGCTGTAAGTATTCTTTCACGTGAGATGATTTATTGCAGAACAATTTGCACTGTTTATTTTTATCGATTGCTTGAACATGCCATTATTTTTGTACAAGTAGTATAACATGTATGTATGTAATTAGTAATTAAAGATTACATACTATGCAATACAACAATTTAAAACAGAACAGAACGAAATAAATTCTATTAAAAAATGGAGGAATTTTAATTCAAAAGATGCTATTATAGAGAAAGTATACTGTAAAAGAGGTAATTAAAACCTGTATTCAGTTTTTTTTTTAATACATGTCATTCATTTTATTCATACAGATTCGCCACAGAATTCAATTGTTATTCTAACATATCATATGGTCTAAGGAACATGATAAAGAATATGAAAATGAGAAAAGTATAAACTAAGCATACTCTAGTCTAAAATATACAAAGTCCTTTTACTGACTTTGTTTCGCTTTCATATGTTCTTCCTCCGATGGTTTGCCGGTATGTTTGATCTTGATGGTTTTTTCATTGCTCTGTTCGACGGCTCCTGGTTTCCTCGGCGTTGTTATTGTCAACACACCATCCGAGGACATAGTGCTCGTCGTTCGATCGAGGTCACATTGTTCTGGTACCAAATATTTCCTGATGAAATGTCTCGAGATTGCACCATGTTCGTCTTGCTTTTCCTCGTGTTTTCCTGCAGACAGAAGCGCAAATCATTAGACAAAAATTAAACTGCTTAATAATATCCAACAGCAATCCATCAAAAGTGAAAACGAAGAGATGCAATTGCGATCTATACACTTGCGAATTCCCGAACTTTCTATCGAGATTACACACTGTCAATCGAAACCATGACACATACCTTCGACAACAATATAATTGTCCACGAGTTTTACGTTTACTTCCTCTGGCTTGAATTGCTGCACGTCAAGCACCACGCGAAATTTGTCTTTGTCATCCTTCACTACGGACCACCCACTTTCCTCCTCCTCCTTCGCCCAATCTAACGATGTCCGATAATGACTGTATGGAAGTAGTCGGAACGGTGATCTGTCAAAAAATGACGCAGGGAAAAATTGTTCCGGCGGTAACACTCTGCCAATATGTTGGTCCATCAACCGATGCGGTTGCTCTAACGTCTCCCATGAATGAGAGAATAATTTTGGAATTATCGTCATTCTCGATCTCATTTTTTGATGTTTTCTTCCTTTTCCAATTTGTGTTTAAACACTCCCGGTAACTTTGCTAACGAAACGTCAACGATGTCTACTGATTGCTTGTTCGTTTTATACTGACGGCGCATGCTTTCAGCGCAGTACTTTATATACTCATACGTATACACGTGGAAACTTCGAGGCGCAAACGGTTGAAGTGGCAACCGAAATTCGTGAAAAATCTAGAATGTTCTTCGTTCTTGTTCCAGAAATTCCATCTAAACGTAGACCAGTCGTATGTGAAGCGGATTAGCACAGCAGCTTGATCAAAATTGTAATTATTGCGTCAGATCTACCCAGGGCTGTTTTAGGATCGTCTTAGGCCCTAGGCACTTTTGAATAAAAACTGTATTTGTACTTAAGCTCTTTCGATTTAAGGTTCACGTCATTTAATTGTTAGTATATTTACATTATTTTTTAAATTAAATTATATTTTCAATTTTGTTTTTGTTATATTACGGTACATTCCTATTTAAAATTTCATTTTTAGACTTTCGTGGGCCCTAGGCACAATGCCTACTGTGCCTATTGGATAAGACTGTCCTGGATCTACCTAATTGGTATTGGCGAAAAGTGTCGTGGAAATGTACCTATTCTGTATTTGCAGCTTCTCACTTCTATGTTCGTACGATTACGCACGAAAGAATGTATAACAAGAAAGTAGGTACATGTGGACATGTTTCTCTTGGACGAGGAATGCTTTGATAAAAGATGATGATCTTTGGAAAATTTTAAATACGTTTGGGAAAACTTAATTTTCGTGCACGTCTAAAAATTAAGTTTTCCCAAACGTATTTAAAATTTTGATAGTAAAACGCGTTTTTCCTATCCATTTTTATCGCGTGACACAGTGGAATAGGCCTACAGGGGATACCGCTGACAAAAAAAAACGCATCGATAATAGTACCCCATGGGTGATGCGGAAATCTATTGATACGGGTGTCTATTTTTGTAAAATTTAAAAATAGAGTTATTGGTCAACCTCCCAATGAATTTCTATATATATCAGTACCGTCTTAACCTGTGAAAGCTAGAAAAAAAAAAATGAAATGGGCCATCCAACCGTGACAGAAAGAAAATAACGAATACACCAAAATTTAGATTAAAAAATGAGGGCTTTTTTCGTGGAATGGGCCCCACATTTAACCTTATTTAGTTAATTCTTTTAATACTTATTCACTTCGCATGTTAGCGCGGTATTTTTGATTTTATTTAATTTAGAATAATTTAAGGGGCCACATATGGAGCTCGCTCCAGGGCCACCGCAAATGATAAGACGGCACTGATATGTATAAACATGTACAGAATTTCCAAATAATAATAAAAAATCTATGTAAAGTTTGAGCCCGATCGGATAACGGAAAAAGATGACCTTGGGCCCTTAGATAATTATTTAACAGCTCACAAAATCAATTTTATATAACATCCTCCAAGTTATTGATTACATAAAAAAATATGTCAAACGAAAGTTGTAGATCCAGACAAGGAGCATCTTTTATTATGTATTACTTCTTACATCTGAAATATATTTGAAAAACATTATTTTCAATGTGCCACGAAGAAAATCTTGAAAAAGAATTCGTTATTTTGTTTCTTGACAGATTCGAGTCTGAAACTGCAATAAAATTAATGTCATAGTAGATTCTTTTAATATTAACATCTATTGCACTACATTCAATGAGAAATTTGTATTATTTTCCGTTAAGTTTATACTCTTTTGTAGCTAGATTCTAGAAACATTGGGAATACGCTCGTTGCTGCCGCGACGACCTCGTATCGACTTACAAACTGGGTACACTAACCTGTCACAACATCAGTAACGGTTACGCATTAACCGTCTCGACCGTGAGACCCTCGAATATTCTTCCCCTCCCTAAAAAAGAACCTTGACATTCATTTCTATACAACACAGCTTATAACATAGCAGTTTATCGTATAATACGAACCATTTAGTTCCCACACGTGTAGGTACGACTTAATAAACTTCTTAGGGTTACATAAATACTTTGATAATATATCCTACCTAAACTTTCAATCACGAAAAACTCTGTAATATATATATGTAATATAAAAAATCCTTAATATGCATATTAAATTTATTAGAATTGTCCCCTATTTATAAAAAAAATGGGTTTTCGTTACAGAAAGCATTAATTTATTTCACTAACTAGGTGCATTGAATACTAGGTTTAGAGAATGGTTAAAAAATTTGCAAAGTACAAGTGTAATATAAATTTCCTATTCTCGCAAGTATTAAATGTTTTTATCAATATGAATAGTTTCCAAAACCTACTTACATGTTAATTTTCTTTCGCTGCGTTCACTCCAAATAGAAGGATATGCTTTTAAACGATAGAATGCACAATGTATGTATACATACTGGAACAAATATTCGACCTCCTGTCTGCCCCATACGAACCGTAACTGCGTATTTACAATTTATGTACATATATATGTAGTTCACGTGTTATTCGTCACGTAGGCACCGAATCAATAGTGGACCAAACTGCGTCTTGCAAACGAGAATGTTTTTCTGGCAACATACTCCTATAATAATTGAACTTGGAGTTATCAAGTCTTGTTTTCTGAATGTTCGATTTTCTTGCACATTACTATCATTCTGTATGGTCGTATGTCTTGCCAATTAAAGAATATGAATTCAGAGTTTACACTTGCAAAAATTATTTCAAAGAAATAATTCAAGATTACTTATACACTCGAAACATAAAATAAATTAAATAATTTCTTGACAGATTTTACCTATAATCTGAATAGATATTATCAATATGTTAAACTTAGCTAAAAGAAGACTGATTAGTCACGAAGAATATAAAAAAAGAATCGAGTGGCACATGGTTCTTAATATGTATTTCGTATATTGAACACGAGTTTAACGATATCTGTTTTGAGACTGAGAAGGTTGTCGCAAAGTTACGACGCATTTCGGAGTTGGATAATATTTTCCTTCATGGTCCAGCGATAGGGATGATATCGTGTGCATCTGCGACGTAATTACGTAACAGCACAGGGTAGATGTTTACACGAAAACAGATGATGTAACATTATAACTACTTAGTGATGGGATTGATACTGTATCGATACATATTGATACGGTTCTACCGAATCTGGTAGGGGAAAGCGGGGTAATTCCGGCCACATAAGCAGTAAATGCTATAAAATTTGAACAAGTTACACATTTGTTAGTTTTTTTATATTAATTGATAGGTTGAAGTGTCCAGTTTGTATTAGTATGACCGAGAAAGCATAAATTTACGTTGTAACAAAATTGGGAGCAATAACACAAAAATAGTCATTTGGCCGGAATTACCCCACTAGTGGGGTAATTCCAGCCATTATTTTTCTTTATAAAAGAGATAGGAAAACTGATTTTACATTAATTTTGGCAGAAAACAATAAAAACGGATGATTCGGGAAAGGGAGCTTTATTTGTTTGGTAAATACGGTTCAAATTGGCGATTTCTTAACAATATCCAGTAGCCAGCCGGGGCGGCTGACTATTGGTTTTCTTTATATTTTGAACGACAATAATCGGCCACTTCAAAAATACTTACTAACCCAAGTTTAAATGCAATTATAATTTCACGAAAAGATCATTCTAATGTTATTAATCGCGTATTCAAATTTTGAACATAAAAAACTTCGTATGAGTGTTGGTATACACTATTTCCAAGTGTCGCCTATAGTACTAAATTAATTCAAATTGACCAGTCGTCAATCATCCAATCGCCAACACAATAAAGCTTTCTGCAGTTCATATTTTTACCGCTAAAGGCATGAAACTTCCCACATTCGAAGAAGAGAGTACCTACACTGATTATTGTTTCGTTTAAATATAGGTATAAGATTTTAATCCTAATTTCTTATTTATAAGTAATTTATTTCCGAAAAGGCTGACTATTGGGTAAGGGCCGAAATACGGAAAATTTACCCTATCCAATGAATATCGATACTTTCGTAAAGTATCAAACTGGTTCTGATTCGGTATAGTATTGATGTGGTATCGGTTGAAGAAGAATTGATACCAAGTACCTAAAATTTCGATGCCTATCGATATTTCCTATTGAGTACTATAAAATAAATATTTTCCGGCTTTCTGGTTTTTGCTACTTTCAACACACAAGGATGACTCACGAGGCGCAATCGCGTCATTGTCAATTGATCCAGTAGGATCAGGCCTACGTATGTTCCGGAGGTTCGAGAATTTTCGAAATTCCTGGGGGGAAAGCAGAGCAAAAGCTTCCGCTTCTTGCATCTTTTAACGAAACAATCGGAAACGATGGAAAATTTTATGAATATTTATAAGTATAATTATCAAAATACGACGTTATTTTGCAGCGCAGATAATAAATACAATATTTGATTTACTTTGGGTGGTATGGTGTTATTTTATAAATGATTTGAGCATGTAGGCTATTTTTATAGGACCTTGAAAATATTTACTTCGATTGTAGTCAACGATAACTCTTCGTTTCATACACGTTCGATTATTAAGCCTGTTATATATTTCTTATTAGCGAAGCAAATACATGTAATAATCTGTCGTTCTTAAAATATTTACTAAAGTGAAAGCATAAACTGGCGCCAATGATAACTCCAATACAATTCGTAATCTCTCGAAGCAGTACCCTAGTTGAATAATATCTACCAAGTACGTATATATGTACTACCAATTTCAAAGGTCAGAAGACTGCCTATAAATGCAAATTTAAAGCCGAGAAAAACATAACTGTCCATGGTGACGCTGGTATCAATAACAACCATGGAATCACAGTCAGCATGTCCGAAATGCATAGAAACGAGCAATTAAAAAGTATCACGAATATCTGAAACAACATGAAAGTACTATTTCGTTGCAAAGAGATAACGAAGGTTCTCCAAGCTTCGTTCCGCACCGCCTACCCTGACGCGTCTCGCGGGAAACATGAAACGAAAAAAAAATCGTAAAATTTGTAGATAATACCGCGAAAAACAAGGACATTTAATTAATCATACGTTTAATTAGCTACCGATCTAAAAAACTGACGCAATAAACACGACGATGACAGTTTCGCCTTCAGCCCGGTACGTTCTCGAAAGTCCAGAATACGTGTATAGTCAAACGTCCTACTACATGCAAGCGCGGCCCACATAAATAGCGGTCACAGAGGACGAAGCTTCAGTCGCATCTCTGACAGCAAAGCCATCAACGAGCAGAACTGTACATCGACACTGCGTTTCGTTGCTGAACACGCGAGTTAAAGAGTCTTCGGTTATTATAAAAGTACTTGGACGAGTCGATCGAACAATGTCGCTGTTACCGCTATTGTTCTCCGCGTGGTGGGCGGACATGGAGCGACCGCATCGTATATGGGATCAAAATTTCGGAATGGGCCTCCAGCCCAATCAACTGTCGGTCCCCAACATGATGATGGACAGGTTCAATCCAACGATGATGAACAGAGCTGTGATGGATATGTACTACAGACAGATGGCAGAGTCGATGCGCCGTGGTGAGAGCAGTGGTACATCAACCATCACCGCGGACAAGAACATGTTCAAGGTGATCCTGGATGTGCAGCAATTCAAGCCGGAAGAGATCAGCGTGAAGCTCGCTGACAGATTCGTGGTGGTGGAGGCTAAACACGAGGAGAAAAGGGACCAGCACGGTCTGATTTCCAGGCAGTTCATGAGAAAGTACATGCTGCCTGAGCAAGTGGACGAGATGGAACTGTCGTCGAACATTTCGTCCGATGGCATTTTGACGATCATGGCACCGTTGAAGCGGACAGAGGAGATGCCGAACGAGCGAATGATCAAGATCGAGATGACAGGTAAACCTGCCATTCGTGAGGAAGCAGAATCAACCACTTCTACTACTCCTACCAATGAGCTACCGCGTAACCAGCAGATGGAGAATCCGGAAGAACCTGCAGAGAATCTGCAGCAGAAGAAATCTAAGAAATGAGACTGTATATTTGTAACTTTGATTTTTAGTTTTGTTACTACGTTGAATTTGGTTATAAATTTTCTAATGTTTTTAAATGTGTAATATGGTTTATTCTTCTGAATGCTCTGTGTCAAGTTATTGTCAACTCGTATCGGCATTTTGCTTCCTTTTTACTGTTTTTAATAAAATAAGTTAACGTTAGTTGGAGTGATTCTTTAATCCTTACATATCCTGCATCCTTGTGTCATCAGTTAATAAAATTGACAACTTTAAGTATAGGTATGTAACAAGTCTTTTACTATATGAACATCATTTTCTGGTAGTAGGGTAATCGTATGTAATACATGGAACACCTGATTTCAAAAGCTTGCCAAAAGTAGGGGAATTTGTGTGAACACGTGACGTCCCACTTAATTTTTGCGCGCTCTAATTCGGGCGTTAGTGTGCTAATGGACTATAATTGATAAAGGATTAGAAATTGATTTAATTTTGTTCCTATTTTGGCACCGATTAAAAAAAAAGATTATTTTATCCTTTTTAGTACGCCTTTAAAGTCGATTTTTTACTTTTTTGTAAAAGTTTATTATTTTTCAATTTTGAGTTACCTTTGTTTGTAGTCACATACTCAATATAACAACGAAAGAATCATCCAAATCGGTACAGGCGTTACAAACATACATTAAACCTGGAATTCCAGATAACTCTAGAGTATCTAGATAATAATAAAAAAAAATTAACATGGTAACGCCGGCTCTTCACACTCTTTCGAATAAAAAAAAATCATCGAAATCGGTGCACCTATGCGGAAGTTATGCGTGAACATACAAACATAATAAAATATACGTGACGAATTGAGTAACCTCCTCCTTTTGAAGTCGGTTAAAAAAGGAACGGTAACAGAATCTCTTTTCCTTTTCGTGTTTCAGATGATCCTTACAGTACTTTCCGTTAACGCCAGGACCACACGATTATTTTTCAACGCTCTCTCTGTATTTGCCATATTTTTTCACAGTCACACAAAAATTCAGAACTATAGTTCAAGATACAATAAAACAACCTGCCAGACTTCAAACTAATTTTTTGAACCGTTTTTGTACAAAAAATTCATAAAGATTTACCTATTTTTCGACCCAATAAGACGGAATCGCCCCCTTTCATGCAGTCTTATTGCAAGTATTAGCATTACAGGGTGTAGGTATAGGTATTTAACTTCTGCATGTAACGAAGTGTTTAAGTACAGCCACAGTTCAATACGGTAATGTATTTGTGTCACTTAGAGCAGGTCTTTGAACTTTGCCACTAACTATTAAGCGCAGTGGCATTCATTGTCAGATTCGATTACATCACATGCAGCTCGGTTACTATAAATTGCAAATGAAAACGTCATTTACATCCATCTATGATACATTCAGCATGATCAATGATCACCTCTTCGCATATTTTATTAATCCTCATCCATTTCTCATTTCAAGAACCGAATCTGTCTCTCGATGTTAAATTGACACAGTGGTAAAAAATCGATGAAGTGACAAGGTAAACAATTATTTTTCGATATTTTTTTATTGAAATTGATGAGTTAACATTTACATCTTAGATTTTTCACAACTTTCACATAAAATAAAACGATGTGCAGGACATACTGCTTGATACAAGAATCACAAATAACAGAACAGTATAACTTATTACGGGAATACTGTGTCAAATTGACACGAGGGACGGATGAGGGTTAAAGATTTTCTAAAATAGTTACTATGCTAATAATAATCTCACTACTACGATCTAGAATCCTTTCGTTATTTAACCGAATGTTATTGCAACTAAGAAGCAAAGTAATTTAAAGTTACTCGTAAATGGATTAATTCAAACCACTCCTCGATTTCTCGGTGCTTCGCGAAATTCCGTTTTGCGCGTGCTTGCGAAGCTTCTAGGCTTTCAGAATCCCGATTGGGGCGCCTACCTTTATATACTGCGGGCATGTTGGAAAGCACATCAGTCTGACAGGAGTGGCCACATTCCGCGGCAGCTCGTCGAGCAATTGTCTAAAAAAATTATACAAGGAGGAGCACCAGGGCGGACCCTTTAATAACCGACCCAGACTTGAAGCATGTCTCTGCTGCCTTTGATTTTCTCCAACTGGTGGGAGGACTTGGAGCATCCCCATCGCCTTCTGGATCAGAATTTCGGTGTCGGCATCCACCCCGAGGTCCTCGCCCCGAAAATGTTGCATCTGTACGATCTGATGCCTCGTGAATCAGGGGCGCGGTGTCCCATGGCGTACCACAGACCATGGAGCGAGCTGCTGCGCAAAGGCGAAAGCGGTGCGTCGACCGTGAACACCGACAAGGACAAATTCCGTGTGGACCTTGATGTGCAGCAATTCGCACCAGAAGAGATCAATGTTAAAGTCGTCGACCGGTTCGTCCTGGTCGAGGGGAAGCACGACGAGAAGCAGGACGACCATGGCTGGATCTCCAGACAGTTCGGCAGAAAGTACATGATACCAGAGCAATGCGACATCGATCAAGTCACGTCGAAGCTTTCTTCGGACGGTGTTCTTACAATCCTCGTACCACGCAAGCAGAAGTCGACACCCGAGGGCGAGAGGGTGATCAACATCGAGCAAACTGGCAAACCGGCGGTTCGCGATAGCAAGAACGCCAAGAGCGGCGAAAAGAAATCCGAGGAGGAGAAACCAGAGGAGTCAAGTTAAGCTGATTGCGAGAGTCGAGCGTTCCTCATCAAGTTTCACGTTGCATTATGTGTATCCCTGTAGCATCATTGCGTGTATTTAGATGTGATACGAGAGGAACGCCTTTCGACGTGTATGCATAACATTTAAGGACACGCATTCCTTTTACATTCGAATGCACATTTATGGTGCACTTTGAGCCTGCGACGATACCTATGGTGTCACTTATCGTTTAGTTTAGTTTCACGTTAAAACCGAGTATCGGTGCTCCTTGGTTTTGAAAATATTTGTTCAAAATACATTCCTACATGTGTTCAGGTTAGGCACATAAAGACCTAACCGTACGGTTAGGAACAAGACTTGAGCCCCTCTATCGATTACATAGTACAGTTGTATTTGTTCGTTTACTAATATTTCAAATACAGCTGATGTAATTGGGATGAATCTCCATTAAATGACGTGCATGCGAGTTGCAATTAATAAATCGATCGATATCAAATGTGCAATCTGTGTATTTGTATGAAAATACCTATCCCAATTTTAGGTAGTCTCCATGTAGGTGGAAGGTGAAGACAGGGTGGGGCCGGAGTGAAGTTGTTTATTTTCAAATTTTGACCTTGAAGTAACCGGTTTCATATCATTGCATCGTAGTAAAGTATTTGATGTAAAGTATGAAATATTTTCAATCCTGATGAACCTGTTTAGCTCCAGAAGATTTTAAAAGTCTTTCTTCATGTATTGGATGAGTAGTTTTCGAGCAATAAATTATTCATTATGAAATATTGAATTGACTGTACCTCGCATAACTAAGGAAGAATTTCGAGTAGTTTAAACCAGATTATTTAAAAAACGTAGACATCACTTCGACAATCCATACGAATCCTATTTGTTGAAGAATTTCGTCCTTCAAACAAAATTTTCTAAACGGAACTAGACACATTTAAAAATATTTGTTTTCAAAGTTCCATATTACCTATGCTCTGTATTACCTAATAAACCTTCTTTCGTAAAAGATATCCTCCATTTCGTACATTGGAAAAATTCTATTTTGAATTCGAAAAAAAAGAACCTGCAACTCTGTGCTACATAACCCTACATGGTGACCCAATGACTGAAAATGAGAAGATTTATAGTAAACGCATAATAGAATTGAAGAGGACAGAATGCAAAAACAAGTTCCCCTGGAACATGAATGAACAGTTACTACATTCGAAGTCTAGACGCTGTCTAGTTGGTCTGAACTTGACATATACCGACAAACCTGTCCCTATCATTTCCTAACGGCTTTCAGAGTCGAGTGGTGTTACGAAATTGAAGCCGCAACCTCCATGATTACATCGTATTGCGCAGGTCCGTCCGTTACAACAAAACTGATCTCTCTCTCTGATACGAAAAAGACGGCGGCCGCTTTCAAGGGCAATTCTGGTGTTTTCCAGTCTCTTCTCGAATGCACGGCGCTATTGCCCCCACCACTGTCGGTAATGCGCAACGAATTCGGTGGTATAAAGGAGAACTGCGTGGCTGCTGCCGGTTGATTCACGTGTGAGCGATATAGCAGGGTGGCTGGGGTGAATCAGCTGCGAGTAAAAATCAACGATTCATAACGTATATTACGTAATAGTAAGCCTGAAAGTAAACATACGGTAATCCGGTCGTGAAGCAGATTAATTATAGACGAGACTAGCGATAGCGTTGCTGTGAAGTGACTTCGAAAAGTGAATCGTCACGATGTCGTTGATTCCAATGCTGTTCTCTGACTGGTGGGAAGATCTGGACCGACCTCACCGCCTCTGGGACCAACATTTCGGCATGGCAATCGATGCAGACGACCTTCTGGATGTGGATCCACTGACCACAGACACTATCATGCCCTATCGGCCGCACAGCAGACGCGCCAAGAGACGCTACCATCCGTTTCTCAAGAGCATTGCTAGAAAGGGACGCGGTGCATCCATTATGCAGCCTGACAAGAATAAATTTCAAGTGGCCTTGGATATATCGCAGTTCTCGCCGGAAGAGGTTACTGTCAAAGTGGTGGACCAGTATGTCGTTGTCGAAGCGAAGCACGGAGAGAAAGACGACGAGCACGGTTGGGTGTCGAGGCAGTTTGTCAGAAAGTACATCGTACCGTTGCAATGTGATATCGAGCAAGTGGAGTCACATTTGTCCTCCGACGGTATCTTAAACATCACTGCGCCCAGAAAGGAGCCTCTGAAGCCAGACTCGAATGAAAGATTAGTAAAGATACAGTATACAGGGAAGCCTGCCTTGACTAACAGTGATGATACTTCCAACGACACATCAGAATCGCAAAAGGACCAGCCACCACAACAGCGAGGGCAACAGCAGCAGCAACATCAACGCGGTAGGAAAGGCAACGTGAAAGGATAAAATCTATATTCGTTATCCTCTTCGATATTAAGTATATTCATTACTGTTGGGGCTGTAAACATAGTTTACGGTATTGCAAATCTTGCACAAAAAATCCTATGCATTCTGTACAAGTACAAATGTTTATACAATAAGTTTTCTATTACGGCTTTTCTGTCAGAAATAAATCGTTCCTCTTTTGATTTAAATAAATTGGATTTATTCACACCTGTCCTATTCCAAATTCTTTTCAACACGTTCGAGCTTACTAATATGTATAGTTTTATTATTACTTAAGGGGGGACCTCTATTTAGGACGTTAATAATAAGGTGATACTTGGGAATTCTTTTCTAAAAAACTGTTAAGCGGATCTTTTCCAAACTTTCAGGGTAATTTAGTTCACATCCAAACAATAAAAATTGATTTTTACGTTACAAAGTGTTCGGTAGAAATGAAGATATATGAACACGTTCGTTAGGACTCGCGCGCCGGAGTTGCAAATTGGTGATTGTAATGGTGATTGTAATTTCTTCCTTGAAATAAAAAAACCAAGGATTTTCTTATTTCTAGTATAATTACATTGTCCATGAACCTAAGGCATTGATAAATAAATTGAATTGGACAACTCTTTTTCCATAAATAGTACGAAATATCTTGGGGTAGAATCGTAACTGTTTCTTCGAAGTCTCACCAATTTGCCCACTTTTCATTTTTTTTTCGTTTGTTAAGTTCATCAACAATGTAATTATACTAGAAATAAGAAAATCCTTGGTTATTTTATTTCCGGGAAGAAATGGGGCCACCATTACAATCGCCAATTTTTTGCAACTCCGGCGGGCGAGTCCTAACGAACGTGTTCATATATCTTCATTTCTACCAAACTCTTTGTAATATAAAAATTAATTTTTATTGTTTGACTGTGAACTAAAATACCCCGAAAGTTTGAAAAAGATCCGCATAACAGTTTCTCGGAAAAAAATTCCCAAGAATCGCCTTATTCCTAGCGTCCTAGATAGGGCTCCCCCCTTAAGTTCCTACATTGCTCATAAGTTTCTCATATTTTTCCTCTTTCATAGAATAGAAATTTACTTAATGATGTTTCTAAGAGAACTCTCTAAGTTATAGAAAAAAATCTATTTTTATCAAACAAACGGCAAACCACCGCGAAACGTTAGTTTTTTTCGTGCTAAAGATACTTGGAATTGTGATTAGAAATATCTAAATGTTGCAGGAGTGCATTGACCTGTAGGGTAAACCTAAGTGCAGTACGTGGGCTTGCAGCCAACGTGTGCAAGCTGGCAGCTTAGACGCATCGAGAACGATCAATTTTACATAGTGCAAAAATAGAACAACGTGCTGTTGGAAACATAGGCCGGTATTCATAGTCGCTACTTATTCTTAAGCAAATGTTTAAGCATGTGGCATCCTCTACTAACCTAGTAGCTAGTAAAGGATGCCGAATGCTTAAGCATTTGCTTAAAGATAAGTAGCGACTATGAATACCGGCCATAGTATGCCTATAGAATTTTTATTCGCGACATTGGTAAGACGAAGAAATGCCATAAATATTATATATGTATTAGGGTTAGATTATAAAACATCAGGAATGTCGAATTCAGCAGGATGCCTATTCACCACATAATTAACGCAATGTAGATTTAATAGACGAATTATTATATTATTATTATTATTATTATTATTATTATTATTATTATTATCATATAATAATGGCTCAAGGTAAATTTCCATTTACTACCCTTCTATAAGAAACAGGATTATATTTGGAACAGGTTAACGTAATAGGAAGAAAATCAATACTGTTCGAATGCTATTTTCGTCTGGACGGGGTGTTTGTGTTGAGTCTGGGGTTGGCCTCTCGAAGGGGTTGAACAAGGGATAGTGAATGTCAACGACAACCAAGTGTAGATTTAATAGAGAACCCCTGAATGATTAAAAGATTTAAACATGAAATGAAATATCAAGTACCTAGTTCGTAATAATTATGTAGCCTACTAGGAGTAAGAATTTCTGTTAACTTTAAAAGATATTGCTTACCACATAAAATTCACTCCATAATACTAAAATAAAGACCAGTTTTACATATTTCATTTACTATTATGATCGTCTGTATCATAATAGTAAATTATCTTTTGTGTTACTATAGATATCAGTTTATTAGTAGATACTAGTTGTAATAGATAAAGATGTGAATGAATGGAACGCGACGTTTGTAAACATGCCATCGTAATTACGTAAAGATAGTTTAGAATCATGTTGTACTATTCACATTAATTAGACCAAGACCATGAAACGTGATAGAAACAGAATTATCTCGATTGCATTTACGCATTGTTTTAGACTCTTTGTTTGAGGGAGTAATAAAATACGTAGAGTAACACGATAAGACAAGAGAATCGTCGCGTCGTCCGTTGAAGTACTAAGGTCACGTACAGTTATAAGCAGACGCAGGGAAAGATATTTATATCGAGGCCATGTGAATCATCTGAAAATTCGAGCGGTATGTACATTCACGTAAAGTGAAAGTTATATTGATTTTTCCATGTACAGTTTAAAGAGTATTAAACAATCATTAGGTATTACAGGAAATCTATAAAATTCGCGAACATTCATAGGTATGGATGTATTTAAATCATTTCTAGTCATTTCGGTTATTCGTAATGTTTCTATTATTTTTTTATACACGCTACAATTACCTGTCAGCTTTTAAAATTAGACGTCTAGAGCGCAGTAACGAGTTATTTGAAACGTTTTAAGAGCATTTATCTTTATCTCTGATGCCTGACAACGCCTTTTTTTGCAACGAGTATGCGCAGAATTTGATCTTAGTGTATATCAAGAGATTATTACGAGAAGATTCTTTTAACAAATCATCAGTACTACGATATAGTATCGGTGACTGGGAAACAAGTAGAATAGAACAATCTAAGAAATTATAGAACATTCCTGATCTTTAACGATGACTACTATCTGAAAGACAAATATGACAAAATTACTTATTTAAGATGACGCACACTGAATTATTTTCCTTCTAACACGAATTTTCTTCATGCACTACGTATTTATAAATAGTATTATTATAGCAAACACTAAATAAGTTCTAAAACATTCTGAACTTTATCTGGTAGATAAAAAATTATCGCACGAATTATATCAGTGATAAAATGATAATTGTTAAAACATTTATTTTAATTGACCAAATTGATTTTGCTTTAATAAATTACTAAACAAACGTGTGACATTATACATGCATAAACAGAATATTCGTTTACATGTTCCATACTGTAATTTGCATGCAGGAACAGGAAATTAACATTTGGAACGTATATTTTAAAATATAGGTACTGCATTACTTTAAATGTGAATAATTGTTTAAATATATCAAGCTGACTGTGCATTGAACGAACGAATGTTAACTTTAACCTGGATATATGTAAATTACTGCCTGTGTTCAGTATTATATTTTATTGAAATTAAAATCTATTTCAATCCATTACGTTAAAATTACTAGTTGGAGGAGCTTAATTTCTTGTAAATTTTGTTGAAGTTAAAGTCTACTTTAATTCATTCCGTTAAAATTTCTAGTTGGAGAACCTAAATTTTTCGAATATTTTGTTGAAGTTAAATTCTATTTCACTTCATTACGTCAAAATTTCTAGTTGGAGGAGCTAAATTTTTGTGAATTTTGTTGAAGTTAAATTCTATTTTAATTAATTTCCTTAAAATTTCTAGTTGAAGGAGCTAAATTTTTCGAAAATTTTGTCGAATTCTTGAAAATTTTGGTGTATTCACCGGTTGTTCTGCGGTTGTGTAGTAAACAATTCCGTCCATTCAACGCATTTGCCATCGAATTCTCGATCGTTACGTTTATTCTTAGGCAAACAGCGAATTAACGATTCATGTGATCAAATTTATCCCTCGCGATTCATTAAAACGAGGAACATTCTCGAAAACATACATAGAAGCAGAACATTCTGGGCGTGTAACCCACCGCCAGCTAGTTCCGGTATAAATAAGCGAGCTTCGGTGCGTAGCAACAGTATACGACAAGCTACCGAGTAGTAAGCATCACGACAACGAACTTTGAAGGCTAGATATTTAAAAGCCTCACGACAAGAGTGATTTCTTTAAACGTATAAAGTAATAACCAAGCCATCGAAAATGTCTCTGGTTCCGTTACTGTTCTCCGACTGGTGGGAAGATTTGGACCGTCCTCACCGTCTGCTCGATCAGAACTTCGGCCTAGGCCTGCGTCCCGAACAATTGCTGAACCCCGGCATCCTCGAGCAATACATTTTACCTAGCCGGGACAGAAGGGTGAAGAACCCTTTGATGTACTACAGACCTTGGGGCGAACTGCTTCGCAAATCTGAGGGAGGCGGCGTATCCACTGTCAAGGCGGACAAGGACAAATTCCAAGTGAACTTGGACGTCCAGCAATTCAAGCCGGACGAAATCAACGTAAAGGTGGTCGACAAATACGTCGTTGTCGAGGGCAAACACGAAGAGAAACAGGACGAGCACGGCTGGATCTCGAGACAGTTCACCAGGAAGTATTTGATTCCTGAGCAGTGCAACATCGAGCAGGTTTCATCCAGCCTGTCGTCCGACGGTGTGCTCACCATCACCGCACCAAGGAAGGAGCAATTACAGTCCCAAAGCGAGAGATCGATCATGATCGAGCAGACCGGCAAGCCGGCGCTGAAGGAGGCTCAGGAGGAGCAGAAGACCGAGGAGGAAAAGAAGTAAAAGTCCTCAAATGTTATGAATTGTAACAGCAACTTTTTCTTCCTGTTCTGTACTATTTCATTTTTGTCACAAAAGCTTTTGAAAGCTTCTTTTCGTTACGAAATTCGACTTTTGTAAGCTAGTATTTAAGGATTATTTTCTAATAAAATGTTTAGTCAATAAAAGTTTAGCCGTTTGCCCTTCCCCTTCAGTTAAAAGAGAGTACTTCGGGCGAGTTTAATTTTAGATCGCGTAGTTGAGAAGCATTAACGTACTTATTCATGTCTATTTTTGAAAATTATTTTCAGTGTGTACTTATAATGGACACGATCCAACTGTTACACGCCGAATTGGATGGGGTTAACGTAGATTATACTTCTCGATAAAATATTTCACACGTATTTTTTTTAATGGCAATCGTCTATATCTAGGGGATGAAATCTGCCCCTCAAAGTTGGGAGTGAAAGACACGTTTACCCCAATATCTCGGAAATAAGGCACTATAGAGAAAAATCTTTTAGATGAAAACGATGTATTTTTTTATAACAAATTCAGCCACGTAATCAGATTCACTGAAAAATTAGTACTTTGTAGTATGTTATTTAAACAAATTGACGTATTACAAATCTGATTACGCGAGTAATTTTGTTATAAAAAAATACATCATTTTCGGCTAAAAGATTTTTCTTTCCATTATATAGTTTCCGAGATATTGGGGCAAACGTGTTTTTCACCCCAACTTTGAGTCCTGATTTCACCCCCTAGGCATGGACATTTGCCGATTAAAGAATATACGTGTCAAATATTTTTGGAGAATTGTAATCGGCGTGTAACAGTTGGGTGGTGTCCCTTGTTAGTGAATGTATTTCGTGTCATGTGTAGGATAGAATTTATTGTTGGACAATCCTTTCTTGATCTCGATGTTCTGGGAGTACGTCATAGTGTGAGTGCTATTGGAAATGAAAGTTAATTTGCATGCAAGTTGCAAAATAAAATCTGCATTTACCTGCGATTAAATTTTTAGCTTTAATAAATTCCTATATTCAGTAAATCAATGTGAAATATATATTAGAAATATAACAAGCCAACTATAGTGTTTAAATGTTTACATATTTATTGCTAGCCCACCACTTTGTGTTAATTTTTAATACATTATTTTATATACATTTTATGCAAAACTAAAAATAGTTTAAGGTTTTCAACTTACAGAGTATTATAACTTTTAAGGCTATAAAGATATAAATACAACCTGCGTTTAACGCGTACAAATTTTTAAGCTAGATTACATGAAATCTGTGGTATTTTAATTTGATAAGCAGATAGATCAATGTACCTTGTTGCGTTGCATAAAATATATGTAAGGTGATTTAATACTGAAAATATATGTTATTTACTATTTCATTCGTTGTATAATTTCAAATAAATTATTTCCATTTAAAGGCCGTCGCCCATTACGCCGAAGCGAAACGCGGCGACCAAAGCGAAATCTTCGACGCCGCTGTTCTGTCATTAATGCTTCGAATAAACAACTTTTTTAAAACTTTATACCCAGACTATTATATCACACAACATATTCGTTCTAATTTACGTTAATTATTGTCAACAAGAAAAATTACGTTTTTGTGTATACATTGAAGGTCTTGGAGTAACTACCAGAAAAAGAATTAAGATTATTTATCAAGACTTTACCAATTAGAACTATTGCAAAGTTTAAAACAGAAGGAAATTCGATCTATGTTCCTCTTGTTAAACGGAATCAAAGTAAATGAATGTATTCTTTAAGAATTGCTTTTCACTAAAATCTGAAAATTTACAAAACGCAAGCTACATCCGAAGTCTTAATATCAGCTGTCCTTCAGCACTTCCTTTAAAATAGAACCTGTATTTCTGGCTGGAACAAAGTCCGGGAATGTTGGAAGATTTACATTGGAAAGCAACAAAGTGGACTGCGTCGACGACGTAGAATGCTGTCTACTGTGGCCAGGTCTTGACAAAGACTACAAAAAACACACAGATATTAAACCATGGAATTGCGAATAAGGTAAGAAAATACTAGAAACGGATGTTCTTACAGATGTTTGTATAGGCAGTGCAGGTAACTGTGGCTTAGGTTTTGATTCACTTTCTAAGAATCTCACAAATGCAGCCGACAAGGACGCCTCCTGGTCCTAAGGAATGCAATTATTTATATTTCGTATGTGTCGGATATGTACATTAAATTTCAGTGTTATACCAACAGGTTTTCTTTTATAATATTAATAATAACATCTGAATTATGAAGATTAACAATGTGTTAAGTACACCGTTATTTATAGTGATTGATTGTGGTATTTTTACATTATCCTGAATATTTCATTTACATTTCCACAAAGTCGATATTACGAAGATTTTGGTATAACTTAATCGAAGTAATTAGTAGCGCCAGAATAGTTTTGATTTTGAATTTTTGCGCTATGCGCGACTCCGACCAATTTCATATCCCGCGAAATTCTAATAAAACAATTAGTCACAAGTGGAGGATTAGTTTACCTTATTAGGAACAGAAGATCCGCTACTTAAACGCGGCAACCAGCTATTTTGCCCGGCCGTGTTGTTCAGTCCAGCTTTCGCCTTCTCTACTTCATCAAAATCCAAAATTGTGGAGAACACTCTAAGGACCGAGGACTTATCTGGTGCTGATGAAGACAGGTAACCCAAGAAAAGATTCTTAATGAGAGTTCTGGAAAAAATGAGCACACTTTTATAATCACTCAGATTCAAAGTTGTAACGGGGGTACTAGCATACACTGATTGTGAGTACGTTCGATTGATAGTTAATCTACTCACTTATCGACTTTTCCCTCTCCGCTTTGTTTCGCTTCGTCTATCCTGTGATCAGCAGTATTCACGAGATTTGTCAATCGGTCCACTATAAGTTAATATAATAAAACATATGAGAGCAATAGTATCACAGACAAAGAATAGTAGATGATACCCTAAGAGAACGTGTTATTTATATAACAATATCGATTCAATAATATGCCTGAAAACTTAATTTAAATAGAGTCATTAACTATTTAAGGAAGAGTTTAGTATTTTGTAATGGTTCGTTTCTGTACATGTGCATTCCAGCGTTGTAATGTCGGCAGATTCGAAGGTCGGAAAGACATGAGCGTAAGTATAACACAAGTACTGGCTGTCCGAATGTCACACCAGTACCTGATGTAATACTCACACCCATGTCTTAATTGCTCATGCTGCATTCTTCATTTATCATGCTGTACTAGCAAACTAATTTTCACACATGCCACTAGAAGTAAAGAAGCTATATTAATATTGTAATGAGTACTTTAGTATGTTATAATATAATAATATAATTAGTATGTTACAATAATACGAGACGTTACATTGAAATATATAATAGCTTACAAGTTCGTTAAAAGTGAGATTATAAACTTCATTCTACAAATTAAGATAATTTGTTGCAAATTAATATATGATGAACATAAAATATTGCTGTCTACGTTGAATATAAAATCAGATATATAAAGGAGAAGAAATTCAATCGAAATTGGATAAGTAGATCGTAATAGAATAAATTATAAAATTAATTAGAAATAAAATAAAATCGAAATATAAATTATAAATAGCAAAATGAAAGTTTTTAACTACATGCTTTCATCCGTGTAGGATAACGGTAACGGGTGGGAAACCCCACGAGGTAATATGAGCTTTTACAATTCACACGCTCACAGTTACCGCATGAGATTACCGACTCTGACGCTACCAAACTTTACGTATATATATGGTTTTATATATTACTATTCCCTATTGCGTGTGTTACATACATATATTCCTAATATATGTCCAATTCAATATTTTCGTCTGTCTATGAAACATTTGTTTGTCAAGCTTAATAGCCAAAACTACATCCACATTATTATAGTACCCACAGCGAAAATAATATAAATACATTGCTCGCTTATAGGTTGTTCACAAATTAGTTGTTCACAAATCAAAATAATTATACAATTGTCTACAGATGTGATCATACACATAATTTACACAACTTAACCGTATGGTACAGTAATATTGCAAACTCATGGCAGCTAGCATTTTTTCCCTCAAGGATCAAGAGTTAAGGCCACAATGTTACCTAATACACATTACTCTTGTACATTGTGTGTGCAACAAAAAATTCAGTCGTGTATATTGCGTAACTAAACTAATCAGCAAATACAGAAATATACAAGAAATTTAGTTATAATATTCATTATAATACAAAGAAACAATTAGACGGTGTAATGGAAAATAGTAATCTTATATAGGTATACAAAGGTACACAAACTTTTCATTTATTCCTTATTCTTTAGTAGTATTTTATATAAAAAATCAGGGGTTTGTATTGAAAAAAAATGGGAGTAGATAGAACCAGCACCAGTGGCAATGCATGAGCCAACGAAGATGTGATTTAGTGTGCTAAGGCGACGGTCCAGTTCGTAGCCGAATACCAGCAAGAAACCTGGGCTACTGTGAAAATCTCAGTCTTTCCAGCTGATATTTGACTACGTCACCGGATTTTATTTATGTGTTTGCTATTGCGGATGATTAGTCACAGGTCACACTCAAACCGATAATTATAGTGTGGATTTCAACCATCTCACCAGTGCATAAATTATAATTAGGGTGTGCAATATCTTGCATATCGATTTGTAAACAAGCCTTTATAGCACCAGACTTTTCTTGCGTAATTTTGTTGGGTGTGCTCTCGTACTTTGTACATAAAAAGAAATTCAAGCAGCTCGATCTGTTTTTAGGAAATATCGATATTAACACGCTCCGCGATATACCATGGGATTTCAAGTAATTTGCAAGTAATTAGTTATAGAAAAGTAGCAATTGCATTAAATTCTTCATCTCTAAAATTTCGCTTCTGGTAAATATTGCACATCCTTGGTAACCCACACGACACGGAGCATGTTAATATTTGTTTGCAATTAATAAATTTGCATTTTCCATAGCACCATACCAGTAGTGATGCAATGCTTGTGTGATTATACATTCGAGTTGGTATATTAGTTAACGTCCAAAAGGGATCACAAAGTAGTTTTCATTTAGTCTAAATATGATACATTTTACGCCTTAAGTTTAATTAAAATTCCAGTGCATTAAAAAGATACTCATACGAGATATCGTTCATATGAGAATAATTCATTTATAGGTGGGCCATTCCAGGCCAGATCGATCACCTTTGTCAATGTCAGG
This sequence comes from Andrena bucephala, assembly GCA_947577245.1. Taxonomy (NCBI): domain Eukaryota; kingdom Metazoa; phylum Arthropoda; class Insecta; order Hymenoptera; family Andrenidae; genus Andrena; species Andrena bucephala. The sequence goes on from OX387719.1 coordinate 7,228,393, forward strand.
GATTCTGATGAAATTGAAATATGATGTAGCTCATATGAAATTATGAGGGTTGAAGTCATTATCGTGCTAATTTCGAACCTGTTTAAAAAATACCCCCGCTCCTAATTTCACATGGACTACACCATATTTCAATTTCATAAAAGTCCCCGATATCGAGTGCAAATGGCAATCGATTTTGTGTGCAATGGTCCAGGTATAATTTAATAAACATAAATTGATACATTTTAAAATTCAAGTGCAATAGGAAGTTAAATCGTCATAATGTGATAAAACAATGAATTATTCTCTATACGATAGCATTCAGTGTCTAGCATTACTCAATTCATGTTGCGAAGTCGAGTAATGAAGTAATATCAAGCGTCACTCTAGCTAAAAAGTTAAATTATTAAAAATATGTTTGTTTTATCATTACTCTTAACATCGTTTATAGTATAAATTCTATTAAAAAATAACACATAAACCCCGGATATTTAAAACCACACCAAGGAAGCACATACACGTATTATTTACTTACGTTTAGAAATGTAATTCTTTCAAATGATCTTATTTAATGCATTAAAAATGGAGACTACGTAGAATCCATAGGATTGCTTGAAAATTTCCGAGCATCGATTTATTTTATTTGGTAAACGTATTAAAACTCTATAAAGTTCTCCTTGATAAATAATGATTCATAAAGTTTATTAACCGGGAAAAGATGCTGATCATGCGAAAGATAAAAGGAACAAGATGCAAGCGAAAGACAAATTTCTATAAGTATAAAATAGATTACCTTCTTGGCTGAGTTGTTCAATTCGTTCTGTTTTCTTATCAAGCTGCTCACTCAATCTGGACGCCGCTTGTAAGCATTCTTTAGCTTCAGCTAATTGCTCCTGTTAACAGGTATAATTTTGTATTCAAGCTTCGACAAATATTTCTTCGTAACTTAATATTTACACATTTATGAATAAATATATAAATGTACCTTGAGGTTGGTAACATCATTGGCTAGCTCTTCTTGTTTCTTAAAGGAATCCTTCAACTTAGCTTGAAGCCTTTCTGTCGCTGCTCTGATATCATTTTCTTTATCTAACATAAAAATGAAAAAATACCTGTTACTTTCTTCTAGATTCTCATAGGTGATTCCTTAAAATATATTATTCCAATGACTGTACAAAATATTAGGTTGATCCTCGTACAGTTACCAACGTGATAATTTACAAAATGTGAAAACTTTTTGATTGTTTTATTCACAGATCGCCAAGAAATTAATATATGAATGCTTGCATAGTTACCTCGCTGAAATTGTTCCAAGACGATTTGTAGATTAGTCAGAGATGCATTTTGAGAAAAGATTTTATCTTCAGCAGAGGACAACTTATTTTGTATGTCGTCCCTTTGCTGAACGATTAGCGCCATTTGCTGTTGTAACGTTTCCACCTGTTGATTGGCTCTAATGCTGACGGACGTGTACGCGGTTGAACTGCTTTTCATCTTCTCCTCTGCTTGCTGCAATCTTGCCTCTAACTCATTTCGCGCCTCCTCGGCGATCACAGCTTCCTCCGTGTAGGTAGACTCGATTACAACCAAATGCGTTCGCAGTCTTTCCAACTCTTTCGCGGCGTTCGCCTCTTTGCCTTGGCTTTCGCTGAGCTGGTGGTACAGCATTCTGTTATTCGATTGCTCCTGGATCAGAGCTGCCTCCAATGCGTTGCACTTCTCGTTAAGAAGGGCGAGCTCTGCCGTTTGCGCGGCATGCTCTACGATTCCACAGGTTTCATTGGCACTCGATTCTTCGACGTTCCTCAAACGTTGCTGAACCACCTGCAACTCGTTCTTCATCCACAGAATTTCCGACTCTTTTTTCATCAATTCAGAGGAACTTGCATCCTTCTCCGCCAGTAAGCTTTGAATCTGCGACGTCTGCTCGGTCAACAGCTGCGTCAGCCTTTGAATTTCTCCGTGGTACTGCAAGCTCTCGTTGTGCTTAATCGTGACGAGCTTGACCAGTTCGTCTCGTTCGTTCTTTACAGTGGCAAAGGCGTCTGACATTTCTGGATTATCCTTGACCGAATGAAGCGTTGCTTTCAGAGTATTAATTTCCTCGTCTTTCTGCCTGATAAGATGAGACAAACCTTCTATCGTCTGCCTCGCCATCTCGGCCGATTCTTTGTTATTCTCAACAGTTATCTGCAACTTCTTTCGCGACTCAATGATTTCCTCCATTAATTTATTGTTATCACTTTTCAAGCCATCACTTTCCCGCGTCTTCTCTTCCAAAAGTGCTACAATCTGTTGCTTCTCACTATCACAGGTATTTTCATTTACACGACTTAATAATTCATTTCTCTCCGCTTGCAGAGACGCCACTTCACGCCCTAATTGTTCCAACTTAAGTTGAATCGCTTCGCATTGACTCCTCCAATTCCTATTTTCGTCTGTAAGCATCGAGACGTGTTCTTGTAAAGTTATTAATTCTTTTTCCTTCGAGCGTAAGGTCCCTACTTCGTTTACCAGTTGACTGTAATCGTCTTGCATGGAACTCAGCTTTTCGATGGTCGATTTCGAGAGTTCTAATTCGTTCCTTAATGCATCGTGCTTCTTTATCTCATTCTGTAGATTTTCATTCTCTAATCGAAGTTCCTCGGCTTTCAAGCTTGCAGGCGAAAGCTCCTTTTCCAGCTTCTCGCACCGTTCCTCCGTTTCTCTTAACCGCTCCTTAATCTCGTTTAATTCTTTCTCGCTGGCCGCTACAACCTCTTTCAATTCCGCCTCTTCTTGCTCGAGCAAAGACTTCTCCGTGTTCACCAAGTCTATCTTATCATTGGACTCGTCTTGAACAGCTGTTAATTGCTCCAACAACGAGCTCTTCTCCTTCATTAAAGTTTCGTTCTCTTGATTCAGCTTTGCAATGTGGTCACACTTCAGGTCTATTTTACTGAGCGCTTCGTCCAATTCCTTTCGCATATTTAATATATCGTACTCCAAATCGTCTCTCTCGCGGGTAGCTTTATTAAGTTGCTCCTGCAGCTGCTCCAGCACGCTGTTATTCTCCTTCTCCAAACTGATCTCACGCCACCTCGAGATCTCAGCCTCCAAATCCTCATTCCTCTGCGACAGTTCTTCGTTCTCCTTCTGTATCTCACCTTTCGCGTCCCGCAGAACCGCTAAATTCCCTTCTAACTGTTTCGCGTTCGATAGAGACGCCTTCAATTCCCGTTTCACATTTTCGAGGTCGAACTTCAGCTCCTCGATGAACTCGATGTTCTCGTCCAGCCCCTTGCACTTCTCCAAGGACATCCTGAGCTGCTCCTGCGCCTCCTTCCCCGCGTTCTCCAGTAAATCCACCTTTCTTCGTAACTCGTCGTTCTCGTCCAGAGAGGCGTGCAACCTGCGATTCAGATTCTCCAGCGCGCTGTCCGTCTCCTCGATGTCCTCAGGAATGTCCTCCAACCTCGTCGGTTTCCTGCATCTCGATGCGTTTCCTAAATAAGCCTGATTCTCCAACCGTACGTCACTCGGGCCATTTCCTCCCAATTTCGCGTTGTCTCTCCGCAACACCGTGTTCTCAGCCTGCAGACGCTTCACCTCCTCGTGCAAAGACTCCGTTTCTGACTCCAGCGAGGCGACCCGCTCCTCGCTGGCCTCCGGTATGGACGGTAAATTGAGTTTTAAGTCCTGGATCTCCAGTAACAGCGAGTCGATGTGCGTCTGCGTGTCGTCGCACTCCACTTGCAAATTTTCCTTCATCTCCGCGGCCTCCTTCAAGTCCCGCGTCAGCTCCGTCACCTTCTTCTCCAGCACGTTCTTCTTCCATTTCACGTCGACGTACTGTTTCGCGATAGCCTCGAAAATCGTCTCCTCCGATCCTGCTTCCACAGGTGAACTCTTCAAAATGCTTCTGACTCTCTCCGCCAGCTGATCGACTTCGGATGCCTCCTTTCTCTTGTCAGCCTCAGAAATGTCCGTCTGAACGAGCCTGTCTTCGCTCTCTGAGGGTGCAGTTTGCACGGAATTAGAGACAGTCTCGATCTGAATGCATCTAGTGGACTTCAGGAGCCTGTCCTCCAGCTGCACCACCTTATCCTGGGCCTGGTTGTGGTCGACGTAAAGCTGCTCGTACGCGTTCTGAAGGCACTGGTGCTTCTTCTCGATCTCCTCCTTCAGCGACAGCACTTTCTCTGCGAGTGAAAAGTGGTTGAAATGATTAGCTATTTGGAGTGGAAATGCATGGACAGTCATAGGACTTAAGATGTACAGAGGGTGGCCAAATTATTATACTTAAAACATTTTCGACAATTCTTGGGATTATTTTAAAACGGATTTAATACGATTAAAAAAAATCTTAAATTGGCAACTAAAGGTTCTGAAAGCTTTCTTAGCTTTCCAAAACACTGAATTAAAATTTGTCTAGGATTTCATGAGTTCGAAGGTTATAGGTGTTCAAAGTCAAAAGTACCTTTTTTGCCTTGATCGCGAATAACTCGGTCAAGAAAAATCATACAACAAAACCAAAAAAACAAAATTAAAGAGAAATGTTTTCTCTATCAGACCTCTTCGCTGGATTCAACGAAAAAAAAATTTTTTAGCCCGTGCATACGTTCAAACTAAGCAAAAATTTCTGAAACTTTGTTTCCCGCGCTTCATCTTGATAAAACATAATAGATGAAAAAAAATTGACTCCTTGATTCAAAAACTATTTTTCGTGACCATTTTTCGCAGAGATACAGCCATTCCATCGCTTAAACTTACAAAATCTCAAACCTTTTTGTTTGAGTATAATAATTTGACCACCCCCTGTATTTTAGATACATTCACTTGGCAGCAGTGGCGCACCCAGAAGGGGGGGGGGGGGGGACTGGCACCCCCAAAGTAGGAGCTTTCTAAAAAGAAAACTATATTTTATTCTTTAAATAAATTTGTACAATCACCCGAGGAGTTTTATTGAATTTTCATTAAATGAAATTGCATTAAATAAATTTTTCTCAAAAATATCTTTATCCGTTGAACTCGGCTCCCCCAAGATTAAATCCTGAGTGCGCCACTGTTTGGCAGAAGCAGTGCTGCTTTGAAAAATATAGAGAAATGTATGAAATGTGTGAAAAGGTCGTTCCTATAATGGAGGACACAGAATTCTATGCTTACCTATGGCTTCCTCGTGTTGATGGTCCAACTCTTCGACGCTGGCGAACAGCCTTTTGTTCTCCTCCTGAAGGTCCGCGATTTTCTTGTGCAATTCCGACTCTCTATTGCTCGACGTCCCGACGAAAGCATCGTGCCGCTTCTGTAGCTCGGTGCTGGCATCGAAATTCGGCATCACCGCGACCGAGTCGTAGTCGACGGTGGTGTGCCTCTTGAATTTCTCATCGAAGTCCGATTTTTCTTGCTTGTTGGCTCCGCTCTGCTTCTCGTTCTCGGTTTCCAGAGCTTTCAGCGCGTTTCGGACTAAATCCAGCTTCTCGAGGGAGTTCAATTTGGACAGCACCGTACGGAAATCGTTGATCAGCGCCGTTTCGTCCGGCTGCATGCGTTTCGTGTTCCTCTCCGCCTCGCGGCTCTGGTACCAAATATCGAGTGCTCTTATAAATCGTTCGCCCGTAAACAGACACGAAAATCACGGACTTTCATTTTTCATCGGGAAACATTTTCGTACCTTATCCTCCATTTGTATTATACGATTCACCATGTCCTGCTTGGCCCTCAGGAACTCTGCTTTCTGGTGTCCATCGGTCAGCTCGTCCTTTAAAAAGGAATTGTTAACCTACAGTGGATACAAATAGGTTGAAAGCTGCTGTCCCGTACGCGCGCTGATCAAACTGTTCTACCCCTTTCGTTGACCGATTTGGGGGATAAAAATGGCAAGTGCACGTTGATGCGTTTGCACGTGTACGAGGCCTGTCCCGGCCAATAAGATCGCAGTGATACAGTATTGATTAAGGATAACGTGTAATGACATGTGTCGTCACGTGTATGTATGCGTGAAACGGTCGACGGCGAACGGTTAAAATTAAACGCAATTATCTCAAAACAATCGCGACGGTAATTATCCCTTTTATGTTTAGTGGGACAGCGTGCACAATGCGATTATTAGGTACACGAAGCAAAAAAAAAAAAAAAAAACTGTCAGCGAATCTAGGTTTCACCGATTTTCCAAGGACGTTTGTTCAATGGTAATCAAAGTGACGATCCTGTGATATGAAATCCAGGCGAATAATTGTGTCACGTAGCTTCGTTTAGCAGTTATTGATATATCAGTTGCTTAGTTTATACTCCACAAAATGTCCAAGAAATTTAATAATTCTGAAAATGTGTAACAGGGCTGATTTTCCAAACTTTAAGGTTTAATAAAAGTCAGTGCTGGGAAATGGAAGAGATCGTTTATGATTGAACGATGCATTTGTTTCTTGAAAGTTTATTCATACGGTTCGATTTTGTTAAAGCTCGATAAAAAAGATGTGTCACTTTACCTTTTGAACGCGTTTTAATTCGGTTTCTAAGTCCCGTATTTTCACGGTGGCTTGTGCCAATTGTTCCTGCAGCTGTCTCGGTTGGTTCTGGCTTCTCGAGCTTCGATTTTTTGAAGATAGTGGGTCCCAGAAGAACACTTCGCTCTCGTCATCTTGGTTAATGTCATTCTGCAACAGAAATAAAAATGTCTACGTGTAGCGTTTCGATAAAAGATTCTGAGGACGTTAGATACTGGAAAAAAAAAACGTCGACAGATTTTTGTTTCGTGTAGGAGTGTGTCAATTAAGTCATTATTTTCACAGGATTTCGACGTCGTAAGTCCCATTAAAGGATACTGCACACAAATAAAATATTTCATGTTGTACAAGAGAGTTGCAAGATATTTACGATTCAAGCGATACTAGTGACACCTTTCTGGTGTATTCATTCCCTGTTTTATTATGTAAAGTGCTGACATAATACTATTATACAGAAACCAAGATCGTATAAAGGATAAGGACAAGGAAATTCTCGGAGACCTTGTGAAGCAGATTCCAATGGTTTCGAAATCGCGGTGTGGATTAATGCACATACATCAGAACGCATCGAACTTCATTCAAGTAGAAATTCGTTGTACAATTACATTCGTTATAATCGTTCGGGAACCACTTAATATTCTGTACTTCAACATCACTAAACTTCAATGGTCAGGTCGGATGCAAGTGATGCTCGTGAGAAAGGAAGTTATATAGATCCTCGGAAAATCCTTATCCAAAAGCAATCGCAGCGAAACCGTGCAAAGATACAGCTAATGATAAATGATCGATCACAATGCATTACGCATAAAAATTTAAGCTTCTGCTATTAACACTAGAAGAACTACCAAACCAGTCAAAATGACTAGTTTAAAATTGGTAGCAAATTTACTATTTTTAGGAAAGAAAAAAGTGTGTTTCTAAGTAGTACAAATATGTATAATATTATGTATATATTTTTTAACAATATGAAAATTAAAAAAATATGGGTAAAGGTTTATTTTCCTTGCATAACGCATCAGAATCTCAAAGGCACAACCGATAAACCGAAATTCGTTTAATGTCTCATCGATTTGGTAGTGATATTTCATGACTAAGTAGCCTAGCAGCATCGCTAATGGGGCCTCGGGGCGGTTTCGGGGCTAAAATCAAGAATGATGAGGATGGGTGGCCCGGTAGCGATCCGCGGTCGAATTGCACGCGCGCCGTGTCCACGATACTCGTTCCTTCGGCGACGGATCCAAGCAGGATGCGGGCAACGGGCAACCGTATGATTAGTAACTTTAGTATTGTTACGCACGTTTACATAAGAGCCTTGTGTTGCGAGCGGTGCGCCTAGTATGGCGCTGCCTCGACCGCACGCTCGCGCAAAAATGGTGAAAAAGGACGGGGCAGGTGGGGAGGACTTATGCAATCCAAATTATAACTGGCTGCAGTCATCGGGGAGGAGAAAGAAAATGTATTGAAGCCAGGCGCTCCGTCGCCTGTGCATATTCGGTTTTCAAATTGCCCGTGCACGGTGGAAAGGATGTCAAGATTTTTTACGGCGAATTGAGACCTTTGTAAAAGCCTTGTCATTTCATAGGAATTGCCTGTATTATGCAACCCATCTCGCGCACTCTCACGTGCTCCGCGCGTTCTTTCGTCCGTTGTTTTTTCATCCACGCAACGGCCGCTCGAATTGGAACGACAACTCAATTCAATGCGATTCGCGCGGCGCTTCGAACGGGGGCAAATTGGATTCGTATCGATACGCCGGCTGGCCGAATTGTAACGAGCAGCTCACGTCGAATTCCCGCAAAATTACGCGGCTGAAATGTGTACGTAGGAAATGATTGAAAATACTTCGTCGGGCTTGGAAATTCATCCATTTCTCGTGTAACTTTTGTCCTCTGACTTTCATCGGTTCTGATTGGAAGAATAATTGAGCACATTGCAGCAAGAGGGGTGCAGCTCCATTTTTGACAGTTTCTGATAGGGTTTATACAAAAACTGACTTTTGAAAAAACCGGTTTTCGAATTCCACTATTCCCCAAAAACCGGTTTTCGAATTTTCGCAAAAAATGTAATTAAAATAAATATTTTTACTTATTTGGAAAATTATTATTTTTTTTTATATTTATGGAATTACATAAATATAATAAAATAAAATATAGTCTATCTATACAAAATCAAATAAATAAATAAAAATTAGATCCTCAAAAATATAGCATAATAAAATACACTGCATACAAAACCAAACGAAAAAGAAACTAAAATAACTAAAATCCGTACAGAATATAAATTATAAATCTTTATTTTATTTAGTATTTTTCTTCAGAAAATATGAAACAATGAAGATTAGTTTTACAGTAAACTGCTACCTACTACAATATTTAAATTTAAATATAATTTTTAAATTTAAAAACCGGTGCTCGAATTTTACAAATTTATAAAAAGAAACAGGTTTTTAAAAACCGACAAACCCTAGTTTTTGAGTTATGACGTGTAAAATATGTGAAAAAATATTCTACATCGTTTGGTGCACAAGTGAGCGATTTATTGCGAAATTTGAATCTGCACACATCACTGTTTTCCGCAATACGAGTGTTCCAAATTTGAAAAATTCGCCAAATATCTATCAACTCAATAACTACTACTTATTGTGTGAAAATATATATTTTTCAATTAGTGTCCTCATTTCAATGTTAAGCCAAAACAATAATTTTAAAAGCAGTTTTTTCCAATTTACTCCAAGTTGGTAAAGATGGAGCTGCACCCCTCTTGCTGCAAGGTCCTCGTTTCGTGGGTGTAGCCAATGGTTAAGTTTAATGAAATTTGGAACATGTACGGTGAACTTCTCGCGAGTGTACCTAATATTGGATGTGTGTTAATGCAGATGAGAATAGAAATAAAAAGAGACATTATTAGTTTCTCCTGTTAGAAATTGTATAGCCTCGTTCCAAGTATAACGTTTCATCAGATTCGTCAGTTCTTTGAGTTGCATCGTATTAATAAATATTTAACGAGTGCAGCTTGTAAAGGGGGTCGATGTTCAAAGGAGAAGGTACACGCATTCCAACAGAATTGTTCCGAAAACGTGGAAATCACATTGTGCTGGAGTCAATAGAGAAGTAGCTTTCTGTTCGTCGATCGATGCCAAAGTCCATCGTCACGCATTACCATAATTCTATACAAATTATTCAATGAACCGTTACGGTAGTCACGTATCACCCTGACAAAGGACTACAAAACGGTTTTTAATCATGCCATAAGTTTCACCCGCCGAGGGAGATTCACCTTTCAACCGGTCTTCATGGTGTCCAAAGTTCTTTCATCTAAAAGTCAATTCACAGCGTACGATTCCTTTTTTTTTCGACCTGCATAATATAGAAAGCCACAACTGTGCCCTGGCAACGCTTCAATGCATATTTCAATTTGTTTGATTGTATCGGTCCTCTTCTGAAAAAAGATCCTTGCGTTTCTTCCAATGTTACTGTTAAACTGGATATATTTCACGCAAGATAGAACAAAAATTCAAAGAATGAAATGGGACTTTTTATGGATCTAATCATCCCTTATAATATTGCCTAAAGAAGGCAAGTTTCTAAATAGGAATTAGATAGGGTAAATCCGGGAGACGCGGTCGGGCCGGAGAGTTGGTCGAGTCGCTATATTTCAGACTCTATACGTAAAAATGCGTTAAAGTGCAGACCAATTACTTCTCTAGAAGCCCAACAGTTGAATGAATAGCTTCATTTCGCTTCGTTCTGTTTTTCTGGATTTATAGGCTATAAAAGGTAAACTGAGGTTACATTTCACCTGTTTTGTCAAACAGCGGTGTACAGAATCGTATTTTAAATATACTTCGTTAGCCTGTGAAGTTCGCGAAAGTTTGTGGCGCAAAATCAGAAGGCAAATGTCTTCGTTGTTTTTTTACCGAGTCTACCTGAAAACGGCCAACCTACTGTATGTCGATTCCCTGTCGATTGCATGCGTTGAGCGATTCGGGGACACGCCGTTGCATATTATCAATTCAAGTCTTTCAGATATACGGCTGATACCCAAAAGCTTCAGGCCGGTCGATGCACACTGTCCAAATGCTAATCGATGTCACGCGTTATGCATTCGTCTTACCCAGATCGATCCTGGTGGAGATAGGGTCCTTTCGCCTCGGACTTCGAGGTTTCGAGTCTTAAAATGCACGCGATCATTGAGAAGAGATTTGGAAAGACTCCTTAATTTCACTTCGATATGCATCTAACTCCCTGCGTGCACCTCTTAATCCTTGACCCTCGAGTGGATTTGAGATTTCGACCGATAATTTGACTTATACGCGATTTAGAAGAAGCTTTTATCAGTGGCCGCCTGACCCCTTTCAAAAAAGGTTCCCCGGAGGCCCATCTTAAAAAAATAATTATGATAGGACGAAAAATATAGGGAGAAACTGATTTCAAACTTCGAGTGTCGTATTTTCAAAAAATTTAATTTTTTGTAATTTTTACTGCTTAGTCCACGAGCGAATTTCATGCCCTTTAGTAATTTGGCATTATTTTTTAATTCAGACATTTAGCTGCTACAGGTTCCACCGATTTGGATGAATTTTTTCCGCCTCCACTTTAACGACTCCCCAGTGCCGTCTGTAAGGATTAATTATAAAACAAAAAAATGATTTCTATAGCTTAAGACATCCTTAATACAATGCAAAAAGTCCCATTAAATTATATGCAGTAGTTTTTCTTCAATTAATTCCTAAAGATCATCTATTTCTATGGGCTCTAGACCGGAACAGCCCCTTAACCGCTGATCTTATTATCTTATTATGATCCGTAAGGCTTACTTTCTTCAGGAACTAATACCAACGGTAATGCACAGCTCGAACTGTAGGATGGGCCCAAATGGACCCCGTACCCGTCAGCTCAGGGTTAAACAAAAATTGCCGAGCTGCTTAAAATGTGAGGATCTGGTGTAAATATGGAGGCAGTTGGAGAGAAAGAATCGAGGTGAGGGGCCGGCAAGAATGTGGGCGACGTTCGTGGCCCAAAGGGGAGCAATTCTAATGAATATGAAAGGAGCCTCCGTTAGGTCAGGTCAAGGAATAATGCATCGTTTGACTTGCATACGGACAAGCGACAAAAGCTCCCTTCTTTCCGCCATTACGGCCTGCTTATACGTTTACCTCACCTTGAACAGTCGATATCTTAGGACAGGCACGGAGAAGGTTCGGGATCCCAGGGTCGTTCGAAAGCAAAAGAAATTAATGCGACAAGCAGCGATCCCGTGAAAGCGGCTTGCATGGATCCTACGGTTTGCTCTTTCCCCGCGTCCCTCCTCCCACGGCTGATTAACACATTTTTTTAGTATGGTAAGATCGGCCCTTCGCGCCGCCCGGTGCATTTACATGAGCGGACGGCACCGCGAGGCGATAATTTAAATAGGCGGAGGGCCCGCTGTTTGTTTGTCGTGCCGAGGGAAAATTAGGGGCGATCGAAGCTAAAACCGACCACTTTCCGGGAGGAGAGCCGCTGAGCCCTCTTCCTGGAGTATTCTCGGGTCAAGTGGAACTGTTTGCATACAGTTTTCCGTGTGTTGTATTAATAGGTACCGACGACCAGCATTTCGTCGTCGGGGAGCTGAAGTTTTCATTTTGAATTTTAAATGAAACCGCCGTTCCTTTTAGTGTGAAAGGAGAATGGTAATCGTTGAATGATATTGCATTCAAATTGTCGCTGTACGCAACGCCTGTACCGATGTGTAGTTGAAACGGTTGCCATTAAACTTGTCTCGTACGAACAGAAGATATGCAACGATCGTATACTGTAGTATATTTAGTATTGCTGCTGCAAAAATCAGACAAGTCACGCTGACGGTATCGGGCAAATATCTCTTCGAAATTAAGATGAATGTAGGATTACTTATGTTTTACGCGGAATATAAAAGGGAAAATTTGCTTCGAGGTACATATTAATATAGGATATCGAGCTGGATGTGCTTATTATTTTTAATGAAATCGTATATCTTTATTTACCTCAGCACGGTTAGTTGAATAAATGGGATTTTTGTCAATTACACGCGAGATATCGCAATGAATATGTTTATTCGCTGAAAGGAAGTACCCGTGTGATTCCGACTAGGGGCATGCGAATGGAAATTAAAAAGCCTTATCTTGCTGGAAGTTGTGTGCAATTCATTAAAAAGGTTCGCGTGTATCGTTTTAAAAATGAAAGCGAAGGAAATGAATGTGTTATCCCGATATGATCTCGCGACACTTGCTACGTGTTACACGCGAAATTACTAGCTACATGGAGAGAAAGAGAGAGAGAGAAAGAGAAAGAGTATCAGTGATCAAGATTGCGATTTGATTGACTCGCGACCATTGTTCACGTTCTGCTGCAAGGTTTTGTTAAGCGGTTTCCACTCGAATCAAATCGATTAGAATAGGCCAGAACGAGTACAAACCCTGAAAATGCCACGAAAGAAATCTCATTCCTTTCTTGAAATACAAAGAACTATTTTTTATTCAATAAGGAGGTGCTAGCAAATTGAATTAGTAAACTTTATTTCCTGATAGTTTCGAACGATCGAAATTGTTTAAATCTTGATCGGAAGAAGCAACCTCTTAATATTTCTAAATATTCAGACTTCACTGTTCAATTTAAAATATTTTTCCTGGCAGAAATAGAGTGTAACAGCATTATACAACCGTTTTTAAATTGCACACGAAATACCTGGCACGAGAAAAATGCTGTTCGATGCAACACTTGGGCCACGTTTTTTATTCCATTACTGCAGAAGGAGAGTAATAATTTTTCGATTCCGGCAAACTGTGTACATTCTTGGCGTAATAACGTTAAAAGTCTGCCTGCGTTTCCCAACGAGGTATCCGATATCTGCTTACTCTGTGTATTAAAGAAACGATAGAAAAGTGGCTTACTATCTGTCATTGCAGTGTTTCACGCAGCTGTTACAGTCACAATGATGTGGATTTATAGATGCACATGTTCTTAGGGACAGGCTGAATTAAAATGGCAAAATTATGAGTCACTACTTCTTTCGAATAAAGTAACATAATACAGAGAAAAGATCATATAATCTATGAATAATAATTTGATACTAATGAACGACTATGCAAAGTGCAGACATGAATTTACAGTGCTTTGTATAGTAAACTGGATATATTGCACACTGATAAAAAGTACTTCTCGTGTAGTAAATACATACATCTTTCGTTTCTCAATATCTCAGTAACAAACATTTTGTTCTTGGTGCAGCGTGAAAAATAACACTTTTATCTGGAATATGATAAGCACTGCATGTGAATTATCAGTATCAAATACGTTACAGGGTTTTTCGAGCTTCAGTCTGGTTACGCCTACGTGTTTATCGCTTCTCCGGATAAGGAAGTGGGATTTTCGATTAAGAACTTTTACAAGTGCATCATTCAGCGAATTCTTCATCTCACACGGAATGAGGTAACGTATGGTCTAAGTTATTTCAGTAATTGCACGGAGGTTTAGATAAAACCAGAAACATTCAACAGTTCAGCTTCTCTTCTTCACTTCATTCGTTGGAATATTTTATAACGCAGGATCCTTAAACTGTTATTCCTTTTACGTTGAAGTCTTTCTCTTCACTGGGAAATTTTGGTTCTAAATGCATATGCAGAGTGTCATTTAAATCTACCAACTTCTGATTACATTACAGACACACCGGGAACCCTGCAAATCAGTTGCAACAATTGTAGAAAATTTACCAAACTGCGGTTCGAAGTTACTGTTGTACTTTGCAGTCGTGAAACAGAGCTTCTTGAAATTGCATCATCCTCCTAGGCGCGCTGATACGCTTTGATAATGAGTCGCTGATAATCAGCGCGAGGAAATGAATACGTTATCACGATATGGTTTTGCGAAACTTGTTGCATGGCAAGTTAAAACGGGACTCGTAATAGAATTCGGTGTTTCCGAGAAGTTTCCTTTCGAAAATTCAGAAAATTGATCGTTTTACAGCGTTCATTAAATGCGCAATTCAGTTATTCGTAAGATATCGCTGCATCCATCGTAACTGATAATTCACCAAGGTTCAGTAGGCTCATTAAGATTCAAATTAAATGACTCTTGTGTGTTTAAAGACGTTGTTGAAGGTAACTACTTATCGAAGACCTTTGATTGTTTTTTAGGGTCATATTAAATTTACTAATTCTAATCTAAAATGAGTATTCAAGCATCTCGATTCATTGATTTCCTCGTTGGAAATACACTTCCGCGATCTCGTTCTTCAATTAATCACAACTGATACATTTCTGTCATGTATCAGGATCGTAGATAGATCTAGAAATAAGTCAAGACCGCGCGTCGAAGGATCCTAAAGAGCGTGGAGGATTAAGCCTTGTTTTATATGGATTGTGGATCTATGTACTTCGAGGCCTTTAAGTACTAATTATATTCTCGCTAAGATGGGTGACGTCAAAACTTCTAACATGGTGACGAGTCATTCGAGTACCATTAAATGGATATTGATCACCGTGCTCGGAGTGAATCACGTGTAGCAAGGACGCATGCATCCAAACTGATTCTGCAAATATACTATTTTACAATCGCAGTGTTGGAGAAGCTGGTACCAGCTTCAATTTCCTGGTTACACTTTTCCTGTTACACTTTTAATACAATTCTGTAAATTAAAATCAATTCATTTTCCACAGAAAAGACAATGAACAAAGCATACTGTAGAGCTCTCTGAATACTATACGTCCAATTAATAAATTATACTCATTTTTACTCAAATTTATTCGATGCAGGTAGAGTAGGATATTTCTATTCTAAAACCATTTTTTATATTTCCAAACGTACATACTTCTGAATTTTTATTAAATTTTTCCACAATGCACTTTCGATAAATAGCGTGTTGTTATTAAATTTGTAACTGTGAAGCTATTAGAGGCGTAGGAAATTACAGAATAATGATCACTAATTGTAAGTCACAAGCAAGTTATATGAATGCAAGGTATATTTAGAAATGATTGTGGTTCAAGTTACACCTATTCAAAGTGAATATATCCCAAGTTACCAGCGTTTATCGAGCAAATTATTTATCAAACATCCCCCGTACGCTCGATCAATCATCAATACGGAGGAATATTAATATTCATGAGAAGACACAACGCTTCTGACTGTTTCCTGTATACCCATTTGCAATAAAAACATCATTACTCGCGACGTTATCGAACTGGCGTGCTGGAACCGTATGCTACAGGTAATACAGTACTGATAGCACCCGTGGGAACGGAAATTCCTATCAGCACTGGTGTAAATGTAGTTCATCCTAATCTGGACGAGCAGAAACTACATAAGAATATTTTAATACCGAGCCTTTATCTGCCGTTCCTGATTCACATGACAGCCAATGGAAAAGAGGCAACTATCTATTTAATTTGCCAATTGATACATAAATGTCCAAGAAAAGGCATACCTATAAAATTTTCTTAAAAATTAAGAAGTAAATAAGACAGAGAAAACAATTTGAATGCACGAAATTTACATCCAACTTTAGGAAACTTACAACGAGGGCTAACTTATTGCTACACATTTTTTTGACGATCAAGTTTGCCAATTGTTTACTAATTCTTCGATTTCAAACAACGCAGCCCATCTTCTTCCAATAATTGATAATTTAAAACAATGCCATCTACATACGTATCATCTGATACACTATTCACTTTAGATGAATTTCGTTTAACTTTTCGCGTGACCGTTGGGCATAAAATAGTGGCCAGCAGTATGGATAGTGGAAATTCTTTCCAACGATTACGTTTCTGTGTAAGATTTTCATTCGAACGGTTTTAAGCCGAGGATCAACGGTTCGAGGCGCTTCAGCTGACGTCAAGAGCACGCAGATGTTACTCGATGTTCTAGCGCGAGCTATGTCAACACAGGCTGCAATAAAACTTGTATCAAAACCCCTTCTCTGCGTGTCCACTGTCCACGTGCTTTGCTTCCAGCATGTTCGTATAACATTCGAGCCTGTATTAGCCCGCGACAATCGAAGGTAGATAAGAATCGACAGTTATGGAAATAATAATTGCCAGGTAGTAACTCGCTGCATTCCTGAGAGCTGGTGAATCATTTTGTAATTACTTTCTTGGCGGATTAAGCGAAGTATATTAGGTAACGCAAATGGTCGTTACACTGAAGATAGAATTACCTTTTGGTTGAACGTATAAAAGAGGACTTTAAAAGGCTTTGCATGTAGAAGTTTGCACGTAAACTTCGAGTATAAGTAATTCTTTCGACTTTGCTCCATATAAGTCGATACTCATTCTAGAACAGAGCTTGGCCAAAGAGTTCGTCAATTATGTGCTTCGTTCGATTATTCTACCCTCCCCATTCTGCCCCAGCTGTATACAAAACGTTAGAAGTTTCACGAAGAGACGATGCACTTCGCCTCCGGTTTACACCGTATCCTTTACGTCACTGACCATTCCTCACCTGACTGATAAATAAAAATTACGAGATGTCAGGGATCATAGTTCATCCTTCGCCCATCCTCAACGTCCACCTTTCTAGACTGGCCGTTTCGCCATCCTTCTCTAATAATTTCAATTTACAGCCCCTCTTTTCATCTCATTCTACTAGAGTCTTCTAGCTTCGCGAGTTTAATGCCGTTCCTATCGAAATCTTATGATTTCAGGCCAGTCGATGAATTGAAAGTGTAAGTGTCCCTTCAGTGTATTAACCATACAGGAAGCTAATTGAAAATTAAATGGTCCGTTAATAGCAACGATTATTTCATGTAAAAGTATAGGTGTCTATAAATTACAGGTACAGCATTAATTGGTGGGGGATTTACGAGTTCACTAGAGCATCCCTGTTCCTTGCACCGCTTACGATAATCCTCGCGCAACTCACAGGCTCGAGGAATTTTCGATTTGGCTCGGTCCAGCTTGAGAAATTCAAACATGTATGTTAAACGACGAGACACATCGCACTTGGCAATTATAGCGGATAAAAAAAAAGAAAGGGAATTGCCAACGAACGAACCGGCAAGCAACGAAGGAGGTCACGATAAGAAACGGGTGACCAAAGGTTCTCCGTTCCCTCCACCTAGATACGTCACTCCAGGTATCAGGAATAACGAACGTTCGAGCATTCAGGCACTCGGTGCATTGTTCACACTGCAAATATTAGCTGCAGTCTCGAGTGCACCACGGATATTTCTATTCTAAAACCACTTTTTATGTTCCCAAACGAGTCCACGAAGCTGCACTGTCGCGTGAAACTTTGGATAAGTGCGTCGATGAGAAAGAAAGCCACAAGGTTGCACAAAATTCCATCAGTGTTTACTTTTTTGTTTGGTTACTTATTTCCATAGCTTACTTATTTCTATTACCTAATATTGAGCACCTTGTAGCAAGAGGGGTGCATCTCCATCTTTACCAACTTGGAGTTAATTAGAGAAAACTGTGTATAAAATTATTGCTTTGACTTCACATTACAAAGAGAACTCTATAATTAAAAAATACATATTTTCACACAATAAGCAGATTTTATTTCTATTTTTGGCGAAAAAATATTAAAATTAATATTAATATTAATATTGAAAATATTAAAAAATATTAAAAATATTAAGATTATTAATATTAATATTTTTATTTATTTGCAATAAATCGTTTATTTGTTGCACCAAACAATGTACAGCTTTTTTGAAAATATATTACACGTCATAACTGAAAAACTGTCAAAAATGGAGTTGCACCCCTCTTGCTGCAAGGTCCTCAATTATCTTCCTTTTCATACCTTCTTAAATGCCCTTCTGATTTTTAACAATATTCTCTTCTGACCCTGTATTGTGCGTTGTGTCAAGAAAACTCCTCTGTAGCAGACTTGTCTCTTAATAATCGTGCAAGTTTTGAGAAGCTGTGATGAATGGTGAATCATTCGTCAGTAGATACATATTCCAGGTAGAGACTTTTTTGATAGTTCAGATTTTTAAAATGAAGAATTGGTTAAGTTATCTAAATTCTATCCTTTATTTGCCCCAAAAGTGTAGGCCTAATTTAACTGTCAATTAGTATATCTGTGACATTCAAGCGAATTAGAGGAATCGAACGATATACATAAAATATGTAAATTGAGTTAGGAGCTCTTCAATTCAGATTTCGAATACTTGGACGTTCATAGCCTTTTGTCTTGGACATTTTCAAAGTTCACAGACTCTTTAATTAACTCGAGCAGACTGAGATCCTGAATCAGTGAAAAGATTATGGCGTCAAGTGGAAACAAGAGGGGAAAACAAGAAGGAGGTGAATACAAAGTCGAAGTTGCAAACAGTCCTGGAACCTTGACGCTCTAATTTCATGAATACCCGAAGATTTACTACATGCAAGATAGTGAAAAATTCTCTCTGCACCGTGTAAATATGACGAACGGGAATAGAAAGTTTAAGTGTTTGATGCATTATTCAAGTGGAGAATGGTTACTCCGTGAAAATTGCGAATACTGTCCTTTGGCTGCATATAAATTTATGTAAAAATACTGTTTACGGCGTGGCCTCGGTAAGAGTGTTTTGTCCACCTCGAAAGAGACTACATTGTCCGAGTATTGATATACAAAATCCCAGCAGAAGTCGTAAAAACCGTGAAACCATTGAAATTGAACGGATAGCCGTAAAGCGGATTGCGAAATGGAAAGAGTTTATACACGAGTATAATGCGGGTTGCTGCTTTCCTATTGAAAAAATGCTTGTATGCTCGTGTGTGTGTGTGCTGCGAAAAGGGAAAAGGCAAACGGGCAAACAGATTAGCACAATTAGAACGTATAAACGTAAACCATACCGGCAAAAGAGAAATAAAACAATGTAGGCAAAGAGTGATTGTCTTAAACGAATGGACAAATCACTTTTCTCATACTTAACTGAAGTACGATAATTCAGCTCGAACATAAATACCAAAAAGTAAAAATTCATACAATTCATTTCCGGAATATGTGGAACAAATAATTATTTTAGATCATATCAAATTACTTAGATGCTAATAATTAGATATAATATTTATGATTAGTTTTCTAGTGCGATTTTTATACACTCTTTTATTTCGTACGTGAATTGCCATCCACGTGAACAGAACAACAAGTCGCGTTCTCGATTCCTCAGGGGTTAAAAGACCACGAAGTTTTATTGCGTATGGTAATGGATGTGAGTTAATTATGCTTCACACGATGAGGTATTAAAAACGCTCTTCGATGAGCCGGAGTAATTTTCGAAAACCAATGCTAGCTTTGAAGTAGTGTAGAACGGGTATAACGGGTAAAAGTATCCGTATCAGTGGAATTGCACTGCCTCTGAAGAATCGATCGGGCTGAATGAAGCTGTTTAATTAAAATGCTGTCCACGCGTATAATACTGTGCGTAGCGTGATCTATGAATTCTAATATCATCTCGCCTGCGTCAGAACAATAGAATGAAAATCTATTTTGAATGACAACATGGGGTACGCACAGTGAAATAAATTGTAATAATTGAATTCTGCTACTAATTTAAGCAGCATTAAAAAGCAAATCTGCAAAGCTCAGGAAATTAGAAGAAGCTTGGTTCATCCGATCTACAAATTAACCAGCTAATTGTCCATCTACAATTAGCATCTTGCATTCTAAATATCGATACAATTTACAAATTCTAAACACTGACGCAATTATCTTTAATGGATTCCAATTTTATAGTAACCTTTTATCCCAACCTTGTTTCAGCATCAAAGTAAATAATAGCAAAATTTCTAGTGTTCGTAATTTCCTACCTTGAGCTTTCTTTCATCAACCTCACCCCTCCACTTTATTCAAGCAGCGTTTCTCGCTTTCATAAGTTCGTGAACAGACGAAGGAATATTTTCATTCAGGACACACGATCGCGAATAGAGCATCGTAAGCTAGGAGAGACTGTCGCTGATTAGTCAGCAAAGCGACAAGTGTGTTTGCGACGAGACTCGGCGTTTCCCATCGTCGCATTCTTCCTGCTCTTCGTTTTCTACCACCTCTTGTCTTTCCGAGTAGCGTCTTCGTTCCCTCCTCGCGATACCGCGGGATATTACCGACGAGGACAGAAAATATACACCCGTGTCTCGTGTTAGATACCCAGAAGTTAACATTCAGCGCGTTCCTGCTGCTGAAGATAAGGGAATTGGATTCGCGAGCGCGCGATCGGACGCCGTTTCAACGCGCTGCTAACGCGTGAATTTAATATCAGGTTAGCGAATTCAAGAGGCACTCTTTAGCTGGCTCTCATCGTATTTTATTCCTGTGCTTTTCACAGAATGGCAGAAAACATTCGCGAAAGCCATGACTATTGACTAACAAGGAAGATCCCCATGCCGGAAATTCAAAAAATTATGAAACTTCGGGGATATGTAGAGGATATACAGGTATGTGTTACACAATTTTTTTTGCTGCTCAAATTTACTTTAAGGGTGTGAATTCACCCCTGAAAGCCCGGCTATTTTCCGATTTTGTGTTATAACTCGCGCATCATTTTTGCCAAATGATAGTCCTAATTAAAAGAAGTAACTCTTGTTTGAAAACTTTTTTCTATCCTTATAGTTCGCGAGTTATAACACAAAATCGGACAATAGCCCGATTTTCAGGGGCCAATTTCGCCCTCTTAGAGTGAGTTTGAGCAGCAAAAAAAATAATGCGTAATACATAAGTACCTATATATCCTCTACATACCCCCAAAGTTTT
Organism: Andrena bucephala; assembly: GCA_947577245.1. Classification (NCBI taxonomy): domain Eukaryota; kingdom Metazoa; phylum Arthropoda; class Insecta; order Hymenoptera; family Andrenidae; genus Andrena; species Andrena bucephala. Next base: position 7,249,553 of record OX387719.1, read on the forward strand.
ATAATTTTTTGAATTTCCGGCTTGCGGATCTTCCCTTGCAAGTAATTTTAATTAATCTCCATTGAACGTGACGTTCGATAGACGTAGACGATAATATTAAAGTTTGCTTGCAGGAAATGTTTACTTCTATCATTTCTAAAATAATTAAGTAAACGTTGGGGTTTAGCAATAACTGTGTTATGCTTGGTCGTTGTATAAATACACGTGTAAATACTAGTTGCTCCGATATTTACTTCGCGTTTCTCATTCTTACGAGGATACAGTTCGTCTCGTGTCTGTGGGGCAGCCTATGCAGATTTATCCTTAAGGATTTCAACGCGTTCCATTTGACTGAACGTGATTTTCACTAGTATAAGGTGCACGCTGACGCATCCTAACGTCGTGGAAAAAGGTTGTGCCCTTTCAGAGAATGTATTACTCATTCGACACGTGTCATTGTGTCCCACGTCACGTAAAGCGGACGGAAAAATCTCATATGTGTATCGCAGAGACGCGAGGATGTTTAAAAAGAAGCCGGGGCAAGATGAAACTCTGACGAGTTGCTTGCACGAGCCACGAGATATACCGGAAAGCGGCTTCTTCTCTCGTCTCCGGAGCCGAGTGTCTCTCTTCTTTCGTAATTCCTCAGCAAATAACAGCACCGAAAATACACACAGCCCGTGTGTGAAAGAAACCTTAAAGAAACTCTGCTTCCATTTCACGGAATTCTTAAAACCTTAAACCTTAAATAATGAACAGGATGCCTTGAAAATTCACACCGGCGTTCGGCCCCACCTGATGAAACGTAACAAATGGTCCTTAATGTAAGAAGGGGCACCTCCTAAGTTTTCTTTTTTAGAGATGAAGTACGAATTATTTGGTAATGCTTGGTCATCTGTATGCGTAGGTAATAACCTAATGATTGCTCGTTGTATTATATTTGCGAGAAGGAATTGGCAGTGAAAGTAATTCAGTTTTTCCCTGCACTTATTTTTTACAATGTGTTACGCTAAATTTATGTTACGATGATGAGCTGTGGCAGTTCCATTTTATACAGTTCGAAATTCATTAGAAATTGCTCACCTAAACGCCATTTTCTAAAGAACTCTTATCAGCTGTGCAATAAATAAAATATTTACCACGTTCCTCTCCATTTCTGTTTCTTTTTTATGATCTGTGAAAATGGCATTTGAAATGTTCTTCGTAGACATCATCTAGATTCTATTAAATTGGAATCATGGAACTAGAAGTTTGATTAAAATGAAACAGAATTATCTCACTCGTATAGAGAATTCTTCAAGCACTTTTAACATGCACTTAAACTTGTGTGACTTTAACACGGTTATCTCGTTCGTGATAAATTGATACGTAACGGAAGAATGGTTCAGCCCCTTTATAATTCAGCTATTACGTTCCTCGACTATTCTTGGCAGCATTTCCTTCAACGAACCTTATAAATATTCGCCGCGCAGGGATCGAATTTCTCATGAGAATTCAAAGAAGCCTTGTTCGAATATTAATTTCTTCCCTCTGACAAGCATACATATCCATTTCGTTTATGTATATGCGTACGTAGCTATCTCAATAAAGTTTCATGTCAGATTAGTCGAACGTGACGAATGCTTAATCACCCTGCGCAGTATTTTCACATAGGTACGTGACGTTTATTGGCCATGCACGTTTGTAAAGTAGTATAACGAACGGCAGTTTCTTAACTTCGCGCGCAAAAAAAATGCATCTGAATGCACGTTGTAGATGCAACCGTCGTTTCACGACTCGCAACTCTGTTACGAGCGCCTCACCGGTTGTTCTTGATCTTTGGTCTACGTCACTGAGTCGTGAAAAAAGTATCCTGTACTCTTCCTATGAATGGAAAAGTAAATGTTACAAGGTGATGCTGTGAAAACGCACAGTGCCAATAATGGTGCTAGAAACAGCGATAGAGGCTGATAACGGAACGTTTTACTTTCTTTTATTATCTATAGGCGCTTCATAGATTGCCCGACTGCTCGGCATTTGAAAACAGAGTGGTAGACTGTCTTACGATAAATAAACTATACCTATTGCTCTATTCACTGAATGTTGATCCACAGCATTTTTATTTTAAAATCGCTAGACACCACAAAATCGTAACTAGGTGGCTATAAGTTTTTATAAGTTTGGACGCCTATTACATTCAAGGAAAAGGTATTAAAAAAATACTGTTTGCAAGGGGAAGATGGTAGAGTGCAACTTGCAAGATTTTGTTCCGAATCATTGTCATGACTGTTTTTTGAGGGGTGGAGAAACGAAAATTTTGGTTAGACAAACGTGGACAAACGAAGCCTGTTTCTATTTTATAGAAATTTGCTCTTGGGGGGTGGTAACTTCACAGATCTATCATTGTATCTTTCGAAAGTTGTTCTGTATTTTTGAAATACCTACATATTTTGAAGGTGTGCCTATCTGGTTTTAAACGAGATATTTTGAGAATTCTAGGACATCTATTGTCAGATAATGTTAATTCTAGGTAATCTATAGCACTGATAGCAATAACAGTACAAGTTACTCTATCTTCTGAATATATCTTGATCGTAATCTTGATCAATTGTTTCAACTTCGACGATAGTTTCAGAGTACATGTATCGTGCAAAATCTGCAACACCACGAATTACACACCCCGTTTACAAAGGGCCCAGTATTATTATTCAGAATTGAGTTGTATCAAAGTTGCCAAAGTGCACGACGAATTTGCTGTTGCACCTTGCAGGAGGCAATAATTCATTATTGCGTCATTGCGTTGACACATAATTAAGTACGGCCAGAAATTGGTTGAAATTTCGTATTGAGATTGGTGTTGGAAACGAATCGACTATGCCACGTTAATTTGATTGGTTTGGGCTGCAGCCTGAATTCCAGAGTGAAGAAAAAGATTAATTTTTGCAGTTTCACTGCTACTGCCGGTAGCTTTAAATTGCTAGAAAATAAATTGCTTTAATTATAACAAAATTTCAATGAATAGGAACTGTGACTAAATTTTAATTAAATGCGGTTAATTCGTGATACGATAAATATTTGAAGAATGACGAAGCATTTGGTTTTCTCAATTTCTTCCTTAACATTAAGTAACACGTCCGTAGACACGAATGTATGTAGTTCTCCTTCAACGATTGAATATTGCCACTGAATATTTGAAACGAGGCAAATAAAAAATTCAATACAATCGATAGATTCCTACGACAACTAAACGTTAAGCATCGTTAAGGTATAGTGATATACTGGCTTCACTCGTACCTACTGCACGTGAAACGCTAATAGATACTTCTAACTTTACTATTATCAATTTCATACATTCTTGTGTGCCGAATGAATAATGCTTCTCAAGGCCAAAAATTCTAGAGCATATCTAAAGGTTTCGTAGATAACGAGTATCGCTTGCGACTGAATTTTTAATTTCCAACGGTTTAGATAGCGATACCACGTAGATGGCACAACCGCTAATAAATGTGCATACGGAATATGTGTCACCGATATTGACGGGTTTTGCAATCGTCCTCATTATCGGAAAATAATGTTTTAGCCCGAGCACCGTTAATAGCGCGAGCGATTGTCCGCATGCGCACGTAGAAATGTTACGAAGTCGACGATAGTCGCGTGTTTACGATGAAAATTCTTGAAAAGTTCCAGAACGCTCCCGTTATAGTTTTGAAAACTTTCCCCGACGCGGGAATCTAGTTACAGAGGCGCGAGTGTCGTTTGCGAGAACTTTGCAAGAATCTTACGCTAACTCCAACCTTCAAGCTCCCAACAGAATTTGTTTCCTAACATATTTTGGGACTAATTCTAATTCATTATAACATCTTTCAACTATCTTGTATTTGTATAAAGTAGTTAGTTACAAGTTCCATATAGAATTGAAATATTAACCGATAGTATACTTGGAGGACAAAATATTTCATATTGCAGCCACGGTGTAAAAATAATACACATGACCTTATAAACAAAATATAACTTTCTTCTGTTAATTTGGTTCTAGAAAATGGGTACGTATTTCGAAGTAGTTTTCATAGAATTGCCGTCCAAGTGAGTTAGAAATTTGCAATGGGTTGCATTAGCATATTATTGTTATTATTGGAAACCAATATTGGAGGACAGTCAGTTCCTCCTATTTACGTATGAAAATAAAGCAACGCATATTCGTTTCATGGAAAATCATGAATAAACGAACCAGCAACTTTACGCTGCAACTGAACGATAGCCTCTACTTCATTAGTGTACGTGTGAAGGGTTAACAATGACGTTGAATGCAGTACAGATACATCCAATTTAGAACATCGGGTCTATTCAATGTCCCAAAATGTACTACTGACAAGGGAAGATCCCAAACCCGAAAATTCAAAACGTTCTGAAACTTTGTGAATATGTAGAGGATTTCCTCCTGATTACAACGCAATTTTCCTTTGCTGCCCAAATTCACTCGAAAGGGGTGAAATTAACCCTTGAAAATTCGGCTATTTTCTGATTTTGTGTTATAACTTACGAACTGTAAGAGATAAAAAAAAGTTTCAAGACAAAAGTTACTTCTTTTAATTATATCTATCATTTGGTAAAAAAATTATTTTACAGTTCACGAGTTATAACACAAAATGGGAAAATAACCGAATATTCAGGGGTCAATTACACCTCGTTAGAGTGAATTTGGGCAGCAAACAAAAATAGCGTTGTAATCAGGACGAAATTCCCTACATATCTACAGAGTTTCATAATTTTTTGAATTTCCGGGTTCGGGATATTCCCTTGTGAGTTGAGTAAAAGATGGTGTGCCAACAACTATAAACTACATAAGTACTCAAATACATATCACCTATTCATAATGCATTAAAAGTGGGTTAGGTCTACAATTACCAGCTCCATGCACTTAATAAATGTGTATTAATTAGTTTTAATAACGTATATTTACATTTGCATATTATTTGTTTAGTGTACCTTTGCTCCTCTATTCATTGCATGGTTGTTGAGATGATTTTTTTTAGCAGATTGTACCTTGTAAAAACGAAATATATATAGGCTGACCGGTGCGATACTTTCTCCAGTATCAATTATACATAGCGATCGATCGATCTTTACCTTTCCATGGACAAATCAGGCCGCGCATTACACGGCGCCGCGGCTAAAAATCGCTGCATAGATGAGGCCGCATTGCGGTTCGCGGTAACATCGGTAATTTCATTCTCTGTTCCGCTACGGTGAAATTGTAACGTAGCTGCCGCTCGATTTGATTCGTGATCCCCGGGGACAAATGTTTCTGCGTGCAGCTGTGTCGAGCTTGGCGCGAAAACGAAAGTTTAACGCACCCGTTGATCAAACAACGAGAGGCCTGGCGACACGGTTCGCGACAGCCTTAAGCCGCCGTCCCACATGCGCGACACGCGACGCAAGACACATTTATTTCACGCTTTCCCTATAACTGTAAAGATATCGTCCATGTTACAGTCATTGAAATGATGAAAAAGATTCGTGTCGATTCTGAAGTTATACTCTGAAGTATATGAATTAATTCACTGATGAAACATTTAACTACGTGGATTTTAGAAATATCTACTTTAGTTGAACTTAGTAAAACTGTAGTGAAATTGAGTTTAATTTTCGAAAATCGATCCTTTTTAAATGTTTCAAGCAATCCTTCGTTGCACGCGTGGGGTCGCGGCTTTAGGAGACTTCCATGGTACCGTCGCGCTAACGACTGCTCGCTCGTCGCGCTGGGAAATCTTAAATAATTGCCGCAACATTTTGCCGATTTCAACGCTAGAAATTTCCAAGGCGAGGATATCTGTCCTCCGCTGGCTCCAATCGATCCAATTAATTCGCTGGAGCGAACAAACGGTTGATTGTAATTTCTTATGGACCGGGGATTTTAAATGCGTCGTTCGTTTAATGCAACGGGAGGCTAGCGCAGCGCTTAATTAATTTATACGAATTCGATTAACAAAGACGGATTGTCATTTAACCGAACGACGAGGAAGAACGAAGGGAAATCGCGAAGCGATATGAATTCTTTTGGCGTTCAAATATTTCCGTGCCTGCCATGTGCAGACCATTAATCATACAGGATGGGACATGTTTTGCGGCCTAACTGAAAAGGAAACGATTCCGTGAGACATAACAAGTAGAAAGTACACAATGCAAATTTTTCATGATGTTATGAAGTTTCCTTTTACTCGGCATTACTGGTAAAAAAAGATTAGGTAGGTGAGAATGGGGTAGGTTTTAACACGGGGTAAATTGTAACATAAGGAAAATCTTTTGAACGACAAATCTGGTAACCCACAGCATGCGAGAGCTGCATGACGATATTAGCACCGTCGGTTTTAGTGACACAAACGAGCGTTAAATATTCATTTTATGGTTATAGCCCAGAATTTTAGTATTTAGAGCACGTAAGTAAATGTTGTCTTAGTAATTTTATTTCAATCAACCGTCATTAGAAACCGTTTGAATTTTTGCTTCTTTGTCGCTAACGAATCAGTACACATTGGTTTATTATAATGTGTACGCATTTTAGTAATTTGATGTTTAGTTTCTAGGTTGCTGAGATAAAACGCAAAAATTCAAGCTCGGATTAAATTGTACCATGTTACTACTTACTTCGCTCTAAATGGTGATAAAGCAAGCATCCTATTTGCTGACACACCGGAAAAAGATGCTCTAGACGAACAACAGACCAATTGAGAATCCAAAAAGTAGAGAAAAAAAGTATAAAGGCAAAAGTAATGAAAGCGACGAAGATTTTGATAAAATCCGATGAATAAGCAATGATTGTTTAACTCATGTATATCAAATGTTTAATAATGATCTGTGTTTTCATTTATATTTTTTAGAAATGTTTTTTTTTTAGAAATTTTATTTTTTAGAAATAAGTAATACAGATGTGTTACAATTTACCTCCGACTGGGGCACATTGTGACAAAGGTTCGGATTTGTTTAAGATGAAGCTAGATGCCTAAGTGTCCAAGATTTTGTCACGTACTTTCACGCAATCTTGTGTGCAAAACACTTTCGAGAAAAAACTGTGAAAACTTTTTTGTTACAATCTGCCCCGGTCTCCCCTACTCGTTGAAGAAGTAAAAATTTCTACCATGTCTCCGTAAATGACCGTTCGAGTCCGCAAATACACGTGTTAATTTATTTAATTCTCAATAATACGAGTAGAATCTTCCTGTTTCTTTAATCCGTATACTTAAATGTTTTTACAAGCTTTTAACAAGCTTTTACTTAACTTCACTTGTGAGTTCGTTAGTTTGTTAGGATTAAATCTTGTAAACTAATTTTCACCCAGTTCCACATATTCGATCGACTTGAAACTCTGCACCCATACGAAGTTCCGACGACAATACAATATTCTCACTAAAATGCATAAAACAATTTATAGTAAAAAAATTTGTTTTTTAAAAACAAGCTCATGTGCGTAAAAATAACAGCGTGGGACGCAAGTATCGAATATTAAAAGTTATACAAAACCCAATTTCTGAACGGCATTTTTTTTACTTCGAATCGAGGAATTAGACTGCTCGCAATCATGTGGAAAAAACTCATGCAACAATATTTCAATATATACGCCCCGCGTTTTTATTTTTGGTCACCTAAGGGAATTTTTATAAGGTAGTCATTTAGGCCGGTATCGAAATTATTTGTTTCCTTGTTAGTACATTTTAATAAAAGCTTGTTTTTAAAAACATGTTTTTTTACTATAAATTTTGCCATTTGGTCGCGTTCACTCTAGATTTTACGTTTTAATTGCCTGCCCCTTATTCATTGTTCTGCAATACTGCTAAATGCCAGAGTCGCTAGATTCTCCCTCGGATTACGTGCAACATAATGGCGCATTAGTGTTATCTGAGGGCGCAATGACAGCTGAAAAATCATGCATCCCGTCACATGTCATTAAGCCTGCTCGACGTTGATGAAACGCTCGTCAGCACCTTGGAACAAGTAACATAGTGTGTGTCTGGGGGGGGGGGCACATATTTCCCCCCCCCCTCGGTTCTTTTTTCGTCAGTGAAAATATCACAGTGTTAATTTACTCGAGTTTACAACATTCCACGGGTTGCGCGTTTCAATTCACGCCTCAGTTTCTCCCCTGCGCTGCTGCGTCCAATAAGCATCGAAAGCACTGGAACACGTTCTTGACTGTGTACGCTTTCCTCGCTGCTCGCTTTCCTCGTCTATTAAACATGTGCCTCGAAAATGTTTAATTAACCATCATTCGCTCCATCGAATTATCCTCGGTATTTCTCTACCAGTGAAAGGAATGTTAAAGTGTTTTCTATAACTGTTGTACTCTACTTCGTTTATGAAACAATCATCTCTATGCTTCCCTCGTGGCAACGGACATTATTCATCCCTAGAGGGTTCTTGAATACAAAAAACAGTCTAATAGTCAAATCTAACGCAATTGACCCCATATGGAAACATTCTCTGTTACTCAATTAACTCAAAAAGCTGGATTTCGTGGCCCCAAAACGAATGCAACATTTCTTTTATCCACCCAGTGGAAAAAAAAGGAAAAGAGAGATTAATGTAATCACGACTGAAGTGATTCAAGAGCTTTGTTAAAAGAAAAGAAAACTGGATTTTATTCTTCAAAGAAATTTTCATAATCACCTAATGAATTTTATTGAATTTGCTATAAAAAAAAAAAATCTGTTCAACTCGCCCCCCCCCAAACGATTAAATCCTCAGTGCGTCACTGCATCCACCTATGTCGAATTTTTAAATTCTCCCACTCGTACGAGTTCTTGCATCGGCCTTTATTTGTTGCATTTCATTTGCTTATTAATTACCATGGCTTCGATAAATTCATGGAGGGAGGGAGATCGTTTTGCGTCGACCTGTCGGGGCGTTTCTCCTTTTTCTTGCACCGTCTGAACTTTGCGCGCGGCTCTGTTAAACGGGGCGTCGCGTCGCGGCTACTTACGTAAAAGCCAGCCATACAGGCGTTGCATCGTTGCTTCTTGAATTAAAGAACGGAAAAGATACCGCTGAAATTCTGCGCTCACCTATCGTTACTCCAAATCTGAGAATCTCGGATCGTCGTTACGTTGCCACTGTTCGCAACTGCGGCGCATAGCGCGACAATCACGTGTCGCTTCTATTACGCAACTGGATCGCTGGACGGAGACCTTGATTATGCTTGCTCCTTTCTGGATATTTCTGTTTCTCTCGTTTTTTTCACAGCACGAGCTAGTTGAACACTCTTTTTCATTCAACAGTTCTACTCGTCGGATTCCTTCCTCGTTCAGAGAAATATTTTCTGAGGACCCAGATAAGTGGTTGGCTTTATTAAAAATACTTTTTTAATACAGTATGTTATTAATGCTGTTGTTCTGTTTTGGCACAAATCAACTGTAAGTGAATATTATTAGGAAAAGTATTCGGAGAACACAATGAGAGTGAAAATGGTGATTCGATGAGAGAATGGTTAGGAAAAGTCAGAAGAGAACTTCACAAATTGTGTATCTGTTAGTAACGAAAATTTCTTCATATCAAGTAGAGCAGGGTGAGGCAACATTGTTGAAGAAAATCATCCTACTGAGCTCGAAGAATTTTCTAATGGAGGATGGACGATGTGAGCCTGGAAATTCGTATTGCGTAACTAGGTCGGTGGACAGAGACCTTGATTACGCTTGCATATTTGCGGGTATTTTTCTTATCTTACATCCTAACGCTGAAGTTTCTAAAGCGTGTAGTTTCTTCAGGTAAAACACTTCTGGAAATTTCTACGACACATACGATGAGGAAGGAACATTTCAAGCAAGGAGCTCGAGGCTCGATAGTAACACGAAAATTGAATTAGTTTTACCTCTAGTGTTTATGAGGAAAATAGCTGCACGAAGCTCGAAGCGTCTTTGCAGTAGAGAATAACAAGTAAATGGAATGATTTTGAAAACTATTATTGCACAAGCTGGACCAGTGAACTCGTTTCTCTTTTTCAGAAAACTATCAAATTATGCGTCGCCCATCGTGGATTAATTGACGCGATGTAAATTTTGTGATATAATAAAAACGAAGTATTATTATTATTATGTATTTACTTATTCATTGAATTATTATTATTAAATTATTATTATTAAATTGAAAGGCCTCAAATGCAGAACAGTGATTATCTTCGTAGAGTTTTGATTAGGAAAGAAGTTCCCTTGAATCTCAAAGAGTTTTATAATAAATCTTAAAAGATTAACACCACAATTCTAACAACTAGAAAAATGAAATATCTATAACGTTGGTATTTCCGTCACTTCAAAGAACCACTTCATATCTTAATGAAGACTTATCAAGACTGCTTATTCAAACAGGCAAATCAGCCGATCGCGTATATCGAATAGGTGAAACTGCATGTTACCAAGGATTCAGAACTAACCGACTGTAAGGTTAAAGTACAAGGATCGATTTAATTAGCTGCCAGTAATGCGCGAGTGTTCCGTACCACTGGCGCAGTTTATAATTAGTAGCCTTTTTCTTCTGTTCAATCGAAGTGTAAATGTTTCGCTGTCGAAGCGAAATCCAGGCACGATCCAAATTATGTACTTTCTTTTTGTCCAACTTATCGCCACCTTCGTTCCGTTTCTTATAGGTATTCGAATTAAAAAGGGAACCGATATTTCGCGACTCGATCGCGTTCACGCCGACTTCCTCGTTCAACGAGTATTAATGATCCATTCTTTTTTCATTGCGCGGCCCGAGATAACGAATCGGCTATAGGTATCGCGCGACAAACAGCCGTTGGTATCGTTTCGATCAAAATAATGCCTATATAAACCACCGATAAATTAAGCAACGTGCTAATCTATCGATCGTACGATACACGCACACTTCAATCGCAATGTTATATTCATACTTCACGATGGAACTATAACTATAAACTCAGTGGCGGATTTGAGGAAATAAGGCCCAGCTGGCAAACATTCTGGTACACCCGGTATACGTAATAGAATTACAAATAAATTTACGCGCGTGTGGTATAAAAATTATGGGAAACAAAAAAGATATAGTATTTGGATAAAACCATAATTTTTTTTAAGATGAGGCCCTGGGGTCCTTCTAGGCAGGGGCCCAAGGGACTCAAGCACGACCATCGCCGAGTCGAATATTTTATTCCAAATTTCTTCATTCCTCCGCTAACTTCGGTGAATTCAGCTATTTCGATTTCTGTTTAATTACTTTGGATTAATGTGAACCGCCCGAATCATCGTGCTTAATCGGTACCCCGCTTTTCGAATTTAATTTTGATCGGCCCTACAGAATTTTCAGTCGCGAAAACGGATATTCTGCGTTGCGAAAAAATGGAAAAGTTCGACGTGTCGGTGCACGGGCGTACATTGCGGCTCTGAGATAAGGTTGCACCGCGAATTTTATCATACTGCACCGGTGACTTTTACAACGAAAATGACGTTAATGAACGCGTGCATCGGGGCTACTTATATGGCCGAGTGTTTCGCGGGTTCGTTATGTAATCGTATGTGAATTCGTCCTTCGTGTAGTATCTGACCGATAGCGTGGCTGCATTTTACTGTGCAACGAGCGTTCGTTTCTTTTTCCTCGACTTCTCTAGTTGTCTAAAAAATATTCAATTTTCCTTTCGTCGTTGCTAGAGTTCTCGAGACTCTTTTTTATAAAATGTTTTATTAATACTTCAATCGTGTGTAGATAAGTAGTTCGATCATACCAGCATTATCTATGATGAAAGCGCTTCATTCTGAATCACTAATTAAAGGGTCCCTGTAGAAAACACTGTAAGTGCCAAAATTGAAAAAAAAAAAATGATCTGAAAATGTTCTACGTGCCAATGGTAATACTATAGTCACTTACAGTGATTTCTACAAGGACTCTTCAATTATGGTCGAAGCTTCACTTGTGTTTCATTTGCAATTAATTGATTTGTGGGGAACATGTTCGTTCTATGTGCAATTTTCACATGCACATATCGAATGATAAGTGTTATGTAATATATTTTGTAAAGTGGGTTGGTATAGCGTTCGATCTCTGTTTTAGTAAAATTTGCAAGTCATTTTCTCAAGTTGGAGTAGGTTCTCAGAAAATTTATGTTTGCCTTGTATATGAGTTCGAATGATCACTGTTTGCTGAACAAAGTGTCATCCCAGAATGGTACATCGTACGTCAAAAGCTGCTTGCAAAACTATCAGACTTTGTTAATCATGGAGTGAGCAATCCTACTTTACGATAGCATAAAACTGTCTGTGACAACACGTCCTAAAATAGGCAACGAGTTCCGAAATAATTATCCAACGACCAACAAGTTATCAAACTGCAAGTCTGAACGAATAACTTTCTCGAAGGAAAGCAACTGTTTAATCAAGAAAGTGTGTAAAATTTACTCAGAGAATTCACTGTAACTCAAAGGCAGACAGTATCCTGAGATACTGTCAAGAACTCAAGAAAAATCAGAATCTTTTCTCTTCTTGCACTGGAGCTGGACAGCTGACAGAAATTCATTGCCAGAGCTTGCTCTCATTTTCAGTGGACACTCGATTTCCCTTTTAGTAGATGTTCATCTCAACTTAATTCAGTGCTACCATCACAAGTAACAAAGAACTTGAGCAGAATTTCATTACAGAGTACAGAGTATCAATTAGTCAACATTATTAAATAACAAACCTACTTTTCCCTCAGCAAAAGTCTCGATAAGCTACCAACTAATAATCCATCCAGGGTTGCCAAGTGTACTATAATAGGTAGGTATATAGTAGGTATTGTACTATACATATTTTTGCCTAGTGTACCATATACTGGTAGAAAGATATAGTACGTAAAAAAAAATTATTTGCGATACATAGATAAAATTCTACAATGTTTACTATTTCTTTATTCTATAGCAACATGAAAACTTTAATTTGCGAATTTAAAATTTAATCTTGTGAACTGGACATAAAAGAAGTTTTGTTTATGCACTGTTTGTCAAAATTGATATAAAATAATTTCATAGAGTCTCTCTATTCCCGCCACTACAGCTTTTACAGAGAGGCTTTTTCTTTTATGAATACGAAGTGGCTGAATGAGAGAAACAGTCAGTCCATCCCTCGTAAAAAACGAGCTCCTCATATATGTTAATTTGGATTTTCAGTGGAAACAAACCATCGAGACATTTGTTAAAGACCACAAATTAATTAACAATGCAAAATGCACAAAAAATATACATCTGAAAAATAAGATGTCGTTGTGTTAATGTATGTAGTTTTATTTTGTACCACTTTCCTCTGAAAACTACTATATTTTTTCACAATGTACTATATTTTTTTTGGCCGTAAAGTACTATATCTTCTTGAAAAAAAGTTGGCAACGCTACTTTCATTAGATATTCATATCAACTTCGCACAGAGCTACCAGCGCAAGTAGCAAAGCACTTCAGCAAAATTTCATTACACAGTGCAGAGTATCAATTCATCAACATTTTTAAATAACAAACCTACTATTTCCTCAGGAGAAGTCTCTATAAGCTACCAACTCATACTCTATCCAGTATAAGAAGCCTGCCAATCACGAACCACGGCGTTTCAAATATAAAGAAAGTAAAAAAATTAACAAACATCTCGGCAGCAACTAGATTCATATTTTTCCCCTAGGACGATGTACATGCATACCGTCGAATCGGCGAGCAAGCTTTGCGAAAACACGGGTTCAGGGACGCGATTACGCGAGCGCGGGCGTTCACAGGAAGCCTTTCTGTTTACCCGGGCAAACGTACAGTATTTCGAAACGCATTTACGGAAAATCATTTCGCCGGGCTGTTTGCAGAGCGATGGTTAATCCTGTTCGTAGTGTTTGCGCGGTGCAGGGACCGCGAGGCTCAGCGCGACGCTGGTGGCGCGCAGCAACGGTCGCGACAATGGCCACCGGTCCTCGAAACCGATTTTCAGAATATCGCGCGTTTAAGAGCGAAACCCGTGAAAATACCGCCGCTGCGAACGGGGCCGATTTGCATTCGTATAAATAACGTCACCAGGGCTGGCGTGTCCTTTCAGCCGCGGTTCTTTCTCCTACCTTCCCTTTTCTCCTGCAAACTACGCACAGATCGGTACCAACCGCCGCGATTCTTGCCGTGAAATCATAGAATTAAATGGCACTCGCTGTTCGTCATTTAAATAGGTTGCCGCCTCGGCGAGAGTATTTCGACGGATACTACATGTAAATCGGTTGAAATCGAAGCTGGATGGGTGGACGAAGAGAGTCCCTGGAAATTAGAGTCTTCTGTTTAACGTTTTTCAATTCATAAGAAGGTGGACTTAAATTGCGCTCCGTTGGGAACTTGTTGCGCGGGCCCGCTCCGTTACGAAGTATCTCGTGCAGTTAATTTGCGTTATCGCGGTGGCACGGTTCCAGCCTGGGAGTAATTAATATCGCGCCTGACCGTCGCACGTATGTCAATCCAGAGAATCATGTCGTCGATACGCTGAGGAAGGGAATAACGTCTCGGGGACGTGGCTCAGGTTGCAGCGTGCAGCGAGTCCGCGCAGCACCATTCCGTGCACACGCTTCGCAGCGCGCCCGAACGCGGCAGAATCGTCGCAGCGCGACAATGTAATTCGAATCTTATCGTATGTTACAAATATTACACGGCTCGGTACGATATGATCACAGCGCGTTGCGATCCGTTCTCTAATCGAGCGCAAACAATATCGCCTATACGATATCTCCGTTTCCTACGCGCGCGCACGTACGACGCACACACGTCTGCGCTCTGAATCCGCGCATTAGTTGCAAATCCTCCGTCAAATAGATAAGTCACGCCTTAAACTCCTTTCGTCCGACGATCACGTAGATACGAGCTTCCGATGCTCTTTTCCCTAACGAGCGCTTAATGAATACAAAAACGAAAGAGAATTGTATCCCCTTATAGGATCGAGGGGAGATTCCCCTGACGGAAGAATGAACCCTCCGTTTCAACACCCTCCATAAATATTAAAAAAAATATAAAAAAAAAAAAAACGAAAAAAGAAGAAAGCAATAGATTCTCTTACTCGTGTGTGCGGTGCTCGTGCCACGTGCAGGTCCCTCCGCGGATTCCTCTCGAGGGTGGAAGCACATGAAAGCCGAGGGGCAACAGAGTGGTTGCGGCGCGGCGCGGCGTTCTGGTACCCTGCAGAGACGGGCGTTCACGTGTCGGGACGCCCGGGGCCACGTTCACCGTCCGACCGTCGAGAAGCGACTGTGCGTTCGCGGCTACTCCACCTCCTACCTCCTAGCAACCCTCGCCGAGGAGAGGAGGGCACACGCACCAAGAGGCCACGGTTCTACCGCTGCTGACATACAAACGCTCGCTCGCACCGGGGGCCCCGAACGCGGAGAGCCGAGCAGATATCAAAGATACTACGTATGCACACCGCTGACCCGTGTGGGTACCTTCTTACGTGCAGTAGGTAGGCTCCTCGCCGGTGCGCCTGTGCACGCACGGTGGTGCACACAGCCGGGCCGTGTGTAAACGAAAAACGCATAACCGACCGGGGCACTAGGGGGAGGGGGGAGGGGGAGGGGGGAGGGGGGGGGGTAGAGACCGTAGGTAGAAAAACGCACAGTCACACCGAGGGACATGAGTGCACGTGCAGGTAAACTCGCAGGCACTTGGATCAACTTCGTTTCGATTACAATTTTTACGGGGCATAGAATTTACGTTGTTCCTGCCGCCGAGCGTCTCCGTGCTGTTTGTGATTTGATGAAACGCGAGCACCGCGATGTTTGCCTCGCGAGTCGGCAGCCAGAGAAATATTTTCAAATCCGGCCAGCTCCTTGGAAAACGTCATGTTAAGGTGCGAGCGCGCAGGCGCGCTCGTGCGCCCTCGCTGCCGATCGAGGAAGTTTGTCTCTGCACTATGGACGCGCATGCACCCGGTATACCGATGCACTAATGCATCCGGCGATGGGATATTTGGCTGGCGCTTATAGGACGGCAGCACGCCTACCGCCCCGTGCAGCTCTATTAGCGGGTTACGGGATGACAAACGCAAGTGCATCCGAGCGATCGACGATGGATGCGCGCATAGGTCTGGGCCGTGCATGGGCTCTCTGTGTGTGATGAGCACGCGGGGACGCGCACATGTAATACCGCGCGCATGATGCCTCCTATTACTCTCCTATCTATGCACACACGCGAGTACTGGTGAATATGCTGCGTGACTGATAGCCTGGACTCGGAGGATTTTGCTATATTAACGATTTTAGTAAAAGTTCTTCCACGAAGTCAGGGACACCTCCAAGGATATTCATTCAAGTTAACACGTTGAATGCCACGTTAATTTTACATGGATTGCCCGTGCCGCCAACGTGAATTTGTTATTATGCGATACATATTATGTTGATGATAATGAATTTATCTTACTGGGGGGTTACTGGTGACCCCCGTAATGATAGTATTGACAAATTTATAAGTATTGACATTTACTCTAATTATGTGTTGCTACAAATCTTGGCGTCGCCGGTCACCGGTGGCCCCCGTGGCATTCAACGTGTTAAGCTCCTATGGGTGGTAGAAGAGCTTCGAAAGTTTCAAACTGGCGATGGGTGGTCAGAGTTTCTTTGTTTCTCATGGCATTCCTGGATGAGAAGTCTTGAAATTGTTGAAATTTTAAAGGGTTGAGTTTGCGGTGGTATGATGAGTAAAGTAGTTCTTTGGGAGTCGTCCTTAAATTACGTAACGCTTCTTTGGGAAGGGTTGCGGATTTCTTACGCTTTCTTACAAGGGGGAGGGGGTCAGGTACAATATTACGTAATATTTTTTAACCTAATTTTCAATAAATACGAATTCTGTCATTAATATTTCAGAAAAGTAATTTTAGTTTAAATTTTCCGACACCTAGTTAAGGGGGGACACCACTGTAATGGCCCGAAAAGTAAAGGGATCTTTAGAAATTTATTAAAAACAAGCTACGTAATTAATCTTTTTTAAACTTTCACGACTTTTTACCGGATATTTAAGTTATACGAGTATCTTTTCTTAAATTTATTTAAAGCAGATTTGTAAACTGTACAATTCTCCGGAAATCAAAAAACCAAAAAGTTTTAGAAACCATATGCGCATGACTATGGCACGACGGGTTCGATTTGGAAAATTTTGAAAAATTACAAAATGACGAACCTCTGAAAAAAATTGTGAAATTTGGTTCGGATAAATTAACCACTTTCGTTGAAAAAGAAATAGAAGGAAACGCCCAATCAAAAAAATCTCCGGTCGTGCCACAGCCATCCCGCATATAGTTTCTAAAACATTTTGGTTTGTTGATTTTAGAAGCACCGTTTCGTCAGAAAACTGTCAACCAGATTTTTTGCAGCGCAAAATTACTGGTTCTATACAGCTTGTAAATCTGCTTTAAATAAATTAAAAAAATATATTCGTATAACTGAAATATCCAATAAAATGTCCCGAGAGTTTGAAAAAGATTCATTACGTAGTTTGCTTTTAATAAATTTGCAAAGATTTCGGGCCATTACAGTGGTGTCCCCCGTTAAACGAATTACCTATATAATCCTTTAAAAGAATTTTAATAGCTAAAATAAATGTAATGTAAAATATATTACGTAAGGACGGGGATGGAGGTGAGAGTTTTGGAATATAAAATCTTACGAATTCTCATACTAGGGGAGGGAGGGGGTAAGAAATCGTCGAAAATACCCGTACGTAATTTAAGGACGACCCCTTGACATTTGTAACATAAAATTCTAAATTACTCAGAATTTCGCGTTCGAAGAAACTTGCACTGCAAATAAATATATCGCGAATCCAGGCGGGAGCAGTGCAAGTGCAAGCAATGTGCAATAAGAGTGCACCGAAATACTATTCTCGTTCGGATTGCGCAAGCCCGGCACAGCCTACGTCGGCAGGAAAAAAAGGAATATCGATGCAGATAACGTTCGAAAGTCTAGCGCGATGTTTATTAATTTCCTTTTTTCGATAACCAAGTGAATCGACCAGCTGCGATAGTTACGCACTCGTACCGTTGCTCGTTGTAAATGCCAGAGCGAAGGTTGCAATGGTCGCCCACTTTTTTCGCGATATTTTATAGTCTCAGGGGTTTGAAGGTGCATTCGGGTATATTAAATGAGCGTTCGATACACCGCAGCTACCACGTTGAGGACGAAACGCGGCGCGTGTTTGCGTCAGACTCGATGAAACGTTGAACATCCATCGACCGTGCTGTCGATTTATCAAATATCACGAGCCTTCGTTTGCGAGATTCACGGAGTCCTCTCTTAACGAAAATTTCACCAACAATTACGACATCGTGTACACTGTGATACGAAGAGGTTACGCGGAAGTACAGTTCCGTGAATCGAGCACTGACGATAGATACACCACGGTCCCACCTTCGAGGGCGATGGTTCAGGAACGATATTTCCGGGCCCCGTGAAGATTCATTTGAAACAGCGTCTCTCGAGCAAAACACACGATTCAGACGAGAAGCGCCGCAGACACGGTCATGAATAATGTAATTAGGCTAGCTGCCGCCTTTTCCGTTGGGACATGTTTGTGTACGAATGTACAACGCGTCGCTGTTAACGACAGGACACTTTTATCGGGCCCCCATGCGAACGCGTGCTGCGGGCGCAGCTGAAGGAAACCAGAGTGGAAAAGGTACATTACCGGTGACATTATGGTAATCACAGGATCGCCCTCTTCAGGCTCGTCCCCCCTCGTTTACCATCGCCCCGTTTTTCGTAAGTCCCAGCCCACCTACGAGGAATTTCTTTTTTCTTTTTCGGCGGAAGAGGACTGTTTGACGCGAGACGGAGTTTCGTGAACTGGAAAGCAATTCTACACCGTAAATACTTCTTGGGGAATATCTTGCAATTTTTGTGCATAGGTAGATTAATTAGGACGAGATGCTCGATTTTAAGCTACGTCGTTTTTTGGCGAATGTTGAACGAAGGTAAATTTATTGGTTATTGGAGTTTGTTGCTGTTGAAGGAAATTAATGTAGTATGCAAAATTTCCTAATTACTTCAGTCTTTCTTAGTTGAATTTCAGATGAATTATATTAACAAGACAACGTGGATGCTGCGGCATCAATAGATGAAACTAATATTGAAAATGGTGCTGTACTGACCTGTTAGTGAAATTCTTAATTGGACGATCAGAGTGGCAGCAGACACGTAAGCAGAGTGGCTGCTTGCTCGGCCTACATTTATAGCCATTCGCAAGGGGTAGTCATAGCCACTATCACCCCCGGAGACTAAGCATCCCTGTTACTCAGCCTATCACGTTCCAATGCGTTATCAGCGAAAATGAAACAATAATAATTATATACACACCAGCTGAACCTGGTCGATGCGTTTGGCCCGTCGCGCGATAAAACGTTGTCGATTTGTTTGAATCAATCGCCACTGATTAAAGCCAGGGGTTATGAGTTTTCATTTCTGTCTAATGCGAGATAATTTATCCTTTCCTTTGTTTCTATTATCTATAAACTGTGAAGGGTACAGCTCATTTATGTCAAAAGGAGGGAATTTAAAATGGAAGCTCTCAGAAGAATTACTTCAAGCTTTTTACTTCCTGTAATTCAAGTACCGTGAATTTTCGATTTTAGAAATTACCGACACTACGTCGAATAACAAATGAGTGCTGTCTAATTTGAGTTCTACATTTACACTATTTGAACCATGAAATTGTACAGACACATAGAAATTTTGGATTCTCTTCTGAATACTGTTTTTGGAAAAGCAGAAAAGTAAAGCAACGTTTGAAGCGAAGCATAACGCCCATTTGCTACTGAACTTTTAACAATATAAAACTATATGAGCCGAGGATTCTTGTGTTTGAAGTGAACAACTAAAACTACTGAGATACCTGATGAATAATTTTTATAGCAGTTGTGTTTACGTACAGAAGACCTCGCAGCCGTATTTGTCATTGTCGTGATAATAAAAATTTCTAATTTCATCGAGGCAGGTGGACGATATCTACGATACGCTCCGGCCAGATTACCTCCCATCGGTCCACTGATTACAATAAAATCGATAATCAGTCTCTGAATCGAATATCGCGATTTTATTCACGATCGAGTGGCCACTGGCTCGATTTTCCAAAGCTATTGTCGAGCGAGGCTGTATATCGAGCAGCGTTTCAAAACACGCACCCGCTAACTGTAACTTTAAATGGCATTGTGGAGTAGCAATTAACGTGCTCTTATTGAGTTAATATTTAGCCGAGTGGGAGGAGCACGGCTACGATAAATTACGTCACCGTTAACAAATTAAGCCAGTAAAATGTATCAATAGACATGGTCGAATATAGAAGAGTAATCACCTTTCAGCGATCATTTAATTACATAACAGGCAAGCACTTGGAACGGAGCCATCGTAAACAAATTCAGTTGATGGAGAATGAAGTCGCATGGAAAGAAATTGAACAGTCTTTGTAGAAAACACTGTAAGTGCTAAAAATCAAATTTTTCAGGAGAGAGAAAAAACTACCCTGACTTTAAATTATTTATGAAATTTAATTTGTTTTGATTGCTAAATATACTTAAGAATACAATAACCCAAACGGGTAAGAAATTTTTCTATTTTTTGCTTGAAGGGTAAGTTACCCTGAAATTTTTCGAAAATTCGTTTTTAGGATTTTTGCATATTCCGCTAGGCTACACCTTTTCTGCGTAATTTAAGCGCAACCAGGCCCCGAAAGTCCAAAAATTGAAGTAATTATAGACAAAAATGTACGAGCCTGCGCGTGAGATCGGATAAGGACAAAACTATATGTCCAAATTTGAACATAAAATCTCGAAATCCGCTCCAACAATTTGAATGTAAATTTACAGGGACATGATATAAATTTATAGGGACAATATAAATTCTTAAAAAAAAGATAAAAAATATTTTTCCTACAAAAGAAAGCATAAAATCATATACATCAATATAAAAATTGTATTAATTTGTTTAAAAAAATTTTGCTTCTGATACAAGATGGAGACTGTCTTACAGATTATAAAAATGCCTTTACTTTGTGTTTTTGGTAATTGACCTGTCCGGAATCGTGTTCACCACCACACGGTGCATCGCGTACGCGCTCTCACATTTATATTTATAACTTTTTTCCTGTAAATATATTTGAAATTTTCTTATTGTACATTAAAGTCAACGAAATGCCGATTAAAAATTCAAACAAAAATGATGTTTATATTAATTTATTACTTCAGAATATGCGTTTGAAGTGCAACCTACCCCCTTAATATAGTCCAAACTCATGAAAAAAAAGTGTGTTTGTCCAAAGCTAATTGGCACTAACATTGTTTTCTACAAAAGCGGTGCCATTTTTTAGCACTATTGGTAACTTATTTACAAGTGGAAATTGCATTAAAATTTTATACTATAGTATTACCATTGATACGTAGAACATTTTCCGATAAATTTTTTTTTTAATTTTGGCACTCAGTGTTTTCTACAGGGACTCTTCAATTCAAGTTTGGAATAGACGATAGAAATAAAACATAACATCAAGGCATGGTGATCCTCCATTACTCGAAACGTTATAAATGTTGTGGCTGGTAAATGCACTGCGTAATTTTCGATGCATTAGCAGCGATCGACACCAAGGACCCATAATCGAGAACGACGGCACTTAGGCAGCGACCGTCGTTGACGAGGGATGAGTCACTGTCACCAATTTTTCCCCGTCGCCCGTCTACCGTGCGCGATCGAAGCGACACGGAGCTCCAACACCTGATTAGTTATTAAAAGCCGAGGTGGCGGAGGTCACCGGCCACATCCGGTGGTGCAGAGGCTCGTGAATGCCACAATGTCCCCTGATCAGCCGTGTCGGCGACGCATGTGTTCCGCGCTGGCGACGCGTGTTTTTAATTCGTGGGGCCGCCGAAACGAATCCGGAAAGCGGTGTACAAAAGGCGAGGGAAAAGCGAAGGAAGGCTCCTTCTCCTCGACCTGCGCTCACGATGATCGGTGACGGAGGTTGGACCGATCCTTTGTTGGTCCAAGATATGAAATAAAGTGCGAGGCTGTGGTTATCGGCTTATCTCGCATTCCTAGCGAACGTTTCCTATCGCGGTACACGGTGCAGCCTCGAACTGGCCTTTCCGCCTATTTCCTTCGTCGACAGTTTTTTCTTGATCCTGATACTTCCCGATTCGCACGAGGATTCATGAATCTTTTTTCGCTTCCCAAGGATGCAGGTGTGGCTTCAGATTATCGGGTATTCGGGTTTAGAATGGTCTTCTGGTTCGGGTAGTTTTATGGGGGTGTTGGGACGGTATTATCGTCTTTGGGCGATTATGAGAATGCTGCCTGGTGGTTTCAGTTTGCATATCATTCCGATTATTACTGTTAAAGAACTACTTAGTTTCTGATTCATTTAGAGGGCTTCCCGATTTAATATTTATTTTTTAACGTAATGAAACCCTAAATCACAGACGTCTTTGATACTAAAAGATAAATGTATGTTTCAACTTTAAGAAAAAATTGAAAAAAAATTGAAATAAGTATAATTTAATTATTTATAAGGTACGGAATAATAAGGTAACTGGGAACTAAGGTTTAATTATCTAAAATACATGGAAACTAATTTTTTATCAGGTGCGGCACTTTTCGAACATCTAAAATATTCTAAACTACATGGGAATTAATTTTTCATCACGTAAGGAACATGACGACAAGCGTACAGATAATTTATTATGATTTATATTCTCCAGAGCTTATTTTAAATCTTCTTCGCTAAATCTTGAAGTTCTTCTGAAATCTTCTTCACTTTTTATAAGGGCTCTTCTTCTTTGTACTTGTCATTTTGGTTATGTCCATTTTTATATTAAAAATTATTTCAAATAATTATTTACATGAACATAAAATAACGATTTATTTCGTGACTGATCAAAAACTACTTAGTTTCTTAACGGTGCGGCTATAATAAGTTGGTGGGTTGATTGGATTCTTAGGGCCTGTAATAAGTTCGTTTGCACATTTTAGCTGTTTAGCAGAATGTCTAACAAGGAAATATTCCTAATCGGAAAATTCTGATTTTAATGAAACCTTATACGAATGTAGCATATTCGAGTATGCAAGGAGCAATTTTTTGCGGAAAAATTCTCCTCGTTTTTTAAATATTTAGTTTTATGAGACGTCGCCATTGGTAGAAGGTTCCCAGGTTCCCATTGGTAGAAAACGCTCAGGGCCGCCCTTCTTTATAAAGGGGCTCGAGTGCAAGAAATATTTTGAGGCCTCAAACAATTTCTCAGCGGTAAAAAGCATAATATCTTTTCACAGAACGAAATCACAAAAAAGGATAATAATAACAATAATAAACAGAGTAAAATAAAAAATAAAAGAAATAAAGAAATAAACATTAACATACTTAAATATATGACTTCTTTATTGCCATATAATTTATAATATTAGATTATGATCCAATTTATTTTTTCTTAATTTTAATCAAACAGAAAAATTTCGTTCTCATTTTTTCTGTTATTTTTTTCGTTTTCTTCATTTCTCCTTTTTCTTGGGCCCCTGTACAGGCTGGGGCACGAGTGCCTTGCACCCCCGCACCCTGTGGCCGGCCCTGAAAACGCTAAAATTTTCCCCCTGGAAAGCTCAAATTCCTAATCTTTCATTATTCATGTTCGCGAACAATCATCCATTACCTACACAAATTTCAATAAATTCCCACAAAGGAGAACTCCGACGGAGTGGTATTCAGTGAATACACTACGGAAGGAATGTCTTACGTTGGAAATCATGATATAAGCAATTTTATACTCACGTGTCATTCGAGCTATGTTTCACGCGAAAGCAAGACAAAATACTAAGAATTCCAAGCTCGTAGGAAAACGATGGTGAGTAGTGAAGCTATTCTTCATTCTGGCTGCAGTTGCTGGCCGTGCATAAATGCTTGCGTCACTTTCGAAACTTAATAACGCACCACGGCCGGCAATTTAATGACACTCGATCGTGGATTATTATTGCGATGACCTAACAATGAGTTATCGTCTTTCGAATGTTAACGGAGGTAAAAGTTGTGCGACGACGGAGGGTGCTGCGTGGTTTATGGATCGTGCGACCGCAACCAATCCTTAAGGTGCGCTTATTGTTGGATTTTTTTCTTCCTCTTTCGTTTTTTTTTCATTTCGCAGAGCGTGCGCTACGCGTCGTATGAGCCGTTTCTGCATACGCGGTCGCCATAAAGTTCAGGGAACTCTACCGTTCGCTGTGAACTCGGTATGAAATGGTACGAGACTAACAGCTGCACGAAAAACCACGTAGAATTCACTGACTACTGCGTCGCAATCTTTCATTCGTTGCGGAGTGAAAAAAAACGAATATTTATCACAAATCGTGATTTCAACTGATTTTCCTTCATTTTTTGCAAATTATTTTTTGCATTTATGAGGGGAATAAAGGGAAATTTTTTTCAAAGTTTCAAAGTCCCTTAGAATGGAATAGTATATTTCCTCCAAGTTCTTCTAGAATTCAGGGAAATAAATAAATACTGTTTTCATCGTTTTGTTTCAAGATATCTTATCATTATCTACTGCTCTGCGAAAATGGTAAAATTGTTTCTGTCATCAAGCACCATTAAATTTAATATGAAAGGATTTTATTTTGCCACTTTTTCAAACCATACAATAACTTTATCCATAACAATATTTTCCTGTACTCAAAAGCACCGAAGATATTTAAATGTATTCTTTTAAATACTTCACGTATGCGTTCAAGGTTTTTGCATATATATAGTTTTCTATGAGGAATATATAACACCTCTCCTTGCATTATTATATTTCCAGTTCACGTATCATTTTTTTAACGATAAGTGTGCAACAATTATTCGAAGTCCTCGCTCTCATTGCTAAGGTATAGCCTTATCTAACGTTGCTAATTATTAGTATATGTCACTGTCGTACTGAAAACAATTGCGTGCCCTCGGTTTACTACATTTTCCACATCGCATATCTTCCGTACACGTAGGTATCCCTTTATTTTGATAGCAAATAGAAAAAATAAAATTGATCCACTGCATTGCGATTAAAGCACGTTTAGTATTAGAAGATTGTGAAACAATTTTCGATCAAATAAACTGCTTAAAAGACAATTTATCACGCTCCACAACATGTGAAATATAAAAAAAATATAGTATCAATGTGGTGTTGTTCTTCTCGAATCATCGATTATAAAAATGTTAGAAAAATTGATATCATACGCTATCAAAAATAAAATTGTATGAAAATCGTCGCGAAAGAAACTCAAATAAATCCTCCTTAGCACCAAAGGGCTCCGTTTCTTAATGCACGAGTTGGAAGATTATTTTAGAGCAGCACAAGCGTGTTAGCGAGGTTTTAAGAGTTGTATATTACTGACGACACACTGTGGAACTGTCGGAAGGGCCACGAGTGAAACACGAAGAAGCGAGACGTGTTTTGTATCAGCGTGCCACATCAGCTGCTGCTCAGCAGATACACTGTGCAGCCTATGGAAGTGAACCAATTGTAAGCGGTTAATTACATTGGAAGGAAATCTACATACATATACATAATTCCTTTCGTTGGATATCGTCGCTGTATTAATTATACGTCAATTAACGTTTCGACATCATTTACTCTTGACCAAGCAAACATCACGCATAGAAGCACTGAATATTCAGCTCTCAATAAAAACCAGACACCCTTTCCAGTTTGCGTTATTTCCATGACATTGGGCGTCATTAATACAAAATTAAAAGTCTCGTAAACTTACCGATTCCTTCGACTTCGCGTTCAGTTCAACAACGGTCTTCTGAAGCTCGCAGTTTTGACGGCGCAGGAGTGAAATCTATGCGACAATAAAACTGATTAATACCACCCGTGAGTCATTAGAATAAGCGCTTAAACAGATCACTCTAAACAATTTCGGAGTAAGTGGAGGCTCCCTGGAAGCTAGCTTAATTGCATAATAAAAAAAAATCATGCCCTATCGCAGTTGAATCTTTCCACTAATGACGGAGGAACTTTCGAGGATTTTGGAAGCTCCGGTTAAACTGTTGAAATTGCTCTTCCGATAATCATGATCGCGCCGATGGAATTCGTGGAATTCCCTTCTTGTTAAAACCACGACGAAAATCGGTATCTCGTGGGGCGAAGAAAGTAAAAAAGAGGGGAAAAAGAAGGGAACGAGAACGGGAAAAGAGCGCTGACATGGGGAAGGCAGTAATCACGCTACGGACTTAAATATTGGTAACCATAATCAGAAGGAAGTCCGGTGGTACGCTGTGGGTATAGGGACCGTACGATGCGCGTTTCTGTTTGCCTTCCTTATCTCAGGTTTGCGCTGCGATAACCGCCCTTCCCCTTCTTCAAACGTTATACCACCTATGCCACACCATCTTAAACAGCCGTTGGGAGCAATGAAAGCGAAACGATTCCAGTCGTTATAAGTCTGTGGTCGATAATTTCTAATATAAAACAGGATTTCGAACATCCTTCTGAGGGAGGAGTTTTTGAAAATATGAACGATTGCGGAAAGTTTAATTAGGGTGCATCGCTAAGGGGTTAAAGGGATTTTCATCCTTGACGAATGGAGTGGATTTAATATTGTCTAAATTTTCTTACATTTTTCATATTCAATTGATTTCCAGTAAAGAATCCTATGCAGCTACTAATGAGGAACGTGGAAATAATTGCTTAATTATTAAACGAGTGCACGCTCGAGGAAATTCATCGTGTCGTTAATTACAATGGCAAAGACAATCTATCACTAATTGCAAGGGGTCACTGGCTCGTTAATTACAATGAACATTTTTGGAGGATTTTACTCACGGATTCTAGAATTTTTACTTTTAAGGTATTTGATAACAATCCTTCGTGTACAAGAATTTTATAACGATTGAAATAGCTTCTTTCATTTCCCTTTATTTCTCAAACACTGTGCATTGGTAAGGCTCGTCGGTAACTGCATACGTGGAAAGTTGCTCTAACACTGTACGATAAGAAGAAATGACTCGAAAACAATTTTATGCTAAAAACAGAAATGACGATAAGAGTATTTGACATAATTAGCGATTATCTATCTTCCGTATAGCATTTATAAATAAAAAAAGTAAGTATGACACTTGCATTACTAGAACAGAAATAGCAAAATTACTTTAAAAGCTTGAATTTGCAAACGTGTAACTGGACATCTGTAGCCTGTGGCAATGAGTACGAATGCCCCGTTCCCTTTTCTTCTTCCTTTCCTTTTTTTTTTTTGGAAAATACTTTAAATATAATAGCTTGTAATTAATATAACGATTTCCGAATGCTCGCATTTTCAACAGACACGCCTTGCTCTCGGTAAATGTCGATGACGATCGGGTGCATTAACACTGTAACGTTATATGCATCTCTAAAGGACACAGTGGGCGGCGCATAAGCATTGTTAATGTAGACCAAAGGCTTTGATATCGCTATCTATCGGTTCCTAGAACAACAGAGGGTATGGTCCTCAGGTTTACCACAAAAGCACGAACAAACGTGGCGCACGCTTTCGCTCTCTTATGCTTCCACAAATTGTTCGCGATAACAAACCGGAACGACGTGACCGTGCAGACTTCAATGACCCCCTCCGAGCGTTTTCTCCCTTCCGCCTCTCGCAGAACTATTTTTGCACGGTGGAACGATTGCGCGTACGAAGGTCGTTCCGACGAGTAATATTTCGTGAAAGAAATGCGACAATTGTCGACGGAATGGAATATTTTAGGCCTCTACCAAATGGATTTTTACTGAAGACGAAGAAAACTTATTTGTCGAAAGACTACGTAATATTAAAATTCTTCGTGTCCTAAACTGTAGATTTTATGAATTTCTTTTATTTTTTTTCTTGATCAAATTCGTGTATTTATTAGATAACGCGGCACGCTGAAAATATGTTTGAAGCGATACAACTTTATCACACGAAACGTGCGATTGATCGGTTCGGCGAAGGATGGCTTCGTATCGGTCCTTGCCGAGGGTTGAAAGGATTCGGGGTTGGTGTCAGGCGAGATAAGTTAAACGTGTGTACATTACACTCAATCCGGTTTATTACGGAAAGCAACATCTGTTAGAATGATTTCTAACCGCAGGGTAACCCTGTCCTTATCAACGTAGTCGACATCTGCGTGGGTGCCAAGGATTTGCAATATACTTTGGATACGCGATTACAGGAGAATCATTAATTCTAAAACCTCATTTAAACGCAGGAGAGTAAAACCAAATTGACGTACTTTCGTATTTATTCATCCGTAATAACAGTAAGTTTGCTTTTGTAATTAATATGACACGTAAGTGCTAGCTATCGCGACATTTTGATAATAAAAGGTTGCTATAGATAAGCGTGGATGCCGATAACTTATTCATATGGATTCCAAGGATTAAAATTCTACTCACTTCGGCGTCTTTCGAGTTCAGTAACTCTTGCAATTCTACGCACTTTTCGTTCGCTTCGTTTAACGCTTTCGATCGTTCGTCTGTGGAAGAATACATATTTTGAAAAATCATTCACATTTAATCATTAGTAATTATTCATAATTCGAAAGATTATTTATTCACAGTTGAGCCGGTAAAATTTTGGCTTCTAACTTTAAATAGGCTCGTTTGTTTTGAACTTCCCGCCATTTTATGGACTCGCTTGGTAAAACAGCCCCTTATGTTGACAGTCGTCAGTAACCTCCCACGTTACGTCAAAACAAGCAACACTTGGCGTTCATCGTACGGTGATTTAGGGGATATCATACGCACCTACTTCCTCTACAATGCCCTCCGACATCATCTCTTTCGTAAAGTTCGTTAATTGTCCCTTTAAATTCGACAAGCTAGGCAGCCCGTCACCGAACCACGCCATTTTACACGTCGACAGTTGATCGCTGAATGTATTCCGCAGGTCGTATCTCGGCACACTTTTTTAACGTTACGAACACTGCATATTCCGGCAAAACTACACACGTCAACGGCCCAAAAGTATCAAAACATAAAGTTGCAGGAACCACGTCGTAACCTTCACAAAATACACAAGTTTAGTGAGGCATGGTTGGCAATAGCAGGCAACAAAGTACTAGATTCCTCGAGACTTTCCCCCATTGTATAACGGAGTTCCGTAATGCGGCGAGGTAGTTTTATTTTTAAAAATATTCGAACGATACTTCCAGGGCATTCGTTCGTTGGACTGTTTTGAAATACTCATCGTCATTACGTATTTGTGAATTGTAAATTTAAGTCAGATTATTATTATTATCGATAGAGACATTTATAATTATGCCACAGACTGGAGGAGGGCAGCACTTTCGAATTTGACGTCGCGATGCGTTTTGTTTTTGCCGCCAGAGGGCTGTAAGCAGTCGTCGATTTGAATGCATAATTTCCAGCGCCATATTGGATCGACGACTCTTTAACGAGGCACGATTATTTACAAGTGTTTTCGCGCGAAAAAATATGAACCTATAACGGATTATCTCTTGTAACGTAAAGCACACTGACTTTACACGATAATTAAAGCTCCCATCTGTTTACTGCATAAATCTTTTAACAGATTATCGCTTCGGGCACATAGTGATCAGTTAATAAGTTCGTTGGTTAAGACCCAACTGTCAGATATTACCATTACTGTGACGTTTTCGTTAATGAGGCCATTATGAATGAGAAGAAGTACGATCTTATTCATAACACTTATTTATTACAATATTCCACGCGTGTCACGAGAAAAGCTTGCAGAAATCTGCGAATAAACGTCATTTGCATTCAAAGCACTAAATTGTCGCGATGCTCTGCGAAGAGATTACCGTTTGAAAGCGCCACAGTTGCCCGTTGAAACACGCACCCGTAACACCTGTTTTAAATAGGACGCTCTCGCGTCGATTTACTTCTTTTCTCTGGCCAAATAAATTGCCCGGTTTCCCTATTCCCTCCCGTCACTCGTAATTCCAGAATAAAAACCTTTCGAGACGGGCGCGGCAGCGTGTCATTCAGGAAAGTGGCTTAATGCCCAAACGAAAGACGATTCAAAGGGGTGCCCCTCTCTAGCCCCCTTTTTTTTTATTTATGTCGTGTGTTCCCTTTATTTTTAGGAAGTCGAGTTGATCGCGTGGACATTATGGAGCCAGCACCTTTTTACGAGGCTTCTTTCTTCGTGGCGTGTACCAAAGTATTAGGAAGAATGGCGAGCACGAGGCTGAGGTCCTCAACGGAGGAAGGTGAGTAGCGGTTGAGAGAGGGACAGACGCTTCGCTATGCTGCGCTTACACGCAGGGCCGTAACGTTAGATTCGGTTGCCTTGCGACAAAAGGGCGGCCGATTCAATCCGATTCTTTGTTGCGCGGAAAATTAACTTAGCAATGCTCATTACCGTATTCCTATGAGAAATGAATTATTTGTCGTTTTGTGCTTATCCTTTCTGCAAATGAAAACGAAATTGGATGGTTATTGTGTTGCACGGTGATATCTGCATAGCGAGTTTTTCGGGGGTCCTCCTCAGAAAGAATGTAACTTTGGAATATTTATTCCAAACATATGACATAATAATATATCGTTCCAATCTTTACTTTATTTAAATCTTAATTCTAACTTAATACATTTAGATTGTATTAGAAACAGTTTCATTGGACTTCCTCGTGTACCATGTATTTCTTAATCAAAGTTTCCACAAATTTTTAAATAAGAATATTTATATGAACTGAGTCGTTGCTTTCTAGGACGCAGGTCTTCCGCGAATTAAAAAAAATATTCACTAGAACTTTCTAGAATTTATATGTTTCCGCCCCCAAGAATCAAGCGTAAACGCGCCTACTCCGCGAAGCGAGCGCGTTGGAAACGATGTTTCGGACAATCGCGTGACGCGCCAGAATTTTCGCCGCGAGCACGCAGCCGAAGGCCCTGGTCGAGCTACGTCACTGTCCACGCTATCACGATTAACAGAGTGAACAGCACGGGACGTCCCTCGGGCGGAACGGAGACGGAGCTCGCGGCGAAGGAAAGGTGAAGGAAAGGAAAGGAAGGCGCGCAAGGTAAAGGCATATCTTGGATCCTTCGGTTGACTCGGCTCAGTCTGATCCGAGCGAAGCCACTGCCCTGATCCGGCGTGCCCCGCTCTCTCCAGCGCGGCTGGGATCCATCCACTTCTCTCCTTCCTCCGCTTCTGCTCCTGACACGTTCCGCTCTCCGCTTCTAATCCCGCCGGTGTCATCGATCGCCGATCCGACTTCCTTCCTCCGCGTCGTTCCACGCTGCGCGGTCAGTTCAAGTCGCGGCGAGCTTCCGTTGCCGTCGCGCGTCCCGCCCGCGGCAGACGAAATTCGCCACCTGACATGTCACAGTGCACGGCACCATCACCGTCCTGACTGCTGGTGGTTGACGCGCGTCCAGTGAAACACGCCGCCGAAGACCGTTCTCCCCTCGTCGGTTTCACGGTGCCCATCGTCTCTTCGGTTATTCGTGACTGGTGCGCGCCTACCGTTCGTCGAAAAGCATTTTCTGTGGATCCTCGGACTGCTCGCCACCGGAAGTGTGATGACCCATCCAGCGGGACGGGCTGCATCGATCAACGCCGCGGCAGCGTGCCTTCGATCTGGGATCTGAGTCTCGCGGTCAAGGTGCGTACCAACGTGACTCTGCCTCGCCAGCCTTCTTCTTCACTCTCGTCCTACTTCTTTCATTGTTATCGGGTTGCTTGGCTTTCATCGATATACTGCCTCTCGATCCGAGGCGTAGAACTTTGTGCGGCTCGAACTAGCATCGCGTAGCTTGTAGGACTCCAACTCTCATTGTCACTCTCGGTGTTATTCAGGAACAAGCGCGAGGGGAATAAAGGGTTATTTTATTCGTGATACGAGATATTAATCTTCGGTTCTCGTCGCGGTAGATCGTGTACACTCTTTGTCTCCCCGCGGAGTGATAGACGCTTGGCCACGGGCAACGGGGAGGAATTTATCGTCGGTATAATTTGATGCCTCCTTAAAGCCGATCAACGAATGCTTAATGTGGGACGAGAGCGCACTTCGTATTGTATTCCGAAACGCGATCGTCCGCGTCCGTGTTTCTTCCGATGGTGCCTCTGAAAACCGTCTCGGATAAATGAAACATTTTTTCCCCCGGTTCTTTATGGTAGACAATGGGCTATTAGCTGTAAGCACCAATTATGGAGCTGCATAGCGTGCTTCTTTTAACGGATAGTTGTGCGGGGGATAAAGTAAGCAGTGGAGAGTTTAGCCCCGCCGTGGACGCTCGGATAGACGAAACCGAAAATAAGAGAAGTCGAAGATGTCAAAGGGGCCTGGCTCTCCCCGTTTACGCGAGAACGCCGCGCCGCGTAAAGTCGGATTAATTAGAGGCGATGTCCTCGGGACGCTTGTCCTTGGCGCGCGCCGTGACTTCGGGGCCCACTTAAATTTTACTCTTTATCCAGCATTTTGAGAAAAACTCGCCGGTTCTCCGCGCGGCTGGCGATCGCCGTCGCGAATCTGCATGCGAACACGCTCGATACAGACGGCTCTCGTTATCGTAACCGCAGATTCCGAAGGTAAAAGCGAGCGAGGGACGGAATCGAGGACACCATAACTGTCGCTGAAATTTACACAGGAAATTGCAACTTTGTAGAGTAAACTGAGGTAAAAGTTCGCACCACGCGAATTAGTTGAGTTGTGGCAATTGCCAATGGTGATTGACAATAAATTGACAATCAATTGTCAATCAAGGTAGAGTCACCAGTGTCGAATTGTGTAGCTGTGTCTCGTTTTGTTATCATGGAATGCGGTTAGTACTGACGTCGTTAGTTCTGATGTAATATTCTCATTTTTAGGAATCAATATTATTCCTATAAATGGATCAGTAAATATTTTAATTAATATGTCGTCTGAAAGAGCTGAAATTCTTCTATTCAAAAGTACTAGTAGAAGTTTTCAGTTCTCCTCACAGATAACAGGGTTAATTAAACAATGGAAAAGTAACTGTGGGGGCAAGAGTTCGAATGCAAACTCCAAATTTAAAAATCACCTTGGAGTAAATGAAGCAATGAAAAGAATATCTGAATGCGGACGTGCAAAGAAAGAATTAGAGAAGCAAAAAAAAAATCAGAAAATAACATCTACTTCTGAAAAAATTTTGAAAGGGACAAAACAAATCGGTTCCAAAAAGAGAATAGCCCAACCATCAACGTCTAAGAAAAAAAATAATTTGTCCTGCGCGCAAAGAAGAATACAATGATCCTCCAGAATGTGTTATTACTGTTACCTCGATTAAAAAAAAATAATTGTAAACTATTAGTCGTTCGGTTACATTTAATAAGCGATAGTAGTTATTTTTTACACAATGATACGTGCTATCAGTGTAATACCAAGGATTTTAGGGACGTCTAAGCTTTAAGTGCGCACTCTTACCTCACCCTACTCTATCGGTTAGTCGCATCGGTTTCGCGCTAGTTTCAATTTAACGATCCGACGCCGCGGCCGTGGATGAAATAATCGTCATTGATAGTGTCCCGTTATCAGGATGGCTCGGCAGGGGGAGGGGTGGGAGGTGAATGGTTCCTTGAGCCGGGGTGGAACTTTTGTTTGGGTGTATCGATCGTTTTGAGTCACGGTTCGGCAGAGAATGGAGCTGCTAATTGATAAAGGCAGACTTCCCAGCGATTAATTCCGCAATATGGGTTAACTGTGGCAATTTGCTAAGCCCCGTCGGTTTCTATTATCTCCGGGCAGATTCAGGGATTCTGGATTCGAAACCTGTTCCACAGATGCATCAAGCCGCCTGGCGCTCCCTCGAGTTCAATGGCACTCGTCAGTTCGGCACATTGAACAGACGGATTTTTAAAACGACACGAGGATAAACCGTGTACTTGGACTCTTGACCTTCTGCCAGCGGCTTGTGACGGGTGTCTATCGCTTGAAAACGCGCCTCTACGTGACGTGAAACGATTACAGCCTGTGACCACGGGAAAACGATAGATGTCGGAACACGTGACCCTGATTTTCTATGGCTATCGAAGGGGGGTGGGGGGAGGGGTGAGAAAGAATGATAATCTGAAAATATTGCTATTCGTTGTTGCCTCTCCTTGTTCGCGGCTGCGGTTGGATACCCAATAAAACTTTAGTTTAGTCACAATCGTTCGCATTGGTCCTTAAGTTGGAAGGTATGAGCTCCAATCGGGACCTTATCGACGCAAGCACTTCAAAAATTTTTGATGCAGCTCCATCTTTTGGAAAACAAATGGTCAATTATTGCGATGTAAAGGTTATTTCTCAAATAGGGCTCTGGGATCTATAATTTATGCTATCACTAATAAAAATCGTGATTCCATTTCTGGTACTCTTGTAAAATACTGATAACTCCAAGTGCCATTTGAATTCGACAGGTACCAATGATAGTGTCAAAATTTGCAGAATAATTTAGCCTGAACACTGCTGTTATATCTGGATTTATTTGCCCCGAAGAATATTCATTTGCTTATGCTCGAATATTTACAACATTAATTAGCTAAGCTCAAAAGAGTCAAATCAATCTTCAAGTGGAACGGGTTAAGAAAGAATATCAAGGTTACTCAACTATGGGCGTTAAGAGATAAATCCCCCTGTCATCTTATCGTGATTCAATAAACCTCCAAATCATCCCCAAAACCCAAGATCACCACGGCTCTCTCGCAGCTCCGGCAATTCACGTGTTTCGCAAGACGTTCCCGAAGCACCGGCAATTTATATCACTCCGAATAGAGACCGTAGACTCGGCGCGCAGGTCTGTCTTTGATTGGGATTCGATATCCAGTCGCGTACGCGGGCCGCGTTGCAAACGAATAAAATAATTCATCAGGGCCCCGTGACAGCGGCGAGCGCGTCGGCTAATGAATAAAACGTGAACACGTTCACAAAACCGCGACGA
Organism: Andrena bucephala; assembly: GCA_947577245.1. Lineage (NCBI taxonomy): Eukaryota > Metazoa > Arthropoda > Insecta > Hymenoptera > Andrenidae > Andrena > Andrena bucephala. The sequence goes on from OX387719.1 coordinate 7,284,358, forward strand.
TCGTGGCGAGCCGTGAGCAGGAGACATCGAGGATCACCAGAAGCCGCCCGGTGACTCGTCTCGCTGCCAGAACCTGGAAGGCTACTCGAATACCTACGGTATTCAAACCTTCCCTCGAGAATGCAAAGCACGAGCCATTAATTTTCTTAGCGATTCGTCGAGCGTAGGGACATTCTTTTCAGGGTTGATATATTGCGCGATGCACCGGCCAACGTTTATACGCGACTTTTATTTGAGCCCGGCTCCACCGACAGGAGGTGGGAGAGGAGGAGGACCTCCTGCCGGCTTTAAAGCACATCTAGCCGATTCCTCCAAACATTGTGAAACCAAGTGGCCACGACGGCAAATATTCAATTGCAAATCACGTCGATTGAAATACACACCGCTCGGCGATCAGAGAACGGCCGGCCCAAGGCGGCTCGTAATTTCGCGACGGCTAATGAGTTTAAATATTTAAATTGCGCCGACGGGGCGGACGGGATAGAAGCCCCCACGATGATTTACTCTCGCCTATGCACCGGCGCATTTATCAGTACACCCTTGAATCCTTCTCGCCGCCCGCGTACGCTCGCTACCTTCGCCTTTTTAATCAGTCCTTCATTCGGCCGCGCATCGCCGCGGCCGGTGCCACGAATAGCGACGCTTTATAAATAGCCAGCCGCGATAGCGCGAAACGCGATACCGTGTCGTACGAATAATCGAGTTGCGGATAATAATTTACAATCTCTGCGTGTCACTGGCGCGGGCTTCGTCTTGGGTAGTCGCGGCCGCTCGGGGGTGCCAGAGTGCCCGAAATTCTCCAGCATTCCAGCCTTGTCTTGGACACTGGAACGCAGCACTGATTCGAGCAAGGTTAAGCAGCTGTTAAAATCTTGCATTCTCTTGCCTTCGGCCGTTTTAGGCTGGCACAACAGACAGTTTCATTACCATCCCTTCAAAATTCGGTGTAAATTTATACACCGCTTAATGTAATACACGCCGGCGTTTTTAATTCGGGGAATCTCTCCTCGCTCGATCATTTTTCGTGTCAGCCCTGCGAGATGCATGCCAACGGGCTTCGGAGAAGGCATTTTAAGTGGCAGCGCGGACGTACGTTACCGTGGACGAACGTACACGTCGAATAGGCAGGCAATCGTATTCGAGATGTTACGTCGGAACTATGAGCTAACGGTACAGGCTTGAGCAGCTCGCCGCAGTATCGAGGTGTTTACGATTTTTCAGGCGGCAGCAGGAAGCGTCGGACAGGAGGCTCGGGGCGTTCGAAATAAATTTGTGACTTCACGGGCCGATTAGCAAATCGTCCAAAACGAGTGGAACCCGTCCGTGATCGGTCTCGGTCGTAAAAAATCACCGTATCCTCGTCCCGCGGTCCAGCCGTGGCTTTCGTTTTCCTCTTCCCGTTTCGCTCGCGGGCCCGTTTCGTAAAATGTAACACGCGACCGGCTGCCGCGAAGATCGCCGCCGCGTTCGTTCCCGTTAGAGCGCGCGTACAAGCGCGTTTCGCTCTCCCCGTTTGTCTGATCGCAAGCGTGTTCTCCAAAACGGGAAATTAAGCGAGCATCCCGCGAGTATTTCGCGGTGTCGGTGGTGTTTGTTACTCGAACTCGTTATGTAAATAATGCTTATAGTTGGGTAATTATACGAGGGAATGGGCGTGCATAAATTTGCCTGATACGCTCCGAAACAAACGCGTCGATGGGCCCACGGGTGTTTCGGCGTTTCTGCGCCGTGTACAAATTTATGCCCGCGATGTATCGGTTTTAGCTCGTGCGTATATCTCAATAAACAGTTGGGAGCAGCTCCCGCGTTAAGATGCAACGGAGCGCGTCATTCCTGGTTCCGTATCGTTCCAAGGGGATGATTAGTGAAGTTCTGCGACGGGGACGCTAGGGTGAATATTAGGAGTTTACTGGGGTTAAAAGGGAGCTCACAAAGTTACAGATGATATTCCTTGTACACTAATACTAAATTTTACTTTTCATATTAGTATCGGTGATCTGTTTCGACGAATCCTCCGAGTTCCTCGTTAGCATTTTCCGAAAGTACTATCTTTTCTGAATAAAATACCGTTTGGGTTATATTAAAATTCGCAAAATTGTTGAATTGGCAGCTAAAAAGATCAAGCGGTAGCTTATAGCGTCGCTTTTTTCCCAGAAACTTAAACGCATTTTTCTCGAATCTTTTTTCTCTTGGTTTTGCCGTATTTGCGAATGAACGGAGGTTCAGATCGACTTGAAAAAATTACAGGATGTGTAAAACATGTGCCATTCCACGTAGAACATATGATATGGTCCATAAAAATTCGAGATTTTGATAAAAAAATTTAAAAAGTCGCCGGTTTTTAGTAGCGCACAAACAAGAACGAATTTTTCTCGGAAGAGTCGCTGTTTTTCAGCCACCAATCGCATAATTTTGATTTAATTTTTGCTGTTCCACTGGAAACTATGAATCCAACAAACAAGAATCACACCTTTAAAATCGGATCACGTCACATTTTAAGACTGATATCCAAGCAAAAATCACAGAAAAACGTTAAAAATGTTTACGAATTATTTTTCAATCTGTATGGTAGTAATAAACATTGGGTAGAAGGATACATTTGGATGTGCTTTCATTTTTTACAAATAAATAAAGGACAGAGTCTCTTTACCACGAAAAACGACTGCCTAAATAGTCCCCTTCAAGGGTCATTCCACTTTGATCGGCCGAAAAATAAGGCTTTTTGTAAAGAATTTTTTGTCAATAAATACAACATATAATGAAAGAAATCTTTTTGGTATTTATTAAACTACTCTTATATTATACAAAAATAATTTAAAGAGATTTTTTGCAATTTGTTTTAATTGTTTGTTCATAGTCTCAATATGGAACCTAAAAAAAAGAGGTATGTTCACGGCGTAGGTGATTTCCCGGCCCGGGCTTATCCGAAACAAAAAATTCCGAAAGCTTCTTAATCTGTATGAGTGTCGCTATAACCCGTAGCTTAATTATCAATTTTTGTCGAGAAATAACCGACATTTTTCTCATGGAACACCCGAGAATACAACCTTTTGTGAAACTTTTTTTTTAAACCGGCGCCAGTTTTTTACTTTTCTACAAAAATTGTTAATTGTGCGCTATATGAGTGGGCTATAGCGACACTCATACAGATTAAGAATCTTTTGGAATTTTTTCTTTCGGATAAGCCTGAGCCGGGAAATCACCTACGCCGTGAATAGACCTCTTTTTTTAGGTTCCATATTGACACTGTAAACAAACAATTAAAACAAATTGCAAGAATTCATCTTATTTTTTTTTTATAATATAAGAGTAGCTTAATAAATACCAAAAAGATTTATTTCATTATGTGTTGCATTTACTCAGAAAAATATCTTTAGAAATAGCTTAATTTTTCGGCGGTTCAAAATGACCCCTTAAATCGTAGATAGGAGTTTTCTTACCATTCACGACCTAATCTTTCTTCTGATCACCACTCTCCTCCAAAGCGTTAATTATTACTTTCAAATTCGTGTCTCGATCGTATCTGGCAGCGATTAAAAAGCAACTCACGCAGAAACTGTCAATCTGCCTTGCCAGAACAGATATCATAAATCACGGAATCAATTGCGCGAGCGAAGCCAACGGTCCTAGTTTTATGCGCGTCCTCGTTGACGACAGTCGACGAGATCTAGATAATTCACCTTCGTTTCGTGCCCTCCTTCCTCTTTTTCTTCTTCTTCTTATACAGAGTCGACTCTATTAGTCGCACAACCGTGTCCTGTCCGCGGATCTCGTGGAAGACACGAATAGATATCCGTCTGATTAACGATCAGTTCGAGCAGTATCCTCCTGCTGACTGATTAACGAGCCAGTTTTCTTTTCGCCCGGCGTCATGGCCGAATCGCTGGGCGATCGTTGCCATCGAGCCTGTCGTTCTGCGATTCGTTAGCATTTCATTATTCTATTGGCGCATGGACGCGTAATTTTCATTCAAAGGCATTAGTTAATTCGGTCAATTGTTTGGCTATTGTACGTAGCGATTTTAATTGGTTTCGTTAAACCACCGACCACTGATCTCGGGAGTTCGAGGAACACGGGAGATTTTGAGTTTTATTCCATTCAGTCTTCAAGTTAATCGTACGCTGACTCGTTAAATTTTTATGGGCGACGCAATTTATGAAACTGTCGGAACGAACATTTCTTTTATGGAGATACCTATAGCAATAGATACCTATATATAGTCTCACCATATATTTAAAAATACCAATTAATTCCTTGAAACTTCTGGTATAAAAGTGTATTTTATACGTATAGTTATTTCGAGAACATTGGACGAAAGTAGGATCTGCACGGAGCTCCTTGTCAAGTAGAAATGCACTCGTGAAACTTCAGGTAGAAAACGTGTATTTTAACTTTTCCATAATAGTGAAAGATGGGGAATAATATCGCCACGTTTTCCTGTTTGGAATATTTTATTAAACGTCGCAACTTTGAAGGCAGAATCTAAAAGAACGCCGGACTCGAAAAGAATCTCTACTGAATCATGATTTTTCGGGAGCACAGATTTCCTTATTTTTTCGAATATTCCCAAAACCTTCCCTTATTTTTAAACTACGCAATATGTAAAACCGAGTTCAAGAAATATCAGATATTTTTTATCATTCTACATATTTATACGTAAGGGCAGACAAGTTTAAACGAAAGATGCTACGTGGATTCCTAAATAAAATTTTCATCTAAATAAGAAGCCATCAATATTTTACGATGGAAAGAGGCGACCACCCTCAAACGCTCAAGGGTTAAATGTCTCTCAGCTTTCGCCTGTTGCCTCACAAGCGCACGCTGGCGTTCGAGGAACGTGTTCGTGTATCAGCATGTAGAGGCATTGACGGTGACAGTTTTGATCGGATTACAGCTTCGTCCTCGTCTTTCAGGATGACCGAGGCCGGTGAGCGGATGAACGAGTAAAACTAGGAAGGAATCACAAGGGAAACGAGGGCTGCCGAAGGAAGAGATGGTGGTAGAGTGGCTCTGTCCTGGACTTAGGCCGGCCGGAAGCCGTAGGCCCCGGCTTCTCCACTGCAAGGTGATACTCCTCGACGAGCACGAGCTGCTGCAGGATGTCCTGGTGAGTTTCGACACAATTTTTTTTATTATAACTCGTAATAATACAATATACTGCTGCATTGAAACCGTGAATTGTAGCTGACTTCTTAATAATGGGTGTACACTGTACACTACAGAGCATACGTAGTGACTCACAAGTTTCTATATAAATTAAGTGTGTACCTTAATTCTTATTTTCGATATTTTTGATATTTAAATTTCAAAATTGGATGTAATAGTTTGATAGACGTAATCAATGGTAAATAGTTTTAATCGGTAAAATATTTAGCGATATGTTACTTCTCGTGATAAAATGTTTAGCGATAAAATGTTTAGCGATAAAATGAGGTGTCTAATATTTAGAAGATGATTAGTTTTGTTTGCAAATTTTAATATTAAATAAGTTATATTAAAGTTATTGTGTTCTCTTTGAATTTCACAAAATAAAAGCTCAAATTTACTGTATTTAATACGCTTTTCGTGTGTTTTGACCGCAATGCCGAGTTTCGTAAAGATTGTTTGCCACGATAGATGGATACCATTGATTTTGGACATTTCAAGGCGTACATGTAATTCTACTTGCGATAGTAAACGTCCTCTGTTCCATTGTTTCGTACGTGCTGCAACGGCGTCCGTTAAGATATTCTTACGCGAAATTGATTTCGCCCTTTCCCTCACGGCCTAGTAACAGCGAACAGAAATTTCGTACACCCACGCTTAGGCCTTTTCTGGCAATAGAAATCGAGAATATAAAAGGTGGGCAGAGGATGTGGGCGAACTTGTGTCACGAGCGAGTTCGCGGATACTCTTAACAATAATTTTATGGTAGATAAAAGCTTTTTCTCTCTTCTGGTTATTCTCGTTTCTCTTATAAGGACCCAATTGTTCGCTCATTTTTATTAAAATACTAATTAGGTTTTTCTTTGAAGATAATATGAACAGGCACGAGTAACGAATATAGTAACTGCTTCAACTTAACTTTTACATAAGTAAATCGGAAATAAATGTCAGGATAATAATTTTATTAATTCTATTATAGTCTACATTGTAACTCAATTGTAAATGTATTTTAATAATTCTATAGTCTACATTGTAACTCTTTCAAAATTTATTTTAGTAATTATAATTTACTGTTATGCTCGTTGTATCTTAATTTGAAATGTGACATTTTAATTAGTGTAGCATGCTCATTACATTAATTTGAAATCAGACTCTGCTTAATATAAATAATACTTTTCAAAGCTTCTCATGAAACTTTCAACAAAATTAATAATACAACTTCAATTTCCACGAACGTGTTGCAATTACTCCTGCAGACAGATTACTAACAGTCAGGAAGGAATTCCAATTGCTGGTCGTGCTTTTTCAACGTTGTAGTCGCGTGTAAGGGCAGTCATGCATATTTCACAAATATGGTAAATCATTTTCACGAGGCTTTACTTTGCCCAGCACTTAAGACCTCCATTACCGAAAGTGGGCGATGCTCGTCTGTTTTAGAATGATTATCGGTTCAGGGGGTAATTTCTCGCAGACGCGTCGCGTAATGAGCATCCTGTTAATTGCTTTTGCCTGTAGACAGTGCGTTCTTGTCTTCGTAATTCTCTACCTGGTACAAATATCCTCTTCAGTGCGTTTCACTAAAATCTCTGTTAGTTGCATCGACAGAATGAATACTTCGGCAAGCTGTGGAAACGCAAAACTTTTATCTCCCAAGAAATTTATGTAATTTTTACCACTCAACGCAGATCCCTTAAGATCTATCCTAATGTTCCATTAAAAGTATCGCTAATCCCAAGGTCGAGACTCAACGTTCAAAATTTCATCTTCCCATAATGGTTACGAATATTCATAACACTGTGCATAAAATCATCTTCGCTGAAAAAATTCTTATAAAAATTGCGTCAAGTTATTTCAGCTAAAACAGTTTTAAGTCAAGGGTAAGAGGAAGAACTGGGAATGCCTGCAAAGTTTTAGTTTTACTATTCGTACATACGTGACGGATCATTTCTCGATAAATTGTGTATTTTCGGTAATCGCGATACGATTAGCGTCCCGAACGCAGCGGCTTTTTGTCGTTTTCGTAAAGAACACAAGTGGCACATTTGAAGTCGTTTGGATTTGTGGTTATGGATTATATTTATTGATGACTGCGTAATTTTTTCACCCCTTCGGGTTAATTTTTCTTTAAAATATTGTATTGTCATACAAACTACGCACGCCTGCAAAGTTTCAAGACAATTGTATAGTTGGAAGTGGATTAAATTTGAGTTGCCAGATTTGAACCATACAAACAAACAAACATACCTACATACAATCAAACAAACAAGCAGAGGATCGAAGCTGAATAAAATCGTTTAAAAAGCACCGCGCTGCTTGGTTGCGTAAAATAGAGACACTATAATAAGAGTCTGAACACGAGAAGATTGGTTTGCCATTTCTTGTCTATTCCCGCTGATTTTTAAATCTGTCAATTATACCAATCTTAATTGTAACACATTTTTAAAAAAATATATGTCTGTTAATAAAAAATGTTTTTATCATACTATTCTAATTGTTTGTAATATCTATTTATCTGAACATGTGCATTTGACAGGAGTAAAATACCGCCAGAAACGTAAGAGTTGTTAAGAGTGGTTAAGAGTGAAATAGTATATATTTCTTTCTCTCTCGTAGAATTTAGCCAAAACATGGCGGACAGTGGCTCGTTTCCAGACTTTTATTATAGAGGCTCTAGCGTAAAACTATGAGACGCGCTCCCTCGCGGTTCCATCATCATTAAAATCAAACCAGAATAAACAACATCAATTTCCTAAAAACCCCTCCAAAGAACGAGAATCTTCCAAAACAATTGCAAACAAAAGTCAACCTTAACGGCCACCGCCGAATACTTAGACAATTTCTCCACATCCGCCACTGAAAGTTTCAAGTGAAAAGAGAACATCCACGTCAGCCGCCACCAAGGACGACGACGCGGTTCCATGCTTCTCGCGTGGATCCATACGGATCCTCGAATGTGAGCGTGTCCCGCGACATTCAGCCATAAAACACGTCCCTTTACGTATTGCATATTTCATTGTCGCCTCGCAATTGCGGCGCGAGGCATGCCCGGGCCGCGGCCAATTCCGCGCACAAATCATCGTCCGAAATTTAATGCCTCGACCCACTATAACGTTCCAGGGCAAGAACGCGCCGCGCGATGCACGGGCGTCGCGCGTGTTGCGCGTTTCATCGCGCCCCCGTTCATGCTAAAAACACTCCACTCCGCTGGGCCCCGGCTCGGTGCGCGCGATCGTGTGCTGCGCACGTGCACGTTACGGTGAACGATGCGTTCTGGCTGCCCGGCGATCATCGGCGGGCGAGCCTGGCAACGATTGCAGCCGCTACCTTGATCGTGATCGCGGCGACCACCGCGGGCCCCACAGCTACAGAAAATCTGAAATTACCGATCGTAATTGACCGCCGACGTGGGCATTAATGAAAGCCCAGTGGGCAGTTAGGATCCGTTCTTTCCTGGCTGCACGGACCGAGGAGCGGGCCGGGCCGATCGATCGATCGATCGAAGCCGCCCCGACGGCCACGGGCTGTTTTATTCGGTGGCAAATTAACGGCCGTTTGGCGCGTGGGAGAACGAAATCCGCTGGATAGACTGGCCGACGAAGGTTTATGATTTAAATGATGCACCGAGATACGCGGCTTAATTGCAATGGAGCTCGCGGCCCGAGGGATGTCGATTATCGACGGTTTCGAATTCATTTTGACGTCTGTATATCCGTGAACGTTGCGCCCGTGAAAGTCAGCCCCGGCAACTCTTCTTTTTTTTTTTCCGTTTACTTTTTCAAGTGGTTAAATATTCATGATTAATCCTGCGGAACGAGTGTCTCTTCTGAGCGGCTTTGTGATTCAAATTAACGGTGGGGCTTGTTCAGTTGCGCGCCGAGAGGGAATTTCGCTCGCGTCTGACATTGATCACGAATCCGTTCGAGATGAGACTGTGTATCGAGTATGAAGCAGTCTGCGTGGTTTTAACGTAAATGGGAACGCGGTTTACGAGGGTTGTTCAGTTGGCGAAGACACAGCAGGGAACCGGGTGTAGCAAAATCGCATTCAGGGAAACTTTACTTTGGGTATTTAGCACGGTTATCACGCAGACCCAAGTATTTGGATTTAGCTTCAATTTAAGCTCTCTAGATAGCTATTCATGTACGAATTCCCATTCCAGCGAAACTTGCTTTCATTAATTACATATCTTTAACACTCATGAGGGAAGCTAGGCAACCCGGAAGCTCAGAAAATTTTGCAACTTTGCGTGAAAGTGAAGAATTTCATTCGTAACACAAACCTACTTTTTGTTGGTGCCATAGTGCGGTTTTACGGGGTGAAATCATCCTTTGATAAAAATGCAAAGTTTGCTTTATCGTGGAATATCTCGATAACGGCGAGAGATATCGAAAACAAGTTTAAACAAAAATTGCATCTTCTTTCTAAATCTACAAAATCGCGTAAAAGTAATTATCGAATTAAGGACCGGTGGTGGGAGTAACTTGAAAAGTACGGACATTTCGATAATTATTTTTACTCAGTTTTGTAGATATAAAAAAATGATGCAACTATTGTTTAAACCTCGTTTTGATATCTTTCACTGTTCTCGAGATATTCCCCGAAAAAGAAAAATCTGTATTGTTTTTAAGGGGTGATTTCACCCTCTAAAATCATACTATGGCACCAACAAAAAACTACTCTACTTGTACACAAAGTTGCATAATTTTCTGAGATTCCGTGTTGCCTAATTTCACTCGTAAGAGAGTGTCACTCTCGTAACAAAATTCCAGCTTCCTAAATTAAATATTTCCCATTCGTTTATCAATAATTAAACAGCAATCCAAATGGAATCGACCGTAAATCCATAGCCACATTTCCATCCACGTTTAATGGCTCGCCTTGAACGTTAAGTATTCAGTTTGAATTTGTTCTTAAAGAACGAACGCTCGACAATGCAGCCATAATTTTTTCGCCGTTGGTACACGCGAATTGCAGCACTCGCAACGACACCGGCTCTCGCAGTGCTGAAAGCTGAATTGTTATTTGTCCCTCGGATGATTTAGGGCCACGACGGTATAATACGACGTAGATATTGCAGCATGTAACGCACAAAGGTTCACCCCTCTCGATAATAATAGGCAGCCTTCGTTGCCCGAAGATATTGCCTCTTGCGAAACTCATTCATATGCCCCAATCTATATCAGATATATGCCCGGCCGATTTACATTCAAAAGGACACCCTTTCGCCCGCGTTTCCCCGTAAAGCATTCTAGACGCTTCTCGCTACCGGCATATTTTCCACGATGCTATCTCACGCGATGCCGGCGCAAGACTACCGACTTACGCGCCCGTTCGGCGTACCTCTTTCGAAATCGCTTCGTAGCCGCTTCTCCGATCGCGTTTTTCATCTCGCCTATTATTACGCTCACGCGAAACATTCCCGCGGATCGTTTTAGATCACGGCAGCGTTAGAGCCGGCTATTAGCTCGCTACTGATTGACGCTTGAAAGGTAAAGCTGACTTCACAGTTCAGCCTCGACTTGACGCTGACAGGAGCATTTTTGGTGGAAGATGAATACGTTCGAGGTGAATTGGCTTCGTTATTCAGCGCTCGAGGGTGATTCTTCTTTTGCGCAAAAATTCGGCGCGGAAAATGTGATGTGGGAGATTTTTTCAGAATGCAAGTTTTCTGTAATAATGCCTTTGGGAAGTCGAAACAGTGAAATTTACGTTTTCTTTACTTATTTGTCCACTACCTTGCTTGTTATTTCCATCGAATAACTTTGATTTCGTATTCAGTTGTTTAAACTCCTCAATTATAAGATTCATAAAATGGGTATCATAAAAATGGGTATCTATAGTTCAAAATCTATTTTGGATTATTTTGGAGCTTTAATATTTACTTAAAGTGACAGCCACTGTGTACTAAAAATTTCGTAAAATTTCCACCGAGTAAGTTCGTGGCAGTTCCCGCGCTTTTTGTCGCTTCCAGTTAACGTATCGATGTTGCTTCTCGTCGACACTGCCACGGTCGATACTTGTCGGTTCGTTAAATGTGAATCGACCTTAATTCCGATCCCCGGTACCATCCTTCGTGAAATGTAAAACACGGTGTAGCTCGCGGCTCCCGCACAACCGTACGCACACCGAGGTCATTAAGTCCAAGACACTTGGCGCACGTAAACGCCCTATTATTCATCCTAGCGAGTCCTGTCTATCAGACGCGGCGAGTTTGCCCAAGGAACTTCATAGCTTGTAAATTATCCCGCGTTGGCGACTAACTCTAACTCGATCCCGCGAACGTAACATTAAAACTGGAAACATAGCCGGCGAAATAAGGTATTAGGCATCGTTCAGCGGATCGTGATCGCCGACTGAGCAATTTGTAATAATAGTCGGGTTACGAACGGGCCGGATTTATCTGTTACTCGGAGCTGCTTGCGAAACATTCATATATTTATGAGAATCGCGTGGAGTTTGGATACAGAGTGTAAAGCCGAGAACGTTTGGGTATTGGAGGTTGAAATTTTATCTTAATTACGTTTTCTTTTAAATTATCCTTTGTCAAAATGTAGTTGTTACGTGATACTTAACACAGGAAGAGTTGAGAAATTTAAGTAGAAAGTTAATTGAAGGGTTGAAATAGTAAACGATGCAAGTCCCAAAGAAATCAAATATTATTTTGTTAGTGAGAAAGGATGTAAATTCCATGCTGAATATGGTGGTAAACGCAGTTGATGCTAGAAGAATTTGTTTTAGTTTCTAGGGCTGTCGCGAGATAGATCTGAGACACCTAATAAGTAGGGGAGGGTTGGCTATATCGTACTTAAGATATCTTATTTCGTATTTGGTACTAATTTGAACGCAAGTTAATATTGGATATTGTAGCTTGATGTTTTAGGCACTTACTGTTAGATATTAGAGCTTTTGTTTAGAATAAATTAATTTGTTATTAATCTTTTTGTGATATACTGTAAAAGATACGCTTTAGGCAATCGGTCTCCTAAATCGTACCTCTTCTAAAAATAGTATCGATAACGAATAAAGAAGAAAATCTTCAACATAAAGTAATGATTATTATATAGTTACATCCTTACTAATATATAAAATATATAAAAAAAAATTGATGTTAAACGATTTTATGAAAAATGCACTAAAAACTAAAAAATAATTCTTTTTTTTGTACTACAATGTTGATGGTGTTTTTTCACTTTAAATAAAATCGTGGAGTAGGATGTTTCTCATATTAGAATATGAATCAATTTAATACAGCATCAAGCGTCGAAATGAATTTGTTGTGAGATACCCTGCTCCACGATTTTATCTAAAGTGAAAAAACACCATCGAAATTGTAGTACAAATAAAAAAGAATTATTAAAGAATAATTCGTTTTGTCTGTAAAAAGTTTTTAGTGCATTTTTAATAAAATCGTTTAACATAACATTTTTTTTATATATTTTTTATTTTCTAGTGTTTTTAATTTAATTTCAAATCGCGATGCGACTAGCGACCAAAACGCAGCTGCTTTTTGTCGTTTTCGTAAAGAACGCGAGTGGTTGATTTCAAGTCTCGATTTAAACTTTATAATAAATGTAATATATACCTAAAAATCCTAAAATGAATGTACAAAATTCTAAAATAAACCCGATTATAGAAAAATAAAAAAGTACAGGATAAAATTGCATTGTTAGATTATTATCAGCTAAAATTAATAAACTGGTAAAAAATGACATCAATCATTCCTGATTCTTTTAAATGTTTATAGCACGCGCAAAATAGGGTGTAGTCTCGAAAGGTTTTGTTTCTATTTCTCATTTCGCATTTACTTGATAGTTTTACCGTTACATGTCGTTTATATTTATTACTTAATTATTGAGAAATCGATGAGGTACGATTTAAGCGACCAGTACGATATTGGCAACTCTCCCCTATCAAGGGAAGTTACATCATTTACCATTTCAATTCCTCAATTATTTCCGATGCATTTGACTGCTGTTATATACGAGGACAGGTGTCACAGACTTTGGTCCATTAGTTGATGAAATTTCTGTTATATGCATAGTAATTATTGCTCGTAGACGATGAACTGTATAGATACCCACCGAACAGATCACTCATCTACTAGGGAAAGTTTACTAATTGGGGTCTTAGGCGTTTCGCGAAGACAGAGATATTTCACAACCGTTGCAATACCCATAAAATATGGACAGAAATTTGTCGTCATTAACGTCGACTAATTGCTGTTCCTCGTGTGCACACACGCTGAAATTGATATTCGGTGATCCAACATACCTGCATCGATATTCTTCAAAGCCAGGATTGCACCGCGAATGAGCAAGACGAGTGCAGCACAAATGAACCTTGGCGCAATCGATCAACGTTAATCGAGCATTTTACGATGGCGTTCGTTAATGACAAACAAGAAACACGTGTACGCTGCTAATGTGGTCGTGCATGTGGTTAGAACAAAGTATTATTAGCCGGAAGTAATGTATTACACCGCGGAGAATTACCATGCAATTAAGAGGAAAAAAATGTGTCTGCCTACGCGGTTCATCATTCACTTGCCTGAAAACCGACTTCTGATATTCCGTCCTTGGTCACTCGAGAGACGTACACCGTATAAAGTCTAAAGTTAATGAACTACACTTTCTACGAAGATCAGAGCGTAAGGTCATGGATAATCAAGGATACTGTTCCCGATATACAAAGCAATTTCAAAGGATGATATGGCTCAAGTTGATGAACACTATAAATCCGTGTAAGGTACCTATACCTATAAAAAGAACATTAAAGATATACATTTTTTAAATTTATCTCTGTGAAATACTGCGATACCATTTGCCAAAGCTATCGACAAACTAAATTAATATACACAAGTGAAAATGTTTAAAGATTTGTAAATAAAGTTTGCAGAATACAATTTTCATATTCTAATATCAAATGTGGCTGATTCTCTTCTATGATATGCTATGCGATATCAGCGAAGCAGTCTGCGTAAAAGGGAGGAAAACGTGTTCTGCTCAAGTATTCTTCTTGATGAACTTCTTCTCGCAACTTTTTAACTTTCTCCTTATTCTACGAACAACTTACGCAATAACTGCAATCGAGCGACTCAGACTCTCAGAGGAAACGACCTTAACCCTTTGTGCTCCAAATTATTTTCAATCTTTCGTGCATTTAGCTATTTTCACTAAGAGTAAATAACACATTAATTTTCTAAAAAATATTTATTATCTTAGTCAATAACATGAAATAAAGGGAATATCATAAATGGAAAGTAAACTATAACTAACTTGAAAGAATTACTGAAAAAATAAAACCGAAGAATGACATAAAACTCTATGACATAAAACAACATAAATGCATTCTTAAAAGACATTTCACTTATTGTTAGATATCATCTAATTCAGATGACCATGAAGAAAAAAAATTCCTTCTCACTTTTTTGCCGTATTTTTTTGTTTCATCAGCCGTTTTATGTTTTTTTCTGGGGCTTTTTCACCTGTTCAATTACCCCTCAATGCACTTGATTTGAAAAAGGTGAAAAACTAAACTTACCTTAAATATTTAGATCAATCAATAAATAGCATTAATAGATGAGAAATGGCTGTTTTTACTTAATATATTTTAAATCGTTGAAAATGCAACATTCAGTCGAAAAGGAGGAAGATCAAGGTGGCCGAAATATTTACTTTTTGGCTGCAAATAAGATGGAAGCTACTAACTACATTATTCTATGCTCCCGAAAGAAAATTGCAACATGAAGTGTTGCGATAATGCAAACATTACCACGATAACGTGACAGCAGGCACAAATTGCCATAATAACTATTAATTAAAAAACTGAGGTGATCACGTATCCCCGATGATCAACTATCCCACCTTCCCCCTACATACAACACATATCATGCTCTACAATCTGTACACTTTAGTGTTGGATATAATACATACATATCATTTTACTCTACACTCAATCAAACTATTCACTAAAATACACACAAGCTCATTAGAACATGCAGCAGGTCTTGCGAAATTCAATATTGAACTAGACTCCATCTAAGGACCTCTTCACACAGAACATATCTCTACCTCATTACTAGTATTTCATACATATTCGCACGTGCTCCGCCTTCTTCTACCCCTTTCACATGACTACCTCTATCAAATGAGGAATGGAAATGGTAAATGATGTACATAAGTGCCAGAACTGAAAATTTTCCGTATTTCCTCTTCAACCACAGCGACGTTGGTACTTATAATCACAGACCTATCTCCCGACAGCTCTAGAAACTAAAATAAATTAAGGGTAAGGAGAAAAACATGGAACGCCACGAAACAGCGTTATCGAGAAAATGAACTTTTAATACTTTAGACTTTAGACCATCACTAAAGCAACAAGGTTCAATGAATTTAATTTTCTTATATAATTTTCTTCATAAATAATTTCTTTTTTACCTTGACCTCGGAAGTTTATACTTAGTCAAAGAGTGGGGACATCCCGTACTTTGTTCCACGGACATTCCCGTTTCTTCCCCTTACCCTTCAAATTATTCCAGCATTTACATCTTTCACCGCCTTATTCAGCATGGAATTTTCATCCTTCCCCACCAAAAAAAAATAATATTCGATTTCTCCGACGCTTGCAATCTTTACTATTTACTATTTCAACTCCTCAAACAGAAGTGTCGAAAATACCAGCGACACAAGTGTCCCACGCGAAGACATCTGAGCACCTGCAGAAACGAAGCACAGTGTCAATCCCGACGAAGAGCCGCTATGTGTTAACACGTTAATCGAAAATTAATCCCTTTGAGCGGGTGATGGTCCAGCGACGTGGCTAATGCGTTTCCCGCTCCTGCACGAGGGACACAGGCCGAGACCAGCATCGTGCAGGTAGCCGGGCGGCATTAAATTGTCTACCCGAAGATCGATATTCAGCGTGCTGGTGGAGGAAGGATTCCGATCGTCCATCGGTATCCGCATAAAGGTACTGTAGGCCGCGGTTCGCGAAACGCCTCTAATTAATTCCAATTACGAGCGCGCCGGAGTCCCGGGTCCGTGCTTACTATCTATTACGAGCCGTCCTTTCTTGCGGTACCGGTGTGTATCGCCGGTCTTGGCGATGGCGATGCGATCCACGCTGCTTACACTGCACGCAACCACGATTATTTCTAGGACTCAGTCGGCAGCCACGGTGGAAAAGGAGCACGGTCCGCGTGGACGTCGCTCTTAACGCGTTTCACAGTCCTCTGGTCTCGTATACGGGTCAGGGCGGCGCTGACTCACACGCCCCCTGACCTGTATATAGATGTAAGGTCTGGGTTAGTGCCGAGTGCTCGACTCGGAGCACGGAACTGCTTTCGCTCTCTTCTTCGGTGTATAAGTGGTATGCTTTTTGTGCAAACAGACTTTATATTGATTGGGATTTTTTGTATACTTATCTTGCTTCCTCTGCAGCATCTTACCAGCAGATATACGTCCCTGTTAAACCTTCGTGAAGACTTATACACCCCTTTCAGAAATGAAAGGTAATTTTTTCACCATTGTTCCTTGGAACAGTGGTATTGTTAATTTCTGACTTTCTACCGGCTTTTAATATACTGAATATAACATCGTAATTACCTTAACGTAATAACTCCTTATAGTCTTAACTCTTAGCAATAACTCACTCGGATGTAATACGCTCCAGAATTGTGCGCGACAGTGCATAGCGTTTAAAACGGAGAGCAATACATTCGCGGTTCTAAGAAGCTTACCGTCCCATTATACGCGGAGCCAAGCTCAAAGGCCGCGCACCACGAACGCGTTAAAGCTCGAAAACCCACGGACAGCTGGGGGACGCCGGGATAATTGTGGAGGAACGTTTTCATTTATCGTCCAGCGACGCGAACGCCGCTCGGTTTCATTGAACTCGCGCGAGCACCGCGGGGAGGAAAACGACTGCCTGCTGGTTCCCGCGGATATTTAAAATGTTGCGTAATGCGGCACGACCGGATGGGACCGAGGCGTTCCGCGCTCGACTACTTTATTTCGCGGCTGGGAAATATTTCAATGGCGTCCCGATGATTACCGCTAAAGACGATAGCCAGCCGTGCGAGGACGGTGGATGCGGCGAAACGTTGCTTGATAGCTCTGATGATACGAGAGTGAACGATTGTGGGAATGCTAAGGGTTCATTAGCGGGCTCGCATTTGTTTCGCGTGGCTCGCACGAAGCGGAAAAGAAATATGGCAGAAATGTAGAGATTGCAGGGGAAGTTGGGAATCAAGCGTGTATGATGCATGCGATCGGGGGAAGGGAATTCAAAGATAAATTGAACTCTTAAACAAGGAAACCAGACAATTATACCTCGTAAGATGATTAACTGTTTGTGTCAACTGACGAAGTTACATTCTTTGTGGCACGAACGTTATACACGAATTGCCTGAAGAGAAATA
Source organism: Andrena bucephala (assembly GCA_947577245.1). NCBI lineage: Eukaryota > Metazoa > Arthropoda > Insecta > Hymenoptera > Andrenidae > Andrena > Andrena bucephala. Next base: position 7,301,921 of record OX387719.1, read on the forward strand.
TAGCGAAGAGATTCTCGAGGTCCGCACTGCTTTTGTAAATAAGTTACAATCGATAAATTCTTTCATAATCTTCATTCCACACGCATTGCTTTTCTGGGATGTGCATTGCAACTTTCGTAGGAACTGCATCGTATTGTCGATTGCATTAAGGGGTCATTCTACTTTGATCGGCCGAAAAATGAAGCTGTTTTTAAAGATTTTTTCTCCGTAGATACAACATATAATGCAACAAATCCTTTTGGTATTTATTAAGCCACTATTATATTATAGAAAAAAATTTAAAAGAATTTTTTTAATTTGTTTTAAAACTTTAAACGCGATTATCCCAAAACGACACTTTTTCAAGTGGTGCGGGTGATTGCAAAAAAACTATTTGACCAATCAGTCTAAAATTTTCACACGTTGTTCAGCACATCAGGGGGTATCGCAGGGACTTCAGAAAGGTTTTTTGATTAACAATTTCATACTTTTTACAAGGCAAAATGATTGACAAATTCGCCGTACTTCGACACTTAAACTTCAAACCGTCGCCATCTTGTTATTTCTTTATCAATCAAAATAATTCTGCTCCCAACGATATCCACGCTCATAATGACTACAACACACTTTGAATTTTTGGTTTTACATGCGTCGTTCTCCCGGGATCACCTGTACCAGCACTACATCGTTTTTTCAAGGCGGTCACGTCAGTGCGATATACATATATTTAAAAGAAACTATTAAAAATTTAAAACAGATTTTTGTTACACTGTCAATAAGTGCTTTAATAAGTAGACAAAACATTATTTACGTTGAACATTCCATTTACTAAAAGATAAATCCTAAATAATGACAATTTTTCACGTCTTCACGGTGGAATGGCCCGTTAAATCGTAATTGTATCGTAAACAGGGTACTCCGGAATTATAAGAATACATATAAGTATACACAAGATTAAAATACATTCCTCAAACAAGTAGAACCAAAAAAGCACGGACACTGAATAAAGTCGAACCAGGGTAAACTGCATTAATGCTGGCACTGCACCAATCATTGGCACTCCTGATTAAAAAATCAAATATTAAGAAGTATGAGCAAAGTATTTTTCTTTCACTACAATATTTTATATCTGGCAACACAACTGGATTTCAGCTTAGAGTGGCAATCGTTGTGCAGTTTACCCTATTCCTCAAAGTACATGTACCATTCAACCGCTAGACTCTAGAGCCTTCGGAGAATTATCCAATTACAGTGTCAAGGGTGGAACTGTTCCCTTTTGGCAAGCGTAACCACTCGAACGCCGAGCGGGAGGCCGCGTTATAATTTAAACGGATTAACAATATTTTGTTTCCCAGCGGGTTTGGTTCTCCACAGCGGGCATCCCGTGACCGGGGGCTATGTCGGTGGTGGGTTATGGGTGGCGGTGCACGAATAAGGGGCGTACGTATCGTGGGGGTACACGGTGCACCTTCTGCCTGCTCTGTTATTAGGCGATATACCAAAATTGGTGGGCCACTTCCCCAGAGGGCAACTCCCCCATCCACCCTGCACACTAATTCACGCGGCTTTTAACTTCGTCTTCTTTTTCATTCGTCCGTTCGTTCCTCTCGACCTCTCCTGAAGTATCCTCTCCGAATAGCCGGGGATTCCTTTACGGAGGAGCGCGCGCGCGCGCGCCCGCGCGTGTGTGTGCAACCGAGAGAAGCAGTCCGCCGCCAAACATTAAGAACGAGGAAATTATTGCCTAGAGAGGGAATCGCCGTCTACGGGGGCCAGTGCCGATTAACGACGACCGTGAAAAGTTTCGGAATGTTCCACGAAGGAGATCCCTGGAATGCCTCCCCCCGGGCTGTTAGAATGAAATGCTCGCACGAGGAGCACCGCGATCCCCGATTCGAAAGGGTAATCTTGTCTCTCGACCCAGCGAATTTTTCGAGGATAAACTCCGCTCCAGACACGAAACTCGTGGCCCACACGGGGAAAGGAGGGAGGGGACGTTTTGGGGCATCGCTTTTTTTAGGGCGAAACGCTTCTACCTTGAGGAAGCTAATGATGGGATAACCGCAAGAGGAATTTAAATAGAACGGACATGTCTGCAACAGCGTTTTAACACTTTGCGTGATATTTTCGGTTCGTGTGGTCCAAATAACGTCTTCTTGTTTCTCCAGCTTTGGGAAACTGAATTGTTTCAAAAGCACGAGTTACTTTTAATTTGCATGTAGAGCATAATTTTATATGTAGGTATAGCTAAGTTCGAAGGATACCCGAGTTCAGAAGATAAGAATTTAAGTTCGATGCCAGCGTAAATATGATATTCATGAGGTACACTTAATTTAAGACACTGAAGTATGAGTGACACACAATATTGGATAAATACGGCGTATTGGTTCGCGAGTAATTTATACGATTCGACGTAGCGTCGCTCTTGAGTGAGAAATACGACTAATTTGATCGTTACAGGGGATAAATACGTTATATTATGCGTTACATCCAGTTTCATGAATATTTCATTACTCGTGTGTATCTGCGCTCGCCGGCTACTCCAACTCTGAAGTACATACATGTACGAGTCAGCGTTCTTAGTATTTTTTATACGGCTTCATAGTGTTTTATCACGTTTTTCCCACGTTCATTTGCCAGCGTTATGAGTGCTCATGAAATTCAAAGGCCAATAACACCATGTACCAAATGAGGGACCGCAGTATCTCGTCTTCCAAATTAGACATTTTAAAATAGCTACTGACATACGCTTGATATATAAGTGACTTTATCAAACTCCTTTTCAAATCGATCACACTATCTTTAATCAACTTATGCGTAAACTAATTGCTAGGTATAGATCTACCTTACGACAACGCAGAGATAGATCAATTATCCTCGCTATTAACCAACTCATTTCCACTTTCATTAGCATATATTTGGTTGCTCAGCAACAGTTATTCCGCTACAAGTTTAACCTTCCCAGTATCCTCGGTACTGAAGAATTTAATATCGGCGCTCCTCCCCTCTCGTGCTAATTCTTCTACTCAGGTAAATGAAACTATGCAAAACATTACAAAATTGCGTAAAGTTCACTTTGCGTGGTTCCCCTCCACCCTCTCCTTCACTTCTCGAGCGCGCTCATGCATCCATCTTCAGAGCCCCTTAATTATCATTGTTACAAGCACAATGCAACACCGAGGTAGTTCGAGCGAGCACTGCCTATGTTTTTGTAACAGGGTAATTGCGAATTATGCAAACTGGAGTTTACGAACGAACTACCGCGAACAGACAGCGCAGGCCGCATTCGTTGTTTCGCGGCATTGTTTGCGCTAGCTGGCGGAGTTTCCGCAAACAGTCTTGGGGAACGAAGAAAATCAAGTTCCCCGGTCGATCCTCGAAGATGCGTCGGGGGGCCTCGTCGAAGCGAACAAACGGGACGTTATTTGCCCCGTTCGACAATTATCATCTCTCCCCTTCGCTTTTCATCGGTGACGGTCAACAACGGGAGATACGGAGGCGGAAGTTCGCCGTAGACGGGCGACTTTCATCGAGACGGGGGGGACATAATTTAATCAGCCACGATCCGAGTTCAATTTCACTGCGTTAATCCGCCTGACGAAAGTCATCGAGGAATCGTGTTTCAGCAGAAACGGAAGTTCGGTCGGCGACGCGAGTTAGGGGAGGTGGGCTCCGAAGCGCGAATCAGGGACAATAGAAATGTCGTTGCCGGGAATCGCGACGGTACTCTGAAACTTTGGAAACGATTTTCGTCCATCCTTTTCCGTTTCCGGGTGACGTCTGGGGCGACGATCCCGATAAAAGTTTCTCTCTACGGGTGAAATTGAAACCAGTCTAATTATACCCGTAGATCGTTCGCTCTCGTCTCCCTTTCAATCTGCCCCCGTCTGTACCTACCCCTTCCCATCGCGTTCACCTCGCCCGCTCCACCTTTCACTATATTAAATTCACTGTTTTCCGACGAATTTGTCCCACGAGAAGTCGTTAAAAATCCCCTCGCCACCCTCTGTCGCCCCCCCAGACTATTGTACTATACATGCCAGGGAAACTTTAACGTTGAATCACTTGATTGATAGACATTCGGGAAACCGAGTTACCGATTTTTCAAACTTCACAAAGGTAACCATGGCAGTTTTCGGGACGGGAACCTTCCAGGATTTAACGAGTCTCCCGAGCATACCTACACATGATCCTAAAGTGGTAATTTCTACGGCGCACAATGACGAGCTTGGGCATTTGCTGAAAAAGCGAATCGTTCGAACAGCAATCTACTGTTGCCGTGTAAAAAATTTGATTGACGTTTCCTTGGCTGGCCTCTGTTTCTTCAGCGAGCACTGAGCGTGGTTAATTTATTAATACTCGTGCAGCGTCGATGTCTTCTATCTCTCGATCGACACTGCTGCCAGCTGTGCCAGCAGACATTAAATTATTCAGTAAACGGAGTGTTCAAACGATCTCCTCTTCACCACCTAAGAATCTTCTCCTTTCACACTACGCGAGCCAAGCCCTGCTGACTAATATTCAATAAAACTGTCACCCAGCATTCTCCGAAATTCATTCTTCCAGATTCAGCCCTGGAATCGTCTAACGATTCACCGCAATGCCACCTAACCAGATTTCACCGCGCAGCTTTCCAATCAATTTACGACCGCGCTCGAGCTTACTCATCGCGAACAAGTGGCTAGGCGTGCTAGAACCAGCAATACGTCGCTGCACCGTCAACCTACTGTTGATGGTTGAAAAACGCGACACACGCATCCTGGCTCTTCGTCTTCATCGGCCCGATCGTTGCCTCCAGTGCGCCGTTTATTAATAGACTTCCGAGAGGCTTATTACAATGTCTTGTACCTCGCGAACGTCACCGTGATTTCATCAATTTCAATTACGAAGCAACGTCGCCGGTTAGCCGAGCTGCTTTCCGCGCGGAGCCACGCCGTGGAACGCCGTCGATTCCGCGACGGCGATGAAGAACACGAAGAATCCAGAGCGAAAGCAAAAGGAAGAAAGCGTCCAGGGTTACGGGGAGGGGGGGGGGGGGAAAGGGTAGCACGATATCACGGATTATTAGAGCTGGAACAGCCGAGTCGTTCGGTTAGTAACCACGATACTTATAGGCACTATTTCTCGCCATCGATATACCGGTATACGGCCTGTATCTTCTCGGTTTTATATCGCTGCTCATAGAACCAGTCTTGCGTAACCGAACAGCTTGGAAGAATGGCCATGCGTCAAGATAATGCGAGCGGATAAACGTAAATCCTTTCCGGCAGAACTAGGTATCACCGATACGCACATGTACGATTGCTGTTGCCCGTCCTCCTCTTCGCTGGCTCCCGAGAATTTCCATGTTATTTATCGTCCACTCGATATTAGAGCATTAATAGAGCCGGGGACGCTCGTTTCGCGATTTGCATGCCTGCGTGGACGGCGTTCGGGGAGAGCTTCTTCTTCGGAGCAGGGGTTCTTAGCCTCGGGTTCTCAGGGGGTTCGTTGGATTTTGTAGTGGGTTTTATATGCAGCTGTCCTTCGTAGACTTTCACTGGTTGAAGTTGGTTGAGAATTAGTCATTTTAAGGACTACAACTATTTGCTATTTACTCGATGATGAAAACACTATGCTATTAACCCTTCGTGGTCACACGGGGCGGATCGCACCCCAAGAGCAATTTTCGAGTTCTAATGTTTACGACTTCAAAAGGGGATTTATCGCGTAAAAAGAAGAATATAGCTTTTTTACACAATCGTGGAAAATCGCTGTTCTTGAACTACAAATTTCATCATGTCAAAATTTACATTTCTAGAAGAAACAAACTATTAGAGCATGCGCTGTCAGCGCATTATCACTCAAAAGTTAAAAGATTTAAACATACGAAAATGGTAACTCGGAGGTGCAGTGATAGTCCAATTTTATTTCAACAAAATTTACGAAAAAATTAGCTCCTCCAACTAGTGATTATAATCCAATTTGTGATTATAAGGAGGTGTGACCACGGAGGGTTAAGTGTACCTATTTCTATCATCCCTTATGTGTAGGGGTATGATTACTTGCTTCGAGCAGTGCACGGTCCAAGTTATTCAGAATACATGTATATTGCGAGGAATGCAATGAAATTGGCAATGGCAAGCAACGTTTGGAACAATGAATCAGTGTGTAAATTCTCAGAAGGCGGATGAGTTACGATGGACACGTAACGCGGCCCCCGTGAGATGTGTTTGGTCATGAGAAATTTTTTCTGCTTGTTATAACGATTTTCAAGGCTCCGTCCAATTACCTCCTACGACATCTGCCTGCAATTTACGTCCACGCTGCGGCGTCCCTAGAAGGCGAGCCTTCAACGAGACCTGATTAGAACAGCTTGTGCTGCGTCCACTTCTTAGCCGGTCCGCGGCCAGAAGAACTCGCGGAGATGAAACGGATGAAAAGAAGGCGGAGGGAGGTTTCTGAAAGGGGCTCCCCGCGATCGGTCCCTCGAAATTTTTCCTTCTTTTCGCCCCTTGCCCTCCGCGCAGCCGCTCTCCACCCCAGCCAATTACACAGATAATACTTGTTATATAATTCGCTGCGGGCTTAATTCGTTCCGAGCCTTTTTTTCGGGCGCGATTGTTCGGCAGCACTTTTCGCCAATGTTGCCACAGCCGTTTGCAAAAACTAGCGGCAAGGTTAACGAGGGAACAACCGGTCTGAAATTTTCTGCTTTGTTCCCTCCGGCGATCATCTCTTTTCACTTTTTCGGATAATTTTTATAACAAGCTTCAGGAATACCTTTTTTTTTGCTTATCTTCTTTTCAGCCCTTGCTCTTTTCCTTCCGCCCTTTTCCGGGCACGCTTTATTGATTATTCAGTCCTCGATTCGTTATGAATAAGGATCGCATCCAACCAAATTCTGCAGGTCAGCGAACAATTTTTGCTTGAGGTTTTTTTAAAAGTTTCTGCATTCTGCTTGGGACGAAAGTTTCGTCGTTAACGAAAAGTTTCTTTCTTTTATAATTAAACATAGTATAGTAACATTAAGTAACCTCGAATTACTGGGAAATTGTGATTATGATCTTATCTTCGTTTCACCAAATCGTAGTGGCTTTCTCCTTTCCATTTTTGTATAATTCTATAAATTTTCTTTTTAGAAGTTTAGTAATACTTAGGGATCGTTCTTAAATTACGTAAGGCTTTTTTGGGGGAGAAGGGGTCGCGAATTTCTTACGTTTTGTTACAAGGGGGGAGAGTGAGTCAGGTAACATCTTATGTAATATTTTACTAGAGTTAAATGAATTATATAAATCTTTAAAAGGATTTTAATAACTGAAAAAATTACGTAAGGAAGGGTGGTTGGAATATAAAGTCTAACGAATTTTTATACTTGCGGAGGAAAGGGGTAAGAAATCGCTTAAATTGTCCTTACGTAATTTAAGGACGGCCTCTTATCATGACATAAAAGTATACACGTCTTGAAGATGTAATTCCTGTTGTCCTTGGCAAAGAAGTCGCGAGGCGAAGATTCTTTCTACACGAGATGCACTATCAGAAAAACGCACCCTGTTTGAATAGTACTTTTTGTTGTGCCCGATGAAAGATTGTCGCCAAGATGAAAACGAATACCTACCCAAACAGAGAAAATGTTGAATCGTGCCTTGAAGTATTATCAGCGTCACTCCACGTGGTTCCCTTGTGCTCCCTTTGATTCCTTTGAAACCGCTGCTCTATAAAGCTGCCAAATGACAGTCGCGGGAAGTATTTCTAACACGACGGACTTTGAGCAGATATTTGTCTGCCTCGTTCGCGGAGACTTCCAGGGTGTCTTCCATCTTTCAAACCCGGACACTTGAGAACATTTTCCCTTTAATTGTTTCATACACACAATCTCCAACACCGCTTAATTTCCCACCCTTGTAACAAATGAAAATGGTTCAGTCTTCAATCCTCATTTATTTAAAATCTCCGGCATTACACAGAAATTCGAGATACTACTTTGGCTGCAGAATATCAAATTAAATTCCTCGTCAAGGAACAATCAATAGCACCGACGTCGGGACTGTCAGCCCTGATCGCAATTAATACCCACTAATAATAGGAGTCACGCCCTGTTGACCAGTGATCCGTTGTTTTCTCCGAACCTCTCTCTTTCTGCTCGTTTTCTTCGCCGGCCGGGGCACGAAGCGCCGATCAGCGTTTTTCTCCCCCGAGATATTGTCGGCGATCCCCAACGAACTGTAACAGTAAGGTAAGGTCAATTATCGCGGCAGTAGTATTATCCCCGAGCAGTTACCATCGCCGCAATGAATGTCTTCTTCTTCTGCCGACGGTGACTGGGAGCCCTGGCCCGTCCGGGCATCGTGCCGCGCGCTATCATCGCGTTACGTGCCCCGCGGCATCGTTTTGTGGCTGTTTGATCGCGGCTTCCCGCGAAATAGCTGATTTCGAGGGCCTACGGTGGTGCTGATCCGTGTTACGGTGTTCCGATTCCCACGACAAACCCTACCCGGGGGCTGAAAAGTAGCACTGCACGAGACCAACAGGAAGACAGAGAGAGGGAGAGGGCGGTATGCCTAAATAAACGGTTTGCCTGCACCGTATATGAAAAATGAAAGAAATAATCGGAGTGACCGGCTGAAGGAGCAACAGAGATGGAAACAGAGAGACGGACCGAGACGAGGAGGTCGTTCGGAGCACGCAACCTAAAGATGATTACCTACCTCCTGGACCTATACCCAGGTCCATTCGGCCTCGGGCCAGAAGAAAAGGGAAGTGGACCTTCTTCTTCTTCTTCTTCTGATCTTTCTTCTTCTTCGTCTTTTGCTTCCTCCTCTGGCACTCCTTCCTTCGCTGTTGGTCGTACTCTGCACTTTTATTACGCCCTCTCCTCCACTCTCCCGCGTCCACTTCGATCTTTCGCTTTTTCTAGGCCCCGTGACGCAGCACGCTTTTAAGTGCTTATCATGCATCCCCTCTGTCGCCCTCGAGTCCTGTGGGCGATGTTAGGTTGCGCGTATTAATCATGCCGCGTTGCCTGGCTTCGTAGTGGATGTAATGCTGGGGAAAATGAGTGATCAGCCGGAGGATTTTTCTTCGTCGTCAGGCTCCATTTGCCTACCGTTCCAGCTGCGTTTAAGCCCACTTTGTGCGATTCTCTTTTCCCGTGTTCGTGGTGTCTGGAACCGCGAACGAGAGGAACGAATTAGATTGGATAGGAATACGACTGTTTTCTCGTTGATTATCCTTTTGCAATTAGTCCTTGTGTTTTTTTATCATATTATTAAAAAATTTCTTTACCCCTGGCAAGTAAAAGGTAATCGTCATGTAAATTTTGTTCTGTTTAGCGAAGATCCATTGCCACGTCCTTTCTAAGGAGTTTTATATTTTCCTCTGACTTCAAAGAACCCAGGGACGCAGAAGAATTTCTCTTTATCACTGAAGAATGTCTCTTCCTTATGTTACGGCGCTATAACTTCAGTTTATCTATGCTTTTCGATCGTTCCCCCTATTACCTGCGTTCCAGCTTGTTTTTTTTTCCCTCGTATCAGGTATATTTCTTCTACTTTATCTTCGAAGTATTCGCGAGTCGTGCTCGAGGTAGGATAACAGCTTTCGCCATTGGAAGCAACTTGCAATCAGCGAAAGAACTTCCTGGAGTAATAAGATTTATACATTCACATTGCCATGCGTTACTTGCAATATAATAACCAAGATGAAGATGCCTCCACAAAAGCTTGCAATTCCAAACTCTTCGTAACTTTTCAAATCTGATAAAACATCCTCGATAAAATTGGTAAGATTAAATTATTTAGACTCCTCATAACCTCCACAATTATTACATTCTAATTACACATCCCATTTTCTTAATTTCCATAAAGACTACCCCAATACCTTCCCCTTCGTTTATTCACTGCTTACTAAGGGTCTTCTTAAGGGGTAGACCACTCTGGCTAGGTCAAGAAATACCGCATCTTTGGGAATTTATTTCTAAGCGACATAAAACACTTTTTTCGATTAAAATTTTTCAATAATGATAGAGACATCTTTGAATAATATATACAATTTTTTTCAAGTTTTCTTTAAAAGCAAATATGACGGCCGAGTGTTATTTCCGATGGTACAGTTTTCTGACACGCAATTTTAACAATAGAATATTAAATAAAACTACTTAATTTGTCTATATCGGCCGAAGTTCAATATTTTCAATATTTTAATTTTTACCTGACTCATGCGTAAATAAAGGTTGGACGCCATGTTATACTCTCCACCGCCATCCATATTTGCTTTCAAAGAAAACTTGAAAGGAATTGTATATATTATTCAAAAATGTCTCTATCTTTAGCGAAAATTTTAGTCGAGAAAAGTGATTTTTTTTCACTTACAAATAAGTTTCCAAAGATGCGGTATTTCTTGACCTGGTGAATGTGGTCTAACCCCTTATGGGGTTATATCACCCTGAGACGCTCAAGTTAGTACCAAATTTCACGATTTTTTTATTATGATACTATGAAGTTGAAAATTATTTCTATACTTCTTATGTTTAGGGCATGTAAGTAATGAATATAGAGTAGGTATAAATATTGTACAGAAATATTAAAAAATGGCCGAGATATGTGTTGTCCCGCGAAGCTCCTCCGTGTGAGCGGTGTTGAAATTAGAAAGACCATGATTTTATTGTTCGTAAATAAAATATCTAACACGTAGCATACGATTTTTTTGACCCGATACCCCATTTGCTTATAATAAATATTTTACTTTCGCCTTGTTACGTGAAAAATAATACTAATTTTCATCTTGCTCTCATTTGTGCAATAAACTTTTCCCCTCAAATCAGTATGCTACATCCTAGATAGTTTATCAATGAACAATATGATCATGCTCTTTCTAATTTCAGATGAACGTGAGCGTCATAATTTGATACACCGCTCATGTGCGTAACGGCGGACGAGCTTCGCGGGATAACACGTAACTCCGCCATTTTTTAATATTTCTGTACAATATTTATACAATATACTCATTAATACATGCCCTAAAAATAAAAAGTATAGAAATAATTTTGAAGCTCATAGTATCAGAAAAAAAATCGCGAAATTTGGTGCTGTTTTGAGCGTCCCAGGGTGGCGTGACCGCTTAAAGGCCTTAATTAAAGGATGAGAAAGGAGAAACAAAATAGTCCCCCGCGAAACAGGAGAGAACACTCCACCCGCAACGGGCAATAAACACGCTTGTACATCCGATGAAAAATTGGATACCGGTGAAATATCGTTCGATTTCTCGAGCGACTTTTTCGAGCCGCGGTCGGGTAACGAATTACTCGGAGCGACAATAGTTATCGTCCCAGGCCCGCGTGTACACGTTTGTTGGCCACAATGGCCGTGAAACGGAGAGAAACCAAGGGGCTGCGGCTTATATGCAAAAGGAAATCGTTGGTCGAAGGAGGAGGTGAAAATAGGTGAAAGAGGAGGATCGGCGCAGCAGCTGGTGAGTCGCCAGCGCAGAATCGCGGGCGAGCAGCGCTGTTTGTTTGTTTCTCTTCATTCCTTACCCTCATCCCCGGGCTCTCCGCGGTGTTCCTCGCGCAGCCAGCGATGCATTTCCCGCTGAAAGCCTATGGCGCGAGGCCGTCGCAGGTGAAATGTTGTGCCGGCCCGTATCTTTTGTACGGGGGATGCTCGCTGTTGCTTGCTCGCCTCCAGTCAGACGCAACGCGACTTCCTCTAAGAGCACGATTTTCTTCCCGTCGAGTTTCGATCTGCCTGCCCTGGGCTTTCGACGGTGCTCGTTCTCATTTCGTTCCATCCATTAGCTTTCCACTCCTCGCGGCTCTCCCCCCCCCCCCTCCTCCTCCTCCTCCATCGCCGAAATGGTATGAGCCTTCGAAGTTGCACAATAGCCGATGCTCTCGTTGCAGATACCGCTGCAAGCTCCCTCGCGATATTCCTGATCGTTCTCGTGACTCAAACCTCGTTGTTCCATGTGGCCATGCTGCTTCGATAGCTTTTCGTCCGATCGATTTTTATTGGCGGGCTTCTGGGCGATTGGTTTCTGGATGCGCACTAGGCGGACGGGGTAAATGGTTGATAGGTAATCCTAGTAAACCGTGGAAGTTGCGGTGGGTATATCTGAGAAGTAAATGAGGCTTCGTGAAACAGAATGCGAAACGAGGAGCGAGTGACTGTGAACGTTCGGCGATGATGTACAATTTCAATGGCAGAAGGAATTAGGGATACCTTTCAGGCACTAAAAGTTGCGTTACTGTTTAACTTATGTAGTATGTAACACAGCGTGATTTCGGAGCAGCATGCAGTAAGTTACATGCTATAATTATCCATAAAATATTCTCTTTCAAAGCAACTAGCTGCAGGGGGGGTTGGGTTTCCGCGTACAAGTGTCTTAATGCTAGGCAGGCTATCATCCCTACCCCTCAGGTTATCCACTAAAATATTCAAAAACTGTGTGCATCGATTTTCCCCCGAGTAAACGGGTCAGAGGTTCGGCTGGTACCGTGTGAACCAATCAATCTCCCATCGAAGGAAATAGCCGACAACACGTGGAAGGTTCTTCAAGCGTCGTGTCCGATCAGACTTACAAATGCGACACGGTATACACGAAAAGTACAGAGACTTTGAGCGCTCGTGCAGGCCGTGCAAAAATGTTGTCGCGAAAACAAGAACTACCGACGTGTCGCGTACACAGAATAACGCGGCTACCAAGAACTGTACGAAGCGTTACCTCCACCTAGGTAGCTCCTCGTACAAATCGATCCTAGCCATCCCACCACGCATAAAGAGTAAAAGGGTACACGAGGTTTCACGTCAAAGCCTAGCGGCGTGGCTTAGAAAAAGTGACAAATGGCCTGACGAAGTACTGTCCTTGCGGCCATCGAAACCTTCTTACACCGTGGGCATATTAAGTATGGACTACGCATTCCCTGGGACAGTCTACGCGACTATTTATAGACGACAGGCGGGCTGCGATAGAAAACGCCGCGCGCGGAATGCCTGCTTTTCCTTTTTCTTATACGCGGCGCGACGATCGAGGAAACGGAACGGTTAATCAGTCACCGATTAACTCCCACGGCAGAAATACGTCCCCGACGGTTACGTGCGCGAGCGAGCGCGTCGGGAATTAGCGTGGCCGGCGGAATATCGGGTTAACGTGCCCATAGATTTGTGCATGAAAAATGGTAATGGCCGGGCGGCAAGAACCGCTAGCAACGGGCGAGCGCACGCGATACTGGCGCGCACCGAGAACTGCCGAAGCGTTGCTTCGGTCCAGCAATAAGTTACAACGACGCGTCGATCGTAACCAAGCTCGTGGCGAGGCTCGCGCTTGGAAAAAGTGACAAACAACGTCGGGGGTATCGTCCACCTTCGGGAGAAACGTTCCGTGGCGAACGAGGGGGCGCGCATCCAGCATGCTCCCCGGCTCCCGTATCCCTCTCGCGCGTTTAATTAACTAATTTATTTAATTGCTTAACGATTACCTTCCGTGACGCGGGAAGGTGTAATTTATTTTTGCCGCGTAACGAGCCGATCCGCGCTCGTTTCGTCGTCCCTAGTTATGGCTCGGGAGATCGTCGAAGATGAAGAAAGATTGCAGGGTGCTAATTGTGACTGATCGTTGCGATTAACCCCTTAAACTGAAAGGGGCTTTTCGAGAGTCGTTTCGCTGGTTGACCAGCAGTGTCTGACGTTTCAACGACACGTTATGCGAGAAGGGAAGTTCCCTTAACGCCGGATGCGCACTTAATACCGGACATTAGCTATATCTGTGATATTTGGAATCGCACGGAGCCGTTGTTTCGCGTAAACCGTAGAGGGGATAGAAAAAAAAAAGTACAATTAGATTTCGACACGTTCCAGTCGCGTCGCTAAGGAGATTGATTTAATATTATTTCTTTCTTCTTAATTGAGAAGAACCTTAATAGTACTTAGATTTACGGGACACGTCGATTTGACGGATTTCAAATTTCGAAAAGGAATAGCGAAAAAACTATAGCATTAATTATAACCAATTTGTACCGTAAATTAATAATTCTATTCAAAGAATTTATACACACATTTATTTCCTCCTGGGCCTTCTAACTCTAGTATACCTATTTCTACGGAACTCGTCAAATTGACGGATCCGCTAATTGCATAAATAATTCTAATATATTTGCTTCATTCGTGAAATTATTATTTTAGTAGTAAATATAACAGTAATAGAAAAGTCCCTGCTAAATAGAAATCATATTATGTCGGAGACATATTTGCTGCTCCGGATCCGGTATCTCAAATGATATATCGAATGACCTCAGTATTTATTGCTGCGTTGTCGCTAAGCACGAGAATAAAGATCAATCTTTAGTAGCTAACAAGGGAAGATCCCGAACCCGAAAATTCCAAAAATTCCGAAACTTTGTGAATAGATATGTAGGGGATTTCCTTCTGATTACAATGTGATTTTTGGTTGCTGCCCAAATTCACTCTACGGGGGTGCAAGTGACCCCCGAGAATTCGGCTATTTTCCGATTTTGTTATAACTCGCGAACTATAAGAGATAGAAAAAACGTTTCAAGACAAAAGTTACTTCTTTTAATTAGATCTATCATTTGGTAAAAACATTATTTTACAGTTCACGAGTTATAACACAAAATCGGAAAATAACCGGCTTATCAGGGGTCAATCACACCCCCTTAGATTGAATTTGGACAGCAAACAAAAATAACGTTGTAATCTGGAGAAAATTCCCTACATATTCACAAAGTTTCAGAATTTTTTGAATTTCAATGTTCGGGATGTTTCTTTGTAAGTTGCAGTCGCAGTAGAGAAAAAAAAAGAGGAAAAAAATATCGTATACGAGATTATGAATTCGGGACTTTTAGCCCCACCCTACCCTATATAAGAAATGTCCCTAAACCTAGTATTAAGCGTCCTGCACTAGGGGAACCCACCTTACGTAGTTCATACTTCTTGTTTTGATAAACACTTACGAATTCCGTCTATCCCACAAAACCATAATGCAAGTCAAAGCGGGCTCCCCATCTACTATTCGATTGTCTCCCACAAGGCACGCCACCAGAGAGTTAAACAGGAACGATCTGGTGCCACCCAGGATTTCCATGGTTCCAGTAAAAGGGAACGAATGACCAAAACGAGGGATCTGTTGCATGCACGTGCACACGTGGAGAGCGGAGGGGTTAATTCGACGCGACGGTTGCGTCGCGTCGGGGCGAT
The DNA here is from genome assembly GCA_947577245.1 of Andrena bucephala. NCBI lineage: Eukaryota > Metazoa > Arthropoda > Insecta > Hymenoptera > Andrenidae > Andrena > Andrena bucephala. The sequence goes on from OX387719.1 coordinate 7,317,088, forward strand.
ATTCACCTGTAGCTGGTCGTATGCGCGTGTGGCGAACGCGGGCGAATTCCCCGGGCACTATCTCGGGGCCCGCGGCGCGGCGCCGCCCGGGTGAGCAGCTCGTACCTCGAAAATTGGTATTCCCCGGTAGGTATGAGTTAGCGGCATCGGTATGTGGGTATTATACCTTTTGTATTCCGATGTGACACGCCTCCGTCACGTTTGCGGGCGTACAACGACGACGACAACGCCGGCCACGGTGCAACGACCATGCGGTGGTATAGGTGGACAGCGATAAGAGGTGTCCCTTGGTTGGTACAGACGTACACGTACACCCACACAGCCGCGGACCGGGGGGGGGGGAGGGGGGGAGGTGGGGGGGGGGGGGAACAACGTACGTGGACGCACGTACCAATACAAGCGGAGGGCCCCATGCGGATGCCATACGTAAAGGCCCTCGCTGGTAGCAGAGTACCCAGAGCCGTATGTACGTTTGAGAATACATTATGTAAGCAAAAGGTGAAAAAAGGCCCCGGTGGAATAACCCCCACCAGATTCTATCGAGCCGTCCCTCCGTTCTACTCCCTCCCACCGCCTCCTTGCTCTCCTCCGCCACCCGTGTGTTCCTGTACCCCCGACCCCCTGAACATCGGGCCAGGAGCATCAGGGCATAGACCTTCGCTCTGTTATACGTACACGTACGTATCCGGCGATACCGAGACCGCGTCGTATATACACGAAACCGAGCCGCTGGCGTTCGAAAGCTGAGGGAAGAAGGGATGGACGAGAGGGAGAAAAAAAAGGTGAAAACAATGCATCCTGGAAGTGGCCGGACGAACTCCTCCGCCGGCCCAGGTGGGACGGGGACAGTACGAGGGAGAGCAGAGAGGAGCGAGAAGAGGAGATCGAAGGGCGGCAGGATCCTCAGTCGATTCCTCTTGTGGACGTTGAAGCGATACCCCTTCGATCCCCCGATTCGCCGATTAGGAGCTTTGCCTGCTCGCCGGGGCGAAGCCTCTCTCTTCTTCCTCCTTGGGAAATGTCGTGAGATTGATTACGAACGATAGATCGCAGCCGACCCTCGATCGCTTCATGGAATTATGTTATCCTTAAGTAGCATTAATGGCGCGCACTCCGCGTTTACGAATTTATCTCGGGCTTGCAGAGTGGCCCATGAGAAATCGATGAAACGTCCACGGGCATAAGGGCTACGAAGTGGCCAGGATATTTGCTTAATATCGTAATTTGTTTTCGCCAGTTTTCTCCGAGTTTCGAGAACTACTGCGTTCCAAGGGGGGCATAAATCTCGCCGAAAAAATGCAGCCTCTTATTTTCCTCGTTTACGATTCAACGGAGACTTCCATGGCTGATTCACGAAATCTGAAATGTCCAGAAGCTACGCGTGTTCCCTCGGATCACGTAGCCAAGACAAACGCGCTGGCTTTCGAGCGATACTTCGCTCTCCGGGCTCCTCGTTTGCCAGCGGTTTCTGTTTTCGAAAAGCTCGGGCGCTGCTGCCACAGCCACATAGATTACTGTGATTTAAAAGGACTCGCGAGAGTAACCGGTCGAGATGGCCAGTAAACCTTGGGCCATCGACGTCGTACGTTTCTTTTCAGCTCTTCCCCGTCGCCTCTTCTCCTTTTTCAAGAACCCCTCCGCCATGCACTGGGAACGTCTCTCTTTCGGTGCACCTATGATAACATTGTTCCGATTGCAGCGTACTGTGCGGAGTTTTTACTTTCCTCCCTTGATAAAATCGCGATACACTTCGCTCGGCTGGCGAACGCCATATTTCATTTGGATCGCGTTCTTACAGGTTGCAGAAGATTCAACGAGCGGGTGGGAGATAAGGGAGTGCTTTGATAAAATTGTTCGCACTATTCGCGTAGAGTGTATTGTCGAAGAAACTACTGCTGTTCTTGTTTAAAAGCTAGCAATCAGAAAAAGGTGTGTAACAGAGTGGAGCTTAAAAGTTGAAGAAGAAATTTAAATATTTTTTTTTTAAATCTTACCACCCTGATTTGTACCTTTAGATATACAAACACTATATTAAAACTTTGGACAATACATTCTTATGTTTAGGGGTAGCTTAACTGACTCAAAGATTATAGAAGTTATGAAAATTCAACATATAATCGCCATATTTTAATTTATAAGGCTACCTACTTAGTGTGTAATATTCTCTATGATCTTCATGCTTACATTTTGAACTAGAGCATCTGTTCTCTCCCTTTTTATGAATTTTATATTTTAGAAACATTAATCACTGTTAGAACAGTGTGTACCAACCTTTTCTGAGTCGCAATCCCCTTTTATAATATTCCAATAACCTGCGATACCTCCTCCCCCATATAAAGAAAGGTAAATTTAATAAAGAAAAGAAAACACATTAAAAATAGGTATATCAGAATATAATTCTAATTTAATAATATTAAAAGAAAAAAAACGTGCCCCCAGAAAACACTTCACGACCCACAAGTTTGGAATCCCTCCCTTAGAACTTTAATTTTTGAATATTCACGCGAAACCTTTTCAGTTACACACCTCAGTTCCTTCAGACACAATATCTACAGCAATGCAACATTTTTTCAATACAATATTCATAAGCTTCTCGAATGACGAGAGTTTCGAATTAACCAAATCGAATAATTTAAGCGAGGGAAACGTGAGTGGTGAATTGAACGATGCAATCCACACCGAAACACTATCCGGTGTCAAATAAAATAAATTCCATCGTCGTCTACGATACGCGTCTCGCTCATCCCATGAGGATAACTGTAACGTTTATGAGCTTGTTCCTAATAAAACTCGATCGCGAACGCGTTCCCGGGACGATCTCTCTTCTCCGGGCCGCGGCGCCCGTTAATAAATCCATTCCTAGTGGCAGGGAAATCGCAGAGGGGTCGATAAAATCGCATTTTTCGCGGGAAATAGGTTTTTTCGTAGCAACAAACTACGACAGCTCTCTACAGCCACTGGCTGCTCCGATTCCAATGTCATTATACTTGTCCCTGGGCGAGGGACCGCGAAGAAGAACTGGCCTGGTCCGTGGAAGGTGCAAACCACCTCGCGCGTGGTAAAAGTGCAGGTGCAGCAGGTAGAATAGATGCCAGTCGTGGATGGGTTCACGGCACCCACAATAAATTTCACGATGCCGCGATCCAGATACGAGCGTGCACAGTGAAAAAATAGGGCCGAGACGGTGGCTCGTTCGATCTCTCATTCCGAACATCCCTGCGCATTGTCGTTGACCCTGGAGGGATGGAAGAGTTCATATATTATAGAAGCTCATTATGTAGTGCCGTTTTCTTGTTTTTTTTTTAAATGTATTCTTTTATTAGATATTGGCTGATTCTTTTGCCTTTTGTGCACCTTCAGAAGAATCTGTTCTAGCTCTAGCTAAACATGTTTCAGTATGGATTTTTGAAAAGCTCGTTCACCACACTTTTCCAGTACTGAACATGATCATATAGGAATTGGCACACTTCATGGACACAATAAAAGGCATATTGGTTTATTAGAAAGTATTACGGGGACAACTTGGTTTGGGACGCTGAAAGGAAGCTGATTTTCGCGATTTTTTTAACAACGGAAAATAAATTCGATCTTTCCAAAACTTAAGGGGTAGTTTCATATATATTTATGCAATAAAAAAAAATGTTAATTGAAAATTTTCAAGTTTGTCGCGTCGAAATTCATTAATCAATGTTGCGCCTCGCCACTGGAATTGTGAAACGACGGGGAAGATAGCGCAAAAACTATTTGACTGGTCGACTTTTCTCGGGGCTCTTATAGTTAAATAATGACCAACCATCGTCGGTGAATTAAAAATGTTTATGAAAAAATTAAGTTAAAGCAAAGTTTTTCTTTAAAGGCCCACAAATTTATCAATTTTCCTGATTTTTTTAATTCATCGTCGATGTAAGTTCATGAAAATTAAGAAAAGCTTCGGTCATTTCACAATTTTATTTCAGTCAAGGCGCATCAATGATTAATCAATTTCGGCGTGACAAACTTGCCACTTTTTAATTAAATTTTTTCATTGTACAAATATATGTTAAAACACCCCTAAAATTTTGGAAAGATCGAATCTAGTTTTCTTTGTTAAAAAAATTCGCGAAAAAAACTTTTTTTCAATGTCCTAAACCAGGTTATCCCCTTAAGATTAAGGGATTAAAATGTTTCATTACTACCACCATTATAACGTTTTATTAATACATATTATGTTTCATTATGACGAACATTTATTAGGCAGACTTACGTTTTGATGAGACGATTGTAAGAAGTGATACAAGTTAACTAGAAATATAGTGTGTTCCTCTAATTGTATGTGAATGAACTACTAACATCTTTGTAAGGAGTTCATTTGATGTTATTGTAGCTTTACTAATTAACAGAAAGCCCGTAGAAGAATCTTTCTATTAATTTTCCTTCAGTTTAAATATTCATTTTTGCTATTTACTTTAGATGTATTATTAATTATGGTTCTGTAATTTGATTTTCAACTCCGTGAAAAGCTTCCACGGTCGTAACCGTGACAGAAATATTAAGTTCACGATTCGAAGAGCTGAAATTGTAGCCGAGGGGAGGCGATATAGTATGTCATCAATTACGCCGTGGCAGAATTGTTGGCAGGGTGGTATTTTCCGAACTTTGGACCGCGGCGTAAATTTCTCGCGATGGTGTTATTAGTTATTTGGTTTATCGTCAATACTTGGCACGGAGTCGTCAATTATGTCGGTACGAAGCACCTTTCAGGATAATATTTTCTTCAACTTTGGTGTATTATTATATACTATTAGCCGATTGTTTATTAACCGCTTCGCGAGACTGTTTATTCGGTCCTGATGGATGAAGTGAAACGTTTACATAACTCACTCGAGTCGTGCGTAATAGAATTATAATTGCTGCTTGCCATTTCCGACAGACAAAGTTGAATGATGACTAAATTGCTCCCAATAAAACAGAAACAATGTTTCCGATATCTTTGTTCCATCAGATACAATTTGCTTTCTCTAATTGCATCATCTTTTCGACTGTAATAAGTAAGAAGTAGGGGGATTAATAAAAAGTAGTACATAGCGAACAGTATTGACACAAGCAAATACGCACCGATTATTTCTGCGCGTTAGATGTTTCACTTAAATTGCGTAGTATTATTTGATCGTTAGAGGAGTCAGCAGTGCGTTCACTCATTATCGTGGAATTCTTTGAAGACTCCAATAAAACATTGAAGGTATAACGAGCAGTAGAGAAGGGAAGAGCGAAAGGAAATGTAACAGAAAACGATAATGCTCGCCTGAATTTAATTCCGTAAGTTACTCAACATCTCCGACGACTAGAAATACACAATATTACAATATCGACAATAAACTTACCTTAACTCTCGGTTGTCACACCTCTTTTTTTCGAGCGTAGCAGTCACACTGGGTCAATTCCACCCAACCCAATTTTCAATCGGCTGCTGTTTAAAAACTATTCATGAAATTAAATCGCAAAAATTCTGAAATAAAGTTTGAACATTGTAGAATAAATGGTAATCATTAAAAATTAACATCTACAGTATTATCATGTTTAAAAAAAATGTTTCAAAGTGAAAGAATTACAAAAATATTCTTTTGCTTAAAAAATCATACCATTTTTAATTTTTAATATTGTTAGCTAAAAATCTATGGTTGCACACTTCAGATATGCTACTTTAATGAAAAAAAAATTAAAAAATAAAATTCCCTCGGGATACACCTCTACCTTGTAAGGGATATTATGAAATTACTACTACATGGAGCCAGTAGTACCATTCTCAATGATGCCACAAATATATTTTACCGGTAAATCAAACTTCGGGTCATTTTGACCCAGCGTGACACCCGAGGCTCACACTCGCCCACACATCCGCATTTAAAAGATCACAAAATAACCATCCTAATTCGTTTTACCAAACCACAAAATCATATTAACTGTAAAACGCGCTAACCATTGCCTCGAGAAGGTGCACCGTATCGTAACGATCAGCACATATCACGCGCAACTTGTCAAAGTCGAGCCACCGTACGATCGTTAGAGGCATCAGCAACAGCTCCAATTATTATCCTCGAATTCCAGTGTTCTGTGCACAGGAGAATGGGTCCGTGTGTAATGAGCGATCAAAGGGCGAAAGGGGGGCGTAAGGAAGACGGCGAGAGAGGGAGAGAGTGCACGAAGGAAACGAGGCATAGCGAGCGAGACAGAGAGGGGCCGGGGGGGGGGGGGTGGTGCGGGGGTGAAGGGCGAGGGGCAGTAACGCGGCTACGCTAATTACGAGCAAACTCGAGGATATTCTTCCTTCTTCGTATATTCACGTTGTACGGGAACGTACAACGCAGCCCGTATCTCCCGGGAACAAACGATCGAGCACGAAAACACGCATCGTGGCTCTCCGCTAGTCTCCCCCGAAGGGAAACAAACGAGCGTCACGGCTCGCTTGGAAGCACTGGGAACCGGAAACCGCCGATTTCAATCTCACTTTTGCCTGCTGGATGTCCCGCGGTTCGATCTACGTCGCGTCACCACCGTGCAAACTCGCCGTGGATAATTTTCCTCGGAGTTACATCGCGCGACGCACGCGTTTTTATCGAACAGCCGTGCCGCGGGGCCGGTCTCCTAATTGAGCACGGACCCTCTCGCACGTCTGCGTTTATATTTCCGTCCACTTCTGCACGACGGTGTGCTTTAGGTACGATGAAATTTGATGGTGAAATTTGTGATGCAAGTTGCGGGGGTTTGGGTGCTTTTTTCATTATATACTTTGTGGATTTAAGCTTTGGGAAGAACTTAAGTATAAGAACTCGCATAAAAAAGAAATTGTTTGTGTTTCACATCTAATCGAGGAGGACATTGCAGCAAGCGGGGTGCTATATCTTTATCAAATTCGAGCGAATTAGAAAAAACTGTTTATAAAATTATTGCTTTGACTTAACATTGAAATGAGAACACTATTTGAAAAATATATATTTTCACATAATAAACAGTAGTTATTGACATGATAGTTCTTAGTTCCGATGTTTTTAGTTTTATTTTTGGCGAATTTTAAAAATCTGGAGAATTCGTATTACACAAAACAGTAATGGGTGCAGATTCAAATTTCGTTAAACGTTGCACGTTTATGTGCAAATGTGCACCAAACGCTGTAGAATTTTTTTTACATATATTACACGTCATAACTCAACAACTGTCAGATATGGAGCTGCGTCCCTGTTGCTGCAAGGCATTCAATTAATCTTGAATAAAAAATTAATCATTTGTGTTTTACGTACGGCAGGTTAGAATTGTAGAAAAAAGCACCACAAGCTAAAATCGGGATCTTGAAAAAGTGAACATAATATCGCCTATGCGCTCGTAGAAGGGGTACGTTCCTTGGACCAATTGGAATGGTCAGACAAGACCTTCCACTAATCTCCACTCGATTTCGGCAAGCGGTTTTCAACGAAGCACGTGTTATCTAACCATATTCTTAGTTAAATTTATGCACCATTCTAACAGGAGAAATTATTGGAAATATCCTAACAGTCTTATGAAATCCATCTTCGAATTTCGATGACACCGTAAGGATGATTTCAATCTCCTTCAGTTACAATTTACATTTTTATTATAATTATCACCACAGTTCTCCAATAAATCAGTGTATCACAGTCGGTCTTTTTGTGTCATCAACGAAATTAGTTTCCACCTGACCACATCACAATCATCAATTTAAATGGGATAATCCCTATTTCGAGCAGTGTATCTAATTTTCTCAAAGCTAGAAGATGACTTCCTCCAATAGGACATTCCAGTTCATTCCATTCTGGAGGACTAGTGAGAAACTCGTTCACTTTATTATAAAACCAAAAAGATTGACAACCACCAATATGCAATTCTATGGCTCGCTGGGCCTGCATAATAATCTCCAGGCACTGCACGCTCGATGTAATCGTTCCGTAACTGTGGACAGAGCTTAATTATCGGAATGAAAAACGAAAATCTCTGGCGCCGTAATGACATATTGCTTGCGATCGCGAGTCGCCCGATGGAAATCTATCGCGGCGATAGAAACCGTTATGAAACGTGTCATGCACCCCTGAATCATACCGATGGGTAGTCGCGGACGCGAAAGAACAAACGTGTTCTAATGCGGTTCCAGGACGTGTTCAATGACGCGTGCGCATCACGATTTAAATCGCCACGCTCGATCGACCGCCGATCGAGAAGAGCTCGCGGCCAATTCTAATGTGGATCGGTTCAGGAAGTAATTTCATCCGTGTCCCAACGTCACCGTCCGTATTGATGCAATAAATCAAACATCGGTGTGTCTTTTGCAGAGCTCGAACCTCGGCCAGGAACTCCTCGACAGAGTGTTCAGGCACCTGAATTTATTGGAGACCGCTTACTTCGGGCTGCGCTACCTGGATCACGGGAACCAGACGGTAAGACTCTTTTCAACGATACTTTATATTATTTGATGAAACATTGATCGAAGAGTTTGCATTCAAAATATTCTTTGCGAAAATAATTTTCTTAGAGTCCCTGAATAAGTTTCTTCTTATTTTGTTTCGCTGTATTTACAATTTGATTCCGTGGATTACAGTAATTATAGACTTGTTATTTAAGTATGTACAACGATTAAAAAAAAAATTCTTGTTATACTAATATAGGTATTGCAAGATCGAAGTGTATATTTAAATTAAAGTAAGTGGGAAGGGAATATTTTTAATTCTGTGCTCACATATTAATATATATGTATATTATCACATATATAATAGAAGTTTTCGAAGTAAACTCTTCAATTCACGGTTCTCTAAAATTTATTAAACTCTAGAAACTTAAAAATTCTATACTACTTAGGTACCTCGTACAAGTACATACATAATTTAGAAATTTTATGATTACTTCAATGTCCCCGGGAAGCCCAGAATTTCCATTTCTAGATGAAAGTAACTACTTAATTACGCGTTCTGGAAGTTCGCCCTAATTAGAGCACGACAGAAACGTTTGCTTTTACTTACTATAAACAAGCAGAAGTTGTTACTTAGATTGATTCATATAAAATTTTCTCTGCTATCCAATTATACACCATGTGATGTAAAATAATGATCCTATTCGAGCATTCAAACAAAATAAGAAAACACACATGAAAACTATTTCCATTGAAAAGAAAATTTCAAAAAGGCGCATGCCTGTGGTGTTTAATTACATACAGGTAAAAGCGACATTCCGTGTGCACCAATCTACCAGATCGTGTCTCTAGATTCTAATTATTTCGCACGGCTCGAAACGAGAGCATGATCAATGCAGCGGCGAGATCGAGCAGTTTACCGTTAATTAGATTTCCACGATTAAAAATTCATACGAAGGCGCCCCGAGGGGGCCCGATTGCATCGCCCTCGGGGCATAAGAGGATAGGATTATTATCTACGGGAAATGTGGAGCTGCCTGCAATTTCCGGTCTGCTTGATCAACAGTTTCGGCCTAACGCCGCTCGATCAGCCGGGGATTAATTATTTAGAAGTAATTCTCGTCTGTTATTCGCGCACTCTTTAGCAATGGCTCGACCCGAGCAAGAAGATTGGGAAGCAGCTGAAAGTCCAAAAAGGGGATCCGAGCTCGGATGTCCACACCCTCTATTTCGGTGTGAAATTCTACGCGGCAGATCCCTGCAAGCTCATCGAAGAGATCACAAGGTGAGCAGATTCAATTTACCTTGTCCCGTAACTAGTTGCTAACTCCTCGTGACGTATCACGGTATTGCAAATAATCGAATAACACGGGGGATGATTACACGTGTCCCGACCCTTGTCGTTTTTATTACGAAGAAAGACTTTGGTGCTTGCAGAGTGAAAGCACGTTGAAATCTGCTTTCTGTTTCCAAAATTTATTTGACGAATATCATCAGTCAGGCACTTATTATTCATAAGCCATAGGGGGGTACAGTGCTCAGGGTCTGTGAAGTGTTTTAAGTTAAACGAAAAATGTATTTGCTGTTCCTATCTTACGGAATCTGCCTACAGAAGTTGGCTTAGAATGGGGATCCATTTTGTGATATAAATAGTAATAAATTACCGAAACTGTGCCACCGTGAATTAACAATAGATAGCGTAGCTACTTTAAAATCTAATCAAACTCGCAGAGGTTCATGAAGCAGCCCGATAGGCATCACCTTAACTTTTCGCTCCATAATTTCTCGCCTTTCGTTGCTCGGCGGGCGATTAATTGCGCGCGAGAACAATGCAAACTAGGGACAGCGATCGGTATCAGTTTTATTGCGGGAATCTAACAGTACCTACCTTTCGCTCGTTCGCGGCACAATAGCCTTGGGGAATTCGATTTACCGCCTCCCGCTGGCGAATATCATCCCGTTTCATATTGTTCGCCGGTGATTCTCAAATTCACGAACGGGAATAAGTTTTTTTGTAATCTCCCAATCAGTTCCGACATCCCTAACGGAGCGTACGAACCCTCGGCTCCCCCGCCTCGTGAATACGAAACAGGCACGTTTGCACGCGTGTGCGCGTGTACGGGTCTTGTGCCGGAGCCACTGGATGCCTGTCTCGTTATCCTAATGAGTTGGGCTTAAAATTCTCGAAGCACGCTTCGAAATCTTTTTACTTCGGCGCCATTTCACCGCGGCGACGAAGTTAAGAGAATTTAAAACGCTCCTGCACCGACGCCCCACTCGTCCCAGAGGTGTCAGAGCGCTTCTTTTGATAAACAAAACCGTCGTCTCGCGATGCAGCTCGTTCCCTGTCTTCGGTATTGTATTTTCAACTTCGTTCTGTCTTCTCGAAACGCTGCATGGTTGAAGATGACGTTTCTTAGAAGACAGCAGTTATAATGGTGGTACAAGCATCAATAGTGATCAATCGCACGATATCCGTAGCGTCGATTAACAGGCTGATCCCGATTAAATGACAATTGCCATTGTATTCAGCTGGGCACCATTTCTATCCCATAGAGTAGTGCATAGAGCCTGCTGCACTTGGGCCATAATGCACCCCATTGTTAACTGTCACAGAGATCAGCATGCCATTAACAATGAAATGCCATACTAATCTGGAGACGCATGCCTCAGACTTAAACGATACGTTCATTCAGTTCATTATGAGGAATCTATGTGTGCTTTAAACGACAATCGATTATTGTTTCACTTTGAAGTAGGTGATCTGAAAATTCATTCATTCAGATCTACATGTTTTCCCTTGTTTCTTAAATTTATACTATTCCTTCCTACATGATTTCGTGATTTCGCTGATTTCGGGAATTTCGCGATTTTCGACCTTATTCTGCGATCTTTAAGCGTTCATAGCTCAGAGCAATGTTAATCGATTTTGATGAAATTTTAGACACGTATATAACTTACTTAAATCTACAAACGGGTTTTTTGAATTTCCATTACAGGCTCAATAAAAAAAGGTTTAAAAAACGACCTTTACTATTTTTTTTGCTATTCCGACCAAGCGCATTTTTTTCAAACCGACGAATCACATCATTTATCAAACTAATCCCTCTAGCTTCTCAAAAAAACTCAAGTCGTTCGAGACAATATGGCGGCTGTGCAAAGTTGAAGCATCGATATTTGGCAAAGAATCGCTCGTTTGTCGAGTGTAAAAGAAATCTATGTTAAAACGGAAAAGCTCCTGATAGCGTTTAGATTTTTAACCCTAAAATAAGCCTGCAAAGCCTCGACTAAATCGGTTCATTAATTTTTGAGTTACGTGTGTCACCGACTTTGAAAACATGATTTTGAAGAAAACGCGTTTAAAGTATTGTATCTGAACGCTACACTGAGGAACACCTACCTACTTACACGCGTATAACTTTGTCAATTTTGGTCGGATTAACTTGACACTTTCAGGGAATATTTTGAAGACGCTGTATTTCAAGAAAATATAAAAATCGATTTTTCTAAAATTTCTAGGTAGGCCCCCCCCCCCCCCCCTTAAGCAAGAATTGAAGGGTCCTTGTAGAAAACACCGCAAGTGCCAAAATTAAAAAAAAAAAATTTCGCAAAATGTCGTAAGTGCCAGTGGTAATACTATAGTACCTATAGAATTTGATTTTTGGCACTTACCGGGTTTTTTCTACAAGGACTCACCCATTACGAACGTATTCAAGAAACACAGTTCAGTGTATCAACAGATTTATCCATTCACCACTGAGAACTCTGCCTGCCTCGCAATCTGTGTAATGAGAAATCGAGGCTATCTATCAAACTCACAGACTGTCGTAAGGGTTCATCGACATTCTGCCCCGTGGGGGTCGTATTACGGTTTCCAAACAAATTACCGCAGTTTTTCGTGACTCCCTTATCAGACAACTAAGCAACTTATATCAGGACGGTCCTCGATTCACCGTGGAAGCCAAAGCCGATAGAGTCTAAGCGAACACCATGGCAGCCCCTTTTAATGGAAGCCTAGAGAAAAATTGAGGGTTCTGCCACCGATAAACCGGCTCGATTGATTCCTTGTTCACTCCGGGGAGCTCCTCAACCCCTGCGATGCTCGATTCCGCCCCGAGCGTTCGCCGATTTTTTTCCCGGTGCGTGCTACAAGTTCCCTTGAAGTTTCAGCTGGGGCAAGATAAAGCGCTATTTCTTTTTTCTTCAAGAGCATCGACTGTACCGTCGATATCGATCATCCGGCGCGTTGCTTCGCCTCGTAGACAGCTCTGCATACGAAGCCGGGGGAGAGATATCTCTTCGTTCTATCTCAAATATTCGAGTTCCGCTTCCGCGTGATCGGCGCGGCCGAGGATCGCTCGTTTTTCGCGCAGGCATGCTTCGATACTTCGGCTCTTTACACGGCCATACGGAACAAAGGGTTAGTTATGCGAATAATTTGATCTAGTGTATATCCCCACCTCTCTGCATATTATTCTTCTTTATTCTTCACTGTAATTTCCCATACACGGCTTTATATTCATGGATATTTTGAAAATAAATTTAGGTTCAAATTCCTGTTCAGGTGGTCAAATGGGAAAGCAAGAGTGGCTGTTTGGAAAATTCAATTTCATGGACAGTAGTTTTTGATGATCAGTTTCCCACGAAAGTTCATCGTTAGTCAGCTTCGATCTCTGAAAGCATTTCCCAAGGATAATTCATTGACCACATCTGTCGTTCCCGGAGTAAACTTGTCTCCATACTTCGCGAAGTAGCATCGTAGTCTCCATTTCCCATGAATATAAATTCATTATGCTTATTTGTCTGCGATGGAAATGAGCATGCGACTCGTTCGATCGCTTTTACGAGGAAATGTCCTTGTGGAAACCCAGAGCAATTTCGTTATTACGTATCTGGATGCAAAGTGTCGCTTTCTCATGGAGATCTTAAAATCGTGCATTGCGATTATGATAATCGTCAGGGAGGCCTCTTTCATTCCTTTCTTTTTGCATAGGGCAGTCTGTATTGCTGTAGGCAAAACTATTTATACGAGAATGTCAGCTGCAGAGTATCCTCGTAGCTTTAATAACTGTAGATAATTCTAAGGGAAACCTGCTTTCTTGGGCGACATTTCTTGAGATTGAGTGTGCAGGTTCTTATTAACAGGATCTGCTATTTCTAGTCTCTTCTTACTGTAAATATAAACAGTTGCGAATATTTTCATGATTATAGATGATACCTAATAAATAGCTGTCACAAATCTTTAAATATCACGATGTAGGTTGCCCAATTTCTATACTTACAATTTAAATCCACAGATAAATATTAATAGTACAATGTTTTCTTCACAATGAGGTTACAGAAAAAATATTGCACTTCAAAAAGTGCCACACTCGTAGAAAATGGAAGTCATTGAATTTTTCAAATGTCTTTTTCATATCCACACTTTTAAAATCAACTAGAGACATTACCACATCATTTCTTCTTACAATTTACATTACTTCCACTACGCGTGACTAAAAGAAACTATACATGTAGGCAGAGATGGGCAAAATTTTTATTTAAAAAAAGTTCCGAGCAACGAATAAAAGTTAAAAAAAAAAGATTCGTTATGTGTCAGTTGAAGTTGAAGTTGAAAATTTTATTCGACACTGAAATTGAAACGCTGAACGAATAAAAAAATTAACTTTATTCGTCAAATAAAACAATTAGAGTTACTTTTATTTGATCCGCTATTTAAATAATTTTTTAATTAGTTAATGCCCAACTCTGCCTATAGGTACATAAATATATTGTCAAAATTTGATATGCCGTAGGTATTAATTCGCTTCCTCAAACCTTCCATTGCTAACATCTCCCAACATCTGAAGTCCAGTTAAGTAGCACACAAGCCAAACATTTCGTTCCACCATCCAGCGTGGCACATTCTAAAAGAAAACGAAACTAAAAGCACCGCAAGCATTTACCAAAAAACTGCGCCGCGTAATCTCCGGTATCACTCATTGTCGGATAAAAATGCGTCGTTCGGCAATGATACTCGCCGTTGATTATTCAAGATTCCGCCGTAGAGTCGAGGTACCCGTGGCGGTTTTCAGCTGATTCAGTAGTAGAGCCAGGCGCATCATCCGGAACAAGAAGGAAAAAACAACGACCCTGGAAACGGACGAACTCAATCTATATGCAAATGCGTTCATCTTTTATCTTGAGTATGAGCAATCGATGGACGGTTGTCGGGGATTCGGCCGCGGTTTGTGCAGCAGCTTTCAGCTCCATTGCACAATGAACGAGCCGGCGGGACGTCGGATCTAAGCACCGAAACCGACTGATAAATAATGCCGGTAATGAGATGCGCATATCCCCGTATTATTATTGGCTTTCACGGAAAGTGAAGCGTGGCCGTAGCCGACGGCAATAGCAACCGGAATAAAGCGGCCACGAGATAAAGCGAATTAGCTTTATATCTGACTAAATATGCCGCGGCTTATGGCCTGTTCGCCACGCGAAACGCAATATGCCAAGATCTCCGTTTCATTTACTCTTGTTCGACGCGCGGGCATTAACCGGGTCCGGGTGTATTTAGTCTTATAATATCGTGACATACGAATGCATTAAAATGTAAATCGTTCGTTAAACGTACGGGACCGTTGACGACCTCCTTTTCGATTCCATATTTTATGTCTTCTCGATATTCCTGCGGTGATTAGCAAGGAGAACTCGAGGAATTTCTGTTGGAGATTGGCTAGTCTGCACGCTTGGATGAATTTCTGTGTGTCGACGGTGTATTGGGATCATTTCGGAATTATGCCGGATGAAATATTGTTACTAAGTGTGTCACAGTATTATTTAAAGTAGAACGGAATTATAATACCTACATACGAAGCTTCTTCAGCTTTTTGGGTCAAACATTATTTCATATTTCTCGTTCATCGTGAACATACTCTTCTTTTCAGAATAAAGCTGTTTGAGTAAGATTCAAATTCTTTCCAACGCAAAGTTTCGCCCAGTTGCAACAAGAATGAGCTAAGACAGCTCTGTGGGAAAATTAATGGATGGTCAGTTATCGGCTCGCGTGTTCATTCGAGCTCCGAGGGCGAAGCTGCTAAAACTATGCGAAGTTAGCGAAATGTCTGACAGCCGTTTCGGTGTATCGGGGTGGCAGACGGGAGTATTGACCCCTGGTGATCAAAACGGAAACACCTCTCATTCCCTTGCTAACAAGTAAGATCGAACTCTGGACTATAGATTAGCGTGCGGTTGTGGCCTTAGGCGGCGAGCTTCGCGCTGGACTAGTAATTAAGCTCTGAGCAGCTATTATCTCCCGAAAATGAAAATTGCAGGGGGCATTGTTACATATTTCATGTTTCGGTAGGCCATTGTTTTGTACTCTCTGCTATCGCATGTTCCTTTTTGTTTTTTCTATATTTTTTATCCCCATAAAAAACTTCAAAAAAGTAAAAAAATTACGCCAAGTACATGAAATACAGCAGTCGACATATACAGGGTGTCGAAACATGTTCTTGGCGTCGAGACGCCACCGCGTCCCTAGATAATGAACGAAATTTTTAATTATTTTCTGTGTATTTACTTTAAAATAGACCAATAACTTAACATTACCATGCGTTTCATACGTGTACCGTTGCATTTTATATATACAAATTATTGGCATTTCTCGTTAGTTTCGTATCTTTGCGTTGGGTTCCAAACTTATTGCCAGGGGTTGTATTATCAGTCCTCTAACCTTCGTTAATTGTGACGCGAAAAGTACAGCACGCAAACAGTGCCACATTTAGATGCAGTTTTATCGTTCCCCGCAATAGCAACGTTCTGTTTTAATCGATAATATATCGGCGTTGGTTTACGAGCGTGCAAGATCGCAAAACGACGTTATGCGCCCTTTTTCCGTCACGGTAGCGCACGAACGTTAAAGCACGTTGTGCTCTTGCCTATCGTTACTAATGTCCGCCCACGATTCCCGAGAAGATCGTAACTTCCTTCTTCTCCGGCTTCCAGAGGCTCTCGACGACGTTTCATTGACGTTGCAATATCGTACCTAGCTTCCACCGACGCGCGTGCACACTATAGAGAAGACCGTTTCTGCTCGTATACTGTGCATATATCGGCGCACTTATACCGTATCCCGATATTTGCCCGTGCAATCCCTCGTAATTGGTAATGCAATTTAGAAATCGATAGTAGAAATGGTGGCGTGGTGGGCCAGCTTGATGGACCATATGGAGGTGTATATGTGGGTAACAAACAAGAAATAGATTTAATGCAAAATCTTTGCGTTTGATGAAACAAACAAAGAAACATGTTACAATGTTGATTTTGATATTTCAATTTTATTTTAATTTTATTTCAATTTTATTTCAATTTTATTTCAATTTTATTTCAATTTTATTTCAATTTTATTGTCCTCGCGATGCCTATTCAATAGGCATAATTTCGACTCTCACGCTACATCAGGTACAACATAAAAGACGCTTCATTTCCTCCCTCGCTAGGCAACGAATTCCATTAGGATACTTCTAACTCGTTCACCGTCTGCCCTCGTGTCAGCTCTGGCAACGAGCTGCGGGCAGACAGCCTAAGCTAGACGCAGACTCCTTCACCGCTGAAAATTCCTCTGATTAAACAATTTTACCGTTACGCCCTTCCCACCGGCGGTCCTCGTGCTGGACGGAGGCTCTACGGTCTCCATCGTTTTTCACCTGAGAGATTCATCCGTTTCAGGAATCTTGTCGTAGGATAATCATGGTTTCCCGGGGCTAGGGGACGATTACGCGCGTCCCGCTGATACCCAGGCAGACGATCGGGGTGTCTTCCTAGCCACGGGGGTGTGCATTCGCCTAGTGATAGCCTGGACGCCTGCGGTTTCGTAAATTCCAGACGCGGACGGTCGATGTGAGGGCTCCTTAACGCGGCAGAAATCCCCGGCTGTTCCATGGCACAATATAACAGGATACGAGATGCAGACAGTACGACTGGACCACGAGACATAAAACCGTGGCTCGAGGGGTGGCGCGGGCGAAGGGGAGCAAGGGATAAGGCGCTGTCGCCGACGGTTCTCCACTTTTGCCTGCACACGTGGTCCCATGGCCATGGTGTGTCGTGCAAATGCAAAAAGATACGTCACGGCACAGCGCGCCTATAATGCGCAGAATATAGGATATGTGATACGGAATGGAAGAGCAAAGGGATCGCGTTGGAAATCCTATTTGGGATTTTCATTTAATACGTGCAAAAGTTTTGGAATAATTAAGCGAAATGAACGAGTCGATGTCCTGTCCAGTTTTAATTCTAACGTCTGTTGATATTTTAAACGAATTCTCACATTGGCGGTTGGAAAATTGGCGGTTTTGTTAGGTACCTTGCGTTGGTGGCTAAAACGGAGAGAAATTCGTAAAAGGTAACTTATTTAATCCATTGAAATCGTCTGACAAGCTGAGCTTGTACAGGATGTAAAATAATTATGTCATGGTTCTCACAAATAATTACAAGACTGCGGAAGTTTATGAAAGTATGATATATATTACGGCAATTACTCGAGCTAAGTAAGTAAGTTCTGTATATGTTAGAAATAAATAGACATAACATTTTTTTTAAATAAAAAATATATTTTGAAAACTCTCTAATAACGAAACATATTTCTATCAAAGTTTCACTTGTTTAGTCCTTTTCTATAAAAATGTATATTTGTATGAACATCCGCAGTCTAGTAATTGCTATACCCCAGCATCGGTGGAGATCTGTTAAAAAAATGGCCCGCAAAATTGATCTTGATCTTGGAATTCAGGGTAAATTTTTTTATTACAACGTGTTTGACTCACTGGAACGAAAAGTGTCAAAGGAATTTTGTTAAAAAAATGTTTCAAACACAGAAATGACAAAAATGGTCCCTCTGCCACTTTTTATCCCCTCCACTGAGAAGAACACATTCATATTAAAAAAAATTCAGTCCCGATTTTCGAGGTTAAGATCAATTTTACGGTATATTTTTTTTTAACAGATCACCGATTCAGAAATGAGCATGCAGGTCGAGTTTTTGGAATACCTATTCTGTTTTCGAGAGTTGGATTTTTTAGAATTCTGTTCAGCTTGCCAGTAATCTCATTGTTCTATGGAAGGGTTTAAACGTTGATTGAGTGGTCGACTGACTCCGATGCCGATTAACGTGGATGGCTAATTGTACGCCAATTCACTTGGCCACTTTGGTTTTTATTTGATGCCCCTTTGACGCGTTTCAGCGCGAGCCACGGTAATGCGGACAATTTTCGCTCGATGTCACGCTCGCATGCGAATGGTCTACTCTACCAGCACGAGTCTCGAAATTCCAGGGAATTCCGAAGCTGCCGGTAGCGCTTGAGAATTCTGTATGCGTCGAAATTGTTCGTTTCTGAGCTCGTTCGTGCGCACGTCCCCTTCGATTGTCGCATTATCGTCGCTTCGGCGGGTGTTACTTATACGCGTGTACAAATCAACCGAACCAGACTGAAGTCTGATGGAAAACGGCAGTAAGAAACCTGTGAAAGGAAGAAAAGTCTAGGTGTTTGACGAGAGAAAGTGAATAAGAGCAAGGGATAAAATGAAAATGTGGCAAATCTTGCAGCATTCGATCCAGTAGCGCAGTCAGGATTTAATCTGGGCGGGGGGGAGTTGAACGAATAAAAATATTTTTAATGCAAATTCAATATGATTCATTATGTGATTAAGAAAATTTATTTAAAGAATAAAATCCAGTTTTCTTTTCTTTTTACAAAGCTTTAGAATTACTTCAGTCGTGGTTACATTAAGGTGGTATTCTGGTTTAGCGCGCGAGTTTCATGACCATTTTTCAGAATTTGTTATGCGCAATGAAAGTAAGTGTACTACACACAAAGTTTTTCCTAAAATCTTAATCGCCTTTTTAACTATATTTACAAACTTTTGTGTCGTGAAAAAATTAGTATGACATGTCTGTATGGAGACATGAAGATTCTGCGTTTTGCCATGTGGCTGTCATGATTCTGTCCTTCCTAGCCATCTGAAACAAATGATTAATGAAAAATTGTATTCAGTAAGAATACGGCTATCGCCTGAATCGAGATTATTCATTGAAATTAATTTTCATAAAATGGCGCCACGTTGAACAGAAAAGTCCGTCAGAAAAAAAAACGAACTTATCCGTTCAACATGGCGCCATTTTGTGAAAAAATTTTGCACGCTACAGAGATGAGAAATACAAAATTCTACCATCGGTGAACTGGCAGACTGTGCCCTCTGAAATGAGGCACAAGCTAACGACTTGTAAACTGGAAATAAAGGAAGCCAGAGCAAAAGGAAACCTGGCTGCGTAGAAGGTAGATGAGAAGCGACAAGGATGCGCGAAAAACTTCGTTAACCGCCGTTCCGAAAACACTTTGTGGCCACGTTTTCCTTTGGCCTCGCACACAGACTGTATTTACTTTGCATAACTCGCGTGGAACCGCAAAAACGCCAGGGAAAGCCGGCGGAATGCTGGAAACCCGATGTAAATGGAGGCTGAGCTGGATCCGCTTAACGATAGCGATTCCTCGCCAGGCGAAGGAGAGATGGGGCGGGAAAAAGAAACGGGGTAAGAAGCCGTATAAAACGAAGCGGACGTGGGAAAGGATGGTGGACGTCTTCATCTACTGTTTGAAAAATGAGAGAGTTAAGGAAATGGGGGCGGTGGACAGCGAATCGACGATTCCTTAATAACGCGCCGAAATTTATGGCCCCCGACCGCGTCAGTGGCGCGTTAATAAGTGGTACTCCGCGGTCATGTAACACGGTGGAAAGAAAGCAAGAGGAAGGAGGTCGGTCGAGAGAGAAAGCAAGAGGTGGCCGGGCATGCACGGGTGGAGAGGAAAGGAAGAGGAGGGAAGGAGAAAATAAGTTAAAAAGAGCAGGTTAACCGACGGGGAATACGAGGAAGACGAGGGGAACAAGAAAGCTGGCTGATTAAGGTGATGACTGGAAAAGGAAGAAAAGAGAGGTCCCCGAGGCGGATGGGAGGGAAGAAAAGACGAGCTTAATGAATGAGATTTTAATGATTCAACGGTAATATATTGAATTTCTCCCCGAGGGCTGTTGGGGAAGAGGTGGCGTGCGAAAGGGACAAAGTGCCCGCGTGTTCCCGCCGCGGACAGCATTAGGCGCCTAGGACACGCTGGAGACGAGAAAAACCGTAGAGCGACGGTAAATCTTGCGGAATTACCTTAAAAGGAATTTCACGGGTAATCCCCGCGCCGGCAGGGGAGGACTGGAAGAGATAAGGCTGGCGGAAGAAACAGAATTTGAAAGGGGAGAAATCCCTTGGGGATTCGCCACGCGAGGCTGCGGAGAATTCACGGTCGATCGAGGAATTATTCGTGCGTTAATAAACAGCATTCGCGGATCGTGTATCAAGGGAATCATACAAGGAGAGTGTTTGACGTGCGAGGAGGAAAATCAGCGGGAATGCTTCGGGCGAGAATTTTTCTTTGAAAACAACGGTAAGGGTTGAGAAAAAAGGGCAACGCTGCGATGCTGCTGAGAGGAAAGTTGAAAGAAAAGTTGATTGAATTTTTAAAGAAATCCCATTGATCATTTCTCTAATGTAATATGAACCGTATGCACACCTATCGCTCTATGAAAACGCCAGAAATTCTTCTCACAGAGCCGAGGAAGGCTCTGTTGTTCCCGCTGGCCGCTGACAGATCGTGTTCGTAGATAGAACGACGGAAAAGCGGGGGAACAGCCGAGACGAACGAGAAATAACACGCGGGGTGGGGGTGGGGGGGGGGGGGGAGGGGGAAATGAAAACGAGTGTGGCGGATGAGCAAAGAAAGAGGCGGCTGGAGTGATTGGCAGGCAGAAAATGAAGAAAAAGCGGGAGCGGTGTGTGTGTGCGAAAAGGAATCTGCGTAAGGGAAAAGGTATGTGCGGAAGGTAGGACGGTTGGCTGTGGAAGGAAAGAGGCAGAGTGTGACACCGGGAAAGAAAGGCTCGCAACGAATGGTAAAGCGAGAAAGGAGAAAAAAGGCTGAGAAGTCCTTTAACGATGACTTTACAAGAAGAGAAACCGCGAGGGCAACGATGGCAAAACCGAAGTTCGCGGCGAGACGAGGCCGCAAGCTGACCCCATCGTGACTTCCTTTTTCTACTGCTCCTTCCTGCCCTTCTGCCCTTCATGCCCTCTCTGCCCTTCCTTCGCCCTCTTCGCCTCCTCTGCTCTTCTTATATAACGTACTTGTCACACGCCATTAACCGCGCACGCGAAAAGTATCGCCTCCGCTCGCTCAAAGTCAACTCCATATTTTCTTTCGCCCATTGAAAGCGATATTTTTCTGCTCCGCAGGTACCAGTTTTTCCTGCAAGTAAAACAGGACATCCTGCAAGGAAGACTGCCAGTATCGTTCGACTTGGCCGCGGAGCTGGGCGCCTACGTCGTTCAATGTAAGAATCTAACTCTCTTTACTTACTGTCTCTAAGTTTTAGTTAGTAGTTAGATTTTAGGGATGTTTGCGCTAGGCAGTCGCATATTTGAATCAGACTCTGTGAATCTACTTATTATTCATATAGACGTTGATTTTTCACGTGTGATGTTCTGTATTTCAATGCACTTCAATGGCGTCATTCGATTTCACTTAACGAAAATGTAAATTCTTGTTCGTAATTTGCGCCAGCAGCGTCGTATTGGTTAAACGGCAAACATATAATTTTCCATGGGATTGCATCGCGCAGCGTGCTGCGGAAGGCGAACGTAGCAAGCGCAATCAATCAGATGGCTAACGTTCGCTCGATTTCTTTTCGCAACGTAGCTTCCGTCAGCCGCCCCTGACACGAAGATTATTACTGTTTCTAATGAACGTTATGATTAAAATTGGTGGCTTTAATTAAATCCGGGAATATTAATCTTTGCAAGGTCAAAGAAAGCCAGCTAGACGCGGAAGAGCGAAGGCTTGTAATACCGTTGCAAAATTAACGTTCAGTCTAAAACGTGTCCGTCAGGAGGCTGGGTTAAGTTCCCTCCACCTCGAATAACGAGACAATTTTTGGAATGAAAGCTTCCTCGAGACGCACTAATTAATGGGAATAATTAAAGGGGAACACGTTTTACGGGAAAATATAGAGAGCTCACAGAAGGACTTCAGGATTACTAGAGCACATATATGTAGTAGGTACTTCAAAAAATACGAGAAATTTCTAATTAATATGTAGATTAAGTCACATACTTGGAACGAGTTATATTATTACATAGAGAAGAAATTGTTGAATAATGTCAAAAGTTTTATATTCGTATGATCTTATCCTTTTCGCGAACGTATGCACCTGCAAACTGCAATTGAGCCCAGATATGCAGAAAGTTACCAACCCTCAATGATCTAAAACTGAGTAAATTTAGTTTGAAGATTGTAATTGTTAAAGAAATGTAGCTTTCTTTCTATTCTGTATATTTTATTTATCGTTATTGTTTTAGAATGTTCTTTAATGGGCTGTTTAATAATGAGTACTTTAATTAATATTATTTTAAATTTTCTGTAGTTTTTGTTTTTTAAGGGGGTGTTCTCGTCTAGAGGGGCGCCATCCTCTATTCTGTTTAGGGGCAATACACAAAAAAACTACGCAATTTTTACCCTTAAGCATTAGCCACACATATTTACTAACATTTCAGTAAGTTGTAAACAAAATTTCAGTCATATATAATAATAATTAATGCAGATATGGGTTTTCGTCAAAGCGGTTTTTTTTCATGACGGTGCGCACGATATCTCAACTTCCGGTGGGCAAATCTGGTCCATCTGTTTCGTACACCTCCAGAAAACATATCATTCTAGCCGGTAGCAGAATCAAGGCGAAATAGTTTTTTCACAAGTTTAAGGCCGTTTAAATTTTGTTATTTATTATATATGGCTGAAATTTTTTTTATAACTAAATGAAATGTTAATAAATACGTGTGGATAATGCTCATCGGTGAAAACTGTATAGTTTTTTGTGCATCGCCACTAAAAAAAGGCAACAAATTGTCCTAAACGAGAATACCCCCTTAAGCCTAAAATGGAACTATGGCTTGGTAGTTTGAATAATTGTTATACAATTATTCAAGAGTTCGAATTATGTAAGAGTTGCCCTATGGGTTGTTCATTTTTTGCAAAATAAGGATCACAAAATTATGGGATCCGTACTATGTTCCACTAAGTTTTTGTCATTTTGAGGGTTGGTAGCATTCTGCATAACTAGGCCCAATCTTCTCTTCAAGTAAATGAACTTTTCCCACACTCTGTATACGAAAACACTGTAATAAACTATCCAAAGAATAAGTGCTTCACGAAACATTTCAAAATTTATTAATGTAATCCACAAGGAGTTTTCGTTTGAGGTCATTCGCAATTATTTTTGTTAATCAAACTCTGTGCAAGTAATTTATACCAACCGTGGCAACAGTGGCTTCATAATTTTCACGGAACAGGCTGCAATACTCAGAGGTCGGGAATTATTAAGGAAAGACAATTGAAAGAAGCCCGTATCTGGGAAAAACGTGCAAATAGGAGATTGCGACGGGGCGTAAAGGAAAATCGCTTAAGCGAGCAATCTCGGGAAGACAATTGCGAGCGTAAACCTCAAATAACCTCCGAGTGCTCGTCCCTCATTAGAGGTGCCACTACAATCCTGAAAATGAGCCGTAACTCCTTTTGTTTCACTGCCAACAACTTGCTCGCACTCGCATCTTCCGGTACGATTCTTACCGCAGCTGTCCTTGAACGTCTGCATGCAAAGAAGTTGTTCTGGTTTCGCGGCAGAGTGTTATGCGAAAAATAGACCGGATCGCGTTGTATAACGCTTGCAAAATCTTGTACTGGATCCTGTGAAACGGGTTATGTATAATTATTTGTGATAAACAGTCATTAAGTAATAGAGAGATGCCTCTGGTTCGTTAATTTCACGGTCGTATAAGTACAAGGTTCACTGTGCAACCACGTGGTTTTGAGCTGCGAACATTTTTGCATTTAGAGGATTATTAAATCAAGCTTCAAGAAGGTATTATTATAATATTTATTTCAACAAATTTAATGATAGTGTGGTGGATAATTCAGTTGCAGAGCAGGAATATATCTAGTGATGGGTTAGAAGCAATTTGTTCGCGAGTTACGTACATCTTAATCAAATCAAATACTGCGGCAGTGTTTAACTGTAAACCTCACCTTGGACGCTGTCGATCAAATGTCAGACTATAATCAAAACTGGAAGGAAAAAAGAAGATAATAATATTAAGCAGATATATTTATATACAGATAAATATTTAAATACCGATAAATATTTTATTCTAAATACTTGGCGCTGCGAATCCAAAAAAATGTTCGGGGCGCAGTGCCAAGTATTTTGAATAAAATATTTATTGGTATTGAAATATTATTTCTGAATTTCTGCAGAAAAAAAAAAATTGCTTCTTGCATACTCCAATATGGTCTATATTCCCTATTCTATTGAAATGAGAATTTTAGGGTTGGGAACGTTCCACATTAATATCAAATACTAACGAAAACTTCAGACAAAAAAGACCCGTACAAGTTTGCGCCATAAATTTACCGGCTGTAAATTATACTTTGCCGGATACCCCAGCTGGCAGCCGTCGATACGGAAAATCGTCGCACGGTGGTCATTACACGCGTCCCGTTTTTCCGCGAGTTCTCGCGTCTGCAAGCGTTACGCCCGATAAGGTTTTACGTGGCGGGAATCAGAGGCTCTAGAATCCCCGTGTATCGAAGTAGACAAAACGCGGGGCTGGCGTCGGGGAACGGGCTTCGTTTTTATCGCGATTATGCCGCTTTTATTTCGCGTGGAACACTAGACGCCGAGATGCGAAATTTCACGGGGCAACGCCTAACGCCTCGGACACGCTTATTCCCCCGACAGAGTCTAAACAAAATTGCATGGTAGGCGCCACATTATGCACCCACGCAGTACCAAGCCGCCGCGTCGAAATTACTGCTCGCAATAATTTCTTTTTCGTCGCCTTTCCGGTGAACGCGCAACAACCGAGCCGTGGGTTTCATCGAAATTTCGCGCGAACCGTGCTGATCTCAGCACGCTGAAAGGAATCACCTCTAAAAGAGATTTAACTTTTTATCTCGCGTTTGATTCGAGCGCTTGTCGATAAACGGGATTATTTCATCGCGGATTGGTAGACTGATCGCGTGATTAACGGTTGAAAGAAGAACGGAGTATTGAGCGAGAAATGTATTTGAAGAGTCCTTGTAGAAAACACTGTAACTGCCAAAAATGAAATTTTTCAGGAAAGAGGAAAATCTTAAACTGGTTTTAAGTTATTTGCAAAATTTGATTTGTTCTGGTTGCCAAATATGTTCAAGTATACAATGACCAAAATGCGTCACAAATTTTTTAATTTTTTGTATTAATATAGTCCCAATTCATAAAAAAATAATTTAATTTTTAGGAAACACTGTATGTGAAGAAAACTGAATATGCCATTCATTTAAATTTTCAAACACTCTAAGTGCCAATCCTGGGTGTCCCTAATATTACTTAATTGGCTCTTACATTGTTTTCTAAAAAAGTTGGACGTAGCAGCTGTACCATCTTTTAGCATTATTGGTAATTTCTGTACAAACAGAAATTGCACTTAAATTCTATACTATAGTATTACCATTGGCACGTAGAACATTTTCCCCTAAATTTTTCTTTAATTTTAGTAGTTAAGGTGTTTTTTACAAGGACTCTTCAATTAATGATTCGCCCAGAGGAATGCACGAAATATTAATGTTACGAAGGATGTCGCAGCGTCAGGTCTTTCAATTTAACTAAAACTACGTGAAAAGTTTTCAAGCTTCCCTAGATTGAGCTGCGTGATTTTTAATTTGCACGGTGTCCCCGTGAATCGCGATTGAGAATCATAGATCGAAATTAGAAAAAATATTTCTCTCTTTTCATTTGCGTGTAAAGGAGGAGCGTGTTCTCATTTTAATTTCACAGCCGAGAATCAAGGGGCTACGAGTGCACTTCGCTAGCCGTGAAAGCATCGCGAAGCGAAAAATCACCGCTGGAATGTTTTCGCGCGTTTCCGCTCGTGTTATTCTTGAATATCGCGACGGGGTGAGCTTAATTGTCGGATACTTCTGGGTAAATGTATCGCGAAATATACATTCCGCAGCAGAAACAGTTTTTCGTTGCTTATAATAATAATTCTTTATTGCACACTAGACATTACAAAAGGAAGCATATAAGAAGACAAGAAAGAGAAAAATAGTTAGAAATTATATAATATATGTAAAGGTAGAAAGAGGCGAATGTTTGTGAATTTTTTTGCAAAAGCGGGAGCATATATTTTTACAGAACATTTTGCACTTAAAAGAGCAACATTTAAAGAAAAATATTTACGTTTATAATAAAGTAACAACCGACATCCAAGAAGACTTTTTAAAAATTTCGTTTTGCGGTGAGCACTGCCATTTGGAACCAGATGATCTAAAATCAAAAAACAAAAAATATTTCGTTAGTATATCAATGTATCCTCTGATTAACGGAGGGAATTTCCGGAATATTAATTTACAACAAAATGGCGGCTATTTAAATCTGAAATCCTGTTTTTTTTTTGCGTGATTTTTGCACGAAAAAATCAGGATTTGAACTTTAAATAGCTGCCGTTATAGAGTTAATTGCTATTGTTGATTGGCAAAAAAAAATGTCACTGCATGTTTGAGAGATGAGAGGGTTGTTAGAGTGTGAATTTCAGATGGATTATCATTTTGATGTAGGGATTATTTCCAGCTTACCTAATTATATACGTAACTCGTGTTAAAACCTAGAGATAGTACGAAATTTCGTTGTCTTCCGTGAGGAATGCGATCTTTTTGATGTAATTAAACAAAAACTCTTATAGATTTTAAATGAAGAAGGTAAAGTTAATTTAGAAAAATGAGTGAAAGATGCGATTGTTCTTAGATCGTCGGTAAATCCATCGTGGGTATCTATCGTCGATTTTTCATTTAAAATAATTGGCATTTTGTGTCCTTAACTTAGAATGCCACAAAGTAAAAGGAGAGAAACGCTTGAGTTGAAGGGAAGGCATTCCGAAATCCTTGCTTTGTAATAGGGACAAAGTTCTCCAACAGAGGTACGATCAGAGAAAAGCGATTTAAAAAGATTCTTGAAAGCTTTCCGCGGCATGAGATTTCAATTTCACTGGCGAAAAGAGACGTTCGCGTGCACATAACGCGTTAAACTTTTGCAGAGTACTTTCAACTTCTTTCCCCTTTCGGACAGCTATTCCTACCATGAAATACCTGCCCGGGGGTATTGATCGAATCAAAAGAAGTGACCAATCTTCAAGAAACACTCTACTCACCTTTATTTGCCTTCTACTTCCACATACCTTTCAACCGAAGGCATCCATTCCGCGATACGTTCTTCTTTATACTCGCTGAAGAAGCAAATCTATCAAACTTTCCAACTTGTCCATTCAAATTTTCCACGCGCACTTAGCAAATATTTTACTAAAATACGAATCACAATGACATTCACTGTAGAGACTCCTGCGAAGCTTTAAATTATTCGCATTTAAAATCACGTTGAACAATACTCCAACTGAAACCTAAAATTTTTCTAACCGTTCGTCAGATTCAATTTCATCCAAAAATGGAATAATACACCCTATCCACATGTTATCTGATCTTTACACGAGCCTTAGGCTGAACCAAGGGATAGTTAAAAATCTCGACACACATCATCTGCGAGTTGCCGTTTACTGCACACAGGAATGTAAGTCAAAGACGCTGGGCTGGCAGAAGGAAGCTGCAAGTCCACGCGTTAGTTATCTGCTGCGAGATTCAAAGTCATGCAAATAGAGAAAGGGGTGGAGGGAGAGAGATACGGTCGTGTTTGCGTCTCATCGCCGTCAAAAGAGACGAAATGAATGCCCTTTCTTCTTGCTCGGTCCCGAGCCCGTTGACAACGAAACGTAGAATAGACGAAGAGAGTGGAAGAGAGAGGGGGAGAGATAGAGAGAGAGAGAGAGAGAGAGAGAGTAGGAGAGGATAAGGGAAGGAAGGAGAGGGATAGGGAGAGAGAGAAACGCGAAAGGGACAGGGCACGCGTTTTGCTCCGCGAAATGGAGATAAACTTCTCTGAATGCGCGTGCGGTCCGCCGCGGATGAGATCACCGAGAGGATAGATTGCAACATCTTAAGCAACATAATTTCACGTGTTCGACTTTCCTGCTCGCAGCGTCCCTGTTGCACCCCCTTCGCCGTGCAAACGAATCATCAGAGTTTTAATCTTTTCGTTGCGGTATAAATCTTTATCCACGGGCATGACAGATCTTGAGGTAGATCGCTGCGCGCATAATTTGTCGATGTCTACCTAGGAACCGTGAACGACTAAGGTGGTTTAAGAAATTCGCGCGCAGCGTAAAATAGACGTGCTCTCGTATCAGAAAAATTGGAAGTACCGCCCACTCGGGCGTGTTAAGAGAAGGCGAAGAGAAAGTGTTGGCGTAAAGGACGATGAATGCGAGGAAAAAGTCGAGGGCTTAGAAGAAGCGAAAGCTGAGAGAATGATAAGGAATCCGCAATTATTTTTGAAACGGAACGTTTATTACTGAAACGGACCTTCCCTTTATCAGCCACTGTAAAGCTTTCTTGTCATCAATTTAATCGTACCTTTTCATTAACAATATTTAACCACGCCGACGAACGCTGCAATATTTCTCATAAAAAAAAGCCGCCGGGACGTTTTTCTTGCTACCATGAGTACCGCGATTTAATGAACCTTTCTTTCCCGCGCAAAAAGAATTCCGTCGTTATGTGGCAGATGTAATTACATACTTGTTCAGCGTCGAAACGTAATTTCGCGAGGAGACAGTTTAACGGCGAGTATTAATCAACGGTGCAACAACGAGGATAGTTGCTTTTCTCGGGCGATTTTTGTATCTCGGTGACGCGTCTGGCTGGCTGGCATCGGTAACGCGTTTTTCCTTCTATCCCTGACTAATGGCCCGTGTAGCAACCAGCCCTTTCCACTACCTTCGGCAAATATTGGAGTTACTCTGGAAATAAGTGGAGCGGCCGGTTGCTGCGCTCTATTTTGCAAATGGGAATATACCCCCGGCGGTGAAAGCAGTGTCCAGCTTCTCGGAGATTTCAAACAAGATACCCGAAAGCTTTGAGCACAATGCCATTACAACGGCGACGAAAACACCTTCGGCATTCTTTCCTCCCCGAATAATCTCTCTACAGCCGTACCCCATTATTTCTGCGCATTTCCTTTCCTCGGACTTTTTCACGTCTACCGTCTCGTTTTTAAGGCGCTGTTTTATTTTGCGAATTAATTTAATTTCGTGATTTCTCGGGGTCCTTCCGTCACCGCGGGGGAAACACTCAAGAGAAACTTGAAGACGTTTCATTGAAGCGTGGACAATGGGATTCGTATCTCGAAGCTTAATTGTTTCCTATATTATTATTGCTCTTTTGTCTGTTCCTATTGCTACGCTGCGTCTTTAATTAGGCACGGGGTGCATTCTTCTGGGGTATAGAAATATTTTCCTAATGTACGATTCTGATGAAATTGTTTTGTAATAATTTCAGTGTAATGTTAATATTAATATTATTTATTCGAGATAGTGTAACTTGAATTCTTATGTTGAAGTAATTTTTTTGCATTGTGCTAATTGTCCTATTTTCGCGCAAGGGTTTATACAACATTTTTGAATTTTTCGTTATTTTCGTTCGTTGGATTCACCCTTAACTCCAATGTGAAAGCACTTGAAATTTTAATACACTTGCAGCAGAAAGTATTGCGATTTTAACGGATCGAGAGGCAATTTTGCTGAAGCGGAAAAACGAAATGAGCGAAAGTGATGTGAAAACATCCTGTACGAACCAATCTTCTACTTTCTTTCGGATGAGTTTTCCGTAGATGAAGATATCATCGAGATAATTCTATCGATAAAAGGATTCGACAAGTCCTCTTATTTCTATGATTGGAAAAGCAGGAAGGGAGAACGGAAAGAGCTCCGAGGGTCATTCCATGCCGGGCGGAACTAAAATACAAACAAAAATACGGCCCGCGAGATGTAATTTAAAAAGATTGGGAGATCCTTTTATGAGATGTACTTCAAATTTCGCCGACTAAAATAATATCGTTTTTATAATACGTGGAATCATGTGGAAACAGATTTCAATTGTGAAAATGCACATAAGCACTTTAGTTACTTCCAAATTTCTACCCCGTACGTTAAACATTGCTCTGCTAGAGTAAGATGAATTTCCTTCGCAACAATTTCGTTGCCACGAACTCGACCAATTAATACCTCGACAAGCATAGTACAATATTATCCCCCATCCTTCCTCCCCACTATCCAAATACAATGAAACCCCGTGAAACTTAAACATGTTTGCTTTCCAAACTGCCTCCGCAGCATAAACATTTGCCGGCAATTCGAGCGCGGACAGGATTCTTCATCGCTCAATTAAATTCGCTTACCGTCCCCGCTCGATTGGCAATCTCCATCAATCAAGAATCGGGACGACGACTCGTCAGACCAGGAATCAGAAAGATTCCGGTTACGCATCGCGACCGATTCACTCCTATCGATCCAGCAGCATTCCTATACGTTCCCTTTCTTCCGCGGCCGAGGACAGTTCTTTGAACGGTCCTCCGCTCCCGCGGACATTTTCCGATCGATAATGATCCCTTTTCCATCGATTCCTACGAACTGCTTAACCGAGTGCCTTGGGATCGACCGTGTACAATCGGCTAGGGTGGCCCTTCTTTATACGTCACAAAATTTTATTTTCCATTTCATAAGAAAATAATCCCCGAAAAACAGGAAAGGGTGCCGACCAAGCTTTAAAGCTTAGAATTCGAAAATATTTTGAATTTAAAGAATTTCTCAAAAATGGTAACTCCTATCGAAATTTTCTTCAAATAATATTAAACGAGCATTCAATTTTCTACAATTGCTGTATATATATTTTTTTTGTACTTCCAACCACTTTTTAGATAATAGCGTTTGAATGGGGAGGTATTGCTCCATATTGAAATGCAATTATTTAAATTTAAAAAGTGGTTAGAAGCATGAAAAAATTATATGTACAGAAATTGTAGAAAATAATTAGGGATTATTTTCTTATGAAATGGAACTATACTAGGGGGTGAGAACAGAAGAAATCGGATGTTGAAAAATAAGGGCCACCCTTCACCCTACAAGCCGTCTTTCGCGCATAACGCAGCTCCGCCGATGGTTTCTCGCGCAACGCGGCTCCACATATCGCTCCGCGGTCCCCGACCAGCGGTCTCGTAATTACACGACCGAATGAGCATACAAGAAGCCGGCGACGACACGGTGCCGGGGTTCTTTCCTCCTTGGACGAACGGAACGAGAGCCAGCGAGAAAATAAAGTGCCCCTCGCGCCGGTCGGAGCCGATATTCATCAAAGTCAGTGATTCAATTAACCGGCTAGGATGATTCCTGGAGGGTATTTCTGCCGTACACCCTATCGGGATTGACTGCGACCAGGAGCTCGGCCGTTGGGGGAAGCTCGAGGACCGAATTTCGAACGATCCAAAGGAATCCTCCACGCGAATTGGACAGAATTAATTAACCCAGTAGGCGGTTTGGATTCTGCGTCGGGTGGAGGTACAGGACACTAATTTGTCGCCCCTTTCTTTCAAAACGCCTCGTTTTTTTTCTTTTTGAAAGATATTGGTGAGAGGAGCTGGGAGTTTTCTGTGCACACTTTGACGTTTGAGGGCAGCTTTTTGCATTCTACTTTAAAATACGATTTTCTAATTATTTCGAATCATTGGTGCTTGCTAAGTAACTCGTTTGAAATGCATATTTGGAAAGATTAATGCTACGAGTTCGAAGACTCTCCACGGGCAGTTGCACGTGTGTGCAGGTTTAAATGGAGGGGAATAATGTATAAAAGTAAGGGAGATAGGAGGAGGGTACAAAAAGAGGGACGCACAACTTATGCATACGAAGATTGCAGGATGAGAGTACTTTCGTCTTTCTTCTCCTAGCGTAGATAATGCGTGCGAGCATCCGGCTGATGGAGCGCGTGTTATGGGATGATTTACTTAATACGTTGCAAAATAAATCGTGAATGTAGCCCTTGCACACGTATCGCGTATCCGTGTGATAGTAACTGCATAGGAGAAGCTGTTATCTATCGAGGAAACGATGAGTACTTTACGGCGCGGTACGCGGAAGAGAAACAGGTTACATTAAAATTCAATTTAGAGAACTTTTACCTCCCATTGACAAATCTGTAACGGTAAACAATTTCATGCGGGCAATGTTAAACTCTGTAAGCGATTAAGAATGTTCTATATTATGTTTCCAAACCTTTTCTGAGCACCGATCCCCTTTCATAATAATCAAATAACCTGCAAAACACATTAGAAATAGGTATTTCAGAATATAATTTTATCTTAGCAAATAAGTGCTAAAAATCGCCAAATAAAAATAATCGTGACGGCCCCCAGAAAACACTTCGCGAGCCACAGGTTGGGAATCACTGTTCTATATGTATAATGAATGGTTAAGAAAAAGTGAAGGGTCCGTTTAGTATCATTTCGTCAAAAAAGTTGATCTTATTGAAGAGTACTCATTAAATACGTATATATAATTTTCTATCGGTATTTGAATGCAAATGCACTTTAATTTCATGTGCAGTATAATAACAGTAATGTGACTGAATGAATTTCACACAATTTTCTTATTATTTTAGCGGAACTCGGAGATTACGATCCAAGACGGCATTCCTTGGGCTACGTAACCGAATTTCGATTCTTAGCCAATCAAACTACGGAATTGGAGAACCGCATAGTGGAGCTTCACAAGACTCTCGTGTAAGTTCTAGCGATCACGGTAAATTTATCTGATTAGATAATCCTCTTATTGTATCGAGCAATATTGTTTTACTAAAATCAATATCCCATGACTTGAAAGCTCCAGCATGCTGTGCAGTTTGAACTACAAAAACATATTGCAATATCAAATGCACCGGCCATTCCACGGCAGATTTTAATAAAGCTGAAGTATGATACAGTCCACGTGAAATTGTGGGGGGTTTAAGTCATCATTTTACTGGTCTTGAATTTGTTTAAAAACTACAGACCGTCAAAGTTTGCAATTTTTGCTTATTTGTCTTGTCCCTGTTGCCTGAACCATGCTTACATTATAAATTATACAGTCAATGAATTATTTAATTGTTTTGTGCAACTTGCAGAGAATGAGTTTATAGAGATGAAGTTAATGTCCTGTTGAATTAATAATTGTAGTAGTTTGAAGGGTAACGATGATTTTTCCAGAGGGCAGTTACCCTCCGCGGCGGAACTGAATTACCTGGACAAGGTGAAATGGCTCGAAATGTACGGGGTCGATTTGCATCCCGTCTTGGTGCGTATTTCACTTTCGCAGAACAGGCTATCGGCGTCGCGATTAACACCGATAATTAACGTATTAAAACCTCGTAATCTCGGCCCGCAGGGCGAGGATAGCGTGGAGTACTTTTTGGGTCTGACACCAAGCGGGATAATACTACTGCGCAACAAGACCAAAGTGGGGAATTACTACTGGCCTCGAATCAATAAAATCTATTATAAGGTAAGTAAACATCGTTTTAATTTCTCCCGGTTCCATTTATTAAATAAACGAGCGGCATCGTTTGTGTCTGCTGTGCGCGTTCACGTTTTATGTCACTTCGTAATGTGTCATTAACTCCCGAGTAATGACTTGCACATGTGGTGTAAACTTCTGTTTCGTCGTACAGTTATAGTTACATGTATGGAAAACTATTACCACGGTGTATTTATCTCATCTCTTTTTTCGATTTTGCATCACAAATTATAGTTTCCTATGTCTACGATAGTTATGTTCGATAAATATGAGCATTTAATAGTTGTAATGATACTACTTTTCATCATTGTAAAGTGTTATTGATTAAATAGGAATTTATATGTGGGTCCATTTCGAGAAAGAAGATCGAACTAAATAGAAATTGTTTCTAGAATGGAGGAAATATTATTGTACAAAGTGCACCGATAGGGATTTCCCAAGTGCAATAGAAAAAGGACGTGTAATTAATACCACTGTGTCTCTCCTGAAATTCGCTTTCCGTGGTGAAGCAGCAACTATTAAATAACTACGTACTAATGGTAAACTCCAGAACTCACCGTTCCCACCCAGGCTATTAACAACGACCCCGAATTAAACGCGACGATGAATTGCAAGAAGCAGATGGCGTCAAGGCGCTTTCACTCGGTTTTCCAGGGTAGATACTTCATGCTGAGGGTCAGCGAGAAGAATTCCGAGGAGAGGACGCACGGTTTCGAGACCCCGTCGAAAGGAGCCTGCAGACACCTCTGGAAATGTTGCTTGGAGCACCAGGCGTTCTTCCGTTTGATGGCCACGGGGCCACCTCCTCTCAGCCCTTACTCTCGCTTCCGTTCGTACAGCCCTCCTTCTGGTTCGGAGAAGCACACGGTGATCAGACGGAATCCACCGCCGATATTCCAGAGGACACCCAGCAGAAGGGCGCAACGACGCGTGGTGGAGGGCCAGGAAATGGTGGGCCCGTTCGTGGAGACGCCTGCTACTGTCAACTCCAATCCGGGGAGCAATTCAGCCGGCGGCAATGTCTTGTGCACTACGCAAAACGCGAGACAGGTGAACAATCCGAGCCCCAGGAGCACAAGGAGCGCACCTTGGACGCAGAGCCAACCTCGGGGCCTCTATACTTCGTCTAGTCCTCGGTCTGTCCGCTCCGCGGGAACGGCACCGGCAGTATGTTCTTCAAATTTTTATATGTCTTTTGTGAATGTTGGTGGAGGAACAGATATACACTACCCCTCGAAAGTATTCCATCGCTTGTTGTACATGTGCGGTTGATAATAGAGAAAATAGAGTAGAAGTTAATATAGTTGATTATTGCTTACCTTTGTTAGATTACTACTCAGTTTTCTTATATTCATGTGCAATTATTTTTGTGCTATTTTCACTATTTATCTGATTGAACTGCTCGGATTCTAATAACTTATGTGCTTCGAAATTGTTTAATGACATTTCAGATTTGATAATGTTACGTTTTAGGATTGTTGTTTGCTTACCAAGAATACGTTTGAACCGCCAAAATCAGCAGTTGTGTCTCAGAAGGAGGAAGCTGTCAATAATAATCGGATAATTGCAGATCGAAAACCAGTTTTAAGATGACAAAATAGAATTAAATGATTGTTGCAAGCTAAGGAATATCCAAGCTGGATCATAAACACGTATCATTTTCTCGTTTATCAAACATATGTACCTATAACAAGTGATCAAATACTTTTGAGCGATAGTGTACATGGAAATCGTAAAAGCAGCAGGTGTTGCATATGGTAGCTCTGTCAAGTGTTGGGTTTAATAGCTTCGGGATGCATTCACAGTGTAGCTTTTGGACAGAGGTACTTTAAAGCCCTGAGTGAACGAAGGTGGGCACTTACTGACGGACTGTAGGGTCCCAAGGATATCGTTTTATAAATCATTAGGCCGCAAGGAGTTGTGGAGTTTGCTAGGTGTCGAGAGGAGGGTTGGGAAACAGAGGAATCTATGGAATGTCTTTGACTCACACACAATAGTGCTTAGTACCTAAATGTCTTTTAATTGTGTAGAGCTTGCAGATCGTTACTCGTTAATTAAGGAAGATTCAATAGTAGCAATATTACCCTGAAAGTGTTATTAACACCCTGTTACTTTTCCGATTTTCAGCTCTTGAGCAGGCTCCAGCGGAGGAGCAGCTCTGTAGAGAGCCAAAGTTCAGGGGACAGTCATAGTCGCGGTGGTCATCGTAGAAGAAGTCATAGTCATAGTCATCGAAGACACAGTCGCCACTCTGACTGCGAGTCGGAGCTTTCGAGAGGCTCGGACACCAGGTCGGGTCATCGCAAACACCGCAGGAAGCACAGAAGCACACGGTCCTCTAGGTATGCTTCTCAAACACGTTTCACCCTCCCCGGAACTTAAGCCCACCCACACCCTATTCACAATGGGCACGCCGTAAGAAATCGAAACGAAAGTGAAGTTCAATTTAACCCGACCCCGCCGTGTTTTCCGTCCGTACATTAAGTCAATTAAGCGGTCGAGATCCGCCTGCCGGCTTAATTGGTAATTAATCGGAGTGATAAAGGCTCCTTAGACGGCCATGTGAAAACGAAATAACTCGGCAGAACGTCTTCGGGCGAGTTCAGCGACCGTGAGGACGGGAAAGAAGCCCTCGTACTCATTATACTCTCACGGTAGGGTACATAAAGTGCGTAAAGGTGATAATTATTTTAATGACGACGCGCTTGGGAAGTAT
The DNA here is from genome assembly GCA_947577245.1 of Andrena bucephala. NCBI lineage: Eukaryota > Metazoa > Arthropoda > Insecta > Hymenoptera > Andrenidae > Andrena > Andrena bucephala. The sequence goes on from OX387719.1 coordinate 7,353,796, forward strand.
CAACCTCGCGCTACGAATTCTCCACGGGCGATGCTTTCGTGTTATTCAATGGAAAAAAAAAAAATGAAAGAAAAGGAGGAGAATGAACGCGCGATGGAGATTGGTCTCGCAATCACGAGCTCGACGAATCTGTACGATTCGAGTTTAGTTTATCACCGTTCCGCGTGTAATGGGCGCGAGCATTTCTGGCTTAAACTACACACTCTAGTTGTTAATGCCCGCTCGCTGGGGATCGTTGTCGTTACACGTGCACGGGGATCTTTTCAGACACGAATTGGTAGACTCCGAACCGCAGTGGAGGGAAGCGCAGAAGCGGAAGGGCGAAGGCGTGCAGCGGGCTGTCGTAAGTTCGAATAACAACGTGATTAATTTCATTGCAATTCTGTTTTTAAAGGACTCGCTGCATTCAGTCATTTTTTTTCTTTCTACTATACAGTGTGTTCCTTTTGACTGTGGTATGGAGGGAGACATTATGCGGTGTAAATAATTTTTTTGTATATTAAATTGTAGAGGATGTCCCCCTTCCATACCAAACAACTCTCATAATAACAATCATTTCATACCGTCAACGGCCTACGAGATATTCCAGCGTGTGCAGTTAAAAGAAACACATGTGTATATCGTGCAACTTTTTTCGTACGATTTTCCACGTTCCTCGTTCCGTTTTCCTTTTGTGACGGTTCAGTAAGGTGAGAATGGTATTGTGCCAGGTGAGCCATACGGAACCTAGAAGGAGGCACAGGAGTAGACATCGGAGCCCTTCCCAGAAGCAACAACTGCCAGACGAGCTTAGAAAGTACGTTTTTTAATCAGCTTGTAATATTGTTAAAAGAGATTCGTCTAAGTTCACTTCAGTCTGTTTACGCATTCATGATGCACAGTTTGAGCAAATGTAGTAATCATTAAACTAAATTAAAAATAAGGGTTTCCACACTGGGTTTTTTATGCTCAAGGCTATTTTTTTTTACTATTTTTGACTTTCAAAAAATCTGAAAAAATTACGGGATACTTATTCAAGTCTCTACTTTAATGTAAAATCGTTCTTTGAGTCAAATGTTTAAAGGATTAATTAGGAAAAATAACAATTCGGAAGGAAGTTTAAGAAACGCGGCAATTTGCTCGAGGCATAAACGACCCAATGTGCCTACGGCGGGTTCAGGGGCGGATTTGGGATTTTCGGAAGGGAGGGGCGCAGGGGAGAATCCAAGATTTTCTTGGGGGGGGGGGGCGGCGTAGGTCTGAAAAATAAACCAGGGACCTTTCCAATATTCTCCAACTAAATGAATTTTTTTTTTATATCAATTTATCATATTTTCCCTCATATTGCTAAGTTAAAATAAGTATTTTGCAAATTAAAATAAGTATTTTTCCCTTGAGGGAGGGACGCCCCCCCCCCTCCTCAAAATCCGCCACTGAGCGGGTTAAGTTTATACACTAAAAAAGTGAAGATTTTTAAATTTCAATTTTAAAATTTTAATCAAACTGACGCTACAAAATTGGTTCAAACAAGCAACTAACGATCGCCTGTCAACTTGACCGTTTCTTAAAGTTGCTACCCCCTTCCATTCCCAGAAAAAAATCTGCGGACGCCCTTGACGAGAAGTATTATCGTTGAAATATAACAATACGTAAGACAGACTCCGTAGCACAGTGGTTCTAAATCGCTAAAACGCGGCAAACCCCTCAAAACGTACTTCAAATTAATCAGAAATCGGTGCTCGTCAAAATTGCAAAAACAAAATGGCGGATCTAATATCACTGGTATAAACGTTGTTTTCAAGTTAATTTTTGTGAAAATTGATTATTTTCCGATTTCTGACTAAAACGATATAATTAGAATGTCGAATTTAATATGACGACGTTTTTTAAAAATTATTTTGAAAATTTAATTTTTTCCGATTCTAGTGAAAAAACTCAACATTTCTACGTTTGGTAGGTAACGTAGTTCAAGTATATTGTCGAAAATAATAAAAGAAAACTATGGCTTATAAGAGTTGTTTGATATAACGAATGCTGTTTTATTCATATACTAAATACACTTGGCGCTTTAAATTTGAATATCTTAAAAAACCGCAAATTTTCTCAATTAGATATCATACTTGACATGTTACTTCATATCAAGAAACTTGTTACAGCGTGACACTCGGTGACGCTCATCTTTGTTTTCCTTCCCTTTTATTAAAACATGACTTAGATTTATGACACATTGGGAATTACAAGGGTAAATTCAAAGATATTTTATTTTGTTTCTGTGGAAAGTTTATGTCTATAACACCTACTTTAATGGTAAACTATATGGTATATATATATATATACACAACAAATCTACTATATAGTGAAAAGCTGCTATATACTTCGAAAATTGAATTTTGGCCAGCTTTTGGCGATTTGAGACCACTGTGCGTAGGATCGTTGAAGTTCCCCGTTCGACCGCGTCGTCATTGAGATAGTGGCTTCGTTTTCCAGACATTTGGAGTTTGGGCTGATCGATACAACCGGGATGAGCGAGCAGCAACGTCGAGAGATACCATATACGGTGGTTCAGTCGCAATCTGTCCAGCAATGTCCCCTACAGTCCAGCAATTCCCGATTGGACGACGCAGACTCGTCGTCCCTGCCTAGGTACGATGATCTCAAGACGGCCTGCAACATCCACAGCCATCCTCCGCAATTGGAGGATGAGACGGGATCCGTAGTCATTGTTTGATATCTTACCCCCCCCCCTCCCCACCCCTTCTGCATGTCTCTTTTTTAAAAAATTTTTTTTTTATTTATTCAGAGCATGTACCGTACGTCTACTTTTAAGCATGCCCTCCCCACCAACAAACCCCCCCGCCCACCCTTTATTATTTATTTGACGCATGACAGATCCTTAATAAATGGATGAGATTAACAGCTTGTCGCACCTGTTTTATTTATTTCCTGGCTGGCACCTACTGATCGCTTCTGCTAGTCTCCGTGCTTCTGCATGGAAGTACCGTTGTTTGTTTCCATAGAAGTACAAACCCTCAGAGTCGTAGCCTTCATTTTATGTGTTTTGTTGAAGTTGTCTGTGTATTGTATGGTGTGCATCGTGTAACTCGTCAAATAAATGTCGGTAGTTGGGAGCGTCGAGATTTATGTGTTATTACCGCTATTAAACAACAAAAGGATCGATCGATCGAAATTTTCGTTGCGCCAGTTCGCAATAGAACGGCCGAATCCCCCGTTTTCAAACGCTCTGGTATTCTTGGAATACCGCGAACTTACTGTACTTCAAACACATGCATACTCTGGTTGTGTAGAATGGCGAACGTAAAAAAACGATCGACGTGCGAGAAAGCCTATTTTGTTGCGTGTGAAGATTTTAATAGTCTTGCTAGATGTAAAACAGAAGTGTGTGTCGCTAAGGAATGCAAGATTGGCTCGTAGTGTGTATTAACCGCATTTGATCGTTTGGTAAACTAAAAAAAAAAGAGGAAAATACGAAATAAAGAATGTGTCGGGCATCGATGTCGGAATGGCGACCGATAGACAGGGATCGGTTGAGAAGTTTGGCGTGGAACCCAATAGATTGTCAAGGAATCACTTTCAGAACGATCGGATCCGTCGGCAAAAGAAACAGAAGGACTATACAGCATAGTCGCGACGGAAGTTGTAATTTGCCTGTGGCCAGGCCGTGTCAAATCGAGACAAAGTACTACAACGGTAGTAGGACCGAGTACAATGTGAGGAAGGACTTTTACTATACTCGTAACAACAGAATATTGATAGGCAGTAACGTGGACAGTGGCCTCGGGGAAAGCACGCCGCAGGAATTCTCAAGCTGCTGCTCAAGCTCTGCCGACAGCGCTAAACCCACCCGTGTAGTACGTATCTTTTTTCGCTTGCTTCTACTAGAATAGAACGTTATCCATCCGTTTATCCACGTTTGGTTTCGAGTGGGACGCATCACTTTCCGCGGCGCACCCAACACTCGAGTATAATCGTGTAAACCACGAAGAGCGGTGCCGCTGGAAAGTAATGGGTAACATTTTCGCTTTACGTAGTCCAAGCTTCTCGCTTTTTAAAAGGAGGCCAAAAATTAAATCACAGATGAAAGTGTATTTTATTAAGATCGCACTTTGTTACACGAAAGTCTTTTAGAAATACCTAAGCGCTTTTCACGAATACATATGGTTAAGGCTTGCTACTCCTTTCTCCGCTAGTTACAGCATTTTAACCAGCTGCCGTGAAGTTCCTTCGGTTGAAAAGGGATAAAGACAAAATTATAATTGATTTAATAAATTGCTGTCGCTAGGACGTAGTGTTGTATCGTACGATTCTTTGCATAGTACATTAGTAAACTAGTTTTGTTTGGTATAGACGCAAATGCAATTAGGGGGAGAGGTACGCTATGAACTGTCTCCGAACCAAGAAATCTACCCTCCCGTTGATACTACTCTGGACGCTGTTCTGCAGCCCATTATATCGTAAGTGCTTTCTTTTCGTTGCTTTGTGCTTCTCTTATATTAATGACCGAGAAGGAGTCGATTAAGATTTTAGTCTGGCTTTATTAATACCTAACGCGTTACACGCTGCTAAGTACTTTACTTACCGTTGCGATCTTATAATTCGACTTTCTAAGAAGTAATGGTGTCTATCACGTAAATATTAATAGACTAGGCTCTTGTGTTCGTACGTTTTGTCTGAGAAATTGATTCTCCTTCGAACGCACGCGTATCTTCGTGACAATATATTCTGCTTTGCATTGTTCCAGAACTTTAACAAGGAGGCAACGGCACCGCCCGAAATGAGCGTGAAGCTTTAAATAAATACAAAATGGACATTTATGCACATATTGTATATTTAAGAACGTTTTTATACCTCATTCAAATTAAATATCTATAATCCCATCAGTCACTGAGAATATTATAAAATGAAACATAAACGATGAATTAAATGCGCAGCAATTTCATTCCTTATTTAAAATGAAAGAGATGTCCCTAATCTTATCTAGTCCTTCGTTTAGCTCTCTTTAGACGCCATGTGCCTCATCAGGTTCGCTATGAACTTTTCCATCTTCTTCAGGTCCTGCGCTATCTCTGTCTTGTACTGCAGGCACTATGTCAAAAAAAATTGTAGTATTTAAATACGTGTTTAGGAAGTATAAGGTGAGTCGCTTTAAGGGTGGCAATTACCGTTCGATTATCTGTAAGCTTTAGACATAGAACACCTTTACTATGGCAATATTTCATTGAATACCGAGCCTGAAACAAGGAAACAATAAATTATAAACTTATATTCACGAACCTATTTATGAATATAATGCCTGTATATGTAAATCTTAATCATCATAACTGTAAACTAATATCGAAATAAATGAAAACTTTATACAGTAACGAGTATCATTACTTTCTATCCTAACACGCTTAAATTTTAAGTATCAAATATTTTGAATGATTCCTTCCATGCATAAACGCAAGAATCCTCAGTAATTTATGGACACGCATTTATGGCTATCATGCCTTGATCGTTGAAGGCTGTGAATCAACGCTGTTTGACGCGCGGCAAGTTATAAAAAATAGTTTATTTATTATTTTTTTTTGCATTTTGAAGATAATAAAGATCGCTTACCGAGGCATTACAATTCATTAAGCAATGATTTTCGATGTTAATAGAACTAATTTGTTATGTTTAAAAAGGACGGAATCATTTTAAGAGTGTCCAAAAACTGTTGAAGATGCAAAAAGAAACCGTAACTAACGAAGGCGAAAACTCAGCTATACATATTCTCAATATTTAATGAAGAAATTAAAAATTAATTCGATCGGCAATGAAGAAATCTAACACATTTCTGTATTTTTTTATCGACGACGCTTTAGTGTTCATGAACTGTATAAAATTTCGAAACGCTATTAAGTGCAATAAATAAACAATTTTGTTGTTGAAAATAGATGCATAATGATTTGTACAGCCCCGGTAAGAGACCCAGGACCTCAGATTAGTAATAATTCCTTCATTTATTTGCTATTGCCTATGGATATTATACATACATTTTCAACCACCGGATCGTTTAAATATTTATTTAGAATTCTACGCTCCCATCTCAAATTCGTTTAGTTTATGGACCAAGAAACGCTATTGCCATCTAGCGGTGAAAAGTACGACCAAAAGCAGCATGGAAACACGCTATTAATTGGCGTTCTTTCGATCAGATTGTTTCCTTTCATATCCTGGCATATGCCTGCTCTTACATCAAAATATTTCCATCCATTTCCTGACACTGGCCAGTTTTTGCGCTCCAAATTTTCCATCTGCTGCCAGGCATTGACGTGTTTTCACGTCGCGATAGCAGAGAAAGTATTGACCCACACGTACTCTCTAAGGACATTTGAATCCACTGCCAACTGCAACGTAGATTTTACCAGATTTCATGTATATAAATGAATTTGTAGCATCTACAGCAAATGAAATGATCTTATTTGCAGAAAATATTGATAATTTTTCAGTTTATGATAAATAAAGGTGCAGAAGAAATGAAAAATTGGACAATAATTTCCCAGCGGTCACACGTGAAGTAGGCTGGAAGACTTGAGATGGCGTTTCCGGCGCCTCGCTGTCAGAGTTAATAAATAATACTCCGCCGGCAATACAGAACGACTCCTTTGATCGCAGCGTATTAAATATTTAAAGTAACCTTCTATCTATTTTTTGTTAAAGCAGTTCATATATACTCCGTTTTATAAACGGGATATTAAGTTCGCCGGTGTCACCGCCAAAATGGCCACAGCGTTTTTTGGTTAAAATTAACAGAAGGCATACAGATCCGATAACATCCCAAAATGTAATTAATTACAATTGTACATGTGTATAATTCAACATTACTTTCCCGTTTGTAAAAGTAGTTGAAATAAAATATTTTGTTTACTTCGAAGAAATGACGTGTCACGTTGAAACATCAGTCAACCCATATAATGTAGTAAATTGTTTTAAATTATTGAATGAAATATGTTAATATAATACAATTATTGTAAGCCACGGAAAGCGTCCCACATTTATTCGTTGGAATTATAGTAAAATTAATATAAACTGAATTAAAACTCACCTTCATTGGATCCTGAAGGTATAACCTCTCGGCACCCTTTTCGAACTCTTCCCACGAACTTAAATATGTCATTTTACTCACTAATAAAAAAAACAGTACAGGCAAATATGTATGACAGCAGTCTTTTTATTATAAAACTGAAAGCTTTGTTCAACGCATTGCCAGAAATGATAGTATTTATCAAAACAGAAGTCGTGTTGGAAGCGAAGCAACTGCTCTGCTGGAACCTGGTGCAAGGATCGGGAAACTTCATGAGCATTGCTAAAATTCATCACTAGAGGGCTACCAGTAACAAGAATTTCTCACAAGTTCGTTATTACGCTAAACACCATGAAACAACAAGATTTCCAAGTTCAAAAGTTTCGCGCGTTTAAACTAGGCTTGTAGCTTTGTATGATAGGATGCTTCAGAATATTGTTGAAATGAGTTACTGAGTTTACAAAGTTATGGGATACGCTAATTTAAACGCAATAACTTTAAGTGCTGATTTTATCCCTTCAGAGTGAATATCTGCAGAAAAAAATTTCTCCTTGCATACTCCAATACGCTCTATATTCATACGACGTTTCATTGAAATCAGAATTGTCCTTGTTCTTGAATGTTTCCTTGTCAGTGTGGTAGGAGTAGGAATACCGAAATCGCGAAGTCTTTGGGTGCAGTTTAGTTTGATCTTGCGATGCGGTAGGACCCCTCCTGCGGTGCTCAAACATTTCCGTGTTTGAGAGTTACTCTTACGTCAGTTTCCTTTAAAAAGTAGTGATCTCTAATTTTCATTTTAAGATTTCAACGTAAATAGAGCTTTACATATAATAAAATTCGATAATAATAATTATTCAACTTCGGTTTTCGACAGTAGTCGGCAATAGTGAGCACATTTCTTTCTAATTTTGTGAAAAATACGGTAGTATTACAAAATCATTGGTCGAATAATTTTTTATAAAGTCCTCTCAGCTTTTATATCGCGCAATTCTTAAACTGAATTTACAAAAATGCGTTAATTTTTCTGTCGTTTGGATCGGACGCCATATTGTGTATGCGCGCGGATTTGTGCGCAGAAAGTGAACACCGGGGAATGCGAAAGAATAGTTTGAATTTAGTAGCTCGTGTGATTTGTACGTCGAAAAGTGTGTTAAGTGATTAGTGTTGCAATTAATCAACATGGAATGCAATTATTACAATATACATGCAAATAAATAAGAAATACAATTTTAAGCGAAATTAAAGTCAAGTGCTTAAATTAAAGCAAACTATGCTTAGTACGCTGTATATTTTTTATATTAAATATAGGCATTTAGAGATTGAAAAAATAAAAAACTAACGATATATATTTTTAAGCATTGGTTTTATTGCATGCATCTTTGCAAATAAATAGTATTACAAAATAAAATTCATGATACAAAAGTCAACTCGTTAAATATTGTCGCAAACGCTTTCATCTGTCACAAAAGATGCTTGAACACCGATTAAAAACAATTCTATAAAAGAAACATGTAAAATTAAGTTTCTTAAATTAGTTACTATATTAATACGAACATCATTTTTTTAAGAGGTAGACTTTATGGAATGTTCAAGTAAAATTGGCATTCTTTCGGAATATTTTCTCGTAACAATGTAAATATCCATTTAACTTGAAAATATTTACATTTTGACGCTCTACATTTGTGTCAGCACCATTAGCATCATTAGTAAGTTACAGTTAAATGCTCCGTAATTGTGTAAAAATAGTTTGTAGCAGCCGTATTCTCAACAAGTACATCGTATTTGTATTTTTTCAAACACAAGATAAAATATTTAGTCGCATATATAATATGAGTTTTTGTACTTTCGGTTAATGACACATTCAAAATCGTTTATAGTCATAAGGAATAGTAAAAATACTGACGAAAATAGCATTTATAGTGTTATCAGTATTAAGCTGCAGTTTTGCAATATCTACGTCCACAATGCGGTCGGCATCATGCCCTCTACTGTGCCAGCAGCAGGTTTCAGATCCTCATTGCATAGAAAGTTTATTGGCATATTTACCAAATGACCCTAAAAGTAAGAAAGCTAGAAATTTCGCAAAAGTAATACGTATTATAATCCTTCCGATTATTTGTACCTTAATTTTATCAACCATTTCTTGAGCTAAATGGGGGTCCGTTGAACAAAGGGATTCCTCATCTTGGTACTGTTTTAACATGGAAAAATTTACCACTTTATCCGTGGGAATGCAGTGAAATACTTCTTCATATATCTCCGTATTCTGATTGCTTCTAGCGCACCACACGTCTCTATAGAACGACTTCCTAATCAGATCCGTTACATCTATTTCTTCATTCGTCTTGAGTAGCCCTAAATGTTCAGAAATTAGTTGCTTGCGTAATGATCCCGCAAATTTACCGCAAGGGAACGGTATGTCGTTCATTCTTCCGTCATCGAACTCTCGATCCTGCAATCATGCGGCGATGTGAAATTGTTCAAGGTTGTAGCTGGTAAAGGATAAGGTTAAAGCATTCGTGACCGGGGTCAATAGTACATACATGAATTATTACTGCAATCTCGCTGTCTCTTGTCGCTACCATGCTTCTATCATTAATATTAGCTGAGCCACAAATGACCGTATTGTCATCTACGATTAATAACTTGCTGTGAACGTAAATTAGTTCCGTCACCAATGTACCATTTAACATTGCGTGCTGCCTTAAACCGTGGAATGTAATGTATTCCGTAGGGTCTTCTATTCCTGCTTCGATAAGTCGGTTCAGAATAGCATCTTTGCCCCTATTTGTATACGAAGAAATATAATACGTAACTTTAATTTCAAGCTGGCTTCAGACGCGATATTTACCTCGATATCGAAGCATAATTCCAATGAGTTATAGCGCGTAAGGCTGTACCACTTGGTCCTCCGACTTCGCCTTCGAAACCTGGTAGTAATGGCATTACAACGAATACCCTAAACACTGCACCTTCTCTGTGGGCTCTTATGATTCGTTTCAATAGAGTTTCTCCTATACGGTTTCTCACAGCAGTTCGTTCCATAGATGCGAGTGTTATAAAGAATTGATTTTCTATGTATATGTACCTAAAAAGGAATTCGAGGAGTAAGCCTTTAAAGTACACAGGAGTTACCTGTAAAAGTTATTTATACCTCTCAGCTTTACTGATAGCATTTATATAAGCCTCTTGTATACTTCGCTCTACTGTTTCGGAATCGAGAAAACCAGCAGACCAAGAGCTAACTGATCGTAGCACTTGACAATCGACATTGTGCAAAGCAGCTTTTTCAATAAATGGTGCGTAGCTTCTGCAATCGTTGTACGACTTTGGAAGTAAAAATGGATAGCTTGGGTTCAATTTTGCCTTTTCCATCTATGAGCAGAAATTGGACGCATGTTACTTTGCGATTAAATTATCGAGAACTTATAAACCTTTACCTTAATCGCGTTCCAACGTTGAATGAAGTGTCGAGCAATATCCCTAGCTGATGCGCCTTGCACCATAACTCCCATATCGTGCCATGGCATTCTGGGAGTTGTGCCTCTATCTACTAAATCTTGATAGGGTTTTTCGAGATCGTTAAAATCTTTAACAATAAAATTCGTGTAGTCTTTTCCAAGCCATAGTTTAGCTGCACCTAAATACTCTGTGGACTCTTCCTCTCCGTTATATATCATTGGCTCGCAAGTTTCAATTGGAGTTAACATCATACCACTGAGAATGTTTCAATAATTTTTTAGCGACATAAAATTTGAAATATCACGTTTTTCAGGGACAAACATGTTTACCTATCTACATCATCTTCGTCGCTACTTCCTTCAGTTGGATTATACACCATGCTGATCAGTTCCTGTCTTTTTAATTTTATGTTTTGCCTGACTTTGCCCACAGTATCTTTTGCCATATTAAATAGATTCTTCCGTTCTGAATTTGGTGTATTACATTTCATGGTATCGATATCTTCCGGTGTCTGCATTAATAGTAAATCCTCGGGACTTAATTGTGGTAATGTTAGTGGCATTATTGCTTTGTTTCTTCTCATATGCCTTAACAAGTAAATTTATTTTTCCAATTTCAATTCACTTCCTCACGTCGCAATTTGCGAAGAATATATTAATATAAAAGACTTACAATGCAGGTATAGATTTTGTTGTAGCCATTACGATTGTATTAGTTGCAATAGCTAATGGCAGTAAGACGTGCTTATGTGCATTCGAACACTGTATCTTTTTACTGCTGGTATTAGTGAATTTACCTTTGGATGGGATATAAATGCTAGAGTGATGAGTCGAACCTACGATTAATGAGAATGTAATTAATTTAGTGGCGATTGAAACTGCAACTGTCTAGTTTCATTTACCTAAATCGATTAATCTGTGTTCGTTATTATCCCATCGGCCATAGCATAAATCAATGCCACCGACAAATGCAATGCTTTGATCTACAACTACAATTTTTTCATGATGCGCCCAAAGAAACACGCCCACTCTTGCATGATCCGGGTGACGCAGTACTTTTATATTCTCTGGGCATTTCTCGACAAGACGTTGTTTACTGTAGTAACTGTTTATGCCTAGCGCGACTTCTACTTCCTTATAGATCATTACAAACACCTTTACCCCTTCTAACTGAATAAAAAAAGTCATTATTCTAAACAAGGATTATAATAAATCTTAACGGATATAATAAGTCCTGATACAATAGCTCGGTTGAATGAGAGTTATAAAAAACCAATCCTTTATACTTACAGCTTTTCTTTGTAAGATCTTATCCAGTCGCCAATAATCGCTATCAATCGCTGGCCTTTTCATGTAAATCTCAGGTGATAACCACCAGTCTGCAATAAAAATTTCTTCCTTAGCATTTTCTAAGGCATCTGCGACGGCAGACATGTAAGTTGATCCATCGACAAACCAAGTGGCTGGTATAGATGAACGATAAGGTGCGAACGAATTGTGTTGATTTGATTGTATAAAGTCTCGACCTAGAGTGATAGAATTTAGTTGCTTAAATTCTAAAATGTTAGATTTTCTGCTACTTCGATAACTTACCTTCTTTGTTACTAACTTCCTGTATAAATTCCATCCATTCTTTGGCTTTTCGTCTTGTCCAACACTTAATTACGATGTGCCTACTAAGATTTACTATTTGCATACCATTTCTTAAACCCGTTGTATACATTCCGAAACTAATTCCAAAACCATTATCCATTAAAATTACTGATTTTATGCTACCATCTTTAGGCCTAATGTAGGCGATAAACGTATCTTTAACGACAAGATGTCGAGAATGCCATTTCGCACAGAGATATGTACAAAAATTATTGCACTTAATGCAACACATGCCCTCGAGCAGACCGCAAAAGTTACATCTACTTTTTGCACCCGATCCAGTTCGTTTTAAAATCATTCCTTCTTTGCCCTTCATTCCCAAATCTGCTACGAACGTTAAATGCGAGATCTCTAAAAAATTGATCTGAAAAGTATTTCACACATGTTTATACGTGTTATGTTTCTTAGCTACTGATAATCCATCGACTTACAGTTTCAGGATGAAGCAAATAAAGTTTGATTTGTAATAAATTATAGAAGTAGTCTTCTAATACTCTCTTCCTAAAGTCCAACTGCTCGTAAGGCACTAGAACGTCGGGCTTATTTGGAAACCTGATAAATATTATTCGTTTTATTGTTCTCTTCCACGGTGAAAATGCTTCTTACGAACGAGCGTATGAGCGTACCTTGGCAGAGCACCGGAACGACCATTTCTTTCCTTCGCGCCTCCTAAGCTTTTCAAGCTGTGTCGTCTCTCTCTGTGACTTTTGGATGGGAAAGGTATATCTAAGCTAGTACGGTATATTTTCAATTGATTGTGCAAATTCTGAATGTGTTTGTAGCGCTTTTTAATGGTCCACGTAAAAGGACCATGTCTAAATTCTATGGTGTACAGATTCGGGTTCAAAGGATGTGTCGTTACGCTACGCTCGTTATCTATGATCTTCACATGCACTTCCTTGCCGGGAATAAATATATTACGGTTCTGACTTTTGAATTTCTTTGGTAAGTCATGTATGGCGGAGAAAGGTATCACGTCAAGGTGCTCTAAGGATTAACAAAAAAAGACAACACACAGGTAGATTTTATTAACATACTCAGGGTGGCAAGTCAGTTAGTGGGTATAACAGACATCAGGGACAAGACAAATGATTATAAACTTACCTCCGGTGTCAGTATGTTCTGCATTTTGCACATCCGCGCTGCCATCGTTTTCATTAAGCGTGATTTCCAAAGACTCTGGTACACATAGCGCATCGTCGAACTCTGGGTCTTGAGAAATCGATCGATCCGCAGTTCTCTCTTCGTTTGACATGTTGCCAGACATTATTCCTACTATGTTACAAGACCACAAATGTATACTAAACACGCGTAGTTAAGTTGAATCTTTGAACTGTATAAGATATCGACACCTTAACAGTCTCTTCTGCAGAATTGGTTTCATTAAGTGGCACCGATGCGAAGAACTTATGCAAAGAATTCTGAGTTGGATTAAGAAATGCAAGGAAGTGATCGAGGGGAATGAAAAGACATAGGGAACACTTTAGACACACAGGTATATTTCGTTAGTACACAGGTGGAATACAATTGATTGAACAAAGGAGGTACTATGACACAGAAGTCTTGGATTTTCTTGACTCAGAAAAAAATCTGACGCACGGCAGAGGGGTATAGAATGTTGGCTATAAATCTAGTTAAGTGTAATTTACCGGAATGAGAATGAGTTTCTTGCGGATGTTTTTCAAGATCTACGATACATAACATGTAAACGAGGATTACAGTAACACATACTGCCAACATTTCTATCGTAATTCATCCACGAAAGAAAAATGGGCATCATGTTGATAAGTGTATGATATTGTAAAAGGATACGGATTATTTATATTTTAAATAGCACATGTCACAGTAGTGGGATGGTAAATATAAAGTACTTAGTTCCATAAGCAGTTTTCGGGATAATGAATCTTATATGATATCGCCGGAGTTTAATAAATAAGCTACTCAGATAATTCCATTATCGTAGGAAATTAGCGGAATTGATTACACGCGCGATGCGATCGATGTTCATTATATATGACACCTCACGTCACCACATACTTATATACATACTCCATACGTATTTTCATAGATCGTAGCGATCTAAGAATGTACATCCTATCGGTATAGTAGACATGCTGTATTCTTACGTGCGTAATGTGAACACAGAATTACAATAATTATACTTCTAAACTACAATGGTATATTTTCGATATTCTCAATTCATTATTGATCGATAAAACTTTCCCTTTTCCTATGTTTTTTCTGTTCTTTATGCTTATTGCAATGATCTAGGCGCGATCACTCTGTTTTACCGGTAGTTGTAGAAATCCTGTAACGCGCACCAAGCAAGCACTTTCGTTCAACTTTCTTCTCGTCTACGAATATTTTACTTTTGACAATTATGTACTTTTAATCGTTAAAAATTCTCCTTTAATGCACATTTAACTCTCGGTTCTTTGATCCATCCGTGTGTGCAAGTACTTATCAATAAATAACATAAAGAGGAACTAATCACGAGACTCGATTAATCATGGTCATGTTGCATAATTGCAGAAAAGTTTCTAGCATATATCACGTCCCAATTGCCTTCTCACTTTCTTTATACGAGCATACTGATTAAACTATGAATTCTTACACAAGTGTAATAAAGTATGCTAAATGTATGCAGTGTTTATTTAAAATGAAATCGAAAGGACAATTTGAAAGGTAGTCTGTAAAATATCCACTTTTTCTTTCGTGCACTTCTGAACGACTGTTAGTATTTATATCGTTTAAAACTGCTTGAAGATTCGTGTATACTGGTATTATCAGCGGTATCTTATCGCTGTCTAAATGTCGAATGAAAGTGATTATGCTACCTATATACACGTGGCAACACGAAATATGCAGTACTTCTTAAATGTCAACGATTTCGTTTGCAACCATAAAAGATTCGTTTATACAATTCATTTCGAGCGTTTTTCTTCTTCGCGAATTCCAAAGAAAACATTAAAATTCTGTGTCGACATTACAAAATATATTTTTGTAAAAAAAATGGCACGATAAAAATGATTACTTGCGTCCCAGTTATCTCCGTTGTGAACACAGATGCCGGACTGTGTAGACACGAATAGTCTACCAATCATTAATTAGAAATCACGATTCCCCACAGATTTCTTCCGTTAATTTTTGTTTTACGAAATGATTTGTTATCAGAGCTCCTCAACGTTGAGCACTTCGTTTCAAGTGAGGCAAATTATATTATTGCTTCCACTTAAATCGAATGGAATTGGAATTGATGAGATTAGGATTGTTAGAGAGTTCTTATTGTTAGTTTAATAACAATCGTGTCTGACCTATGCGTGGCGTCGATATCAGGCGCAGGGAAAAGTGGAACGCTTTACAAAGGGTTCGAAATCGTGTAACCTCGTTCTGTGCTAGTATCACGAGCACGTGAAACGTTGCGTTCGCAATTCGAGAAAGATTTTTCTTTATATTACGGAGTATGGACAGGAAACGAGCAAACCGGTCGATTATTAGACGGCAAATGTTCGGTTCTGTGATCCACTTTCGAATTGGCACACAAAGCATCGATTTTGTTCCTGGATTAGAATGTCAAGGGAAAGCTGCGTAATGTGCACGTAATGGAACATTAATTCAAGAACAAAACAGTCTTTTGTTTCTTCTTCGTATTGCAGAATTAGTAACGTTCTCGATGCTCTCCGTTTACTTTGTAAATTTCTCACATTTATATAAGTTTTATACAATCGTAGATTGATAACGAGTAGTTTATTTAAATTCGAAAACTTGAACATATATATATATATATATATATATATATATATATATATGTAGATTACAGGGGGTTGATGGAGAATTAATGATTATGTTGAAGTTTTGAAAATAGACATTGTGTTTCTATATTGTACCTGATGTATATCTATGAGTTGATTAGAAAATTAAAAAAGAATTTACCTCGTTGCGACACGTATTATCTGCCCGTGTCATCTATGTCCCAATTAAGATACATCAGACGCATATGAATCAGGACCGTTTAGAAATTGGATTACATTCTAGATCTCATGTGATTGCGTCAGCCGAAGTTCTAGATTCTAGATTTGGAGACGTGTTTTCTGTCTCAATTTTTATAGAAATATCTCATTGAATTCTAATTAATTGCGTTGTGAATTTGAATTTTTGTGTATTATTTCCAATGTACTCAAAATGTAGCTATCATATTGTTAAAATAAGAATTTTAGTTGTTTATCAGTTTATCTGTTTCGTTTCGTTTCGTCGAAATCGCTGCAAAACAAAAGAAACTTCTTTAAAAAGTTCCTTTACTGATCCACCTGTAGCGTCATATATAACGCATATTTTTGACTAAATAAACATGTTTTTTAAAGCTTATGATTCAGCTTCAAGACTCAGCTTCAATTAATTTTTTTGTCATTAATTCAAAAAGGAGTGCTTCATTTTCGACAAAAACGACTGCCTTGGGCCTAAGTACCCTTCATTAGAATCAGAGACCTACTTTATTCATGGTAGGTTCATTAGTTTCGTCATTAGTGGGATGCAGCTTCAATTTATATACGGATTTATTTATTTTATGGCATTTATCAACAGTTTCGTCAGCCCACAATTGACGGGCCTAGTGGAAAACAGGCACATGCCACCGTTTCGTGATTTTTTTACCTACAAATTTTCGTACTTGTTGTTTTCATATATTGTTCAAAATGTCACAGTTTATAGTTGTTCATAGATTTCTATGAAATAAAAAGTTCTCAAAAATATGTGTAATTCTTCTTGAAAAAAAATGATGGATCCTTAAGAAACGAAAATTATGCATATGTGGCGTGCGCTTATTTTCCACTGAGCCCCACAATTTCGTAATTCGAAAGACACCTACTTAAGTGACTTTAACCTTCTGCGATGTATCAAATATCGCAAAAGGAACTGTCATGTTGTATATAAATGTGACATTCGATCAAAATGTTCCCATATTAAATGCACGTTATTTCATTCGCCCTTGGCATTTGCTTTATTCCCCCTAATTGATCAGAACCGTGATTGCCTTGTTATTTTTAACTGCGTGGGAATCTTCGTACCACACATTAAAACCACAATTTGGCCCCCCGAAATGTGACATTCTTCGTAAACACCATAAACTGCTTTTACAAAAATACCTCCATTAATTACAGCACATGCAACTATAAAACAAGAAGATGGCAAAGGAACATAAAACCCCAGTAAAACCTTCATCCCAATCTCTATTATTATTCCATCCGAAATTTCGCTGCACTTTCAAAAGATCCCAAAGCCGGAAGACCCTAAGCATAATTTTCAATCCCAACCGTGTGCAAAGCTTGGGCGATGTATGATGAAACCACCTTCCTAGCAGAAAGAGAAAAGGAGCCAGGCATCGGATGGGCACAGACTCAGAAGCCCGCCTCCGAGATCGAAGAGTGAGGACAGCGGCTTTGAATTTTCGCTGGCACCGCGGGGCCCGCATCGATACACAAAGTGTGCCCCGGTAATCGACCGTATATCCGTGTGTATAATGCTATACACGTACGTATGCCCGGCTCGCAGGAAGTCACGCATATCAAAGTAGCTATCAGTCAGTAAGAGGAACGAGGCGACACGCTGTCGTGGGAGGGGAGGCTCTCTCGAGGTGTACCTGTCCTCGGGGTAGGGGCACCGTTTACCACGCAGAGAGCAACGCCGGTGGTGGAGGTGGTGGTGGCGAGCCGTAGAGCCGGGCGAAAGGGAAAATGGTCGGGCGAACGCTTTTTTTTCTCCCCCATTTACACCCAGGTTTTTTGACACGGCCGTCGTTCGATCGACTTCCATTTGTCTCCGAGCATTCCGCCGACTAAGGTCCGAACACGCGCGCTCCACCGGTGCAATTCGTATCTGTCGGGAAGATGCGTGACGCTCGTCTCCGTCCGACCTAACTAATCGACCGGTCCCATCTCGCGAGTTCTATCGTGGCCGATCATCCGAGTCCACCATCTCGTTCACATTTCCCCAGATCAGTGCTCCCCTACGGCAAACTCTTCCTCGTTCGTGCGTCACGGGTTCCTCCGCCACGAAGGTACCATCGTTTCATCCCCGCGTGTCGTGAACCACTGTGATCTCGATCTGTGCGCGACATAAGGGCCACCCGGAAGCGTCCGCGACGATCTGTGCGCCCTGGTGAACTGAAATGAGCCATTGGATAAGGCTGGTCTAAGAAGTCGCAAGGTGAGCGTGAGTCAACCGCGGATGAACCGATAGAACGAGGCGAGGGTTTTCTTTTGTGCTCGCCATGAGAAAATCCGCGGAGGTCGTGTATGGTAACAAACGGAAGGCAAGATGTACCTCGAGATTGTGTTCCATTTTTCATTATTTGCGCTGGTTTTAATTGCTCCTAAACACTGGAAATGAGTCTCGAGGTTGCTGGACGGGAATAAAGTTCTTAGACCAGTTGCGCGATCGTTGTTCTTGTTCAGAAATTAAAGAGTCCTTGTAGAACACTCCGTAAGGCGCCAGAAATCAAATTCTATACTATAGTATTACCATTGGTACGTAGAACATTTTCAGATAATTTTTTTTTTTTAATTTTGCCACTTACAGTGTTTTCTGCAAGGACTCTTTAATTAGGTCTATTGGAACACTTTGTTCCGTTTCGCTATTCAGTGACTGTAATGCGAAACTAAAACGATTAAGAAAAAAGCCTTGAATGTATCAATTAGCTGGTCGGCGATCGATCGCGCAAGTTCCCTGTGAATAATCGTGGTGGGAAACTCGACGGTGGAAAAGCTCGCCGATTCGATGGTTCTTGGCAAAAAGCCGCCAGGAATCGCAGCTCAGGTTCCGTGATCGCCACGGGAACCGGCCAGAGTTGCAGAATATTAGCCGAGCGGCCGCGGAATTAACTGACCGTTGCCTGTAACTCGGTGGACTACCGAGTCCACTTTCACGTGCGCAAACTTCCAGATGTTCCCGCCGTTTCTTACGTAAAACTCGGTTACCTGGAGCGGACCGTGCCGAAATGATTGTTTCGGTGCGACGAGAATCTGTGGCCCGCTACCCAGCAACGATTACAACTCGTCACGGAACTTTAAATCGGACAATAACGCTGAAAATTATTCCCCTTATCGTGATATGTACACTCGTTGCGTTCCAAATAACACGCGACAGTATTCAGGTCCCTTTTACTGTAATATTCTTTTTCTTCTTGAGTTAGAACCGTAGAGTAAGGAAATTCTTGTCGCGAGTGAAGGTGGTGTTTGGTTTTGGTAGAGAAGATAACAATATGGTGAAGAGATTTGAGGTGTTGATTGCACTTGCTCTAAAGAATACTTCAGGAAAGGAGGAACAGTGTAGAAGAAAAGTAGAACCTTTTAGCACCTTCTAATTTAATTCTCCAGTAGCTTAAAGTAAGGATCTATTTTTTCCTAACATCGAATTCTCTTCGTTTCAAAAATATCTGCCTGGCAAAGTTACATAAGAGAGATGAAATCGTCACTCAAAAATGTTTGACATTTCATGGCGATGTTTGACGTCAGAGGGTTTTTTAAATGGACGCGTAGCGTAGAAAGTTCGTACCTTATCGAGTGTGAAACATTCGCGGATTAGTTTAGTACGGAATATGCTTCACAATCGCGGGCACAACCTGATACATGCGGCTATATCGAGTCCAAGAGAATTTACTTTCGATTCGCGCGTAACCGATTCGTGGGCACGAACGATCGTGGAAAGGGATCGACTCTGGCACTCTGCTCCCAAGACCGTTTTTAGCTCGACGATCGTAATACGTTACGAACGAATTAATAGCTTCCCTTTTTTAGGCAATAAGAACGATGTTTAGTCGTTGATAAGCTGCTTTTTCTGACTGTCTGCTCTTTTTTCGTTTGCTATCACCGATCGAATTTAATTGTTAATACAAGTTTCGTGCGTTATTCTTGTAAGTTCAGTCATAAAGTCGGTAGATTTCTGATTTTTTATTGATTGTGAGGGTATGACAGTGACTTTTTCCCTGTAGTACTAGATATATTAGTGTAATATAGAATGTTCTGTAATTTGAGGACCAATCGAAGGAGGTAATTCATAATTAAAACTAAATCCTTGTGTATAAAGCGTTTTCGAAAGAATTCTAGTTGTGTAGACTTTCTTAAATTCCAATTCAATGACTCCAAATATAGGTCTCCATTTTTTACTCATCGCGTTATATTGAAGCAGTACTTGATTTTGAGGAGTGAAAGTCGTCTGTAGTTCAAAGGAACACCTGCACAATCTACTGAAACGTTCCTGGACAGCCATAAAGGATTCAGCCTAAAACATTCTAAACAATTTTTAAATTGATATCTGTAAATGTCAAGCACTATAAACGAATGTACTTACGTGAACCTCAATTTCATGACTTCACATATGTTCATAAATATGGAACGAGGAAGACAGCGCTTTGTGCTGAAACTCGCTTAGTAGGACCAAAACAAGTGCATTCTATGAATCTTTAAAACCAATTTCTTCGAAAACGCCGCTCCTCGAAGAAAATCGATTTTTTCATCTTACTTTTGGAAAACTTCTTTGCTCGAATGTGCAACGAATTATAGAACGTCCTTTGTGAAGAATTATTTGTGATAAAAAAGTATAGGAATTGTGTAAATTATGTCATAAAAGTGGAGGTGTTTGGGTGTAGAAGCGGGATAAGCAAAACGTGAATGGGCGATGTTAATGAATCGTAAGGCAAAGCGATCGAGTCTAACGGTATTTCGAGTACGGTCGTCGATCCGTGGTTGATCTTGATCTTCCTCCACTACTCGTCTATCTTCGTGCCGAGGAAGGAAAGAGGATCGAGAGAACTCACGATCATCACGACTCGCCGCTTGCTCGAGACGATCTCGTTAGATCACCGTTTGTCAAATCTTACACACCTGGCAACCGATCTTTTATTGGCAATTTGCGCGATTTACTTCAGCAAAAGTGTGTTGTAGGCGAGCTATTCCACGATAAATAATGTGCTGAGAATGTTTTCCCAGGTTTCCTCCAAGTAACCCGGTTTCATTAGAGAGGTTCTATAAAATTTCAAGTAGATAGGTTCTATAAAATCTGTGCATTTAATCATGAAGGAATTAAAAATGAGGAAAAACGATTCAAATCATTACCATAATATATCAGGTGATTTATCTAATTTGATAATTCGAAATTACTCGCCAACTGTTTATTATGCAAAAAATTATTCCAACAGATTTTAGTTATATTTTAAGTAGTGTGATATCCATAGTTAATGAGATATTTATAAAATGAGTCTTACTTTAAGTGAATCATTAATTTTGAGAGTAACATATTTGATATTCCCTTTCAAAATCATCGATAAAATGGAACATTGTAAAGAGTTAATTATCTTTAGGATCATTCAATTTTTACTCAAACAATTTCTCCATACAACGAGCAGCTTGGGAGTACCTAATTTTAATTTAAGATTGAGTTAGAACCGTCCAACAATTTCTAAAGCTCCTAATCGAAATTCCA
Organism: Andrena bucephala; assembly: GCA_947577245.1. Lineage (NCBI taxonomy): Eukaryota > Metazoa > Arthropoda > Insecta > Hymenoptera > Andrenidae > Andrena > Andrena bucephala. The sequence continues at coordinate 7,375,429 of OX387719.1, forward strand.
AAAGCTCGAATGATTTCTGACGATATATTATCACAGACCGTTCCACTTTTTCCTTCATCGTCCACTACGATCCTCCAGGGAAATTTTCCCAGTATGATTATATTCACCACTTGGAGCAACGCGATTCCCCTCTGAGGAGTATTTTCGTAAGCCGATAAAACATCAGCGATATTTGCGCCCATTTATCTGCATCATTCCGTATAAAAGTTTCTTTTATAATTGAATTGAACATGATTACATTTATCGATAAGGGAATGATAGCCAAGTATCATTTGTATTCTACAAATGCACACTCGCGAAAATCACTTTGTTACGAACGAAGTCATTGCATAAGAAAATTATGCACCTCGCGCAACGTCCCAATAAGATTCAGCTTAAGTAGGATGCAGGCGAGTTACTGGCGTTTTCAACCCTTACTGCGCGTAGCAAACGAACCTTGGCCTTCTTTCGCGATGGTAGTGTTTGAGACAGTGGGAATATTTGCGAAACAACGATCGATCAGGGACCGTAAAAAGACAGAGTTTCGCGAATACCTACATCGCGAAGATTCGAAATCCAATCACACCTCTTTGAGTATCGGAGGATAACGATTGTGGTATTATTAAACAACGGTGTCGGTTATTTTTACTCGAGCAACGAAGGGAGGAAAGCGTTCTGTCACAACAGCGTAAGATAAAAATAAGGCTTGATCGATCTTCTTCATATAGTGACAAAGGGGGTAACCGAGTATTCATCCTTGATGATATAAAAATAGCTCGTTGGAATAATAGAAGACCGCGGGATAATTTAATATCAGGGGTAATTTCGCGAAGACCTTTCCGTAGGCGAGCGCAGGAATTACGGAGCTTTAATTACATTGTTAAGCGGTTCCACTCGGAAACGTATGATCTCATAGGTGTTCTCTTGCGTATAAGCACGGCTGCTGGCAATTACGGGCAGCGTTAACGGGCCAGGAATTACACGGGTAAAAGTGAATTTAAATCTGGAGAACGATGCTTCACTTTCACACGTGCATACATTAAAGTCTTCTAAGCCTTAAGTGAGCCTGTAGAATGAAGAAATTTTGACTCAAAAGTGCAAATGGAATTCTGTTCTTAGTTAGATTGCTTTAAGATGTTCAAAGTTAAAATGCCCACGGTGAACATTTTTATTAGGAAATATATAAAGTGAGGCAGATAGAGAGAAATGATTTTTGCCATAAACTAATATTTTCCTTGTTTATTCTTGCAGAATGGTGCGGAGGTTTTCGTGGTGCACGGTGGTGGCATTGGTGGTGCTGCTTTCCGTCACAACCGAAGGTCTTCGTGAGCGTAGTACTCAGGTGAGCGTGAGTTCTCGTAAAAGGATTATCAATGTATAAAAATAACATTCAGAAACAGATAAAAGTCTGAATTTACATCGTAAGCTTTTGGATACGTTCCCAATTGCTAATCACCATTAAAACGTGTAAGATTATTGAAATTAATTTTATTATGCAACACTTGCACTTCATGAGAATTATATTTGATGTCTCTGAATTATTACGCTGCGAAACGAATGTGAGGAACGTCCCTGAGGATACTCGTAAAGAGAGTACCTACTTTATATTTTAGTACGACTGTAGACATAAGCTTCATATAACCGCCAAGGAACAGGTCCCTTTCACGCGTCCACAGAATCGTGATTGTTTCCACTGCTTTTTTTTAAGTGCAATTCAAGAGTAGGTACATCAATTCTGTGTCAAGGATATCGCGTTGCGTTTGACACAGCGGCGGGCGTTAATTTTTACTTCTATCCTTTTCGCGAAGGCTACCGAGCCACTGGAACGGCTTAATCCTAACAATTTGAATGTAATCAAGGAGATGCGTCCGCTTAATTGCCGATCGAGGAAACAAGCTATTTGCTGGGGATGGTCCACGGCAGCGTGGCCCTGATACGAAAGGGAAATTCGCGAGTTTTATAATCGCAAACGCAGTGTGTTCCACCGCTCACCGTTATTAGATCACCACGCGACACACACCAATTCCGATATTTTACCTAAATTCGCAAACTATTAAACGGCAACTTACCGTTAAATGGCTCGTCTCAGGCGATGTAGTAAAGATGTCGAGTCAAAGGGGCCTAGTTAATGCGTGGATGTACAGACGTTTAAAGTGTTTGAAAGCAGCCGCGAGATTAGTAGTTTTCACTATAATAGTGGCGACTCTGGCTCCTGTACCTCACCATTTTCGAATTATTGAGACGCAAGCGTTTCAAACGGTTCGGTTGCAGAGATACAAAAAAAAATATGCCAAGAGAGGGATTTGATTGCATTACTCGGGAGATAGGAACGCGATGTTCGCCGTACATTTCTCCATAGAAAGTGTTGGAAACCGTTGCATCCACTTTCCATGAAATTGTCGTTAATGATGCTACGATTGTTTTGCTTGCGTCAGTCTAAGCGTAAACGATCGACTCTGTTGCTTATTTGCTAGACGTTCATTTCCCTCTAATCTAGCTACCATCGCCAATCTATTTTACATTAATTAAGTGGAGGTCTTGTTACGTTTATTTCACTTGCGGTTTGGACAATCTAGATTATGAAACGTTTGAAAGATAGTAGACTCGACTTCAATAATTTTTTTTTCCTCCGATTACATCGGATTCTTCTAATGGAAACTTAGCCAGGAACAGTGCGTGCACACAAAGGCAGCAAAGGGAACGTAGAAAGTGATACTACTGAAGCTTACAGAGCAGCTTCAATATTTATGTGTAATTTACGCGTAATTCGCGTCTATCGTGTTTTACTTTCGGATCGCGGTAGAACGTTCACGGGCAATTACGACGAAAATTTATTCGAGTTGTGCGCTGGAAAATTGTGCACGAGCTGGCTGTGAATTCCGATAGTTAATCCGCGATAGTGGGTTAGATCCGCGTTTCTGATTCGCGATGGAAGATGATTTCAAAATCGCAGAAGTTTCTAGACTTTTTGTTCCTTCCAATTTTTGTTCCATTGTAATCTCGAAAACCTGTACATATGGCAATTAACGTGCTATTCTTTTAATTAGAATTTGAACCAGCAATGTTCGTTTCTTTCGTGGAATACCTTTCCATGTAATTGCGAACTGTCTATGTATTCTCTCATAACTGTCTACAGTACGTTCCCCGAGGATCTTATGTTTTCACTGGCTCAACTTCATTCGAGTTAACTCTGCGAGACCTGAGTTAATTCTACGTATATAAAAATACAGTTATCTCTACCTCTATTATAAGGTTTGTTTGTACAAATGTGCAACTGTTAATGATGCAAAATTACAGTATTTAAATTCTGTCTGCCTTGATGGCCAAGGGGTTTAAGAGGATCCGTATCACATCAGTCTTTCTTCGTGTGATTAAATGAAGCCAATACAAGAAACGCCAACATTAATAAAATGAGAACTAGGGAAAAATCAATGGGTGCTCTAAAACTTTTACTTTGTAATTCTGAAAGTTGCGCACCAATCCTAGCTCGCCAAAGATGTATGAAAGGATGTACCTAATGTTACAAAAAAAACGGAGACTGACATCGTCCACTTGATTACTCGATCTCTCGCTGCGTTATCCGTAATGCAACCACGAAGAAGATCTCGAACGTTCACGTGGATTCTTTCTCCGCAAAGGTTATCGAAACGTGTTCTTCTAGTTTAAAAATCATCGCCGCGGATCCTTTCATATTCCGCCAAGTCATAAGCGCGGCTCCTAGCCACGTGTCGACGATTGGAAAGTTTTGATCGTAAATAGAAGTAACAGGAACCGAACGTTACGCCAGATGCATTTTTGTCGCGTGTTTCGGATGTTTGGCTGCTCCATTCGAAGGGGAAAGGGTAGATATGGTTACCAGAGCTGTTTAAGACAAATTTGACGATCCATAGGGGGACCAGTCTTGTCTTTTTTCGAAGATCAATGCTCCACTTAAATCCTGTATTTTTCCGATTATTTTAAGGCAAATGTTCCTGTGAATGCTGGCCGTAAATAATGAATCGGGATTAGCGTGATTGTTTCATGCATCAGCTATCTTGAGCGTCGATAATACTACCATTATAGTATTATTACAAGGTTTTTTCCACACTTAATGATTGTTCTGTTTCACGTTCGATGCCTAATGAAACTATTGATCAAAGTGTTTTCACAGTCGCATTCGACATCGGCTCATTTTCTTTTCGGCGTTCTTTCGTAATTACTTCCCTGTTCTCACCTTTCTCGTGAAATGTTACTGAAACGCTCCGCACAGCTGCTAGCGAATGTCGGAAGTATCGTGGAGCGCGATTTCGTGTACACTCCATTAGAATATTGCGCTGTGATCACCTAAGGCACCGTTTCCTGAACTGTTTACCATGGGATAGTAATGTTCTCTGAGGTATGAATACGCATTCCGCTAACAGATATTAAAAGTATATATTGCTAAACTGAAATTTAACCAGAGAACTATATTATTTTGGATTTTGGTGCTCTCTGCGACATGAACAAGTACTCCACCAAAAGAAACTAAAACTACAAGCTACTAAATTAAAATTCAATAAAAGAATATGAATACTTGAGATATAAATAGAAATTCGACCAAAGACATTAAAATTACAAGATACTCCTAATCTGAAATTCAACAGGAGAAGTGTATGACTGCTCTAACTTCAGAATTTTCTCAAAACAGACATTTACATATCACAGAACTTTTTCTTTTAATTCAGAGTTTAGTGTCGCATCAACTTCTTGTGATGGTTATTAGCGGTTATCAGTGGTTCAATTGAAACTTATAGTAACTTGTCAAACAACGTTATTTCTTCAATCGCCCAAAAACGAGGCGACACCAAAACTTTTCCATTCTTCAGAACATCGTTGTACCGTCGGTGGTGAAGGTATAACAGTTTGGGAAATGCTGATCGAAGGTAGCGAGCGCGTTCGCTCCGAAAATCGTACCGGCCGATCGCGTTACGTTCGAGCGAGCCCGCAAGTGTATCGCATTTTCAAGTGCCTTGATACTAGCAGATAGCCGAGAGACACTGAGAGAAACGGAGGGAAAGAAAGGAAGAAGGAAAAGAGACTGCAGGTTCGCGTGGACCACGCCTAGTCGTGCGCCGGTCTCTCGTAACAAATAATACAACGGGTGGTCGTAAATTTTGCGCTTTTCCAGCCGGTCTAGATATTTTCTAATGACGGACTACGGGAGCTGGTGCCTCTGTGACGGAATCTCGTAGCTGGGTGCGGGACAAGACGCCAATAGGGTCGACGGTTCAACCGGACATGATTATGCGTGTTATTGAATGACGATATTGTTGCACAGGTGGCTGAAAAATAACAGTAATTGGCGGGCTTATTAAAAGATTCTGGTCATTAGTTTTCAAAGCACTGTGTAGATTGTGTTCTGTAATCAGTATCTAAAGATAGATGCAAATTTTTCACAGTTTCATTAATTTTTTGGTGCTACAGAGAATTGAGCAAAAGCGTTTTGTGGACGAGAAATGGTTAATTTGTTAAGAAGTTGGGTCACTTTATAGCGTCGCTTGGAGAACTTTTACACTCATTCGAGGGAATTTTGTTTATTATGACGGGGATAAATGTTGTAGGAAAAGGGACATTAGTTATTTCACAGACCTGTTATGTAGGTTCCTTTAGAAACGAGATTTAATGTTGTGTTACTGTTGAAAGGTCTATCTAGTCTCGATGAAATATAATAAATATAGTAAAATAGTATTGCTTCTTTAAGTTTTCAAGAATATTAGTTTTGTCCCGGTCACAATTACTGTTCAGGTTGCTGCAAAAATTCTGTTTCTCAGGAAGAGTACTATAATTCTTTAGAATATCGAGGGTTCAGTATTAGTACAAACATAGATATCTTTAGCCCTTAGTCATCTTTATACCGTATCAGATACATTTCAAACTCGAATTAATAGAATCTGACATGAGATTAAAATCAATAAAATTTTAAATTACAGCGAGATCAGTAACCTCTCATTCTGTTTATGGAAGCTATACGTCCAGTTCACCTGTATAAAAACGTTGATCTAAAACCAAAGGATTAGTTTCACATTCTCTTAATTGGTCTCATATTCTTTTAGATGTATTTACGTTTTTCTTCCGTTATCATTGTAAATTGCAATATACATGGCCATTTAAGCGAGATTCTAGTTCTATTTAAGTATCTCACTTTAATTATCAAGTTCGATATTATTTATCAACTAACTACGGATTAATTTCCAAATGATTTATAGCTGGATCAATCTTTCGAACAGTTTATAAATTCTTCTAGATTCAATCAATATTTTCACAGCTAACATGCTCTGTTTGATCCACCCGTTACATGAAGCTCGAGTATCACGCGTTTGTTCAACTTTATACGGTGCTGCGAGTACATTCTGCAAGGATTATCTGTTCTATATTTCGATACGGCGTCTCCTATTCGTTAAATACGTTTTATTCGCGACGACGAACAGGCGACAGGTCGGCGTAATATAGCCAACCTTCTGCAATGTTAATTACCCTAGACACAGCTAATTAATTTGACGCGTACAGGATACGCGTGACCGTCGTAATTTTCGCGCGAACTGAAAATTACGCGACTTTTGCGTCATTTCTCACCGAAGAATTTCATGAACGGCGATTATTTATGGACGATTTTTACTTATTGAAAGAGAAATGCGTTGACCATTGTGTGAGATATATTGCCGTTCATAAGTATTGGGACACCTACTCTGTGTAGAATAATTGTGATAAACGTTGCAAATTTATTGAAGACTTGTAACAAATTTTACGTTATTTGATATTGTAAATAAAAGCCAGGAAATAAAAGCAGTGAGAAGTATCGAATCTGTGCCAAATATCCTATTGTGTGCAAATACAGCAGGAGTCCTAATATGTATGGACGGCAGTGTATCTTTACGATCCCCGCCAGCGTTTCAATTTCGTAATTTTATTGCTTGTCGTCTAGCAAGATTTAGCCAAGCATCGCGAAAGTTTCATCTGCCTGCCTCTTGACGAATTCGCGATATACCGTGAAATAAATACGCGTGCAATCAGCCAAAAATAACCGTTGACCGACTTTCGTGATGGTAAAAAGCACTCGCGTCTTTCTATCCGTAAATACGGTTTCATTAATAGTGAAATGTGGGGCATCGCGGGTCGTCTGACAGCAAGCTTCTTCTCTACTTGCGTCTGATCAGTGAAGGAGACAGACACTTACGTCTCAATGGTATTGTAGAACAGGATACCAAGTGAATATTATATTAACGTAACAGTGCAATCAGTGGAGCACTCAGGATTTAATATTAGAGGAGTCGAGTTGAACGGATAAAAATATTTTTAATGCAAATTCAATCAAATTCATCAGGGGATTATAAAAATTTATTTAAAGTATGAAATCCAGTTTTCTTTTCTTTTTACAAAGCCCCTTCTTTGGGGGGTGCCAGGGCTCCTTGGCCCCCCTCTGGGTGCCCCATTCAATGCAATTGCATTCTATTCATAAAGTGGTAATCTTATTTATTTCCTGATATTAAAAATTAGTATTTTGTCGCAAAAATAGTATGTGATCGTGGACTATTTTAATATCAATGATATGATAAACTGAAGAAATTTATATGTCCTTGTATCTTGAAATACATACAGTTTTTATCTCTGAATGCCACTTGCATCAGAATTCGCCAATAAAACAGGTGATTGTTATTCCTGAATGAGAACATATCTATATTGATCGTATATGAAACTTCATAGTTTAGTACAGCGCGACTATGTGGATTTGCATGCCTACAATATCTTTTGTCTTATATTGTCCAGCTTCAGATAGAAAATGTTAAAGAATAACTTTTGTAACACCAAGTCAATGCGCCAGTAAATTAAGTTGGATCTCTCAAGAAGAAGGGGATTAACCCGAAGTAGAAAGTCACTTCGTGTTTCGTAAATGTATCGGGCTTTTCAAGTACCACGACGTGCCAAATCGAGAAGTAGGAGTCGATGTATCGAGGGTCCTTCTAATATACACGCAATCTATCTCGAAATTAATGGCTCTGCCGGCTGTGTTGGTTGAAGAGCCATTGGCCAGCGACGGAAAGGTCGGGCGATCTCGTTGAAAGTTAATGCACATCATCCACGATCCTTAATCTAAATTACACATCTATTACAGGCGTTGCTTCCCGTGTTACGGCACTTCGTATTCCATGCTCGGTTTTGCGTAATCCGATCGCAACGCGAAAAAGACGCACCAGGATGAGGTCAGCGGATTTCGTTTCGTTAACGACCGACCTATTTTTAATAATAGTTAATGATAATTACCGCGGCATAGAGCTGGTCGAATGGATGCTGGCCATCGTCGAATGCACGTTAAATTAATATCGTTAGTGTTAGTTAAACTCTTTCATCGCTGGAGGGATTCTCGAAGACTTTTGAACGTGATGTTATGCTGGTGCTTTGATCTTTCATATTTAAATATTTGTATTTGCTAGGTGTGAGAGAATTTTAGTGGTGGTTATATTCTATGAAAGATGTTAATGTAGTGTTTGATCCCTGTCCAGTTAACATTTTGAAATATCTTCAAATTTGCTTTCTACTTGAGACAAATTGATTATTGTTTTGTGATCAAGTAACTAATTGAGTAATTAAGGCATGAATAGGCTTTAATATTAGCGTAGGTTTAGTATAAATTTGGGATAAATATGGCTTACAAAAAGTTCCACTTTATGGTATCGTCTTGTGATAAAATTACTTGTGAAGTATGATGGCCATCATAGCTTCTTTTTTCGCTATATCGAAATCACGCGAGTTGCAAATCGCAACTTGCCTGAACACGTAAAGTCGAAAGATTGTAGATATGTACGAAGTTTAGATGCTAGTTTGTTGTTTCTTCGTTCGCATTTTCACAAATCTTCATAGTGGTTTATTGATATTATCTACTTATTGAGACGTTATTATTCTTCATTGTTTTAATTGTGAAAAATGATTTTAGTTTATGTTTCAGACTAATGATAGAAAGTAAGTTTGTTTACATTAAATAAAGATTTAGAATTTTAGCACATAATAAATCATTTTAATTACTGAAATTTTGTATTACTCACTCCCGGGATTAGTGCCGGAATTCCGAGATAAACTTTAAAAAATCCTGCAGTCCCGGGATAGTAAGTAATGGCCGGGATCTTGATTGTACAGAAGATATGCATATCTTACGGGGTTTTCGTGAAATGTGGAACCACAGAAAAACATAGATCTTTGTTAGTCGTTGTAAGAACTCGATCGTGGGACCTTGAATAATGAAAGTCAAACAATTATGGGCTCGCGCGTTATGGTGATGATTCGCAGCAAGCTGAATTAACGTTATGCGCAAAATACACTTCGCGGCGAAAGTTGCCGTGTTCTGCAGTGTATCAGGCTACTTTACTGTTATAACACTTCAAAGTAATATCTTTCGCACATTTCGCACGCCTTCAGTAGTAAACCTTCGAAATTTATTTGTATGCACGCCTCAGATCTCAAGATTTCTTAATCATAAGAAATCTTTCCTAGTAGTTCTTGATTTAAATGGTAAAGAGGAACAGAAACCACGCGAAGAATAAATCTAAATGGTATAATGAATGCATCAGAATTTCGAAGTTGAGATCGTTCAGTTTTCGGAGTATGAAACGTGAAACTCCTGATCAACCATTGTTACAATGCAGGCTAACATCCTTTCCGGTATTAATTGTTTCTTGCATAACGAAGGATACAAGAAAATCCTTAGCTTCTTTTCGTACACAAGCAATTTCCTTTGTTGTAACCAGGGGTCGAATGAAACTGTTAACTTTTGTAAATAAAAGTCATCTATCGAACTTTTAAATGATTTCTCTTCTGTTTTAAGTTAACACTTTAACTCCGTTGTAAGTATTCAGTTTTAACAGTTATTTTATGATCGATTAATAAAAGTTCTGGAGGACAACATACTTTTGAACAGATATTTAAGAGTAAAATATACAAGTTACCAATATGTTTTTTATTAGTATTATTTAAGGAATTGGAAGCAGGATAAATATAGAAGAGAAAGCACAATATGATTTTTATTTAAATATTTTCACCAAACGGTTTAAGGTTTCAACTTCAGATCTATCTACCCCACAACATTTTCAGGAAATATGCTTGTCATAACTTTAATTTTTTCAGAGCAGAATAAATCTTCCTGTTTAACTAGACCTTTTTTCACTTTCAAGAAAATAAATGTTTCTTGTGTACTCAAAAATGTATGGAATAAAAGTTTCAGCTAATACACTGGATTTCATACCAGTTTCCTCAGAACAGAAAAGATAATAACTATGAAATTACATTTATTATTGAAAATTTCAACAGTTTCATTCGACCTCTGATTGTAACTATCTGATTATGAGACGCTGGAAATCGACTACACATTCTGCGTAATTTTCAAGCTTCTTCGAGAATGACTCTAGCTCAACAGCGACTACCCATCGACTTCTTCGACTTGTTGCGTAAGAAAAATCTGTATAAACCTTGGGGCATAAGCGCGACAAAGTCTGAATGAGCAGCGAGCTAGCTTGGATTGCGCAACAAGAATCTCGGTTATTAATCTGGAACGGTTTTTATGAGGCTAACGAAGCCTGGCAACATCCCGCTATTAGGCATCACACTCGATGCGTGTATAATTACAGAACGTATTAACAACATCTCGAGCATCGATCCGTGGATCGTAGATCGTCTTGCAGAATAAGGTGCACGGTGCAAGGTCGCCTACTCTTACCACGGGATTTCTCGTGTCCTTATCAGTCTCATCAGCAGGATACGCGTATCCTTGGTCGATTATACCTGGATGAGAGAAAAATTGGAGCGTGTCTGGTATTCGTGAATAATCGTATCTGTGCGTCTAGTCTTTGGTGTTTCTCGGTCATACAGCGACCAGTGTTATCCAACGTAGGCTGAGGGATCAGTTTTTGCAAGCTCGAGGGTTGAATAATACTGCTCCATCATGGTAACGGGTTTGATGGTGATTTATACTTGCAAAAAGTATCAAGCTGAGTGGGGATTCTAAAAATAACATTGGCATACAAATTCGGCATTGAAAGTTCATGTAGGTGCTCGGAAGTGTTAACGTGTACGAGGATGTTTTAGAGGTAATCTGAAAGTAATAAGTGAAAGGATACTTTCGATATTAACTTTAGAGTCGATTCATGACAAATTTAGTTGTAATTAGGTTTGATATTTCATTGCTTGCATAGGGAGGTTGATTATTCATAGAAAATTGGTCACAGTATAGATAAATAGTTTCTATTTCGAACGAAATTGAAGTTCTCACATTGTGTGTCTTAATTAGATGAAATGTTGAGGAACGAAGAAACGTAGAAATGATTGAAATATAAAGATAAAGAAGTAGCTTGACCACGTGCTTCTTCGTTAAATGATTGTCTATTTACACAATCAGGATGTGAAAGGCTGACACTTCATTAATTACTCGTGATCTTCGCTCTTAATTGCGTTTTGTACGTATTGCATGCAGGAAAATTTACTAGGACGTAGCTTCTTTTGTTCCTGTAAGGACACTCTTTGGTTCACAGAGCAATTTCATCTATAGTTTCTCGAAAACCGATTTAAAGCAGTTATTCGGTGTATATATTGCGATTCCTGCTCTGGAGAATTACCGTTTAGAACAATACAGTGGAGCACGTAATTGGAATGTCAGGAATATTAATTGTGGAAGCCATTAAATAACTTACCAAGTCTAACAATGCGGTTTTGTATTGTGCAAGCAAAAGTATCACAATGATGTATTGCGATATATTTCTTGGCGGTTTATTTTACATATTACACGTACTACTTACATAAGGGAAATACTTTCTGCATTCTTTCTTACATAGATGTTTCTTTCGCACTTTTTTGCTTCTGTTTTATACTTTCAAATGTTGTAAATCAGATCAGTGTATAATCCCCTTCATTAAATTTATAAATTCAAATTTTTTATTAATGTGACTAGGTATCATTTATTTAATACAGACCATTTAAAGTTAGACATTATATACCAATTAGAGAAATATGTTGTTGCATGTTGATAGAAGTCAGACCTAATTCATGAACATTTGGAAAGAGTTTATTCAGTAAATCACTAGGTCTGACTAGTGATGGAGCAATTACTGATTTACAAATTAGGGTTTCCTCAGAGAAAAGCTTTTCCCACCCCAACCATCAAGTGAGATTGGTAAAGATAGAAACCAAGAGCAGACATTTACTTCTACGTCTCGGTTGCAATCCCATTACAGGTTCAGTTACGTTCAGTATGTCCCATTGCACTGACCTGCCGCATTACGTGCATTCTGTTGCATCACAGTTGTCCCAGTCGCTGCCATTAACGCGTCGGAGCTGGAATATTTTGTGGTTTGCCGGTGGTTATCTTCCCGATTATATGTGGGAGGAAATTGTGAACGATTGCGATAAGCATTTGAAACTTACATGCATGTGCAATATCCTATTGGTAATGTTTCCCTCTAAAATACAGTTGCACATTTATTGCTTTAAACATGATTTTATGAACCTTTAGAAATTCCATTCATTATAAATTCTGGTAATTTGGTATCATAAACTGGGGTAACACATTAGTATTTCAATTTTCTCAAAGCAAGTAACTGCGCGCTTAACAAGGTGCAGAGTAAATATGCAAAATTACTGCAAACATGCAGAACAGGAAATATAAATTAAGTACAAAGTAAAGGATTTCCTTTATGAAGTTCTTTGGCTCGCTTGGTATATCAAGCAGGATTTGTATATGTATAGGCTAAGTAGGCTGTAACCTAAGGTGGCAAATTTTGCGCAAAAGGAATTTGAAAATGTTTAAATACAAAGGCGTGAGGCAACTTCAAACACAATTCACTTTTTTTTCATGTGGCAAATTATTTAGCAATGATCCATATGTGAGTAGTCATATTGAATTAATTTCAAAATTGTCTCAACTCAACCAAAGGGTGGCCGACGCTTGTTAGCCCAGGGGCGCCAAATCTCAAAATCCGCCCTTCATATCTAGAAATATGCAGGGCTAGCGAAAATTTGAAATAGTTTGAAACAAAATAGGTACTAAAAACTGAAATATTTCCATAAGCAAATACTGTTTGAAAATACTATTTCATTTAATACTTAAATAAAATACTGTTTGAAATAAAATACTATTTACACTCAGATTCGAATATAGGAAATAGGGAATCAACAATAGGAGATACAAATTTCAGAACCAAACAGATCTCCCAAATATCGCTCATTACTTTTTTAAGATTAGGTACATATATTTGGGTGAATATTTCTTGCAAGTATTTCTGAACGTAGGTGTGTATGTTTACACACATTTTTTTTGCGTCGTCAGTCGGTCATTATGCGAAATACTAGGTATTGTTTGAAATATTATTTGAAATACTATTTTCTTATATTTCAATGAAATACTCATTTCACAATAGTATTTGTATGAGATAGTATTAAAATAACTACTACTATTTCAAAGACAAGTTTATTTGCCAAATCCTGTATCACTGGAAGAAATAAAAATATTTATTTCTATTGATCTATATCAAAAATCTATTTTCCCCAACCCTGGAAATATCCAACTCTTCTCCAACAACGACCAATAATTTCCCAACTCTCAAAATCCTCCTTGCATCGTATTTCCAGTAGAAACGCACTTTAAGCTGCGTTTGCCTCTGAACGTTTGCAGCTAGCCGATTTTCTCCCAGGGTACACAGAGTTCACGGGTTTCCACCTCTGTCGGATGCACTGCCCATAATCACTTCATAGCTATCAATGCAGCCGATCGTAAATCACGATCATTTGTCTGTCGTGGCGCGATGCGTTTGCCGGATCTTCTCGCCCGTGCAAGTCCATTTATATGCACCGGCGCAAGCACGGTTATTGGCCGCGTAAAAGTGTGCAGATGTGTACGTAAACGCAGATGGATGTAGCACCTTGCACAAGCGTATGCATAGACGTAATCCAAATCAGGTTTTCCATCGGAGAAAGCGCCTCTTCTGCATCGTTTACCACGCCTGACTTCCTGAATTTCGTTCACTATTTTTCTTTATTAATTTCAGCCGATTTTTCGCCGTTACCGCACGGGTAAAATCGTTAACTGGTGTTACATAGCTGAGGATCTTACGCCTACGAAATAAATCGCGTCTGTATAAGACTTTTGAAGATAAATCAAATCCACAGCAATGAAAGTGTTACTGTATATTATATATTTACTATAAAAATCTTTCTGTATGTGTAATTTCTATGGCGCGAGGGATTTTCAAAATATTGCTTATCTATATTTAATTCCTTCGATACGATAAGATAGTAATAGTTTCTTTTACGAGCAGAATAATATCTCTTCTCTTCGAATTATAATCTTCCTATACCGAAGAATATGTTATCCTATTAGAAGATATTATGCAACAGATTTTTATTACACAGTCTTCTTAGACCCCAATCATTATTATCCCGAATTACCTTGTCTCATTAATCCCTTACGACACAACTAAAAAAACTGTTTTCGTTTCAGAAAGAAATTCATTCAAGCTTCCGCATTCCTTCGTAACCTCACGAGTAATCATGCAATCAAGTGTCGCACGCAAATGGAACGCAAAGTTGACAGATAAAAATATCGTTAGAATTATGTCAAGTTTTATTTCAGGTTTCATTTCGATTTCCCAAGGAGCCACTGCTATAAAAACGATCTATCTCAATTGTTTGACGCTCTCTAGAGTCTCTTGTATTTTCTTCCATCGTTGTCGACACTTTCTTATATCGTATTGTGCGTGTTGCAATTACATTTGAGTGGATGGTCTGTTTAGTTTCACGCGATCATGGAGTCATTCACGATCTACCTTTAATTTCAGTTCCAGTTTTCCAGGAACAATACTAATCGTTCTTCCTGCTTGCGGATTTGAATCGGCTTGATTGTTGTAATTTGACTTCCTTACCCGTATTCGCTTCCTGTCTCTTGTTATATTCAATTTGTTGCTGAATTGCAATCGACGTACTTGTTCCTTCTTCTTTGTGGATCTTCAAGGATCAGACACAATAGAGAAAATGTCATTACAAAAGTTTCTCAATTAATAGTGAATAGCCAGGCAAGGAACTGTAACATGAATCCACGTTGTTTATGAGGAAGCTACTTCTGTCAATATACTTTTGTTCGATATTCATTGAGTAGTAATTTATTATTACCACTTTTAGGTAGTTCAATAAAGAATTTTTTAATAATTATTCCATTCATAATCATAATTCAAAATATACTATTTATTTTAGAAATCTCAGTAGCATTAATTCAATCGTACGTATTTTCAATCTAAGAGCTTGATATTTTAATGAATCAAATTATGATAACACCTAACCATCTGTTTCATATAGTTACACTATGACCATGACCAATATTAACAGAGAACAGAAATATCTTTACTGCCACTTTTCCTTTTTGTGTACTAAATTTCTGGACTAAGTATTGTGTTATGTTTTAGATAAATCGTTAAGTAGGAATTAAGTCGTTAGGAAACATACAAAAAAGAAAAAGGTAGACTTTTCAGGATCCTCCCCTAAAAATCAGAAAAATTTGTGTCAGATGCACAGCTGGAAATATTTTTATGTCAATTTGGAAAACAGACATTTCTTATGTTAGAATCTTTGTTTTCTTGTGGAAGCTTGCTTGTCGTTTTTTCGAATTGAAGTCCTATAAGATAAATGACTCATAGATCTGATTTCAATCTGTATGTCAGTCCAAACTCGGATAGCCCGCATGTCTTCTTGTATCTGTCCATGGTGACATACATTCCTGCATGTATAATCAGGTTAATTGTCGATTTCAACACTGGACGATCGAAGACGAACGTTGTAACATCGTGTAACTGAACGACTCTTGGAGGTTGCAATATTAGCATCGTGCAGTTTCATAATTCATAGGTTCATGATTATCTTTAACCTGATTCAATGGGGTAAGAATTAGGTTCAACGTATGAATCGCGAGTTTTGCATAATTCATATACTTCTATTTGCATAATTCATAACAGCGCGCCAGTTTAAAAGCACAATTTGCTGTAATCTTCATAGAAACTTGAATACAAAGATGTAACGAGAATATCGACGTCCGCTTTCAGTTTTCCCTTCGCAAATAGTTGAATCACGAAATTCTGCGTACAGAGAAAATAGTATATAACTGATAAAATTGTAAATAATATTTATAAGATCATTTAAATGTGTGAACAGGTTAATAAATCGATAAAAGGAGTGTCTTTCATCGTAACACGAATATTTTAACGATTAATTTTTTCGAAGGAAATTGAAATTCTCGTCGTGCGACAATAATTTGCAAGGATTTGAGAAGGAAGTCGGAAGTCTTCTGTCGGAAGAGATAGTTAAATCGAAAGTAGTCGCATAATGTGACTTCTAAATCGATTTCTTCCTTTCTCGTTTTCGCGTCATCCTTTTCCCGATGAATCAAAGGAGCCTAAGACGAAAAATAAATTCATGTGGATGCAAATTCTGCTTTCTCTCTTGATTTCTACGAATCCTATCTTTCGCAGTGCGCGAAATTCTGCAAAACACGAGTGATGACCGAAACGTGGGATGTTACAATACAGTTAAATGTCAGAAAGAGTGCTTCTCCTAAAAATGTGCGACGTGGATTCGACATTATGCAACAATCTGGTGGATCATTTTATCATTTTGATGTGTGGGTATACCTACAAACTTTCATGAAATCATTATTAACATATTGAAATCTAAGAAGTAAGACTAACGAACCATTTTAAATAATAAAATTCATTCATTTACATAATAATCTTCGTATATTCGACAAATGAGATAATTTCTTACAGTAATGACTTACGATTTCTCGTGCAATTAGAATATTTCTCATTTTTTTTCTAACTTTCTTCTTTCCTGAAATTCCACGATTTAAGGTTTTTAGTATCTCAAAATCGAGTACGAAACATCTGTGTACAGAAGTTATTTGAAAAAATTGGCAGGGATAGGATTTTAGACTTTTTAAATCGAATCGTACGTAAGCGCAGAAAAAAGCAATCGATTGGAAGCAAATCCTACCGCACATTGTTGAATCACGCCAATTAGCGTATTGCTCACGCCTTGTTAAATTTTTTACGCCGGAAACGAACGTCCTTGGGTCGTTCGAACTTGCGTTCGCGTTTCAACGCGAATCTTGCTTAATGTTTCGTTCCCCGAGTCAATTGCACGAGCTGCAAGATCAATCATTCCGCGTGAATGCAGAAACGCTCAAGTGCATTTGCACGTTGGTGATCTGTCGTGCTACCTCATAGTCGATCTTTCTTCTGTACGTACATTCTTCCTTACAATTTCCCAGTTATTCGTCATCTGTTGCAATCGCCTGGGCCGGTGGTATGCAAGTAGACATTTTGCTGATTGATTAAATCTTCTTCAGTGTGATTTCTTGACAGGGCACATTTGCAAAGTATCTCATGTTTAAGGGATAAGTCCACACTTTAAAATTGCACCCCCTTGATAGTAGTTTGAAATACGTTGAAGACACAAGAAGCTCTTTAGAAGAGACGTTAAGAGACATAGAGCTTCTATGTGATTACTTTTTAAATTATATTATTTGAACTTGACCATCATGTCATTAAGATATTTCTTTGAAATTTATTTTCAAAATTAATTTTCTCTTTGGATATTTTGAAGTTAAATTTAGAATCTCAATTGAATGTTTAGCACAAGGTATGACTTTGCAATTGCCAACTAATATTTAACTTGACTTATTTGAATAATTTGTAAATTTGTTAGTGTATTGGACACGAGGATTATATTTATTACAAATCCTGATTTCACCAGACTGAATTCCCTATTAATAGGTTAGACCGGGGCCAATAGTAAAGGGGGGGGGGGGGGGGGGCGATTGTAACACGTTAAATATCTCAAAACATATTATAGATATGAACACAAATTTTGGATATATGATGAAGAATGAGATTTGGAATATACACATCCATGTCCTAGCCTAGCAGTATAGATACACAATTGACATGTATAGTGAAGAAAATAAGTTTTCGATAGGTACCATAAAGTAACTTTTTCTTACTGATTTAAAATTGTAATATAAATACACCCCTTCCAAGTACGTGTTTTTCCTTTTTTTTAAATATTTAATCTGGCCATTTTTAAGATAATACTGATCGTTACTTATCACTGTTAAGTGTCTCGTTAATCAAAATTTATAATTTAAGTTCAAAAGCCTGCACTGGGGCGATTGTAACATCGCCAGGCGGGGTCGGTTGTACCGCGGCAGAACCGAATAGTGATAAAGGAGATGAATAATATTGTCTTGTTTGCATGGAATCCTATAGCACAGCACAAGCAAACCAAATGAAAAATGGATGCAATATACTGAATGGAAGGATTGATCACATGAAGTATGCACCAGCCAAAACGTTTTCTATTTCTGCCACAATCGCGGTACCGCATAATTGGTTATAAATTTTACATTTTTCATTTATTATTATAATTAAAATCAATAAATATTTTAATTTTGTAAAGTTAAATTTGTGCTACTATCGACTCCATGCAGTGTTACAACCGACCCGGGGTCAGGGACGGTTGTAACACTGTCTCCGCTTCTCATTTTTTATAGAAATTTTGTTCTAACTGTGATAGTTTATGCGTAATTCCAAAGTCAAAGTGTTATTATAGCCCCCGGTCTACCCTACATTTTATAAATTAATCGACGATTACAGATTGCAATCTAAAAGAATCAGATTTTCTGGTTTATTTTAAATTCACAATTCTTGCAAAAATTGTACTTCCTGTAGAAGTTTAGAGCACTAGTGTTCTGCGTAATATTGTTGGCAAACTGCAAATTAAAATTCATCCAAATAATTTAGTTAAAGTACCATGTGATTAAAACAAAGCAAAAGGAGCGTGCATTTTTGACTGGGTTATTTTATAATTAAGAGAAGATAATAGGAGTCGCTGATGTTTGTACGATTCATACAATATCCTGTGGGAAGGAATATGGTGAAGGGGGACCTCTCCTTGCCTGGAGCCCTGTAGAAAGTCGACACTGCTCGGTTTTGCGGTTCGAAACCCTGTTAAAGGTCGCTAGTGATTTCGATCGAATGCGACTAACTGCAAAACTCGTTCGATCGGTAAGTTTTCTCTTGACATTCGATCTAATTTTAACCTTCCATCGGCGGTGCCTGGGTCTTTTAGGACCTAAGCGTAACACCGCCGTGTGTAATTTTGAATAGTAATAGAAATCAGAAAAATAGGTAGAGGAATCCTTAGAAAGCGGAAAACTGGATAGAGGAATTCTTAAAAATCGGAAAAGTAGGTAGGGAAGCCTCAGAAATCAGAAAATGGAAAGGGGAATTCTCCGAAATCGGAAAAACCGGTAGAGGAATCCTCAGAAATCGGAAAAATGGATAGAGGAACCCTTAGAAATTGGAAAAATGAATCGAGAAATTCTCAGAAATCGGGAAAATGAACTCAGGAATCCTTAGAAATAGGCAAAATAGACAGAGGAATCCTTAAAAATCGGGAAAATGGATAAACGAATCCTCAGAAATCGGAAAAATGGAAAGCGGACTCTCCAGAAATCGCAAAAATGGATAGAGGAATAGGAATTCTCAAAAATCCGAAAAATATATAGTAGAATTTTCAAAAAACGGAAACATGGGTAGAGGAATCCTTAGAAATCGGAAAAATTAGAATTACTTTAAGAAAAAGAAAGCTGGAATGCTAAATGGATCCAGGTACCGTCTCCTGTCTAATCGCCTGTTATCGCCTGTCTGCCGTCCAATGGTTAATCGTCGCGTTTTATTTGGTGATCTACAGCAAGAAAATCTAATGAAATTGTGACAAGCGATTCGTCGGGAAATCGTTGCTTTTTCGAGATTAGAACACCGTGTAATTTGCGAAAGTGGAGCAGATGCAGGACAGCATAACTGAGAACTTTGACTTGGTCTACATTTATTATGCGTATCATTGTAACAGTCAATTGCACATTGCGTGCATAGTGTTGTCACTTGAATGAGTCCAGGGTACGTTTACTAACGTTACAGAGCGTGGATCATCGTGTAACGGTAGATCCTAAATTATATAAAAATGATGACGTTTCGAGTTCGTGGACCTTGATATTTAAATACCTCGTGGACGGAGGAATTATTTTAGTTCCACCAGTTTCTCTTTCGTTTCTGCATATATTTTGTATCTCATCCATATTGATACAGATGATTTGTTGATACCAGTTTCTTTTCAATGCTTCTTTAATTCCTAACTAAAATAAGATAAATAATCTTCTAAATTTCTAATTTACTTTCTTCTTTTGCGGACAAAGAACTTTATTGTCTTGGAGTATAACACATTATCTGTGATTTACAGTACATTTTATTATTTTACATGTTCTCGAAAAATCGCGATAAGAGACCATTATTCGCCGCAAAATTATTTTGCCCTTTCAATATTATGGAGGACAAGAAAAAGAAGTACAATAAAATACGATGGAAACTGTAAGAGCACGCATTTCGCTGAAGTTGATTAAAACTGTCCGGCATTATCGTTTATGAAATATCGAAGTGAAGCGAAACACTTTAAATAAGTATCATCGAACGAGAAAGTAATGTGGTTGTAATTCATGCAAAGTGGACGTACAGGTTGAGAATCAAGGACTTCGGAGAACATGCAGACAGGGTATAGGTCTACGTGATGTATCTGGCAGAAGTTGTCGAAAAGTTTGTTACGAAACACGGATGCCAAGGAACCGGTGCGAAAGGATCTCGTGGGTACGTGACCAACGGGTACCACGCCCTGGGCTTTTCGAACCAGTTTTTTTAGGTCGCATCCACATATTATCTTTTGTCACGCGTTGAAATCATCTCGATTCAACGGCTCAAAATGTTTGCATACGCCTTCACGTAATACGCCCACTGTTTATCGACTACATTAATATGTAGGTCACTGCGGTTTATGATTCGCCATTTAATTCGTTATGACACACTGTTGCCGTTTTTGACCTTTCCGTTTTTAAACTGCCATCGACTGTTGCTTCATTTGCTCCAGTTTCATTCTGGTCGAAAGACGGGTACAAGACACGCGATATCCACCGAATAAAACTTCCTCAGGCAAGTGATTCATTTTGCCATTCATTAATTTCGATTGAAATATAGGATCCATTGTTTCTTTACTGTCAGGTGTAGCACCTGTCACAGTCTTTCAAATTATTTACGCTGGGACTGGCATCTAAATTTTTAATTTCAGTTTTTATTTATAATACATTTTTCATCGATATAAAGAATAATATGAAAAATTTGTCTAAGGGAAAAACTTACTTTTTCTTTCAAACGCTATATAACTCTGCCAATTTTCCATTTTTTTTTTCTTCAAAGTGGACCAATCCCAGCGTATACTATCGAACTTTAAGCAACTTCTATGTTTTTGCAATCAGATGCCGCCAACAGGAGTTACATCGTTGAAGAAGTGAACAAGATTCCACAATAATTAATAAATAATAAGAATGATCGACATAAAAAATATTTTCTGCAAGTTTAAAGATGCCTTCTTATATCCCAAATGTGTTTAATCCAATATGACCAACAGTTTTTTCACAAAAATTCTTAAATACCAGTTACTTTGGGGGCTGTTAGATGAGAATCCCCCCTTAAAGAAGGAAAAGGTAAAAAATTGTATGCCTTTTCACAGTTGTAGTACAATCACAAACGTGCGAAGTTATAATAGGATACCTAAAGCAAATTTAAAAATGTTAATTAAAAAAAATATTTAAAAGCGTGCATTGAACATAAAAAGAAAATTTAAGTGTCAGTGTAAGTTCAGATTGATAAAACATTAGCTGTTAGTGCTATGTAGAGGGGTAACATTGGCAGCTAACTAACATATTAAAGAAGGAAAAGGACAAAAATTGTATGCACTTCGACAGTTGTAGTACAATCACAAAAAATGCAACGTTACAGTAGGATACTTAAAGCAAATGTAAAAGTATTAATTGTTATACCTATTATATAACAAAACGTTCCAAAAAACATGCCAATGTCTCCACAGTTTGCGGTACTCTCTGAAACCAATACAGTCTACATCCATGAGCTTTCGCCACTCCAGTGTCCTACCATCTTCATCTTCTACTTTCACAACCACACCATGCCAATCTACCCACAGTACCCAACAATACCTCTATCAAGCCTCTCAACAAACACAAATTGCACATTATAAACCGACCACGGGGTTAATATTAGGTACCCCAACTTGCCCCAGTCCCAGAATTCATCCGAGAACCTGGCCTAATCGTTACGGGCGAAGGCTTGCAAACTCGCCATCATCTCCGCGAGTGAAATCGCGCCGATGCCACGGATCACGGAGTCAAGCGACGTGGAAAATCACTAATAACCCCATGAATAATTCACAGTCCTTAATCAGGCGTTCCACGCCGGCAGCATCTGCAGGATCATCGAATAATCATTCCTCTTGGCTCACGGAGCAGCCTGTTTCGTAGCCGATAATCGTCGATTCAGGATCAGCCTGGCAGATCCATCGATGTCGGAAGTCAAGCGGCGAAAGTAAATCCTAGATCGAAATTCAGCTGCAAACGGGGACGCAGGAACCGTGTCGAAATCCAAGGACAATGAGCCCAGAGACACCAGAAGCCAAGTTGCCCAGGCATCATCGAAGCGGTCTACCTTCGTGGAAACGAAAACAGCCTCTCACCGCTGTCAGCGTAACACGCTTTTTCAATAATCCCTGCAGCGGGATATTACGCACGAGTGCACGCCGATATCGACGACACGTAAGGTTATCGATCGAGGACTATCTCTCTGGGATAAAAGCATCTCGGAATGGAGGAAAGTTGGAAACCGTAAGGACTTTGTATCAGTTTTTCCCCCACGAGGACTTGGACGGATAAATTAATGAAGCTCCAGACTCGCTCCGATAAGTTTAATGTGTCCACGCAATGGATCGCCTGAATTTCTCTCGACAGATTTATGTAAGATTTTGGTAAAAACTGGCGAAAGTACTCGTCGCTGACGAAAGTGATATAATGGGGCGGGCAATTCGTAAAAACTAGTGTTGATGTAATTGGAGTTCAAGTTTATTTGTATTCATGGGGATAGGTTGATGTTGGGAATTAATTGCTGGCAGCGCTGGCGTACTAGACGACGCAAGTTGCAATTGCATGTTTCTTTCCATGGTGTCGTGTATTGGTGTAATTGGAGTTTCTAGTTTATTTGTATTCATGGGAATAGATTGATGTTAGGGATTATTGTAGTTGTTAGCGTTGCTAGCGTAGTGGAGGGTGCATCTGTAAAGTGCGGTTGTATATTTTTTTTTCACGGTGTCGTGTATTTTTCCTCTGACACCGAGTGATTGGCTGTGGCATATTAAAATTGTGGTGTATATGTACCTTTCGTCGAGTGACGGAATACCGGTGTCCAATTACAATTGCCATTTCGTGTTGCAAAACTGTTACACATTGTGTTGCATGCTCGTAATCATAGGCGATGCGTTTGAAATTGCCAATGGGCGAGAGGTGGACCGAAGATTCCCTTAACTAGCAGGAATCCCGGTCCGTGTCTTCCAATTACGCGAATAAACAGCCGATTTGCAATTATATGGTGGAGGCAGCAATGTTGCAAGGATCTTCGTTGGTTGCGCACATCCACTCTGATTGGAAGAAAAATTTAAGATTACCGCCTATTGAACTCTCCTCTCCGTCGACTTGGAAACAAAAATAATCGAGCAGTGATCGGCATGTTAGAAGTGGAAGAAATACCACGACCGATTTGACGAGAAAATTTTCTGTGGGAACACATCATTTGTCATGAATTAAGAAATCTTTTTAAACATTAATGGTAGCTGTTGAAGATGTAAATAATGACTGGAAATTATCTAATTTTACGTTACGTGAATTTTGTGTGGAGGTACACAAGCAATTTGCTTTTGTACATCTTTGTTGGCATATTTTTTAATCTGTCACGATTTAAGTACGAAAATTGCACAATTTGTGCTGCTAATACTGTGGAATTTTTAATTTATTATTAGCGGAATATACACCCTTTAAATTGTTTACAACTCAGGGCTCGAATGAAACTGTTAACTTTTATATATAAAAGTTATTTATCGAACTTTTAACTTTTAAATCGTTTCTTTTCTGTTTTAAGATAAGGTTGTACATTAACATTTTAACTCTGTTGTAAGAGTTCAGTTTTAACAGTTATTTTATGTTCTATTAATAAAACTTGTGGAGGATCATAATATACTTTTGAACAGATATTTAAGGGTAAAATATAAAAGTAAGGAATATTTTTAGAATTAGTATTATTTAAGGAGATGGAAGCAGGATAAATATAGAAGAGAAAGCACATTGTGATTTTTATTTAATTATTTTCACCAAACGGTTTAAGATTTCAACTTCAGATCTATCTACCCTACAATATTTTCTGGAAATCTGCATTCACAACTTTAACTTTTTCAGAGCAGAACAAGTGTTTCTTTTTAACTATAATTATTTTCTACTTTCAAGAAAATAAAAGTTTCTTAATTACACAAAAATATATGGAACAAAAGTTTCAGTTAATTCACTACATTTTATAACAGTTTCCTCGCAACAGAAAAGATAATAGTCATAGAATTACAGCTATTCTCTAATTAATTGAAAGTCTTAACACTTTCATTCGACCCCTGGTATAAATGTTCTCCATACCGCGGAGCTTTTGTTAAAAGAGATAGGTGAGAAAAGTGCGCGGCGACACGCGGAAATTTTGCAACGTCCCGACCTTGGGGATCGAACAAAGTTCCTTGTTTCGGGATTGAGGTGAACGCAATGCAACTGCACACCGGCAGGTACTCGATAATTTTCCCAACGATCAGATGGTTCTGATAACAATCCCGGTGGAAGGTATTGAGTTAACCTCTCACTGTTGCCAGCCAGATGCAATTTTTCGCGAATATGCACGGCAGTATGCAGATTCGATCTGGCTGCGTTCTGACTAAGTTGTGCCAAACAGAGAAATGCGTTGTTTGGCGTTTCGAAATCGAGCACAGACGTAATTGCGTCGTAGGCAGCAATGCTAATATCCTGGTATTATTCCCAATGATAATTGTCCTACGCGCTTCGTGATTTTTCAGCAGAAACTGCGACTTGACTAGCACAACCCTCGACTAGCATTCACAAAGGTTTTAGAGAACGTATTTCGTTTCAGTTGAAGGCAATGCACTATCGACGGTAGATTTTTAGGATATGGGGACATTGGGTGCAATTAATTTTGTAAAATTTATTTTAGAGTGGGAAATATGAGATATGATTTCGATTCTGATATACATATTCTGTTTAAAATTAAATAATGAACTTGCTATTTATCACAGTTTCTTTTTTTTCCTATAGATTACATAACGTTGTTTTTATTCAAAATGCAGTAGTTATTATTCCAAAAGATTTGTTAATGTATATAACTGGTATTATAATTTAAATAGTTTTTTCCAAATCTATATTAAATCAAAAGTACCTACTTTCAGCGATGAATATCATTTATGTAATTCTGCTGCGATTCTTAGATTATGTTTTACAAAAACTCTGTCAACAAAACTTACCTAGTTATCTCAAGGATCACTCAGGCGATCAGAATCTTATCGCATAACAAGGTGTACAGTGTTTCAATGCGGTTCAAACTATGATAACTGGACATTTGATAAAAATGATACAAAGATTTAATATACATAAAGTCCGTTTTAATATTTTCGTAAAATCACAGTGGAAAATGGGTAGGAAGGATGATCGCAGACGTTTCAAAGTCCATTTTGAAATTGTAATCACGGTTATGAAGATCTATATCTCTCATTATCAGTTCCCTCGATTAGAAATTTCTTTCACGGTGCAGTGAAGGGATCGACGAATCTTCTTTCTACTATCCGCGAGATTCTTCCTCGCCGATACACTCTCTCGCGTAGTGAAAGACGTCGATAGCACTCGGGCGCAGCGTTTTCGATTTGTTCTACTTGATTTCCAGCCACGGCAGTGACAAAACAGCGGCAAAAAGGAACCGTTCTTGGGAAACCCCGCGGGGACGTTATTTTGCAGTTCAATTTACAGTAGTTAACCAAGCCGTTCAGCGAGGCATGTTTTAAGGCTGCTCGACTTCGGCTGCATGCTTGACTAGGTAACGTGACGTGAAACACCGACTTTTACTTTCAGCGGCGTCGATTCTACGTGTGTCTCTTGGGCGGATAAAGATAAACGAAACTGGAACACCAAGGCACACCGTGTAGAATCGAGTGTTGGTCCAATTTAAAAAGTTCTTTGGTAAACACGTCTGCTTACCCCTCCCTCGTGGAATGCGATTATGCGACAAGGAGGAGCGGTTGGACACTTCCATCACCTAGTGATTAAATTGGGTAGAAAGTATACACATTCGTGAATCTTCGAGTCCACCTGAATTCTAGTTTAATCGAGATATAAGCATAAATTATGCAGAATGAAATTATTCTTTATCTTCCCAATATCCAATTTTTCATGTTGTTCGTTTAATAAAACGATTAACCACGCTGAAAGTTTTTCGAAATATAATAGGTCATCGAATTCGTTTACCTTCAACGAATTAATCAATCGATTCGTAATTGGATGCAGTTACTGGCCAGTGGCGAGTGCAATCCTGAATCTGATTTAACGTCGTTTATTGTCGATGGACACGGAAGCACCATAATTTAAGATGAGTATCGGTTACCTGTTTTAACGATGGAACGTTGCTTAGTAAGGTTCATTAGCTATTGTCAGCCATCAACGATCAGTCGATCTATTCATCGAGCGTTGTTACTACTATTCGTGTTAATCGCGACTCCTCTGAGTAATTGCCTAATTAGTATTCTTTCGCGGTTTCGTAAGGTATAATTTGTGATCGATCGATGTCGTTAAATCTTTTTCGTAACAATCCTGATTGGGATACGACCGATTCAAAGGTTTCGGTTTTGCATCTTTAAGGGTGCTTGTTCCTTAATATTAGTTTAAATGTTTAAAATACTGTCTCAGTTGTTTCTTATATTGTTAATCTATACCTATTGAGTTTCTTAATAGAAAAATTAATCTGAAATATCTTGTGGACTGTGAGGAAATTGCAATAATTAATGCTCAACACATAAAGTTTGTGAAATAGTTATGGAATATTAGAATAAAATTTTGCTCATCCGGGTCTAGAATTTTGACAGATTAATAATTCTTCAAAACTTTAACCTATTTAGAATATACTTTATGTGGACTGAATACTATGAAATTTGTTTCATAAAAATCTAATCACTTGATAACACAATAATTCTTGCCATGAATTTATAAAAAGCAAATACTCCTACAGATTTCATGTTAAATTCAAGCTTTAATGCACCAGATTATTTAAAGCACAATTAACCACAACCCCCACTTAATACACCCACTTAACACCCCATTTAATATTTCACAATTGAACGAGTAATTTCGTAGGATTAAAATTTGAAAACAAACATTGAATCAACAAATTTTTCCACACATTTAACAATCGCGATGCTTTCACCTTAAGTGCGCTGTCTATGAATCTCTTCGTCCGATCTCTTCCTGATGCAGTAATAATCTGTCAAGCGTTTATCTTTTTATTTTATCATCCACCTCCCATAGATACCGATTTATGGAAAGTTGATGGTGTCCTTTTGCTCGTTGGATCACGCTTCCGGCGAACGATGTGGCACACGCGAAGCAGAAAGTGCGCTCGTTTTCTCGTTCTATTCGATCGACATCGTAATTATCTGTTAGGGCCTTAGAGAACTTTATTCCATTACATCGATGCCACGTTCGTTCGTGGTGTTCCTCAACGTCGTTACGTGACACGACTTTTCTCTTGTAGCACAAAGTTCCCTTCATTCTTGCACTAATTACTTTCGATTAATGTATCATTAGAGTTCACCTGCACGCCACAGATATGGCACTACTCCTACGATAATACTGGATATCTTTTAAACACTTAAAAGTGGAGTGCTGATTGTATTCATACATTAAAAATGCTGATAAGAAGTCTGTTCATTTATGTTTGTATTCCGGAAGAAGCCAATGGGAACCGTTGCATTCAGATGCATCTTAAGTTGGGCCCTCTGAATTAATTAATCTGCTGTTCAAATTCATCGGCGAAGTTCCTTCGGCTCTGTAGATTTTGGCGTATAAAGTACTCACCCCCAAAGCATTTTGCTTTGACATGATTGGTACAGGGATATCTTTAACGATTAATAACTTCGACAACTTTATACATTCCGACGATTTTTTTTTGTCATAATTACTCGCAATCTTGCCCACAATAGATTGTGAAAAGAACGACTATAACGATTATTTGGTATCAAAGTAATTTAGCATCAAAGAAACTAACGATTTTACGTGTCCAATAGTCCACTATCCCCTTAAGGGAGGCCCCTATAGGTGAATGAAGGAGAATCTGACAGGAATGTTAATCACCAATTATTCATTATTTGTTCCCTGCCTTCACGGCGCCTCTTACGGAATTAATTGTCGAAGAACTGGATTATGTAGCGCATACATTTGAATAAATTTGAATGCTCGAATGAAGTCGAAAGTGGAGTGTTTCTGAATGGATCTTTCCCCGTGGAGGTGACTTACTTACGGCTGCTTTTTGTGCATGTCCGATTACCGGCTTCAAATGCAGCGTTAACGGCCATTGTCTAAACGTGTAATTTATTCAATCAAATTGCCGTGACATATCGGTGCACCGCGATTACAATGCTCTTAACGTGATACGAACGGCGCAAAGGGGAAATAGTTGACGTGGATTGGACTTCGTGTCCTTCGTGAATTGAATACATTTTTTTGTGTCGTCTTCAAGGCTTTTAAAAAGGTTTAAACAGGGTCTGTAGATCCAGATATTTTATATTTAAACAAACGGAAATTTGTCTGTAATTTATTCGAGGTTCTGCGCGTGCAATTCGTAAATTTACAATCATTTGTCCATGGAATAATACAACAGGAGCATGAAAAATAATTTCATGTTCGCATAATAATTTGTTTCAATTCCAGGTCGACGATCACAAAGCGCATAGCGTTAAAGATCGCGGCACTCTGAGGTATAATTCTAAATCTCCAGAAGAGGCGGCAGCCACACCAGCCTCGTCACTTTCAACACTCCGATCGACTAGAGACAGATCGTTGAATTTCGAGAGGCATAATGGAGAAGAAGCCAGTTCGAAGCATTCGATCAATTCAGAGGCGAATAAACGTTCGAACTTCAGAACAACAAGAACGACTGAGAGAAACGGCGTCCCCGCAGTAACAGAAACAGCTAGTGATCCAAGAAGAAACTATTCAGCGGACGATACCGAAGTAATGAAAAAAGTGGAGCCAGCAATAAATAGGAGAAACGGTAAGGGATACTCTCCAGAAAACAAAGATGCAGCAGAATCAAAAGACACCGAGCAAAATCTCGCGTCTGGCACACAGAAAGAGGCCGCTCGAAGAACGCTTCACAGGAAGTTCAATAATTCTATTACCGAGAGGCTGGGCAACAAAGGGCCGTCAGTTTTCGTGGCCACCACGGAATCTTCGAGATCTCGTACTGGAAGAAAGATTCAAACAACTTACTCGACGACGAAACTGAAGACGCAGGTACCAACTTCGAGGAGATTCAATAAAAAGAAGTTCGAGGGCGTCGAGACAACTACGGTTGGGTTTAGAAGGGCCGAAGGCAGAGGCAGATCGGCGGCAGACAGAATCGACAGAGGCAGATCAAGTAGATCGAAAGTGAACAACAGGGAGAACAACGCTATCAATCGCAGGGGTCAAGATAGTGTTCTATCAGAGTCTGAGAGCGTCAGGGTAGACATTCCATTGGCAGTCGAGGGCACAGAGAACTCCGCGGTGGATGTAACGACCAGCTTCAGTGTACCGTCTCAAAGGCAATCGTCGATAGACGCCGGTAGGAGATCAGATACCAAGGAGTCATCCAGAGCTAATGGAAGAACAGGATCGGAGAGATCGAAGAGTCGCGGACGGTCCAGTGATTCTGAGTCTACTGGCTCTGCTTCGAGGAGCAGTTCTCGAAGAGGATCTTCGAAATTCAATAATTACACCACGACGGAAGCCAGTGAGCAGGCTGTTAACTCGAGAAGAAACACTGTCTCCAGAGATCGTTCCAGAGGTTCAGAAACAAAGAAGAGCTCTGCGAACGAGTCGCGATCTAGATCCAGAGGAAGGAACTTTGAAAATGGTGCAAAGTCCGCGCCCACTGGTACGGTGGAGCGAGATTTCAAACGTAAATCAATTGGAGACAGGAATTCGCCAGATAGAAGATCGAGGGTTCTTGAAGCTGGATCAAGGGCTGGTGAAAATCGTGGGCAGGATCAAGATATCCGTGGAAGATCTAGAAGCAGATCGAGGGTGGAACCTACGACGTCTAGTCCTTTGGCGTCTAGCCTTGCTTCGGGTAAATAGAAAATTCTTTTAATTGTTTAAAACATATGGAGAATCAGATCAGTAACGTAGTGTTGCATAGCCCATTAATACATTGGAATTTAATAGCTTAAAATATTTATAAAGATTGACAGAAAATGTCCACTGAACGTAAACCCATTGATATAACTTTTCCCTAACTTGAAATTAAGGAAATATGTATATTAGAATGATTAATTCATTTTAATCATTTGAAAGCTAACGAATTTTGACCTAATTTAATTTCTTCTCTGTGCACAGTTGATGTGACTACAACCACTGCACCAGATACAACAGTCTCCAACGAAATAGCAACCACCTCCACCGAAACTGAAATTACGAGTACCACCATAGGATCAGCGACCGTGGCATCGACCACGGTGAATCCACGAACAGTAGCAACAACAGCAAGACCGTCGACTACCACTGTGGCGTCCGAAGCGTCTGGACGAAACAGAGGAAGAGGGAGAGGGGGGGCGAGTCAAGGAAGAAAGCAGCCAAAGGAGGACTTCTTCAATCATGGACTAGGATTCAGAGGTCGAAAACTTTCACCAGAAGGACTGCCGAGCGTAGGAGATTCCAGGAAGCCTACCGCGCCGAAAAATGATTCGCAATATCATGGGAATCCAGGTTGGACCCTCAGAAGGCGACCAGCTCACGTGAACCATTCTGAGACTCTGCCGAAGACGATAGTCCCTTCGCCAAAGGATCAAACGAACGAGGTGATCCCGCCGAGCGAACAATTAACGAGCACCGAAGTTATAACGACAATAGAAAGTTCCACCACGAGAAGAAGCTTCAAGAAGCAACAGACAAGCACGGAAGAAAGCACAACGGTGGCTGGAATAACGACGAAGAGTTTTAGGAGGGGTAACAAGACCTTTGATAAGGCAAGAACTTTTGGATCCGGCAAAGGGTCAACGGAGCCTCAGGAGAGCGACAATTATCCACCTGAATTTAAGGCGAGACTGTCTCAGTTGGTGAGTTCTAAGATTTAATTTAATGTCAATTGTGCTTTGTAGGGAAAATTGTGGGAAAGATTTGTGCACGGTGTTCTATGGAATTGGGACGAGCTGAATAGTCGTAACGTTTAGATCGAAATTGCTTTGCCACGGTATCATTATGTATTCGTGTGCATATAAGTAGTTGCACAGTACAGTTAGAGTTTTTTTTTTTATGTCAAATTCATATTTTAATGACTTTCTTATATGAGTATGTGTTATCTACAGTTGTTTCTGTAGAAGAGTTCTGTATAAGTTTTATAATTAATTTGTTTTCATGTTGTGAGTGAATACTAATTATCACTAATGTTAATAACAATAATTAACAATGATTGAATGTAACCAGAAACATTTTTTTGCTGCCGATATTGGTTAGCGGTAACCAAAATAAAATTTTGTTCTTCGATAATGGTTACGGATAATCAAAAAAAATCTCGTCATTTGTATTGGTTTATTACCAACCAAAATTAAATTTCCGTCATCGATAATGGTTATTCGTAACCAAAATCATTTAATTAAAGATATTAACTCTCATATCATAACTTTTAAAATTTGTCTTATAATTAGTCTGTTGATTAAGATTAAGAGATTGATGATTAGCGTAGCGGTGTTTCATGCTTTACATTTCCATTTGTTCCTTTACTATAGGTATATTTTCTTGGTTTATATGTTGTTAACTTTTGCATAGCAAAGTGCTTTATTAGCATTTAGCCCTTGCAAACAGGTTTAAATTCTGTTACATAAATGTGACACTCGTGTTAATAATTCTTGTCACACGTGCCATTAATTCACGTCTGAGAAAAGTTAACACGAACATTCCCGCAACGTCGGTGAATAACAACGTTAATACAGAAGTATTACCTTTACTAATCGAAAAGTATCATTTCAGAAGAATACGAACGTGAAAACACCAGCCCCGAAAACTACGTCTAGATCACCCGTGGAGGTAAGAGTCCAGAGTGCACTTAAAACTCAGCTTACAGCATCCGAATAAGTTTCTCTATCTACTATTAATGAGTACATAACATTTCCATGCTTCTATTCTAGTTCAACAAATCTACAGCTTTACATTTGAACAATACTTAACACGTAGACATAATCACTGACGTTCACACCGTTGTTGTTAAGTATCCGAAAGATGATAACATTAAGCAACGTACGCGACGCGACTGAAAGAAACACTTACAAATATTCTCTAACCCCAAACAAACTTAATCAGCATGCACGATAACATAAAACACACGATTTGCAATTTACCCTTTTACCTCCGAAGAGACTGGAGTCACTTCTATCGTTCAGGAATCAGTACCTTGCAATTTTGAAGTCGTAACAATTCGTATAGGATCAGCAGGGGAATATCTTTGGTCGCCGTTCGAGGGGCAACTCGAACGCGTTTGAGCCTGACGACCTCGATACCGCAGCTTCAAGAAACGTCTTTTTGACGGAGCAAAGTTTAGTCATGAACCCCTTAACGTTGATTAATGGCACAGGATTGCGACGCGTAAGAGTGCAGACAATCTTTGTATCACGCGATCGCTTTTGTTTACCTTTCCCGCCTTCGATACGTTGCAAACTCAGCTTTCCACGAGCTTTTAGGACACGTGCATACCTGTTCGTTTCTTAGCAGCCATCAATCACATTTCCCTCGATCATCTTCCGACCGGAGCGCTTGGCCTGTCTTGTCGATACTCCTTGCTTCAAACGCGAGCCAACTCGAATTGATTTTCGTACATCGAGACACGGATGAATGCTGTATACGATAGTAAACTATACGGATAGTCTTTAGGTATTTGTTTCTTAATTTTCAAAAACTGAAAGGTGAAAAAGCTATCAGAATTTATAAACCACGATCGGAGTTAATTTTCATGTAACTATTTAGTAACGACACGTTTGAAACTTTGATAATATAATTGCCAATCGAATTGGGTGAAGGCTGTCAATCATAAAACGTAATCGTTGCTTGTAACATCATTGACGACCAATCGAGACTGGGCAATGATGCGCGATTAACAATGAGAAGCGTGTACGAAAGGAAAGCTTTGCTGGTGGTTGGTGAAACATGAAATCCACGCCATTTGGATGATTTGTAAGGATCGAGCGCTTAAAGATCTGGGTACATCATCGTGATCCAGCAGCTTCGATGATATCGTCCACCTCCAAACGCGACTGGATTGAACGATACCCTAACACGAGGAGCGACGAATCCTCGACGAGGAGTTCTCTCAAGGTCCAAACAGCTTGTCGACGGATATTTTTAGACCTCGAAGTGTTTACTCCGAGAGATTTCTTACTGAGCGTTCCGTGTAACGAAGTGTTTAAGCGTGTTCCATTTATTAAGAAGATCCAGTTATGAGCTGACACGTAAGACACAGTTCGTAAACTGGTTTTCGGGTTTCGTTCGTTCCTTTTGTTTTGGAATCACGGCGGAGAAAGTGAACGTTTCTTTGGCTTACCTGGGCGTAATACCCCACTACAGCCACTTAATTTGGGGCGTTGATAAGGTTCCACGCCTTAAAAGAGGTGTCCCACATAAGTTGGGTATATTTCTCTGACAACTGTCGATGTACTTAAATTTCAAGTTTCAATATTTACAGCTAGTGACAAATTCTTGAATGCACTTTTAGTTAATGCATTATTCATCCTTGATGTTAAAGTGATAGAAGTTTGGTGATAGATTGCACAGTCAGAATGGTATTCGAGATGGAAGGAAACAGCAATGGAAGTCGACGTATTGAAAGGAAATGAGATCTAAGGGAAAGGTGATTTTTCACAAAGTCAATAGGCTCTGTCTTTGGTGGCGACACATTTTATCTCTGGTCCAAATTACGTCCAAATGAATGGCTTTCCGCCTTGTAATTACATCGAGATTGATTTCGTGGCGAGGATTTTTTCCCTTCGGCTAAAGATCACTCGTAGAGACAAAAGATCAGGTTGATAACAGGTTTCAAATAAATCGTTGCGTAAGTTCTTTTCGAAACTAGATCAATTTCCCCCAACAGAGCTATTTTTAAACCCCTCTAATGACAGTAAATTCACTTAACTTACAAATTTATCTTTTATTACATTAGAAATTAATTCTTCCAAAGAGCAATTTCTATTACTCTTGCACCATTCATTATTAAAGCCATAACCCAAGTTAAAAATAAGATTCGAGGGGTATTATAACCAAGATTCCGTTGAAAAATTTATCACGAAGTCTCCCGGCATTCTTGATTTGCCACGACCCACAGAATGATTTTCGCAACTGTTGGCCCCGTACAAAACTCAACTATGTCACCCCTTCACCGCAGCTAATCGCTTGATCGACGCTTGAAAGACGGTCGAATAGTTGGCCATGTACATAATCTTTTTTTTTCTCCATGGTAACACCAGATGGTCTCACAGTAGAATAGCTAATCGTAGCACGATTAATAGAGAACGCTTGAGCAGCCTCGACGCTTGTTACGTCGATTAGTTTTCCATGTCACCGTCTTCACCGGTCTCGTCCACTTGGTCGTGAATCACCATCTTCCTCTTTCTTCATCCGTCCGCGCGCAACGTTCTTGCGCACCTGATAACAGTGATTAAACTTTCAGTTGTTCTCGGCTACAGTGAAATCGTGGCTCGAGCTCGTTACGAGCCACATGGCAGCATGGATCGGCTCGTTTCTGCGCTTCCTCAGGCTTCTGTTCTTCATGTAGGAAACGATCAGCGCCGCGATATCTCTCCCCGTAATCGAACTGCTGTTATTCGCGTGTGTACGGTTAACGTGCGACCTTGAGAACGCCTCCTCCTGTCGATGGAGATGTCGCCGGGGCCGTGGCACACTAACAGAGTCCCCGCTCGAGCTTCCGGAGCCGGCTTCTGTCTCGGCGGCGGTTTCCCACTATCCTAAAACGGAGCTGTTTGAACGACCCTTTCAGGTGAAAAAGTCCACGTCCGCTCTCTTCGCCGAGAGGTCGAGGATGAAGCTGGAGCTGGCCAGGAGGTTAGTGAAGCCAGAGTTGAACATCGAGGAGAATGATCTCGACGCAACCACGGCCTCCTCTTTCAGCAAACCGAAAGCAACCGGCGCGTCGGCGGTGGCCGGGACCAGCAAGGTCGCCAAGTTCGCCAAGCCTGGCGCTGGAGAGCGCAGGGGTTCCGTAGAGAATTCGCAAGAGGATGATAGAGCCTCGAACCTCTCTAGATCGGGGAAAGGTCCCGAGGGCACTCCTAAGGTCACCAGTAGACCGTACAGTCTGAAGAAAGGACGAGTCATCTCTGAGAGAATGGTCACCTCGATCTCGGTCGAGGAGAGAGCTGCCGTAGAAGAAACGACGAAACCGTACGTGTCAACGAACCCTTCTGTCAGCACCGTTTCCGCGGAAGAGGTGTCGGCAACCAGCGTCGACACGACGAGGATTCGCCTGTCAGCTCTTCGCGGTGGCAAGAAGCTCAAAGACGAGGAGCAACCGTCAGCGCGCGAGAACAGTTATTCTGTTACTACCTTTAAGCCGAAGAAAGCTTACACATACCAGTCACGGAACGGTAAAGCACACGGACAGTCCACGACAGCTGAGCAGTCCGAGACGACCACCCCGAAGAAGTCTTACACACCTACGCAGTCGATTAAGCAAAATGAAATGGAGAGGAAGTCGCAGACAGCGCAAGAAGAAGATGTCACCAAGAAACCCAAGTTCGCCGATGGTGTTACCAAACCCACGTTCAGGTCTCGATACAGCAAAAAAACGAAGGAGAAGTCTGTGGAGGATAAGGAAGGGTATCAGCAGGTAGTTACTACGAAGGTACCATCAGCTATCAGCAGATACTCGAGGAAGAAGTCTGCAGTGAAGTATGTGGATGGCAAAGTCAAGGTCACAACGACAGATGAACCAGTGACGCAGACGAAGAAGCTAGAGTTCCGACCTAGAACCTCGACCTATCGCAGGCACTCGGAGGTACCGACGACCTTCGTCCAGACCACCACCAAGGTCGACGGTGCAGGAGTCGCCATCACTCCCCGATCGACAAGGTTCCACGCCACGCTGAAGAGCTCGACGCCGTCCCCTCGATCGGTACCGCAGGAACCACAGGTGAACCTGAAGATCGCGAACGATACGACCGAGCAGACGCCAGGTATTACCGGCAGCAGCAACGGCGACACTGGCAATACGAACATCTTCAATCCTACTAGAACCGTAGTTCTGAACGGAAGTGCCACGCTGCTAGAGCAACTGCGGAGCACAGTGGCACCACTTCTTAGTTCCCTTGGTAACAAGACGCCCGTGTTCTCTGGAGCTTACAGCAACGTTAATAACGCGGTAAATATTCATCGGTGTACATTTATTTGCATGGAAGTTGATGCTATTTGGAAAGAATAATTGTATAGGTATATGTGATAGATTTGAAATATTTGTAATTTCTTAAAAAATTTAGCATTCTTTTGGAAAGAAAATTATAACAGATAAGGTAAAACGTATTTTTGGTATTGATTTATACATATTTTAAGATGTTAAAATAAAATTTTGTAGTTTTTTCTTTGCTGTAATCTTGAATAAATAGCTATAACTTTGCCGGTGATAATAACACGGTGTACATGATATTTCAAGATAGGTTCATCTGATATCAAAAATCGAAAGTATGTGTAGATCAATACTAAAAAGACTTTTTACCCTATGTGTTACAGTTTTCTGTAAACAAATCCTAAATTTTTTAGGGGATTACACGAGAATGTGCCCAGAAATAAATTTTCTGCTGGTTAATTACTAGATCACAGATGTTATTTGGAGAAATTTCTGTTTTTATTTTTTGTGCAGTAAATATTAAATATCTGCGTACGAAATTATTTAAATATTCGAGTAAAGGAATAAGATATTTATTCTCTGGTCTTCGCAGTTAACTTGTCTATTAGA
Organism: Andrena bucephala; assembly: GCA_947577245.1. Classification (NCBI taxonomy): domain Eukaryota; kingdom Metazoa; phylum Arthropoda; class Insecta; order Hymenoptera; family Andrenidae; genus Andrena; species Andrena bucephala. Next base: position 7,412,685 of record OX387719.1, read on the forward strand.
AACATTAAAAAACAGTTGTATTGTAAGGGTGCAATAGCAATTTTAATTTTAATAATTAAGTGTTAGAGTTGTTCAGCAAACTTTTTCCATTTTCCTTGGAATAGAATATATCGTGTAATATTATTCTATTTGCCGGTCGACTTTAACACTTAATTTTGGAGTAATCAAGAATCTCGTTTGTGAGCAGAATTCAGGTCCCAGAATCACGCCAAGTGGATCACCCCCACGATTCAGCGCGAGATATAAGGGCGCGGAATTATTTGTTAGGAAGCAGAACAACATTTATCAACCCACTGTGCCATCGATCACCAGTTCATCCACCACACCGGTTACACCAGTTGAGGTAGGATTGTTACAATGTTTATAACTATTATGATGAAATTTGCTTGTAACTATTCAGTTGCCAGCTAATGAGTCAAAGCGTTTGAGTAATCACCACCACAGTGTATTCATAAATCACGAACTTATGTTTAATTTATAACAGATCACATATAGGTATAAGAAATTTATTACGAAACGGTATAATTTTCTACGATTTTCGTTGCAAACCTGTTTACATTCCTAAACATTTCTTCGAGTATGACGTATCGTCATATACACAAATAAATCACGAATATTAAATTCCAACATTACTACACACATAGTAAAATATTGGATTATGTTATATTCTTCGGTAAATAGAAAAATAAGGAAACAAATTACTCTTAAACCCCAATCAATTAGGATGGCGTAAAAATATAATTTAAATCATTAATACTTTGCATCACAAACGATGACTAAGAAGCAAACCTGTTATTAGAAATTCGTTTTAAAAAAAGCTGTGAAATATTACATTGCTATTACAAATTAATAGAGACTATATCCCAAAGAAATGGATCATGACGATGATTACGGAGGTAAGGTTACGTGGCAGAAGAAAGTTGAAGCTAACACAATGAGTCAGTGTGGTCGTTTTTTGTGTGCTTAAAAGGTTTTCACCACGAAGATAGCCGAGAAGGTTGAAGCTGTGGCACCACCGTCGTGGACCGATCGCGTTGGTGTCATCACGACGACATCCGGATATCTCGATCCTAATGACATCGATACGAATAATCTGCGTTAAATTAACCCCCTCAATTATATCTCGATAAACGTGCTATTAATAATTATTAATCATTTCTCTTTCTATCAATATTTTAGTGATTCGCCGTTCCTGAGGGATTATTAATATTATTATACTTGTCATATATAGCTTTTCCTCCACCTTTATTTACAATTTTTATAGGCTTCTCCATTAATTTCGCAACAAATGTGTCGTGATATTCTTGACACTGACACTACTGTTGTACAATAATTGATTATTATAAATAATTCTCGCACGACAAACACATATTATCGTTGCAATTCCATAGTGAATTTAATAAAAAAAAAGGTTATAAATAATACGAGAAAATGAATAAAAAAACGTAAATACTAATCTGTGATTAACGTTAACGCCTTTGCAGTTTCCGTCTCGTGGCACTTTCATTTCTGGGTTTGCATATACTAATGTGTACAGGGTACTTACGTTATTACTGTCATCGTAATACGTATATTGTATTATACAATATTATATATAACTTTGATAATAAATGTACTGGTTTTTGGATCGCACGCGACATGCAGTTGTTCGTCCTTCTTCAAACGCGCCCTAAAATGTTTTATAAATGTTGTCAGAATTACTATATTGCGTATCGGCTTAAATGAACAGAACAGAATCATTTATTGAGTGAGCATTAGCCAGTTGTCTTAAATAACTCGTTGAACCCGTTAATAATATTAGAAGTAGAGAAAATGTACCGAGGAAGCATTATTAATTTTCAAAACTTCAATTATAACTTTTATAAGGGAAACGTTTTCACGATATTACGATATTATTTCATTCAAAATGTTAAAATCGAACGAGACTGTAATGCCCTCGCAAAAGAGCAGTTCACTAATTGTATTAAGTGTTAGGCCCGTCGATTCATTTTTAAATACGCAAAGCATGTATGAAAAACATTTTGTGAAATTATAATAAATGGAACGTGAGAATGCTTGGATGAAGTCAATTTTCTTTTATATTAGTTACATGTAACTAGACTTCACTTTCTCTTACGAGGGCATTCCGATCGTAAGGGTACATTTTCGTGATTTGTTGATTCAGAATGTTGCAAGCAGTAACGAGTGAAAGTAACTGGATGCTGCGTGACGTGTATGCGTTAAAATTGCCTTAATGTTATATCTGGGGCATGTGGATGGATCGAGATCGTTGCAAAAGAACGAAAAAGTGTTTGTTGTTTAAGGTCACGAATGTACCTTTGCCGATGGACCCTTGACCTCTTTTTACAGTGTACATATTCGTTAATTGAAGTTACAAAATGTATGCCAGTATCCTTTTTATTACTACTTTGCATTCCATTTGTAAAGATTTATTTTATAGTGTCTTAGTACATTATGCTGGCAGAATTCATAATAATTTTTCAAAGTAATTAAAATGGTCTGTAATTCAGGGTACATTTTCATTCTATTCTCATTCCAATCTGTTAAGAGACATATCGCTGGAGACCTCTGTGAGAGAGGATTAACAGCTGTGAGAAATCCCGATGAAAAAGAAAAAAATCAAAGTGAGCGGGCAACCAGTCTCTATTGCCTATATCAGCGATCCCTCGAGGAACGAGTTTCTGGCTCGCTGCTACTTTTGCTAATACCCGTGTTTCTTGGTATATTAAAGCAGCCTCGGTTTCTCCAGTTCCTTAGCTAGTTCGTGCCTCTACCAAGAGATGGTGTATGCTCACTCAATTATGCGGTCGTTTAATCGGATAGGATCACTTAAATTAGCATACAACTGCCACGCGCGAAAGTAATTTACCTCTCCTGTCTGTTCATGAAAGAGTGCTACATTTTCAAGCACCAAGAACGAAAACCACGTACTTTACGTAAATTGTCTTTATCGTACTCGTGTAAATACACCGATAAATGGATTAATTAATTATTAATGCACCGGCAACTCCAGAGACTGTACATAGGGCGAAGTCACTCGTTTCAGACCCACACGGCACCATTTAATGTACAGCACCCAGCACGCACTAAATTTCTGATTCTAGAACTCTGGTTCGGCACCACCGATCGATGTGTCAAGTCCTGGCGAGCCAAGATTCTTGACCCTCTATCACGCGTTGGAGTCGGCCAGCGTGAGGAACGAACAGTTACAGGGAAACTCAGGTGTACAGCGACAGGAGCAAGTTGGCGTGGTCCCCCAGGTAGACTCTAACGCCACTGTTGCTAACGGCATCAGCAATAATCCTAACAATGACACCACAAGCCCCACTGTAGCAACCACGAGCCCACAGACCCCAGACACAACCACTATTCAGGATATCACACTGTCCCCGAGATTGCCCGAGGAGACGGAGACCTCTGCCCCCATGGTTGCCACAGGAGCCCCTGAAAACCCTTCGTCGACTGAACAAGCTTCCACGAGTACCGAACCGCCCTCCACTACCGAACAAGTATCTTCTTCCAATACCGAACAAGCCTCCACAAGTACAGAATCATCCTCCACCACCGAACAAACATCCACAACTGCCGGCTCAGTGTCCATGCCTGAGCAAGCCAGTACAGAATCACTTCCAAGAGACACAGAAACAACGACAGCGAACGTTGGAGATCCAGCGGACGTTCAGGTTTCCTCGAGGATAGACAACAGCCCGAACCCCGTTGCAGGAACAACCACTGTTCCAGCAGATCAGAATCCCACGAGTTCCTCGGAACCTTCTACGATTGCCAGCACTGACGCCCCCGTTACGACGACTCAAAGTCTGCCAAGTTCAACAGAGACGTCGACTCTACCTACTACCGATGCCACGAGTATTAACACATCCGAAAGCCCTGAGAGTAACACTATACAGATGTCTGAAGGAACTTCGACTCAGGCAGCTGATGTTAGCTCAACAGATGCTCCCACGACAGAAGCAGCATCGAATAATATCATCGACGCAGAGACAACCACGACGATACCTACGTCCACGATACGAAGCAGGTTGATAGATTTTGCGCAGGATATTCTGTCTCGACTTCAGGCGTCCCTGAGCACGACAGTGCCAACTACGACATCGGGGCAGGATTTTACCACGACATCTCCTGCAACTGAGATGTCGAACGTAATATCGGATGCAAGTGCGAACAACAGTTTGGAGGCTCTAGCACAGTTGAAGGAGGCGGAGACAACGACTGTTCGAGGGGAATTGGGAACGGCTACCTTGCCTGCCGCGACGGATCAAGCGGGTTTAAGAATAGCTGAAGAAATGACCACGGGAAGCGCAGTAGGTTCAGTTACCACTCCATTACCTACAACTGCAACCGACCAATCTAACGAAATGGTATCCACTCAAGAAGCAAATACGCAGGACGATATAAACTCAGTTACAACCACTACAGCACCACCACCAACAACAACACAAGCAGTTTCGAATACTGACCAAACAACTATGTCGATGGTCAATTCTACCGATGACACTTTACTAACTGAACTGATGACGATTGCCAAGACCCTCCTTTCGGAGGAGATAAACGAGACTGAACAATTCACACCTGTTCGAAATTCAGACACTAGCTCTAGGTTAGGGAATATAGTGGAGAATGATGTAGATGGGCAGTTGAGCACGACACAACCTGCAGAATCGTCGTCGATTCCCCCAGATGTTACGACAGAAAGCGTAGAGTCAACACCAACCACCGTAGCTATGCCAGAATTAACTACTTCCTCTGTTGATCCATCCCAGAACGAGGTGGATTCCGTAGACCTCGCTACAACTGGTTTGCCTACAGAAACTTCTTCTGACACGCCCACAACTCCACAAAGTGGAAGTAGCGTAGCTGACAATGAAGTGGAAGTTGTGCGAACAAATCAAACCACACCGTTAGCACCCCTTGCTGAAAGCGTGGAAACGACTACTCTCTCATTCACGACAGAAACTGGGCCACAAGTGGCACTTTCGAATAGAATATCGTCCAATTCTGAAACAAGCCTCGACACAACGACTCCATCTCAGACAACCACACAAAGCTCAGAAACGACAGTCATAACCGCCGTAAATTTCGAACTAACCACTAATACCTACGACTTAATGTCATCTAACAAAACCACGACGACCGAGACTCAAGCACCTTTTGGACAAACCACGGAGGCGGCCACTGAATCCATAGAAACCACGGTACAAGTCACTAATCCCACAACAGTAGCAGCACAGCCTATGATGAACACTAGCACTGACCAGCCTGAAATAACAACAGTGTCCACGGTCCCCGAAACAATCCTATCCCGTGTAAATATAGCCGCCACTACACCGCCAGCATCCTCCACATTGAGCATTGAACAGACCACGGTGGTGCCAACTACAGAGGTAGCTCAGAACGTAGCGACTAACCCAGCAACCGAATCTGTGACGGAGCTAGCACCTTCCACCACCCAAGCTGTTGGTAGCGAAACCTTTGAAACAACCACACCAACCACCACGGCGTCGCTGGATGTTAATTCAATGGATGTGACGGAGGCTACTACTAACCAGTCCCTTCTAACATCCAGTACAGTGCCCGCCATGGATATCACTACTAATACGCCTGGTGAAACGGCAAACATACCCCAAACAACCCCAAACCTCGAGAACGAAACTCCAACTGTTGTTGCCCGTTTCCAGGATACAACATCAGCAACCGCCCAAAGGACGGCAGGTTCGGGAATCGGCCAAACGACCGAGATCACTACCCCTATGATCACAGAGTCCTCCACCATTCCATCCCGCAACCCCCCCACCACGTCGCCTCCCCAGTCCTCTGTCATTACAACCACATCATCTTCGGTCGAGACGACGACGAGAATGACGCCGACGACCGTGACAGAAACGACGACATCGACGAGCACTGGGCCCCCTCCTAACGAGAGGACAACCTCGCCTCAGGCGACAACAGAGTCAGCGAGAATGGACGTCGTCACTGTCACAGCGATGTCCGAAACGACAGTTCAGATGCCAGTCACTACCCTTAACATAAACGAGAATCTGGTGTCAACCGAAGCTGCCGATGGGACGACAACGGTTTCACCTGGGAGGATTAACGCTGGGGATGGTGCGACGAATGGAACCATGAGCAGTACACCAGGAGGTACGACTGCTGCTGCCGAGTCGACGACTATGCTAACCCAAACGACACCTGGGACGACGATGCCAACTGCAATGGGACCAACCAGCAGTCCAGCTCCCGAGGCTCCCACGACACCGTATCTCGGTCGATTCGGTGGCATCAGACTGACACCAGCCCCGCGTTTCAGTCTAAGCTCCACCACTAAAGCTCCTCTGCGCGATTACTTGATCTACGGAATTTATCCCAACAAGACGATCGTTAGGAAGCGACCAGAGGACAATCTGATCGATGCCAGGAACGTGAACAGCCCGTACGTGATATTCGGTATCTTCCCGGACGGCAGGCTGGTCCGGAAATTCCCGAACGGAACGATAATACCGGATCCACCTAGGAGCCCGGTCGAGGTTGTGTTCTCACTTAGCACTACCACTACCACTAACAGGCCACCGCCCAGACCGTATTATAACCAGGCTAACCAAGGCACTTACAATCAGTATCAAGGGCCGGTGTACGATAATAACCGTAGACCCGTCGCTGAACCGATGAGAAACGTCCAAAGCCCCGGCACCGTTGATCTTGGCCTTACTGGTAACGCGATCGTCGGCCCCAATGGAGGTGGACCCGATCTCACGGGGCCACTTGGTACCCCTGCTAGCGTCCCGAGCACCAACGAAATGGTATCTCTTATTCCACCTGTTCATCATCGATCATTAGCCGTGCGTCGGTTTCCGCTCGAGAAAATTACCTCGCAACGAGTCGTTTTCTCGCTTCGTACATATTCGATCTTTCAACTGTGTCATTGTTGCATGATGCCTTGGGGAACTTGAGAATTCGTTGGGGAGGGGGGGAGTTGTTGAAAAATGAATGATCAGATTAAAAAAAATCCTGAAGAGTGGATGGTAAATTTGTACAGATTTAATTTCTTAATTTATTTTATAGTAATACATATGTTGTGCAGCAGGTAAATGGTCCTAATTAGAGACCTCGTTGCCATAATAGATTGTGTGTTTTTATTTTTTTGTCCGTGGAGTAGCAATGAATAAATTAGGAAAAAGGTAGGAAATTGCAGTTCATGATACTCTTGATCTATTTACTGTTCATGATTTGAGTAGATATATGGTATAGATTATGTTGGTTTCATAAAAATGGTAGCATATGTGTTTAAGCACATATTTGTAGCCCATTTCTTGACGAATGAAATGACTGTACAGTCAAAGTCGTAACAAGAGCATAACTGAGAATTTGTGAGGACGGATAGATTTCAGTTTTCGTTGCTAAAAGAAAGTAATGAATTTTCGAAATAACGTATTGCAATGTAATATATAATATTAAAATGTTCTATTTGCTGGTGTTATATTTGTAACTGAATTCGAAGGGGGCGTTATACGCGTTTACAACTATTGATCTATGTCTGATCATATACTGAGTATTACTACTTGCGTATTTTATTTGGTACTGGTAGGTACACTTCGCGCAAGAAGCTGGAAAACATTTTATTCCGTTGTTTATCCACTTTTTCCCGTTATGATATTATTGTGGTTTTCATGAAGGAACGCAGTCATTTCATTAATCAAAAAATTACATACAAACGTAGGTATTTAACGAGACATGTGATTTACCAGAATCAAGAAAACTTCAATATACCCTATAAGTTTCCACATGGAAAAAGTATCTCACACACAGAAAATTCATGAAAATTTCATGTCTCGCTTAATTGCAGAGATCGTGATTTCTAAGATTCTTAATTTTATAATTCATGGATTATAAAAATCGTTTTATTCAATATCAAATCGAATGTTCTCCACAATTAATTTCATATTACATTATTAAACCTACATTCGTATACTAAACAACTATATGTTTAGATGTTCGGTAATGGGGCCATTTACCTTATGTGTAAATTTAATTATTTTTATGTTCTGCCACAACATTATACGTTTGTATTGTCGAATTTTGTGCTCACAATGACACAGTGTACTTGCTTCTTTTTTAACGCTTTGGTTTCGTTGAAGTAGTTTCTTTGGTATAATAATAATCTAATTTTTCAGTGCCGTGATTATTAATTGTATTGTACACTCCATTCTGTAGTAAGAATCACGGCACTTTTTGATTACCTTCTTTCATTCTTTTCATTTTTTTTCTTCTTCTTATCTATATCGATTTAGTTTCCCCGGGTGTAAGAATTTATCAAATGCCCACTTCAACTGTATATAGTTCCACTGTAAATTTGATGTAAATAATTTTTACACGTATACGTCACATGTTTATTATTGTCATGCACCGTGCACTTTGAAACGCACTTTCTTTAATTAAACCTCAGGCATATTGCGTTTGATATTATCGTTTGGAACTTCAGATGTGTCTGAAACTCCAATTTCAATTCTGCGTTTAAAAGCATATCGGATATAAATCGAACAGATAAACACAGAAAATAGAGTGATTAATATTCTATAAACTTATAAGTGGTATTCGATAAACTCTTTAATATAGGATTGAATAAATACACCGTTCGTCCTCCAGTCCCAACAGCCGATCTACCGTGCCCCGTGGAGTACAGTGAAACACTGATCTATTGTTCTTTATTCATTTTGCAATATAGAAATAAAATGTCTCTGATATTTCGACATTCAATATTAAAAACACAAAAAGAAGTTAAAAAAATTTAATTACTTGCATATGGTTGCGTACATTATTCAAGTAGCCAACAAAGAAAGACATCATTTCTGTATTCAGTAGAAACAGAAGTTACACAATTGAGGGGTTGAAATGGTGAACGATGTAAGTGACAAAAAAATACAAAATAATTTTTTTAGTTTAGAAGGATGTGAACTCCATGCGGAATACGATGGCAAAAGTTACAAGTGCTAGAAAAATTGATTTCCACTGTTAGGGTTATCACAAGAGAGAGCTAAAATCGTAAGTGTCAATTTCGCTGTGGTGAAAAACGATGAAAGTGATTTCCTCAGATTTCCCTCTAAATCTGTAAAGGTGGTATACGCTGAAAGTCCATAGCGATGAATGATCAGGTTGAGATAAAGGAGTAATGTATATACACATACGATGTAAGTAAGAAAACGAGTAGACATGCGTTTCTTGTTTCTACTGAAAATTTGAACTACTGGCACGTAAGTATATCGTTTACCATTTCAACTCCTCAATTACCTAAAGCTGTGTAATTCTGTTGACCACCACTGCATTTCTTTGCTGCGTTTCCCTTGGTTTCCTTCTAAACATGCCAGAACAATGGATCAAGTTTTCACTGTCAAGCGATCTCGTGTAGCGCTGTCATAATGTGACGCAATTCCATGCACGTTTGAAGAATTTGAATGATTTCGTGCTGTTTAGAGCAATAGACCGGCGAGTGCGCAAATGGGGACAACGTCGAATGTAATGCCTGCGATTGCCGGCCGACCGCCGACCGATTCGCAGGGCGGTCGTATCGTCCAAGATCGAGAGAGGGACGAGGCCACCAGGACGAAAGAGGCCGGAGGTCAACGCAGCTCCGTGTACATCGGACAGGTAAGAAAGCAAGAGAGACAGAACATGATTTACAACGACGATGTGGCTGATCCTTTCAGCGCTCGAACGTATCTCCGCGAGGGAGAGCAGAAAAATGAGAAAACAAACCAATGTCGAATCTTTCAGGACAAGTTCGTCAACTATTGGACCGATGGGGCTCCTACCACTAACCCGCGCGTTGTCAGTGTAAATATAAATTCAGTAGCTGTAAGTGACACACACTTTATCAAACTTTTCGGGAATCGTTCGGTTGGTTGATTGCTTATCAAAACATCTACTTTAAGGGTACATTTTCGTGTAACCCCTTAAAAAATTTAGGATTTTTTTAAAAGAAAATTGTAACAGATAAGGTAAACATTCTTTTTGGTATTGATTTATACATATTTTAAGATGATAAATTTTTTTTATTGCTTTTCCGTCAATTAGTTCTTTTGTTTTTATGTACACCGTTTTTTTATCACCGTCAGAATTATAGCTATTTATTCAAGATTACATCAGAGAAAAAAACAATAAAAAATATTTTTTATCTTCTTAAAATATGTATAAATCAATACCAAAAAGACTTTTTACCTTATCGGTTATAGTTTTCTTTCCAAAAAATCCTAAATTTTGAAAGGATTACACGCGAATGTAACCTTAAGTTTCACAGCATTTGAGTAGTCAACTGTTAACTCTCCATTGCCAAGTAATGGCGTCATTAACGTAACACCGGTGTCGTTGACTAAACAAAATTGAAACCTCAGTGTTTCTTAAAAATTCATATGCAGCTGGCATTCTGATTATTTGATCCAGACTGCCGGAAACGCAGGCCCATCACCCTCCATACCCTCGTTCGAAAATCTTTTGAACAGTCAGCCAGGAGGTCAAGTCACAGCGCCACCTGGATTCCCCTGGAGGGATCCGTTGGATCAGATTTTCGGGATTACTACTGCCTCGCCAGTGATAACGGCTTCGGTCGCGTCCAACATGCTGGTACACATTAGCCGTGCTTTATCTTTTCAGTGATTTACTGCGAATCCTAACAAATGGAGTGTACGACTCTTTGTTCCAGGACGATTCGGGAGACAATGGTCCATTTGCGCGTCCAGTAAATCCATTCGTCGAAGTGTTCACTCCATATTCTAGTGCAATTGGTATTCCTAGAGCCAACCTTGCTTTGTCTAACCAAGTAGAAACTACCACAGCTGCACCGATGGCGACTGCAACTGCAGCTTCAGTGACAACGGCTGCTCCTACAACTACCACTACTGTGCCAACAACGACGACCACGATGGCACCAACTACAACTACGACTACAATGGCACCGACTACAACTACGACTACAATGGCACCGACTACAACTACGACTACAATGGCACCGACTACAACAACTACGACCACAACGGCTCCAACAACTACAGCGCCCACCACTACTTTAGCGCCTGTAACGACTGGTGCAGCTGCGAATATCGTGTCGCAAGTAACGACGGCAGCCACCGCAGGAACCACAGCAGCTCCCCTTCCTGCAACGACTTCGTTTGACGTACCGAGGGATTTGTTGGTGAATATGCAGCAGCAAAATGCGTTTGGCACTACGTTCAACGACCTGGCATTCCTGAATTCATTGGTGAGTAGGCTATTTTAAGTTGGATTTTATTCGGTTTTAGTATTCACGAATTTCTGCGATGCGTTATTTTTTAAAGTATGAAGATAGTTCGTGGTGCAATTAATTTTAAATGATGTATTCTTGTTAGAAGAAATTAAGAATTTTCTGTTGTGCAGATTATAGCTTGGTGGGGTATTTTGGGTATGTCACGTTTTGTTTCGTTTAAGTAACTATTTTTCTGTGACGATTTGTATAGTTACAGAGCACTGCCAAGAGCACCACGCCAAAGACACTCACGCAAGTGGAGCAGCTCTTGGCGAATAAGGTAAGATTGCATGATTCAGGATAAAGAGTTCACTACTTTGCATTATAAATTTTACAGTTTAGAATATAGTATAGGGAAAAAATCATCTCTCAGGTATCTAAATGGAACTTCCAATGGAAAGCATTTCTCTAGAACAAAGTATAAAAAAAAGATGTGCGGGTATTAATATTATTTGGAGCACTGTATGTTATATTTCGACGTGCGTTACGAAAAGTAGCACGTTTCAATTATCTTACGAAAAACAGCACGTTTGTTTTCGTTATTACGAAAACTCACGTTTCGGTTTTCGCCGTGAAAACTAGCATGTTTGACCGGAGGAAAACAAGTTATTGAAATGAGCAAGTAATTAATTAGGGACTTTTTTTCATTTCTTGCTTCATATCCAAACAACTTTTGCAGCACGTGGAATCAATCGCGCTGCAAACTTAATTTTATAATAGTGTTTATTCGTTATCCTTAATTGTTCATTTCAATAAATGTACGTTTACCCTAGTTTTATAAAAAAATCGAGCACTTTTGATTTTCTTAAATATAACAGTAGTGAGTAGAGGATACATTAATGGTTTCATTTCGAAAACAATACGATTTTCACTCAGGGACCTCGAGTAGCAGACAGTGGGACTTTTACTGGACGAGTAATTTGATTCCAGCGAAAATTAGATTCAATTATCGTTCGGTTTACGATTCAAAAACCAAGAAACTATTAGGTGCCGGCGTTAAACAGTCCTTTCACTCCTTTGTACAACTGTGCGATGGACTGGATTACATTTTTAATCAGTTTTATTTTAAACGACGCTGAAGCTAGCTTTACTTTTCTAGTAATTTCTTACTCGTGTTTCTGCACGGTGTAAATAAATCATAGACCCTGCGTCATACGAGAAAAAAATTCGGTACTCCAATGATTATCTCTAATCACGCCTTTCTTACAAAGACGTAATACCTGATCTCCGATGGTCGCAATCATATGATCGACTAGTCACGGTGAATAGACTGGAACAACCTTGCCAACGGCCTTCTGTATTCTATGCAACAGTTGTCTGGCATGCCCTCTTCCGATGGTCATTATGTTGATAATTTTGTCTGCATTATTTTGATGCAGCAGTGACTCTTCGTTTGTATCTTCGATAAAAAATAGGTCTGAGGATGGAAATATCTGATAATGAGTGAACTGATTAGGTACATAATATATTTTGTGGATATTCATCATTCTTCATGTGATATCAACCCAGATTCTGACGTTGTTTCGAATTTTAATTAATATAATTTATATTTCCAATAAATTTCATTATTTTACATAACAATGCTTAGTGCACAACTATTGTATGTCCACATCTTGTGAAATTTGAGTTTTTATATGCAAAAAAGTCTTCTTGACTGTTTGTTTATGCTGTATAAAAATTACATTTATATTTATTTCATAAATTTGTCAAAAATTATATTTTGGTTGATTGAATGTCCCCGAATCTTGTGTACCATTGCATGTTTGAAACTATTTTCTCGAAAACGCTAAACACGGTACAATATTTGTTCACTAAGTCATCGATATAGAAAAATTTAATCAAAGCATGGTAACATGCAAGGGTCCGTACTTATTCCCACGTTAAATTCATAAAAACTTCATTTCTAGATCTTGTCATTAGCGTTGAACAACCCTGGACCAACTCGTTCACCGAAAGCCATTAATTTCGAAAATGCCTCGCCAAACTCGATTATCCCATCTTCACCGAAATCCCCCTTGGAGCCAATAGTGATCGATTTAGCCCCATCGTCGACTGCGGCCGTCCCCACTTGGACACCAGCAGTCACGCAACAAACCAGCGAGAAACCAATTTCAACCACCACTGCAAAGTCTGTCGAATCAACGACGCCTGCTGCATCGACCACAGCCAAAACGACTCTGATAAGCACGACCAAAGCTCCAGTCGTTATCACAGCTAAGACCACTGCACGACCTAGGACAACTACCCAAGCACCACTAGGTCTTGGTGCCAGTCTGTGGCAAGCTCTGTTCGGCAACGGTCTGTTCGCGACGACGACTCAGAGACCTGTGAAACCAAAGCAGGTGAAGACTACAGCAAAATCGGTCAGCATTACGCCGAAGCCTATTCAAACCACGCAGAAGCCAGGTACTACCACTGAGACGTTACGGACTGTAGATATTTCGAAGATTCAAGTGAATACCCCAAATTCTATGTTGAAAGAGGCGAAATCGACGGCTACGCCGAGCTCAGTGTCTACGACGAAGCAACCGTTGCTGAACAATCCGAATCCTAGATTGTCTAATGCTGTCACGTCAACCTCCTCCCCAGAAGACGACGCGAAGTTCCTGCTTGCACTTCTGCGCGCTGCTCAAGAGGGTAAGCTACGTTAGAAACATGTACTTTGAGAATTTTATATGAAGAGTTTGGCATTAATTAAATAAAAAATTATTTAAAAAGATGATCAAATACAAGTTACTTTAACTTTAGATTATATGGCGAATAAAGTTAATGTTTTTAGTCGTCGAGCGTTTCAACCTCAGCGTCGAATAAATTTTTCAACTTACAGTTAAAGTTAAAGTGAAAGTTAAAGTTAAAGTTAAAGTTGAAAGTTAAAGTTAAAGTTAAAGTTAAAGTTAAAGTTAAAGTGAAAGTTAAAGTTAAAGTGAAAGTTAAAGTTAAAGTTAAAGTTAAAGTTAAAGTTAAAGTTAAAGTTAAAGTAAAAGTAAAAGTTAAAGTTAAAGTTAAAGTTAAAGTTAAAGTTAAAGTTAAAGTTAAAGTTAAAGTTAATATTTAAAGTTAAAGTTAAAGTTAAAGTTAAAGTTAAAGTTAAAGTTAAAGTTAAAGTTAAAGTTAAAGTTAAAGTTAAAGTTAAAGTTAAAGTTAAAGTTAAAGTTAATGTTAAAGTTAAAGTTAAAGTTAAAGTTAAAGTTAAAGTTAAAGTTAAAGAGAATTGAATTGAATACTTATTAAAATTAAATGGAAAATTAATGCTGTCTTCATTAGGAAGCATTTCGAATAGTATGAGAAGCTAAAAATTATGACTGCACTGGCTACAACACATGCAAAACAAAGTGCTGTTGAAACCTTATTTTTTAGATTGCTTATTTCTCTGCTGTTGCTCTCAATGCCTCATTTTTGTGTGTTCACGCAAGTAAAAGAAGTTAGAAATTAAATTATGTACCACTTGTAATACGAGTCTTGGTTTCTTTGTTATAGGCAATGAAGCCGTTGCCTCAAAGAAGTCATCTGGGTTGTCACAAGATGATGAATCCTTCTTAAGGTCGATTTTAAGTGGACGAGCTCTCTCAACCACAACTCCCGCGCCATCAAATGATATCAGTGATGCTGCTTTATTGGCGGCACTGTTAAGGGCACAAGGAATAGAACCAGCAACTCCTTCCACTGATATTAGAGAGCAGCTACTGCTAGCCGTAAGTATAGTTCCAACCAACTCGTTCACAATCGGATTAAGTGCGTTAAGAGGATCTGCTGAAGCTCGTATAGCTTTTAACATGCTTAGAATTTCAAAGCTGGCCAACTGCAATAATTTCTTCGCTCTCTTTATCGTAATCTCTTATTTTTCTTTCTTCCACTGTACTTCTATTGTACCCGATTAATTTTCATGCAACATATACTTATTAAAAAGTATTTAAATGCTATTTGAACAGTGGTTAATCAAGCCACGGGGTCGAAGTACAAAGCGAAAGAAAAAGCACCTACCGATCACGATAAAAGAAAATAATTGCTCCTCTTGTTACAGAGCCTCGGCCAGGGCATCAGCACCGCTCCGACCGCATCCCCGGCTACCGAGTCTACGACAATTACGACAAGGCCGGTGTCGGCTGCAACTCGACCTACGGATACCATGAAAAAGACGGTGACACCGAGACCAACCTCAAGACCAAGGATACGCACAACAACGTGGTCACCGAGCTCTACGTATCCACCTCCCCTCTTCAGTTCCTTCTCCAATTACGGTACCCCTGTACAGACACCCAATGCCGATAATTCTGGAGGTGGTGCGTTCTTTGGTGCTACCAGAGCGTTCAGTCAGTTTCTGGGCGCTGCGTTGAGCGTAAGTTTATTTATTTATTAGCCCCTTTAATTGCATGGTATATCTCTTAAGTTGGTTGGTGATATAATAGCGGAAGTAACAGTAGAGGAAGTAGAGGAAACAGAGGAAGCGGATGAAGTAGAGGAAGTAAAGGTAGAAATTAGGTCGTTAGGTAGTTAAAATTTAATTTATTTATTAAGGCTAGAGTTCTCTGATGCCAGTAATGTGACTATAAAAGCGTAGAGGAAGAGCCTCGCACAAAGATATTCTGTTATCTTGGTATTACCCACTGCTTAGTAAGATTTTATTAGGTTTCATTAAGGGGGTATTCTGGTCTGACGAGGCGTTTTCTTATTCGCGTTATTTCGGAATTTTATTACAAAGAACCCATAAATTTGATTATTATTTTGTTTATTGCTACATACTTATTGATATTTGAACTATCTTTACAAATTTTGTCAATAGAAAAAAATTTAAATCAAACGCAGTTTCTGCACCCTCTAGCATTGAAAATATTACGAATTGGAAAAATCCCCTTGCACACGTATTACCCATATAATGTACCAATAGAAAATGCAAAAAAAATTGATTTGTTTTACCCGTCAGACCAGAAAACCACCTTAATTTTATTAATTAAAACTAATGGTTGAATAAGATAGTGGTTGGGGTTAGCATTAATTCGTGAAAGTGGGAGTACTAGCCAGCCTGCAAAAGAGGAATTGAAGATTAGGAGGGAAAAATTGCTTAAAGATGTAGATTTTTCATAATATTGTTACATTCATAGTTTGGTTTTCAAAAGAGTACTGCGTAGTAACTGCTATGGCTCCTCAAAGCGAGAAAGATGATTAGATAAACAGTATTCAGAATAAAACTAAAACTCATGCAATTACTTTGCACGTTAATATCCAAGTCAAAGAAAAATAAATAAAACATTAATGAAGTAGCTTATAGGAAAGAAGGAGAATCGTGCAAATGTACACGTAATGCACATTTTAAATCAGTTTCGTGGGAATCTTTTTATATGATAATAGTGACTATTTTAAAATGTTAAACGAAGTGATGAAACGAGCAATTAATATTCCATCCATTAGAGTAAATGAGCATCATTAGACGTGGAAACATTTAAGCGAAGGTTTACATTTGTAGGCAATGTAACCCCGGAAGCTTTAATTGCATCTTTTCCATTAAATCGCGCAAAATGAATCGTTTTAATTTCATGAAGAGGTTCTGGTATTTTTGTGTTTCAGGGGGCGGCGCAACAGCTGCAATCATTAGTCAGAAACGGCACCAGAATCGTGTCCGCAGCGGTGGGGTAAAGATCTAGCAGCAGTGGAAGAAAATTAATACCTAACTCCTAAAATAAACAATTAATTCGCAAACGTGAGAATTTAGAACGACACGAATTTACAGAGGAGACATTTCTGCTTCGAAGGATCTGGTGGCAGCTGCCACCTCGACTAAGTAACTTATGCGAACTTACCCGAACCTGAGATTCCTTAAAAATTTTTATCCACAGATTACGCGTTCGCTTG
The DNA here is from genome assembly GCA_947577245.1 of Andrena bucephala. Lineage (NCBI taxonomy): Eukaryota > Metazoa > Arthropoda > Insecta > Hymenoptera > Andrenidae > Andrena > Andrena bucephala. The sequence continues at coordinate 7,429,819 of OX387719.1, forward strand.
ATGCTGGAGGAGAACGTCTCAACTTTCATCCTTTCTTTTTTAATGTATAGATCGTAGCATTATGTGTAGTAGCTGGTACTTTAACTCGTTGGGTGATTATGTACTTTACGTTAAGTTTTGTAGATAATAGCGGTCACGACATTTTTGCAAGCACAATTCATCCCTTAATTCTTAAAACACGGATCTCCTGAACAATTCAAATATTATTCCAAAGAAAAAAGAAATAATGACGAAATAACTACTTCATTACCTGTGCCTCATTTCCCCCAAATCATCGCTTGAAACTTCCACTTCCAGGACGCGGCTTCCCCTCCGTGTTTTAAGCGTTAAGGGAGGAGCTCCGGTTGGAAAGGGGCGACGGTCGAAATCCCTCGTTCAGGTTTCCACTCGCAGGTCTCGATACGGGCAATCCAGATCGACGCTTTGCAAACGTTTCTGGGGTAGGGTTCCGAAGCGGGTTCGACGCCACGTACCTCCTGAGACATTTGTAACGTTCATCGCAATTAAGGTAATTAATCGTGGGGAGGAGGGGGCGGGGCGGGGGGATGGGCGACGCGCGTCGTCACGATCCGCGAGGACAGTGACGATCCGCGGCGAGTGTGGCGCGCGTGAAACGCAGATGGACGCGCGAGGCCCACCCACAAAGATCGATTTAACGACGACCACGTCGGCGATGCTGCTAAGAAGGTGGTAATTTAAAGTGTATGTATATCTCTCTCCGAATGAGAGCGAGAGTGAGGAAGAGTGTGTGCGTGAGAGAAAGAGAGAAGCACAAGGGTAGTTGAAGCGTCAACGGAGAGCGTTGTATACAGTTTCGCGCCCGGACACCTTTTACTGTCGGTGTTCCCCGGGCGTTCCTTCTGTTCTTCTTTTCCTTTGTCTCCTTTTTTTATATAATAAAGCTGGAAGCGTGTATAGTGCACACGAGCCTTGGGGTCTTGTTTGTCTTTCATTGAGGAAGGTAGCCTCGGTAGTAATGGTAGCGCCGAGTAATAAGCTCGGGGACTTAACGAGCGCGCCGGGGGTTGAAACGTTGACGGCACTTTTTCCTATTCGGGAATTTAGTGATATTGCGTTTCGCAGTACAGCGCCGCGGGAATTTCGCCCGCAAGGGAAATGCTCGGTTAACGATAGAGGAATATTTCGTTGGAAGTTTGATACGCGTAAAGTGATTCCGGTATTTAAGTGTTTCGTGGACTTTTCTGACTCGCCTGAATTCGCCTTTGTCTTCCTGCAACGTGTATCACTAATCGAAGGGTTCGCCGAGTCCCCTGTTTATAGATGAGCATGAAAATAAAAGTTTCAGGTGAAATAGGAGTGTTTAGAGGTAATTATTTTTTGCACGATCATTCACAGGATATTGAACGAGAGCCTTAGAAGAGCTTAAAAATTAGGTCTAACTCCTACAATTTCTGAATTTTTAGTAAGTAGTACATGCGCTTTAAACTTTTTATTTAATACTCTTTATCTTTAGAATTAGAGTGTGCTCATCACTAGCGAAAATAGTTAGATTTTGTAGTAATTATTAATATAGTAGCATAAAACTTTATTACACAGGTGAATAATTCTTCAAGTATCACTTTATTCAATCCAATAATCAACATTAATTTTATTTTGTATACAAGTTTTATTTTCCATTTATCCATTTAGTGATATCTGTGCTTTCCGAAGTCTGTCCACATACATAATTGAAAGGAATCATGTTGCAGACTTTTTTTTACATTAAGAACAGTGGTATGACACTATCCTGATCTGTACTACTGACAATCTAGTGACGTCCATTCGTCACGATTTTTTCCCTGCTGCATTTATTCATGTCGTTTCGAATCGGGACGGAAATCGTTATTCAAAATAGATACCGATATAATTCCCGTGGTCGTGGCACAATCAGAGTGTGAAAATAAACTCGTTCCGCGACTATAATTAACTCGGCTGACAGACAATTTCATTTATTGACAAGGATATGTTTATAACAAGCAACGCGGGTATGAATTATCCAATCAAAGTGAACACGACAGTATCCTTGTCTTCGGCGTTACAGAGATAAAATGAGACGAAGTGGGGGCAAGAGAAAAATGGAAGGAGATAACGGGGATAAATTGTGCGCGTTTCCTTTTCTAGCTTTTTGCAGTTCATTTTCCCCCCTTCGTCGCAAGAACGTCGCTGAGGGTCGGTCTGGAATATTAATCACTTGCTATGACGTATTTAACAGTCATTAGGGACAGCTGACTTGATAGGATGCAAAGTATTCAGAAGTAGAAAGTGACGGGGACCTTCCTCTCTTGCACGCACTTGGCACAAGTAGTAGAGAATCCTTTCAGACGGTACAATATAATTACGGAGTAGATATTTATAAGGATCCTTTCGTTATTTACCGTTAAAGATGAGGTAGTATATATAAAATAATAAATTAGTTCAGAGCAGGTGATTGCTTTTTATAGAAGCTTCTTCGTCGGCCCCAATGTGGAAGTGGTTTTTAATTAATTGATTGGGTTTATATAGTTGTTGCCTTCTCCATAATAATTTTGTCGAGCAGGAATTATTTTCATCGAGCATCACTGATATATTCATCGATGAAGAGACTGTTCACAGAGATGTACAGGGCGATTCTAAAAACTGGGTCCGGCTGTACTTACTCACTCAGTGATGATAAAACATAATTGATAGGGGCAACTGATCTTGTTGCACGATTTTTTTAAATACCTTGTAGAGTATCTATTTACTTTTTCATGCTTGTACTTTCTTTTATATGTAGAAGAAATATTGGGCCCCTGTTTAGCATCATTTTGTATCATTTTAATTTTGATGTAACAATCTTACAATTTGTGGGTTAGTTTATATAATTGGATCACAATAACATGTTGAGATGATTAAATAATCCCAAATCATACGGTGCAATTTGGGGGAGATTTCTATTAAGCAAATTGCTACATGTAATTTTAATGATATTTAGGATTATCTTTACTTGCTTGTATTACTATGTTGTAGAATATACGACGCTGTGCTAAAAGATACATATGGCATTCACATAACGTTACCATGATTATACAGTTAAGTGTCCAGCATGAATACCCACAGTTCAGTGCGAATACACGACTCCATGAAACGTCGTTAATAATCAATGGTGTTTCTTAATTCCACAAATGCACAAGTTCTCAATTTCTCTAGAATTATCATAAATTAAATTACCTACTATTTCAAAATGTGGGTGCGAGATGACTGCCTTTCTACACTTTTATTCTATCAGCTAAATTTACAATATTTTGCGGAGGATTATTTTTTGTATTATTTTCATTTCTTCTATTTATTCAATTTTTTATTCATTTGCTTTGCCAATCGCCAGTAGGTAGTTTACATTTTGTTTGATATGTTTTTAATTGTTCAGCGTGAACAAATAAAATTTGAATAAATCTGTAGTTGTAAATAATTTTGCTTTCTCCTTTGTTGCTTTTTCATGAATGATTATGTGGGTCATCTCTCCCAAAGACGCGAACCATCCCTTCTAACGACGAGAGCCATCTCTCCTAGCACTTTAGGAGAGATGGCTAAAAGTCATGACTTCAGCTTTCAACCCGATATTCAGAAAATATTATCTTAAAGCAAATACCGACCAGTTTCTCTGAATCGGCATAAAATTCTGAACATATCCTGTTCATCCTGATAAAATAAATAATGTCAGTATTAGCTTTAACAGCCATTTTATAATAGGTGAGCCGACAGTCCTCAACTTACCCTATTAAAAACTTCGAATCAACCAAGAAATTTACCATGCCTTAGCAACGGAATAATTTATTCCACAACAACGACGTTCTCCCTTTCCCACAAAAATCCCACATCAAAGTGTCTCCAGCCTCCGATATCGGTCCCTTGTTTACACTCTCCTACCACCGACCGATCCACCGAAGTTTCCGTGAAAGCTTAAAGCATGCTCGCGGGTAAAAGGGTGCACGCTCTCTGGTGCGGGTTTCAACCTTTCAACGGCAGGCTCGAAAATCCCTGAAACGGAATTTCGCGCCGATAAATAACAAGGAGAGCTCACCGACAATACCGGCTCGAATCGTTTGGTACCACATGCCACTTGGTACTACGGCAATTTAAATAAATTAACGGAGAGCAAGCGTATCCAGGCCCGCGAAGGTGAAGAAGTAAAAGAGAAGACGAAGAAGATGAGGGGTGGGGGGGGGGGGGTGGGGGGGGGTAGGGGGCGGAAGAGAAGGGACGGAGGAACAGAAGCTGAAGGAGGAAGGCGAGGAAGCGTGTACGCGCGGACCGATTGTAAGACTGGAACACCCACGCGTGCTCGCGATGCCTCCGCCGAGTTTTTTCTTCCTCTCTTCTCCTCGCGGATAATTACAGCTAATGGTAGTCATTGAGAATGCGAGATGCGTACCGATCCGCGTACGTGTACCACTCTGCACGCTGCCGCTTCTGCTGTCGCTCGGCCGACGATAACGCGCCGGCCTCTGTATCCCGCGACTCCTTCGATATTTAATTTATTGGCCGAATCGCTAAGCAGACGCGGCATTATCAAGCCCCGACGCACTTACACGATCACGAACGGTCGCGATAGGATCGACGGGCCCGGACGATCGGCGAACGCGCGCCACACGGAAGACCAACGGGAGGAAGATGAAGAGCCGCGGCTGTCCGGTGATTTTCCGACGTAAGGACGAAAGATTTATCTCGCCAGCTCTCTGTGCGCATTGTGTCCCGGCGTTCCTGCGTACGCTCTGCTGGCCACGTGCACCGATCTACTGAGATGCGTACACGTTTCATCGAATTGATCAGTGTTTCACACGTATTTGTTCTGCTTGTTAGGGGCGGAACGCGGCGGACTACGGAAAGGGAAATCATTTGTCAGGATACAAATGATTCGGGTGTTATTGCTCATGACCATAGGGCTGTACAGTGTGGCACCATTTAAAACAGAATAACTTTTTTAAAATTGGTCCAAACGACCTGAGTTTTTTGGGGAATGTAGAAGGATTAGTTTACTAGATGACGTGTTTCGGCGTTTTGAAAAAAAAAATACAATTGTTCGGAATAGCGAAGAAAATAGTGAAGGTCGCTTTTTCGACTTTTTTTTATCTGAGCCTGTAACGATAATTTAAGAATCGAGTTTGTAGATTTAAGTTTTATACATGCTGCAAAATTTCATCGAAATCAATTAACGTAACTATGAGGTACAAACAGTTAAACGTGGTGGAAATTACAGTTTTCGGCAGTTTTCGGCCTAAAACTGTAATAAACTTCTTACATATTTCGATTTCGAGGAAATTTTGCAGCATGTATAGGGGAGACCGAGGCAACATCGGGACGTTAAGAATGAAATCTCATAACTTTGACATTATTATTTGACATTATTATTTGAAATTGGGATTCATTGGAATAAACTCTTTTTTAAATAATAGTACATATCCAATTTTTTTAATAGAAGGAAAAATACAAAAAAATAATGATTTAAAATATGATCCGTTTTTATGATTTTACCCCATGGCCTGGGTAAAACCGGGTACCATACTAGATACTGGCCGTAGCCTAAGCACGAAACTCATCCAATTCTTCCGTCCCCCAACCAGTTAGAATAAGTTGTAAACTGCACCCAAACCTTCATTCAATTTCGATGAACCACATGATTCTTGGACATATGTAAATGTAAATGCCTTCACCGTTTTCATCACCACTTATCATTATCTTTCGGTATTTTGTTTAATTTTGTACCTTTCATTCTTTTCAGTTGTGGTCCTTTATTAAGATTTAGTTTGAATTTTTATAACTTCCTCTTGTTCGTTTATTTGTTATACACATTTTGTCCAAAATCGGGTACCCGGTTTTACCCCGTACGGCTTTGCCCCAGCATACAATTTTGTAAATATTACGAATTATCAACAATATTATGGCGAAGTAAAAACAATCCTTTTAATTCACACCAAAAAGTGTCTACCTAAACGCTGTCAAAGGTGTTTAAAGTTTCTTAATAATCGAAAATTAGATCCGAGCCTTCAAAAACACACAAGACAATATAACCTTAGTAAGCACACTTGTAACAGGATCATCTTTTGTTGGTAAAATAATGCACATCGCGACAATATGTCGCTGCAACGCCGCGGGAAAGTTTTAGGCGGTTTAAAAAATAATCGCACGTCCCGGTTTTATCCAGGTACCCGGTTTTGTCCGAGTTTCCCCTACAACTTACTTAAATCTACAAGCGGGATTCTTGAATTTTCATTACAGGCCCAGATAAAAAAGTTGAAAAAGCGACCTTCACTATTTTCTTCGCCATTCCGACCAATGACAATTTTTTTCAAAACGGCGAAACACGTCACCTAGTAAACTAATGCTTCTAGCTTGTCAAAAAAACTCACGTCGTTTGGACCAATTTTAAAAAAGTTATTCTGTTTTAAAGTGTGCTCAAATGCTTTTTCGGCCCACTGTATAATATTCTGGATTACTATTTGTGCCTGACGCCAATCTTTTTTGTGTTTCTGAGCTGTTCTGTGTGTGTTTGAAAGCCTTCAGAATTTAAAAATTTAAAAACTGTGGAATAAAGCCAAGAGGACCTTGGAACCTGGGTAAACCAGTGGAAATGAATATTCATAGGAGAAGGAAGCAATGGGAAACAGAATGAACATGTAGCATACGACTAGCAACAACGTAAAGTGCCTACTGTTTGCCTTCACAAGCGCCCGGCCGCACTACAAAAAATATTATTTCGCCACGGTAACTCCGTGACATACGAGTGGCCGATGCATACTTCGTGATGCATAAAGAAAGAAGGAAACTGGATTACACTTAGCTTTCTATTCGAACTTATCGACGCGTCGAATCTCGCGGCGCAACATCGAATAAGGAATCGGCTGGCCCGCAGAACTATAGCGATCGATCTTGTCTGAGATACGATAGATATATCCGAGCAAGGACGTCCTTAATTATCCCACGGTTGGACAGCTCCGCGATCCAATTTGCAGGCTCGCCGTGCACCGAATCCTTTCTGCACTGAATCATAGAAAATGTAGCAACGCGCGCTGCACAAGGAGTGAGTCAGCCTGTCATCTCTGGAATCGCCGGCAAAGAAATCGCCCGCGGTTTTCTCGCGCATTCCCACGATAGATCGGTGTCGCAATTGCGACAATGCAAGCCGATTGCACACGTGGGGAATCGAATCGCGATTACTCGCCGTCCAATCCTTCTCCTCGTACGCTACAATCGGGCTTTCGTGAAAACTCCCCCACTGAACCCGCCTCCCACCTCCCCCCCGCCCCTCAATCAATGAAACGATAAATCGTTTCTGCTCGCTGATGGACGACTTCGTTCCTCATGGGCTGATTAGCAGTCGCTGTCTTATTGTTTCCATCCGACGGTTCATTGTTCGTTGAATCGTGCTGCAGGGTGTCTCTCAGGGTGTCTCGACGGGGGAGGGTTTCTGTCGGCGAGGAAGAGGTCGGAAACGGGGACCTTGCAGCAAGAGGGGTGCAGCTCCATCTTTACCGACTTCGAGTAAATTAGAAAAAATTGTTTGTAAAATTATTGCTTTCACTTTACATTAAAGAGAGAACACTAATTGCAAAAATATATATTTTCTCAGAATAAGTAGTAGTTATTGAGTTGATAAGTTTTTAGTCCTGTTTATGACGAAAAAATATTCTACAACAAAAATATTGATATTAACATTACTATTTTTATTGTAGATTAATCATAATATTACTATATTTATTATAGATTAATATTAATATTAATATATTTATTATAGATTGAGATTAATATTAATATTTCTATTTTCATTTACTTGCGCTACATCGCTCATCTGTTATCGGATCTGCAACAAACATGCCCCAAACAATATAGAATTTTGTTTTACATATCGCTCATTTGCTGCAGCAACGACACAACTAAAAATTTGCAGTTTTTGAGTTCTACTTTGGTCTAAAAGGTCTACTTTGCGAGCCAATAATCTTGCGCGAGTGTAAAAAATTCAATTGCACAGCTACGGCATGGATCGTGGAGCGACGTATGAAGGGTGGCGCGCTGATAGGAGGACAAGACACGGGGAGTCAGGATCGAAGGGACATTTCGAAAACGAGTCAATTCAGAGAGGCGCGCAAGCTCGGCCACGGTGGGCTCGCCCCTCGGTCCGCGTTTTACCGAAAGGCGAGAAAGAGAAGTAAGAGGTGGAGTAAGGTGGCGAAGAGAGACGAGGGGAGGAGCACGGGTGGGAGTAATGCAGGAGCAAAAGGCAGAAAACACCGGTAGGCAGTTTTGTAGCTGTTTTTATCAGCTTCTGGGCATCGGGGGTTCAGGCCCGACGATGCCAGGACGCATCTTGGGGGGTTCGTGTGGGAACGTACGTCTCTTTAGCGTACCTCTCCCTCCCCCTCCCGGGCTCTCCCACCCCCCCCTCGCGATTCCTTTTTATCCTGTTTCGTTTCTCGCGGCGTCCCTCTCCCGCAGCCAGGACGGGTCGAGCTTCCCCGCTTGGCCTTCCTTTTTCCTCCGTTCGCCAGCTCGGCGACTTGTTTCTCTCCCGTTCGTTTTTCCTCCCCCTTCTTCTGCCGCTTCTTCAGCCTCCTCTTCATCTTACGGCTGCCTCGGGTACCAAGGGTCATCGGGGTCACCCTCCACGGTGCACTCGGCTACGTGGTGTGCCCTATATTTACGCACGGTAAGAGCACGCTGAAGAGGAGGTGGTCACTACTCTCCTTCTCCTTCTCCTATCCATTTCGCTCTCGTCTTCGTCTTCTTCTTCATCTTCGCTCCCCCGTCGTCCTCCTCGTCTTCCTCGCCCTCCACCTTCCACCCCCCTCCCCCCCCCCCCAATACCTCCGCCGCTTCTTCTGGTTCTTACAGTTCTCCTCCTACTTTTTTTTTCTCCACCCCCTACTCGGGTCGCTCTTCAATAAGCGCCGATCGCTTTAAGATCGACTCACAACAATGACCTGAACGCCTCGCTCCGTCGAACCGTCTGTTCGCGCCTTCGATTAAGCCTGCGTGTTTTAGGCAACTCCAGAGGGTTGTTATGATCGAGATGGTGCTATTCTGAACGTGGGAGTGCTGGTAAGTGACATAACTATTTTCTTGCTGAATTTAAATGTCCCTAATTTCAAATGAATTAAATATTAATTTCACGCAGAATTCAATTTCAGCGTCAACCAACATATACATTTGTTCAGGAGCAACGCAATTTACTGGCTCCAGGGACGCAGTAATCGGCAAATGTGCCCGACACGAATGACACATCGAAAGTGACAGTAAATTATGCTTTTCGCCACTATTCAAAGATAAAACCGTTGACGCGCAGCTCGGCAGATTTTTCCATCCCGTATAGATCCTCGTTAATCACGGAGCGCGGGTCAGGAAACAATCGAAACGGACGGAATATTAATTGAAAGGAACGATTGTGGCAGCCGGCGCGGTCTTGTCCTATAAATCAAGGGGATCGCTAAAAAGCAGGGAATATTAATTTGTATGATAAACTGTCTGCCGATGGGGGGTGGGGGCCCGCTATTCTAAAAGGTTGCGACAGTACCTTCGAAAGGTTACGATACGAATTGCAATGCCGTGTCGTAACCTTTCGCAAACTGCACCGCGCACCGTGGATATGCTGTATAATGGCTGGTATTATCTGCGGAGTTGTAATTATATTGTCCTAGCCTCCACGCCTCGTAATATAATTATTCGGGGTACGCCGCGCGAATGTCGCTCGCGATCGTTGCCGCGATTTTATCTGGCTGCGGGCGAGCAAAGTCGGGTAAAAGTGGGCGCATTCGTTTTAAGTACCTACCATTCCGTGCGTCATCGCGCGCGCAGGTGCGAAACTATGTATTTAATAACGTTCGATGGACTCGACGCCGTTACATGCGTCACCGTGCTCGTTCTACCTGCCGCGCCGCGTGAAATATCTGTCGGCCGGCTCGTTGTATTTCCATCCAAAGTGTCGGGTATTTAAAAATCACGGTGGGAACACGTAAAGCGCTTAATGAAGCGCGCGAAACGCGGACCCTTGAGCGCGACCGGCGGTTGGCTTGTTAATTAGCCGCTTACGCGAACTTAGACGCGATGATCGCTGCGGTACCATCTCGCAAGGTGGTTGTTAAGCTCGGCGTCGGGTATTAATTCTCTGAATAAGAAGGTGTAATGCCTCTTCGATGCGAAGGGAGATATATTTCTTCTTCCAGGCGTTTGCAGGTGTTGGCAGAATTAATGTGATAAAGTTTATTCTATGGGGGATGGGATTTTTCTACGAGGGACATAGTATCCGATCCTTGTATGCGCAAGTCGATTATTTGTGATATAAAAAGAATTGTTATGGGAATAATTATTATGATAGTCTGTTGCAAACGTAGCATGTTTAATCTGATTAAAAGTAATTTAAAGTAGAGAGTGCTAAAGGTCAGCTATTTAATAAGCCATTGCTTTCGGTTAGACGAATTTTGTTTCTTAAAAGGATTAGTTACGAATTTAAATAAATTCTATTTCGTCCAAAAATGATAATATTCGCATGGAATCATAATTAACTTTTTGTCTAACGCACTTTCCTGTTATGTGTAAGTCTTATTTGATACTGGTGTAAAATTGTCCACGTATTTATGAAGGAGAGTAAACGAAATTGAGTAGTCCTCGACGGTATTTGAGCAGGCTTGTAATTTCTCAAGTACCCAGCCAATGGGACGTGTGTGCACGAGGCTTAAAGATGCTCCGGAGACCTCATGCAAGATACCACGGGGTGGTCGCAATACGCGAACGTTACGAAGATGCGGGACGATGAAAAATCTCTGGTATCTCAAGCCAAGATCCCTCGAACAATGGGATATCTTCGGGACCGAGTCGGTTACAGTGGACAATTATTGCTCGATTGCCGGAAGATAATGTTTCATCGTGGATGAAATAATGATTTTCTTTCGGCCGGACGAAAACATGTGAAAATTCTTCGATAATGGCGCCGGTAAATTATTTCTGTCCACGGCATCGATGGCATCACGATAATTGGACGGCCATTAGGTTCTAGTCGATCCCAGGTACCGATAAATTTCTAAGAAAGGAAAAGTGATCTGGTTCACTTTCCTCTAACGCCTGGCAAATCAACGACGGAGTAACTTTACTATTTCACCTCATGGCTTGAGATGAGTTTTAATTAAACGCGTAGAAGTCTTTTGTACTTAGAATATTAGTGTCGTGAAATCTAAGAATCATTATTAATTTATTCAAAATATTATTTATAGGTAGTCAAAGTGAAACAATATTTAGAGCTGTCTGTCTACCTCTACTGTATTTCTATGTAAAATCAAAGAAGATTTAAGAAGCTTATTGCCACCTCAAAAGGGTCAATTTTCGCCGATTTAATTTTTTTATTTCAAACACAGTATTTAATAAGAATATTTGTGTGGAATACGGTAAATCAGTACACAGAAGAAGCCGTCGATCGTTTTCGTTCGTGCAACTTTTCCAATCGTACGTGCATCCCAGCTGCGTCGCCCCTTTGAAAAAGGAGAAAAGAAAGCGTGGTCGACGTCGGCTCATACCGCATATCCGCCACGAATGTCGCAGATTGCGAAAAGGGCGTGTACGTGCCCTTGTACTTCGGTAGTCGCATACGTGCCGCAGTTCTTTTCTTCCCGACATAAATCCTCTTCCTTTTTTCTTTCCGCGCGCTTTCTCACAGCTGAACGACGTTAATGCGGCGAACACCGACGTCACAGCTAGTCGACCGCTTTTATTTTCTGCCCGGTTCTGGGTTTCTCACACGATCCACGCCTGTGAAAGGGGTGAGCAAAACAAATTGTCTCGCGGGCAGAGACCGTTTTCACCGAACGAACCTCCCCCGATATCCGTTTCAGTGACGCAATTCTGGCCATTCTGCATAACGACCCACGAAGACCAGAAGAAAACCAGAGAATCTCTTCAAATGTAGTGTTGCCACTGAATTTCAAGTAGCATGAAATTTGAACTATAAACAACTGGCTTCGCAAAACTGAGCTAATTGTTCGTTATAAAAAATAATAGTTGGAACAGATTTAAACACAGTTAGTTACTCAATTTTCAGTTGCTAAATAAAGGGGGATTCTCGTGTGACAGCCCCAAATGTACCTAACTGATATTTAGGAATTGTTTTTGAAAAAAAACTGTTATTAAGGAGGCATCTTTAAACTTACGGAATTTCTTGATTTATGTCGATCCTTCTTATTATTTCTTAATTATTGTGGAATCTTGGTAACCTCTTCGACGATGTAACTCTTGTTGACTGGGGCTGGAACTATTTGTCGAATTTTTCGGTATTCGAATATCCGAATACTGCAGTTGCTCAATTGTTTAGCGAATATAATTCGAACTTGTAAAAAAAATGGACCTAAAAAACTTGATTTATAATTCACACCATACTATTCGAATACTGATGTATTCCGAATCATTCAATACATCAGTATTCGAATACTTAAATATTCGAATAGTATTCAAATACTTAAACATTCGAATAATAACATTCAAATACTCAAATATTCGAAGTTTATTCGTAGCATTCGAATACTTGTAAAATATTTGAATATTAAATTACTCGAATAGTCTCAGCCCTATTATTGACGTAGACGTGTAGCACCTGCCATAGTCATGTGATTGCAAGAAAACGAAAAATTTCTTAAAGTTAGCTTACGCTAAGATTGAATCTGATTTTAAGAAAAAAAAATAGATAATTGAGAAATGTATAGCATTTAAAAGAAAAAGTAACTCTTCCCCCTAGATACATTTACTTTATGTCGATGAAGAATGTATTATAAATAAAAACTAAAATTAAAATTTTAGGTTCAGTCCCAGCGTAAACTACCTAACTTTAGGAATTTTTTCTATTTTTGAAATCCCTCCTTAAGTACTAGGTTCACCTCGAATGTTCGAAATGAATAAAACTCGGCCTGCTTTCTCTATGTAGTCGTGCGATTGTAAACAGAAGTAGATATTATTCGAATAAATGTACAATGTTACCGGAGTCTTGCAGTTTAAAAATGATTTCGCTGTTGCATTAATGCGTTAAATTTTAATTTCTATTTTCAGCGCTATCTGTGATTAAGTAATAGATGCAGTGCAATTGATAAACAAACAGAACGATGGAAGAGGGAAGTGAAAGATACGAAAGGACACGAAGAAGTGTGAAATACGTGTGCAAGAGGGAAAGTTTGCCGATGTGTCATAATTCACATCTGCAGACGTAAATTGATTTTTCCAACGCGCAAGCGATTTAATTTCCCAGCCGGATATGTGCTTTCGCAACGGGGAAAGACCGATTCAAGCACGGCTATGTAAACCGCGTAGTAGAGCGGTGGAGCTGATCGTTAACCCGTAAATGGTTCCATAACAGCGCGCGAAGTGTTTGTATTGGATAATAAGGATCATTCAAGTGGATAGATCGATAGCGTAGTAAAGTTTATCATCTCGGTTCGCTCGTATTCCTGCTATTTGCATAAGTATTTTCCGCGTGACCAAATCCGAATTCCATTGAACTGAACTAGGTATCTATCGATAGATATTAGTCTAAACTTTAAATCGAAATTGGCAAACGATCACTGACAGCTTTCTAAATCTTATACCACGATTAATTCTGCCCTCCTTAATTAAAATGTCTCATATAGCATTTGTTCAGTTTTCAATAAACGTTGAAATATTTTAAGTTCCGCGCGTTTTTTGCGTTTTTAGGAATATTAGTAAACCCTCCGTGCTCCGTTGAAATCTAGAAACGGTCTAATTTATTTATTTTTTTAGAAGGACGGCTCAAAAAAATAATAAAACTTCAATTTTCTCGGAGCATTTGAAATACTTGATAGGACATTTTAACTAAGGAGGGCAGAATTAATCCCATGTATTTCGAAATTGGGGATAAGCTATTTAGAAATTCGTTTATGTTTGTTGGTCAGGGTGATCTCAATTAGGAGCAGCACCCGGGAATTGTGGCGTATATCCACAAAAAGGTTCCGGATGGTCCTGGACCACGTCACGAACGTCTCACTGCTCAAGAATTCGAAGAGTTCCTGACGCAACAACATTCAGCGATACGAAAGGAAAAAGAATTGCAGGAAATCGAACGGTACCTTTCTCAAAAGACACGTAACGATTTCGTGTCTCACGTAAGCATCGAACAGTGTCCTATGACGAGGTGTAATTAAAAATTTGTACGCATGACGCACATGATCGCAAAAACCTAAAGCGATTGTTGCTACATAATTGACCGTTTCCGTTAATCAGCTCGCAATTATGAACACACGATACAATTATGTAAACTTGTACGCGCGAAGACCAGTAAATTTCTAAACTGTTTCCCCATCAAAAGCAGTAATTATAATACACCAAGTCTCGTAAAAATTTTATGAAGGAAATATCACGGATATGCAAACCTAGATGGCTCGCATTCAAAAATATATTTGATCAATAGTACAATATTTGCGATGCGTGCCGGCAAGCATCTTCTCTCTATCTGAAAATGGAAAATTTAGGCCCAGATTCATCCTTATCCTCCTACATTTTTTTTTGAGGTTCCTTCGCACTTTCTCTCTATCCTCGTTCTTTCTTACTTTCGATGGGATCTTATAGAAACTTTTGTAAACTCTATAGGTATACGATAGAAGCGAACATCCATTAGGTGCTCCAGAATATTCAAAGTGCAGCATCCCATTCATTTCTGATACCTGACTTATGGTTACGTACTTAACAGTTGATAAAATTTTCCAAATATACAGTACCTTCATCGATCCTTTCGAGTAGGGCTGTAACGAATATTCGAATACTTTAAGTATTCGAATAATCGAATATCAGAGAATTTGAGATTCGAATATTCAAATAATTAGGTATATTCGAATAATCGACTACCAGAGAATTCGAATTTGAGATTCGAATATTCGAATAATCAGGAGTATTCGAATAATTAGGAGTATTAAATATTCGAATATTCGAATAATTACAGCTCTACTTTCTAGCGACATCTAACTCTTCTGGTTGATAAATGAGCCGTTGTTTTCGAAAATGGTATAAGTCCATTTATTCATACATTGAGATATTTAAGGGTTTGCGTTTGAATCAACTTAAAAATATTGGCAAACGTTAATCAATTCGGGTAATGTTTTTAAAACTATAAACTTGTTAAATTTTATTATGCAATAATAATTGTGAAAAATGTGAAAGAAAATAAATGATTTTTTAGCTACAAATAGACTTATACCATTTTCAATACTAACATATTATGAAAAATATAAACAGCAGCAATTTTAAATTTATATTTTAATTGAAGTCCGCTTTTCTGAGATGTATTTTTTAATGTAAAACATAATAATGAAATGAAGACATGTAAGTAAACGAATAATCGAGTTTATTAAGAAATAATTTCAGTTATATTGTAATGAATTTATAAATAAACAAGTATGAAATCTAAATTACTTCGTTTAGATAACTAATAATAAAATTGTAGCAGTCCAATAAATTTTTACACTAATAAGATTCTCTAAAATCCTTCCCCTTCTGTAATTGTTGATCACATAACGCTGCAATTATAGTATGTCTTCCTACATATGTTTAGGTACTAATTCAGTGCATAACCGATAAATTTTAGTGCTTATTTTGCGAGATATAGCGAGTGGCGATATTAGTAATTTTTATATAGCATAAAGAAACAGTCAAGAACTATTTGTTGCATATAAAAACTCAAATTTCACAAAAAGTGAACATTAGGGTGAACCTTAGTTACTCTTGTCGAAAAATAATTTTGAGATTTTTGACGTGGACACCCCCCAGGATTGTGCCATTGGGAGAAAAAATAATGTGTGCAAAATTTGAAATCGATCGGAGAACGGGAAATTGTGATTTTTTTATATTAAGTAATCTTATACTTTGATTCTATATTGTTACAGAGCGTAAGAAGACAAATTCAACGATATATAAACATGTATATTAACGATATATTACAATGGAGAACAACGAGTTACAAAAATAAAAAAATTTCAGATGCGATGAGGCACGGTTTCCCGTCCTCCGATCGATTTCAAATTTTGCACACATTATTTTTTCCCCCAATTACACAATCTTGGGAGGTGTCCTGAAAAAATTTGAAAGTCGTAAAATAAGGTCCACCCTAGTGAACATACAATAATTTTCTGTACTAAGGTATCGAAACGGTGTGCAACCCTCGCCCTTCCAGGGCCGATATATATATAATTTCCCGAAAGCTTGACGTCACACGCGTGGCGCAGCCGGAAAAGTCTCTGCCCTGGAATCCGTTTCACAATCATTCAACGCGGCGCCATCGTCCTGCACCGCCATAAGTTAGAAAGGGCCATTGTGTCCACTTTTCCTCCATAAAGCGTGTCGCGGATCTAATCGTCGGCTAATCGCCCACGCAAATACCTGCGTGCTCTCGCGCGGATCGTTCGAGTGCGTTTCCAAGGAGCCGCTACCCGTGTAGCCAGGTTATTTACTGTCGTATCAAGGCTGGTAGCGGATTCTACTCTACGACCGGCGCGAGAAGAATGCCGCAACAAAGCTTTTCATCGGTTATTTTCGCCACGAACGATAACATCTTTTGGTCTCTGTTCCTGTCGTGTCTTACAATTGCGGTTCGACCATTTTGTTATCGTGACGATTATGTTAACAGCTATCCTTAGCGATAGGGCTTCGTGTTAATAACGTCAATCTTCAGTTTTGGGAGGTTTTTAGCGTTCCATCGATTTCAATATTTTCGCTGATTAATTCTGCGGCGATATCAATTAAATTTGACTTCCAGGGTTTCAATTAAATTTAGATTGACTGAAAATAAATCATAAAGCGACTTTCCATAGTCGTACAACAGCGAGCGATATTTAGAACGCGTTAATTTGAATTCGAAACTCGTAACTCCTACGAAATACAGAAGTTCCGAATTCACTTCATAGATGTCCTTCTACAAACATTTGACAAATATCGATAATTTCGGGAAAGGAGGTATTCATTATTGAATTAAATCTCTATTATTAATACACAAAGTCCAGTTTATTTCCCCCTCAAATCTCTGCAGACGATCCTCATTTCTGCCTCCCATTGATTTTCAACCAGAAATTCTTCAGCAAATTGTACGGCGCGCGGATCATCGGTAAAAACAGGGAATGCTCTGCGCGTGCGCGCGGCTCCTTAGTAGGTCGCGCCGCGTCGTCTCGAACGAACTCGTCCCGCGTCGCTTCCACGAGTCAGTCACACAAAGGTGAGTCGGGCCACACGACTCTCATAAATCGGTATAATCGACGGAAGCATCGGTGCCGTTCCTCTGGGCCGCGCGAAATAGTCCCGCGTAAGTGTCGTTTAAAAAGGATCTCGTGGAGATCAGCCGGTGTGGCTCGGGATTTAACGGAGCCACGCGAATGTGCGGAGTGTGTGTGTGTCGGACGTTCGGCTTTCGCGAGGCTGTCGCCCAGGAATCCCGCGGATAGGAGAGGAAATGGAAGCTCGGGGAGAAGGAAGAGGAAGCTGTTAACGATAATCGTCGGAGTGAACGACAGGAATTGCATATAGGTTCGGTGGAAGGTGCTGTCAGTGTGCTAGGATCGTCGGAAGTTGGCGAGGCAGGCGTGCGCCCGCGCGATAGTAGGTCGAGCCGGGCTCGGCGGGGCTCGGCGGCGGTCGGGCAGCCTCGGCACGCTCGAATTCGAAGTTGGTGGCGGCCGCGCCGCTCAGTGGTCGGTCAGTCAGTCAGTCGCACGCGGCACACGAAAGCCTCGAGGTCGAGGGAGGTTCGAATACGCGCGAGAAAGCAGAGCAACCGAGGCGGAAGAGAAGCTGGGCCCAAGGTGAAGGGAAGGAACGGATCGGTGTTTCCAGGAAAACAAAACGGAGTGCGGAGGCGATACAGCGAGGTCGTGCGTCGCGTGTTACGTTCGCGTGGAGACTGGAGCCGATTTAGCGAGCGGGTCGGTCTCTCCCTCAACTTGAGAGATCGACTGAGCACACCTGCAAGCGGCCTGCTCGGCGGTACTATTCGGGAGGCGGGGGAGAAGCTGTCAAAAGTGAGATACTACGGAGGAGCAGCGGGGCAGACGAGATGGTGTACGGAGGGGGCTTCGACATGGTGGAAACGGTGAGTCAGTTTTTGTTTGTTTCCCGTGATGAATAAAATGTGGTTTAAACATGCTGGACTGCGCGAGGAATATTGTACAGCTCGTTTGTATGCGGACGGTGGCATTCTTTGGAACTGAGGGATCTGCGGCTGGATCTTCTTTTCTTGTTCCTATTCTCTTCTGATAGATACATGTCCCTACGTCGATTCAGTGGTAATAGTAAGGAATTACGGAAGAACGTAGTTACGATCCTGTATTTAGAAAGTAGCAAATTCTCATTTAAACTCGCGCTGAAAGGGGCTGCGTGCGAACGATAGAATACATACGTCGGATGTACAGTGGCGCCAAAACTGTCACCGTTCAAACGTATCTTAGGCGCGTCACGTATATAATTGAAATTACGCGGGAACATTAAAATGTATTATTGAAAATACTTAGAGCTTGCCATAAAGATAGTACTGTGTATTTCACATAGTACCATTTTTATTGAATAACTAATTTATCGGCATCTTTTAAATATTAATGCAATCCAATATTAGATACTTTTTCTTAAATATTAAGTATTAATTTTGATTCTAAATGCAACTTAGTATATAACGCTATAAAGAATAGTTAATTCTTAGTTATATGTTCTTATGGTTAGACTTATTAACAGTTCCTACTGCTTCCTCGCCTTTACTCTAATTTTACTATCTCTATATGTATTATATATTCCACCTAATGAGTAATAAAGTCGTAATAATAATAATAATAATCACAGCTTCATGATAAGTGCGTTGTATATCTTCAAAATACCGAGCTGAGCTCGTGAAATACTGAAACTAAAAATAATAATATCAATTATGATAATATCATACTTAGTATTTATTTCTTAGCATCAAATAATAAACAAATTATAATAATCATAGCTTGATAATAAGTCCGTTGTATATCTTAAAAATACCGAGCTGAGCTCGTGAAATACTGAAACTAAAAATAATAATAATAATAATAATATCATACTTAGTATTTATTTCTTAGCATTAAATAATAAACAATTCCTGATAAATGCAAAAGTAATTAACTACTCTAAAAAATCTGAAACATAATAATATATAATCTCAAGCATCCAAGCTGGGTATTGAAATTGAATACTCGTTTTGAACGACGCATCTGTTCCCGCCAAAACAATTACTTTCCCATTACTCAAATTTTCGCGATACAGCCAACTCATTGAAAGTAATGTAGCGAATTCCGCGTTGTTTTAAATTGTACCTCAAGTAGAACACGACTTCGAAGCAGGAACATTTGCACGCTTGACGCAGTCGCAGTAATTAGAATTAATTTGACCGGACCGTTTTAGAAAGAGCGGGTGTTTTACAAGTGAAATGCTACCTGAGTCGGTTGCTTGATGATAATGAGCAAAAACGTCAGTACGTGAACGAGTTAACGGTTCCGTTGGTTGACGAGAATCGCAGATTACAACGTAGTGTCTGTTCGTTTTTCGCTGGGGCTTCAAATCATGCGGGAGAGCTATTCGTAGCATCTGTCCTTTCGTTAGCTGACTCTAGAATTGCGCTCGACGGGGCGCATTTGCAAATCGGCACGATACACTTATCTGTCTTGAATATCTATGTCCGATGGATAAAAGGCAGAATTCCAGGAAAAACTGCCACACGCGCCACAACCACGTTGCATAACATTTTTCGTGCGTACTTAGGGACAAGTAAATCCTGTCCAGCAGCGATTTCTTTTGTAGATTATCGCAAACCACTTTCAGCCCTAAAAAGTAACCTATTAGTGTAACATCCTTTATATATTTCTGCAAAAATTTTTAAGAGTTCTGTGTTAGATTTTCATTAATATTGAAGGGAATATATTAAACTTTAACAAACCAGCATTGTTGTCATTCAAGTAGTAGTGATTACTCATACTATTCACTAGTCACTTGATTACCGATGTATAATTAAAACGAATTTCAATGGATCATTTGAATTTCTTTTTCGTCGTCACTTCGATTGACTTTCATAACTGAGTTTCTTCGATTATTTAATTGCACGTACATTTTGTGATGCAATTCGAGATTAAGTTTCATCTCGATAAGCTTGTGGACAATGTCCACATTTTTATTTAAGATTCATTAGAATTCAGACATCGTTTACGTCCAATATTTCTTTGGAAAAGAAAATGTATAGTGAAATAAATGTTTTCTTCTGTCTAAGTATATGTCTCTCTTACGATTTAACCGGTCGACGATTGAATATCATTGAAATTATTCAGACGTTATATATTTATCTTCCTCGTGGATCGACGAACAGTTTCGCTTGTTATGAACGCATTGTCCCAGTTTGTTTAAGTAGATACGGCCCTGTCGTAGAAAGACACAAACAGTTGTCGGAAATGGTCGCGCGGAAGGCTAACTTTCGAATCTACTACTACTAAACTCGGTGGAGTGAGGTACGAGAAATTCTTGTACGTAATGGAAAATTTTCTGGTAAAATTGGAATCGAAACGCTGTTCTGTTGCCTTAAAATCTCATGCAGGCATTCAAATTTAGAATTCTACAACGTTTACCCACAATGAAAATCGTGAATATTGTTTGAAAGACGCTGGAGAATTTGAGCTCCAACTAGACTTACTTCTTACTAACCTCTAGCAGTCTTTTTAGATTATTTTCAAAACTCACGAAAGCTTTATCTGGCAATGTACACGAGAAAAACTCGCAGCACCGCGTGTGAATTGATAGGAGGAAGCGATTAATTGATTACTTCATTATCTCACTTCTCCGACGATGAACTTTGCGTGCTGCAGACGTTAAAATTATTTTGTTGATTGTCAACGCTTCTTGTAAATACCAGATAATTACGCCGTCGAGAATTTTGCTTGCATAATTCGTTTACCTTGCCTGGAAAAAGGTAATCGTAGTTCTTTGATATTTCTGTAGGTATAGACCGTGACACGTGCTCCGCGAAACGTTCAATTCATTTTCGTGTTACAGTTTCGCGTGAGTTTAACGAAATTGATATTCGTGTATTTCGTTTGCAACAATTGTTCCGTGCCACGGGGCATTCCTGAGACCCGCATTGTCAGGTAATATTTTCGTTCTTTTTTTCTCACAGTCGAGTGGTTAATGCGTATGCTCTGTAATAGAATTATGTATTCATGAAAGGGAACTCTGTCAGGCCCGACGACATGAATTTTGCATTACCATATCCACGTGTTAGATGTGTCTAAAATTTCGCCGCTCTGCACAGTCACCGTTCGACCTTCGCTTCTCGCGTATAATTTTTATTTTGCCACTGCTCGGGCGTATCTTATCGACGTCTTCAGCCTCCTTCAAATCTCTTAACAAACTATTCGCCGGCTCGTACTCCGTGCTTATTGAAATCTGTATTCCACTTCGTGTTTGCACTGGATCGATCGTTGGCAAACTCACCCTGGAAATCCCAGGAATAATCAAGTACCCTACATCATCGTTAAGTCACTCCTCACTCCCACGCGTGCGAAATTTTCCACGACTGATAATGGTTATTAATCTGACAGTATCAGAGATCTACAATGTTCAAACGCTCGCTACTGAGAGGACAGAAAGGAACACGGCTGCAGCTGCGATCTGACTATCAGCATTTTATTAGCAAACTTTCGAGCAAGTCTGATAACACGTGCAGTCGTTATGAAACGTTTACTCTCAATGCAAGCTTAAGGGGTTATGCCTAGTCAGCCTTCGAAAAAGAACGCGATTTTCGGGAATTTTTTGTGGAATATCTACTGTATATTTTTTTACAACTATTCGCTTGTTTTAAAAGTACATATATGTGGCAACTCTGAGTACATTTGTTATAGAAAAACATTAAAAAATGAACGAATAACAGCAATCCTCGCGGAAGCTGTTTTGAGCTGTTTTTGTTTCGCTTTTCGTTAATTAAAAATAGAGTTTTTGTTAAGATAAAAAATTCTTCGTTGATCTACTAGTCTTTGGTATATAAAAGAAGTCTGCAAAAGTTTAGGTCACTCGATACAGCGGTTTCCGAAATATCTTGCTCACCGATATCAACACAGCTTCCGCGAGAATGGCTGTTATTCGTTCATTTTTTAATGTTTTTCTATAACAAAATTACTGAGAGTTGCTGCATATATGTACTTTTAAAATAAGCGAGTAGTTGTGAAACAAATTTACAGTAGATAATCCACAAAAAATTCCTGAAAATCGCGTTCTTTTTCAAAAGCTGACTAGGCATAACCCCTTAGCAAAAATGTGAATGAAATGGCGTGGAACTATCAAAAACAATTTCTTTCTCTTCCAATGTCTTCCTCTCCAGCGCCCAATTAAATCATCCTATTAAATACGTCCAATGATCCAACAAATAATTAATAATAATTCCCTGTTCGAATACTTGATAACTCCTTGACAGCTTATCTTTACAAGAAACGTTTGACAACTGCTGCATATCTCAAATCCTTCTCAAAACCCTAACATCTTTTAGGCACCGTACTATCTTCAAATTCATTTTCAACTCACCGTGGACGATTTCTTTTCTTCTCCAAATCCAATCACCGCAACAATGTCATTGTACTTTGACGTCCCTTCCATTCTAAATACATGGCGGAAAGGTGAGGAAACACCTGGGCCAGCATCCCTACGTAAGAAGTGCCAATGGACAGCCGCCTTTCGTGCATCATAAATCTCGTGGTCGGAGATAGGCCAAGCCAGAGCTGGCAGACAGTCAGGCAGGTATAGTCTCTCGCGGCTGACCGCGTAAACAGGGTGTAATTAAAAAATCACACTAGCCGGTCTTTGTGTCGAGCGTTGTATGTAGTTGATGTCCTTGCCGAGGCAATTCGAAATCCTGTCCCGGTCTCGCATTAGCGAGGGCGTGGTTGGTCGTTCGTTCCTGGTCCGAGGATAGCCAGCCTCGTAGTAATTGCACCAGACTCGTTTCCACCACACGACTTTTGCGGGTTCGAATTCTTTCTCTTGACGTACGTTTCCCTTCTTCCTTCTTACACTAGGCATGTGTCTCTGCCCCTCTCCTTCCATTTGCATTCTCCGTCGCCCCCGTGTGTCAGTATTCCCTTGGATCGTTACACTTTGACAAAAGTAAATGGAGCCTGGAGGCGCGTGGCGTCGATTCGTTAGTTAGCGTTTGTTGTATAACTGGGCTCTGTGGAGATCGCGATGGTGATCGCGCGCCACCGTCACGAGTACCGTTGTCGATGCAGAAAATCGCGGATGGTATTAATAAAGTCGCCGTGGAGGTATTAATACGCGACACCCAGTGTCCTTGAACGAGATCGACGGGTGAAGGAATGATTTCGATCTGGCTCGAGTTGATAGCCATGGCTAAAAATGTGGGATTGGAATCATCAGGTGTTGGATAGGTAGATGAAATGGGAATGCTTTGTTAATGTTTATTAGCGTGGTAATAGGCTTCTGAACGTGTTATTTGTATTATTATTCGAGGGCAGATTTTTAATAAATTATGTGGCCGATATATCAGTATAACGATTATTGTATTTGATAAGGCACACGTTTGGCTATATGATTAAATTATTAACACTTCGTGGTCACACGGGGTATATCGCACCCCAGAATATGTCTTTGCCAATAGTTCTGTAAATTTTTAGACCTTAATAATGAAATTTAAATATTTGCGAATTTTAACAAAAAAAATCGCTTTTATCCACGACTATGTTATCAAATACTTACAAATTTCAACATATCAAAATTTACATTTCTAGGAAAATACTATTACAGCATGATTTTATGAGTAGGACGAAACTACGAATGTACCATTATCACTCAAAAGTTGAAAGATTCAATGATACCAAAATGGTAACTCAAAAATGACGCAGGGGTGCAATGAACCCCATGTGACCAATTTGTGGTTATAAGAGGGTGTGACCACGGGGGGTTGAAGTTCACTTAAGGGGTCATTCCGGTTAGCGCGTCGATAAATTCAGCGATTTTCTGGAATTTATTGCGACGAAAATAATTATGGTAATTGAACAAAACTTTCTTTTTTTCATTAAACAACATTTCTACAGAAAATAAAAAATATAAAAGTAATAAAATTGTTGCTTTTGAAATGCTTTTGAAAGCGATCTTGATGACATGTTTAAAAATTCATGCCTCGCTTGTGAAGGCGATTTCAGCTGTTAGACTTATCTGACTTCATCAATATAACTGTCGCTATCGCTCGGACTATAATTAGTTATTTATCTTCAAAATTAACAAAATGGCGGGCACAATGCAAGAAAAATGTTTTTCGGATTTTTTCTTCCGCTATTTTCGATTTCAAAACTAGGTTAGACTCAATGAAAATACTTAGTTGTTGTTCCTGCGAGAGTCATAGGTGTGCAGAATAATCAGTACAATTTATAAAGCAATCGGTTCGATAGAGTTTGAGATTTTATCTTCACGGCGTGAGAAAATTACTTTTCGAGAAAAACGCGTTCAAAGTTTTCATCTATAGAGGCCGAGACTCTGCGCTTCCTACAAAATGCCTAAGTAGAAGCTAAAATAATCGGATTTTTTCCATGATAATTTAACAATACATTCTGGAGGATATGTACCTACTTTCGAAAAATGTTTAAAAAAATCGATTTTTTCATTCCGTCTAACCAGAATGACCCCTTAACGTGACAACAACTGACCTATTTGAATGCTTTTCTAACACCTTCCATGCTGGTCAACCAGCCCCATAAATAAACGTAAACTAACAATGTGGAGTAGGTTGATTATAAGTGCAATCAGTTAAGAAAACGTTATTAGCAACTTATCTCAGTAGTAATAAAATAACCCAATGTCAGGAGACTGGTTTCATTATAAAATATTTAATATTTTTTAATAATAAATAACAATTTAAACCTTTATAGTAGCAATAAATCTTGTACCTAGTATTATAAAATCATCCACTATCTTCTATCAACTAATCACTATTTTCATAACCTGATGTGCAATTTTTGCACACGTAGAAAAGTACATAACAATTTTTCGATAAGCGTTGGTAACTACCAAACAATGAATGACACAGTAGAAGTGATATGTTTCTACAGTAAATCTCTCCGCCGTAGAGGACACGTCGATGCAAAGTTATTAACAATCAGTCAACGTTTTACTCTTTGTGACAACCAGCCCCGGCCTCCCCTATTAATAGCAAAACGATCAACTCTTCTCTGCATTCTTTCAACCATCCCATTCCACACTACAAACATCCTCGAATTTACCTACGTGTCATCCATAACTGCGATCTAGCCTTTTCTTAAAATCCATTTAAAAATACAGATATTCATCTGAGTAGACACTCGTGAAATTAATCTCACAGTACTCGCCACACGTCCCCAGACACTCGATCCTTCGGCATACGAGATACCGTTTCGGTGAGAGCCTGGCCAAACATTATCGACGTCCCTGAATTTAATTACACGCGGTACGTGTACGTGCAATCGACTCGAATTAAACCCTCGGCGGCGATTCATTGTTTCGATCGTTTCTGGTAGCGGAGAAGCAGCCCACCGCGACCTCGACTTTCCTGGAACCGCTTCGACGCTGTCCCCGTTTGCCCTTTCACCCCCTTCGTCCACCCTCGCTGGCCAGTTGCGTAGCTCCGGGGACCAAAGAATTCGCTGTATTATGCCGCGCGAGAAAAATGTTCAAGTGCGCCGACAAACCATTGGCCGTGTTGCTCAGGTGTCTACCCCCCTTTGTTCTCCGGCGAACTTTTCTGCGGCGGGTGCACGGATTTACATGCATACGGCACAATACAGCGATCATTGCGACGTCCCGCGAACAATGCCCATTTGCATACGAGATTTTCGGATTTTCTTTCTCGTGCCTCGACTCGATATGCGGGGAGCGCAACGGCTGGCTGAAAGAATTTCGAGCGCACGATCCAGACGTCTGGCTTCTAATATTTCTCGGCCGCTGGTTTAGTGGTTCTGCTTCGGGGAGCTTGCTCCAAGTACGAGCGCTCAGATTTGTCGTTATTCAGTGACATGTAATTGCGCGAGCAAACGGCGAACCTTGAAATTATATCATTCCGATGGGAGAAAGTAGCACTCGCGGGTGTTCGTGTGCTCGCTTTGGTCTCTAAACGGCCAGCGTGCCTCGGTCGGGATGCTTGTTTCTGTGCTAGCTTGAAATCCCCTGAATTGTGTCACTTTCCTTTGAAGTGACGTGGGTAATCTTCGATTTGCCAATTTTAGTGTTTTTTTTTTTAGGTATTCGGATGAGTGATAATGAAGTAATCTTCAGACTTTTGAATGAAACTTTGAAATTCTTCCTTGCTTATTTAATTTTTATCGAGCAAGTTTTGGTACCAAATAATGACACTGACGAGTATCAATGACACTTCTTGTAGAAGGGCATTTCATGAAGGCTGGAGAAGTCTTTGAGTGAGACTCTATAGATACTATTTTATTCTTAGAAATTTGACTTCCAACAGGAATTCCATATTAAAAAATTCCATATATCCAAATTACAAATTTCCATACTAAAAACTTGGATAATTCTCTCCCCACTTCGTGTACCCTTCAGAAACATCTACACTTCCCATAGCTCTCCAAGACGTTTCTGTTCAAACCGTGAAACATTTGTTGCGAAATTCGTGAATCATCGAATCGAACAACGATCGAGACAACGAGTTACATGCATAAATCGAGCCGAGTAACGCCCCAGAGGAGTGTGGAGGGGACTGCGGTACTGACGAATATCAATGGCATCTCTAAATATCAATAGAAAGGCCATTTTACGGTGGTCTGAAAAGCCGTCGAGTGAGTCCTTGCACAACACCGTTACGATGGAGCGGTGCGAGGCAAAAGTGACGCTGGCTCGCGTGTCGAGACCGCGATCTAAGATCTAGGATCGATCCTAGAGGCCGAAATCGGGGGCATTAATCAGCGGTGCGTACACGTGGGTGGCCAGTATTGACGCAAATCGTAATAATCGGTACGTTTACCGCGCGGGCGAGGTAAATCGGGCGAGGTCGAGGCTTCGGCAAGGCGAGTGTCCGTCGATTTTCGAAAGGCAGCTATCAAAGGTCGATCGCCCTCGCGATATTTCTCGGCTGGCATCGAGAAAGTAACGCGGCTCGCGATCACTCGCTGGATGGCGGGGATAGGGAAAAAAAGAAAGCAGGCGGCTTCTAAGAAGCTTAAAAACGCGGCAGTTCTCACGATTCCCCGTGTGAAATGGAATTGAAGCGTGAGTTGCATAAATATGAGCATATACGGTAGGTATAGCTTCTATCGATGCAACAGCGCGAACGATGAAGGTGGAGTGAGGGAATTTTTATGGCGCAGGTGCACTCGCGACGATTATTCGCTTCTCATCGAATCTCCACTAGCAGTGATACTAATCGTAAATGATGCAAGAAGCAGAGCAAATTTTTAATTATCTGATCGTGCACGCTGGTCAAAGTTTGCACATGATTTTTCGAAAAATCGATACTCGTTAAATTTGAACATCGCAAGCATAGCCTTAAGTCATGTGCGCACTTATTGGAAATTTCGAATGTAGTGAAATGGACGCCTCCTTAGCTTTAAACGTTGTTTTCTCGAAACTACGTTTTTTTAAATCGGTGCCAATGATATTTCAAAAACTACTGAACCGATTTGAATGAAACTTGGCACGATTATTTCTCACACTAATATCTCTTAGTCTTTATCGCGTGGATTTTTTTTTTAAAGACACAGTTGGTTTTTATTCATTAACAAACTGATGAAATTTTTCTCAGAAATTGCATTTTAATGTTCGATCACTCATATTTTTCTTTTAAAATGAAACTGTAAACAACTAGTTTCTTTTACGTACTTTAAGGGACATTTTCCCTTTTTTCTTTTGGATTTTGCATTTGCAAACTCTCCTCAACATGGTTCAGCTTTCAAATGACATCTCTTCTTTCTCTCGCACGAGACGAAAGATTACAAGAATCCCAGAGCAGCTGACAATCTTTTCTCACAGCCTTTTTTCCACATCTTTCGAGCGGGTCCCTTGTGTCCTACGTGGACGGCCATCCATCCATCCGTCTGTCCGTTCGTTGGCGCGTCGTTTCGACCTCGGTAACACGAAATTTACAGCGACCATTACGCGCTGATATTCTTTGTCTTGTCGCTCAACCACGTCCATTCCTCCCCGTTGCTCTCGGTGACGCCTTCGGAACACTTTGTTGCCGCGGCGAGCACCGCGCGAACAACGCTCTTACCACCCGGGGATTCCCGGCTTGCAAAACGATTTGCTCACCTCTCGTGCACTCCCCCCCCCCCCCTCCTCCTCGCTCTCTGTGTGCCCCTAATGCGCTGGAATCCACGGGAATGGATTGCCGTTTGACTTCATTTCCCTTGACGGCCTCCCCCCTGTTGTCAAGCACCTCCGATCTCCCAGGAAAATCGCAACGAGCGCGAATCCGCCTCGCCGCGGAGGCTCGCGAGCATTTTTCGTTGACCCTTACTACTGAATGGCGCACCGCGGAGGGACTCTGCTGCGCGTAGCCTTTTGTGTCGCTATCAACGGCGAATTCTTCTTCAATTCCAATCACTCATAGATCTTCTAGATAAAGGAAAAAATAATTTTCTATTTCGTCATTAGAATTTTCGATGACGAAGACTTTCCTTAGGTAGTTTTTGGAAATTGAAAGTTGAGTCTTATTAGGTAATGATTAATAATTTAAGTTATTCGAGCTTGTATTCTAACTGTAAAGTGGTGTCTGTGGTTAATTGTTTAATGCTCCGTGCTTCGTTTTTGCCCGTTCAGTCGTGTGGATAACTCATTGAAACATTTTCACGCGGCCAGTCGCCAGCTTTGCGCGCAACGAGGCATAATATAGTAATTGCATTGTTAATTCAGGAATCGCACTTAGGCACTCCGATTAGATACCGCCTAACCCTGCGCGGTCTTTACGAAACACCAACGGCGTTACTCTCGGCTCGTGATACATTCAAGGTTTTGTTGTTTGAATTCTAGACTACGCCGGCGCCCGTCTCTTACTTTCACCTCGTTTGTTACACGTACGCCTTTTCATCTCTCTCGCGATTGCACGGGATTCTTGCCGACAATTGACCCGAGCAAAACGCTCGCGTACACGCGCGGATGCATCGCGTAAACGGCGATGCAGCGGGTTTCAGCCGCTAATTCGATGTTAACAAATCCATTCCCGGCACTGCGTATTATCGCTTTATCCCTTTCACGCGATCCTTGCGCATGGGTTGCAAGGAGAACGTGCCGGGGCAGTCAATTCATCGTATTCAAATTAATCTCGGAATATTGTTTCTCCTTATTCCTGTTCCATTTTCAAATTGGTCACATGCCTGGGGAAATTTAGACCTTCGGACGGGAGTAACAGCATTGGTAAATTTGTTCATTGTGTTAGTAGTTGTCTATTTGCGAAGAGAGGTTAGGTGCTTTTAATAGTGAAGTAATTCACCTGTGCAGAATTTTAGGTATGGAGATAGTGCATAATTTCCTCAGGGAGATCTTTGATATGTTTTATACTGGATTCATTGAAAAAGTCGTAGCCCAAGAGTGGCAAACTTGAGGGCAGAAAAATTGGTAGAAAAAGAAAATTAAAATCAATAAAAAAGTAAATTTTTTTAAAAAAAGCTGTAAAAAGTAGGTAATACATATAAATTGTTTTTAAATCACCCATATAATTACTATTATACTAGGGAAAAGTGCGTATCTATGTTAAATATATTTTCAACAGGTTTTTGTTATTCAGCAAACACTTACAAAAAATTTCGCTCGCTGTCACAAATTATATTTTAAAATAATTATTTATAATTAAATATAAAACGTGGCAAAATCATTTATGCTCAGAGCGGCGGAGGAGCTATATCGGGCCCTTGTAAAAATAGGAGTTTTAGAGATTTGAGAGTTTCATTCTTCTCGAAATTCCAAATGGTCAAGTGGAAGATCCATAAAACACTTCTCTGTCTTCAGAAATGCTTTCACAACTCAGTGA
The DNA here is from genome assembly GCA_947577245.1 of Andrena bucephala. NCBI lineage: Eukaryota > Metazoa > Arthropoda > Insecta > Hymenoptera > Andrenidae > Andrena > Andrena bucephala. The sequence goes on from OX387719.1 coordinate 7,459,802, forward strand.
AAGGCCATTGTACTCGCATATGGCACTAGAAATTCTGAATCATATTTGCCATCAGTTCAACATAATTTTTTCAAAGAGCATTAACATCTTCGCTATTTCCTTATCTACATTGAAAACCCAGTTTTGCGTAGGTATACTGAATAATTAATTTACAATATTGATACATATTTGTATTATAATATCTGTTCATCTTATTTCATCTCTTTCTGTTGTTTTCTTTGGTATTTGTTATTTCAATTTTAATTTTACCTTATTTGGCCATTCTCTATTCACGTGTTTGTGCTTTATTTTATAATGTGCCAAAGGGTTGTAATCCCCTAATAAATAAATAAATAAAATATCTATTCACACCCGACAGAAGTATGACTACATTCCCCCTCAACCCAGGAGACGAATAATTCTCCCTTTTGTACACAGATTTTCTATTATCTTCCCATGATACCTAATACATCATAAAATTTCTTTTGCATCTGAGAGTACCTGATCACGTATTTTTATTCGTCATTTCAAACGCGTGCATTTTTCTTCATCGACAGGCGCGCAGGCCAATGCATATCATCTTTAGAAAGCATACAGGTAAATGGCGGGCGGCCGCGAGTAGAGCTTACGGTTAATGTTCTGTGACGTTCGAAGCGTAAGACGTCCAAGTGCGACCGGATTCCGCGGTAGCAGCGACCGTTTCACGCGCATCCGGATGAGGAAGATAGAGAAGGAGCAAAAGTGCACGCGCCAGCGAGAAACAATAAGCAGCTGTGTTGCACCGCGTGCACCGGTGCATTCCAATTACCATGGCGCTTTACAGTCCGCCCTAACGTTATCCGTAACTACTGCGCCGCGCACTCGAGCAAATGTAATTCAACTATTGGATGACGAAACGTGAAAGCCGATGACGGGGTTCATCTTGACCCATATTTAAAAGGGAAAAATTTCAAAATTTTAGATCCTGAAAATTATGAAACTGAAGGCATAGAAAGTAGATATTCTTCGAATTGTTTCCAAGCCTTGGAATTTTATTTAAATATTGCTGCATGATGCATTTCCATTAAGAAGAGAATCAGTATTACGTGTATCTTTATTATCGAGAAAGCTGTTTGGAAGCACACATCTCCTTTGCGTAATAAATTTGTGAGAATTTATTTTATGAATCTATAATTTATATTTCTGATACGAGGGGATGATATTACACGTAGAGATTTATGCCACAGGTGATTGTTATTAATGTTACCTCATTATACTTTTTTGTCGACTTTACATCATCACATTATTTTCTCGTACTTTATTTCCTTACACTGTACATGGTTTGTGGTAGATAACAGAATCCACTTACCATCATTATTAGTATCTAAACAGTTTCTTTTAAAATAATTGAGCCTCCAGTGTGGTCAAGCCTTACAATTAGTCACTCGACGATTCAGAACATAAGCTCCTCATTCACTGTTTCTCCTGTTCCTCGTGAACGAAGATTCGTTCTAATGTTCTCACAGACCAACGTACCTGCGTTCGACCCCCGCACCTGAACGGAATAGTAATGGACGCATTATTAGTTGCACACCGATACTTAATCGGCGAGCAGCGTTTAGTTTGATATTAGCGTACGTGACTCGAAAATACAAAGTAGCCTGTAGGTCGATGCTAACAAGAAAGTCGACTTACTGGAACGATTGAAAACAGTTAGAAGCTGGAACAAGGGCAATCCATGAAAACGAGGAGAATAAAAGGGAAATTGAGAAGATTGCAGCAAGAGGGGTGCAGCTTCATCTTTACCAATTTCGAGTAAATTAGAAAAATCTGTTTATAAAATTATTGCTTTGACTTATCATTAAAAACAGAACACTAAGTAATTGAAATATATATCTTTCCACACAATAGTAGTATTGAAGTTATTGAGTTGATAAGTTTTTATTTCTATTTTTTTCTATTTTATATTCTATAATAAAAATGTTAATATCAATATTAATTTGCAATAAATCGCTCATTTGTTATCGGATTTGCATCAAACGTGCACCAAACGATTTGTTTTTTTTTTACGTATATTACATGTCATAACTCAAAAACTGTCAAAAATGAAGCTGCACCCCTCTTACTGCAAAGTCCATAATTGTCATTTTCCTTCAGAAAATCAAAGGAACGAATAGATAAAACTCTGCTGGAATGATCTCTTCTGCAATGATTTCTTAGCGATAGTAGATATTTCTGGGCTATTAATTGCGCTGGAGGAGAATGGTTTTCGCCCCAGTTGCTCCCCTATCGAACGATCGTTAGTGCACATTATTCTGTACTGTTACACTGTTTTCGTAGTTACCACGATCTGTCGTGGTTTTACTGCTTTATTACGAGGCTGCTTTCATTAAAACGGTTTTCCTCGGGCGAGTACCGTTCCAATGAAAGAAAGTTTCCGTTCCGCGGAATCTTCATTCTTCACGGAATTTTTCGCTGGTTAGAAATATCGCGACGCCTATCGTAGTCCACTTTAATACGAACCATTACCAATCCTGCGAAGTCACATGTGTTATCACTGACTTCGTCCATTTAATAGTTTCACGAGTCAGTACCAACATTCAAAACTGCTTTTTATCTTCAGGGTAAATTTTTTGGAGCATTGAGCAGGGCCGTGTTAAAACCTTTAGAAACCCTAAGCACTTAAAAGATTTTGAGGCCCCCTTATACAGGGAGATCACTTCAACGCAATTTTACTAAAAAGTGTTTCTAACAGAAGTGAAATTTTAAAATTCAGAAAATTTCTGTGGTGCCTCCTTTCTCCTGATGCCACACACACCTGCTTATTTTGCTTATTAGTTAATCCAGCACTGGCGTCGAGTGAACCTTTTTTACTCACTTTAACGTCTACTGGATAAACTTGTCCAAGTTTATCCTGCAGCCTTTCCTTTAAGGACCTTGCACTAGTAGACACGTGTGCATGCTTCTTTGCAGTCTGTTATTACGGACTTATTACGGAACCTATTATTTGAAGTTCACCGAGGCATTCACGCCACCTATTATTTTCGTTGGCTCAACGGTTATTAGCGTTTCTAGTATTGCCGTTTTATTGCGCCTCGGATATCTCGGCCGAAATTGTTTATTAATTTACATGACGGAGCGCGCCAATGGAGATCACGCTCGTGCGAAAGAAATGCGCGCGGTAATTGGCTTTCCCCTCGTTCTACTTTTATAGGCCGTGAACGCAGAGGTTTTCGAGTTAGACGTGAAACTGCAAACATTAAGAGCTTGTTAATCACACAACGTGTGCCAAGGTTGGTCTTGCCTGCTTTTTCGAATCTTAAAGATCCACGGCGGTTGTTTTTCTTCTCTGGTTTTCCTTTAGCTTAAAATAGCTGACGTTCGTAATAGAGCAATGCAGAAAACAAGTGATCCTGGGGCTTTTAAATAATTTAAGTGGTGGATGGTGACACGAACGAAGAAAATAGGAATCAGTGTTGTAGCATTCTCTATTGCCGTGGGATTATTAATGGGAATTATTGCGGAAGTTTCTAATCACATTCCTTTCTTTTTATTCCACTGGCTCAGACGCATTTTCTGTGATTCCTGGGTGTATCTCAATGTGTTTGTATTTGATTACTGTGACACGGTGTTGGGAAGCTAAGGATCAGTTGCGTAAGTTAGTAATTATCCTTGTAAGAAAATTCAATGCACGTATATTCGTTGATTTGTAATAATTGATTTTGACGTACTGCTGTTTGACCAGACATAATGATAGACATACGTAATTATACAAAATTATATCGATTAAGGTAAAATTGGAAATTGAATTAATAGGTGCTCATTGAAAGTTCAGTATAGATATTATATTTTTACTGTACGTATTAAATCTACTGCGAATGTTGGTAAAATGGAGCCTCAGGAAATTGAAGACTTAGTTAATTAGGGGTCATATATTCAGCATTATATTCTTTGTTACCGTTGAACAGTCATAAATGATATTAGTTAAGGAAAAATGTGAAATTAGTTTCGCAACTTTACGAATACAAGCACAAATTAGCGTATATTCTATGATCATCTAAACGAATTTTGCAGCAACTAAATTCATGTTTTAAAGATCGTAAGGAAACGAGAAAGTAGACTAATCACAGGTTAACGTTAACCTGATAATAAAACCAGTATTCATTTTACAAGGGTCATAAAAATCTAAAACGATATATGAAAGCGCAGGTAAACGAGCGTTACTGCATGAAAGTGTAAACTCTCTGCAGCCTGTTGAAACTCAAGAAAGGTCGATAAGATCGTATAACTTTACAATTAACAACCCATACAGTATCGTGCACAAGTGTTAGGCCAATTGTCATAAGACTTCTTCTACTCCTACAGTAGCGATTATTTTGGGAATGCTTTCAAATAATTTTTTAATGAACTTATATGTCATTCTTCCCCATTTTCTTTGGAGGACTGCATAGAACTGATTTTTCCATTTTTCATTTCCTTCCAAGTTCAAGCTGCAACTAATAATATATTTCCTTCATGGAATCGGCTTGCATAATTCTCTTACCTATACATTACCTGTACTCTAGAATCTCACGTTGCCACTCTGGGGTCTCCTAAGTAATTCGCAAATTAATGAAACTTACAAGCAATAACTTAGGAAACCTAATAAAAATACTCGTATCAACCCAGCAAAAATACAAATTGCTACAAACGATATAGAAGACAGATATTCTAGCATACTTCCATGCTTTTTGCCCATGCACACAACAAAATCATATCACTTTTCATATCCAAACGAAACCACTCCTGCAAATTGACCAAAGCAAACGTCCGACTAATTTTACTATCGCAGAGAGCAATCCGAGCGGTGTCTAGCAATAACACCGCTACAACCGGTGCACATGCACATCAGCTGCAGACGCCAGTACAGTTATACGCGCGTATTATTTCGCGGACGCATAAACTATACCTACCAAGTGGTATTCGCGGGATCACGAAGATTTAACGCCGGTGATAATTAGGTTTTTCCATCTGCCTGAATTTTCTGCGCGTAAGTGCACGCATGCACATGTAAGCGTGTCGTTGCATAGCATACGTGTCTCTGGTACGTAGGCAGTCGTGCTGCAGCCGAGTTTCTTCGGTACGTGGCTTTACCGTTAGGCCGCTTGATACTCTTGTCCGCGAGTCGCCTACATACGGGACGGCCTTTACGCGCGTTTAATGGACGGGTTTTCAAAGCTTTTTGTTTATCCTCTTTCGTTTCTTTCCCCCTTTCTTTTTCTCCGTCCAGCTCACGGTCCAACGATCGGGTAGCGGCGGTGCCTCGGCCGTACGCACGCCGAACGCATTTCACGACCACGGGAGCACCGAAATCCCGTGGATTATAGTCTTCGATTAGGTAGAAAGTTCCACGAGCAGTTTCTCCTAATCGCGAAATCAATCTTCCCTGTTTCCTTCGTTTTTTAAAGAGATGGAAGCCTTTGCTGATGTTACTCGCTGTAGGGACGTATTCAGCACTCGGTGACTATGATAAACGTTCACGTGGATATGGAGGTTTCTGGCGATGAGAGTTGTGCGAGGAAAGAAAGTTTGAGAACGGAATTAGCGTTGAGTAACTGTTCCTCGCGTTAGATTTTGCATTTAAGGCGCCGGTTTGTTAGAATGAGGTGAAGTTGAATTGCATTGGGTGAGGATGGTAGTGCAATACTTGCAGCCTAACTGTGCAGCCTAAAAGTACCTAACTGTGAAATGGTTATTACAAATCTGGATAGTATGGAGATGATAACAATACTTGGAGTAATTACACGATAGTTTGAAATTTGTATTGTTTAGTTTGTATGTGTTGTTTATTTAGCTTTTTGACTGTAGACACTCGAATATTGTCGGCACCACTTTCATTCTCAGGAACGTATGTATATGATCCATCAGATGTTGTTTCCAAGTAATAATTATCTTAGTGCTCGACGAGCTTGTATCTGCTTATCGAGATGACCAACTTCTGTCTCAGTATAAGCCTACAGATGGCTAGTTATCGATCTCCTTGTTAGTTCTAGATCTTTATCTCTCCAGATCTCTAGATATGAAGCCTCAACTATAAACACTTGAGTGGAATCAATTACTATAGGCACCCTGCTTTCCGAAACGAGATCAAGTAGGTCGTATATTCTTCAGAAAATGATTCGAAGATCACCTATCGAAATGATATCACAAATGTATTGAAGGTTATTCATGTTACTCAAGCTAAACATTAAAAAAAATCTTGTCTTTTATTAGTCTCTGCTAATCATTCTGAATAGTGCATATGCGCATTTGATGCGCATCCGCGCATCGACTCGATTTCTAAAGTAGATCCCTCTACTAAAGACGCACGTTTTATATCAACAGAAGTAGAATAATTTCAACCGAACTGGAGCAGAGTGTACAAGTAGATAATACTGAACAGAGTTCCATTATTTCATCGTAGGAACCAGTAAAGAAGGTTCATGAGATTTCATTAGTAACGTCCCAGCTTGGTTCAGCCTTTCCCTCTTAATGAATACAAATGGCATCAATTTAATCGCAAATTTAATCGGCCCGCTTGGAATACCAGATAAGTCCCCCTAATACTTTCGTTAACGGAGGAATTCCAAGTAAAACAAAATCCCCCGATACATTGTACGGACAGAGAAAGAAATAACGGGCGAGAGGGGCGGGGGGGGGGCTGGGGACGGAGGAGGCAAAAGACATTGCACAGAGGGAGAACACGAGTTTCATTTGAATAGAATAGGTCGATAGTGATTTACGATACTGGAGGCTCGTCCGCTCGTGACTGTTTTCCACTTCTTCTTGGTCCTCCTTTTTTTTTTTTTATTCTTCGTTCGACCGTACGCCTGCTGCCGCGACCTCTGTTTTTAATGACATTACAAAATTCGTGAGCGCATAACTTTGTCTGCTATCACCTACGGAACGACGGAGATGTTCCTCCAAGTAACTATTTAGATCACCTACTCGGGTGACTTCGATGCTTGGCGAGGCGGGCTTCAACAATATGCACAGGGTGTTACAGAATTACGGTGGGTGGCGAAATTATTATACTCAAACAAAAAGGTGTGAGATTTTGTAAGTTTACGCGATGGAATTGGCTGTGTCTCCGCGAAAAATGGTCGCGAAAAAATATTTAAAAAACGCATTTTAACGCTTGAAGTTTCTCATTCTTTTCATCCATTATGATACTGTTTTACCAAGATGAAGCGCAGGAAACGAAGTTTCAGAAACTTTTGCCTAGTTTCAGAAACTTTTGCTATCTCGAAAATAAACTTAGAAGTATATTTTAAATACGATTCTGTACATCGCTGTTTGACAACAGAGGTTAAATGTAACCTCAATTTACCTTTTATAGCTTATAAATCCAGAAAAGCACAGAAAGGAGCGAAGTGTCGCTATTCATTCAAACTGTTTGGCTTCTAGAGAAGTAATTGGTCTGCACTTTAACGCATTTTTATGTAGAGAGTCTGAAATATAGCGATTCGACCAACTCTCCGGCCGGACCGCGTGTCCCGAATTTCTATTAGCACCCCTATCTATCATAATTCTGTAATTCCTCTGTATCAACTTTCCTACCCACATCGACTCGCTCCTAACTCTCCACAAACTGTTCCCTTAAACAGCCAGAGTGTTGCATTCCCACGGAGCGATAAAATCTTCTAATCCCACCATACACCTGCAACCTACAAAATAAACCCACGGCGCCTGAAAGAATGAAACTTTTAAAATTCAAATCCACGATGTATCTTACCTATTCCCTCGTACGCCACACGAGAAGCACCAAGCTCGTGGCAATTGCAACAAATCCGTCTCGTCGATCCTCCGCCTCCGATTCATCCTCGGAGCGTTCATCCCCCGACACCTACCGAGATTTAATGCATCCTGAACGAGTGTTCACACCTGCGTCGGCGCAACGACCACTCGTATTTATCAAAGCTGAGTTAAACGGTGGGTTACGCGCCTCACCGTCAGAGCCAGACGGGGGAGAGAAAAAAATGGCCGCCCGAGAGTTATAGTATCGCGTTTTAATTCCGCGCGTTCGCGTACGTACACAGGCGGCCGTGGCAGAATTTACGACGCCACGCTCTCCCTCTCACCTTTTCGGTTCATGAATACAAGTTTGTAAGTTATGACGCCGCAATAGAGAGCGATGCAGGCCGCCTCTCGCGCACGGCTATCAGAAGCGAAGAAGGGCACCCAGGACGCGCGAACGGGTTCCGAGAATCAAGGGCCACCATTACTGGCGTCACCCACTGATATCTCAATAAGGATCCTCGATTCGAATCTGCCTTAATCCTCCGGACGCTTTCAGCTTCATCTATAAACCGAAGTCTCGCTGCTCGCTGTAAATCCCCCCCCTTTCATTTTCCCTCTGTACGATCAAATATCTGTTGCTCCGTCCGACCGCCGTTTCGCGGACGCGATCGGGACCGTCTCGTTTTCCCGAGGTGTTGGCGTTTTTGTCAGCGGCGCGTTTTCGCCGGGACGACTCCTGCGAGCGAAAACACGTTTCGAAATCGCCACGCTGGGGGACAGTCTTGTCTTCTATTGTATTGTAATGACACCTCGTCGACGCGATCTTACTGTGCTATCAGGGATGCTGATCTTACTGTTTTGCCACTACTTGGGGTTAATTTGGATATAAATACAGGGATTTGCAATGAAAGGATTGGGATGCAGGAAGGGAATTTGAGAGTTTCAACTTTTTATGCTGCTGGGATTTATTTGTATTTGATTTTTCAAAGGATGTCCCGGTGAATGATAATATTTTATTTCATGATAAGTTCAGAGCAGTACACACACAGGTATATTATAAATAATTTTCAATCAACCTTCATATCACTATTTCTAAATTTTTCGAAATATTCGGGGATGCTCTACTTCTTCGTCGATCTTCTTCAATATTTTCACTTGCTGCCAAGATAGTACTACAAGAAATTCTTCGAGAAAGTCCATCATCCTATACAGCATCACATTAACCCAAAGCATTGTCGAGACTCAATTAAACGCGCTCCTCGACCCAGTGCTATTTAAACATTCCACACAGATTCGAATCGATTGAATCGTATTTCCATCCGACCAAGGGACATCGAAATCCCTCTGCGCAGAGTGGGGAGGGGGCGACAGGGGATGAAGCCTGATTGCGGGTACACGGTTACATATAGGTAGTTATACCCCACATTGCACATGCAGAAAGAGAGAGTACTGTGCATATCCTATCTGCTCTGGATACACAGAGGAGGCGGGTTCTTAGAACGGGAGGCCATTACCGGTGCCCGGCCACATACTGATATCTCAATACAAACCCCTTAGTTTGAATCCATTATAATGCCGGGGTACGCGAGCACAATCGTCGCGTCGTGTACTCGTCCACGTATGCGCCTATACAGCATTATCCTGCGAGGATGCCATCCATACCACGTTCCAGGAACGCCTCCTGAAGTCCTTTCTCTTTCCTAGCCACGAATTCCCGCGTTTACCTTTCCGTTTTGTTTCGTGTACCACTCGTCGCGATTCTATATACTAACTAGAGCTTAGGAAGCACAGATTATTTATTGAAATCTCGTCGTTACTGTATATTAATGGTAAAATTCATTTCGATATTCTTTTCAGAATATTTTCAGTCCTTCTATCATTCTTTTAGCAGTTATTCATTTGTGACATTCAGTCAGTTTTATTGGAAGCTGTTCTTGTTGGTATCGGTATTTGGAGTTGTCTGCCGAGAGTTAGTGCGCTTGCTAAATGTTCTTAGCATTTTAGAAGAGGTGTTTATTAGTCCAGAGGGTGGGTTTCAAATTTGAGGTGTTGAAATGGTGAATGATGTAAGTACCAGAAGTGAAAATTTTCAGTATTTTCATTTCAACGACAGTGACGTTGGTACTTATGATCTCAGATCTAGTTTGTGACAGCCCTAGAAACTAAAATAAATTATTCTAGTATTCATCATTGTATTCACCATAGTATTTACATAATTTTCCACTAAAAAAATAATTTTTTATTTCTTTGACACTTACATCGTTGGCCACTTCAACTCCTCATTTGTATTCCCTATGTTTTTAATCCCCTTATCAACTTTCTATTACTCGAGATATGATTATGAAGCGATTCATAGGTATCCCGCAAGTTGAATGCGCCACTAAATGTACAAGAATTTTTATAGAGATACCGTAAAACGTAGTATTTGTGACTTGAACAGCATCCGTGAGTCTCGCCCTAATCCTTGAACTCTTTTTGTCCTGCCTCCACCAGTTGTTATTTGCTACTTTGTATCTGTATCAGACAACGGTACAAGGCTATGGAGTGTGGGGTGATTAATTATTTCTGATGCAGAGATATCTAGTTCCCATAAAGTCTTCTATTTCTCCTCCTTATAATCCTCCAAGTACCTTTCCCTCGTGCAAATGCTACTTTGTACAGTACAGATATCGCGAATATTCTGCCCAAAGGTGCATTATTAGCATATCATATTTCACGAGCACTATAACCTTTCGTTCTTTCTTCATAACCTTACCTTATTTTCCACATCATTTATCTTCCTTGCCGTTCCTTGCTACTTTGCTGGCCTACTTGCAATTTGTGAAATACGAAGAATGGTAACAGCTAATATTAGTACTACAGGAGTACTCCCTAAAATGTTTTGACTATTTCTACTTATACTATCACTTTTCATAATTCTAACCAATTGAACATAAACTTCTTCGAAGATAACACCCAAGAAAGAATATGTACACGTATGCTATCACCATCATCTCCAGAATCATTAAAAAATTCGAGAATTCAGTAATTATTCAATTTCTAAGTAGACTTAAACAAATATAAATATTCCCCAAAACTAAGAAATCTCTATCTCAATTTTCACACTCATTCCCAACTATAAATTTAATCACCCCTCAATTCCAGAGTGCGCCCAAGCGAATATAGAATAATTCCGAAGTTGCACGCGATAAGTCGTAGTACGCAGGTACGCTATATGGGTGTACCATGAGTACCCTTGCCTCGACACCGTTGCGCGTCTGTAAAAAGCATATCAGCGCGTAGAATAAGACCGTGCCCGTCAGACAGGCTCGCGCGACAAAATTCCCCGTCCGAAGCCACGAATAATACGTTCCGAGCGTATACGCGTACGCCCTTTACGGGGCGAATTATCGTCGTGGCGGCCGGGGTATCGTAAACATGAGAACGTTATGTCTTTAGCAGCCTCGCAGGAAACATCGATCGGTGCCCTCGATTGCATCGTTGTCGGTGTAACGATAGCCCGGTCGCTGGAGACATTCGCCTCCGCAATGTCGATGCAATCGTAGAACCAGCCTCTTGTTCTCCTCTAAGTACCCGTGCTTGTTGGAACGAGAGCGTTCCCCGTGATAGTATTCCGCGCGATTTTACGATATAAAATACGACGGCGAACGTCCCTTCGAGGCGTGACAATAATTTCGCGAGACGGGCTTGTTGCGAAAGAATTGAAGAGGGACAGGGGGTTTTGATCGTCAAACACCCTTGGCCATTTTATTCGCTGACAAAGTAGATCTTTATGTTCATCAGAATTATGAGGAGAATACTTCTTAGGTACAATCTCTGAAAAGGTTAGTTCTCATTTAGGTTTCTCTAATTTATTTCAAATTCTTTCGTTTCTTCCGAGTTGTATCATGCAACTGGCATCTATAATTCTTTCAGTAGATATTGTAATGTTGTATAGAAGACTGTAGGAGATGAACATATGGTACCTATATTTCTTTCGTTTCCATGAATTATTGAGAAACTTGTTCTCCTAATTGGTCAGGCAAGGCTGCTACGCAGACATGACTCCCTTGGAGGTAGCAATAAGCGAATTCCCTTTCGAAAATATTCCTAACGGTTCGGTTGTAATATATCATCCGTCTCCGTCACCAATTCGTCATCAGAATCCCTTGGCACTAACGACTCAAAGAATACTTCTAACGGGTCGCGTAAAACACTGTTGCACGGCCACCGTCACCAATTCGTCATCCTGGATTTTTCAACCCGACGCCGCTATATCTTCCATGCGTGAGTTCACACTGTGACACTGTGCCTCGCAAATGTGCGGGGCACAATGCGCGCTGTGCTTGAAGCAGACCGCGGGTAAGGCGAATAGTATAGTCCGCCCACCGGTGTTTCCTGAGGCGCGGGTGTGACGACAGTCGGCGAAACGTGGGACGAAGAGAAGAAAACCGCGCGACACCCACGCAGTTTTCTCAATGCTGCGCGTTTTCGAGAGCACGTCGCGTCACCCCTTTTTCCCCGTGAATCGTCCTTTCCCTCTCATCCCTTCCGCCCGCGGCGTCTTCATCGGCCATCGACGCTGGGTGATTGCGAATATGGCGAGCTCGCGCGAATTGCTCGCTGCGGCGAAGAGATGATCGTAAACCGGGAGAACTTCCCTTTCCATCGTGTCACTGGCTGTCCAAACGGTGGATAGTAAACGAGAACAGTAGTTTAGCTCAGCAATATGCTCGAACATCGCGTGAAAGCGTGAAGACTTCGATAAACGTTTCTGCGAATTCTCGAGCAGCAAGAAAAAGTGCTTCTTCGACTTCTATGAAACTGAAATTGATTACTCTTTAAGTGGTAGATGGGTTTGATAATTAATTCAAGTTATTTAGAAATGTAGCGCGGAAAGATTGCAAGTTTACAGTACCTGCAGCATTTCTGAAAAAAATAAAAAGGAACAAAACTGACGATAAATTTGCAACACACCGTTGCACGTAACGATTTCAAGGACTGCTATTCTTAAAACCAGTTGAATTCCTAAAAATCACGAATTTCAAGTTTCCTTTTTCATCTGGACAATACTTTCAAGGTTCTCTATATTTCGGGAAATACATAATTCGAAGTGAATCTGTGAAGGGGTCTCTTGGAATGGAACCCAAAGGAATCGTTTCGAATCGACGTTCGCTCGTGGACCATCGCCTGCTCGATCGAAAGCTTTTCAGAGTGGTGTGGTTTGCGTTTGAAGGGAAGGGCGAGAGGGGCAGGGGGAGGAAAAGGAGGCGAGGGAGACGAAAGGCGATCGCGCATCGAAATGCTCGAGGCGTGGAGCGGGTCGACATGGAAGGCGCGCTCGGATGTTAGCGAAATAAATTATTGCCGCGTTTTCAATTTTTAACCCGTTCCGGCCGTTCTTTTTTCACGACGTTTGCTCCCTCGACCCGGCCAATCTACGCTCAATCTTCCCGCATTCGCCGATCCTCTCTCTCTCCGTATGCGAGCTACGGAGCTACGGTGTTCCGCTGAATTAAACATAAGTCAGCGAGTATAAAATATGCCGCGAACGTTACCGGCAGATATAAAACGCGGCTCGGTAGGTGTACGTGCCACGTGCACCGGGGGAATGCGCGGATAACTTCTTCTTTTTCCGGGGGAAAGCTTTACGTTCCTCCGAAACCGTCGTGCTTCCATCCCGTGGAAAGTGGAAAACCACCCTCGAGATCCCTTCATATTCTGTCTGGCAATTCTTGCGCGTGCTGCTTGCCTCTATGGGCGAAATGAAAGAGAGTGAAATGAGAATAATTTTGAGAGGAAATTCAGGATATTTGTTGGTAAAGATCAGAGACTTCGTCGGTGCTTGAAAAATATTTCTGGTTGGGAGAATATAGGTATGTGGTTGTCCTTGTGGAGAAATAAAAGCAAAACGTGAAACCTGATTTAGAGATAGAATTCATTTTTGTCAAGTACTACGTGGATTTTCAAATTCGATTCGATAGGTATTCCACATTTCTTATTCATGTTTGCTCAAGGAATCACCGTATCTTCACGAGATATCATCTCATGGGAGATTAGAAGTTTTATAACAATCACCTTGCACGAGTCTTATTACCTATACTTAATAAGCCAACCCACTTTCACCAGTGGGCGATCGAATTTTTTGCCTCATTTTAATACATTCCACGCATCATGAATTTTTAAACCCTCCAAACAACACCCGGGGACGGATTTTGGTATAGGCTAAGTAGGTTCCAGCCTAGGACAGCAAATTTTGGGGGCGGTAAATTCTGGGGAGCTACAAATTTTGGAGGCGACAAATTTTGGGGAGCGATAAATTTTGACGAGCGATAAATTTTGGTTAGCGACAAATTTGGAACGAAACAAATTGGAAAATGTTTAAATAAAGAAGCTTGAGGCAGATTTAAAAACATTCACTTTTTTCATATAGCGAATTAGCCATGGCTCATATAGGTATGAGTTATCATATTAAATTAATTTCACAATTGTCTCAATTCTTTTAGATTAAAATATTTGATGATATTTCGCGGAAAGGGCGACAGACGTGTTGTCAGCCTAGCGGCGCCAAATCTCCAAACTCACCCCTGACAACACCGTTAAAAAATCTCCTCTATTACACAGATCGATTCAATATAAAAATTACCTGCAACAACCAATTGTCCATCTTGCATTTCAAATACGAATTGACGTTCCTGACCCGATAACCCTGCACACACACACACTCAGCGCTACAAAAAAGAATATATATAAAAAAAAACAGATTCAATTCGACTTGAAATCTATAGCTAATAGGAAACAGGGGCCCGAATGTAAAACCTAATTACGTATGTTCGCTCGATGACCGACGATCGGTCGTCTGCATGCGCGGCGGACGCCGCGGCGTCGTTTCGCATGCAAGGAGCTCTCCTCGCAATTCATTCAGCGCGACGCACAGCGTTTCGCGATCGGTGCACGACGGTACACTTGTTTGTTTCGTTTGCTGTACCGTTGCTCGCGGTATCCTCAATTAAACCCACAGCTTTTAATAGCTGGATCCATCGTGTATGCGCGTGCACACACCGAGAACACGTTCCTCCCTCTCCGCCCTGCTGTCCTGGCGTCTCGTTGGTTGCGGCTTGCCGAGTTACGCGGGCACGCTTATTATTAACGAATAAATTATGTCATAACGGTCTGATCAGTGCCCGTTGTGCGAATGGTAATAGTCAGGGGCCTTTGTATGCCCCCTGGACGAGTTACGCGGCGTTCGCGGCGCGCGGTTATGATAATTAGACGCGAGAAACACGGCGACCACGTTGACAGGTAACTCGCCGTGCAATTATAACTAGTTCGACCTCGTGTCCTGCCACGGCTATTTCGTTGACGCATACCATTTGACACGTGAAATATGGCGCGATGTAAGAGCGCAGATAGGTACTGCACTATTAAGGAGGACAGGAAGAGTTTTGCGCTGAGGTTTTATGGATAACGATTTTTTATGGCACTTCAGAGAAAGTCGATGTGGGAGGATGTACCGCGGGGCATGCGATCGTTCAATTTATTGCGAGTGGCCATTTTGCGCGTTTGTGTATGGTATGTGGGAAGTTATGGATTGGAGGGGTTTTGGAAAATGTAAATCAATGTTTAATTTTGCGAATGCTTCGGTTGCTTCCTCCTTTTGGTTAGCGTTGGTGTTCAGTACTTTTGGTAGAGTGGTGGCATTCTGTAAAGATTTTGCGGTGGAATTGTTATACCGAATTGCAGAGAAGAACATGTCCATTTCACTCATAATATTCTACAAAAAGGTCACTTCTATTTAAGGGGGGAATCTTATTCTTTGGGCTAAAAACATAGCAAAATTGGGGATTCTTTTTTCAAGAAACTAGCGATTTGATTCATCTGAAATTTGGACCATATTTTGATGCATCTTTGAGGAAGCAATAGTCTTTTTTTTATTCGTTTTTAATAACAGTTATAGGAGTTACACACCCCGCGCAAAATTAGTCGTCCGCTGGTGTACATGATATTTATTTTCCTTGTAATCTAAAAGTGAAAAATGAAACGGCGTTTCACTGTATACATGTGTAGCCATAATTTGATGAGCCAGAAAAAAATACAAAAAATTTTTGAGGACTGTGGAAAGTTTTCAAATTGAAAGGTCTGAAACTTTCACTTTTGCTTTACAATTTTGCGCCAATTTTCTTATGTAATCAAAGAAGTATATAACTTATCGGTATCCCAATTCATCAAAGTATAAAGTAATATTTGTTGGACATACAGGCGAAATTTGGAGGTAATCGGTTCAGTGGTGACAGAAATATCGTGCACACCAGCGAACAACTGCGGCGTGATGGTCTACCATGCATAACTCCTATATTTATTATTGAAAATTAATAAAAAAAAATAACTACAACTTGGTATATATCTTTCGCTCTTGAATACCGTTGTTTAGTCAAGCATTTACAAGAGTAATAGAAACTTCAATCTTCTCGCGTAGCTAATTAGCCAATTATTACTTCCTCTTAATCACTGAAGTTACATATTGTTCCACCAAACAATTCTGCGCGCCAACGTTACTTTAAAAATTCTCAGGCAGCAAAACTGCATAACAAACTTTACAATTTTCACAACACTTTAATACCCTAGGCAGCAATTTTTTAGCGCGAAACGCGCATAATATAGTACCATAATGGCGTCATTAACGTAGTCGATTTATTCCACACTTTTGCCGTAATCGTCACTATATCCAAGGATTCTCCTCGTTTCGTCTCGCCTAAGATCGTCAGGCGTCTTCCCCGCGAGTAACTAATGAACACTTTGTCCTGGCGTTGCTTCGACGTTACCCGCGAGGAATTATTAAACTCATATCCGCGGCGGAGTTAATAACGCAAACGTAGCTTGCATTTCGCGGGTCGATTCGCCGCCCGGTTTTCGCGCAGGTCTTTCAGTACCTTTATCCCCGCGGCACAGCATAATTCAGCCATCTTATTAAGCAGCCCGCGACATTCGATTAAACTCGTTTCCATATAACAGGCTGTTGTGCAGTGTTATTTTTCCCCCCGTGAAATTAACGCGCCGTCCCCGCGCTGCACGTCCTCCATCGGTGCTCGCCGGAGCTTGGATAGTTTTTAACGCGCGGCTCCGCATAAAGTAATGCAATTCACGCGGCTTATTAAGTGCATCACGCTACTTACTCGCCGGGCAATACGCGACCACGTAAGTACACCCACCCAAATCTACTTGCCTACATTCGACGCCGGCGAACACGCGCTCCAAGTGAACCGCCGCCACACGTCCCGCTTATTAAGTTTATTAAGCGCGATACAACCGTTCCCAATTAACCGATGTTCCTCGCGGTAGAACCGATATCGTGCCTTGACAAATGCCGCGTGGAACCTGCCCCCCTAAGCCTCTGGCCGTTAAAAATCGACCGAGGCATAATGCGCGTAAATGAACGCATTTTGTTGCGTCTCGCGGCTAATAGAGTAGCGCGCGATTCTTAATTAAATCCATTTACGGGGACGCGTTGACCGAAGGCCGGCTTCGCGTCAGCATCGTCGGCTGTAATTCATTTGTCATCGGCTGCGGAACATGAAGGGTAATTTAAGAGACTCGTCGTTAGCCACGGTACCGAATTAGTCGAGACTCTTGTGAGCCGTGAATCTCAGCGCTCCTAATTTCGATTCTGGTTGCCTCGAGTTCGGTGGACTTTGGGGGATTCGTGGTTCGGTTTTGGATGTCGAGGAAGGGAAATGCTTGGGAGAGCTTTTGAGAATGGGAAGTGCAGATTGGAGGAATGGTAGAAAGTTGCATGGAGTTTGGAAGAGCTTGTTAGTTTTAAATGAAGAGGTAGGGAGGGAATTATTGGGAGAGCTTTTGGGAAATTGAATTATTGTAGGAATAGGTTTTGTAATTCTTATATTTTTCGGGAGCCACGGAAAAACGGACCTCGGTCGATGGGACTCGAACCCACGATCTTGTGGATCCTCTGGGTACAGGTCAGCCGCCTTACCAACTCCGCCAACGCCGGCCGAGGAAAAAGGGAATGCTTAGGAGAGCTTTTGAGAATGAAAGTGCAGGTGGGAGGAATGATAGAAAGTTGCATGGAGTTTGGAAGCTTCGTTAGTTTTAGATGCAGCGGTAGGGAATGATTAGAAGAGATTTTGGAAATTAAAGTACAGTTCTAAAAGGAGAAAACAGGATGCAAGAAGTTGGAGCTTCTTTGTAGTTTTAGACCTAGCATCTGATAATGGAGCACCTATAGATGAAAATGGAATTCGGTAGGGAATTTGAGAAGGAAATGGAAGATAAGAAAATAGTGAAGCACAAAAAATGTTCATTGTTTGGTTCCATCTGTTTATTTATTTTTATTTATTTACTTTCCGTCTTCATTGCACCAATTGTTCATAGTACGGTGAAATGTTGCCTAATTTATAGCAGTAGATCAGTGTAACAAGATACAATACAAGTTCTGAGGAATATTAAAATTCACTCAATGAGTTGCAGAATGAAGTACTCCGAAATGAAATTGTTCCAAGCAAGGATTGAACTAAATGCAGAACAATCCCTCGCGCCCCTTAAAAAATTGTACGAGATTGAGTAACGTGTATCTTGCGGTATACACGCGCAATTGCTCGACGCCGCGATTTATCGTGCTGCTCTGAAAACTGGCGCGAATCGTGTCGGCACGATCGAAACATCACGCAAAATGGTGTTATCTGGTGAAACAAGTGCCCTCTCTGGTGATTGCAATTTTAGTAAACTTCTTCTTGCATCAATAACGACGGAAGAGTGTTAAGGGGTCATTCTGGTAATCACGTCGCAAAATTCAGGTTCTTTTTTCTCAAACTTTTTTTTCATTTATTAAGTTACTTATGTATACGGAACAATTTTTTAAATACACTTTTAATTGTTTTTTTTTTCAATGTTATCTGAAGTTAAAAATTGCGCCTTTGAAAAGACGGCGGGAGTGATTTCAGCTTACAGACTCATCTGAAACAAAAAAACCAAAGTGATTCTTAATCATTATGAGTACCGCTATCGCAGGTGCCAGAATTAGCCGCGTAAGTCAAAATTTAACAAAATTGCGCGCATTCAAATTTCAAGTAAAAATGGAAAATTCATTTCCACAAATAACACCGCAAACAACTGACGTGAAACGCGTAAAGAGAAAGTCTTGGTGTTAAACACTTCAATTGCCGTGTTCATTGAGAGATTATTTATCAGACGCAATATACATTCACACTCCAACTACTAAACAGCGAGTATATCACTTGGAAATCAAATCAGGAATGATTAGATCATCTATAGATTAAATTTCATTAAGAAGCCCATAAAATCGTAAGAAATAATGCAACCATTTTACAACCATGTTAGCGTATCGGTTTAACGACGCTTAACCGCCTAACGATTTTTTTCTTACAAACGTCGTGATATTTTACGCGTCACACGATTATTGTAATTAACCTTTGTCGCGCGGGAAACACTTTACACGCTCGCAGGGAAAAGCTGTTAATTATTCGGACCGGCTCGCCAGAGGCTAGGTCGAACGTGAAGCTTTTCAACGGAGGAGCAGCCGCTGCTCGCGGGGCGAAATAAATTATTCAAGTATGTAGTTCGACATTTACCTGCACGGCAAATCCTATTAAACCTTTTTTTCACGACGAATACGTGAAGCTTCGACTGGCTTTTGTTGTCTGGAAATGGAACGGTTGCGCAAAGAGAAAGGCGCCGAGCGATGCCTCCTTGAATAAAGGAAAAGAAACCTCTGTCTAATCTTTACACGGTTTCTGTCGGTCATTTAACAGCTGCCTTTAGAATTACTCTCACAGTCACGCCGATTACATTGAAATATTCATATCTCGAGCAACTGTCGCGCTTTTACCCAATGAAAATTAACGTAAATACTTGGCCTTGTAAGAAATGTGTATTAGAAATTGATACACAGCCAGAGGTCCTCCCCCGAGTAATCTTGATAGGTACCATATTTACTTTTCTTAATTAAGAACGAAACTACGATATGTTAATCTCCATTAGTAAGAAAAGCGTCGGAGTGATCATAATCGTATGAAGAGATTGTGGATATACACTCACTCGAAGTGGAGAAAGAAATTCTCCACAGGCAACCAGGAGCTCTTCATCCCCCCTCCGCCACTTTCTCCCACGGGGATTTCAATCGGGGTATTGCACAAGCCTGGTCGCGAATCGTTGTTCACGATCCGTCACTCCAAGCGCTGAAAATAGTTGATCGACATCGACTTGAGTCACTCGGTAACCTAAACAAGGAAAAGCAAACTACGAAATCCAGGCTCGGAGGGTTATTAATAAACGGGCCATAGGAAGCTACAGGAGTAAAAAAACGAAGGAGAAAAGATGCATAAAATAAAGCGAGAAGAAATGTGTGAAGATAGTGAGAGACGGGTATAGGAAATGTAGACAGGGCAGGCGGTGTAATAAAAAGGAGAGTGAGTGAGGTAGCCTGAGAGGAGGGGGCGGAGAAGTGACAGAAAGAAGAAAATGTGATGCTGACGTGGTAGGTGGGGGGGGGGGGGCTGAAAGAAGGAGTGGAAGGGGAAAAAATGAGACAGAGAGAGGGAGAGAGAGAAGCGTGCGCAGAGGGGCACAGAGAGAAAGGACACTCGGGATTGTCCTTCTCCTGCGTGGAGAACGGCACTTTCAAGGTCGGCCTCTTCTGGGTTTTCCAAATCGCGGTCCCACATGACGAGCGACTTCCTAACTCTGTCCTGCTCCCGCCAGGCGATGCGGAGAGGCAGTGGGAGTGAAAGAAACGAGAGGGCGAGAGGGAAGGGTGCTAAAAAGGAGAGAGGAGTTCGTCCACGTAACTCGCGTGTAGGAAAAAAGCGCGTGCGTGTGATGTACAGGGTGAGTCACAAAGAATGACTAGCTCGCCTAGCGACTGTGTTTTACGCGAGCGCGCGCGCGATTTTTTATTGGGAACGGTGGGGGTCGTTCGACGAATGAAAACGTTCGCCAGAGCAGATTTAATGGGATTTAATTGTGTGTGTGGAGCGAAAATGGGGTATTTTTGGCAAAGGGAATTAATTGTTGCCTTGGTTATTGAAATTAATTTTACACGTTGTAGCCATTCTTGTGAGTTTGTGCTATTTTTGAAATTGATGAAATATTCGATTTTATATTAAAAACTGTTATCTAGGGGAGGGTTGCCTATATCGTATCACTTAAGACATTTTACGTTATATTTTATATTTGAAACTAATTTCTACGCAAATGACTATTGGATATTGTAGCTTGACCTTTTAGGCACCTACTATTATACGCTTAACCTTTTGTTCAGAACAAATTAATTTGTTATTAATCGTTTTGTCACATACTGTAAAAGGTACGATTTAGGCAACCGGTCTCCTAAATCGTACCTCCACTAAAAATAGTATCAATAACAAGTAGAGTAGAAAATATT
Organism: Andrena bucephala; assembly: GCA_947577245.1. Classification (NCBI taxonomy): domain Eukaryota; kingdom Metazoa; phylum Arthropoda; class Insecta; order Hymenoptera; family Andrenidae; genus Andrena; species Andrena bucephala. Next base: position 7,480,914 of record OX387719.1, read on the forward strand.
CAATATAAAGTAATGATTATTATATAGTTACATATACATATGTATATGGATCACACACAGGCTACAATAACTTATGAATATGATATATGTACATAACCTATTTAACATACGAGTTGTCAAATCCTACTGATACGATTGTAGTGGTACGATTTAGGAAACATGATCAATTTATTTATAAATATCAATTTACACTTTATAATGAATGTAATATGTACTTAAAATGAAAGTAAAATATTGTACATTAAACTCGCTTTTAGAAAAATACAAAAATACAGGACAAAATTGCATTGTTTGATTATTATCAGCTAAAATAAATTGGTAAAAAGTTACATCAATCATACCTAATTTTTTATTATGTTTATAGCACGCACAAAACAAGGTGTAAGCTCAAAAGGTTTTGTTTCTATTTCTTATCTCGCATTTACTTAATATATTTATCATCAGATGTCGTTTATATTCATTAATTACTGAGAAATTGATGAGGTACGATTTAGGTGACCAGTACGATATTGGCAACTCTCCCCTATTAGGATTCTCTGAATGATTCTTAATCAAAAAGTAAGTCATTGGTGTGGTATAACATTTTCCCAATGAGCGTCCATTTATGAGAAAAATGATTTTGAAAATTCTAGAGTAGACATGTATTAAGCTAAAAATTAGTGTAATAAATCTAGTGATATTACTGAAACATCCGACTTTACTAATCCCCAGTAAAGAAGTCCCTCGAATTGATCTGCTGAGTAGCAATGAACAAAATTGGGAAGTATTATCAACTTATTATCCAACGTAGCGGGCATTTTACAGATAACAGGACACCCGTGGATCGTTCTTTTTTTATTACAAATCGAGTGGTTGCCCTATACGTATCGATCCTATCGATCGTTACACACGTCGGGGTCTATGTCTTTTTTATGCCGCGTACGTGGGTGATCAGCATTCTTCCGGGTAGCTAATTTAAAAGCGGAGCAAGGCCTTATCTTATCGCGAACAACGATTTCTGCTCCCATATCCGGATGCTTGTGTTCCAAAGTATTTACGCGCGTCAATTTTTTTTCACAAATTTTTTCTCTCTCTCTTTCTTTCTTGTAGCGCACTCTCGCCCCTTCCCGTCCCAAAGAACAAGTTGTTTTATCGTGTTCGAATACGATGCAAAAAATAGGAGGAATCGATCACACGAGCCATTTTTCATGATATCATTTTATATTCGGCCGCGATTAATCATGGAAAAAACCGCTTACTGTGTTGGGGGAGGCATAAAAAGTTTAAGATCATATCGCTCGTGGCTCGCAATTCTTAAACAATCGATACGAATCATGACTTCACGACACGGTATTTCCCGACACAAATCTTCGTTTGCTACGGAACGATTATCTTATTAGAGATCGTTACGATCGATAGGTATCGCGAATCTAATGCGAGTTATATCTGTTACAATGGATAGGTAAATTGCGCGATACGAAGCACTGCTGTATCGGAGGAAATTAACAAGACTGATTACACTGATTTCACTGCCCGTATTATCTCTAATTAAATAGAAATCGAAAAATTGACGTCAGATAAGCTTTCAGATTTCTCCGATATTTTTCATAACATACATAACTCGCCATTTCTAAAAAAAAATCTTTAAAACCTCAAAGACTACAATTTACTACGATTACATTTCACCAATTTGTCAAATTGGTTGATAAACTGATGTTTATCTTTCACATATTTAGGTAATAAAAAGTGTATAAACTTTTTATACAAACATTAAATCCCCTCTTCGATCACGATCGTGGCAGATGAAAACACAAAACGGTTTATCATTCCACTCGGCGATTTATTCCGATCCCCATCGATCGTGCATCGCCCCAGTCCGTTGCCTCGAAATTTCTCGCATTCTTTCCCGATCGTCCCAGTCGCCGAGCGAGAGGGGAGAAAAAAGTGTACGACGCGCGGCAATTGAATACGCTCGGGCCGAGGACCAGCGGCCGTGGAATTGAATCGTTGGATTATGCGAAACGCGGGCTTTTCGCGCCTTTGTTGGCCGGCCGTTGCGTGTGCATCCAGCGACGTCGGTGTGCATCGTAATGTATGCACCGCGATCGCGGCCTGCACACTGCACACGTGTAATGCGCGGGACCCACTCGCAACAATGGCGATGCGTGGGCGGCAAAGTGTTATTAATAGCGAACACTGCCAATATCTCGGCTACAAGCGATGCGGCGCAACGGTGCGCAATAATGAGGCAATTATTAACGAGACTCGATTATGCGGTCGAGGTAGCAAGCGCGGAACCGCGCGCTCCTCGGTAGGAAACGTTTAAAACTGATCCAGTGAGGTAAGAGCCTTTTCACACGGGACGTTTCTGTGGCTCGCATCTGGCATTCGCGCTTTTTTCTATTTCATTCTATTCTTTTTTTAACTAACTGTTCAGCAAGTGAACGTATCTGAAATGAAGGGTAAGGGGAAACAGGGAATATCCATTTTTCGTGATCTTGAGACTCATAGCATATTTTGTTGCTGGCACTTGGGACTACCGAACTGTCGAATCTCAAAAGTTATAAAGTTAAAATTCCTCCGTAAGATAACGATAAAGATTTGGTATACTGGTTGAAAACAGGAAATGTCCACTCTGCTCTGGAAAAAATACGGAATGTCCCCACTCTTTGTCTAATTTTAGACATAAGCTTCTGTCGTCAAGGTAAAACAAGAAATTATTTAAGAAGACAATTATATAAGAAAATTAAATTCATTGAACCTTGTTTCTTGACTGACGGACTGAAGTATTAAAACTTGATTCCTCGATAAAGCTGTTTTGTGACATTCTCTGTTTTTTCCCTTACCATTTAAATGTGAAGTACTATTCATGAGATACAGGAGCGACTTGCGTGGAAAAACTCTAAAGGTGCGAATCCGCGATCAGATTTCGCATGAGACTTTTCTATCACGAGACAAAAATCTCAGCAACAACTAAATGTAAATAATATAAATAGAGAGATGGAATGTTTGAAAATATATCATATAAATTGTCTCATTGGAGTCTAGTTTCACGAAACTAATGACAAAATAATAAAAAAATAATAAAGTAATGAAATAATTGTCTCGTGAGATTACAGTTTCTTGAATTTGAGCCTCTGAAAAATTAATACAGTGGAATCGAAATGTCTTCGATCAAACGTCAGTCGAAATATAGGACTTTAGTGTCTGTAATACATGTAATGATTTTTGTATCGTTAATTAATTATGATATTCCGACGCTGGGTTTCTACGCAAAGGTTTTAATTAATTAAGGGCAGAAATTAGCTGCAGAAATGGAGATTTTTAAGGAATGTGCTCGGATTTACATACGAGTGCTTTGAAGTTCGGGCTGCATCCTGTTTCTAGAGAAAACATATAATTCCTGTGACGCGGCGGGCAGTCCGTTTACTTAATTTCTAATACAGGGGCATTTCCTCTAACGCGATAGTCTATTCCTGCTGGCAGAATTAATTGAGACTATAAATCTTTCGAATGAATGGGATTTGTCATGTTGGGATATAATTCTTTTATCATTTTCTTACAACGAAGTTTCTATAAGCACGCAATTAAACAGCCAGCTGCAAAGCATAGTACTGTTTCGCATCAAGAATCCAATGTTTTTAATTTATGTGAATCCTTTTCTGTCGAAAAAAGAAAAACTGAACGGTGAAAGCGTTAAAAGCAGATGATCGCCCACGCTTAAAACCCGATCGTATTTCTAAAGAAAGTGGCACACTCATGTCGATCTGCACAAATCTTGTGCGCAGTGGTGTGTTGACTATTTGCGAAATTCTTTTTTTAGAATGGACCGTAGTGTCTCATACACAACACCTAGGCACCTACTAGATACTCAAATAAAATAGCAGAGGTGTCGTCCAAAACGGATGCATCATTGCTTCAGAGAACAATTCGTGGCCCAATCGCACTATGCCGAACTTCTCCATCCACGCGTTGAAGTCTCCGCAAACGCACGAATCCATCACCCCCCGCATCAGTTCTATCAAAACACCACTCTCAACAGAATAACAATGAACTTCAAAATCGTTCTAGCCACCACTTGGGTACTTAAAACAATTAAATCACACTATTTCCCACAAAGATTTCATACTAAATATTAACCCTCATCCGTCTCCGATTTTTCCCAACTTAATTTGTCCCTCGGTGTCAAATTGACGGAATAGTAATAACTGAATATAATGAAAAGAGTAGTAGTTAAATTCGCAGATTCTGTTATTGAAAAAAAGAAATGGTATTTTCTGTACATTCATGCATAAGATCGTTCACACCGTTCGCAAATAATAAAACTATGTATAAGGCATGCTTTGTTACACACGACAGAATATCATTTTTTGGGATTGACACAAGGGGCGGCTGAGGGTTAAAGTCAAAAGACTTTGGTAGGCTGAGACGTTCCTGTCAGCGCAAGACCGTCCAATTTCGAGCACACATTTACCGCTGTAGTCTTCAGCTTAACTTCAACAACCTCGAGAACCACATAACACGGGCGCACGCGCGACTCCGTGATACAAACGAGGCCGTTATGGTTTTCCCGGGCAAAAATCGCCGGAGGATCGTTTGCGATCTCAAGTTCTGCCAGCCAGCACGAGCGTCCAGGTGTTCGTAACCGGCAACAGGTCGAATTTATAACATCCACAGGGTTATACGAAGGGAGCGCCTGCGCTGTTCTAGGACAAGGGCCCCGCGAAGATCCGCCAAGCCCTATAAAACGCTTAATAACGCGGCCTTAAGGCCCGCTCACGGGCGGACAAAGGCCGACCTGCCGTAACTTCTTCACGGTGATGCACCGACGGCATTACCAAGCCGCGTTATGCCCCCATTATGCGGTATTATGTTACTATTTACGCTATCGCGACTCCCTATTTATTTGTCTTGCCTCGCCTTCCACGTTTGCTCCTTCATCTTCCTCCTGATCCCGCGTTTTTTATCCTCACGCTCGTGGCATGGCCGCCTCGAAGCGAGTCGGGAGTTAAACGGTATCATATTTGTGAAATGAAAACAACTATAACCCTCCGTGGGATAGAGAAACTCGGGTGGGTTGTAGTTTACTTAACGAGAAAGAGCTGATGTCTGTGAAAAGGCATTAATCGCTATCGGGCATTGATTTCTTAATGAAACCCAGGGGCAGGGACTGTTTTTATATACATAGAGTAAGTAGGATGCAGCCTCGGACGGCAAATTTGGGGGAGCGGCGAATTTTGAGCGCAAGGAATTGGAAAAAGTTTAAGGCTTGACCACTTTAAAAACAATTCAATTTTTTTCATGCAGCAAATTAGCGGTAACTCATTGGAGGGCCGATATTCATGAGGGGCGTAAGTCACTCGCATGGTGTTTCTCGTAAAATAATGTTTTGCGTTTACTGTTACAAAAAACTCTACATACTTATATATTGCAGTTGGGGGAAGATATCTAAAGGCTCAAAATACTACCATAATAAATATGTATATACTTAAAAATTTAATTCGTTTTTTCACTCTTCAGCACAACGCATGAACAGCATCCAATCAGCACCAGCACATTCATTAAATTAATTTATACTGGTCATGCGTTATGCTGATGGAAGCGACGATACTCACAATTAGTCGGACTTACGCCAGTATGTTTCGAAAGGCGCTGCTCTTGTTAGTTAAGTGCTAAAGAGAAATGTTCTTATTTCGCTGTCAAGAATGCAGTTAAGGTAGTTCCCAACCATGTTAGTCAAATTAGAGTTGGGTAATAAATGATAAATATAAAGTAGAATGATACTATAGAAATAATAATAATATTTATTGCATTACTCTGAAATTTACGTATGCAGTACGCTCACTTTTCATAGCAATGTGATTAATGATTCGTATCCAACTTATCTTGGTCAAGATAGAAACTTAGAAACTGTTATTAACTAGAATTATCACAATTTGGACTTACATCACCATGATTCTCAACCCTCCATATGTGAGTTGTCATATGGAATTAATTTTAAAATTCTCTCGACTATTCTAAATTAAAATATTTGATGATATTTTATGGAAAGGGCTGCAGCAACTTGTTAGCCTAGGCCCTAGGGGCACAAAATCTCCAAATCCATCCCTGCAGAGAGTAATTGCTTTCGTTTGACTTTGAAACTAGGGCAAGATTATATCTTAGGGGAAAATAGGGGTGAATTGTTGGTTATAAGCTAGCATAGAAGGAAAATTCCAGTTTGAAGCAGATTCAAAAAATTCTTCAAGTATGTTTGTTTAATCTACATGGTTCTGTGTTTGTATATAAAGGAAAGATGGATCAGATTTTTGCTGCCGCACGCCGTGGTCATCGTTAATTACAAACGATGCATTTTAAACGTTTCCTGGAATATAAATTCGATTGACCAAAGTAGGAGGCCACTTTGTCTCGTTTATCGTTCCGGGGGGGGACTCAAAAAGTCGCATACTGGAACAAAGAAGTGAGTCGGGGCAGCATCGTACGGAAACCTGTTTAATAAAGAAGCCCAATTAAGTGCACAGCGATCCGCGTTGAAACATAAGGCGAATGCTTCGAACGTTTGCTTTAATTCGCCATAAGTTAGGGGCCACGGCTCGAGCAACCTACATTTCGTGTAACATTTTATTCTTAGTGTAATCTAAATCTACATTCTGAAGCATGGCTACCTCCTCGACATTCTGCATATCGCGCGCTACGAAATATCAGTAACAGAGTTTCAGAGGCATCTCTCAAATTTTATTCGAGATTTATGTGGGTGGCGTATCGAATGACTATCGCGGTATATTTCTCGCTTCAAGTGATTCTCGTGCCACGAAATGCCATCGTAATTAAGTTCCACTCGTTCTCGTATCGGTGAATAAACAGAGAAGAGCGGGGAGCCCGGCGAAAGACAAGCGTGAGAATAAGGAACTGCAATAGGCTCGCAGTTATGTTTAGTCATTAATGTCCGCAACAACGTCGTTTAACTATTCGAACGTAGGAAACATGCAGCGATCTCCGCGGTACCAAGTGTGTGGGGGCCTCGTTATCTCGCATCTCTAGCTCGTCATGTGGTCTTTTCGTTCTGCAACATCACGCGACGATGGGATATCATTGCTCCATCTGCTCGCCTTTTCTTCAAACTCGAAAATCTGATTCGAAATATTATCTGGAGCTTTTCCAAATAATATGATTAAGCAGCTACAACAAAATTCGCCGCGGTACCAATAATAGGCTGACTATTCTCAGCACGTATTATAAAATTAAATAATATATCAAAGCACTACCTTGACAATGTAACATTAATATACTTTTATGCTGCAGTCGAACAAAAAAATATTCGACTCGAAAATTCTATTCATATCTCGGTGCAAGCCTTTTTTCAGAGAATCGTGTGTTTTTCGTAAACATGTATGTGTATGCCCATCCCAAAGTGTCTATTGCAACTGCGCTACTATCCGTTGTTCGTTGCATAGATCTGCATTCCTTGTCGAGCGAAGAAAGGCAAGGGAACGAGGAGCCACGTTCACGCGACCGTGTTTAGTCAACGTTATTGCCATTCGGAATCTTTAGCTATTTTACCGTGTGTGCCAGCTTTCCATATACCAACGCCAGAAAGGTGCAACGCCGATGGTTCGCGCGGTGCACTTGCATTCTACGCGCATAAGTTATGCATATTATCGTTATGCGCCAGTTCGAGCATAATTTCTGCTCTCAAGTGGTTCGTACACACGCGCCAAGGCGATGCACATTACATAGAAACCCTGATTTCAGTTTCTTTTTCTGGCTGTTGCTCCTTTTGCAAGCATCCCCCTCCAACCACCCTTCTTTCTGTTTTCTTGCATTTCTTATTCGGTACGTTCATCGACCCGTTTCTCTTTCTGTCGTCCTTTCTTTTCTGTACCCTCCGGGTTGGCGCTTTTTATGGGCATCTATCGTGATATTTCAACGGGACTCCCAGGCTTTATTGATTTTGATCGAATTACATTTTGGTAGAGATTTATAGTAATTAGAATAGTGTAGTGTGTCGTTGTGATTGATGTACAGTGCTGGAAATATTTATTGCATCACTCGAATAAACAGGTTATTATTTATACCTCTCTTATTAATTATTAGTACTAAGAAAACATTATTGCAAAAATATGTAGCTCATTATCTTGACCAAGATAAGTTGGATACGAATCATTAATCATATTGCTATGAAAAGTGAGCGTACTGCATACGTAAATTTCAGAGTAATGCAATAAATATTTCCAGTGGGTACTGTAGGTATACTGATTAAAACTGGGACTTACATTTTCCTTTATTACTTTTCGAAAATTATGAACGGGAACTGAATTTGATGTAAGTATTGATAGCCAAGTTATTTATGTTTTCAATGCCATATGTTGCCATTTAAATTTTGAAAGGGGTTGAGAAAATTCATTAAAATGGCTCCCAGATAATTGATTAAAATTAACAATTAAAGGAACCGTTTGCTCGTACATATTTATGTTATGTCGGTTTACTTTTTCATCGTTACTTTAATTCTTTGATCGCTTAAACGGGACTGTGCAAACGTACCGTTAGTCCTCGGCTCGATACCAGTATTCAAATATGTGCCAGATTTGCACCTCAATGATATGCACCTGCATACCCTTTTCACGTTTCTCTTCCCTGTCACGATTTTAATTGCCTATGGAGCGCCGCAAAGGGAAACTTGTCCCGAAGATACGTTGACTCGTAACAATGCCCTGGTAACACCTTCGTGGTGGATATTCCTGCTTTAGATTCTCTTAATAACACCCTTTTGACACTTTCGTGATTGATGTTTTACTCATTCAATTCAGAATTAATAAGTCAGAAGTAACTACTGCCTCTGAACGCGCAAATCAGTCTGTGATGAAGAGTTGTTGATGAAATTATTGCGTGTTGTACTCTGAAATGGAGTTTAAAAAAAAACAAAAATTTTAAAAGAAAATGATAAGAAATGTCGATTTTTAAGATTCCCTATTCTTGAAACCTCGAATCTTGGGAGTTCAGATTTTATAAGGTCCAATTATATACATATAACAGTGTCAAAATAAGTCTAAGTACTCATTGTGTAGTATTTTATTCCGAATTAAATTTCCCACATTCACGATCCAATTACTGATGCTGCGACAGTATCTGAAAGGCAAGTTTTAAAATTCCGCGGGTGAAAAGTTGAACATTTTCTCAGAAGGTTGTCGAGGTTCGTATGCCATAGATCGCATTGAATCGATAATCGAGACGTATCGAGAGTTTCAATCATAATTGAGTTTACACGGTATCCTTGGGGAAGTTGAAAATAATCGAGGTAGCATCCATGTAATTTTCAAAAGACTCTCGGCTGGAATGAAGAATCTTCCGTCCTTGCAGTTGGAGGAAGAGGAAAAACACAATTGAATCATTTTTCTTGGCGTGCAACTATTTTAGTCCTTGCTGTTGCATAAACACATGCTTACATACACGAGAAAAATAACAAACCGAGATGATATAGAAATGTATACAATACGAATTAAAAAAACACTCAAATTTAAATCTTATTTTATACTAAATCATCTAAATGGATGTACCCATTATTTTTATCTTCACAAATTTAAGTATATCTTCGATATTCCTAGTTAATTCTCCAAATATTTTAAGTAACACACACCTATTTAAAAAATCCATAAAAAAAACTTCGTATCAAACATTATGTTCAACGTACCCATGTCGTCTTCGAGTCATAATGGTGTCGAGGTTCCGCCGAGATCGATTCAGCTTTACCGCGAAAAGTTGGCGTCTCCTCCTGAATACAGAATAGGCGTAGGAATGGGAGGTGGGACGATCGCAAGAGATGATCTTAGATGGTACGCAACTGTCATGGATAGTACACGTGTTCCGTGGCAGCGGTCGTTCACGTCCAGTTCAGGTACTCGACCGCCCGCGTGGTCACGTGAGATTTCGAAGTGAATGTTCAACGCTCAAAGAGCACTTTCGTAGTTTCGATGCCCCGAAGCATAGGCCAAACTTCTGTGTCCGTCCATCGCGGTGAATATGTGCTCCGCAAATGTCTCCAACTGCGAGCGTAATATCCAAATGGAAACGTGTGTACAACTCATTGTCAGTGTGTGCAACATTTGACAACAGAAAAATAGCAGAATTTCATGACGGTTGAAATTTCATGTGTGATTCGTGGTTTTCTGTGCTGCCGTGATTCAAAATGTTGGAAAAAATGAGGTAATAGAAAGGATTAAGATCTTCCATTAATTTCTCCACCACAATTTAAAAACGAGTTGTCAAATATTTTTGTGAATAGGGAGATTTGTAGCAGTGGATTTTAAAAAAGACTAATTTCTCTGTTGTGATATTTCTTCTTTAAGCAAAAGTGAACTGTGCAGATGGTATCGTCGCACCTGTTTTTATCTTCATCAACTCGTGTAGCAGCGAGGTTGAAATAATTCAGGCTCGCATTGAATTTTATTTTATTCTTGGTTCGTCGGAAGATAATCGATTGCATTCGATTACTTAATTTATTCCCGCCGTTACGTGACTCCAGAAAAACAACTTTGTAATCGATGTTTTCCCATTATTTGTCATTTCGTTGAAACTTCCCGCAGTCGCTACATGGCGAAGATTTCAATCAGCCTCTGCGACGATCATTCGGTTTCTCATTATCTGATTTATGCTTCTTATTAACATCCTCGCGTCACGAGATACTTCTCTCGTGACATTTTTCAGACGCCTGTTCCCGCGCGAATTTGTCTTCTTCGCGAGATATTTCATTGAATAATGTACAAATATACATAGTGCATTGAGCGCGATTAAACGAAACTACGAGGCTAATTGCAATTAATCGATTTCATCCGGCAATTAAATTTATTATACCAATTGTCTATGCTCTTATTGCCAATTACTTTTCGACTCACATCTGTGTTATCATGCATCTCGGGTATCTGAATGTTTGGATGTTCAAATAACTTCCTCTTTCCTCGTTTTTGATTATGTCTGATCCAACAGTTTCATCATCTCGATGAACTCAGTCTGTCGACCAACTTTGGCCCTTAATTTTTTCTACTGCTGTGAAATCAGTGATGCAAGTAATTTGCATAATGGCTGTACAGAAAGGAGATCAGTTCAGCCTCCTAATTCATATTATTTCGGGGTCAATTCTAACTAAGTACATATATAGGCTTTGAGATCCCCTGCCTTTTAAGTATTGGAACAATAATTCTTTCAACTTTGTTTACTTACATTTTAATTGTTTTGTTGAATGTACCTATTTAAGTAATAAGTCTTTTAATTCCAACTACTTGAGCTCCAATTTTCCTCTCAGTTTTAAAAACGCAGCCAGGGTGCAGCTCCATTTTTACCAACTTTCAGTAAATTAGTAAAAACAGTTTATAAAATTATTGCTTTGAGTTAACATTAAAAAGAGAGCACTAATTCAGAAATATATATTTTCACACAATAAGTAGTAGTTATTGACTTGATAAAAAAATATTCTATAATAAAAGTATTAATATTATTATTAATTAATTACATTATTATTAGTTACATATTATTATTAATATTAATATTTTTATTTATTTGCATTAAATCGCTCATTTGTTATCGGATTTGCATGAAACGTGCACCAAACAATATTGATTTTTTTAACATATATTACACGTTATAACTCATAAGCTCTCAAAAATGGAGTTGCACCCCTTTTGCTGCAAGGTACTCAATTCTCCTTCTAATCGTCGTTACTTTAAACTCTGCTTCTACTTCCAATTAATCCTCCACTTTAATCAAACCATTAACTCTTCCTGCAACTCTAGTTACTCGAGCCACAGTTTTTCTCCCGATTCCTCGCGATTCATCACTGTCACCGCAGACTCGCTAAATTAAACACGAAGCACACGACAGTACTTAATTACATAACGCGCCGCGCGTAATTGCCCAGATGAAAGAAAATCAATCGATCGTTCTTTTTTTATTTCGCGTTAAATACGTGTTACGTAATTCACTCGACTCGTCATCGTGTTCCGCGAAACAACTGCAGGAATTCAGAATGAATTATTAGGAACACGTTACCGTTACCTTTGCGTAATCGTTTCAAGGACCGTGGCAAATAGTGGCCATTAATTGACGGCCATTTATCGCTATTCTGTTTATCAGGCCATTATTGCCAAACCAAATAATAATACGACATCATGACGTCACAGAAAAAGTACAGTACAAAATAGGAAAAAATACTGTTTAGAAATGTAAATATTTAACGAGAACAGAAACAGTTTCGTGGACACTTGAATTGTATATTCCGCGAAGACAGATTACACTGTCATTAAAATTCGAGCAGTTTCATTAGCGTCCCAAATGGATTCTATGCTCGCAGTTCGTTTCACGACGTGGATGGTAATTACCTCGGCGGAAAAGTATGCGGATCACAGCAGAATATCGTGACAGGTAACGGTACAATCTCGCGACAACTCGATGTTTATTAATAATGTCGCGAGTTTCGCTGTTCCGTGGAAGTGTATCGGACGGGATTCCTGAATGCCAGATTGTCCGTCATTTTAATTGGCAGGGGCGGTTCTCCTTAACGAGACGACAGGAAGAAAGTCGAAAGTGAGTTCGATTCAACGACTTCTTTGCTGGTAGATTGGTTTCGCAGGGCGACGTATAAATCACGCGATACATAAAAACGAAATTTGGCGGAGAAATGACGGGGGAATGTCGGGAATTGGAGCAGGTTTAACTGGTCCTTTTAGTCAGAAGTTAGAGACTGCTCTGTACAGTTGTGGCATAGTTGAAAGCGTCCCACTATCTCGTTTTATTCGTCCAAAAATAATTGCCAGGTTCCGTTTCTACTTTCCTACATAAACTGTAGTAGGTACTTCATCTCGGAGGAAATGAAGGGGACAAGGAGGGGGCAGATAAAAATTGAAGAGTGGTAGATGAGATGTTTAACACAAGGCTCGCAAGAAATTTGAAAGCTTACAAGAAGTATTATGATGATGACTGAAGCTGATTGAATTATAATTTTATGTGTAACGGTCTTTGTTTCATTTTTAACCGACTTCAAAAAGAAGGAGGTTACTCAATTCGTCACGTATATTTCATTATGTATGTTCACGCATAACTTCCGCATAGGTGCACTGATTTCGATTATTCTTTTTTTATTTGAGAGAGTATGAAGAGCTGGTAGTGCCATGTTAATATTTTTTTATTATCTAGATACTCTAGAATTATCTAGAATTTCAGTTTTAATGTATGTTCGGGCATGACTTTGTAACGCGTGGACCGATTTGGATGATTCTTTCGTTGTTATATGGAGTATGTTCCCCAATTTGTACCATGATAAATGTTTTTTAACCCACATCAAGCAAAGACCACTAAAATTTTTTTAAAAAGTTAAAACCGACTTCAAAGGTACGCTAAAAAGGATAAAATAATTTTTTTTTAAAATTAAATCAATTTCTAAATCTTTATCAATTATAGTCCATTAGCACATTAACGCCCGGGAATTAGAGCGCGCAAAATTTAGTGGGACGTCACGCGTCGAGCCGATTTAATTGTGTTTTTATTTTGGCACCAATTTAAAACAAAAATTATTTTATCCTTTTTAGCGCACCTTTGTAGTCGGTTTTTTACTTTTTTTTTGTAAAGTTTATTGGTGCAATAATAGTGTCTCATGGACTTCAAAAGCATCGATCAATAAAAGAATAAGAATATCCTTGCATCGTTTTAGTAATCTTGACATTTCATGTAGAATCTTTAATTAAGTGATATTAGGCAGTCCAAAGAAAAATAAAGCTCTAGTGGCTACTCAGGCACAATCAAAATTTGTATTCTTCAGAATGTATTCAAATTGATGTTATAATAAGATCCTTCGAAGATAGCGTTGGAAAACAACTTGTATAAACTTCATTCCAATGAAGTCGATATCATCATCTAGCCTTGGGGCACCGAAACGAAGACACCTTTTAAACGTCTGCATTCCAGTGCCCTTGAAAAACGAGTCGTTTGGCAGCAGTAGCAAATAAAAGTCAATCTGACAAACTTACTATCTGCCTCGGTTAATTGCGATCGTTTTAATCTTCATTAAGGCTTCTTTGTTAGTAACAGATGGACACGACAATCCCCAAAATCATTTTTCTTAGAAACTCCACCAACAAATATATTTCATTTCACGATTTCGAATCATTTTGTCATGAAGAATCACTGTTTTTTATGTTATATCGAATTTAACTTTATGTGTAAATACTAGCTTCTCAAGAAATTTTAAGTGATAAAAAACTTACCGAGTAAGGTTAAAAAATAAGTGGTAAAAGTCTTTAGCATCTTGTTTCTTTGTTCATTAAGAAGAATCTAGGGAGTATCGTACATTGCTTTCAATAAACAACTTGAAAGATTGCCCTTCAATCAGCGAAATGAAGCTTCAGTGGATATGGTCAGTGCTTAGACAGACAGTCGCGGCGCGCAATAGCTTTTAAATATAGCATACCAATGGGATTTTAAATAGTATCCTGACTCTGCAATACTTTGGTATTGCAAGTATAAACACTCGTAAATATATTTATAAACCGAAAAGAAATTACAATAGTGCTTCTTAATCACGTCCTGGCTTTCTGTCTTATTATTCTTGGGCTCCATATTGTCTACAGTTTATTTTAGCTTTCCTTCAGAAAATCTGACTGCCGGTAGACTTTCGTACAACCACTCCAGGAATTTTCCATTTATCCTTGACACATCATTGCTTCAAAGTCTACATAAATCTACACATCCTCGGCAAATGAGCAATAAAATACTCACAGCCAATAACACGAAGCAATACACAAACGGACAAGCAGGAAATCTTCAATACCTCACTTTCCACCTGAACCAAGGCCTGCTCAATCTCAAATCCCCCAACATATCGAATATCAACACAACTCTCGAACAATTTACCTGGCAATTCATCATCGTAGGAGAAATATACCCTCTACTAATCTACACGTACCACTTCATCTTTGCAAATATTTTCCGCTTTTTCAATTCTCCCAGCACCATCTTGACACTACGAACCTGAAATCACCCTAACATCCCTATCTTCTATCAAATCTTCATGAACCTAACCCTACACTCTATCATCCACCCTCCCACTTCCAAAACCCCATAAAACCCACTCCATTTTCTCAATACTATTTTACTATTATTACAAAACCACCTACTCCCATGCTAAGTACGAAAAAAAACCCCAGCTCCCCGAAAAAAAAAACAGACACTTTGTCCCACTTCCCATGCCCATCGCACCAGCAGCAAACCCAAAGTCAGATTTCTGGTGTAAATCGCCCGTGACGCAGCCAGGCCGTGATTTACGCGTACGCAGCGATAGCTGACATCAGCTGGCCGTATTTAGCATAGCTGGAATTAATTACACACGGAACGCCAATGGATCGTCGGGGCCTCGCCGATGAATCGGCGAGAATCGACAAGAATCGACGTCGCGGGGAATTGTGGCTGGTGATTGCCTCGCTCGTCGTATCTCTTGTCAACGGTGATGGTAACTCGCGAGGAAATCCCTTTCATAAATATTCCCGGTCGTTAAAGCGGCCGCGATTGAGACCCCCCCAGTCACCAACAAGATGGCTACGCTCGGGGGGAGGCTCTGTGTCACTGCAAAAAGTTGCAGTCGAGTGTCTTTTTGCTCGTTTGTAGCCGTGCAACCGGGCCTCGACGAAACTGCGCGTCGGTGGTCCACGAGTATCGGTGGATTCGCAACCGTGCACGGCAGCCGCTTCCTGCGAGCCTCAATGGCGCGAAGATCAAATTGTGCAAGTAATTTTCGTTTATTGCTTATTTATAAGCGAGCTCGCCTCGTCGAGATGGCCGGACCGTTGTTCGCGAGAGGATGCGCGAGGTTGTCGAAGGTTCCGCGCTATGGGATGCTGCAGACTCGTTTTCTTCGTTTCCTTCGATGCTCAAGGATGCTAAATAAGAAGATGAGGGCTTAATTGTTTTTATTACTTGGCGTTTTATTACTGCGTGATGTAACGCAATTCTTCGGAAAAGATTCATATAAGAAGCTGTGTACGAGCTTGGTGAATGGTATTATTGCTTCAGATTTGGGGAAATAACGTTCTATTGTATATCAGTTCAATGATGTATTAAACTGCGGCGTGTTATAGTCAAGACTGGGGAATAAATATTTTTATTTCTTCGAGTGATGCAGGATTTGATAAATAAACAATTTTTTTTAAAATAGTAGTTACATAAAGCGTAAGAATTTTAAATATATATTTTAATACTAACTCATACAACTAGTATTGTGAAATGGGTAATTCATTGAAATATAAGAAAATTGTATTTCAAATAATAATATTTCAAACAATATCTAGTATTTCAAATAATGACTGACAGACTGACAATACAAAAAATGTGTGTGAACATATATACCGGCGTTCAGTACTGTGAAGAAATATTGGCATAACACATTTGGGAGATCAGTGTGGTATTGAAATTTGTATCTCCTATTTTCGATCCCCTATTTCTTATATTCGAATCCGAGTGTAACTAGTGAATAGTATTTGCTCACGATTTAAACATTAAATGATATAATATTTTCAAATAGTATTTGATATAAGTATTATCTAGAAATTATATCGATTAATTGTCATATAATATTTTCAAACAGTATTTACTTCTGGAAATATTCAAGTTTTTAGTATGTCGTCTCAAATTATTTCAAAATTTCTCCAGTCCTGGTTATAGGAAAGAGTTTACTGCAATTGAATTCAGTTTTTGGGAAATAAGGTTTCTGTAATTTAATAAAGACTATTTCGAACTGAATAGATTCGCTTAATTGTGTATCTTGCAATTAGAACAGCTATGCTCAACTGTAAAGGATCCCTGGCGTCATATTTGTCTCCACGTATAGCTACCATAAAGAATAACACACGAAATGCAAATTCTTGCGTTGATACCAAGGTTCAAGGTAAACGATCAATGTCAAGCGGCGATTAATGTACAGACGTATCGTTGTGGCTGATTAAGAATTCATTGCAAAGGGGTACAATGACACTGGAGCAAATAATTAATCATTCGCAGACATACGCGACGTACGCATCGAAAACATTGCATGACTCATGCAATTATATAACAGATATTTGTGTATCGACAGAAATTGCTTTATCGAGAATTGGGGGAGAAATACTTAGCAGCCAAATAATGTCTGTCGAAGAGGCAACTTCTCGGCTGCTTGTACCACCGGGTCAGACCAACAGCTGGGTAGAATCGTCGAAACTTTCTACAACAGCGAACAGTCGTTTTATTGTACGATGGGAGCGAAAAGATGCTGGAAGAGCATTGTCAGCGGCGGACAAAGCGGGCCCCTGACGTCATACTCCTTTCTAATTCCATTACGTCATGATGGATTAAGGATCATCCAAGGTATGGTCCTGCGAACCGTGGAATTATTGTCCTTGAACCTGCATGTTGTTCCCATCGCTGGGTCGCTGAACCTCTCGAACCTTACGCTGGAATTTTAAATACAGCATCCTCGGTTTATCTTTGGTGTGAGGTGCAAAAATCAATGGTGCCACATTCTCAAATATAATCAAGATGCTGTTATATAATTTCGATTGTAAGTGAGAGTGAAGCGTTGTTGAAGAGGCACTTTCTCCAATGCAGGGTTACTTAAACGTCACACTCCAATCATAATAAGATTCTTCGACTTTCGTTTGCCAGTATTCTCAAGAATTCGTTATATTTAAGTGAAGTAATCAAGATTAAGTGATGTTAGTATATTCATTTTTTATAAGTTTATATACTTTATTTGCAACTTTGCATACGGTGCACGCTTCTAGTTTCTGTTGTGTAGGATTAGAAGCCGGAGTATTAGGGATTACAGAGTAACGGAGTTACTGCAGAATGATAAGCTTCCTCCAGATGCACACACGGAAATCAGCACGGTGTTGAAAGAATACGCCGAAATTCATCGACCCTTTCTCTGGTAAGCGCTTATCGAAGGTCATGATTCCTCGGCCGAAATTATTATCAGCCGCGGACAAAGTTCGTTCGTGATAGTTGAGAGACTGATTATTGTGAAACTTCGTGCACGATAATTCGCACGCTATCGTAAACTGTTGCGTCTTCTGCACACGTTGCTTCGTCGAAGGTGCATATCACAACAAAACAGATAATTTTATCGACCCACGTGAAGGTGAACTTTGCTATACGCACTTTTAGTTCCACTCGTTACGCTTAACTTCCGAAAGTCAGCGTTACAAACAGAAGATGAATACCTATGTAAATGATATGTGGACAGTCTCTGCGGCAGCATTGCCCAGTCGAGAAATGTGGGATAATATAGGTACAATTTGTTCTTCTTACTTTACATGAATATTCATTTGTTAAAATTCCGATGATCCAATCTCAGTAATTGTGCAATTTAACTTTTGAAATATTTGACAGTCTTGACTTTCTATTGAATTCGTGATTCGCTACAGATAAGGAATTCATAATGGTCTTATAAAGACTTTCACGATTTGTAAACACAGAAATCACAAAAATCGTGGCAATAATGTAACGCCAAGAAAAACAGCTGTTTGAAATTGTGAAATCTTGAATGCTTTTACAGTACGAATATAATTTGTTTCTGTTCATTTAGAGTTGCTCAATACAGTTTTATTACTACTTGTTACAGTGAAATATACATTCCTTACTAATTGTTACTTTCTAACAAAAATATCTTATTATTATTATTGCAATAATTTTCGACAGTTATAATGGTCACATCAATGCCTTGTTACTTTTCTATGACTACCATAAACCTAATAAATTGAGTAACAATTCTATTACATTCGCTCACACTGTTCACCACAGTGTTTCGACCACTTAAGAAATTTATCTCACGAGTCCCCGAATCTAAAACCACAAATAGTTTTTCAATCCTCTCATCTATCCTTAAACATGAGAAATCATGTAAATTTTCCTCTGTTTCTTTTGTCCAATTATATTCGAGCAAATGTATCGAAACAGCTATCCAATTAGTATCCAAAAATCCATTCAACATTCTCAAAAAAGCCTGCTGCGGCTCGATTGATACTAAAGCATCCAGTTATTAAAATGCCATTTATTGTTCACCATCAGTGGTCACAGACGCCGCGATTGTTTTTTGCAAAAGCTTAAATGCTGATGTTGTATCTCTGAGCTGACAAACTATAAAGCATTCGTTAGACGAGATCAGCGTCCCTCTGTCTGGTTTAACCGCCGATCGAGGCGGAAAGGTGTCGATTCCACGAGAATGATGAGGTCGGCCCGCGTGTGTATCGTGACTTCAGTGGAATTCCATGTTTAATGCACGAAAGGAGAGAATGCAGCTGCACCGTTGGTTAGTCGGGAACGTGACGTCAATGACTGGTCCTTAGGAAAGGCCAAGGAGATAGCAGGAAACCGAGGAGAAGCCGTAAAAACTTGTCGCTGCGGGGACGATTTTGCCCGCGCGACCCTTCGCAACAAAAACGTCGCGTTCGACAAGCACGCTGCGACGTATCTCGCCGTTAATTGAGCAGTTTAGATATCACCAGTTTCTGCCATTAAGCGTTTCAATTATTGCACTCGCCGCTCGTGCACTCAATCGTGCGAAAAAGTTGCGATGGCATTCCGAAACGCCCGCACAGGCGTGCCGTGACTTATCGAGTGACCCTGGGTGCACTGAAATTAGGCAAATTCGCACGGTACAGCATTCTGGAGTCGAACGACTAAGCTGCACTTTTTTAACATTCATCACGGTTGCCACTAACAGACTTGAATTATTTTCATTGAAAATTTTAAATCTTCCTCAGGTGAAAGGTACATGTCCTAAATATTTTGCAACAGCTGCTGTCTGATTAGAGGTTTTTTTTATAGGATAAGGGTTAAAACATAGGGGTGGATAAATGTCAACAGTTCCACACCCGTTCGATTAATCACTTCCCTTAAAGGTAGGGTAGGATGGGGCTAAAAGTCCCGATTTTTGTATAAACCTATGTAAACTTTAGTATTAACGATCTAGAGATATGTGGTGCTATTTTGTATAAACTATAACTATTATGCTTTACGTTCACGAAGTTCGTTTGTTGATACTGTTATTTTCTGTCGATTTATACCACAAAATGTTTGTCAATGCAAAATGAACTTTTTGCCGCACGCACGGGGCAAAAAGTCCATTGCATAGGGTTGAAAATCCATAATGTTAACAAATATTTATTAAACCAATTCTTTTTGGTATACAATATTAAACGAAAAGCATGACTTCTTTAACAAAAAATAAAAATATAAGTCAGAGGCTTGCTTTGAACTAAAAACTAAAACAAAATCGCTCAACTAAAACAAAAACACTATTTAAAGATTTTGGCATCATTTCTTTATAGTTTGGCCATCTTATTATGAAAACAAATAATAAAATATATATTTTCAGTCTGAGGGACTTTTTGCCCCAATGGTACCGGTATAGTTTCTGTGATATATACGTTAGAAAATATTATTATTCAGCAATAAACAATATCATGCACACATTACTAAAGGAGCATACAATCTTAACGTACTTGGCTGATACGCTTTTAAACTGTGGTTTACTTCGTAAAAAACAACAAAGACGACATATTTCGTTTAGTTTTCGATACATTAAATAACGAAGGCGTCGTGTAATTCGCACGAACGTCCAGGAGCGACTGGCGACTCTATGGTCACCTCCGTTTCTTCTCACCTTTTACTTAGTATACTGCGAAATTCAATACATTGTTTAGGAATAGAGATTTTGAATTCGGGACTTTTTACCCGCCGGACATTTAGCCCCACCCTACCCTACTAAGGTCGTTTTTGTCGCAAATAAAGCATATCTTTTTGAATTAATTACGCAGAAATAAATTGAACCTGACCCAAAGTTTGTTAACATCATAAACTTTAGAAAAACATGTTTGTATCGCCAAAAATATGCATTATAGATGACGCTACAGATGGATTATTAAAGAGATTTTTTAAAAATGTTTCTTTTGTTTTTCTTTTGTTCTGCACTGAATCTATAAAAGAAGCAAAATTATGAAAATGACAGCTATGAAAGTGGCCGTTTTTCAAAATAGTGAGATTTTCAGTAGACAAAGATGAGGTTTTAGTTTATTTTCATAAAGAATAAGAGTTTTTATTAACTTCAATTTAGATTCAGGTTGAAACTACACATTTTGTGAACATGCAGTGGAAAAGCCACTCAGCGCCTTGGGGGGCAGGTGACCCAATAAAATTAACTTTTCAGCTAAAATTTGAAACCAGTTATCATTTACCATCTAATTCAAGTACCGTTTAAAATAGTTACAATTTCGCACCGCATTTCCTAAGAAAACAATTTTCCCTTCAACTCGCTTTCCTCTAAAATCATAAAACGCTGACATGCGCCTGTTCTCCATTGGACCCCTCAATTATATACTATATCACTCACGATTACTGTTACTACTTGAGAACCACAAGAATTTGAAATCACAAACGATCGAAATCTAACGTAAAAGCTTCTTTTCAAAAATATGTATGAATAGAATTATAGATGAAAAGGAAATTCCATCAGATTGAGATCCGTGTCCCAAAGTCGCTCAGGGCCGGCTGGGGGAGAGGGTTTAAAGCACCCCGTTCTTTTGCCAGCCGATTCAGGAAAGCGCGGCGAGGAATTCCATCGTCCATAGATCCCATCAGCATAGATAAACACACTGTTTCGTTCCCCGGGACCTTTCGCGGGAGGCTAGGAGCAGTCAAGAAATAAGCGGTTCTCTTTTGTGCCTCTGCCTCCCCGTATCTCTTCGCCTGGCTCGTCTCTCCCTCTCTGTCTCCCCCTCGGTGCCTGTCTGCACAGGTACGCGCGCGCGGCGGAGGGGGCTCGCGGTATTGTGTCTCTACGTGGTTATATACATCCACGGCGTAAGCGTGCAAATCCGCGGCCCTCGTGTATGGGTATAATCGTTTATTTCGCGTCGACCTTTGCGGGGCACTACGTCAAAATGTCAGACGCGACCCCGCCTGAGCTAAGGGAAGATGCACTGGGAACGTTGTAATGGGCTTACAAAGCGTAACAAACTGATGCGAGGTCAAACACACGACGGGCAATAAACACACGGAAAGATAAATGGGCCCTTAAGGTGCACAGCACCTCCACCGACGGGGCGGCAGGAGGGAGGAGGAAGGGGAGGGGCCACCGCGTGTCGGGGAAAGTGTTTCGTTTTGACTCTGTGCTTCCTCTCCGTTTTTTAGACGCCACGGTAGATAATAGCGAGTCGTTAGCGATTATTTACAAGGAAATACCGGGCAGATATTTATTATTGGCCAGGGGAACGCGAGCGAGTTCATCGCTCGCCGACGACGTACTATTTTCCAGCTACGATATCGCGACCGATCGTATCGCACCCCTTGACCTGCACTGTGTTTAATGGAGGGGGTATGAAGTTTTAATTACCGGGTGGCTGGAGGATGTTTGTTTGATTTAGATGGGTCGGGGAGAAAGGGGGGGGGGAACACGGGGTCGAAATGAATGGAATAGGGCGATGATAGTGTGGACGTTGGTCTTGTATCTAATTGAAAATCCCTTCGGGATTTATTGAAAAAGATTCACGGAGACGAATATTGCTTTCATCGTGTTGTATGCTCAATGACTGTCCCAGCTTTCCGATTTTTACATTGCTTTTAATCCTCGGTTGTCACACTGGGTCACAATGGCCTAAAATTCTACTTTGAAGCATCATTGAAAATGGTACTACTGTTTAAACATGATGGTACTTTAAATGCTAATTGTCATCGATGAACACATATTCTACAGTATTCAAACTTTATCTCAGAATTTTTGCGACTTAATTTAACAGATATTTTTTAAACAACAGCTGATTGAAAATTGGCTTGGGTCGAATCGAGCCAGTGTGACAACTACGTTCGCAAAAATAAGTGTGCCAACCGAGGGTTAATTCCTGAGTCCTCTCGATTCCTACGAGTAACGAAACTTTTATACGCCTCAGAGATTAAGAGTCTTCGTCTACTTTTCATATGTAAGCGGTGAGTTGACACAGCAGATCGAGGTACTTGCAAAGTTCTGAAATGAACAGGTAGTGCCCTGGCAGGATTAAATATTCGCGGGGAAGCGATCGTGACGTTTACGGTTCGTATTGGACATTTGACGGAACGATATCGCGGCCTCGGTCGCTTCACGACTCTCAAAGATGGGGCCTGAGATCGCCCTGAGCCATAAGTGACTTACGGAGCGTAGCAAACTGACGCGAGTTTAAGCGCGGGACGGGCAATAAACACGCGGAAAGATAAATGGACGCTTGGGTCCATCGGCGCAGTCTTGAGGAAAGTGTATCATTTCGACTGCATCTTCTCGCTCGTGCACGCCGAAGTAAATTGTGGATCGTCGGGGCGGTAAAGCAAAAATGTAGTACTAAGGGCGAAGTGTTGTAGCTCGATTTTTAGAGGAGGAAGGGACTTTGGCATTGAATAAATATCAGTTTGCGTTATTAACGTCTTTGAAATTATGTAACGCTGCTTGGAAGAAGTAGAAGATACGAGATTTAGGAGGTATCTGCATAGTTCATGGGGATAAATAGAATGTAATTGACACAGTGACGCATTGATCAGAATAATTAAAGAATTATTTACCTACACTGGTTTACAGCTGTTTTGCGCAGCAGATGCCACTATTTTTTTCTTATGTAAAATGGCCAACACAAAAACACAAAAACCAAGAAAAAATGAAATTTTAGTGTTTTCACACACTTGTCTCTAGTTTCGGTATTTATCCAAAGATTTTCATCAGTAGCAGCTTGTTTTCTTCGTAAAAGTGCAGACTCAACGTAAGAAAGGAGAAACTGGGCCCATTTTTGCGAGTTCGATTTTCACAGATGATTAAATAAATTGTCGATTTTAATTTCGGTCGAAAAACATGACTTTTTTCACATATTTCCATCGGTTTCACCCGAACTACTGAACCAATTCGAAAATTTTGTCAGGTACATTTGTTGGTGATTCAATTATCTTTAATTTAATATAATGTTCGTCCATATCGGTCATTCGCAACACGAGATATTCGCAATTAAGTGGGTCCACCTTTTTAACAGATAGGTAAAAAGTTCACCTGTCGATATCTCGAAAACGTATACATAGAAAAAAATTTAGACCATATTTTCGGAATCAGCAGGCCATTTTACACAAGAAAAAAGTACTGACATCTGCTGCGCAAATTTTTGTTTTTATTTTGTAAACTAGTGCTATCTAATCAAACGACTTCGTCGATGAGCGAAATACCTTAAAAGCTTCCTGCATATTCATACTTGTCGGCATTCAGTATACATCATGTTTCACTTGTGCAGCATATTTCTACTTCCAGTATATCGAATGTACAGAGTAGCTAATTAGCTAACGTTATTAATTGCATTTGTATTTGAGTCGTAAGCAAATTTGACTGACCACGAGTCTTCTTTTTGTTTCAGATGCCACAAACGGTGCCTTCAGCAGCCGGCTACTCGCCGTCGTTCGATTACAGCACATTCCAGTTCGATTTGTCCCTTCTTTCGGACGATTATGGCGCCACAAATACGCAGAATACATTGAAACCAGCGCAAATCAAACAGGAAGCACAGTCGCCACGCCCTGGCTCGCCCATCACTTTCTCCAGTCCACCGTATCCAGGTGCTGGGGGTGAGCTACCACTATCCCCTAATTATTCGCAAGAAGGCTCGCCAGGATACCCGACCAGCCCTTACTACGTCCCCAGGAGTCCTCAGAGCGCACAATTTTACCCGACGAGCCCAGAACCGCCCGCGAAACAACCAGTGAAAAGGGAGAAGAGCCTGGATCTTCTGGCCATCTTGCAAGAATCCAGGTAAATTTTGCTCCTTAGCGTAAAATTTAGCTGTGTCGATGGTATTTGAGGTTTTCGAGTTTTCCAGTTACGAAGTTTGTACGTAGGTAATTCATGTGAAATTGTTCAAGTGGATAGGGGTCCGGTTAAAATTTTATAACTAGAAAGCTACTATTTAATTTTCATGACAAGACTTATAATTATTTCTCAGTCGATAGTGCCCAGACAAAGCAGCTTGAAATGTTCTTTTATGGTCTCCCTTCTGATTGACCATAACTACTAGAAATTTGTATACTCTTTCCACTGATTACAGTTTCAGTATTCGTACATCTAAGTCTATGCTGCGTCTACTTTTCTTTTCAATAAAATCAAATTAATCTCACATTGCCATTTGTGTAACAAGTAGGTACTTCACATCACCAGTCAATTTATCGAAATAAACTCGAACTTAGTAACCTTTCTACAGAAGATTAAATCCTCCTCTTCTCCACTTTATTATAAAACATCGGTCCAGTGAGCGACGTAACTTACCTTGCACTAGCCACTTAACTTGCAAACTCTATGAGAAGAGAATCTGAAAGATGTATTTCCCCTCGTGATATTCAGCCACCCAATAACGTCCCCCATCGATGCACCCTTATTTCAGGCTCTTAGCCGAAAGTCTGGGCTATCGAGAGGACTCGACCGATTGCACAGTGCCGTGCACACCGCCCAGAACAGAGGAGGACATTTACAACAGCCTTGACGCGGACTTCTTCGCGAAGAAGGAAGATGCCGCAGTGCAGGGGCACCCGTTGCTGAAGGAAATCCTCTTCAAAGAGGAGCCACGGTCCAGTGGCTCTTGCAGCAGCAGTAGCAGCAGTAGCAGCAGCGTCAGCAGCAACTCCTCCTCGCTGTCGTCTTCGTCGTCGACGACGTCCTCCTCGCCGGACCCAATCGAGCTCGAGAACAGCTCGCCGCTGAGGAGCTTGCTGTTCAAGGGGGCCCGAAAGGATTTCGCGGACGTCGCCAGGACAAATGTCCTGAAACTCGAGAGAGCGGAGGACGAGGTCAGCAATCCTCTGCAGAAGGAGGAGGAGCTGTTCAAGGACGGGCAGAAGAGCGATCATCAGTTGCTCAGGGAGGTCCTGAGGGATACCAGCTTTCAAAGGAAGTACAATCTGAGACCCGTGGACCTGGGCAGCGTTGGCACTGGCTTCGTGGAAGATATGGAACCTGGCGAATGTGTCGGCGACTTGACCAGGGAACAGATCGAGCCTGTCCTCAGCCTGGCCATCCAGCAGCTGCAGAAGGACTTTGACAATACCTGCGTGGCACTCGGTATTCATCCTGGTGAGTGAGCCTACCTTCTTCTCAGTACATGTTTCTTCTGTCCTATTTTTATTTTTTTTATTTAAGTAGGAAGTGTTTTATAAGTTTATGGATTAATAGGAAATTTAATGGAACTCTATTTATGTGCATAATTAATGGCAATAAGTGAACTGTGAAGTCTAGTTTGTTAATTACATTTAACGAAGGCTATTTAATAAAATCGTCACAATATTAGAGCTTACAATTATTTTAGTTGGTCTTTCGACGCTAAGTTACAGTACACTCTGGATGCACAGTAATCTTATGAAAGAGTCCCAAAACCTTGAGACGTTAATCACAGATAATTGAAATTAAAATTATCAAAATCGTTTCAACAGCTGAGATAACGGCATATTTATCACATATCATTAATTTTTCATTAGACCAGCTGTAAAAAAATAATAATTTTTCAATAGTCCTACTTTACATCAGTTAAACATTGTATAATTCAACCCAAAATAGATGTCTACTAAGTTTTATCTAAATTGTATATCAAGTAGTATTATCCGTTGGAAGACAAAAAAGTTTTGAAGCCATTAGAAATCTTAATGACCACCCCCTGATTATTGCACAATTAATAAATTGTAGAGATATAACAGTGTCCCTCGGTAATAAGAAGGTGCGTGAATGTCCATTAGACTCTTAGACCTTTTTGCTACCTTGCCGCGGGCAAGACTTGGACGTTATCTTCGTGAATGTAGGAGCGACCGGTTCGACTATTAGTTCGTACCATGATGTCATGCTCGGAATAAGTTACGAAGTCACATCGTGCTTTCATGAGGAGTTACGAAATTTCGAGGCTCGGCTCAAGGTCGTGCCTTGCTTCCGCTAGTTTTCTAACATTTTTTTCATTCCTGCATACGTCACGATGACTAAACCAGGTTTCTGGTCTCTGCATACGTGATAGTCGTCTCGTCTCCACCTGTCAAGTTCCAACGAAAATTTCGAAACCCCGAAACTGATGCAGTCCACTGTAGAAAGTGTGTTAGGGAAATCGAAAGTGACGACGGGTGTGGAACGTCACGGAATCTTTATATGCGTTTCAGTCGAGAATTAATTAAAATATCATTATTCTGAAAAATGGGGTCCCAAGTTTTGAGAATTAAGGTACCATAAAAATAGAAAATTGAGAAGAATGTTGAGTTAAATTGCGAAGCCTCTATAGAACCCAAAAAGTGTTTTCTCATTTTATCTGATCTTGTTAAGTCATTCCTCTTTTCTAATCTTAACAGAGATCCAAAGCTTCCCTTTCGTTTCAACTATCCCAAATCCTTGGTATCACAAAATTTCATTAAAACTATCATAAAAAGCACGATTTAACAGAAGGAAAAGCTCATCTACTAATAACATATACCCACCCAAAATTAAATTAAAACAGAAAAAGTATTCAAATTAATAAGATTATGTAAAACTCGACAGGTGTTACCTCGGTTCCCTTAATCTTGAGTTACACCCCTGCCCCATCTAAAAAAAATTCTAAACCTTCTTCTCGAAGATCCAATCTAGTTCCGTCCAATGTGATCGATAATGAAACGGTGGTGTCGTTACAGAACCGCGGCGCTGGAGCGCAGCAGACGTAGCAGCCTGGATCCAATGGGCCAGGAGGCAACTGCAGTTGCCCTCGGTGCCATTGGAAAGCTTCAACGTCGACGGCGCTACGTTGGCTTCCCTCACCGAAGAAGAATTCTGTCAGCGAGCACCTCAGGTGAGTTCGATGCGACCTCTCCTAAAAAACATTCCTGCACGCTGGCTTCTGCCTTTCGCGAGCCCCACTCGTTAAAAGCGCGTAACACATAAGTCGCGCTTTCAATGGAGCACCGTTACGCAATACGTTTGGAAGCGCTGGGACGATTATTCGACCTGACCCACCACAGGTTTTAACGAACCAATTAGTCGTTGGGATTCCGCGGTGCTATTTTAACGAATTAATGGTGAAAACGCTCGATAGAATGATGATTGTCATCGGGCGATAACGATGACGGATATAGACCGATGGAATTTTGTTTCGTTCATTAATGTGGAACGAAAATCCAGTTGAGTACATTTCACTTGAAATTAAAGAGAGCTGTGACTCAGCCTTTGTTTACGACGATAATGTATTTAAATATTATAATTACGATAAATTTGGCAGAGTAATCGTGAGGGAGTAATGGACGAGATGGGAGAAAATGAAATGAGAGAAAATGAAATTTGTTTATAGTAGGCGCGGTAAATAATTGCGAAAGCAAAATCTTTCAATGAGTTACGATTACGTGCCGTGCACTATATTCGTGTGCCGTTATCAGCAATGTCGTCGACGTCGAGATTTTTCAAAAGGGTTATCTCGTGTCGTGCCAAGAATTTATAACAGATCTCGCTTTCGACGTTATCACCGCTGAAATTTCTTGCTCGCAGACAATGCAATTTTGGGTGCTCATAGATTGCGAAATGTAAAAACATTGTTGGCACAGTTTTCGTATTTTGTTTGCTTAGAGTGTACTTGTATTATCTATGTGTGAAAAGCTTTAAAATTAAGTAGGTATATTTTTTAGTGGACATTACTACAGTCCTCGAATTCGACTTCTGTTAACATCTCGAAATTAGCAAGTCAAAATGACACAGGCGATTCCTTGTTTGCCTGTTGCATAAATTCAAGTGATCACTGTTTAATTATGTAACGATAAGGAAAAAGTTAATCCCTCAGCACCGCATATCGCGAACTATATACTCACAAAATAGCTACTATACCATTTCAGCGAATAGCGAAGTGTCAGTGCTTCCGTGTGGAATAAACCCAGACATTTAAAAACAATTCGATTAGAAAGTCTCGCGTCATCTGCTTCACCCACTGGATCACTCTCCCACAGATCATCCGTTTAAAATAAGCCTGGACAACTTTCTCAGAGAAAAGTCACCGGTTCACCAAGGAAACCTGAATCTTTCTCTAAAAAAAGGAAACAATTTTCCAAATTACAAATTCGTAGTAATTCGGTCGGTGCCAAAATTCGTTTGCTCACTGTTAGGTAGAGTTGCTAACCATACTATAATATATAGTATTGTACTATATTTTTGTCTAGTGTACTATATACAGTTAGAAAAATATATAGTCCGTAAAAATACTATATTTCTGATACATCGATAGAATTCTATAATTTTTACTTATTTTTGTATTCTAAGGCAACATTAAAACTTTCACTTGCGAATTTAAACTTTGAACTTTTGAATGCAATTTATAAAAGTGTTGCCTATGGTCTATTTGTCAAAATTGATATAAAATAATTTCATACTTTCTCTCTAATAAACATGAAGTGGCGGGAAGGGAGAAACAAAGCCATGAAAAATAAGCTCCTCATATATGTTAATTTGAACTTTCGGTACAATCAAACCTTTGACACATTTGTAAAAGTCAGTAAATTAATTAATAATACAAAATACACCAAAAAATATTGGTACATTTAAAAAATAAGCTGTTGTTTTAACGTAGGAGGGGGGGCAAAAGGGGCAGTTTCCCCTCTGGCTTTTGAGAACAAATCGCTTATTTTTAAAAACTGATCTTCGTTATGTTTATACTAAAAAAAGTGAATATTTTTCAATTCCGGTTTTAAATTTTCAATTAAATTGGCACTACAAAATGGGCTCAAAAAAGCAAGAGGGCTACTCCACTCGCATCGCGTGTTTCATTACTATATTTTTCTTTATTCTTAAAAGTCTGCGGACGCCGTTGCTATATTTGTTATCACATTTGGCCGTAAAGTACCATATGTATTTACCCGAAAAGGTTGTCAATCCCACTGTTAGGTGATGTTAAGTATACGAAAATATCTTCTATTACCCATTATTCATACTTTTACTAGAAAAGTGGCAAAGCTCATAGATAGTCAAGGAAAATACTTGAAGCAAAAAACTTCTAATACACTTCCTCCTGTTAATAAAGATTTCGGTTCAATAAAGCGAACGAACTTTCGCACTAACACAATCTTGCAAAAGTTCACTTAAAACAAAATTGATTTAATCATTGAACATGGTACTTCAACTCTATAATAAGAAATCGTCACTAGAATGCCCACAGCAACAGCGGCCCAATAGTCACGTGTTCACTTCCGTTTTATCGTTCGCCATCGCTTCGACGGATAAATCTCCGTCGCGGTTTCGCCGTTGTCGCGAAAGAAAAAGAAGAAGAAAAGAGAAGCCTGGGCTCGTTCGATAAAGAAACTAATGGCGCGAGTCACTTGAGAAACACTCGCTGACAAGGTCCGGTGAAAGTGAATTTCCTGGAAATCTGTGTGCGTCCACGTTCTTTCCCCGTAATCCATACCCAGGAACCGGGCATAAGAACGGCGACGGGCCATGAGTAAGCAAGCTGGCGTAATAATACGGTTCGCGCCGCTTAACGGAACCAGGATTCTCCCGATGGCTTTTGCACATCGATGCTGGCGCACAACATCGGCCCAGCAGCGACTGCAGAATTCTGCTCTGTCGCATCGCGCGGACTCCTCAAAAGCCGTCGTCGGGATCCTCGACGTCGGAGCATGAATGCAAATGCGCGTTTTCAATGGTAGGGAGACGACCGTTTGTCTTCTGGCCGATTAGCAAAACCGAAGGAGGCTCGTCCTTTGGACGCTTCTGGCATTCATTTTGCTCGGATGGCTTAGACCCCGCCTGGGAGCATTCTCCTCTTATTTAGAAACGGTACTCGTGTTTTGTTTCCTTGTTTAATACGTTACGCGAATGGAGCGTGGATTTATACGTCTGCTTGGACGCGAATCGCTGCCTTTTAGGATGTCACCGCGGAGGTGGATTAATCGCTGCTGGCGTGAATAGATTATTTTCCTGTTTTGAGAGAACCTCTGAGTTGTGTTGTGCATTAGTGGCGTGTGATACTTATTGATATGTTAACGTTCAGGTCACCTTAATTCACGAGATCTTAAAAAACCAATTCTTGTAGCTGGTGATTTTCAAGAGCAGGTATCAAACTTCCATTCGGGATTCAAAAAAATTAGCACTCAGATCTGTAAACTTATCACCCACACTAAGCGAAATCTTGGAATACTGAGCTGCAAGCCGAGCTCACGCTTTCAAGTATCTCTGAACATTTACTCCGCGTTTAATAAATCTTGGGAGTCTTCGAGTGTCTTCACCGCAGAGTGCACGATATTAAAAACTCCCGTCCTTCGTTAACAGTGCCCATAGCTCAACGAACGCGGCAATAAGTTCGCGTTAATGTCTTAAGCGGCCGCTCGAAATTGAACTCGATAATGGTCACGACGCACGGATGAGTCGCCGCGCAATTTTGCAATGCAAAGGTCCGAAGAGTAACGGTCTAATTCGTTCGCCGGAGTGTATCGAGGCGATCTCTGTCTCTCGAAATCGTACGTACAGAACGCAATGGAAATTAATGGCGAGTGGATGCATAGCACACAGTGGTACAGGGTGGTCATGCATAATGGAGATTCAGCTTTACGTCGTGTAATTGGATAATTACACCACGGTGCACCCCGCCAGCCTCTTCGTAACGTAGAATCATGATTGAACTCACGGTTACACGCTACGTATAATTTTCGTGGATTCTTCCCTCGTCTATACGACCTTCAACGGGATACTCACTGTTAAATCTTCGTCTTGGACGTACCCTTTCAAATTCCTTGCTGCACCGTCTTCATTAGCCCAATCGAATCTTCACTGGAACATTCTCAATTGAACGGGGAAAAACAAGAAATGTCACAAAACAGCTTTATTGAGAAAATCCAGTTTCAATACTTTAGTACATGAGTAAAGAAACGGGTTCAATGAACTTAACTGTATTGTTCATAACATGGGCAATTTATACTCTAATTAGGCATCAGAAAAGATCTGAGAAAAAGGATAATTGTTTTACATTGTTTTCATATGTTTCAAGTGGAACACTGCAGAACACTAACAAAATAAATGTCCACTTCTATTATTATCAAAACAAGGATGTGTACACAGTGAGGTCCGAGGGCTCCTGAAGTAGTGCAAGCTTAGACTAAACTATGTAAACTACTTAGTCCAAGTAGGAAGACTGGAGACATTCCTCGTTTCGTTCCAGTGGAAGGTGGACATCCCTGTTTCTAAACAGTACACCAAATATTTAACGTTGTCTTATGTCGACATTTCTACTTTACAAACCATTGTGATTTGACAGTTCTGTGGCCCCAGTTGCCACCAACAAAATACGTTATACATCGCAGATTCACTGAAAATGCACATTCCCTTTTTCCCCCTTTCCCATCAATTTATTCTACAGAAACTCTTTCATTTATACCACAGGCATATTATCCCACAGTTGCTCAACCTAAATCGCGAAATCCATTTCCATTTATCAGCCAGCATCTGCATGAATTTCAATCCTACCCCCGGCGTTTAACGGTTCGTATTATTCGTGATCGAAAAGAAATGAAATCTTAATCAAAGTATTTCACCGAGAACTTCAATTTACGAGATGCCCCGTTCCTCTTTTCATGCCGGTCGCATAAATTTCTCGATATTAATCTGCGCGCCGTCCCGATCTCCCATTGTTCTTCGCCGCGATATTCGTATAGCGGATAGGGAAAGATGCCGGAGTGGCTAGACGAGCGGACCGTTTGCCTTTGACCTGAAATTTAACGCTCCTCCGTGGCGGTTAAGTAATTCATAGGTACCCTCCGCGGCGCAGCTCCGCGCAAATCCCGAAGAAGTCATTAATGCTATTCCGCATTCGTTATGGATCTTCAGCGTGCGAGCCCGCGCTATAATCGGCCGGTGGGAATTCGATTCCTGGAACGTTTCCGAAGATCAATGCACCGCGTTCCCATTGCCACGAACGTATGTAACAGGCAGGCTGAAATTACACGGGCGCGAGGCTGGCATGTTTATCCCCGCCGTATTGGAGCACATAGTTGCGTCAAATTCGAAAATACTCGGCCACTTTACCGAGCAGCATTTGCATCCCACCACTATGCAATTTCCAACCCATTCAACGGCTCCTCGAACGACTTTATATCGTGAGACGCGTCCAGAAGTGGCAATCTCAAATGATCGTACGGCATTCGTGCCAATTAGCGATATGTTTTATGATACGTATCACGCGTGGGAAGCGTGCAAACGAATGCTATGCAAATGAAATTCGTTTCTGATCTCCTTTCAGAACTTTCTGCCTTTCTTTGTTACCTCTTTTGGTAAACAGTGATACGTCAGCCTCTGTCTGTGTTTTGGAGCAACTAGTTGGAATAATGGATACTTTTTGGGGTAATGATAATTAGGTGAATAACGTGTTAAACTAATAAGGCAGGTTGTGAAATTAAGTGTTCTGAATTGGGGTTGTAGATAAGATTTTTTTTTCATGTACTGCTCGACACTATTTTTTACCGATAAACGAAATTCGTGTAAAGAAAATAGTGTATCATCTGATACACATGAAAATGGCATTGTTTTAAATTATCAGTCATTAATTAGAAGAAGATGACGTATTGTTTCAAATTTGACTCTTCCTTGACACTCTGGGTGGAAACCACTCATAAGCTGATTTTGACGCTCTGTGCCTTCTATGTTCAAAATAAATACCTTTTTTCCAAAGACGACTTACAAATTTTTTTTGTCAAAATATTATATTTGAACAATAACTCTGTACATGTTTAGCTTCTAATATTGAAATTTGCAGAAGTTACAATTTTATGAAGATTTTTCTTTGTGTTTTCTCGACTTATGGTAATCTAGAATTTTTTTTACAAAAACTGCGATAAAATTTTAATAAAACAACTATTAGAATACATTCTAGAGAGCTTGAAATTGGCCCATGAATTTTTTCATAACGATTGGATTCTTTTGATGAGAATGGCAGTCGTTCAAAAATTATTCTGGGTGTGAGCCACCCTGGTATGTCAAAGTTGCTCGAAAAGAGAAGTGTGTCAACGAAGGGTTAAGAATCAGTAAACAAGTGATTATTCAAAGCGACAAACTTTATCGTCAAAAAAATGTGTCGCAATGAATTAGCCCTCGGTATAAGTTTTCTAAAGTTGCATGTAAATTTCGTGTATTCAAATTGTTGTCTCTGTTTTATTTACTTCTTACATGATTTTTAAAAAGATTATATGTGCTTTCTCTTGAGCATTTATTTTTCAATTAATGTATACATAATTATATATTCGACAAAAAATAGTGTCGCGCAGTATATATGTATTGGAATAGAATACATAGGTCTTGTACTTTGAAGAGTAGATGTATTTAGTTCAGGTGCAATGGGAAAGGAGAGTGGTTGCGTCAGAGGTATTTAATTCGAGGAAAGCGTGCAGATTGGCAAAACGTATTTCCCCAACCGATTTAAGGTCGTTGATCAATCCTACGCACGGCTCTGTGTAATTCAACGCCTACGTTGCACCGTTTGTCGGTGCATACAATTCGATTGATGCGTCGCATAACTTGTGCACATGGTATATGCAGCAGTATCATCTGTAATTACAGTAATGAACTTTTTCAGATTTGATAAACCACGGTCCGTTAAAAATTGCATTCTCCATGCACTTTTTCTCGATCTTCTCGAATGCATATCCATGAGACAATTTTCCATAGTGTAATTGCAATTATATGTTTCGATTGTCAATACTATTTATTAGCATTTGGCAAACAAAATATAACCTGGATTTTTTTTTCAAATTTCAGTACCCCAATTTGTATCTATTTAAATCCCCAGAATTTGAATTTTTAAATCTCCGAATCCTTTTATATTCAACCCCCTAAATCTTCAAACTTCCAAATCCACCAACTCGCAATTCTTTGAGTCCCTAAATCCCATAATTCCACCCTCGAAAATCCCTAAAATTACAATTTAATGAAAATAATTTATCCCACATTCCCCATCACAGCTGCGTGCACTAGGGTGGAATTAAAATACTTCCCCTTAGTCTCCCAGATTAACCTTCCAAAAGTTAGTTTCTGTCAAAAAAAATTGAAAGTGCCCCAAGGATCACAAAGTTCCAATTTCTTTCATTTTTAAAATTTTCCATCTGTTCATTTTTCTGTAGTCTTAACACGTCCACTGTTCCGACCTCTAGCATACTCGCCGCTCATACGTCCCTCAGAGCAACAGAACGCTTAATTGAAACATTTGCCTCTTCATTTGTGTATAAAATGTATCGTCGCTTCTTCAACCTAGCTGCTCTCTTCATTATTCTTACATAGTAAAAAAAATTATCTGCTTGAAAACCAAGAGTCAATTATTATAAAACACTGAAAAACTCACGGCAAACTCATAAAATCATAAAAAAAAAACATTATTTTTTGAGTGGCTTTTGGCGCCGCGAGAAATCTGTCAAGCAAGTTCAGAGTGAAAAGGCAGTTTCGTAAATATACGCGACTGTTGGCCGAGGCGGAAAAGGCGGCGCGCCCGGCCGCCGCGATTCATCCTTTTCCCCCTCCGGGTGCAACGACTTGGATGCACCGTTTGCCGACAACTAGAACTCGATTCACGTTGCACGCAGAACCGTAGCCCGCGCGTCACACGTCGTCGCCGTCTGCATGGCCTCTGCAGCCGCGGCCGTGGCGCATAACTGCATCTAAGGTGCGTTCGTTCCCCGACTCCCCTGCTACCCCCCTTTTCCCTGCGCAGCCTCCGCGGGGCCCGTGCACCAGGATTGGCGCTCGCGTGTACGTGCACGGACGCGCTATTTGCCCGGCAGAAACGATCGAAAAGTGGGTCAACGGCTGCCTGAATGCCTGGCTCGCTTGCCTGGCTTGCTCGGCTGCCTGTTGCGTCTCAGCGAAGCCGCTTTCTCTTCTCTTGCGGCGCAACGACTCCGTCGCCAGGAATTCTAACGCTTACGTGTATTGCTCTCTGTCTCGTCCCTCCCCCCCCCTCTCTCTCTCTTCTTCGTCTAGCGTTTCTTCATTGTTGGACTTTCCTCTTATCAATTTGTTTCTCCGTACCACCCCGGGCATGAAAGACGACCTGGTTCCCCGAATGTTGCTTGGGAGTGAATCCGAGTTTGGAATCTCGCTTACCTTCCTTGTTAGTTTTCTCGAGGTAGGATTTTGAGGAATGGTGGAGGCAACCTGGTGACGCCAAGAATCCACCTGGAAGGTGTTAAAGTTTTAAAAAAAGTTTTCAAAAATTAGCTTCAATACATTCTTATTGAACCGTTTTCACCAAAAGCTGAGCTAAGCTGTGCTATGTTTTGTATGTTTTTTTTTATAGCGCAACCAGATGTAGCATAGCATAGCTTAGGTTAACTCTCTGATGAATCCCCGGCTTAATTCTACTTTTTGGAGTCCATTCGTTGGTGTTGGGTTTT
This sequence comes from Andrena bucephala, assembly GCA_947577245.1. Taxonomy (NCBI): domain Eukaryota; kingdom Metazoa; phylum Arthropoda; class Insecta; order Hymenoptera; family Andrenidae; genus Andrena; species Andrena bucephala. Next base: position 7,517,301 of record OX387719.1, read on the forward strand.
CTGAAACAGTTGTGGAGATTGTTAGACGAAGTCTCTTTAGTTAGAATGCTCCGGTAGGGTGGCCCTTATTTTCAACCTGCGATTTATTTCTATCTCGCCCCCTAATATGGTTCCATTTCATAAAAAAAATAGTGCCTGAAAAAGATTATAGCAATCGAACAACAGGAAAGGGTGCCGACCAGGCCTTAAAATTTAGCATTCATCAATAGTTTGATTTTTAAGAATTTCTCAAAAATGGTAAGCCCTATTGAAATTTTATTCAAACAATATTAAAAGAGCATTCAATTTTCTACAATTTCTGTATATATAAGTTTTTCGTGCTTCCAAGCATTTTTTAGATAATAGCGTTTGAATATAGAGAAGTCGGCACTTCGCGCATCCCCCCTGTACGGCGTGACGTATTGTCTATACGCGCGTAGTGCGGACCTCTCTATATTCAAAGGCTATTATCTAAAATATGGTTGGAAGCACAAAAAAAATATATATACAGTAATTGTAGAAAATTACGTACGCGCATATCTCCTCAGCATGGTGTATTAATATACATAGGTAAAACTAAAAACTTAAAAATACAAAAATTTTTTTTAAAAAATTAAAACCAAATTTACATAGTGCAAATGATGAGGCGCTGACTTAAAAAAATATGAGAATCGTAGATTAAATAAGGGAAAAAATTATTTTTTACCTTTTAGCGCATTTTTATTATTTTGAAGTCGGTTTTAATTTAAAAAAATTCTTTTTTAATCTTTTTTAATGCCTTGGAGACTTCAATTTGGCTACTCCATTCAATAATATAATCATGTGACTACGTAGTCATCTAATTACATCAATGCAGTGTCGTATTACTATTTCTTCAGGCCTCTTCTCCATACACCACCCCTTACCAACTGTCACTCGCATCGCTACTTTCAAAAACTGCTTCCACGAAGCCTGACTTTCGCCATCAGGATTATTTAACCGAAACTTCACGACAGTCATTACGTACTCCAATTCATTCTCCTCGTCTCTCGTTGAGTGGCACCACTTATTTGCCTTCCGTCTTGTTCAACTCCCGTTTCTCCCTTCGCAAGGTTACCACGGGGCTTAATTGTTTTACATTACCACAGAACGCTCGCGAGGTATTATTAATCTCCAGGTATGATAAATTTATCTACTCGCTCCTTCCTGCCCTCTCTACCTTCCCGCCGTTCTCCCTTTACCTCCGAATGCCAACCGCTAAGAGTACCGAACACTTTCGTGGAATTTCTTACCGTATGGGGGACGGGGGTGGGGGTGGGGGGGGGGGCAGGTATTCATGCAAATGGGATTCGTATGGAATCGTTAGAGATAACGCAACTTTTGTGAATGCAAGGGGGGCAACACTCGCGGATGAATCAGTGGTGATGACAAGGAAGTATTGAACGAGTCGTAATGCTCGCGACGAATTCAGATGAATGATCATTTGGTGATCGTGGAAACACAAGGTAACATTTTCTGAGAATTTTAAGCGATCGTTTGGGTCCTTTATACCTCGACCATTATCATTGAGCTTTTAAATAAAATTCTGCGAAGTAACTGTTTGAATGTATGTACAGATGACGTTTTGAATGAATTTATAGTTAAAGTGAGGGTACTACCAGGTGGAATATTGCGATGCGGTTGGCTTGTTCAATTACCGACACTTTACCGCATTCAAATTAAAACGAATTTATTCTGACACTGGGAATCCACCTGGGAGCTAAGCTAAGCTGTGCAGGCATCTGTATTATGCCTTGCTATGTTTCCGAAAAATCGCTCGCGGGGCATTCTCGTGCTACGTCGAGGTCACATGACGAAAACATAGCACAGGAACGTAGCCTTTGGTGGGAAATGATGTATTGAAGCTGTTTTTTTTTTTAAATAGCATAGCATGGCACAGTTTAGCTTTTGGTGGAAACGGTCCCATAAGAATGTATTGAAACTAATTTTTTAAAACGTTGCATAGCATGGATTAGCTTAGCTTAGCTTCCAGGTGGATTCCTAGCTCCAGTTTCTTGAATAAAATGGGGTGCAATATTATACAATCTTTCGAGAAATAGAAAAATCAATTGCCATGCGAATTAATTTCACACAAGGAGCAATGAAGTCACTATCTCACGTGTGCAACGCATGGCACAGGAAACAATTAAGATATGTCTTCGAGTCCGTTTAACACTAGAACTACTACTCACAATTAATGTACCTAGAGTGAGCAACGAAAATATTCGGACACTTTTTAAACTCGCATAACTTTTTTGGAATTGGTACAAACGACATGAGTTTTTTTGTGAAGCTAGAAGGATTAGTTTGCTAAGTGACGTGTTTCGTCGTTTTGACAAAAATGCAATTGGTCGGAATAGCAAAAAAAAAATAGTAAAGGTCGTTTTTTAAACTTTTTCTTGTGAGCCTGTAATGAAAATTCAAAAAACCCGTTTGTAGATTGAAGTATGTTATATACATGCCTTAAATTTCATCAAAATCGGTTAACGTTGCTCTGAACTATAAACACTTAAAGATTGTAGACTAAGGTCGAAAATCACGAAAATCATGAAATCAGTGATTTTCATGAAATTTTAGGCATGTATACAACATACTTAAATCTACAAGCGGGATTTTTAAATTTTCATTGCAGGCTCAGATAAAAAAGTTAAATAGACGATCTTTACTATTTTTTTCGCAATTCCGGTCAAATTGCTTTTTTTCAAAACGACGAATCACGTCACTTAGCAAACTAATCCTTCTAGCTTCTTAAAAAAAACTCAAGTCGTTTGGATTAATTTTAAAAAAGTTATGCGATTTTAAAAAGTGTTCGAATATTTTCGTTACTCACTTTATACCTATTTCTACCAGACGATTCAAAATGACTGGTTATTTATAAAATACGTTATGCAAGCAAAATAAACGTTTATACATGTTTTTCATATTTGTATTGTTAAAACGAATATACATTATAATATTATACATATTTATACGCCTTAGAAATACACTTTTTCTATACTTAAAAATGGTACATTTATTATTTGTGTAGACAGTTCTTGCAAATTGAGGTAAAGAGCTTTTTGCATGTACATTTCCCACAAACATATTTTTTGCATCTATCGCAAATATTACGGTTTCATTATTTCTACAATATCCAATTTGGCGCCATTTACGTTTATTCGAATTTTGTGTCGTATTTGCCGACATTCTATCTAACAACAAAAAAAGTCAAAATAACTGGTTACGGTATATCTAGGTATATGTAACTTTGAAAAGGATGAGGGAGAGGGGATGACAAATTGATATTGGAATAAAAATCATTTAAAAAATTCTAAAATGCAAGGTCATACATGTGAGTAATTTTATATGAAAACTTGAATAAATAATGTGTTGTTTTGTGGAATACAGATATCACAGGTACCTATTGCTAGCAGTAATGAGATCTCCAATATACATCCCCAAACAGAATATGGTGGCCCAAGCATGCCCAAACCTAAGTTCACTCAGAAGCTTCGCTATTGCTCGATATATATATGCCAGACTTGAATCGTGAGAGTGGTCATGCAACAATTAGAACGGAGTTTAACCCAAAGTTGTTTCTGTTGCAGTGTGGCAGCATGTTACATGCGCAGCTAGAAATTTGGAAAGCAGCGGTCGAGGAATCGCCGCGCAACACACTGGCAGCATCTTGGAGTCCTGCGGGGGTTGTTCAAACACCCAACAGCAACACAGCTGGATCGCCAACTATTGGGAAGGCTCCTGTCAGTGTCAAAGGCTCCTCCTCCAGCGTGGATTTCTCCGATGGTGAGTCGATTTTTAAATATCATGTTTATTTCATCAATTGCTTTTAACATCATGCTTCCCTAAGTTACTGCCGCCTGCAGTCTACCATTTCTACTGTTCCCACTAATAGTTCCTTAGCATGGAGTGCTTCAAATTTCAAACACTAGCATAAAGTCAACATATTGCTTATTCCTGACTAAAGTAACATCTTTTACACGCATAGAAATACAAATAATTATTAAATAAATTCTGCCCATCTTAATTGCCCTTAGGCAGTTACATACGTTCATTGATTAAGTGCCGCAAGTTGCATCTCCAGGCTTACTGAATCCTACGCTCTTCATTCATGCCCCAATCGAGCCACCATACAGGGTAATCCATTTAACTCAGAACACGCGAGCGAGAGCAGATCAATTTACCAAGTAGTCAGTCTCTATTCTAAAGAAGCAATTGGATTTTCTAAAGGCCAACGCCTTGCTCAGGTTTTTAGTGTCGTTCTCCCTTGAGCCTGAGGATAAGTAAAGAGTCCTTGTAGAAAACACTGTAAGTGCCAAAATTAAAACAAAAATTTAATCGGAAAGTGTGCTAAGTGTCAATGTACAGTATTTTCTACAAGGACTCTTCAAATGTGGAGGCGATTGTCTGAAAATGGCACACACAAGGCATCTGTTCTCGAACGCGCGTTCTGAATTAAGCGAATAACCCTGTATAAATTCAATATTTCCACAATAACCATACTACCAACCTTACCGCCCAAGGTAGAATTTTCTATATAACATCCACCCATCATGCTTCGCGAAACACGCGCACGTCACGCCTGCATCTAACACACGAGATGGAGAACACATGAAGCGCAAAGTCTTGATCACGATGAATTCCACGCGTCTAACCAATAGCGAACGTGAAAACAACGACCGAGAAACGCATGGCACACACAAGTCACAAGGACACGAAACCACACCGAGCGACTGGCAGGGTCCTGGATCATTCACCAAAAGGGGGCGTGTCGCCTCGGTGTCGCTTTTTTCCAGACGAGGACGAGGACTGCGGCTCCTCGCAAACTGGGGTGGGCGGTGGCGGCGGCAGCGGTGGCAAGATGCGAAACGGTGGCTCGCACATCCACCTCTGGCAGTTCCTGAAGGAACTGCTGCAGAGCCCGGGCGTGCACGGGTCCTGCATACGCTGGCTGGACCGCGGCAAGGGCGTGTTCAAGATCGAGGACTCGGTCCGCGTGGCCAGGCTCTGGGGCAAGCGAAAGAATCGGCCAGCCATGAACTACGACAAGCTGAGCCGCAGCATCAGGCAGTACTACAAGAAGGGGATCATGAAGAAGACGGAGCGCAGCCAGAGGCTGGTCTATCAGTTCTGCCATCCGTACTGCCTCTAAACGGTCCCCGTTAAGCCTTTGCACTCCGGTGCCGTGGCGTTACCCCGGCAGCCACTTGGGAAATATTTTATTTATTGCCGACGAACACGCGAATGGGATGGAGCTGAGCTTCGTTCGCGGGGCGAACAATTTATTCGGGTATTTATTGAAACGTACAGTGCGCCGGGGTAACGCCCAATGCGCCGCTATCCGCCTCGATCTTTATTCCCCATTTCCTCCCCCCCCCTCCCTCCCTTTCGTTTATTATAACCCCTGGGAAGTGTCTCTGAGTATCAGCGACAGTTCTGCGCGGAGATCTCGTCGGAGAGTCGTCGTGGTGTGCGACGGGTTTATCGGCAAGCGCGCACCACAGTGTAAGGGGTTAACACCTTTCCATCGATTCCAGACTCAAGGTGGCCGCCTGATTACCTTGAGCCTGGTGTCACGTCGAAGGGAGCTGCGACGAAGGGCTTCCGACTCTTTCTGCGTGCAGGTTCTTTTTTCCCTTCCTTTCATTATCTTCTTTTATATATACGTAGACTTATCACGATGTACGTGTGTCGCGTGCGTGACTGTGCCGGGCGTGTGTCTTTTTTTTAGTGTGCATGATAAAAGGAGAATAAGTACGGAGGTCGAAGGTAAACGATCCACCGTGTCCGGCATTATCCTTCGAGGATAACGCCGTGTTACGGATGGGTACATAGAGTACGCCCGTTTTGGGCGAAGCCCCCTTAGTTTTCCCCAGTTTCCCCCCTTTTGGTTTCTGTCCCGACATTTCTCCTGTAACATAAACATCTTTTTGGTAAAATTAAGCTGCTCTATCGTTACAGGAGCCACTGCTTCACCGCGGTTCTCTGCCTTTTGGCGAGCCGTGCTGTGATGATTGGTGTGTCGAGGCGACGGCAACAGTTGATTTTTAAACCTTTCCACTGGTACTGTTGCATCCGGGAGAACATTTTCTCAGCAATTTCTGCTATCATGAATTTAAACATAGATATGAATTTTTATATATCGATCCGCTGTTCTATTGCAGAAGCTCAAACAATCCATGTCTAAGGGAGTCATCTCTGCTAATTAAGCTTCATTGAAAGTTCTTTATAGTAGCAGGCCCTGTGATGAAACATTTTTTTTTTCGTTGGAAATATATTATCTTCGAAAGGTTTCAGCTTCTTTTAGCAGTGTCGCGAGCGATCGTGCGCCAGTGTATCAGCACCAGTTTACGATTACCGATCGTATAACCCGCACGCGTACTAATACTAATGTTATACTAATATAATTGTAACGTAATATTATAGGACTATTAATTTTAGTAATATCGCTATTTTGATATGAGATTAGTAATATTACTACAGTGTACTACTAACAGCACCATTACTACGGATAGCACGCTAATGCTGGTATTAAATCGGTATTGTATACCGTTATGCCGGCATCACTGTGCTACAATACGCTGATACGTTGGTACACGACGTTTATATCGCGACACTGTCTCAACAGTTCATAGCAGTCGAAAGGTTGACAATATCGACGCGCTCGATGGCTCGTTTTGGAGGTACGTCCTGCGAGCTTCGAGTGATGCTCGTCGTTATCTCGACAATTGTTCGAGGACGGAAATAATCAAAGACGGAGAAGTAAGTGGAGTTCCGTTGGAGAAAAGGGGAAGAAACTGCTCTTTCCCCACTGCTCTTATAATTGCTTGCCAGCACCGGTCGCCAAAGCCTCGAGCTGCATCCGATCCACGGATCCACGATCCGCGGGCGATCCGGCAGGCGGAACTATTCGCTGTTGCTTAATTCGCCCTGCCATTTGTCGCTTTTTCAATGGACATACGACGGTAAGAAATGCATCTCCCGTTAAAGACGAAACACTTAGCACGACTGCATTCAGCCAGAAATGTGATATTAATAGTATCGATCGTTAGATGAAGAGGTGTATTTTAATTTGTTCGTGGGAGAGAGACTCAAAATATTTTTCTAAGAAATCGAACTTAGCTAGCTAAAAGAAATGATCTATTTTGTATGGTGAATGTATAGACACGTTATCTTGTAAGAATAACTACTGTGAACGCTGTACGGAAATAAGTATTTAACTCTTTCACACTTTCCAAATCATATTTTCCATAGGAAAATTAAAGCCAGAAGAAGTGCAACAAACTCTTCACAGTGGAAGTGATGTTTTTGATATTTTCAAATAGGGTAGTAAGAAAATATTCAGCAGTAGCAGTGCCGCGCTCAGCATTTAATCTTGAGGGGAGGGCAATATTTTTACTGAAAATACAATAAAATTCATTAAGGGATTATAGAAATTTATTTAAAGAATAAAATCCACTTTTCTCTTCTTTTTACAAAGCTCCTGAATTAATTCAGTCGCGGTTACATAAATCTCCTTTCTCCTTTTTCTTTGGGGGGTGCCAGGCACCCTTACCCTCCCCATTTGGGTGCGCCACTGAGCATTTTCCAAATCTTTTACAAAATTCATCGTCCAATTCGATAATCATCGGGTCATCGTGAAGGGGTTAAATATCATGTTCTATTTATAACGAGGAACAATTTGAACGTCAATTTTCCATCGCGAAACTGAAAAGTGCCTTCCGATGTGCCTTCTTGGTGTTCGTTGAGACGAGAAGAATCGCCCCGATCTGACACGCGTCCTTTCGAGGCCGCTGGTCCACGTTGCTCGCCGCGCTGAGCGGAAAATTTCGCTCGCCAGGCGTGACACGATCGACGCGCGATCGATTCGTCCTAGGGTACGCGATTTACGCCCTCCTGGTCGCCGAGGGGCGGCAGGGTGTTCCTTTGAAAAGCCGTCGAATGGCGATCGTGGATGGCTCGAGGCACAAAACGTTTTGCGCGACTGGCTCTGGTGATTTTGGTCCCATATATCTATGATATATTAACGTTGTATGTTCCATGAACGATCTAGCATGTAAGCTGAATACCTAGGTGTGTAAGTGCCTCGTGGCGGCTCAGGTGAGCCGCCGTTAAGTTACTCCAAGAGATTTCACGTCTCCTCTGCCCTTTCCCTCCTCTTTCGCTCTTCTAACATTCGATTTCGACGATTAAGCCCATTAATCGTCGGTTACTCGCGGGCGGTAGCACTCGAGTTTCCGAGCATTCTCTATTTAACATTTATTTAAACTTTCTCTGAACGCGTCTCGAATTCCTGACGTTCACCGGGCCCCGACTAATTTTGTATAAATATATCTCTCCCACCCGTCTTATTCTACCGCGACGACGAGTCGAGTATCAAGCGGCTGTTCGTTTCGCGCACGGTGATTCCGAGTGATTAATCTATTCGAGACATTCCTTTGACACCGAAGACGGAAGGGAACGGTCGAGGCCCGCGCGCGACGGCGGAATTCGAATTCGTGTACAGTGTACACGTTACGTTTATTTAAAACGGCTCTGTCGTATTTATTTAAGAACTTACCCCCGGTGGACACTCGTTACACTTGTTCTACTAACACTGCAGATGTTCGCTCACTGATATCGGTTGTACATACTCGGCGCGTAATTACTTTCCAAGCTCGTTTCTTTTCTCTACTTTTTTTAATTTATTTAACTGCGTTCGTTCGTATTATCGTGTTAATATATATGTATATTGTGTACGCGTGTATTGTTAGAAAGTTGCGCGATAAGGCGCCGAGGTCGCCGCGGCGTGGGACTGGTTTCAATTTCACGTTCGGTCTGTCGAGGTCCATGTAAATTGCATCTTGCAGGGCGTAACGGATGCGAAGGGAATCTGTGAGGACGATCCCCTAGTTGTCCTGAAAGTGCAATTACTGCCAAATACGGAAGGAGGAAGGGTCTATTTTGCTATCTCGAGTTTATGAAATTCTGAAGGTAGATCGTTAAGCCAAAGAACATGGCGGCGTGCTCGATAATATCCTCGAAACCAGCCTCGAGAGATGTCTCCGTTTTCGATCGCCCGTGGAAATTGGCGCAAGGTCTGTCGAAAAGTAGATGGAATATCGTAATAATCGCGAAATGAAACGATATTAACCCTTCGTGTTCGAACAGGGTGCAACGCGCCCCAAGAGCATTTTCGAGTTCAAATGTCTGATGATTAAACCGCGAAAAAAAATCGCTTTTTTCACCACCGTGGAAAATGGCACTTGAATTACAAATCTCATCATATCAAAATTATAGATTTCTAGAAAAAGACTATTAGAGCATGATTGTATGAGTATTACGAATTATCACTGAAAAGTTGAAGGTTTCAAAAATACGAAAATACAAAAAAACGCTGGGGTGCTGTGAACTCCATGTGTCCAATTTGTGATTATAAGAAGGTGTGACCTGGGAGGGTTAATAGCACAGAACGTGGTTAAGTGATAAAGCACAAAAATGCACAGCTCTATAAAAAAAATTATCTTCGCCACTTTCGTTTTTTAGAATTCTTCAAAAGTTGCCGTATGTATCTTATTTTATCTTCTCAAGCTCGGGAAAAATATTTACCCCGTTCTGCTCCTATCGATTCACCCCGTAGATAAGTAATACAATTCCAAATTTTCCATTCCGAATCTTGGAACGTTAAGAAATGTAATATCCAGTGTAAAATTGCACAACAAAAGGCTTGACATCTCCTTTCGACGAGCCTTGCGAAATTGAAATGTGAATATGGCGCGAATAATCGGGCGCGTTTCTGCGCTCGTTGGATTTCGACGATAAGGCGGTAATGGCGCGTTGAAGCCCGGCACACAATACTCGTAAAATCGCGAACGGATCGGAATATCGAGTACATATTGCAAAGTGAATCGGAGCCGTCCCCCCTGCCACTGGTTAAGCTACGGTTAATAACCGGCATAAAGTTGGCGTTATTGGGATTTCAAGGTGACGATGCACCGAGGGTCGCCTCTTATCACTTCGGAATATGCACATACCTGCTCCGCGAGTCTCACAAGCTTATCGATAATTTCGATGGGGCTTGCAGACGATGTCTTACGCCTCGACGTAATTTCGAGGGCATTGAAAATCGACAATGATCGTAAACTACGTCGGATTATCGGTGTCGATTGACAATATCGTTGATTTCGATCGAACACCTCTGAGATTTATCAGCGCCCCTTTTAGCGGCATGGTACCACGCAGGCAACGCGGTGGATATTATGTTCCCATAAATAGTGGCATTTTCACACTGCGAACCTTCCTTGAGGCGATGGAAAAGCCTTCTGCAGGCTCTTTGAAAAATCGCCGATTATTTCAATGGAAGGTAACAAAATCTTTAACTAATATACGTAAAATCTCTAACTAATATTCCATATTATCTGTGAATTTATTTTTGCTTGCTTGAAGTATGACAGAGAATCAGAGAGCCAAGTTAATTTGCAAAAATTCCGAAAATTAATTCAGTGTATCGTACCATCTTTCTCTGCTGAGGAAAAAAGATTTGCTGTCATCCATACCTCAACACACTCATTCTATCTTCTACAACTATACCTCCTCGAAATTCCCTTCGTAACTCTCTATTTCAAAGCACAAAAAAAAAACAATACAATATACTTACATCAACGACCCAATACCCACATTACAACCACTCGCCCACACCCACAGTTAAAAGCATCCAGCACTCTGCCTTGTGTTCCTAAAATTTTGCAAATATCAATACACCCTCAAATTCCTGACGAAACATCAAAATACAATTCCAACATGGATACAGCTGACACCTCCGAAATTCTCAGACAGTAGCAACTACAAGAACGTGGATGTTTAAAGCTCTCAGTGCCTCGGTTCGATGTACCCCGTCGATCCTGGTGCTCGCAAATGGGTTCAGCCTCGAGGAAGTCGCGGGAAGTCGTGTAGAGGGTGAATAACGCGGCGCCACGCGACCGTTCTTCCCGGGAGTTTACGATAATCCATTGTGTGCCGGGCTTTCGCGGCGTTTCGTAGCTTTAGTGGGTAGCCGGTACTTCCGTCAAGCAATAAGGTATAGCGAGTTCCAAAGTACACGTTGTACCCTGGTGGTTCTACGGCCGGCCGCGTTTATATACGAGCGGCCGCATGCTCCAGAGCGGAAGTCGTTCGCGTTCGGGACGAACCACGTTTCGGTCGCTCGTCCCTGATCGCGTTTAGAGATCACGATTGATCTAGCTACGATCCCCGCACTCCGATAGCTCGAGGAGTGCATCCTCCGGCTGCGAAAAGACGGCGTGTTAAGGAAAATGTCTGGGCTTTCGTTTTTCATTTTAAGGTTGGAAATTTGAAGGAAAAGGTACGGAAAGGTCGTGTTGTTTGTTATAATCTAATCGATAATTATTTGTTATTTATTAGAGGAGAATGAAAAGACAGGGTGGATGTAATATTGGTATGTGGTGGACGAAGGCGAGGGTAATAGTGGGTTGCTGCAGATATATATTAGTTGAATTTTTTGTAGAATGTAGCGAAGTGATAACTTTTTTCTGAATATTCGTGGAGGTTTATAAATTTGTGATAAAATTAATTTTCAGGAACTCTTCATTCTCCTGTGATGTTATAAAGTCCAATTCTTTCTAGGTCCATTTTTTCATTTATTTTCTTAAAATCTGTTTGCTCTCGTGCGAATTAACAGTCTCATGATATACGAATTATTTTTAATATTATCTTTTAACCAGAGTACCCTTTTACTCGCAAGTCAGTACATTTATTTGAAGGGTAAGGGGGGGAAACGAGGAATGTCCATTTTTCGTGATTTTGCAATTTATAACATACTAGCTTTACTACTCCGCTTCGCACGCAATTTAGATTCTGATTTTATAAAAAAAATTGGGTTTTTTTTGTGAAAATGGTCACATTCATCTGGATTAGTCAGGCTTAAATGAGTTGGGGCACCTTTCGTGATCTCAGAGTTTATCTTTCGAAAGTTTTTAGGCGACAGACAAACACACAAACGTATAGAAGCTTTCTGCTTTATAAATTAAGATTTTATTCGTGGAAATTGGGACTACAGAACTGTCGAATCACAAAGGGTTATAGAGTTCAAATGCCTCCGTAAGATAAAGTTAAAGTTTCGGTATACTGGTTAAAAACAGGTAATGTCCACTCTGCAGTGGAACAAGACACTTAATTTTCTCGATATCTGTTTTGTGACATTCCCTGTTTTCTTTTTCTCCTTACCCTTCATTTATCCCTCATTTTTGATAATACGGAACTTACCTTACATTAATTTATTCTGTACAATATAATAAAAAATTACAAAATATAAAATCCTCAACAACCAGAGGATACAAAAACATATTAATAGATCAAGCTATTAACGAAATATTATGCGGGAAAAGAATCTCTGCAAAAAACTCTGCAGCAGCCCCCGCAGCTTCGTCATTACGTTGCAAATGATCTATTGTCAGCGTTGACAGCGACAGAGAGCAACGGAATGGTCCCTGAATTATTCTCAGAGACTAGATTAAATAATCCAGGTAGTCGTTTGCGGTCGGCGCGCTTTTCTGTGCAGCTGAAACGTTGGTGATTTCGTTTGAGATCATCGACATCGCCGTGAGTAACAGTTGAAAATGAATACGAGCGGCGAGAACAATGCCGATAACGTAATTACCCGGGCACAGTTGCACAGAAAGGTATCTGGGGCGTGGCAATTATAAAAATTGCACTCGCGGAAAAATCGATTCTGCTGGGGAATTGATGGCCGGATAGATAAGGAATTAGACAATAACGTGTCTGTAACTGTGGCAATTTTTTTTTTCTAATGAAAATTTTCGAGATTTTCTATTGTAAGGAGACTGTGATCACGTTACGAGTCAAGCGAATGCAATGGCAATAAGGTTCTATGTAGAAGAAGATAAAAAGAGCGAAAGAATATTTGTACTATTGCACTATCGTTGTAATTGATGCTCAAAATTGAGAATATTGTGAAAGGTATCGCTGTATCATTGCAATTGAAAAATTTGACTACTAATTGTAAGAGATTAACGAAATATCGGGTGCAGATTGAGCATCGAAGTATCCAATCATGTGATAGAATATTCCCAGTTACTTTTACCTGAAATCAATACTCATTTCGTCTGTCAATTAAAGCTATCGAAAAAGTCTAGAAAAAAAGAGCAAAATAATTTCTACTTAAATAAAAAGAAACAGAAGAAAGTGCAGGAATGGAACTAATTTGAAAACTCCCTGTAAATTATTTTTCGCTTTGAAACTACGTAGATGGTGAAACGTGAAAGGAAGAAATGATCTAAGCTCATTTCAACGTTCACGAATTCGATGGTGTTCAGATTAGTAACATTCCTGAAGCGTGTACACGTTAAAAAACAAAAGGATAAGAAAGAGATAAAAGGGAAACGTGCTTCCATTTCTCAGTGACCGCGAAGCGAACTCGACTTCGATTCGCTCGCTCTAAACTTTGTACATAATCGCGAAACGGTAAGCGAACGCATTATTTATACGATGGCAGTGTCACTGCCGTTAATTAATACGTTAATTAGCGTTAACGAGTTTATTTAATTAGGATTAAGAGTTGTTTTATTTTTTTTTTTTGCTACTTAATCGGTCTTGCTGCGAGACACTTGTTACTGGTTTATATTTATACACCACTCACTCATCCGTTTCGACTGTTCTTGTAATGAGATTAAGCTGGGCACACGAGTTGCATACATCGAATCATACTAATTTAACAATACCAACGGTAACATATACGTAAGACCAGACACCCCATATTATACATATATTTCTATTTTGTATGCCGACGTTCTTGCTGTCAGGATTCGGAGCGAGATACTAACACGAAGCAAAGATTTGAAAAAAAAAAATTAAAAAAAAGTTGCAAAACCACCAAACAATGTATTTCATTGAGTCCTGTCTCGATTCGTCAACTTTCTCCTCGCTGTACTTTTATGGACATATTCAGCATAATTTATTAATCTGTATAAGAGTTTTCCGTTCTAGGGGATGGTACTTTTTCATTTTTTAAGCGTTAAAAAACAGGTTCATCGCTTCTTGTGATGTTAATATCAAAACAGCAACGAAATGGGAACAATTTTTCTTTCCGGTTGAGTTGGAGGCGTTTTTATGTAAATTCAATAATCCGTGCATTTAAGTGCACGGTCCTCCGTGCATGTTATTAACGGGGCTTCGAGTCGCATTTATTTCTGTGGCCAAAAGTGAGTAACATTAAAAGAAGCGAAAGCAATGCGAGCTTGTGGGCGAGTGAAAGTCCTCGAATTATGCGAACCTAATCGATGATAAATTCGGGTGACTCATCTCGGTGAAGTTTCCTACGGTTACGATGTCGATACGCGGCTCGCATTCGAATTGAATCACGGAGGAATTTATGTCAAGCGAGCCATTGAAAACACATGAAAGCCAATGAAACATAAAGCTTGCGGTAATAATGAAGAGTCCTTGTATAAAACACTGTAAGTGCCAAAATTAATTTTTTTTTTATAAGGAAATGTTCTACGTGCCAATGATGATATAGTATAGTTTTGAATTTTAATGCAATTTCTCTTCGTAAATATGTTACCAATAGTGCTAAATGGTGGTACCGCTGGTATGTCCAACGCCACTTCTGTAGAAAACAATGTAAGAGCTAATTAGTTATGGACAAACAGGAATTGTCATTTGCAGTGCTTGCAAATTTAAGGGGTCATTCTACTTCGATCGGCCGAAAAAAGGAAGCTATTTTTAAAGATTTTTTTCTTAATGAATACTACATATTATGTATAAATAAATCTTTTTTGAATTTATTAAGCTACTCTTATATTATACTAAAATAAATTAAAAAATAAAATTTTTAATTTGTTTCAAATGTTTTTTTATAACGTCAAGGTGACATCTGCTTACGAAAAAGAGATTTCCTGACTGAGGCTTATCTGAAACAGAAAATTCGAAAAGGATCTTAATCTGTATGAGTGTCGCTATCGCCTGTAGCTCAATTATCAATTTTTTTTAAGAAATAACAAATTTTCCCCGGTTTGAAAGAAAAAGTTCCCACAAAGGAATTTTCTCGAATGTTCCCCGAGAAAATTCTTGGTTATTTTTCGACAAAAATTGTTAATTGGGCTACGGGCGATAGCGACACTCATACAGGTTTAGAATCTTTTCAAATTTTTTGTTTCAGATAAGCCAGAGCCGCGGGAAATCACCTGCGCCACGAACATACCACTTTTTGTAGGTGTCATTGATGCTATAAAATAACATTTGCAACAAATGAAAAAAATTTTTTTTTGTATAATATAAGAGTAGCTTAATAAATGCCAAACAGATTTATTCCATTACATGTTGTATTTATTCAGGAAAAATTCTTTAAAAATGGCTTCATTATTTGGTCTATCAAAATAGAATGACCCCTTAAATGAATGGCACATTCTGTTTTCTCTACAACTAAGAGAGTACAAATTTTTTACCCATACAGTGTTTTCTACAAGGGCTCTTCTTGTTTTTCAAAGAAATCTTCCAAAAGTAAGAATATTGCAAGTTGCATACTGCTGTAAAAAATTGGCGCCAAAATGAAGCCGAAAATTGGCGCCACTTGAAGACAATAAAATAAATGCATAAAAATTCTGGTGCTCGTAAATTACAATATCTCTGCACGAAACAAAATTTCTAAGAGGACGAAGAAATAAGTAAGTACGTGAATGAAATGAATCAATTTCAATTTCACCTTCTTCCTATTAAACGCTGTTAATGGGCACATTAGGAAATTAAATCAGCTCAAAGGGCAAAAACATGTTACGCTTGATGTTCGCGCCTGCAGTTTATAAGTACGTTCACGCTGCGGTAATTGTATTGCTTTCGAGACAATTAAATCGGTGGCATCACGCTAGCAGCGCATGCACGCGGCTGATCTTGATGAAATTAAAAAGGACAGAAACAAATAAGGCAATAACGTGTCGCTTTAATGGCACCACGGTCTAGCGATTTCAATTACAGCGTTTTAATTGGCCCTTGGAACATGGGGATAATTACGCCGATTAACGGGAAGGCGGGCAGCAACTGGAGCGCAAATTTTATGCGCTGTCAGGGATTTATCGACTGGCAGAAATTTTCGAAACGAACGAAAGCAGGTATTTTGCCAGCTTGTGTGAAATGAAACTGCTGAAATACGTGGATAATGCTTGACAGGTATAAACGAATTCCGAATCAACCTCGACCCAATGGAGAGTTAATTAAATGCTTGGCTTGCGGTAAATAGAGTGAAGTCGGGGAATTTTATTTAGCGCAGTAATTAGTAGTAATTGGAAGCACACTTCGAGTAACTGGATCTCGCGATGTAGCAAGTAGATATATGCGTTTGTGGTCAGACGTGAAGAAGATTGAGCGTCGTGGAGCTATGTAGGAAATGAATAGCGATAATGAAGTTATTGGAATGTTTTTTATTAGGCAAACAATTACATATATTTTAGACAGCGTGATATTTCTGGGAGTTACAATTTTCAACATTTATTGAGCTGAATAAGAAAACTTGAAGCCACTCCACATCATCTTGCAATGTACGAAAATTGAAAATACAATGGTGGTGAAAATGGATTTAAAAATTCATACTTTTTAATTATACATACGTGTAAATAATTGTACTATTCGATTATGGTTACTATATTGGAATCGTTGATCTTGTCTGGGATGTCACCACATCCTATATGATATAAATTGTGTGCTACAGTTTCTTTTTTCAAACTATGATACTCTCATTAATCTTCATATCTCAGACTTCCTTTTCACCACCACTGTATGTCAAAAAGTGAACGTATAGAGCTCAGGCATGCTTAAAGAATAAACGGCATCTGTCAAGTCTAATTAAGTACTCTCCAAGCTCGTACTTTTAGCTTTTTAATCAGGTGAGTCAATGATTAGTGCAGTGGCAGTATTAGTGCAGTCTACCTGAAAGATGAAGTGTTTTAAGGATAAAGCATATGGAAAGCAGCGCGAGAAAGTAGACTTGCATTGTTCCTGCAAGAACAGTACATACCACTGTTATCATAAATCGACCTCTTGGAGCACGCTTCCAAAAGGGTAGAAATCGTATCGTAAAAGCTCGAAGCGTAAAGACCCGACAGCTTTTCGATCGACCGTACGCCACGTTCGTTCCAATTTGCGCAAACCAGGGAATACAGCGAAGAGGAAGCCGCGCGCTGGCAAACAGACCAAAAGGGACTCGGAGCGGAGGAGCAACGGCAACAACAAACAAGACCAAAACGGTTGGAGCCGCAGAGGATGGCGAGAATCTTTCCGCCATAAAGATTCGTATCGCTCTGGAAACGTCGGGCTTCTCTCTTCTCTAACTCTCTCCGTTCCTCTCTGTTTCTCCCCGGTTTAGCCTCGTTCCTCTGGCCGCTCGTCCTCGATCATCCCTGGCGCGGAGCAAAGGGGGCGGGCACGGAGCCGGTGGGCGTCCCTTTTCGAGATTTACGACGATTTAATCGTACAATTAATCTAACACCTTGTTGCAACAACACCTCGTACCGCGCGTATCTCCGTTACCTCCGACACTCCGCGTGATTCCGCGAAAGAAAAGGGGGAGGGCAGAAAAAAGAAGGTCGAGCAGCGATGCTCCTCCAGGAAGGAAGGAACGAAAGAGGGAGCGGCAGATAGAGGAGGAACAAAAGGGAATTGTGGCCGGATGGATCGACGAGGTGCTGGCTCTTCTTCCCTTCGATCTATCGTGCGGAATCGCCGGCAGAAAAGGAGTACCGCGGTGTTAAAGGGGAGTAACTGACCAAAGTGATGGAGGCAGGGTGTACAGAGAGAGAGAGAGAGAGGGGGGGGGGGAAGAAGAGCCAAGGAAAGGAAAAGGGAGATGGCTGTTTTATATTGCAAGCTAGAGCAGTGGTGCGCAAAATTCATTTTTAACCCTTCGTGGTCACACGGGGTGTATCGCACCCCAGGCAATTATTTTTTCATTGTCAATATTTCTGTAAATTTTTAGACCTTAATATTCAAATTTAAAAATTTGATTTTTTTTTTGGCAAAAAGCATCGCTTTTCCACAACTATTTTTTTTTAACTACAAACTTCATCATATCAAAATTTACATTTCTAGAGAAAAAAATTATTAGAGCATGTTTGTATGAGTATTCCGAATGTACAATTATCACTCAAAAGTTAAAAGACTGAAAAGCACGAAAATGGTAACTTAAATATGACGCTGGGGTGCGGTGAATCCCATGTGACCACTTTGTGATTATAAGAAGGTGTGACCACGATGGGTTAATTCACATTTGTGGTGGAATGACACTATGAAATTCTCTTTCTGGTTTTTCGTCCGTTAGAAGGCGTTTATTACGAATTTACTGGTAGATAATTGTTAGGAGTACAATATATTAGAATCAGTTTTATGATTTTCCGGTAATTTATAGCAGCAGTTTTGTCGCACTAGATAGGAGAAGTCAACATACTAGATAGTCTCTTAATGATGAAACTGTCTCAATTCGGATCCAAAAGATTCCTCTGTTGGATGCTCGCAATTTTAAAGCGTAAATAGAAATTTTGAGATAAGTTTTTTGAATAATTTTCAAAATTGAAGCGAATAGGTGTCCAGAGGTTAATATAGGTCTTGAGGGCCAACGATTGCGCATCACTGATCCATAGGGTACTCCGTATTCTTATGATAGCGCGGGCACGTGTAGTTACGTAGAATAAATGAATCCTCCAGTTATTTTATCGGGTCGCCATTGTTTTGCGATCTGAGAGTGGTCCCGTAGCCGACACTCTTAAGCAGATGTAATTTAAACGTGGATGCGTTCCGTTCCTGATCACGAAAAATCGGTATCGTGCCTGTTTTAACGCTCCCCGAGATAACAGGTCGATAGGTGAGCAACGTAAAAATGATTAGGTAGAGATATCACTCGGAACATCGGATACAACTACTCCCCCTAAACGTGCTATACCTTACTCACTGTCAGTAAATCGATAATGCTCCCCTTCCACTAAAGCGTTTCCCATTCCTCTTCAAAATTTTCCTATGCACACTTCAGTGAAATCCAAATTTTTATAACCCACACAAAAGCCTCCACCCCATCTTTGCCATTCACGGGATATGGACCAGAAACAAGCCCTGAAACCAAAGGCGTCCGCAGATTTTATTCAACGGGGGTGGGTGCAACTTTGAGAAACAGTCAAGTTGACAAGCAACGATTGGTTGCATGCTCGAACCCATTTTGTAGGGCCAATTTAATTAAAAATTAAAATTTTGATTTACAATTTTAGTATAAACTTTAGTTTTTAGTGTTCAAAGATTAGTTTTTAAAAATAAAAGATTTTTTATCAAGCCAGCTTGCGGACGTCGATGCCTGAAAGGGGTTTACGTTTAAATTACGTAAGGGTAATTTGGGCGTCTTCTTACACCCTCCCTCCCCAAGTATAAGAATTCGTAAGATTTTATATTCCACCCCCCCCCTTTCTTACGTAATTTTTCCAGTTATTAAAATTCTTTTAAAGATTTATATGATTCATTTAACTCGGTTTCGTGTGTGCGATGAAACATCGGTTTTTAAGCTACTCCTATTGAAAATTAAGTTATAAAATATGACATAAGGCGCTACCTGACTCCCCCACCCTTGTAGGAAAACGTAAGAAAATCGCGAGGCCTCCACCTCAAAAATAGCATACGTAATTTACGGACGACCCCAAACCTACCCATCCATCCCAACTAACCATTTCCAACATTGATCCCTCCTTTTCTATTCCCAGGCCCGGCTTGAGTCTTCTTTGCGCCCTAGGCGAACTTGTCATACAGCGCCCTTTATTTATATTACATTTATTTGAGCTTTTTGGTGACCTTACTCTGAATTTGTATTCGTAGCTTAAATCGTTTAAGGGGGTATTCTCGTCTAGAGGGACGAGATCCTCTATTCTGTTTAGGGACGACCTACCAAAAAATTACGCAATTTTTACCGATGAGCATTATCCACACGCATTTACTAATATTTCAGTAACTTGTAAAAAAAATTTCAGTCATATTTAATAATAATTACTGGAGATATGGGTTTTTCTCAAAACGGTATTTTTCATGAGGGTACACACGATATCTCCACTTCTAGTGGGCCAATCTGGTCCATCTTTTTCGTACCCCTTCAGAAAACATATAATTCTAGCCGGTATCAGAATCATGGCGAAATAGTTTTTTTCACAAGTTTAAGGCCATTTAAAGACGAAAAAAAATACGGAAATGATGAGTTTAAATTCAAAGTCACGCCATTCTGTGAATTTTTAATTTATTTTCATAAATCTGCTGCCGGCTATAGCCACACTCTTACTGATTAAGAATCCTCTTGTACTTTTCGTTTCGGATCAGCGAAATAGCCGGACAATCGTATGGGCCATGAGGCAACTTTCTTTTTGCACACGCTTTACAAGATGACCTATATCTCCATAAATTTTTATTATATATAGCTGAAATTTTTTTGCAACTAAGTGAAATGTATTCTATGTTTAGATCCTCTTCTTCTTCGGACCCTCCCGTGCCACTCTGTTGCATAATTTTCTTATCCTAGGTGCAGGTCATTTATTCAGGCGAAAATCCAGTTGAGGAACATTGTCTCTTGTTTTGGAGAATTTATATTTTCCCGCGCGTTGAATAACTGTAAGTCGTTTGTTCGAGTTAAGGAACAGCTTCCATCGGGAATAAAATTGTCCGAGGAAAAATGGAATTGCGAATGGCTAAAAGCCAATTCCAGACAATTAATGTAAACTTCCCTTGAATTCAGTTGGAATGTGAATTACACGCTCTCCAGTATTTCCGCCGAAACTTTTATCAAAGCTTAGTGAAAAGTGGGCACTATTAACTTGCAGTAATTGCAATTTATACTCGTCACGATACCATTCACTGCCTCACCCAGAATAAATCCTCGAATGAGAAACTGAAAAGAGTTGATTACATAAAGCACAGAACTCAACATCCTGTCAAAGCAACAGAAATGATAAAACACCGTCTCATTCAGAGTACGACACGAGTGAACGAGCATTAATTCCCATAAACATAAATACGTGTGGATAATGCGCATCGTTGAAGCCTGTGTAGTTTTATTGTGCATCGTCCCTAAAGAAAGGCAAAAAATTGGCCTTCCAGACGAGAATTCCCTTAAAGTACAACTTGTAATATTCAATTTAAAACTATATTTTAAAAAATGCCAGCAATCAAAAGACCATTTTTCAGCTGCCTAATTTTGCCAATATGGAAGAGTCGAGCTAATCCATTCCATACTCTCCTTTCTAGACCAGTACCTATCGAGAAACATTTAACTCTCATCTTACCCAACCTTGCCCCTAGAAAGCTACAAATGGCTTCATAACCTAATAGTTAATACCTATTTCCTTCCAGGGATTAATTACGTCTGCGTTGGAAGGGGTTTAAACCTCGCGACCCCTGGACGAGTCCTATCGTGACTCGCCAGGAGGATCCGCGGTTAACGGGTCCGAGTTGGCGAAAATTCCATGCAGGTGTAGGCGAGGAACCGCGGGGCTGCACCTGCGCCCGGTTCCGCGCCTGCTGGAGGAGCCGCGGCGAGTAGAAGCCCGCGCGTCGTTGTTCAACGGCGATATAGAGACTGCTCGGGTGCAGGGGACACCCCCGCAAACGAGGGGGCCGCGCGTGTGCGTCCGTACGACCAAGGACAACAACATTCTCCGCAAAACTAATTGCCAGGTAAGTATATACGAGCGACGAGCCCGCTCGAGCGCGGCCGAACACGCGCCGATACACCTTCATGTGAACCCCGTGAACGTAGCGGCGCGAACCGTAGGAACGGGGACGAACAATGAGATGCTCGTGCAGATAGCCGCGAAGGGAAGCTCGGGGGAAACGGGGGAAAACTTCACGGGGGAGAAGCGCTCGAAGGATGCTAGGGAAACGCGCCTTGGGCGGAGAAAAGGGCCATGATGGACGAAAACCTTAGGTGGACCTGGACAAGATTTTCAGATTGCGAAGATATTCAGAGTGTGAAAACTTTTTTGTTACAATCTGCCCCGGTCTCCCCTACCTATTTGTGAGGTGGTATATTAGAAGTGTATTTACATTCGATTTTTGTAATGGGCACCATTTATTGTAGTATAAACTAGAGTACATGCAAGTGGAGGGGGTATTTGAAGAGGAAGCTTAGTGAAGCTTGACGGAAAAGGAGGAGGAGAAGTGGGATATTAATAAAGTTAGATAGAAATAAATGGGAATTGGTATAATGATATGGACAGAAATAGAAGAATATAAAATGTCAGGGGCAAATGAAAGAGAAGAAGAAAATAATACGAAGAAGTAAAAGTAGAAAGACGATACAAAGAACTAGCAAAACCACACTTCCCCAGCCCGGAGGGGATACAGTAAGCCACCGGAAATAGTAAAAAATCGAAGAAGCCATCGAAGAAGCATCGAATGGGACAGTCAAAGAAAAAGCGCATAAAGTAGCACAGGAACTAACAAGATAAAGAAACCCGTTAAGTAGCCATTTACCAACAACACGGCGCGACACGAAAACGCCGAAGAAAACCACAAACAATAGATAAAACTAAAAATTAAGAAAAAGAAACCCCGAACGTCAAAGAGAAGAACTGAAAAAACAAATGCTGCGAACAATCATATGATAGCTTAACCTTAACAAAAACAGCGAAAGAAGAAGAATAACAAAAAAAGGGGGTCCTCGGTGTGACAAAGAAACACGGAAAAATCGAGCGCAGGAAAAAAGGCGGGAAGAGAGAAAGGGAGATGGAGGAAAGAAGAGAAGCAAAAGGGAGGCGAGGAAAGAGAGAGGGCAAGGAGTATGGGTTGTATGGCATACAATTTATTGCTGGGACCACGGTGAACCACGGTTGAAGAAAGAGAGAGGTGCTCGTACGAGAGCGCATAATTTATGCTCTCATTATGCGACAACCAAGATTCATTACGGGCAACAAGCATTGTCGCGCCGATTCGGAGATCGATCGTGGCTCGGTAAGTAAATGCACCAACGATGATCGGGATACCCGGTGAGGAGAGGCAAGAAAAGAAAGGACAAAGAAGCGAAGGAAGAAAACGCGGCTTGAAAGGGGACGGAATATATTGCGAGAATGAAGCAGCGACGATAAGTTGGAACGGTGATTAAACGCGCCTCCTGTTGCTTCTTTTCTTCCGTAATGATACGTTCCAGGTGTTGTCAACGTATCAAAAACCACGGTTCCCACTTCTCCGCAGCGTCCCAGCTAAATGCATGCCGGATTTATTTCACGCGTCCCAGTGTCCCCCGCGAAAAAGCGATATTTAATTTATTCGACGGCTGGAATAAGGGAGTATTCAATTATCCAGGCTTTATACACGTTTCATACGTTTTATCGCGATGGCCCGCGACCTTTGAAATGCGGGTATTTTAAAATCATTGTCAGGAGACCGTGCATCGTAAATCGGGCGCACGGGGAACGCTTTTGAATTTAACTTGGAGTAATTGTGAAATTGCGCGCGTCTTATTACTTGGCTAGCCTTCGGCTGCTTTTTATCGACTGTAGGCTGGTAATTGAGGACCTAGCAGCAAGAGGGTTGCAACTCCATTTTGGACAGTTTTTTAGTTATGTACGTGTAATATATGTGAAACAAAATTCTACATCGTTTGGTGCACGTTTCATGCATATTCGATAACGAATGAGCGATTTACTGCAAATTTTGAACCTATTTTGTGCAATATTTTTGTTCTGGGCAGCACCGAATTTGAAAAATTCGCCAAAGATAGAAATAAAAACTTATGAACTCAAAAATTAGGGTAGGGTGGGGCTAAAAGTCCCGTTTCTCGTATAAACCTATGTGAAATTTAGTATTAACAATCTACAGATATCTGGTGCACCCCTCTTGCTGCAAGGTCCTCAATTGCCCTGACGATCTAATTTAGATCTGTTCCGTGGCAACTGATCGTTTCTTATTAATCTTCTGATAGCAGAGTCGAACCAGTTCTTGATTATATTATCAATCAAGAGGGATATTCTCATAGGCATAGGGACATGTTACTTTATTGCAGCATGAAATTTCAAACTTGTAATGCGCGTAGATAGTTCATTACTTATTAAGTAATATGTGTCGATTTTTCCATACGTCGAAAGGTAGTATTTAATTAAGGATATCGTACATCGTATGCAGGGTTGGGGAAAAATAAATTTTTGAAATATATAAATGCAAATAAATATCTTTATTTCTTCCAGTGATACACGATTTGACAAATAAACTTTTTTTTGTAACCGTAGTTACATAAAGAAATAGTATTCCAAATATATATTTGAATACTAACTCATACAAATAGTATTGTGAAATGAGTAGTTCATTGAAATATAAGAAAATAGTATCTAGAATGATAATGTTTCAAACAATATCTAGTATGTCAAATAATGACTGACCGACTGACAATACAAAAAATATTTGCGAACATATATACCGGCGTTCACAAGCCACTGTCAAGAAATATTGACATAAGACATTTGGGAGATCTGTTTGGTTTTGAAATTTGTATTTCCTATTTTCAATCCCCTATTTCTTTCATTTGAATCCGAGTGTAAATAGTAAATAGTAGTTGCTCATGATTTAAACATTCAATGGAATAACATTTTCAAACAGTATTTTATTCAATCATTAAATGAAATAATATTTTCAAACAGTATTTGCTTAGGGAAATATTTCAGTTTTTGGTATTTCGTCTCAAACTATTTAAAAATTTCCCCAGCCCTGATCGTATGTGTGAACGTTTAGTGGCATTTATAATAAAAATGTGCATTTTCTGCACCGTAGGCATCGCAAATTATTTCCACATCTTATTCTAATTAAATTGTGGACGAGGATATAAATAGTGACTGAATTTAGTCGAATTTATATTTTGGTTTAAAGAATTACAATACCTTATGAATAGCAACCACATTATATAACTGAACAATTTCTTATGCAGAATACTTCTGGAAAATTATTGGAAGAAATAGGTCTCCCCATCCGTATCCATAATGTTTCAAATAAATATGCTAAAATAGGTGTGTATGGAACCTTGAAATATTAGGTAACTTATTCTTTTTAAACATGTTTTTAAAGTTTTGTGTGTGCTAATTTTATTTATCTAGCAGCTTCATCGTAGCAACTGTCTTCAGTTGTTGGATAGTAGTCAAATAGGATACACGGCTAGGAAATCTAACGTGTAAGTGTCTTTTAAAAAGAAGTGTCATCGTATGATAAAATAAAATTCATAAGAGCAATAAAAATAATAATTTTTCAGTAACTTGCAGCACCTTAAAACATTTATTGGCGAAGCTCAGATTTCGACAGCTAAAATACCATTATAAAAGGCAACTTTTGCCATCTGTTAGAAGTCATGAATAATAAAAAAAATTGTGCTCCTATATTTCGTTCCACCCTAATGTACATGTAGGCATCGATTGAGCGATTATCATTGTATTATATTGTAGTATGGAGGGGTTAATTTAATATAATCTCCCAAACAAGTTCCTGCTTTCAGGTACACGCCATTATCGATAATGGTAATCGTCGATTAGCTGGAAGGGGGTGTTAAGCGAAGTCGTTCATATTTATTCAAGACAGAAGGTAACCTCGCGAGTTTGATACCTGCCGATTGCAAAGCCGTTCGGGACGATTAATCTCTTTCGTCTTTATCCGTCTCCCGATACGCTGTATCTCATCTTTCCATCAAAAGAACCTTAGCCGCCTCTCTGTTCCAAAGATTCCCACTTATCGTCTTAACCCTTTAACCTCGTGATTAATTCCCCCGTGTCGATACTCGAGGCTTACTTTCCTCGTACTCTCACTCGTGCCTCGCTTTTCCTCGAAAAACCATGCAACTAAATTTTCAGGAACGTCATGAGGAAAATTTCACTTTAACCGGAAAGATATTAAATGATAGGTAGAAATTGATGAGCGGGTACCAAGGAAGTTGTTTTATATCGCTAAAGATCTGAGGCCTCAAGAGGCAGACCGGAAAATGGAAACTTACATGAGAAGAGATCTAAAGGTTCCCCAATCTGAAATTAAAATGAAAGTAAAAGGAACTCCGAGTGATTGATAGTTTTAGAGATGGAAATTCATTTGTAGAATCCGTTTTGACGAAAATGGGCAGAAGTTAGAAACTTTTAGAACTGGTATTTTTTTTTTTTTTAAATCGAAGCCAACAACACGAGGAGTTAAAGTCCCTCTAACTTTGTGTGGACTACATCAGATTTCAATTTTATTAAAATCCCTGACGTTAAATACAAAAAGTCGTAAATTATATTATTTGATATTAAATAATAATTTAATATGAATATAAATTTAATAATTTTGTATCTTCCCAAGAGAAACAATTAGAATCTTACAAATTCCTGAACCTGGCGACGTATTGTCGTCGATTTTCTCGCCACCAAAGGCCCAAGTGAATTTCACAAAAGTTTGCAGCGAGAATAATGCACGAACCGGCGAGTACAGCCTGTTTATTCTATTTTCTCGAGCTTCCTTTTACACCTTATTACCTCGCCATAGACACGTTCACTGGTCTTTCTCCTTGCCCTTTCTAACAACCTTGTCCTGCAAGAATGTAATCGGTCCCAAGGATGCAGGGGAGCTGAAGAAGGAAGAGGTCGATAGGTTAAAAAGGTTAAGAAGGATAGAACTAATTGCTCGGCGAGTAATATCTCATAGAGGTACACAGTGTGCCGACGGGGGGCGAATAAAAATCAGGAAGCTTGTTTATCCTCAGCCGTTGTTTAATTAAGGACTCCGAAGATATTAATCCAATCTCGTTCGTCGCCGTCTAATCGGTGCTTGAACATGCTTTTTATTACAATTACGCTTTTAATTACGCAACCTTGAACGTTAAATTACACAGAAGGTGCATCATCTTAATCTGCAAATAGATAGATGTGGAAAATTAGATTGACTGGAGAAATAAGAATTTTGACGCTTTCGAAATGGGATGAACTGATTTCGTTCCCTTGTACCTTGATC
Organism: Andrena bucephala; assembly: GCA_947577245.1. NCBI lineage: Eukaryota > Metazoa > Arthropoda > Insecta > Hymenoptera > Andrenidae > Andrena > Andrena bucephala. The sequence continues at coordinate 7,544,268 of OX387719.1, forward strand.
TTCTTCAATAAATCGAAGTGTGAAGTCACGCAATTGGCGGGCAGTGTCGAAATCTGAGGTAGGGGATGCGTTTCATACTTTATTTGCTACACCCTCTCGTATAAACTGCGACTTGCGAGGCAATTAGTTTTTGCTTTCTTATTCCATTTAACCTTTCGACCTCCTCCTCTTCTTCTTCTTCTGCTTCGCGGCATAGTTGCAGGAAAGAGCTCAGACGAAAGGTCAGTACGCGAAGAACGGTGAACCTGTTTCAGCCGTAACAATGCTAACCACCCTCTGCCTCATTTCACTACGCTAATTAAGCTAAAAAGCTTGATAAAATCGAAACAATGTCGTTACTTTTAGAAGCATCTAACAGTTATAAATTATTTTTCTCAGTGTTGTAGGAAAGCTGGGCTTGGAAAAATTTGTAATAGTTTGGGAGAAAATACTAGAAACTAAAAAATTTCCATAAGCAAACACTGTTTGAAAATACTATTTCATTTAACGCTTAAATAAAATACCCCAGCCCGGTAGAACAGTAACTGCATCTTTTTACTTGCCTATTTATACTAAATAGGATTATGAATAAATAATAAGATTTAGAGGACGAAGGATGGGAAAATCATTATGATTTTGCCCATAAAAAGTTTATGAAGGTGAGTGAACTTATGTAGCTCTGAGAATATAGAAACTTCGAGATACTTATAGAATAACTCATAAAGAAACCTTTATCATACAGAGATGGTCGTAAGAAAATTTAAAAAACCAATTAATACCAGAAATATCACAAATCACAAAGAAGGGACTATGCCTCTACTTATTTCGCACAGAGTCAAAGTATTCAAAGTAATAATAATAACAATATAAGCCATTGTTTTTGAAAATGGTATAAGTCCATTTATTCATACATTCAGATATTTATGGACCAAAAAAATTCCTGCGATAACATTTTACAGTTCAACTTTTTTTGGTTAATTTATGAGAATATTGTACACCATTGACTGTGTGATTATAAATATAAAAAGAGGATATCTATATCTGACTACAATTACCATTAACTCATAATTTTCTAATACTAAACTCGCTAATACACAAATCTGAATAAGCACTTTTTTAATTGTCTTTTGCCTACCATTACAGATCATGAATACTCATCATACACTTCAGTATCCTGAAAACCCCAGAATACACTTCTACATAGTCACTGCTCTTCCTACTCTCTTCAACCCCTGATTTCACAAACAATTATTGCCCCTCTCGCAAAGACACTCACACAGTGAATCGCCGGCTGCATCTCGCTTATTTCCAACGTCTAAATCCTAAACTAATCGCGTCCTTTCCGCAATCTCCCCCGCATTATCTCGGCCGTTGGATCTTCATTTCCCGGCGAGCCTTAATGAATGTCGTCTCGTAAACTCCCTCGGTTGACTGCGCCGGCGACAAGTTGCAGAAAAGATGAGGCAGGAAAGGTGGAAGGTGCAAACCGCCGCGGTATATCCCTGGCACAGCTTCTATCGCGGAAACTATCGGTCGTCATCCGCCAACGCCTGTAATCTAGGGCCGTAACCACTTGGTCGGAGGGGCGGGGGACGAAAAAACCGGCAGAAAATGAAATACGGATTACAGTGGTTGGACGAGCCACGATAATGACGGGTAATGATGACCTCGGACGGTACCCTCGCTACCACGGTGCCGTCCGGATCAGATTTTCGATTTTTCTCCAACCACCCCCGTCTGCGTGCCGTCTTCTTGTCGTCTATGAAGCGCAATTTTCGCCAAGAGTTACCCCCTCCCCCCTTGTCGATGCTGTAAGACATTTTTCGTATAGAGTTACCCTGTCGAAGACAGCGGGAGAAGAAGAACGGAACTTTTATCCTGCTTCAAATTAATAGGGGGATACCTGTTTCGAGGTTGCAGCATGGTTCCACAGATGGTGGAGATACGATGAATTATGTTTTAGGCTACGTGTATTTTGAGCACAGTAGAGTATAAGATGACTTTGTTACAAAACAAGAATGTGTTTATTGCCTGAAGATTGTGATTTTGGTGGAAGGTACTGGAAGAAATGATTAGGGGTGGTTTTAACATGCACGTATCTATTTAAACGTAGAGAAGGCTATAGTTCGTTGGGCAGAATAAACGAGGACTTGGAACGCCGTCTTATGAATTGTAAAACAGCCTGTAAGAGAACAATAAACCTAAACCTATTTAAACCTACTTGAGTAGGTTGTCACACCTGTTTTGTCGAACATAGTTCTGACGGTGGGTCGATTTGACGCAAGCCAATTTTCAATCAGCAGCTGTTTAAAAACTATCTGTTAAATTAAGTCGCAAAAATTCTGAAACAAAGTTTGAACATTGTAGAATATATATTCATCATTGGAAATTAACATTTAAAGTATTATCATGTTTAAAAAAAAATTAGAAGATTAAGAGTTCCAGACAAAGTTTTTTTGCTTAAAACAATCCCAACTTTTATAATTTTTAAGATTTTTAGTTAAAAATTTATGATTATATTCTTGAGATTTGCTACTTTAATAAAAAAATCAAAACATTTAATAAATACGATTCCTGTAGAGAATATATGAAATTATTATTGCATGGCACCAGTAATGCCATTTTCCATGATGCCTCATATTTTACAACAAAGTCAAATTTTGGGCCATTTTCACCCTGCAGTGACCCTGTGTGACAACCGAGGGTTAATAGGGGACCCCCATTTAGAACGCTAAGAATAAGATGATTTTAAGGATTTTTTTCTAAGAAACTGTTAAGCGGATCTTTACCAAACTTTCAGAGTATTTTAGTTCACATTCAAACAATAAACATTACTTTTTTCATTACAATGTGGTGGGTAGAAATGGCGATATATGAACTCGTTCGTAAAACTTTTATAAATAAATTAAATTGAACAACTCTTTTTCCATAAATAGTACGAAATATCTTGTGGCAGCATCGTAACTTTTTCTTTGAAATCCCACCAAATTGCCCACTTTTAATTTTATTTTCGTTTGCTAATAGGTACATCGACAATGTAATTATACTAGAAATAAGAAAATCCTTAGTTTTTTTATTTCAGCGGAGAAACTACGAACGTGTTGATATATCTCCATTTCTACCGAACACTTTGTAACGAAAAAATTAATTTTTATTGTTTGAATGTGAACTAAAATGCCCTGAAAGTTTGGAAAAGAACCGCTCATCAGTTTCTTAGAAAAAAAATCCCAAGGATCACCTTATTCCTAGCGTCCTAAGTAGGCCTCCCTCTTTAATCTACTAAATACAGATTAAGAATGCAACATGTGGAACACAGAATATCTGAAGAATATATCCAAACATAGAATCCAATTGTCAGTCACAGAAGTGCCCCATGTCAAAATCCTGCAGCATCCAGGAAACAAAATAAGTTACAACACCTACCAAAACACCTAATCCGCCGAGGACCTAGCTCCACCGCATTTTCCTCGTGTTATATTATCCCGCCGTTTGTACACCACGATTCCTCGATTCCCCGTGGCGAAACAGCCAGCAGGCCCCTAAATTTCCTGCGGCTCGTGGAAAAAGGGGGGCCGTTCGATCGGAGATCGGCCAGTGTCGGCGCGAGGTGTCGGGAGACGGGCCCGCGACGTGCGAATGCGAACATAAATCCAAATTAGCGGCAACATAACGCAACCCGCGGCTGTATCGGTGCTACGATTCAGCAGGGTTTCTATCTCTCCGCTGCTGTTCGCGCGGGGACGACGCGCGAATGACAGTAAATCGTAAGCGGTATTATCGGCACCCTCGATCGGCCGCAGACGTAGCGTTCGTTTCGCGGATGTCGGCGTCGGTGTGCTCTCCAGTGAGAAAACCGCCGATACCGCCTCGATCTCGTCGTGCTTCTTCGATTTCGCCAGATCCTTCCTGGTTCCCCCCTTCCGACCAGATGTATTAGTTTTTGTCAGATGTGATCGTGGATCGGGGGGAGTCTGAAATCATGCGTGGTTCCTGTGCCCGAGGATCGAGCGGAAGATATTGTAGCTCGAGCTGGTGAATCTTTCCGGAGAAGTTTTATGAACTCTCTTGGATAAAATAGTCCGGACGATTTCGTTAAGTGGGGACATACAGCTAGAGAGGCCTAAAAACTGACGTTCTGTTAGAATTTTTTTTATGAATGTATTAATATTGTTGCACGGTAATTTTTTTTTTATTAATTATATCACATATTTGTCTATAATACTTCATTTTTGTACGCAAGAATATTAGTCGTATATTACAATTATAGGAGCTAGTTCTAAATGCGTCATTCGGTACAGTGATTTGCAGTACCCGCTCCGAATGAAACAGATTTTACCTGACAGCTAAAAGCAAATTAGTTTCTCAAAATATATTAACAAATGCTGGTGTTGACGTTGGTGTGTGAACTTCGAAATTTTAATTTCTGTAGAAGACGGAAATTCTACAGAATTGTTCAATTTGATTATATTAAGTATACACTATGTATTCCTGTCGTTGCTGATCCTCGATATTTGGTTCATCCTTCTGAATTATTAAAAAATGTAGTCCCTTAATTGTCTTGAGTAGTGTATAGAAAAGAAACAATGGTATTTTTCATCGATATCTGTTAGTAATTTTATTCATCATTATTTGATATAAATCATGATTGTTTTATCTGTAATAATTATAACATTTTAAAAATTGTATAAGTGCCTTCAGATGCGTCTAATGAACATACATGTATTTAATCTGCCAACTTTCTATATAAGTTAAAAAAATAATTTTTTCGTTTCTTGAGCATCACCTTGAAAGAAGAAATTCATATTTCAATCGATCGTTTATTTAAATCCTACTTTCATTCAAAAGTGGACTGAAATTATTTAGAAGAGTATACCTGCGACATCTAACATATCTCCAATGCACTCGATGCAGTTCATCATTTTTAGTTTCAATTCTAACCGCTTGTAGGATTGCGTTCGAATTCCACTCAGAATCGATAACGTTGGGTGTGACACGAAAATGGTAAGGGGGCTCGCGAGCCCCACGTGCGTTTGACAACACAAAATTACATTGCCTGACAAGCCTACCCGATACCTGGTCCGTGATAGAACATCGACAAAGTATAGGATAGGATAGTGATAATTAGGTACCTATACCTCGTCTGTGGAATAGATTTTCTCATAGGCGGAGTAGGTATAGTAGAGACCTAACATTTTATCACATTCGATTTTGATCTCATTAATACCATTATACGCAGAATATCCAGAATAACTGATTTATATAAAGAAAATTTATAGCTCTATTTAGAAGAAAGATGTAGTTGCACATTGCACATGCTTCGTTGCACGCGCGGGAAAGATTCGGTTATACGAAATCAGATCTCTTTAAACTTTGAAACATTCAACCTTTTCCTATATCGTTTCTTTCTAATTGCAACTAAAAAAGATATGTGATTTATCCCAGTAGGGTAACTAATACACATACTATATAAACACAAATATACGCAGAATTCATAGCATTCATTGTGAAGACTTCTCTATTCACTTTTACTCTGGTATTTAATCTATGTTATTTCTTTTATATTTAATCTGTTGTGTTATATTTAATCTGGTATTTAATCTTTGCTATTTCCATATTTATTTTCATCTTTCACGTATCACACTTCTCGTTTGTTATAAATTAAAACTTGAAACAAATTACAGTACACACTCGTTATAAGCCTGTTTCTACCATGCGTTGTACGCCCGGCGACTATCCCCACCATTTCTTGGAATCCTTCGGACGAGAGTGAGAGAACCCGAGCACGAGCGAGTGGCCCTTTCGTTTCCTCTCGCTCAATGTTGGGTTTTCTCACTCGCGCCATTGGCCGCGCGGAATAGTGTCCACAACACGCCGTACGCTCGCCGCCAGCCCCGTCGTCGGGCTTATAACGAGTGCTTGCTGTATATGAAAACAGACAATACAAGGCATGAAGCATTTTCCTTAAAAAGAAGTTCGTTTATTCATCACAATTTACTTCCTATAATATATTTACATTGAAGATTATTAAAAACTTGCATTCTTTATCTACATTCATCCCCCGATCATCGTGTCCATTCTCATTCTAAGAAACTTTCAATCTAATCACGAAAAAGTATCTTCAAACGTCCACTTGATTTTCTCCCTACTGAAGGAACAAGAAAAACAAGAAAAATCATTCAAATCTCTCGCATTCACACTGCGCAATCGCAAAGACCGTAAATTCATCTCCATCTGCCTAATGATACAATCTCAGGATACAAAACTAGACATATTACAAAAATATCGCGTGTCAATATCTCTTCAGACGAATCTACACTTTGATCATCTAATTCTAACAGCGAAGGGAAGAATTTCCGGCTTCCATACTCCACACTTTCACATAATTCTAGACCAACCGATGAATTCTCAGGTGGTTTGTGGCGACGAGACTTTGCTCGAGTGTGAGTGCGTTGGTTTCGGGCCGATCGTCGGCGTTTTACTGGAAGCTGGGCACAAAATCTGCTTGTAAGCCTCCCTGTAGAGCTTATTGGTGCCAGCGTAGATGAAAGGGTTTACCACGGAGGAGGCCCACGCTAGGATCGAGGCGATCACGTGGAGAATCGGTATATTCACCTTGTCTTCGATCACGTTGGCCAGCATCAACGGCATGAAGCACAAAAGGAAGCAGAGGAATATCGTCAGCATCAGTCTGGTGACCCTCGAGTCCTCTCTGCGTTGAAAGCCGCCTGCTTTCCTTCTGGAGATACCTGCATGGGCCTCCAGGTTCTTCCTGCTCTTCCTCACGCGCCAATAAATGCACAGGTAGGAGACGCTGATGACCACGCAGGGCACGACGAAACCCAACACGAACAGGAACTTCTTCGGGCTGGTGCCGTTCTTCTTGAGAATCGTGCAGGAGAAGGTGGTCGGCTCCAGACCTAAAGTGCCCCAGAAGCCGAGCAGCGGCGGCAACAGCAGGGAGAAACTCAGTGTCCAAATGACGATCAGCATCAGGATTATGCGCCGCGTGGTGTACAGTTGAGCGTATATGTCTGATCTCGAAATGAGTATGTACCTGGAATGTGACGTTCTATTAGTCATATTAGTGGAATTTGACTGGATTTATTTTCTTGCTACTAGTGGTGTCCGAGTACGTGGTATTGGAAAGATCTGTGGGAATCCTGAGGGAGGTGGGAGTTTCATGTTTTGGTGAATGAATTTTAATGGAACTTCCCGTGAATGTAGAGCATATTGGTGCATACAAAATATCGCGTACTGAGTGGTGGGTGATGGGGAAGAGGGCATGATTTCGGTATTAAGAGATTTTAGGGAAAGGTGTGATTTCGATATTGAGAGGGTTTAGGTAAGAGTGTTGATTTCGTATTAAGAGTTTTTGGGGAGAGGGACGTGCTTTCGATTTAAGGAGGAACACACACTGTGACGGCCGGAAATGTAACCCATTTTTAAGAATTTTTTTCAGGAATAATTTACAGTTTTCATAGAAAAATTTTATTATCTAACTTTGGTACGCTGTCTTAATAGATTATGCAAAAAAATAAATAGACATGATAACCATCCAACAAAAAAATAAACATCCATAAATTTTAATATATTAATTAATCTTCTTAGATCCCTCCACGCGAGCTGGTCGAATGTGTAACTATGGAACAGCAGGTCCGAAATCAAATTTTTTTTTATTAACTATGAGTGTAGTTTCCGTTGTACGTACGGATTCTTTGATTGAAAACAATCTTTTTTAAATACGCTTGAAAAACTATCCATCTTATTCGCGGATTTTCGAAACATTTCTTCTAAAGCGCACCATTTTTACAAAAATTAATTGTTTAAGAAATCGGTACGTACAACGGAAACTACACTCATATAGTCATGATTTTGGAAAAATTATTTTGGACAAAATGACGGCTGTGCAAAGTTGAAGCATCGATATTTGGCAAAAAATCGCTCGTTTTTCGGGTGTAAAATAATCTAGGCAAAAAAATTAAAAGCTCCCGGTAGCGCTTAGATTTTTAACCCTAAAATAAGCCTGCAAAGCCTCGAGTAAATCGGTTCATTAATTTCTGAGTTATGTGTGTCACCGACTTTGAAAACATGATTTTGATGGAAACGCTTTTAAAGTTTTGGGTCTGCGCTACCCGAGGTCAACTTTGGTCGGATTAACTTGACACTTTCAGGGAATATTTTCAAGCTGTTGTACTTGAAGAAAATATAAAAATCGATTTTTCGAAAATTTCTAGGTAGGCCTCCCCCCTTAAAAGAATGAAAAAGCACAGTAACTTTAAGGGCTGATTTCACCCCGTGCATAGGTACTCCAATATGTTCTACACTCACATGAAGTTTCATCAAAATCAGAATTTTCGGGTTGGGAATGTTTTTTCATGCTAGTTGTTACTTTAAGGTAGGTATGCTTTTGAAAGACCTTGAAACATGAGAGATTCTGTGACATTGATAAATAATCGTTTGCTAGAATGTTCTTCTCGATAATGTATTGCAAATAGATATTGATTGTAATTAAATACGGTATTAAGAGCAGCTGTTTGCCAGTGAATTTATCGGAGGAGCATTTGATACTATCAGGATGAGTAATAAGTCGGTGATTAAGTTCCATAGAACAGTGCTGAGTTTGCAATATCGATAGTACATTAGGTCAGCGTATTTTAATATAAACAAAATCGCGAGTGGTGGCAATAAACACGAAAGTTTAGCAGTACGTTATCTTCTTTAAAAGTTACAAGAAGTTCTTTGAAACAAGCAAAAAACATTGAAACACTACTTCCATAGAAAAAAAAAAGCAACCTGTTTAAATCCTTATGAGACTGAAAAATTCTGAGTTCACATAAATACGTGAAAATACAAACCGATTGATCGTAATCGCCACCATACTGAGCAAAGATACTGCGACGTTCCCGTAAAAGAAGAGCGGGAATATTTTGCATAGAGTTTTGCCCAGCACCCACGCCTCGTTGAAATATCTGCTCGCTGTTAGTGGCAAATTCACCGCAGAGAAAATCAAGTCCGAAATACTGAGACTTATTACGAAGGCAGTGGTTGCGTGTCGTCTCAGTCTTGTGTATTTTAACAGTGCAATTACTGTTACCAAATTACCTGAAAGTTAAAAAACAAACTCACAAACTTTGAAATTGTCGTAGGTCGAACAATATATTTTAATAGAAATTGATACAAGTGAAAAGTCAAGCTTTTATGTAAAAAATTCATATTTCAAATATAGATTCATTTTAGTTGAAAATACATGGTTTCTAGTAATATCATTTTTACTAAAATTCTCTTTTCATGTAGAACTTATGAAATTATTAATTCGATAAAGACGGTAGTTAGAAAATGGAAATTTATTAAAGCTTGGTAAAATAATTGAGCAACTCTTGTAACTGTACACAGAGTATCGCATGTCTGTCCCACCAGAGAAATGGGCAAGTGAATAATTAAAAAAGAAGGAATTAATCATTCTATATAATTCCTGACACCCTCTGGTATAAATTAAGGACGTTAATGGCCATAACTCGAGAAAGGCTACCCATGGGTCAACAAGAATTTAACATGACCATAGAATTCGAGCGTTCAATTAAGGTTCCAACTATCCTGAAAGCACAATGCATCTTCTTGGCACACTGAATCTTTATGAAACGGAATTTTCTTAATCTTTACATTAAACCTAACTAATAACATTTCAAAACTTTTACTCTCTGTATCTTTGTAATATTACTACTCAATTTTTAATTTTTCAATTGTGCTGTGCTTCCTCAACCTCGTTACAGCTGCTTGCACTCCCTGCACTGTTTATCATTTTAAAAAGTCTCACTTTATATGTAGAGCGCAGTTTATTGAATATTGAAAGTAAATTTTACCCGCGACTCCAACGATGCTGAAAATTATCGCGCAAACAGCCGCCGCGATGGTAACTGCCCGAGGAAAGTGCTTCAGACTCTCATCTCCCAACGCGACACCGAAAATTGTGCCATTTGTCACAGGGCTGTCCATTTTTTATCGTATTTATGCGCTCCTTCGTAGTGGCCTGGCCCCGTAAAGTGAAATGCAAAACGGAGTAAATGCGCTTTTAAGAAAAGAAAATGACGTCGTTAAGGAACACCTGCATTTAAAAGCGTCAATATACTCGCAACATCATCTTTGTATTATACGGACCGTTTCAACTATTTATTAATATTTATTGAATGAACATAAAGTGACGTGTCTAAAAACGGTCATGTGTTTTAAAAACAGCTTACAACCAGCAAATATTAAGGAATCAATTATGGAAATTGTCACAATGTAGATTTTGCAATCATTTAGTACAAAACGCGTAAAATTGGAGTTAAAAAAGTGTCGCAAAATATACTTACGATATTCTTTTGGTATCGGTCATTATGCCTTCGATTGAAATCGAGACTTATTTGCGACTCCTTTGTCTTCCATATTCCCAAATTTCGTTGCACCAAGGATAGTCATTCGAAATATAATTAATTCTAAATTAAATATACTCTGAGTTTTACAGGGAATATTTTCCTTCTTCTACTCGAGCATTTCATTAGACTGGCAACAGATTTGGAAATCAAATGTTTTCTGCTCCAGCACTTTCTGAGGATCTTCGTTTCTTCCATGAAAGGTTTTCTTCATCGACGTCTAAAACAAAATAAGAAAGCGATTAGATAAAGGTATGAAATTAATCATCCATGATTTATGCAGATCGAAATCTTGGTACACGCATTAATTAAACCGGGAATAACTCTAATGTGCAAATAATAGCATCCTCTCCAGTTCTCTTTAAAAATTAATCATTCCCAAGGGTGCCATTATCACGACACCACAATCACTGAGTAATTCAGTAAACTTCTGTTTAAATTAACACTTTCTCCTCCATTTTGATACAAATTCAGTAACATATCACAGTTTTGATAATTTGAAAAATATATAAACAGGGGGGCTTACACTTCAAAGAATCTTTAAATGAATTCCACGTTCGCTACAGTAGCAATGTACTTCTATGAATAAATTATCCGACAATATATTATAAGATAAATTATTCCGATAAGCCGATCGGACACAACATTACGCAAACTTCTGTTATTCAACGGAGCAAGCAGCTCTCGATTCACACGCGTTCGACGGCGATCGTCGTTCCGACGAGGCTCGGCAGCGTCTGCGACGATTAAATACACGGGGGGCTCCTTATCCGACGAGCCACTTGAATTCGCTCTTCGTTTCTTCGTTTTGTCTGTTCGTTAGTGGCCACTCGCTCTATCCGTATCTTCCTCCGATTTTCTTGCCTTTGATCTCTGCACGTGGAAAAAACGGGACGACAATCCTTTTCTCCCGCCCGAAGAAAGATGGTCCCTTTCCCGTCCAAGAAGCTAACGAAGAACTTCTTGCGACGACGCTGTGTGGGAACTATCGACGCCCTGTGAACTTCGACCTTGCTTATTGAAAGTAATTGATTTTTACCGCTTTCTTAAGAATATCGGGCTTTCTTGACACTAGCCTCCTTATCTCGCAAAGGCTTTCTTCACCTCCACGAAAAAAAATCTCCCTATCGAACACGCGTTTCGAAACCATTGATGTTTCAATTAGAGGAATTCGTGGGTTAGTATCTCACTGTCGACTTATCGTTTCGATTAGTGACGTTGCGTGCATTGTCCGTTGCATTTCTTCTTTTATGCATCGTTGAGCATTCGGCGGAGCAGAAATTGAATTAATCCAATCGCGATATGTAGTCTGTGACTTCGCCATTAAATGTAGTAAATCTCCACAGTTAACAGTGCACAGTCCTACGCGCTTTCTTCAATTAGATAGCAATGAAGTTACTCGATAACATTTCCTTCCACCACTTCCCCTATCTGACATATAAATCCCCCTTCTCTTCTCTCTATTCTCCCTTTACCCCCCTTAAGTCATCAAGCTTCTGCATAATAGACCACCGCGAACAATCTTAAGAAAACTTGCCACCTGAAGCTCCTCTCTTCTTCTCTATTTTTCTTCCTTGTACCAATATCGTGTCAGACTTCCACGACTCTATTAACAAATACCTCGGAGGAGAGTACTTCATTTCCCACTCGATCACTGTGCAATGCCTCGCGAATAACCAACGCGAGTCTTTCCTACGGTATCTCCGATATTGCTTCGAAAAACTTGCGCCTCTAACACTCTGGCCCTCGAGTCTCTTCCACCGCGTTTCTTCTGACACTCTCGAGGAAGTCCGACGCGGGGCAAGAACTGTCCGCGGACTCTTCTGGCCTGGCTAGCGCGCAACGAGCGCTCTTCAGGGACTGACGGCCTCCGACGATGTATAACTCCCCTTTTGCGACGAGCACACGAGGCCTCCTTATCTGCCACTTCTTTGATTTAACTCTCTCGCTCGCTCCGCCGTCCTCTGCCCCTTTTTTTTTTTCTGCTGTTTCGTACACCGCCACCCGCCGTTTGATCTGGTTTGCTCAAGCACCACTGCCGCCGTGGAATCGTAATTAATTAATCTCTTCGGAGATGATTGTTAGGCTGACGAGTATCGTTCGAGTGCTGTCGAGTGAAATGATAGCCTGTTGGTGCCTGCAGCGCGGTGAGAATTTTCAGGTCCTTTGATAGCTTCCTGCCTCTCATTAGTGCCCCGTTTGTCTCGCGCATTTATTTCTTACTCTCCTTGGACAACATTGAAAGCATTGATAAAGTACGGCCCGCAGCTTGTTTCTGTGGTTTATGCAGGGGAGTAGGAAGTTGTAGTAAATGTAATAGGTAGTTGGTAAGGTTCAGTTTCTATGGAAATTTAATTTGTTGTTAGAAGAATACGTGATTAATTTTTTTTAAAGTGTGTTGTTGTTTGAAGGTTGATTCATACAGTGGAAATAATTATCTTGTGATTCATGATTCCAGTTCGCTAAAAATCGACACATTGACAGATAAAAACCCCTCCTATGTTGATTTTAGAGATTCTGGAGATAATTTATTTGGCAAGAAATAATCGGAGTGGTTCTTTATATTTATACAGTTTTAGCAGAATAAACAAGTACCTGAAGTATCGATCATAAATCTTCAACAATATTTCTCGGGGTATTCACATATTCTTCAATTTAAAAAACAAAATAATGTTCCTAATTTCTGCGCAAACATCGTCACTGCAATTTTCAAAGAAACCACTGACACCACTAGCACATCATTTTGTATTTTGAACGATGTAACATGTTGCACTGGAATCTATCGTTCACCTCTTCAGAAGTCACGCTATGACCTCTCGCTGTTGATGGAGAGTATCGATTCGATACTCAGTACTTAGGCTCGGGAAGAATTGTAAAAACTTCCTTCCACCGATTCTTCATAAATTATTGCTTTCAAATTTCAACGTTTCACTAGAATGTTTCTGCTGAGGATTTCTTATAAAATGCAGAATGCAGCTCGACCTCACCTTTCCGCTCGGTTCGTTCCCCGCGGCGCGCACTTCTCATACTGACGGCTGCTCTTCACGGTTTGGTGGTGGAGACCATGCTGAAAATGGTCGAAGGCCCGGTGGTGGAAACACCGTTGGCACGCGCTCGAATTAACACTGTCAACAGGGTGCAATAGGGTAGCGCAAATATCGATACGTTCGAACGTTTCCATCGTGCTATGGTCTATTAACTCTTCGATTAGGTAGGGTGTGCAATTATTAGAGTACTTGAGTCATTTCTGATATTAACGTTCCTTATGCTATAAGTAACACAATATTAGCTTTAATTTCTATTTTGTAAATTAATAGGGATTAATATTTTGTGTTTATTTCACGGTACCATTAGGGATTATTTTTTTATTTTATAAATCAGTTGGGTAACACAATATTAGCTTTAATTTTTATTTTGTAAATCGGTTGAAAATTCACATTTAATATTTCTTTCACAACACGATTAGGGATTCATATTTTATTTTATAAATCAGTTGGATAACACAATATTAACTTACATTTTTATTTTGTAAATTAATTAGGAATTCATGTGTAATATTTCTTTCACAATACGATTACCTAGGTATTCATTTTTTATTTTATAAATCAGTTGGATAACACAATATTAATTTTCATTTTTATTTTTTAAATTAATTAGAAATTCATATTTATTATTTATTTCACAGTGCGATTAGGGATTCATTTCTTATTTTATAAATTAGCTGGATAATTGATTTTAATTTCATTTTATAAAGCAGTTAGGAAAAAGTTTATTTTGATTTGAAAACTTGCTTTGCATAAACAATATTGATGCTACTAATAATGGTAATGAAATGCTGTTGAATTATTTAATAGCAGTAGTTGGAGTCGTATAGTACATTCAGTTATATCAGGACTTTTTCATAAATAATTTCAATGCAAGTCAACCCCCTGTTGATGGTAAATTGAAAAGACAGCCATTGAGTACGACTTTCCGCAGTCTAGGCCAGCTGTCGGTAGACTTTGCACAAAGCCGAAACGAACGGTCCAACAAACAACACTCACCCTCCGCGCCCCTTTCCATCCCTTGGCTACGTTTCACCTGGCTTTCTACCCCGCGATTAAAAGTAATCTCGAGGTATGAACGTTGGGACCAGACCTCGAGACAGAGAATTTTTCTCTCACAGAAACCGAAGGAGATATCTCCATTTCCTTCCGTTATTTCTTCTTGCAACTTTTGTTTGCCTTGAATTACAGGTTCTTCCAAAACCGCGTGGTAAAACTCGACGGGGGTCATTCTTCTTGACGAAGTAAATATACCATTTCACTTTCAAATGCACCTGTCAATTTCGAAAGGTGAATGAACCCATGTTCTTCCCGCGCAGCAGTAGAATTTTGCACCATTAAATATCTAATTTGTTATTACTTCAAAATTACGATGAAATGCCTTCTTAGAAATATTTTTCTGCATACTGTTCTTACTCTTATTCTTCCATCCCTTCCACTACTCCAATCTTGTTTCACATTCGCGTAAAATATTTTTCCGGTTGGAATCTCGAATTTATTCCCAAAGAGTATCACAAAAACACGCAAGGAAAACCTTGACAAAACGCTCGAATACCTAGAAAGGGCGTCCAACGGGCTATTTTGCATAAGCAACCCCGATTAGACCGGTTGAAGTAACCTGCCCGAGTGGAGGAACGCACCGTGAGAAGAAAAGTATTCTTTGACCGTTCGCAGGACAACAGAGCTTAAACATTTCCTGGGGCGAAGGGTTCACGTAATCAGACTGTGCACACAGGGGACCTTTTGCCTCGGCCCTTACCTATCGTTACGGCAATATTTCATCTATGTGAAGAAGAATTCATCTCGTTATCTTGGCTGTCCCTTCGAAAACAATTTTCGATTTACACGGGCCCGCGGTAGTTTACGAAGGTGCAGGCCATTCTTGGCATCTGTAAACAGTCGGCCCGTAGCAGTAGGTTTTAAAACATCGTAAACGTCTCTTTACCTACCAAATTTTTCACAACCTCCCAATTCGATTTTTCAAAAAAAAAAAAAAAATGTTTTCAATAGAGAGAATTTTCATTTGAAATATTAAAGGGAAAATGTAATATTACTTTTGAATAGAAGAAGGAAGTATTCTGTATTCAGTTTTACCTTCATTATAAATGGGAAATAGTATTTACATCGTCAGGATAAAATTACAAATTTAGATATAATAGTGTCAAGAGGAGTCTTCTATCGTTCGTATTTATTCCTGATAAGCTATCTAGGGTAGGAGCATAGGAAACAGTCATGCTCTTATAAAAACTCAGTCTAATTAATTTCTAAACTTAACAGCAGGAAATTGATTGTAGCCTGAGAAATACTATAGATTACGATTTACATATCTCTTCTATGTGATATAATTAATATAGAATAGAATATTAATAGCAGACCTCCTGGTGTAATTCAGATACACATGGTAGTTTATTATTTCATCGTTGTTGTCATATTTAATAGAATCATTGCTTCGACTTTGTAGAACCGAATTAGAAGATAGAAAAGATGCTTCACTGCTTCACAGTAATTAGCAATTTCCTCTGCGATAACAATTGTAGTATTACATTTACATTTCAACCGGAAAGGCTAAGATTCTGGCTGTGCAAAAAGCCGATTATTGCTCATAGATAGCCATAATCTTCGGCCAATAAAAACGATCGATGGCAATAAATCTCGGAAGGCAGTTCAGACAACGATAAGGGCCGTGAATTGTGCATTGAAAAACGTACTCTTTGTTGGTGATAAATGACTACGAGGATGAGATACACTGCTCCAGCTTGTACCTCCATTTATATGATCCATTACAATTTTAAAAACGATTGTGATTCGCAAACGGAGCGCTAAAAACACCAGAAACATTCAATACAATAGATCATATTTGAAACGTGGTAAAAGAATGGTGAAATTTAAGTGGAGATTAATTGATTAGAAAAAGAAAATGAGTGGATTTAAAAGGAGCAATTTCGATTTTTAGAGGATTCTTTTTAAAAGATGTCTGTCTATCTAATGAGGACTGTACTTATTCCTATCATTTTAAGTTATTTTTCAAATTTGGGCCCTCTACTTTCTCCGGACCCCTTGCAAATTTTAATTTACATTTATCTAGATTTTTGGTTTTACCAAAGTCCTCTTACAGTCACCCTTTCATTCGTTCAAGTTTCTAATCCTAATGGCAGAGTGGAAGGTTGGACAACCACTGCTGTGTGTTCTGAATGAACTCATTATGCATAGACCCGGGAGCCCATACACCATTTCGATTCAACAGTGCTGTCTATTCACGAAATCCTACGGTGTCTGAACTCGATTTTAAAAGCCAAAAGGGCACGACTTAAGGGCGAGGCGCGTATAATAATAAATAAAAAAGTTCCATATGTAAGAGCAGGGATCTTCAACTGCGATGCTGTTCGAAAGCAATTACTTCCTCCACCTATACAAGGAAAGCAAACTTTTCCCTTTTCAATTTCATTTTCAACTTAACACACTTGATTTCTCCATAGACCTGATTACACTCTTTCCTAGTCAAATATACTTCATCTTCCTCTTGCTAAATTTTAAAAGCACTAAAAGTAACCAGCATAATAATAATAATAATACGTCTTTAATAATTAGGCTGACCCCCTTATGCAATAACTAAAAATAACTGAACTTCGTTTCAAAAAAGTTCTCTGCAAAAACATTTCGCGACTTCTTAAAGCATCATCAATATTTCGCTATCATGAAAAAAATAAATAAATCAATAAGTATTACATTCTTTGAAGTCTCTTTCTTTTTGCAATATCACGACCAACTTTGCTGTATTATTATTCCCTACGTATTATTATTCGCATATTATTATTCGCATAACTGACCTGATAATATATCGGGGGTGGTTGTCGCTATTTACGTGCACAGGTACGGCACAGGTACGTACTCATAACAAAAGTAGTTAGAAGCTCATAACAAAAAGAAACTCTTTGTTTGTTTTTGAAATCGCAATTACCGTTTGTCGTAGGCTCTCTATAAAATTATTAGACTTATTTATAGATTAATCGGTTTGACGGTCCCTGTTCGATTTGCCACGGTTGCTGGTTCAGGAAGTTTGGATACTGACTGGACACGTTGTCAAGATACATATTTGACAAGGGCTCACAGAATGGAGGGGCGCACGTGTAGATAGAAACCAGACTCTACGATAATAAACTATAAATACTATTTTTATAAAGGAGCCGTGTTACAGGAGATGTTTCCACTGAAACTAAATAAGCCTCGGCTGAGAAACTTCTTGCTTAAAGCAACGCGCTTTTTAATGAATGTAAAATACTGAATAGTGCCATCTTTTTTTGGTACCAAACAAGATACTTTCATTTGCGAAAGTGGACTTTTGTAGTGGAAAAATATTTTTTTATTTTTCCATTATTTCAGGAGAATAGATTTGTAATTTATACAAAATTTTGATTATTATTGGCTTTCTGTGGCAGATTATGTTTGAAATAAAAGTGCACTGCGTAGAATTGTTCGCCGAAATTTAGGAGAATATTTTATTTTAACTTCCACAGAATATAAAATATTATACTGCTGTGCTACAAATTTTCGACACAAGTTTTTGATTTTTAAAGTGTATGAAATTGAAGCTAAACGCAGGGAAAAATATTTACTATGGAAATCCGTTCCTAGTACATTTCACAAGTATTTTATCGCTTACCGTATTTCCGGCGGGTTCTTCCCGTCTTTTAACCAACGATAAAACGAGCACGCTAAGGAAATACTCTTATCATACTCAAACTCATAGAGTGTGATTTTTTCTATCATCGAAAAATTATCGTTTTGCGTTGGATAAGATTCTCTTTCACACAATTTTTTCAGCGGAGTTTCAATTTCTGCTCCAATATTACTGCGACTAATATTATGACTGACAATAATCTTAAAACTCAAAATTAATTTGATGATACTTTTTTATGAATATTACATTATGCCAGAATCATTAGTTTGAAAAATAATATTGTGTCTCATCCACACCACAAAATAAAAAGTATCACTGAACATATATTTATTTCTTGTTCGCTATAAAATTCTGTAAAAGAATACCAATTTATGAAATTCACAAATATCAAGAACAATTCAAGTCATTCGAGATCATTTTTTAATTTATTTCACGATTCAAGTGGGATCGTAAGATATAATTACCTGATTATTAGTTTCTTCTAAATTTTATTTATTTCTTTATTATATAATTCTCTATCGTCGTACAAACATAACTATTTCTTAAATATAATTAAAAATCGTTTTGGTTTAATTAATAGCGTCGTTCCATTCTTCGCCCGTAATAAAGGCTGGTGATTGATAATGGGTCAGCGCTAACAATATCAATGCGTCGATTATGACTCTAAAATATCGATTTATAAATAACTACAATCCTCCTTTATCAAAAAATTCTCTTTTTTCGCGTTTCCAACAACTTGTTTTTCTTGCTACCAATCTCTAGACTTCTTCACTCTCAAAATTATGTACTTTTTTATTACAAAATATCTTAGAGTCTACATAAATTTTTCTTGCTGAAATGATCGTATAAGAAATGTTAAATTAATCTGTGCACATGTACAATTCTTTACACCTGTACGTGTATAATTAAAGATATATAAAGTTCATATTAAAAACATTTTTGTTGAACAATATGACGTGTAAATTTCCTTCGAGTTCTCAGTGATAGACTTTCTTACCACCTCATAGAAATAGATATATATTTTTGGTCTTCGCCATTCGACATTCGTGTAAAATGTAATTATTAAAAAACGCGTGTAAGCAGGAAAAATGCAATTCATGATTTACTGGTATATTTACACAGACTACTATAGATAAAAATTCTATGTCTAACTATTGCACCGTGTTCAGCAAAATCCTATTTATATTCGAAACGCAAGTATATCGCATAAGTACAAAAACTTATTCTGTGACGTGTGTATGGTCGAATCTATCTGTGCGTCTTAAATCTGCACTACAACTAGTTCAGTCATTTTCTTTGAGTAATATTCGGTTGTTTTCACTGTTAAATTGGACGAAAATCCTTCCTTAATCATGTAAATTGTTGACTCGTGATCAAATTAGACTGTCGAGTACTTGAAGACTCTTTCAAATCGAACTTTCGAAATTGAACTAATTATCATTACTGTAAGTAAATAGTAACTCGTTACTGGGAAGAGATAGGTAATCACATGTTTGAGTTTAAATCATTAGGCTACCAATTCAATATTTTATTGGAATTGGTATTCCAGCTCTGACTATCAGCAACTGATTGTAGATATTCTAAAGACTGTCATGATGAGAGTTGGTAAAATTTTCAATGACGTCCTATTAAAGTTGTCTCTTGAATTAAACGACATGTAGTACTCGAGATGGAAAGGCATTCATGTTCTAGCTTTGACCACACATCTCTGACTCATCAGATCAATGATACTCTCCGCATACTTCTCCCTGACTTCCCCAGAAAGAGGTTCTCAAAGTAAGAATCGCAGTCGCGAATTCTTGCTTCTGCCATGGTATAAAAATATTCGAAAGCTTTCTCTTATAAATTCTAACAAGTATCAACGTCTCAGCTATCTGTATCATTAAACAATTGCGAATGAACGTGCATGTTAAATTCTATGCATTTCTCAGTTCGTCTTATAAGGCTTGGTCCTTTGTAATAAATGCAGAAATGAATGTTTATTAAAAATGGTCCACTAGACCTTCAAAATATATATAAACACGTGTAGGCACATGATACGTCTCTAAAAATTAAATGGCCCCTTCATTAACAACTATGGCACTGAAAAATAAGATGGTTTCCTGAATAATGTGATAAAATTCGATAAATATTTACGAGTTTTAAACATCTCGTTGAAGTACCATTACAATGGAAATCACTTTCTAAACATTCATAAAAATGAATTCAAGTGCGATAATATTCATCGATATTTACAGTTGAAGAAAAAAATATTCCAGCTTGTGGGCCTTTTAAACCACAGAACCACCGGATACATTAGATAAGCACTTGGAGAGCAAAGGATTAATAGAAGAAGAAAATGTTGCTCTGAGTATAAAACCGATACAGGATAAACGGTCCATGGAAAAAGAGCACCGTGTCAAACTGAATGTCGTAAAGAACGATCTCGAGAACTTTGACCAACGATTACCTCAGGCTTTCAAGAGGTGCACTGTCTGTACTGCTGCGCCTTCTGCGCGATCTCCCCCAGGTGCTTCTCCATCTCAACTGTCAGAGAGTCGACCTCGGTCATCAGGTCGAACAGCATCTTCTCGTTGTCCTTGTAGACGCTCTCCATGCCGTCGAGGTCCTTGAATTTAGTCGACGTGTCAGCCGTCAGCTCGGACGCCCTCTGCAGAAGTTTCTTCGCCTTCTGGATATTACCCTTGCTCTTGTTCACCCTCAAGTCCAGCGACTCGTCCACTCGCCTGTACTCCTCGGCAAGTTTCTTCGTCTTCGAGTCGACGTTCTGCGCTTCGTCGGCTACCTTGCGAGCTTGCACATCGATTTCCTGCTCCAGAACAAACCTGTTCCTCAGCGACTGCGACTGCAACTGCTTGAGACGAACGTCCAAGGCGTCCACGGTTTCTGTGGTGCTGTTTGCCTGCATCTGAGCCCCTCTGGTCACCTCTGCGATCTCCTCCAGGTCCTTCTCCGACCTCTTGACGTCACGTTCCGCCTGGTCGATCGCCGACTGCGCCAAATTCTGAGCCTTCTGAGCGTCGCTCAAGAGGACCACCACTTTGTTGGCCAAAGTCTGCTCATCGATTGCGTCTTCCTTTACCTTGTTCGCTCTGTCCTTCAGCTCCTCGGCCAGGCGAAGATCGTCCTTGGTGTCTGCGAGGATCTTCTCCGAATCGGTCAAAGAGCCCACGATGCTCTTTATACGATCAGCTAATTGCGTGATCTCGTCAGGCTTCAGCTGGATGTTCTTAGCGAGCACCCCTTGCGCCAGGTCCCTGACCATGGCTGGAGTCGGTTGATCCTCGTCCAACGTGTTTCGAATACGCTTGTTTATGTCGGAGAGATCCTTCGTCACGTCGTCAGACAGGTTTCGAGCTTTCCAGGCGAAATTGAACGCATCCTGGGCGTTGGACCGTGCTGCTGTTGCGTCCCTTCTCACTTGGATCATCTGAAAACAGAAAACAGAAAATGGGTCACTGGGAATTAACATTAATTTGGTAATCCGGTAACTTTATCAATTTCACTCCTCTGGTATTGATGAATACCGTTCGTTAAAGTAATTTTCTACCATTACCACTCATTTACGAGGGAAGTTCGGTTGTCCGAAAAAAAATTTGAAACTGTACAGGTTTGTGGAGGACCTTAACAGAAGTATCAGGCAATTTTTCGATTGTTCGTAGTTTCGGTTCTTCAGGGTGAAAACGCCCCTTAAAGGTTTAAGGTAATGAGTGAAAACACCCCCTTAAATGTGTGATTTCCTACTTTCTTGTATATCTCAAAAACTATAGTGGATATAAAAAAATTATTACAATGAAAACTTAACGGCTTTTTATGCTCTATAAAACTGTGCAATCGAATTGTTTAAAATTTGTCGTTTGAATAAAAAATCGTTCCCCATTATACTAACTTGAAACAATTCGATTGTATAGTGATATAGAGCATAAAAAGTCATTAAGTTTTCATTCTAATCATTTTTTATATCTACTATACTTTCTAAGATATACAGGAAAGTAAGTAGGAAGTCACACATTAACCTTTAAGGGGTGTTTTCACCCTAAAGAAAAATTGCCTAATACTTCTATTGAGGTCCTCTACAAACAAACAGAATTTCAAAAAAATCGGAGTGTTCGGGTAACCGAACTTCCTTTGTTACAACAAACGAAATGCTATTCTACGATTTTTGAAGGCTAATAGTGCCACTGAAGCACAACTTTGTGGAAGAATAGGCCATTTATCAGCCCTCTTACAAGCGCTGGAAATTAGATCTGCAACTTGTAGAAAGCACCCCTGGAACTTACATTGCGCAACAGCTGTTCAGCCTCGTCCTTGTGGGTCTTGATCTTAGTAGCCTGCTTCTTAGCCACGTCCAGGGCTTGATTGGCCTTGGAAACAGCACCCGCGTCGCAGGACAATCCTCCACAAAATCCGCAGCCAGCTCCGCCGCACACGCTGCTGCAATCCGTCACATTGTCCCCGCACATATCGAGGTTCAGTCCAGGCATGATCCCGTTGAACGTCTTTAGTTTCTCGTTTATCTTGCCCAGGGACTCCCGGTTCCTTTCCTGGGCGTCGTCCACGAAGCCGCGATTCTTGGCCAGCAGACTTTCCGTGTGCTTAGCGAACCTCTCCGCGTCCGCAAGTACGTTGCTGGTGTCGTTAGCCATTTTCTCCGCCTGCCTCGACTGCTCCGCCATCTGCTGCGTCACGTTGAGGGCGCCCTGCACGTTCTCCTCCTGCAGCCTGGTCGCGTTCTCTTTGAGGTCTGCAGCAGTCTGGTGCAAGTTATTCGTCCTGTTCTTGAGATTCTTGAGCGCGGCGTCGCCCAGATTCACCCTCTGGCTGACGTTCTCCAGAAGATTGTTCACTTCGTCCAATTGCTTCGTGGACGCGGACACGTTCCTGTCCAGCTCGATGGCCAGGTCATTCAGCTCGTCCAAGTCCTGGCTTCTGATAGAGGCGTTGCTGATCAACGCTTTTACCTGGTCCAGCGACTTCACCATGTCGTCGAACTCTTGACTGTAAACGCCTGTTGTTCCGACTTTCTGGATCCTTGACGCCTCCTCGATCACCAGGTTCGTTTTGTTTCTCAAGCCGGTTAGAGTGAGATCCCAGTTGTCGAAACACTCCCCGCAGGGGCTGCACTGAGGAGCGCTCCCGTAGAAGCCGCGATAACACTGGTCACATTTCTCGCCGCCGATTCCCTTTCTGCAGAGGCACATGCCGGTGTCCCTGTCGCACTGCTGGCTGGAGGAACCGATCAGGTCGCACTCGCAAGCGTGGCATTCGATGTTTGGATTGCCCCAGTAGTTGGTCTGACACTCGTTGCACTGCCTTCCGCCGAAACCTGGCTTGCATTCGCAAGTTCCGTCGAATGGATTGCATCTGTTTAAAAAAAGACAGATAAGAATCTCTTGAAATCAGAACATACAAGTGAAGGCAACTCAAAAATTAAAAAAAAAATTAAGACTTCGCAGAAACGTAGTTCAAGTGTTGCTAACAACGTAACCACTATTTTCCGACCTGTTCTAGTGCATGTAACCCCTTCACCAGGTAACCAACGGTGTGGAGTAAAAAGTCCTGTACGAACCTGTCAGAGACGCTTCCAACCGCGTCACACTCGCAAGGATCGCAACCCTGCCCACTGGCGATCCTCCAATGATTCTCCTCGCAGGAGTCGCAGAGTTGGCCGATAACGTGGGGCAGGCAAGGGCACTGTCCACTTCGATGGTTGCAAGGGCCAGCCTCGCTGTCAGTTCCCAGAGGGTCGCACTGGCACTCCTCACATTTCTGTTCCAGCGCGTTTCCGTGGAAGCCTGCCTTGCAGACCTGACAGTTCGCTCCGTCGGTGTTGTAGAGACACTGCAGGCAACGGCCCGTCTGTGGATTGCAGTTCCCAGGTCGATGAAGGTCTGTGTTGTTGTTGCAGTTACAAGGCTCGCAGCTGCCACCAGGAACTTCCGGATTGCCGAAGTAATTTTCTGAGCAGCTCTCGCAACGTGGGCCTGTGTAGCCCTCGTAGCATTCGCAGATCACGTCGTGGGTGACGGAGTCCAGAGAGCAACTGTCCGCGTATGAATGACCAGAATCCAAGGTTCCTGTGGATTAAGCAAGGACTTATAATCGAGCATCGCTTGGAGGTTGAAAGAGAATGCTTTTGTTGGATAATAAGGGTTTTGTTATTCCTGAGTTAATAAAAGAACGAAGCTGCGATGATGAAGGAACGTTGAATTTATACTCCAGGGGAACTCGATTCACACCCAGAAGACTCCACTATACTGCTTGCACCCCGGATCCCAATTAGCCTTCTACTAAACCATCCTCGACGTACCTGGACACGGACACGCTCTGCAAGGAATATCCACACCGATCCTGGGATCGCCATAATAGGTCTCGACGCATCGGTCACAGTTGTGCCCGGTTGTGGAGTCGCGGCAATTGATGCAGGCGCCGTTCTTCGGGTCGCAGGTCTCGGCGTGACCGTTGCACTCGCATCGCTGGCAGTGCGGGAAATTCCAGAAGCCAGGCTCACACTGGCCGCAGGTTCTACCGTAGGTGTTGGGACGGCACTTGCACCGACCAGTCTCCACGTCGCAGAAATTGTCCAGGGCACCGACGCCGTCGCAATCGCAAGAAATGCAACCCTCTGGCCCGAAGCCGTAGGTGCCGGGCGCGCAACGATCGCATCGCCTCCCAACGACATTAGGCTTGCACAGGCATACGCCACCATAGTTCTCGCAGAGCAAGCTGTGTGACCCCGTTGGATTGCACTCGCAAGCTGAAACAAGGTTGAGTAAGAGCGAGTTTCTTTCTTTTTGGATTGCAGAAAATGTGATCTAGTGGAGGTACCTATAATAAAATTTAGGGAGTTGTACACTGCCGTTTATAAGTATTAAGGCAACACCTACTCTGTAATAATTGTGAAAAAGATTGGAAATTTATTGAAGAACTCTAACAACGTTTACTTTATTTGCTATTGTAACCACTTGTACGGAAATTGGGCCATTTTGATCAAAATCAAGTCACAGATCCTCATTCCTCCTTTAATATTGTATTATTTGGAATGTATAACTCCTTCATATCTTTAAATAACTAATAATCGTAAATAATAAATAATAATAATAATTTCTTTATTAATTTTTTATTTTTAATTCTTTTTATTGTAGAAATTTGATAAGTTCTTAAAATATTAAACCGTAATAGTTAAATGAACTGAGTTTTATTTTTATATGCTCGTGTCTTGTAAATATATGATACTGGGTGAATTTGACCCAAATTTACTTATCCGAGTAATTTTATTACAAATTCCGTATAGATGCAAGTAGTCAGAAGTTTTCGAATGCACTTTACTTTAATTCGTTTTTTAGAGATGATAAGATTATTACTCACAATGTGCGCCGTCGTAAACGAAGTATCCGATACTGTTCTGGTACTTTTTGCAAACGTCGGGGACATTTGTCCATACAGTGGCGATGTCATTGAAGAATTCACTACAGTGGTATTGCTCGTATTCCTGACGACGTAGCTCGCCAATACTGGATGCTTTGAAGAAGGGAATCGCGTCTATCCTCGGTTTTAGAACGATCTAAATGGACAACAGAAATTATATTACAAATGGTACATGCATAACTTTCAATCTAGCGAAAAATATAATCTAATTCTATAGAAATAATTCCGCCTTTGAACTATAACGATTCTCCACGTGGAAAAATAATTATCTAATACACGAACCATAAGTGTAATACATTAAGATTACAAAAGTTATTTATAAATTTATTTTCGACCGTAATAATTAAAATATATGATTTCGGCGCACTAGTTCGGTCCATTAAGATTACACTAAAGAAAAGAAAAGCGAAATGTCCCTCACCGAGTCGACCAAAATGGATGCTGAGGGTGTATCCACTTGGCTGTTGAATTTACGGAACTGCAACAGGAGATTGTATCGTTTCCCTGCCTCCAAGCAAACGGAAGGCTGAGCGACGATGCTCCTAGATCGCACAGGAAGCTGCGCCCATAATTGATCGTAATCTGGGTTCCAATCAGCACAGATACTATTGGGATCCACCGGGCCGTCTCTCTCGATGATTATTCGGACATCTTCCCAGACGCCAGGCTGCACTGGCTCGTAACGTATCACCACGTCGTACCACAAAGTTTTACGTATGTCGTCGATAGTGAAGTTCAACATTGAACCCTCCAGGGCCTTCATGAATCCTGTCCCAGTCCAGGTGCTGTTCCTTCCGTCGCGGTTAGGCTCTCTGATCACCACTTGGCAGTTCTGGAAGAGTAGTTAGTGGAGGAATATAGATTCCACAGACTTTTATGTAGGACTATTTGTTATTTAAATTACTTGAAACTACATGACAGTGTTAGCGTTTATACGATCCTTGCGAGTATGCCTTATTATTTACTTTGCTTATTATCTGTGCGTAGCGAAACGATACAAATACTATACTGCCCTCCTTAATTAAAATGTCCTATCTAGCATTTTCCAATTTTTCAAGAGAAGTAATATTTGAAGTCCCACGCGTCTTTTACCTTGTAAGTAAAGTTATAAAACACTAACAAGGAGAGTTTCCCAGGTGGCTGCCTGCGATTGCTTTGATTTTTGGATATGTTTTAGACGACCGAAAAATAAGAAACAGGTGTCTTTTTATTTTTGCCTATTTGCATGTTTAAGAGGTGAAACCACCTCTCAAATATCATAAGAATTTCAAAAACCAAAGCAATCGGAGACGAACACCGGAAAATCTTATAACTTCGAGGGGTGGTTTCACCCCCTAAACATGAAAACGGGCCGCTATAAAAAACACGTATATCTTATTTTTCGGCACTATAAAACATATCCAAAAATCAAAGCAATCGAAATAACCTGGGAAACTCTTCTTGCAAATGCTTCGTAGAAATCTAGAAAAAGTTTGATTGGTAAAATGGAAAAACTTCAGTTTTCTCGGAAGTTTCGAAATGTTAGATAGGACATTTTAAATAAGGAGGGCAGTGTATCAGGTGTCAGCAGGGCTTAAGATCCATTCTAGGGTAAATTGCATTAAATTCTCATTTTAATTAATGGATTTTGAATATAGGGGAATAGTAGGACACGGTAGCGTCCAATATACCACTTCCCCCACCCCTGATGCAAACTTATTCGAAATCGAAGCGAAGAACTTCAAAATGCCCCTGTATTACGTGACACCGGGGTTTGTCGTTTTTTAAAAACCGTTATTCTTTTTTGATAAATTTGTAAAATTAGAAAACCCGGTTTCTAAATTTAAAAAACTAGTTTCAGATATGTACTAGAATTAATATGTGAAAATGAATTAATTATTAAATTACAAACATTAACATTTTGACTTGAAATCGCCTCGGACACAAGCGTATTATAGCAAAAGTTTACTGTACTAATCTTCGTGCGTTCATATTTCTTGAAGAAAAATACTAAATGAACTAAAGATTTATAATTTATATTTTGTACGAATTTTAGTTATTTTAGTTTGTTTTTATTTGGTTTTGTATAGATACGGTACCTGTATTCTATTTTGTTATATTTTTGTAATTCCGTAAATATTAAATAAACTGAAAAACTTTAAGACAAGTATAAATATTTCTTTACTGTTTTAATTGTATTTGTTTTTTTTACAAAATTCGAAAACAGGTTTTTTGAAATACTGAAATTCGAAGACCGGTTTTTTCAAAAAGTCGGTATTTGTATAAACCCTACTTGACACTGCAAAATGGTTGAAAACACAAAACTTGGAGGTTTAACCAAATTGAAATAAATTGGAAGTAGTAAAGAAACAGAATTACATTGGTAGCTCTCGATAACTCGCCCTCGTAGATCAGAAAGTCCACAGACCCAGTGTAATAACTCTGCTCAGGCTGATTACATGTTCTGCCACTGATATGGGGTCTGCAGCGACATTGGCCAGTTACAACGTCACAGGAGTTTTCGTATGAACCACCAGGATCACAGTCGCAAGGTTTGCAGCCATCTGGATCCTCCGACAGGCCCCAATATTCCGGAAGGCACTGATTGCAGTCGCGAGCAGTGACGAATCGCTTGCAAGTGCACTCGCCAGTCGCCATGTTACATCCACGGTTGTCAATAGTGCCCAAGGTGTTACAGGTGCAAGCTAAACGAATCGTTCTTCTTTATTTTCCTCGAAGAGAAACTGCTCCATAGCTAACAACTAATATTCACGAGCTCGAAAAGCCATTTCATAATGTGGAATAATTTAAAACTAGCAGTTTCGTCTTCTATAGATGAAAATTGAGGACCTTGATTCGTAAATGACGAATGAAGAATATCTGTTTCTTCATACAGATTTCAATGTGCAGTTATCCAAATTTTCGTACTGCATGCTTGCAATCATGTGGACATCGTCAATTGTGCACCACAGATTAGAGCAGATTAGAACATGAATAATTAGGAGCATTCGAATATTCGAATCTCAAATTTGAATTCTCTAGTATTTGAATATTCGAATATCCGGATACTTACTTTATTAGTATTCGAATAGTCGAATAATTCGAATAATTTCGAATATGAATAATACGAATAATTCGAATAATTTCGAATATGAATAATACGAATAATTTTGAATATGAATAATTAGGAGTATTCGAATATTCAAATCTCAAATTCGAATTTTCTGGTATTCGAATTTTCGTATACTTATATTATTCGAATATTCGTTACAGACCTACCACAGATGCAATTAGAAATTTCTTACCTTGACACCCCTCGGGGCTCGCAGGATCAAAGTTCCAGAATCCATTTTTGCAACGATCGCAACGACGACTTTCCACGTTCGTTTTGCAGTGACATCGTCCGGATTCGTCTCCACTTAGAGGATCGGTCCTCGAGTCACAGATACCGTCGTCCAAGGAACCACCCAGATCACAGTCGCAAGCTGCATTCGATACAAATATTTAGAATCAATATTGCAAACAGATCGAGTTTACAGATGAAGTACACTAGTGCCTCGACAGAAGAACGGAGAAATATATAATATAATTATATTATATTAAATTCATAATATGAAAACTAGAGGCTGCTGAAAAATTTGTGAGCCCTCCTGCCTCCTTTTGAAATACATGGTTCTTTCCTTAGAACAGTGGTTCCCAACCTATGGGTCGCGACCTTCAAGGGATTCGCGAAGTGTTTTCTAATGCGTCGCCGCGATTATTTTTAGTTGACAATTCTTAGCACTCATTTATTTTAATGCGGTTACATTGTCATGTTCTATTATTAATATTTCTGATATTACTGATATTTCATAAACAAAAATGGAAAAGCTGGTTATCCAGATGCAACGACAATCATCACACTAAATAAGATACTTGAATATATTAAGTATCTTTAAGTATATTTAATATATTAAATATCTTTAAGTATATTTAATATATTTAATATATTAAATAAATTTATTTTTTTTAATATATGTATTAATATAATGAAATATTATTAAGTTAGAATTATATTCTGAAATAGCTATTTTTAATGTGTTTTCTTTACATTATTAAATTTACCTTACCTTATATAGGGGTGGGGGCGGGTTCGCAGGATATTTGAATATTATAAAAGAGTGTTGCAACTCAAAAAGGTTGGGAAACACTGCCTTAGAATATAAAACTGACAGCTACTGCTGTATTGCATAAAAATTCATATACGCGAGTCCACCACCAACGAGGCAAAAAACGATCGGAGTAATAGCTATTTTGTGCCCTACAGATATCTACATATTTCACACAACCGTAGAAATAGACTTGTTCTTTTGAGACCTCGTAATGATGTTGGGCCTAGGGTCTCCAAAACTACCTATAAACGCGGCCCTGAATAAGCGATCTACTTCTCGCAAACCACCCTACATATTACAAGTGACAAAGGAACCGCGACGATATCAGAAGCTGAAACTAACGTAGACATGCTTCAGGATGTGAGATGTCCTTCGAAACGTCGTGATAATAGAACGGTTTGCATTGTTCGCAATTCTGTCCACGTGTGTTGTCCTGGCAATCGTCACAGACTCCGCCAGAGACTCTGCCGGACCTCTCGTAGACCGCCTCGTCGAAGTGACAGGAGGTGGAATGGTTGTTGCAGTTGCAAGGTCTGCAAGCGTTCGTCTGCTTTCCAACAGCTGGCTTCCACGGCAGATCGTTGTAGAAGTCCTGGCATTTCTCGCAGTTGAGGCCTGTCGTGTTGTGGGTGCATTCGCACCTGCCGTGCACCATGTTCTCCTCGTGAGAGACCCCGGGCAGAGGGAGGCACCTGGAAGCGTGGCCGTAGCAAGAGCAGGACCCACGGATCACCATGTTCTGGATAGCGTAGTAGTATTTCTCGCGGATCTCCGCGCGATCGTCCAACAGATCGTCTCCCAAGGTATGCAGTCTGGTCATGTTGATTCGGAGATTGGTGATTTTCAGCAGATTCTGCACCTCCTTTGAGTAGGGGTTGTCGATCTCTAAGTTTCGAGGCAGCACCCTGAAAACAAGGAAGAGAAGACAATGAAAGGGTGTGGCAGAAGTTTGGTAATACCAATACAAATATGGGCAGTCCAATAGAAATAGGGTAGATTAGTATTTTTTATGGGTAAGTTGACGCTGAGCACTTACGGGGGAATCAAGGTTCTTTTGGGGAATTTTTTGTAAGGAAACTATGACATGGAATGTTTTTTAAACTTTCAGGACATATTATTATGTATTTCAAGAAGTGAACAAACATTTTTTTATTTGAAAATACCGCGGTAATTCCAAAATTACCAAAAAACCAATTCACCTCAACCCGCATTCAAAAATACAAAATGAAGTGTTTGAAAAAATAGTTGCGTATTTTACTAAAAACCTACACGTTAATTGTGCAATAAAATGTATTAAATTTAATAATATCATTCCGGACTGAGATCCATCTCTAGCGTAATTTTATTAAAAACACAAAACTATTGATTTTTTGGTTTCAGACCACCACCACGGACCTCAGACTCCACGCAGCTGAACAACTTGGACGCTATGAAACACTTGCGCCATTTGGAATTACCGCGTTATTTTTATATAAAAAAATGTTTGTTCACTTCTTGAAATACATAATAATATAGATTGACAGTTTCAAAAAGATTGCAAGTATAATTTCCTTACAAAAAATTCCCAGAAAGAACCCTGATTTCTGCCGATTACACCAGGTTCCCGGACGTACAATATTAAACAAAAGTATATGAAATTTGAAATACTTGAATATCTACGTCTTACGCATAGTAAATCTAGATGTATGGAACTCGAACGACAATTGGGGACTTATTCTTATTCCTAGAAATGTATTTTTCACTTCACAAATGCTTTTTCAAGCACTATTTGCTAAACTTTTGGCAGTGAAAATGCCCCGAATTCACAATTTTCTCAAGTTATAAATTATTTCTTTAAAATGGTGTAGCGAAAACAATTGAAACTCGGCAGATATTTTCATCTATCCATATACTACGTGTACAAAAAAATGAAAACATTAGTACCATTTCTTCAACATTTTTTCAGCTCCTTCAGTCTCCTTCCATAAGAGTACGCGTAAAATCAGTGAAAATTGAAATCGTTATAACTCAGCAACCGTTTACTGAATTCGTTTAAAAATTTTGGAGCATTTCAGGAAGATTAAAAAGAACAATCTCATAATTTTTCACGAACTTGGTACCATTTTGAAGATAGGTCCGATACATCCTTAAAGGGATTGCTTCCTAAAGTTTTCCAGCTTATTGATATTTCATCCAACAGCTTTAGAGGCAATACCTAAGAGTGACATCGGATATTTCTGCATGCGCAGTGTCAGTTACGCGTTGAAGTTCAGTTACAGTTATAGTAACGTCACATACGCATGCTCGTTCCTTATCACTGTTTATATACCTGAAGATAACGTCGCCTCCTGTTGATGGCGCCACGCCAGAGTACCTCGTCTCGCAGATAACGTCCGTCAGTCTCTGAGGTTGCTCGGTGGAGACTCCAGGGAAGTACTGCTCGCAGTTGTGGGCAAAATATCGATAGACCTGCCAGGACTTCCCAAAATCGTAGGATCTCTCGATCAACATCGCCGCAGGTCGGAAGGTTTTGAAGCGGATGATGATATGGGTGAAGTGGAACTCCGCCTCGAGGTCGAAGCGTATCGTCACGTTCTCCACTCCATTTTCCGCTTGCCACCAAGTCCTGGAGTTTCATACGATGGATTTCTTTGTAAACTATCTTAATTTAGTAAGGGGAGAAAATTCTTGGAGCATAAATTCGATTAATATTTGGGAGAATAGTGGTTTTCGATTTTGTACTGCAAGTTATAGTATAATAATAAAAACTGTATATTCCATTTTGTTTCATATTTAACAGCTGAAGAATTTTATAATTCAAAGGTCACGAATTTTTGTAGGGAAATAATATTTTTGTGAAGAATACAATTGTAAAGAATATCTTCGACAATTTTCGACCTCCAGGGTAGTAAATTATATTCTTCCGTTGGAAAGTTGCTTCTTACCCGCTAACAATATTTTCGATATTGTGTTGCTGCTTCGGCAAGGATGCATCGCAGAAGAAGCACTTTTTCCTGTCCTTCAGATGCGAAACGATGCAGTATCTTTCCGGTCCGTTGATGCCGCAAGTGGAAGAAGCGTCTAATCGACCTTTCCGACCGATCAGCAGATTCCCTGTGGCTGGGTAACAAGAACTCTGTTCGCAGGGGTGCTTTCTCTTCATATGTGGACCTAAGAACCCGAGAAGAGAATTAGAGAACGATTTCCACGAGAGTTAGGTCGAGTTAGCCACGATTGGTTATCTCCGTCCCCTTCGATCGGTTCGAGTCTCCTTACACCACCATCTACAGGGGTAATGTTTGTTATTTACACTGGTAACGATTAACAAAGTCCCCAGAGACCAGAGTTAGTCTTTAAAAACCGTCCACTCGACGCCACCACAACCACAAATTAAACAAGACAAGGGAAGAAATTCGTGTCTCCTCTAGATCATCTTGAATTTTCGTATTAAAGATACAAGATGCTTGTTAAATATTATTATCCTAATTAATTGCAGTACTATTATTATTTTTACATTTGTACACGTTTGATTGTAGAGTGTTTTGTGTACTTTGTAGAATTCTACTCGCGTAGAATTACCACATCGAGTGCGTATGCAGACAGAAAGGGAAGATTAATCCTTAATTGTGCAAGATTATCATGCTGGTTTTAATTGTTGAACAGTATTGCGTATTTGGGTGGATTATTTGTGGAAACCAGCGATAATGGCTACCTCTTGAACTAGGGACGGTCGGCCTTGGCCAATTATGGCGTTCTGCTGTCACCTCCACGGGTGACATATCTCCTCTCTGGATTGATCCTATAACACCCCCTGCTTTTATCTCGGACGCTTATTCGTATCTCGGTCTTACGGAGAAGCTTTTCAAAGAAAAGGCACAGAGTCTGCCACTTTGAAATATTCGTAGGTCAAATGGAGACTAAGATACTTTCAGTGTTTTGGATTTAAGTTTATAGAAAAGTAGTTGTATAGAGTGTTTTCGATCTGGTGGTACGTAAAATCCAAAAGGGTGTGATTCTTCGTCAATAATATGTAGAATAATTTTTTTCCAAACGAAGCTTAATTTTCGAGAAAATCATATACATATTGTTAAATCTTATATATTTATTCTGCAATTTTATTTCATTTTTATGTGAAGAAACATCTCCCTTTCAAGCTGTACCACCAGTTCGGTGATACTCCGATTGATAATACTCTCGAATAATTTTGGAAGTTTGAAAAGAATTGGTTGATCGTTATATTGGTACAATAATTATAAAGCGCCATATTGGCTACTCAGATGTTTTATTATATAAATATATTTTTTTAAAACAGGTAGTACTTTTGAAATCTTGCTAAATTTTTTTAAGATTTTTTTAAGATTATTTTAATTAATGAAGATATATATATATATATATGACTCACCCCTGACTGCAGACATTTCTCTAGTATACTGTGGATCTGCGGCATCTAAAAGAAGGAATATTCTCGTTTAAAAGGACCTTAGCTTTTTAATTTCATTTTAATTTGCAAATTTGGGGCTTCTTCTACAGAATGAAAACTAGAAATTGCGGTTTCCCTGAAGAAACTTTCGACGAATCTAGAATATGTAGTTATCAAGTTGCGTTCTACTACCGGTAGAGGCTATCGCAAGGGACAAGCGGATGTTTATGATGTGGCGTCTCTGGAAATCGTTGTTAAAATGAATGAAATCCCTTAAATCGAGCAAAAATTACAAGACCTCCTTTCTTTCATTTCTGGCCACCCACAATTCTTCTTTATTATTTGCTGCTCGCATATTCTTACGTTATCATTTATCAATATTACAAAACAGTAAGTCACAAACATAAA
Source organism: Andrena bucephala (assembly GCA_947577245.1). Classification (NCBI taxonomy): domain Eukaryota; kingdom Metazoa; phylum Arthropoda; class Insecta; order Hymenoptera; family Andrenidae; genus Andrena; species Andrena bucephala. The sequence continues at coordinate 7,578,746 of OX387719.1, forward strand.
TACTGAATTCTTGAATTCACCACTTGAGCATTTTCACGATATTTTTTTTAGCAAGTTTAATTGTAAAGAATCGTGCTACTTATAATATTCAATGCTTTCAATCTTCGCGCTTCAGATCCCAAAAATATTCAGACTTTAAAAACTGAAACACCTTCAAAACTTATTCGAAACTCGTAAGTATTTTCAGATATTTTCACTTTTGGTATTAAAATAGACCAAAAAATGTATTCAAATAAAAAAAAAGCAATTGTTGCTATTTAGGGCACTTAATGTTCTCCAATATACCTGTTTCGAATTTCTGTGGGGCTCGGATTTTGGGTATGGAAATAATTTCGATAGTTTTTTGCTCAAAGGGGAGACCTAATCGTGAATGGACTTTTAATACGCCTTCTGATCATCGTGTTTTAGATTTCTAGGGCGCTTAGATTTTGGTGACCGAAATAAACTTGAGAAGTTCAGAAGAAAGGCAGGTCGAGAGGTCGAATCTTTATCTAATCGTAATGGATAAAGTGTCTTCACGTAAGGGCGATGAATGGAAAGCACGCTGAGATCATGAATAGATGAATTCCAACTATTTCGTTTTAACAGAATTCTTCTTACATTCAAGATTTCTTTTGCATCCTTTCTGACTAGCACTGAAGCAAATCTAGTGCTTCAAAGAACGAACTGTAAAATTCTTTACTGAACGTTTTAATTGCAACTCATTTATAAACCAATCTTATCGACGACTTCGAGTTTGTGTAAAAAAAAATAGAATACTAACAGCATACGCGTAAGTGATGTAATATTTTTGATAACTGTAAGAAATGCGTTACTAAAGACTACTTACTTGACACAATTGTTAATGCAAATAGCAATGCTGTTAGGACAGCTTGACAGGAATACATTCGAGCCATTTTCTTGCCTCCCCTCTGTCGTTTGAACTTTTTGAACTGAATCTAATCCATGGGCATTATGTTCTATCTGAAAGCAGAAAATATAACAGACCGTGAATTTGTTTTGATTTTAAATTGTCAAAATTGATATTTCTAAGTTGCTTCAAAGTGAAAGCTTCGTGAATATTTTTTTAAAAGGGAACAGAAAAATTCTTAAAGCTTTTATAGAAATTCAGTTTGTTCGACGTTTGATGAATCGCCAAGCTTGTCATTAGAATTCTGAACTTCCTTCAAGCTCAGTGAAGAGACTGCTTTGAACCCTACACATTTTTATATCCCATCATAAATCAACTCGGCATCTGTGGTTTAGTATTTCCTTCGAAGCTCAATGCGTCACCAAATATTTCCCAAGGGAAGCTAACATTTAGGATCATTGGAACCTTGAAACTTTTAAGTTCTCAGAAGAAACTTGTCTTAAGGGGGTAGGTTACCCTCGATAGCCATAAAACAGGCCTTTTTTCAAACGCAAATTGTAAAGTGATAAATAACAGTAGAGAGAACGTTTTCTTCCAGTTTGAATTCTAAATTCTAAATTCTAAATTCTAATTCTAGTTTTATTCTACGAGCTTTAACAGAAAACAAGAAAAGCCTAAATATCAGAAGTAGAATTTCGGGATAAATTCTTAAAAAAAAGATAAAAAATATTTTACATAGAAGAAATCGATAAAATCGTATTTTTCAACATAAAAATTATATTATTCTTTTTCTTCGAAAATCTGCTCCCGACACATCGTAGGGAATGGTTTTCGGTATCTCTCATTAAATTTTCATTCAAATCGTTGGAACTATTTTCGAGATTTTATGTTCAGCATCAAACGGTGCACCGCGTTCACGGCTTTACGTTCTTATTCACAACTTTTATGTACATAGAGATATTTAAACTTTTCTTTTTTGTGTTAAAGCTCATAGAATAACGATTAAAACTTGAAAAAAAAAACGTTCTCTCTACTGTTATTTATCATTTTACAATTTGCATTTGAAAAAAGGTCTGTTTTAGGGCTATCGAGGGTAACCTACCCCCTTAACTCTACGACTTTTCGTCTATCATACTTATGTCAAATTTGTAAATCAGTTTGAAATCTCTGATCGGCTATTTTCTTCCGAGCACAATGAATTTATTTTTCTGCTAACTCAATGAAACTCTAATATTTTCTTCTGAGCTAATTGAATTCTCCAAATTAAATTTTCAATATATAAAGGTGACTTCGTCCATTTTATTTTGTTATTCGCTTTGAAAAGCTTATTTTCAATTCACCGTCATCGATGTTTCGCATATTTAATGAAGTTAGCGTAGGATATATCGAGTACTGGAAATAATCGAGCAAGAAACGAGTGCATCGTGTGTCTACAATGCAACCGAGAATCACCACGCACGCGTTTCGAATCGGCGATGAAGCATTTTCCCTTCGAGGAATGATATCAAGTGCTACTACAGTTCTATCTACGTTTGAGAGGAATGTATGCTCCACCGTTCCAAGCAGATACTTTCGTTCCACATGAAATAACTTGTTAGACCTAACGAACTCCAATTTTGCAAATGTTTATCGCCTAAGGTTCAACGACCGAGCGAAAGCGATTCTTTCATGAATGTAGAACGCCTGATAAATAATCTAGTAAATCCTCGTCTTGCTGAAAAAAAATCGCAATAAATAGTAATCTAATACCACATGCCTCAAAAAAAAAAATACTCTTCCTTTAAAAGAACAAGTCAACGAATTTAAATCTTCCCTTAGTCTTTATTAACTCCTCTTCCTTTAATGACACATGCCTGCCAACGAGCATAAAAAGCACGAGTTATCTTCCATACTAGATAATCAAATACTTATTACACTTTATCTACGTACAATTTAACGTTGGTATCCACAACTGACTTTGTTGATGCTCTATACTTCTTCTAAGGAAGAAACACTTCTACATTTCTTCCCAGAAGAAGATCACAAATTCCCTGACTCTCCTAACTTAAATCAAACGATCTTTTTTAATTAATTACTACTTCAAACTACTACAGCCTACGATATCTTCTAACACAGCATTCCCGCATGGAATACCAAAGCTACAGTGCACATGAATTCTCTCAGCTCCAGTCACGCAGCAGAGCAGACTGCATCGATATCTATCACCAGCTGAAAATCATAAAAGTCACGTCTAACGCCAAGCACGAGCTTCCATACAAATCACCCTTGCATCCCAGAGCCACTTGGGTGCTCCACAATGGAAAAGGAGGCTTTCCCGATCGCTTTTCCATCAGCGTAAGCCCATCATCAGAGTGGTCGATCTCTCAACAGGTAACGATCTCCCGCTTAATGCTGCGTCGCTACTTAATATAAATAAAAAGGAGAGAGAGAGAGAGAGAGAGAGAGAGAGAGAGAGAGAGAGAGAGAGAGAGAGAGTATCAATACCGAAGTGCAGGAAACGTCTTACCTAACTGAGCGCGTGCTCCCACGGGGAAGAGCCTCTCTCGTTTCTCAGACACCGCAGCTCGGCAGACTCCGCTATGGGAGATCCAGCTCGTCGTAGAAGAGATAGATCAACACTGGGCGTAACTGATCGATCACGGGCACTCGATCCCCGCGTACCGCGACGATAACACCGGGTCGATCACAAAGTGATGAACGAAACGAGAGGAGCAAAGCGGTGGACGCCTGGTGACGCGTCTCTCGCACTGTTTCTCGGTTAAGGAGAACCTCCGACAGCAGCCAGTGCCGTACGTACAGTGAGTAAGGTTCCTTTCCTTGCTCGCCGAGAACGCGAGGGTGCTGGTGGAAGCTGGGGGGAAAGGTGAAGTTGTACCGGGAAAGAGTGAGAGAGCGGGGGGAGAGAGAGTGAGAGAATGAGTGGGAGTAGGGGAACGTCGCGGGGGCGTCAGGCAAGAAGACGCTTTTAGGGGATTAGCCGCTTGCAGTTTCGTTATGAATGTTCTTCTTTTTGTCGTTGGTTTGTTTAATGGGTAGATTGAATGTGGGGGAGTGATTGCGGTTGATGGTGAGATTAAGTAGTGGAGATATTTTTTTATTTGTTCCTACGCTGGGTTTCATTTTGGAACACTGTGCGATATTCTTCCTTTTCTCTTTCTTCGTTTCAGTATTTTTTTAACGGGGGGGGGGGGGTGGAAGATCGGTGATTGAAATTGGGAGGAAGATTAGATGGAAATGTTGTATATTTGTACACTAGTTTATATTTTAAAGCAGCTTATTGTGATCTTCTGATTTATTCTGTTCTTAAATTTTTTGGCGTAAAGGGTCAATTATATTTGAAAGATTGAGTATCCCAATAGTTATTTAATAGAAGAATTAAATCTACGGATAATACGAAGATTAGGTGCTTTAAAGCCCGATAGAGTTTAGTTCACTTTCTTTCGGGAAACTTCTTCAGTTTCTCGTGTCTCACTCGATTCTGCTTTAAATATTTAAATTCTCAAACATAGTCGTGCAAATGAAGAACCAGCACGGAGACTCAAGTGTCGCATTGTGCGCTACATAATAAACCACTGTTCGCAAATTTCACACTTCGCGCTGTGTACTCAAACATCCTAGTCCATTAACTTTGAAATAAAATAATATTTAAAAAAACTGTTTAAATTACAAAGCAATTAGACAGAGTTATCAGCGTTGCTTAAGAATAATCGTTCAGTGACAATAAGAATTACACAGTTCGACAAAGTTTGATTTTTTTTTCGAACTTGTAACATTCAATATCCGTTTCTTATAGGTTTTCATGCGCTGAAAACGAATCCGCAACCGTTTGTCGCCATCACCCTCAGTTTTCAGGAAATTCGATTTTGAAGAAATATGCAAATTTTCAACTTTGAACATCCTTTGTGTCGAAACAGTAATAGTTATTTGGTTGCTTGTTCCGTCAAATTATTCTATAAACCCTCCCGAATGCAACGATATAAGTTATTGGTTCATTATGAACATTTAAATATGTTTAAACAGCGATCAAAGAGAAAAGAACACCCGAAGTGCACCCATTTTTGCAGATATCATTAAATTTATTTCCAAAAGTAAGAGGCTAGGAGAAAATCTGACTATTCCACGCGATGCAGCAGACATTTTTCCTGCGGAAAGCATCAACAGAAATGGTAAGTCACGTTTTGTTTTCAATACAGAAACGAAATAGTTTGGCAAAACGTGCGACGTCGACAGTGGTAATCAACGGCGGCGCGCGATCCACTCCCGCTCAGCGTAACACAATCGCTTAACGCGCGTGACTACCACTGTCGGCGCCGCATGTTTTGCCAAATTATTTCGCTTCTGTATTGAAAACAAAGCGTGTCTTACCACTTCTGTTGATGCTTTCCGAGGGAAAAATGTCTGATGCATCGCGTGGAGTAGTCAGATTTTCTCCCAGGTCCTTAGTTTTGGAAATAAATTGAAAGATATGTACTCCGCGACAAAAAAATAGCACACTGTGTAATTTTCTTCATTTTCGCATAAGAAATTGAATAATAACGGTTCTCGTATTACGTATCAGATTCAGTCAGCAATAGATTGCACATGTTCAGGGTAAACACTTCTGTTTTGCCTACTGGCTTAAGGTACAGCTGAAAACGTAAACATTAGTGGTGACCGCTGCGTCAAATTGATAGCACACCTTCAAAGTTTTCCTTCTCCAGTTATTGCTAAGTCGTCAAACTGTTCATACAGGCAAATATTTAATAATCTAGTGAAATTAACAACAATGGGTCGTGGTAAAAGATTGAGCGAGTGTGAAATAGTAACAATTAAAAATTTGCGTAAAGAAAATTGTTCCATTGCTAAGATTGCGAAATTGTTACGTCGTAGTCGTAAAATTATATACAATGTTTTAAGAAATGTAGAGGAATATGGAAAAAAGAAAAGCACAGGACGTCCAAAAGTGACAACCGACCGTCAACGACGTGCTATTTTAAGGGTTGCGTCAAATTCTGTTGCTACTGCAAGAGAAATTGCTGCAGAAGCTGGAGTAAATACTAATGTACGTAATGTACAGCGTATTATAAAACAATGTAAATACATAAAACGCAAAAAACTGATGAGTAAACCACCGCTAACGAAGCGACATAAAGAAGCTCGGTTACAATTTGCTGAAAAATATATTCATTGGAGGAAAAAATGGCGGAGAGTTATTTTTAGTGACGAAAAGAGATTTACGTTAGATGGACCGGATGGATATCGTTGTTATTTCCATGATTTGCGTAAAGAAACACACATTTTAAGTCGTCGACATTCAGGTGGTGGAGGAGTAATGGTGTGGGCTGGAATTGGGTGCTATTGGAACACTGAAATTAAGTTTATAAGTGGAACAATGAAGAGTCCAAATTATATTACTTTAATAGACGAACAGTTGAAGAAACATGCAGTAACGAGTGGGGGCCCTAACTATATTTTCCAACAGGACAATGCAAGTGTTCATACAGCAAAAGCTGTCAAAGAATACTTTCGACAGCAAAATATCAAAATTTTAGAATGGCCAGCCAGGTCGCCGGACTTGAACATTATTGAAAATTGTTGGGCACAATTATCGAGATCAGTATATGCCAAGGGAAAACAATTTCAGACCGTTGAGGAATTAAAAAATTGCATCGAACGAAACTGGATATCATTAAGCCGAAAATTTGTTAAAAAATTATTTAAATCTGTACCAAAGCGTTTAATATCAGTTATACAAGCAAAAGGTGGAGCTACAAAATATTGAAATAATATTTTTCTGTACATATTAAGTATTTTAAGATAAATGTGCTATCTTTTTGACGCGCCGATTTTTCATTATTTTTCAATAAGTTATAAAATAAAATTATTCTTTTGTAATAAATGTATTCAACTACATTGACATAATTTGTTATTCTTATTAAACACTGTAAACGTCAAAAGCAATGCCATATATTGTTCCAAATCTAAAGAAACTTATATTTACATAGTGTGCTATCTTTTTGCCGCGGAGGATTATGCAAAGATAGGTGCATTTCGGGTGTCCTTTTCCCTTTGATCGTTGTTTAAATATATTTAAATCTTCATAATGCAATAATAACTTATATTGTTGCATTCGAGAAGATTCATAGAATAATTTGACGGAACAAGCAACCGAATAACTATTACTGTTTCGCCACAGAGGATATTCGAAGTTGAAAATTTGCATTTTTTTTCAAAATCGAATTTCTCAAACACTGAGGGTGATGGCGACAGACGCTTTGCGGATTCGTTTTCAGCGCACGAAAACCTATAAGAAACGGTTATTGAATATTACAAGTCCAGATGGCTGTCGAACTGTGTTATTTACAATCCAGACTATTCTACAAATTAAGAGATCTTTCTTGAAACATTTACAAGCCAGCACGAGTACGACAGTTTCCAGTACCTTCAGCAGTTGGTTACTGTTACAACCAACACGTGCAGCACACTTGCGTTCGTTTCCTTCGGTTCTCTTCAGCATGGTTTACAGCAGGCACGCCAAACCATTGAGGCTGACCATTACCACGATAGTCAGCCACAATGGAAGGTACTTTCTATGGTGGTGATTCAACGTCGTCCCTTGGGAAAATCTTCCGTGCCCTTTAAATCTAGAAATTCGTTCTTCAAACAGGAAAGTTGGATCCACTGTACAGAAATTAATCGGCGGAACTAGTCATGTTACTTTTCGGTTACTACCACTAATTACAAGAAATTTTGCACATCTCCAAATCTGTAGGAAGAAGAAAATTAAATTTCTTCTTCCTAGAGGAGGTATAATAGAAAAGAAACATAGAGAGTTTTTATAACTCCGATTATTAATAGTGAAGAATTACTAATATAATAAGAAAATAATGTATATTATTAGTATATAATATTATCTAAACATTTGGAAATGTCTATTACATTTTTAAATGTATACCCAGTGTTTCTTCTAATTTAACAAGCGCTAATTTCTATTTATATTCCCGGGGTTAGCGCGAGGAAATGAAGAAAACGAAGTGTATTGCCCTTAAGAAGAGACAGAATTGAATTAGGTCTCGCACACGCGAACTGTGACGAGCAAATGCGATGATCGAAAAGGAAGGAAGAGAAGCGTGGGTGGCGTTATCACTGTAGCGTGTCCCGGTTATGATAGTAGAATACCATCGCCTTTTCATTCTCTTCTTTCCTCTTCTATGGATCTTCCTTTCCGTTTCTCTTCTTCCTATCGACGAGAGAATGTTAAACCGACGCGGATCGACTCTCGATAAATAAAACGTACATTCAGTAGCCATGCTTAACGAGTCTTTAAGCTCGCGAAGGATATTGCAATGAAGTAATGTATTCTTCTTCATTGAACGCCCAAATTAAACATTCTGCCAATAAAATTCTGTTTCAAGTAGAAGAGTTTTTCGATACTCAAAATATTTCAAATAAAAATGAACAAGTAATTTTGTTTCCCTTGAAGTGAATTTGTTAATAGTTACATATACATTTCCAAAGCTGTGAAGTTTATTTATTAGTAATCACTTTTAGAAGGAAAGGTATATAAATATTGGCAAACTATTCTGACTAGAAAGAATAGTTACTGTGCATATTACTTTTCTTTATTAAATCTGCATACCATGAGTTAGTGTGCATCATGAGTTACACTAGTTACCAACCATTGAACTTTTACCAATCTTATTATACAGGATATACAGGTTCAAGATTTGATTTGGGTGGAAAATAGTGCTGTAGATATATTTTGGAATGTGCGTTTTATTATGTGCTAAGTGCGTTTTATTATAATTTTTCAGTAGATTTAATCAGTAAGTCTATGTAAGCAACTGCTATCAGGTCTTCACATTTTATGTTTAACTTATTCATTAAATCCTGGGCAATCTCTTCTCCGGTTCCCAAATCCTGTTTATCAGTCAGAACCACCTAAATCAATGGAATTAATAGTCTTTTTCAATAATCAATATATCAATGATCAGCGTTCTATTCATTTTAGGGGAAAACAGAATTATGTAACGCATGATACAATTTTTGGACAGTTACAAACCTCCAACTCTAAATAATTTCCTAGCCCTTCAACATTATCAACATGTACACGAGTCTGCCCAATCATGTACAACTGCCTGGTTTTCTTCACAATTCCTATACACCCATTTGATGCGGTCAAAATGTTTGTAATTCCATCACAAGCATCTGCATCAAGAGCAGTTTTTGCATAGTCGCAAAGCTTTGGGCCCGACGTGTCAGACCTTTTGTAGTAAAGCAATTCCCCTGAACCATTCTGCGAAGGGAGAAATATTTCATTATGTACATACATATTGCTAATGTTTAATCAGGCTTAATAATTCTTATTAAATTTTCACACATAGTGCAGTATATACTAGAAATTATTAATAGAATCCAAAATATTTTAGAAATTGAGAATTGCCTATAATATTCAACTGTTATATTCCCCATAAAAAATAATTTATCTTTTTACTTCGAATTTTCGTAGTTTCAATCTTCCATCCGTGACTTTAAAAAAAGTGTCGTGTTGTTTAATAATGGTGCAATCAGAATTGGTTAATTGCTTAATTTTAGAGATCACAACCTCTGGATCGTAGATTTTTGCCTTTATTTCGATATTGCGCATTATTAATCTTATCTTATGTTATACTTAATTCTGACTAATAATAAATAATGATTCCTTTAAGAATATCGAAGTGACTTCACCCATTGACCTATACACAGTTCGATCTTATTATAGGACAGCACAATAAATATGGTACTTGTATACATGTGAAATTATATTTATTCTGGATATTCTGGTAAATGCAATTCAAATATTAGGATGTTACATGGAATGGAGAAGTTTTTAAGAATAATCTTAAAATTAATTTTAGTGGCTGAAATTTGATATTCTTACGTGATATACGCAAAAATTCAATAAATTTGTGTATTTCTTTATTTATTTAGAATCTGAGGTCCTGGGACTCTTATTGGGATTTTACAAATCATTATGCAATCATTTTTAACAAAACAATTATTTATTTATTGCTCTAAACAGCAATGTGAATATTTGATGAGTTTACGGACACACAGAGCTAGCGACACGTAGCGGTGAAAGCTATGAATTAAAATGGGCGTTAAAACATGCCCAATTGCCAGGGTTAGGAACGCAAACTATTGTTTGCTATAGCGCGGCATCGACGTGTCTTGACATGCGTGGGATGCCATAACTGTTAATAACTTATTAACTATATGTTTAATCGTTACAATTGAATCGTGTAGAAGAAATAAAATGTATATTTTAGAATGCAATATTCGAAGTCCAAAATTAATTTTGGAAAAACAGCACTTTCGAATTTAGCATAAGAAAGTTCATTTCAGGGGTGGAAACTAAGATAGAAACTTCCGGAATAGCGTTTAGACAGGAAGCAGCAGGCTTTCATGATTTAGGTGGCGTTGATGCCGTGGTGGAGTTGCATTTGGATCTGTATGCAGTACATACATACATCGACATACATACACGATCTGTTGGAGCTTGCTGGAGCTTGCACTGGTCGGAATGTTACAAAAATGTATGGGCGGTATTCACAGTCCCTACTTATTTTTAAAATCACCTTCAATAAATGCTTGAGACCCATCTAGATTCGTAGTTGGGAAATAAGCATCGATTCAAGCACATTTCGTAAAGTAATTCTTTATTGAACTGAGATTCAAATGGGCGTGTTTTAAGGTCCGTTTTAGTTCGTGCCTTTCACCGCTAGCATTTCTGTATCTGTAGGTAATGCAGAGTATGCAGGTAATGTTGATAATTTCGAAAATGAGAGAACTCATTCGCTACGAGTAAAATAATTTGCATCCCGCTTACAATTAGTGAATTTCAGAAACATTAACATAACATTGAAAATTAAATTAATGTATATAAAATCTAGAAACGCTTGAAATAAAAGACAAGCATTGAATACATGTAAATATACATATAAAAATATATGTTAAAATATAAAAATCTTGTTTTACACGTTTATTGAACATTCATGTTTTAAAAGCAATCTTTCGAAAATGAAGAAACGCACTACATCTATATTATGCCAGTAATAAATATTTTCAATAAAATGAAGATGGTGCTCGACACATACAATGTTATGTCTTAAAGACATTTATTTATCTTCAAGTATTACGATTGTACAAGATATAATGCACTGATAAATAGTTTAATAACAATGGATATTCAATGTCCTCGAGTACACTGCAATTCGCACAGTATTCCCATTACTTTTTACAATGAACTAGCCCAGACTCGTTGACTGTATTTCTATTTCGTCCAGTCCAAAGTTTTAAGCCTTCGCAGCAAGCCCCTCAAGATCTTTAATACACTGCTGCAAATTAGCTTTTTCTTGATCTGGAGTAATAGATTTCAGTACATTGGTAATAATCCACTGCACCATGTGTTTCTGAGCAATTCTTCGCTCCACAGAGTCTAGTTGAGAATGGTAGTCGAGCCTCTTCTTGACCTGCGAATAAAATATATTTCTGATGGATATTGTTAAGAGTGTAAAGTCTAAAAATTTTGTACAACACCATAGGTATAGTTTGGGAATCGTATGCCCCGTATGTATTTGTTTGAAAAATAATGCAAGCTACTTGAAAAACTCAAACGGCTCAAATATTCGAGCCCTTGTAAGACTTCGAGTTACTTGGAGATAAATTTTCGGCACGAAACTTTTCGAGTTACTCAAATACATTCGAACAGATCTCCAACTTGTGAGTTAATCGTAAATATTTGAATTACTCGAATTATTTGATAGTAAATAAATAAATGTTCGAGTAACTCAAGTAATTCGAATATTTACAAGTAACACAAAAGTTGGAGATCTGTTCGAATTTGTTCGAGTAATTCGAAAATTTCGAGCTGAAAATTCATCTCCAAGTAACTTGAAGTCTTACTAGGTACAAGGCACGTGTCTTATACTATAACTATGTAAAATTAAAAGCTATGCACCATCGTCATCACAACTATACAAGCAAAATTAAAAAACACAGCTATCACGTAGATGTTATCACTTTTGCAAGTTTAGACAAGTGGTGCGTTTTCGTTGCTGCACGTGTAGCGTAGTTAAGGGGGTAGGTTGCCCTCAAAATTTTCTATAATTTTTTTTTAGGATGTTTGCATATTCCGCTAGCTACATCTTTTCTACGTATTTTAAGCGCAACCAGGCCTCGACATTCCAAAAATTGAAGGAATTACAGTAGAAAATATAAGAGCCTGCACATGAGATCGGATAATGATGTCCAAGTTTGAACGCGATTTCCCAGAAACTACGTTTTCCAAAACGGTGAACATAAAATTAAAACAAAAATTATCTCTACTATATTCATTTATTACTTCAGAATATGCGTTTGAAGAACAGCCTGATTTTGAGTTCTTGAGGGTAACCCTTAAATATAAATACAAATACATTACCTCATTGTAAATTTGCATCGCGCGTTCTCTATAGACAGCTTCTAACTGCATTAAAACACTTTGTTTTCTGATATCAAAGATCATGTTTTGCCCATCTAGACGCCATTTCTCTGTTTCCATCTCTTTGATAGCATCCTCGTGCGCTTGTACTTCCTGCACTCTCCCGCTATTAAGCTGTTCCTCTTGTTCACCTATCTTTTTATCTAAGAATTTCGCAAAATTGGGTCCGAATTTCTTTACAACGAAGACACAAATCGTGATCAAAGAAAGTGCATTGTAATATTCGTGTTCTAAAACGTAGATCTCCTTGGATACTAAATATGTCGACAGAGTAGCTACGAACACATATGGGCCTGGACACAAAATGAAATTCTTATATTAGGTAATGAACATTTTCAAGTATCCGAATATAAAAAATAGGTGACTATATTATAAATTCTCGACTTACCTGTTGCACCAGTTTTAGGGTAAAATATTGTGAACCATTCTTCTGGAATGAATCCATGCCTGACTGGACTAGGATCGATGAGACGTTTTGGACGTTGTGCATCAGACAGCACTGGTGCTGTAGTCTGAATGCCACGGGCGGCTACAGACAATGCTTGAACTACAGAAGCAAAGAAAATTAGAAAAGTTTTTCGAAATCTCCATAAAATTCACGAATTTCTTATACTGTCAAAAAATCCAATAATTGTGATTATTCGTAACTCGGAATTTTTGATTCTTCTTAATTTCAATTGTACGTTATACAAATAAAGTGTTGAATGATCACATTTTTTTAGCAAAATATCGTAAAAGTAGCCTTATATTATTACATAATGGCAGTAAAGTAATCGACATGTATTTGACAATGACAGTTACGGCATATCATAAGAAAGTCTCGTACTGATACACGAACTTTTTGATAAAGTAATTGATATTTGCCACGATGAGAATTCTAACTCACCATTACGAAAAGCTAATCTCGACAACATCTTGCCTCTGGGAGCACCTTGCAGCTCGATCTCGCTACAGTGCACGAGAACGCTTGAAGTCGGCTGCACGAAGATTCTCCTTACAATACTTAGGGCGAGTTCCACTTACGCCCAAATCGCCCGTAAGTTTCATTAAGGTAGGTTTCCCTACACGCGACAGGACGCAACGTCAAGAATTTCAAAGTCAATTTTCTCAAAAATGAAACGTGATATGAAAAAAAGTTACTCTTTCTTTTCGATTTATAACAAGTAAATAAGACGATAAAAAGGAATAACATTTTTTTGTTATTGCGCTCCTTTGTCGAGAAAATCGACTTTGAAATTCTTGACGATGCGTTCAGTCGCGTACGGGAAAACCTAGCCTAATGAAAATCACTGGCGATTTGGGCGTAAGTGGATTTCGCCCTTAGTAGATAGTAGTATTACTACATAAATGGAACGTGAACTACTAGTGACCAACTTCACGTGGATCGTTTAAAGTTTAGAAATGACTTGAGAATTCAATATAACACAAGTACCCATTACCCGGCATTTAAGAATAGAAAAGTTTACAGCAAATGTATTTTAATGAATATATGCAAAGAGTCAACGCGAATAAGATTTGAGTAAAATTGATAAAAAGCGACTGATCAGTAAAGATGTCGCTATTATAGGGACATTATTTTATTTTTAATGATTGCGAGTATTGGGATGCTTTGAATTTATTTATGCCTGTTTGCATGGTTTGCATTTTAAAACATAAAGGTTTATATACATAATTTAATTAAAAATGTTGGGTTTTAGTAAAATTAAAAGAAATTGTACATAGGAGAATATGTTAATTGAATTTTTATAAGAAGGTGATATTATTTTTCGAAGAAATGCGCAAAATTAATGATTCAAAATATTTCAAAAGAAAAATGTCGGTATGATCTAATTATTCTTCCATACTTGCAGACTCATAGGCCGGTATTCACAGTCGCTACTTATTCTTAAGCAAATGCTTAAGCATGCGGCATCCTCTACTAACCTAGTAGCTAGTAAAGGATGCCGAATGCTTAAGCATTTGCTTAAGAATAAGTAGCGACTGAGAATACCGGCCATAGTTCTCACGACATGGCGGTGTATATGAATAATTAAATTAAATTAAATTAATTTCACGTGATTTAATAAAAATAAGACTCTTGTTGCACTGAGAAAAAACATTAGCTTAGTCAGAAAAAAGGTACAATAAAACAATCAATATTGTATCAATTAATTAACGTCATAGTATCTTTATTAAACGACAAGGCAGAAGTTTTAACACTGTGTTAAATTTACTTTATCTATATATCTATATATACATATGACGAAGCTTGAAAACGGAAATAATTGTTAATTTCATTTTATACCGTATTGTCTTCTCAGCATGGCTTTAAATATAATAAGACGTAATTTGTTATCGAACACATTAAGAACACGTAAGAAATTGCGAAAAATCAATATGTATGTTACACTGTAATATAGATTTTGAAGTCAGCAAAGAGGGTTAATAAAATTCTTATTTTTGCCCAGAAATACCACGCAATTCTAAAATGAATTATACTAATGGACAGATTTCTGAAAAATATAAAACGCTAGCAGTATCATCGCCCAAACAGTTCGTCTACGTAGTACATTTAAATAGACCCGAGAAACTTAATTCTATGAATGGTATTATGTGGAAGTATGTATATATGTTAAATCTCAATTAATTGCGTATTTTAAATTTGATATTGCTTATTCAATGATTGCGCAGAGAATTTGAGAATTGCTTCAATGAATTAGCAGTCGAGCCCGACTGCAGAGTCATAATTCTTTCGGGTGCTGGTAAAGCATTCTGCGCAGGTATATTGGCTTATTCTCTATTTCATGAGATCTTATTTAATATAAATACATCTTTCTAACAGTGCGAAATTTTTCTCGTAGGTATTGATGTTCAGGACATAATGAAACTAGCACCGCAACTAGCAGAAAGTGAAGATGTCGCGCGGAGATGCAAGATTCTGCATGTGATGATAAAGAATTATCAGAACAGCTTCACAGCCATAGAAAAAGTCGATTGCTAACTTTAGTTTTACCGCCTGCAGTTATTTATCGTTTGACTTATTTATTTTATTAGATGCTTATGAAATTAGTTTTCAGTGCCCGAAACCTGTGATCGCAGCTATACATGGGGCGTGCATTGGAGCTGGTATAGACATGATATCCGCAGTCGACATTCGTTATTGCTCTTCGGGTGCGTGGTTTCAAATAAAGGAAGTTGATCTGGGCATGGCTGCCGACGTGGGTACATTGCAGAGATTCCCAAAAGTTATAGGTTCCGACAGTTTAGTTAGGGAACTTGTATATACCGCCAGGAAATTTACAGCCGCCGAGGCATTGCAACATGGTTTCGTTAGTCGTTTATTTGATGACCAAGATAGGTAAACATTACTACTTTATTCCTAGTTTTTGAGTAACGTTTGAATTGGAAATACATTTCATTTCTTTCAGCTTATTGAAATGCTCAATGGAACTTGCAGAAGAAATAGCAAGGAAAAGTCCAGTTGCGATACAAGGCTCAAAATTAAGTTTAAATTACTCAAGGGATCATTCCGTCCAGGATGGTCTCGACCATATTGTAAGCTGCAGTATTATTCCACCTATAATAATAAAATTATTATTATGTACGTATAAACACATTTCTTTTAATTACAGGCAATGCATAATCAAACTATGCTACAAAGCGAGGACTTCATAAATGCTGCTATGTCACTAGCTGCTAAATCCGATCCACCAGTGTTTTCCAAGTTATAAATATATACATGTACAATGTATATAATAATTATGCATACGAAATGCATATTTAAGAACGATTATTTTTATAGAAATATTTTTATACAAAGTATGTTAGTTGTTAAAAAAATTTTATAATGTAAAGGTATTTTAAATATTTCTGAGAATATTTCAATACTAACGAATCTTTTTCGCAAATTGTATTTTCTTAACCGAAGAATGCTACTAGAAATGATCGTAAAAGTATGTTTCATGTTGCCATTTGGAAGGTAAGAAGGAGGCTCTCCAATCTATGTTTTTTAGGCATAGCTTCTAATTCAGCAGCATCCATTGCATCGACAATAGAGTATACATTACGTTCCTCTGGTATTTTCGGCTAGGAGTGGTAGTTAAGGGTTCTGTGAGTGATCTAGTTTTAATACTACTTAGTAGCTTCTGTAAAAGGAAGTTAACGCGATCGTACGTATCAAGAATTATACATACAATTAGCAAATTAATGTAATGTTCATAATTGATTCTTTTTGTTTCCGGGTCGCACGCAATGGACATCATATCGGCTATTTCTTCTTTCGAAAATGGTTCTCCAATTTCCATCATTGCCTTTTCTAGATCGTCGCGCATAATAAATCCTTGATTTTCAGGATCTAATAATTGGAATGCTTTCAACAAGTCTTCCGGCTCGGCTGGTTTAAATCTAAGTCAGGAATTTTAAATCGGAAATTTAGAAAGAAAGGCATACTTTATTTACTATCCTTACTAAATTCAAACACTGCAATCAACTAACTTCCGTTCGTTAATAGCTTTGCACATGTATTCTAAGAATCTGTTTAATGGCACACAGTTGTTTGCCACATCTTCTACTTCAACCTGTATCTCTTGCAATTCCGCCTCAGTAACAACACACCCTAACGCTCTAATAATGGTTCCTAAATCTCCAACATCTATTGCATTGATGTTCGCGCTATCAAACACATCGAATGCCTCGCAAAGCCTTTTCTGTAGCAATGATGGTTCGATACCGGACACTGTATAAAAAGAGACAAAAGTATAGATGTACGATGCATAATTTAACATTATAAAACGTTTACAAGTGAAGACGGTACGAAATAGATTATAGATAAAAGAAACTGAATAATGTTGCAGACCAGTAATTTACCGTTAAATGTTACTTACTCTTTGTTTCTCTTTTAGAATTATATACAGCAATAGATCAGTAGAAACTATTACATTACACTTTTGCTAACAGACTATATATATCCGGCTTTGTATTGTTTGATCAATATGGTCTCTAATAAGGGAAAATCCCAAACCCGGAAATTCAAAAAATTTTGAAACTTTGTGAATATGTAGGGGATTTCCTCCTGATTACAACGCAATTTTTATTTGTTGCCCAAATTCACTCTAAGGGGGTGTAATTAACCCCTGAAAATCCGGTTATTTTCCGATTTTGTGTTATAACTAGTGAACTGTAAAATTGTTTTACCAAATGATAGATCTCATTAAATAACGTAACTTTTGTCTTGAAACTTTTTTTCTGTCTTACAGTTCGCGAATTATAACACCAAATCGGAAAATAATCGATTTTTCAAGGGTTACTTTCAACACCCTCAAGTGAATTTGGGCAGCAAACAAAAATTGTGTTGTAATCAGGAGGAAATCCCTTACGTATTGACAAAGCTTCAGAATTTTTTTGAATTTCCGGGTTGTGGATCTTCCCTTGTAAGTAGAAATGTACATACCCCGATATACATGTATAAAATTTATTATTCGTTACAATAACGCAATTTCTTACTCGTGTAACGTAACATTGAAAGCACGCAATGTTTTCTACATGTACATAATTTATTAATACATACTCCGTATAGTTTCGCGTCTGGTAAGTCGTCTCATAGCAATGCTTTGCCTGATAGATACTCGGCTTGCTCCCTTATCTGATTCGGATAGTGAAGAACGCATTGTGAATTAATTTTTGAACTTATGCTTCCGTTTATAATACGACGGTTTTTTTTACAGATCCGCAGTGAACTTAAGATATTTCAGTCTTCGCAGAGGTTTATTCATTTAAATTAACGTCACGTATGTTTCTGTAATAGAATATAACTTATGAATTTAGCGATTTAATGAATCGATAATAGACTTTTGATTTATACAAAATTCATTCTGATTATATATATATCGTTCGTATTCGTTTATATATGCACACTTCAGAGTTTTTACAAGATATTCAAGAAAAATATTAAAAATCACCATTTCCATGATCCGATGTGCACTCAGCGCGAAGTATAAACACGAGTAGCTACTTTTATTAAAGATAGAAAAAATACTGTCTATATTAAACGTCTCGCTGTTTAAGAAATAAGTGGAAGTATTTTTAATAAAATGTTGCGCGGAATGACGGAAAGGCACTGTGTTAGAAATGAGCGGTTTGCCGATCTATTTCTGTGAGATCCTCTATTATTTCTTGCACACGAGTTCCGATTTTCTTCGCCACATCAATTTTCTCGTTGTTGGGTAAATAGAGATAACGCCAAACCAGATCGCCATCGATGATACCTCTTGCAGGATTGCCTTGAGTTCGAACATAGCTGTTGTAAGTACTGAAAAGTGAGAAATAGTTGCTTCAGATTTCAATCTTCGTACGCAATTATTTCGGGTAAAGATAATTACCGATACGCCTTGGGGTTTAATCCAGCTATGTGGCAAATATGCGTTACCAACACATTTTGTAACATAAGTAATCTTCTGTACGTTTTCTCCGGCACAGGCAAAATGTAACCAAGACTGCCATCGAGAGATGCTAATGCGAAATAGAACGAATGTAATTGCAGAGAAATATTTCAGCAAGATCCGATTTACTTTTCCTTTCATAAATTTAACTTACCATACATGGTAACATGTCTTTTATCCGCGCCAGAAAAGTGTTTCTTATCATTCGCGGGATCCGAAACTCTACATTTTATTCTGAAGAACGTATTCACTTTCTGGCCCAAGTGGAAATCAGCTTTTCGAATTAATTTCTGCCCACCAAGGCTTTCCCTAGATTCTGGCTGGTACATAAATAATGCGACGTTGCTTTCGCCGTCAGCCACGAGAAATCCTAGATTGGTATTATCAATTAAATATTCAATAGTGTATACCTCCGCTGGTCTGAAGTCCTGAGAAGAATATATCCTTTTAAAAATCTTTCTACAGCAAAATATGCAATTTAACGCGAACCTCTACTTACTCTGCTAACAAGAGATAAGGTTCTATACTCCTCTTGGAATCTTAATAAGCTAATCGATTTGTATACATCTGCTATTAAAATTAAGCTTTTAATGCTTAACATTTGATGAATGTAAATCTGCGTGTCTATGAAAGCAACTCCGACAAGATCGTTATCCTTCAGTTGCCAAATATATATCTTTTGTCCAACCGCGGAGACTAGAAACCCCGATACTTGCGTGATGGCAGTTATCGGACCCTTTTGTTCTTTCGCGTAGATTTGTTTGAATCTATTTTTCGTTAATGGTTGGCCAGGTTCAGGCACAACTTCAATTATATCAAATATGAGAATCTGGAGAATAAATGGGAAACCAATATGGTGGTTACATTGAAAGTAGCAAGGGTTGTATTAAATTTGAACTTAGGACTCACCCTTCCTCTGCTTGTAATATCTTCACCATAATTGTAATTCGTTCCTAGCACTATGTAACCCTTCAAGCCAGAACGCGTCCCTTCGTATGCCAGAGAAACATTTTTCAGACAAGTCACGTGTTCCCATTGATCGAGTTCAATCTTAGTGTTGGGAATAGTTTCCCACGAAACAGGCGAGAACAGTACTATTGAGAACTGTTCTTGCGAAGGGAAAATAAATCTATCTGGTCGATCTTCCTCTGTAAATTCCTGAGGGGAAAGGAATTAGTTAGCAAACGAAATTGCTCGGCCTTTAAAAGATACAATTTGTTTCTGTACTCGTACCTTATCTTCGCCATTAAATCTATAATAACTTTTCAGTGGCTCGGCTATACTCGTTATAACGCAGTAAGTTTTACTTTCAAGATGATACGTTACAAAATGTGGCGTACATCGCAATGGTACTTTTCTAACGGGCCATGGAGCATCGTACGATAAATGAGTTGGCAAAACACATATCCTTAGCTCTTCCTAAAAATCAAGACGTGCAAACGTGTATTTATATTTGAATTCGATTACACAGGCAATGGTGGCAACAATTGCATAAATATAACTATACCTTTCTGTTGAAATAGAGAAACCCTTGCGGACAATTTATATTATTAAAGGGCGCAAAGGAGGTAACCGGACCATCGATACCCATCGGATGGGTACGCAATTCGCCACGTCCTGTGAGGAATATCCAATGCGGATAATCACTGCAAATGAATACACCATTGTATCCAGCAATATTACTGAAGTAGCGCATCATACAATGCCGAGTGTCATTCATCGAAGGCATATCTTCATCCTTTGGTT
This sequence comes from Andrena bucephala, assembly GCA_947577245.1. Taxonomy (NCBI): domain Eukaryota; kingdom Metazoa; phylum Arthropoda; class Insecta; order Hymenoptera; family Andrenidae; genus Andrena; species Andrena bucephala. The sequence continues at coordinate 7,599,258 of OX387719.1, forward strand.
TTGGCCTACGAAACGAAGTAATAATTATAAACTGCGGAAATTAGAAACTCAAATCAACCCAACCGAACTGAGAGAAAATATGCATACTTCAACTGTCCTGGTATTATGCCATGATCTAATTTCTTAAATCGTAATTTCAGGTGGCCCTTTGGATACCTATATGCTTGATAAATTTGAAGTTCAGAATCCAGTCGTACCAAAAGCATTGGCCTATTTCCGTGATGACCCAATGCTACCATTAAAATTTCACGCACCTGCAATAGATAATACATTTTTATTCAAAAGCATGCATTTGTTTTGGTTCGTACTAAAGGCCGTCGGGCATTTTGGCGAATCGAAGAAATTAATAATATTTAATTAATTGTCGCTGCGCTTCGGTCAATTGTTTCTAAACTTTTCTATTCACTTCGCCAAAATGCGCGACGGCTTTAAATCTGTCCCATTAATTTAAAGCACCTGCATTTCAGGATTGGGAATCTCGTTAACTGGTGTTGTCTGCAACGTTGTAGACTCCATACTATCATGCAATACGTATTGTCCATATCCAAAATTACGGATGAGGTAAGATAAGCGTAAATCAGGAAGAGAATATATTTCTAATGTTCCACTGTCTCTGTACACTAACAACCAATACGTCGGTTTTATCTCTTGCAAATGCTTCTGCCACCTGTAAAGAATTAAATTGTGTAATTTTATACAACAAGCTTAATATTATAATAGATTCAATTTTCTAATGTAAGCAAGAAAATTACCAAGGAACTTTTTTAAACGGTCCTTCAGATACTTTATTATGCGCCGGTGCAGGCATTTGAAAAGCTGGTGCATCACCATAAAGAAGATCGTCTTCATTATCGATATTACCAATTATGGTTGGTTCTTCTACGTTATGCTCCTCTTCCGTCACTTCGTCTTCTACACTCTCAGCTAACTGCGTTGTGAATATTCCGCTGACATCCCTGTAAGCACATAGTGCTTCTATTTGAGGACGCTAAAATTGGAACATTTCTAGTTATAAATAACTATAGAATAGTGTGTAAAAAAATTTCGAATGAAATTATTCACTTACAAACAACAAGTTTGCCGCTTGGGCGTGCAATTTCGCAGTTCCACGTCCTTCTCTAAGAGTCAGCAACATGACTTGTCCGTCTTCGGAGAGTAACGTCACGTAAGGATCTGCACAGCTTGCATGTATAATCGGACATCCAAGATCTATGGGCATGTGTTGGATCTATAATTGCGATATGTGAAGGTATATCTAGAATTGTTTAAAAATCGACACGCAAGTGCTGGTTATCGTATCAATATTATATGCACCTGCTCAATTCCTTGTAGAAGACGTACACCCATTTGAGTGACTTGCACTATGTATCTATTCGCGCCAAGGTTTCCAGCGAACACTGTACTCCCCTGTGTACTGAATCCGCTTTGATCCACTTCATTAATTTCTTGACCAGTTTGTAATATCTACGAAAATTACAATGTTAGCTGACGTATGTTGCGTTTAAAAGCAAAGATATTACATGTGCATGGAATGCATAATACCATCGTCGAGTCTTCTTGACTTAGGATTAAAAAGGCATGCGACCCTTCCGCTTCTGGTCTTACTTGCTCGTCATTGCTTAATGCGCCAATGACGGTCCACATATCTTCGCATCCTGGTAATTCGAACGTTGTTACAACCTATTTCATAACGGAATAATATTGTTATTAGATAATTTGAGAAGTTTAATTTCTAAAATGTTACGAGTTAAAATAATCACCTGAGGTCGAATACAACATTGAAGAACACACAGCGCACCATTTTTACCGTAACCAGAAGTCGTAACAAGTTCAACGTCGGGATCTTGACTGTGTGAAAATTCTTCCGATAAAAACGCTGGTTCACCCATAGATATATTGCCACACGGACCAATATTTAATAAACTATCACATACCTACAAAGGTTTCATTGGATAGTAGAAGAAGGTTTGCGATATATTTTTACATCTAAATACCTCAAATATATATGAAGTGATTTGGATGGAAGTGTGCGTTTCACTTCCATACACTTCCAGCTCTTCCGGATCTTTTATATCTAATACATCGGATGCCATCCAATCTCCTATGAAATCTTGCTTTATCTTCTTCGCTGGGGTTTCTTCGGTGTCATCTTCCTCGAGCGTTATTTCAGTTTCATAGATGTTTTCGATCTGTTCTGACTCCTTTTCGGTAAATCTTAATAAAAGGGAATTACCAAGACGCGACCCCAGAAATAGGTAATTATCGTCGCACATACACACCTAAGAATTAAATTTTGTTTTACTGTACGCTAAAGCGATACTTGCTGCGTAATTGATTTTTACGATATACTCACGCACGAAGTCAAAACACTCGCTGCAGCTTTGTCAAAGTGAAAACCTCTTACTGAGCGCATGCTATCGGCAAACAGAGACAGCACGTATAATTCTCCGCTCTTTAAAGAAATTACTAAACGATCCGAAGATATGAATGCAACTTGAGAACCTTCTAAACTTATCTTCACTCCCTCCTGTGGTTCTGTAATTGTAAGATTCCAATGAATTTGAATGTATTCCGAGTGATAAGGTACGTGTATTATTTAATACTAACTTAATGGAAAATTTGTACTGCTTTCGGCTAGGCTATTCAAGGAAACTCCATAAGGTGGTATACTTTGGTTTAAATAAACAAGAGAATTGACTGCCATAATTAAAGTCCCGCCAAGCGGCTTCTTTACTGGTACTGCTTGGTAGCAATCAAACGGTAAATTTGATACGGACCAAATTATAGGATGTACTCTCTGTTGAATATTTAAAGATATTGCAACCATAGCGCAAGTATCTTGCCTGACTGCAATCCGCCTAGAATTTTGTATGATATTGTACATAGAAAAGTTTCGTCGAAGTGAGCCACAGTGAAAATATATAATGATTACCCTGAAAATGTCCTCACTGGCTCGTACAGTATTAGTAATGTCGGTTCGTAATAACCATACAAGAACTGTAAGTCTATTATATTGTCCATTTTCTCCTCTAAACTTTTCAGCACTATCATGTACGACGACAATATAGGAGTTTTGTTAGACGATATTTTTGTATTATCTAGTAGATCTCCGTCATCGAGACTAGGATCCTTTTTAAAAGGTAATACAACTAACTTTCGGCCATATATCAACATTACTGCACACCTTCCTTCAGGATCTACCCTAACGATAGGAATATGATGATGATTTGTCCACCCATCCTATGAAAATAAGCAGAAGCATCCCATTATTGCTCTCACTTTCGTGTCTTCCTCTTCACGTTGAAACAATCACATACGTATTGCTAGAAAAATTGTGAGATACTAAACTTATGAATGTGTTTGAAAGCGAAATGTAAATACCCGTATTTCTTCTTCTTCAAAATAATGTAAAGATACTGTTCTCAAATCGTGCGTATCCTGATCGTACTCCACAACTGACAACTTTGCGTCCCTGAAGCTCAATAGAAGGGAATCCCTTTGAGATCCGACAAGAGTTACAGCTTGCATCGACATAACATTCCCGTGTAAAGTAAATTGTGCCAAGCATTCCAGCTTCATTTTTGGTGGGCGTAATTCTGAAAAGGAAAAGCACGGATTGTGTAATAATAGCAATTCAATGTAATTTCAGCAATATCTAGGTCCTTCTCAATGCATTCTTAACTTTTCAAATCATATTTAATCATGTGCGAGAGGTAAGAACGCATACATTAAAAATACACAAAATTCCAATTATATTCTTTTATAATTAGACTTTAATGCCACTTATATTAAGGACAACAAAATGTAGTATTTTATTTTAAAAAAATGAACGTGAGCCAGGGGTCTCTTCTAAATCTCTGTCCATAGCAAATCTAAGGTTGAAGCCAGATATATTGGCCGGTGAGTTTGTTTTCGCGAGCAGCAATCGAGGCGAAATCAACCACCACCACCTGACGATCGTGGATTTGTCAGTTGGAGTTGCCTGGCCCCCGAAGGGTAAGGTGGGGTAACGGGAACGCTGCTCGGCCCCGCCTGAACTTAGCCGTGTGACTGTTATTTATTCTCAGCGTAATAGTTGTGTGCGTTACGAAGCTATGCGTAGACCAATACGAGATGAAGCTATCGAGAAAGAATCAATGTTCTGACCAATAAAGATCCAGAATTTTTTCGAAGCTAACACACACCTATTCTGATGTGTGTATTTCTACGCTGACAGCTCGGTGTGGCCACCGCGCCAGAAGCATGGCACCATTCCCACCACTTCTGGCTCACTCTTGTTCTGCGAAGGCGAGAGCAAGATGGAACAAGAACGAGTCAGAAAACGTTGAGAAAAGGAGCACCGATGCAGGCAAACTGTGTGGTGGAAGAATACCCCTCACAAAACTCACCAGCCAATATATCTGGCTTCGACCTTATTAATACCATATCAAGACCCATTTAACATCATACATAATTTGTACTTAATATGTTCCAGTATATCAAATAGAAGATCTATTTCATAGTTGCTGCTTCTCCTTATATACACAGCAATATTCATTACTTAAAAGCAACATTTTCTGCGTAAATTCTTACGAGATCAAAGAGACCTTATCATCGTGGTATTTATAAAATATATCAACCCCCATCCAAGAATGGAATATACAAAAATAATTTAATTAAAAGCCGTCATCGAAGCTCGGCTCAAAGCGCGCCAAGCGAAACACTAGAATGAAAGAAAATCGATCCTAAAATCGACATGTAGTGGTGTAATGTTTGGACATTAATAAATTTCGAAAAACAGATAAACGATTGTACCTGTATATTTCTCTCTTTTCGTTATATCTACGTCCGGTATTAAACGAAATACTCGGATGATATTTGCACCTGCCACGACGAGACATTTTTCCAAACGATTGAAGAAGTAGCATGTTATCGCGTGTTCTACTCCCGTGGAGGGATGAGTACTTTTGCAGATCGAATACATCGTGATTTATACCACTAATTGTTATAAACTAGTCATATTCCGTAGAGGTTAATGTACATGTAAGAATTCTTTGCAATATTGTCATTTGAAGTGTGTTGTTTTATACGCCGCGTGATTGGTCGTGCCAATATCGACATAAAAAAAGGTCTGCATCAGTGCGTAGGCAGTACTGACAACGTATTAGATCTAAATTACCCTATTACAATATTAAGGCAAGTTTTTAAATTTCCACATGGATATTACCGAAAGTTATGTCAATTTTCTCTCCGAAAATCATTTATATAATTTTAAAAGTTGAAATATACATTTTTAAGGAGAACTACCTTCTTCAGTTATTCTAAATTTAAAGTATTCAGATTTGTTACGACCAACAGTGTGTAAATTCCACTTACGCACAAATCGCCCGCAGCGCCCGTGTTTAACATTCCAAAATTGATGAAAATCTCTTGAAATATGGAAGAGAATTCGGTGAAAGAGCCATTATCGGAAAATACAGGTTTTTAACTATAAATTACGACTAGAAAACAGGAACATATAATTTATGATATTCATTTTATTACAAAAACGGACAAATCCTACGGTCGTTGGCGCGGGTGGTTTGGGCGTAAGTGGAATTCGCTCAAGATTAAATCCCGAGTACGCTACTGATGACCAATCAGATCAAAGGAGAATAGAAGTGGAGTTTATGCCCTCCATGCTCTATGTGTTTGATAGTTTATGGTGAAACCAGGTGAAACACACTCGCAAGTGAAATACCGCGAATGTGTGTCAGTGTGTGTAATTCAGTTCAATTATTGTTAATTATCAAAGAGCGTGCATAATGTCGCCGGTATTAATTTCATAATCACCACGCGCAATGTAACGTTTCCTCGAAATACACTATTATCCATATGATTTGTGTGAATAGTTTGTACTGCTAGTTGTATGGAAAAGTTGAATACAAATGAAAAGCTCTTTATTTACTCGAATAACACAAGTGCAGCTATAATTGTTGCTCGATGTTATATGTAATATTTCCTTGAACACAAGATAATGTCAAACTCGATAAGTGGGAAGAATCTCTTAAGGCCTACAGGATTGCAATGCAAAAATCTTCAAGAGTATTTAAAGTCACGGCCACCGGAAGTTTTGAACAAACTCTACCATAATCCCCCGATTTGTTTGGCTGTGTTTCGCGAGCTGCCAGTAATAGCGAAGCACTATGTCATGCGGTTATTATTCGTTGAACAGCCGGTGCCTCAAGCAGTCATCGCATCTTGGTGCTCCAAGCTTCATTTCGAGGAGCACCAAAAAGTAGTTTCGATATTAAATGAATTGAATGTGTGGAAGGAGGCGTCGATACCAGGAGGATTACCTGGCTGGATTCTGAACACTACGTTTAAGAAGAACTTGAAGATTGTTCTGTTAGGAGGTGGAAAACCGTGGACGATGTCTAACCAAATGGAAACCGATAGTAAACCTAGGGATGTAGCTTTTTTGGATTCGTATGCGTTAGAGAGGTGGGAGTGTGTTTTGCATTACATGGTTGGTTCGCAGCAGCAGGAAGGTAATTTATTTCAATTAAACCAGGCTTGGGAATTCAGTAAACGCAGCGGCCGATTTTCAAAGCCAACACCTCCTTATTACATTCATGCTCTCTGGGACGATGTCGAAACCTATTGATACAATGTTGCCCCAATACGGCCTGAGGCGCTCCAAGCTGCTAGGACGCCGCGGGGACCAAGACGCGTAGTGGAAGAAAGGAGGTGTTGCCTCCGAAAATCGGCCGCCGCGTTCACTTAATTCCCAAGCCTGAATTAAACATAAGTCAAGGTCTTCAGCGAAGAAATAATTAAATTTCATATAATTGAAAATATTATTCTTCTATACAGGCATATCAGCGGATGCTGTTAGAATTCTTTTGCACGCTGGACTGATGAAGCGAGATGAGGCTGATGGAAGTCCTGTTATTACACAAGCTGGTTTTCAATTCTTGTTATTGGAGACTGCATCACAGGTACTTAAATACAAATTATTAAAGTTATTATTTGTATTTACCTGCTTACTTTCTTTTATGTCTTATTCGTATACTTATTTCATTGTAATAAATGTATTGCAGGTGTGGTATTTTATTTTGCAATACTTAGACACGATAGAAGCGAGAGGACTCGACTTGGTTGAGTGCCTCACCTTTCTCTTTCAACTAAATTTCTCAACGCTTGGTAAAGATTACAGTACTGAAGGAATGTCTGAAGGTCTGTTAACGTTTCTGCAACATTTACGAGAATTTGGTCTGGTTTATCAGCGGAAGCGTAAGGCTGGAAGGTAATGTATTAAGATTTTAGCAAAGTATATCGAACTGTTTAATACAAACATTGTTACTGAATTTTATATTTACTTTTAGATTTTATCCTACACGATTGGCGCTAAATATTGCCACTGGACAAAACAAACCATTGTCCAGGGATCCGGAGAAGGAGGGTTATATCGTCGTTGAAACGAATTACAGAGTATATGCTTATACGAACTCGAATTTACAAGTTGCCTTACTCGGTCTATTCTGTGAAATGTTATACAGGTATGGTTGAGAAGCATATTAAGAACTTTATATTGACTCATAATGGTACGAGCTGTTTGTTAATGTTTTTCGTTGTAGGTTTCCAAACTTAGTTGTGTCGATACTAACAAGAGACTCTGTACGGCAAGCTTTAAAGAGTGGGATTACTGCTGCTCAAATTGTAGGGTGTGTTTCGCAAAATAATTTCTATCTGTACAATATCCCAAGATACAAAAGAAAACGGTTAATTTGCATTTTGCTATATTAACAGTTATTTGCAGCAACATGCTCACGGTAAAATGATAGAGGCGGGTCCCCCAGTTTTACCTCCTACGATCGTAGACCAAGTTAAATTATGGGAGAACGAAAGAAATAGGTTTATATTCAGCGAAGGAGTTTTATACAGCCAATTCCTTTCCCAAACTGACTTTGAGGTGCTCAGAGATCATGCTCTTTCCACCGGAGTATTAATTTGGCAAAGCGAAAGGTATATTCTTTAAAATATATATTTTCTATTCATGTGTTATCAGAGTTGGGCATTATTCGAACAAATTTTTATTCCATTGATCTCGAATAAGAATTGCGAATAAAACGAAATTATTCGAGAATAACGAATAACGCTTCAGATTTAATCGTGAATAACGCTGCGCTGGCACGTGCCATGCGAAACCCTTATTCGCTGCATCGGATAAAAACTTATTTGTTATTCTCAAATAACTTCATTTTATTCGAAATTTTTATTTGAAGATTATTCAAATAATGCTCAATTCTGCATGTCATACATGATGTTTTTTTTTTGTTTTAGAAAACGAACTATGGTAGTTACGAAAGCAGGCCACGACGACGTAAAGAAGTTTTGGAAGCGATATTCCAAAGGCTCCAGTTAGTAGAGGAAGAATATTTGAAAAATGTGCCAGAATTCGATTACCGAGTGATTTGGAGTAAAAATACGTATCCAATCACTCCGTATTTTTTTAACGTTAAATCTGTATTATAATTGACATTATCAAATATAATGTTGCGTAGCAAATGGAGTTTATGCGTGACATAACTGAAACATCATAAATTAACAGTGGAAACTGTAAGAAGGGAAACTTACATTATTCAAAAGAAGGAATGGAGAATTAATCAATTACCGTCATCGTAAAAGAGTCACTGTATTTTTGTAGAAATTGACGAGGAGTTGTAAGTAAATAAGCGCGTACACTTTTAAGTACTTCGAAAGTAACTATTTATTTTTATTGTATAATTAAAAATTTTCTCAATTTTTATAACAACTAAATAAGTTTACAATTTCTCAAACTTAAATTGAATATGATGAAATCAATTTCATAAATTTCGTCCCAATTACGTTTAATTATTAAAAATTTGTCCCAAAGAAAAATTGCAAAACTTGTTAATGGTATTGTAACGTTAGGGCCGATTTATCGCGAGAATAAACGAAATTAAAGAATAGCTTGAATAAAACTTTTCACAATTGTCAGAAAATACTTTGATATCAGTCCCAAATATTGGAATTCAATAAATCTTGATGTCAGCGCTGCGGTGCCGCTTTTGGTTTTGGCATTTTAGCTAGTAAACTCTGAATTTCTTTCTTCTCGTCGTAAGTTTTCCACAGCTCGTATAAATTAATAATATAACGCGCGATTTCTTGAATTTTTTCCATGTCAGCGTTCAGTTCGGCGAACCACGATTTTAGATCCTTTTGCAGAATAACACAAGCTATTTGCAAGCATCCTAAAATTATTTCAATTAATATTCCGTACACGGTAAAATTTTAATGCAGTGTCACAGCATGCGTACGATCTTACCAATAGCTATTTGATATGGTGGATACAGCAGACAAACGTCTGTGCGTAAACTGTCGTTAATTATCCGCCAAGCAAGAGTCAGTAACTGATCATCCGGACCCACATCTTGAATGAGAGTCAACAGAGGACGATACGGTTGATACACAATTAAACAACAGTCTAAATGTTCTAAAAGGTAAAATTCGCATTCCAAAATATGATTTGTACGATATGGGAATTCTTGCGAGTAAGCGTAATTGAATTTGTTTTTTACTGAAAAAAAAAACATGAAATAATTAATGTACATACATCTCGTCCACTTTTACTTCGTTATATAAAATAATTAATACACACCTACAGTTTGACAAGTTGTTATTAATCTGGTGTTAGAAATAACTCCAAACTCTTCCACCTTGGAAGCCAGGAAAACGGACGTAGGTGCTAACAACAGTGGATCTATACATTTCAAGCTATTGCGGGCGTAAAACCTTTTAAAATACACAGTCGCCGTCGCTATAACTTGTTGCCTGAGCTTCAATTGTTCCCCTAGCACTTGTATCACTGAAAGAAACACGAGGTATGGTTACATAAATTATTTGCTTCACGGCTGTACTTAAGTGATAGTTCAGACCGGATTACATTGATCTTTGTAATGGTTCTATTAAGCCCAATTGATAATGTATCGGATTCGTTGAAAGACTAAACGTTTGATTTACAATTTGAGAAAAAGATGAACAGCTTCTGATACTCTTCCTCTGTTAAAATCGAAAGATCGTGCTGCCGTTCCCGCACTAGGTCCTGTTTATCTAGAAGCCATTGTTGACTAAAAATATAAGCTGCACGATTATTTTACAAAAGAGTAGTGCGTTATCATGATTCAACGATGGTAAACTTACTGGTGTGAACTTTGCCAAAAATTTCCAGCCATATTACCACTGTCTAACAAACAGCCGCAACAATGAACAAGTTTCGCACCGCTGTAAGCGCTTTCCGATTATTTCCAGATTCTGGAGTATTTCATTTTGCATTTAAGTTTCGTTTACTTTGCTCGGTGCATGTTTAGCAGATTAAATCCAAGCCTTGTAAACGTCAATCCGTCGATGCCTATTAGTGGTTCCTAACCACAATTTAAATTTATGTTTTCTCGGACTTTAACAAGTGATATTTAAGCGTTCAAAAATCTTGTAGCGATTTCGCTTGATTTCGAAGTGACTGTACTTTTCGGGCACAAGTAATTTTCTCTATTGTGTGTTGGCTAGGAATTTCCCTATGTTTCCACCAGAACTTACTAGAATCCACCAGAATTTACTAGTGGTAATTCACTAGTAGCGGTAACCGGTAAATTTTGAACGGTGCTTTTTCGAACGTAATACAACGCGTTAGAAAAAAGAGATTTTAATTTTCCAAATGCATTCCCACATAAAATGCGCTACTAAGCGATATCCAAAATAGCTACCTACGAAATGATGTAAGAAATGATACGATTAATAAGAAAGATGGATCAATTTTCTCGATTAATAAGAAAGATGGATCTTTTTTCTGAGCGTGGGAGAGTAAGAAGGAAGCAAGAAATTCTGCATGATCGACACTTATTGATTACTACATAATCTTAATGTTTAGTAAAGCTGATAAGAAGTGAAAAAGCTATCCGAAACTTTTGTTAAATTTATATCTTGTTTTAATTGTACCGCAGGAATTTCATTGTGGAACGTTTAACTGGGAATTATAAGCACTGCATTTGAATATTAAGTAATTGAACTTAATATTATATGATTATATAATTTGGTAGATCAGCATTTTTGTTAATTATACAGCGTCATGTTTTATAGTCACATTATAATGCGTGATTCTGCTTTAGTCTCACCCGCGCGTAATTAATGCGCGTATTTTTAAAACAGAGCAACAGATGCAGAGTACTTTTAATGGAAATTTGCGCTATTATCGATTTAAAATTATGACTTAAATATCGGCCGAATAAATGTACCGGAAAATGAGAGCTATAGGTTCAGGGACGCGTTTAAATAAGGATAGGCAAGCCGCTAAAAGTAACACAGTCAATAATGGCTCGTGTAAAATAACAAGTAAAATTTTCTAATCAAACGCCCGCTCAATATCTCGATACACCACCACGTCCATGTTAAACTATTACGGGCATATAACATTGTTACAGAAAAAGCTGAACCCGATTAATAATTCCTACAAAGGGGAATAATTTATTCAACAGTTAAATTATAAAGAAGAACAAAACTGCGGATAAAGATTCCTCACAATTTTCTAAAGAAACTATACTCTCAAAGTAGAGCATATCGTACACGATAAGATTGTTAACTAACTGAAAAAGCGTTGTATTACATTTTCCAAAATCTCCGATAAACAAATAAATACACAATGTATATTTACACTAACGAGCATATATGTAATATGCAACATGTGTGCAAGTAACATATTTCAAATTTTTTGAGAAAATTTATTAAAGAAAATGAAACGTACATGAATTATTTCATCTAATAATTCGATTAAACATCATCTCGCAGGATCACGGGCGGCTGCTAAGTACGCGCATTGTCCGCCATAGAGACGTTAGCGCGGTTAATTATTAACAAGACTGTATGGGCAGCATCGATGAATGAATCCTGTTGCGCAGACCGGTAGCTTTCATTGTAAGAGTCGATAGCTACCGTATAGCCAGTGTGGCTCTCGGGGTGAGCGTCGGTGAGCGTCGGTGCGCGAGTTTCGCCCGCTAGTTTTTCCGTGATTTCGGGCGGTGAATCGCGAGGAAAGCCGTCCGCAGGCAGGATCGTAGCTGGACAGGGCGGTCAGTGTTTCGGTTTGCAAAGGAATCGCAGTGAACATGCAGGAGAAGAGATGTTTTCGAAACGAAAGCGACGGTCGGTAAAACTAAAGGGAGCAGGCGTGGACTGTGGGCTCGAGTCGGGCGTGGGGATGAACTCTACGGGGAATGCGAGAGGGAGGAGGACTGGGGCGCTTCCTGTGGTTGGCACTAGCCTAAAAAAGCTCCATAAACAGAATCGCGGCCGAATGTCTTTTCAATGCAACGAAAATGGTGAAGTGTGGGAAAAAGTGGGCATTGAGTAAAGGCTTCGACAGCTCGAACCATGACAGAGGCGTCGGAGGAGTAAGTAACACTTGCGATGCCCCGCGTACTTCTCCTCGATTGTTACGCTTCGAAACCTGAAATGTCCGTGGCTGCGGCTTAACTATCCTGCCCATTCCTCGCGATATCACGTTTTCCAACCGCGGCGCCTTGACAGTTCTGCCCGACCTCGTCCCACCTTCTCTCCTCTCAACATTTCCGATACCGAACGCTCCGCCGCGTTCCAGGTCCCTCCGATTTTCCTCAACCCCCTTCGAAATACAATTTCCTCCCTCCCCCGGGATGTGTCACGCTCAGAGAACGTCTGGCAAAAAATTTACACACGCGAGAACACGTACGATTTCGGCGGAGTGTCGGTGTGTTATCCTGTGCTCGTGTAGGGGTGACCGTTCATTCATTAAATCGATGTCGGCGCGTAACATCTGCTATCTCGTTGTGTATAACAACGATTCCTTTGGCTTCGCGAACATGTCGGTGTTGCGCGATTCTAGACCGCCGTTCGGAGCGATTCCGATGCTCTCCCGACCGATCTCGCGGTTGTCAATGAAATTATATTTTTCACATACCTTGTGCAATACAAGTATGTACATAGATTCTGTGTGATCACTCAATCATGTAACCATGTAATGCTTACCCGATATCAGAATATCTTGCTGACCCCGTTTTATGATAAAGGAAAGTTATGATCGAGCTTCTACTTTGCATCGAATAATAGTTTGCGGCATCTCCTTCAAAGTATGGGTGATTAATTCGATAAGTGTGTTACTACTAATAGAAAATGTAACGTCTTAGAATCGCATAAAATCACAGCTGTCGTTTCTAAGCAATTGTAAATCTGTATGTTTAATCGCTTCTCCCATTCACAACTTTCCTCGCTTCCTTTCTCATCCTCTGCGTTAATTCGGAACTATGTAACTTGAGATTGGTAGCTGGATTGTATTGCACAGCTTTAAGAGAAGTGAATATCTCAAGGACGAGTGGTTTATAGATCTACCGTGTTTTTGAAACACCGTGTTTGGTAGCACATTGATATTAACATCAACTTGCAATATTAACGTCTTGATATTCTTGTTTTTAGTGGTAACTATCTGGTGAGGGTTCGTGCCCAGGTAATGACAAGAGATGATAGTTCCGGTGGTTGGGTTCCTCTAAGTGGCGGTGGTTTAGCAAATGTTTCGGTTAGACGAAGACCTACTTCTTCAGGTGGGCATCAGTCTAATAATACCAATGGATCAGGTATTTCGACTTCGACTGTCGTACCCTCTACTACCAACTCTACGCACTCTGTATCGACTACAGTTGTCGCTACATCTCAAAGTCATGGATCTTCGAGCAGCTCCCCGCCTGGTGCGACTAAGAAGAGGCACGAGTACCTTATTTATGGGAAACGGATCACCGATCAATCAGTACTGAACATAGTTATCGATGTTATTCGGATGCGTTCGAGCTTGGTTCGTTATACTAACGTGACGTTACTGTTTTACAGGTTGTTCTTAGCTGTACAATTAAAAAAGATTTTGAATACAATAAGGTAATGCCAACTTTTCATCATTGGAGGACGGGCGAGAAAAGATTTGGGCTGACATTTCAAACGGCTGCGGACGCAAGAGCTTTCGATAAAGGCGTCCGTACGGCTGTTGAAGAATTGTTAGAAGGTAGATTGTTATTTTAATTGTATCTCGTATTTCGTTACATTATAGATACAGAATACAAACTTCTGCTCACCGTTACTGTATAGTTTATTAATGTACTAATTATTTTGCTGCTACTTTCTATGGAATGTACAAATGGTAAGATTATTAGATTCCCCTTCCGTATTTGATGCGTCGCTAAACGAAGGATTGTTAACAGGGGGTCTCTGCGGCCTCCGTTTTACGCAATTGTCTAACAAGATCTCGTTTCTGATGCAGGATTGACTAATTCAACATTTTGCGGCAATACATTAGACACTGGCGATGAGGACGTTTTCATGGTGAGTAGCGAATTAGATTAATTGAAATGTTACAGCACAGGAGGTGACATTGAATTAATTTCGCAGACTTTAAATTTACCTGTGGAGCCGCCGGAGCCACGTCCGTTAACAGATACTCATGGCATAGTTCGAGTACCCAATTATCATTCCCAGTGTTCAGATCTTCCTGATTCGCACAAACCTATCCATTATATTGGTGGATCATCTGTTAAAGCGCCGCCACCTCAACACCCATTGGCATCGACTGCGGATATTGGATCGGATAACTATCCTTATGTGCAGCTGACAACGCTTAATCACGAATATTTATATCCCATAATTGATGATCATAAAGGAGACCGGTTAGATAGACATAATACCGGCGGCTCTTTGAAGAAGCCAGATATTATAGTGTCTCAACCTACTAAAAACACAATGAAACGTAACGTTCGATTACGATGTAAACATTGCCAAGAGCTGTATACGGAGCAGCACAATCCTAGAGGATCTTGCGAATACGCTCCTGATCCGATTAGATGTGGAATCGCAAAAATCTCGTGTCTGTCATGTGCTCAGGGCATGTTGTACCACTGTATGAATGATGCTGAAGGTGATTTTTCCCAGAACCCTTGCAGGTGAGTAAACTGTACACACCGATTTCTTTATTACTTTCGCCCGGTTTATTCGAGGCATTTCTCTAAGCTTCGTAGTATAAAGTGTTTCGAGACGCAGGAGCCTTCCCGATATTTATAATGTATTCGGTGAACAGTCGGCAGTTTAGATCGTTACCGTTTAGTTTTCGGAGTATTATGTGCAGATAATTAAGAATACATTATAAATGAACATTGAAATTGTGCAGTTGTAGCACAGAAGAAGGATGTGGACGCAGGTGGTTTGGTTTGGCATTATTATCACTGATCGTTCCTTGCTTGTGGATTTATCCTCCACTCAGAGCTGTTCATTGGTGTGGCACGTCCTGTGGAATGTGCGGAGGACGTCACCATCCGATGGAATAACTGAAGGAACCCTTTGATATCTCTGCTCCATACTCGGTCGAGTCCGCCAACTTACCTTCATCGCGCGGCGCTGTAGCCAACGTGTACGAATGCCATGATCTGAGTATGGGTCGTTGCCAGAGGTATCAAAGGGGCAGACAGCTTCCAGTACATGCACTTATCCATCAGCGTCATCTCTGAAATAATTTGTTTAAAAAATGCAACGGAAAACGCAAAAAAAAAAGAAAGAAGTACGAGCACCAATTATCGTATTTAGCCCCGATACCGTGTATATTCCATACATTTTGTATATTTTATTAGCGAAGTGCATTATTTAGTCAAACCTTGTACATTAAACGATTCGAGAATGGACACTGTTTAGTCCATTATGCTCCGAATAATTGGTCCACGATAACAGTAACATGGACTGACCAAATATTTGTGATACACGGTGCACACTGTGAGAATTTAGTCGAGAAACGAGACATACAAAATTTTTTATTCCCAGTTCGAAAGCTAGTTTTTTGCCTCGCATCAAGCCCTTTGCAGGGGGGAATGATCAGGGAACTGTTTGCTATGAGATTAGAGAAATTTTAATTTCACGCATATGCAAATTAATCGAGATACCGTTTGCTAATGTTCCTTGCGCATGTTCTCATGAAATTTAAAGTGATTGAATTTTGTCACTATGAAAAGTGTTATGTGGATTCTATTTCGATCTTTTCTTTTTTTACAAGTTTTTTTTATAATATTTGTATATTCAACCCAGTGCCGACAATATTTGTACTATAATGTTTTGTATAATTTTTTTAGAAACAATTATTTCGGTTAAATTTATTTCAATTACGAGAGTACATATATACAAAATGTATGTTTATCTTTTAAGCCTTAGGTATTTGCCAAGGAGCAAGTAATAATGGTTTTTAATCTACTTCGGTAATTAGCACAAGCTGGTTAACAGAAACTAGTTGCACTTTTCACAAATAAGTATCAAAATTAATGTTAAAAGTTGTATCATGTTCTTTAAAGGAATCGCATAGGTACAGTCATTCAGGAATGACGGTGAATGTCTGTAGCGAATAATTTTTCTTTATTGCCGGAACGCAGCCTTGTTTTTCGAGGTCCTTTCGTATTGTGCTCTTTGTATTTTCAAAATATCGTTAATATTTATATAGTCATTTATCCGTTAAATGGAATTTCTTATGCTACTACGTTCGCGTAATGTTAAATGCTAAATAATATCAGTATTTACTAGCATGGTACTTTTAGTACTATTAATCTTATCGTTACTTCATGCACAATGAAGATAAGTTTAATAATATACATATGTTATTAGTTTGAGGCTTATTAAATATTGGGGATACTTTCAGTTGAACGGCGAGATGAGTTTTACAATATCGTAAACTGTAATTATATCGAAGGAAAATTCATGGAAACTTGATCTTTCGCTTTTTATTGAATGCTGCGGATTGTTTGCAAATCTAAATCTCTATTTCATAAATGTATTATAGTCCTGTAACATACATACTTGGCATTGTTAAGAAAATTCTGATTTACGTTTATCTGTATTTCTAATTATTTTTATAATTTCACTAGTAATTAGTAGATAGCTCGTTTCTTTTTATCTATTCTATGATAATTGAATGATAATGCACACAATTTGAATGTTTAGAAGATTAAGATGCTTTCGAAAGAGGGACGCAGTTGGTTTTTAGCAATAATTCTGCTTATTAATAATCTTATTGTACATTCATTCTTATCAGCTTTATAAACCATAGTTACGTGGTTTTTATGCATTTCAAGGATCTGAATTTTATACTTAAATTTTAATTGAAAGGAACTTTATTCTGAATTCATTAAGACGCTATGAATAATCGAGCGCAACTTAAGAGCATAGTTGTTTCCTTGCTCGGTGTATGTGGCTACAAATGTTAATGCAGGAGATCTATTGACAATTTTCAATTAAAGCTTCAAAGATGACATGGTAGACGAGCCAAATGATGGTGTTATAAATGTCGTAGAAGATTTTTACATTATTTTTAAAATACGTTTTATAATAAATAGGTGATAAAGTCAGACGCAGCTTTGGAATAGCAAAGTAAATTAATTACCGAACGACTCGATCGACAAAACTTGCAATCTTCCTGCAGACATTTAGTTAATCGAGAAAGAAGTATGGAATATTTAAGAAACGTACATAAACGCGATGGAAGATACCGAATCACTATTATTGTCCAATAAGTTTTGTTACGACTTATGTTTCTAGTCCAATGATAGTAATGTATTTTTAGTCCGTTGTTAAATTGAAACGATTCTTTTATATCAAAAAATTTTCTCTCGCTCGAAATTTTAAGTGATGTATCTATAGATTTTGTAAATCTCTACAAGAAATGTAATTTCTTTAACAGAACGTTTAGAATATTTCACGTGTAATGTACCATATATTTAATTCTAATTATTTTATTCTCTTTCTATTCGATTTAGGATAATACTTATGCTTCTAGAATCTTTTTAGATAAATGCTTCAAACTGTGTTAACATAATCGATTTTCTGTTTGCCTTTGTGAGTTGGTTACTTCATGAACAAGCTTAATAATGTTTGTAACATTCATCCCCTAAGCTCGGTAAAACTTCTTAGCTCACTGTTTACCAATAATTCTTAATTATACTCGCTGTAAGTCGCAATCGAATTATAAATATTACTCTATGAAATTTACCTAGGGGAGAAAAACGGAGCATACAAAAATGAAACGGTTTCTTTAGATAAATGTTAATATATCTAATATATTCTTCTTTCCTTGCAGTTTATACTTTCAAAAGATATTAATATATTTACATGTACCCAAGTAAGATAATATAATGTAACGCAATGTATTTTATTAAATTGAACTATGAATGCGCACCAGCATCCATAACATAGGCATATTGTTCCCAATGGAAGTATAATCAGTATTTCGTTTTGATAATAATTCTACTTTTTCCTTTCGCTTAACGAGCTTAGGAGGATATTACACAGAAATCATATAATTTGGCTCCCTATGCGTACAACGTGCGATCCACTATGCGTTCATTACAAATATACAGATTTTGTAAAATCATAAGTTCGCAGAATTTACAGAAATTTTATTTAAAAGTTCGTCAACTGTGTAAATATTAACTTGTTTACTGCCATAGAAATTAATAGTTTAATTTCGAATATTAAACGAATTATCTATCTTTATCGATTCAAAGTATTCCATTGATACTTCCCAAGTATCATTCAGCTTCTTCTTGTATGATATTTAATTAAAATATCACGACCCTCTATCTCTCTCTTTTTTTTTTTAGTTACAAAATAAGTACAAAAGTTATTTTTTCAATAAGTCCGTTGTGATGACTCATACCAAATGAGAAATACACATGTAATCATCTTCACAGGTGTAGTTTTATATGACATAGCGTGGCTGAGCGAATGTACTTCTATTTAAATTCTTTTTAATTACGGAGTATGAGTGGACAGTGTGCGTGGTCTCGAGATGTTACAACGTGTCTATAATTATAGTGATCAATAATGAACAGAAAATATAAATAAATATAGTTTGTACGATAATAATTATGACAATGTTGGTGATAATAATTATCGACACAGAGACAGGTGTTATATATACGCACGAATAAAAGTGCAAGTTTCGCGCGCGCGCGTGATACGAGTCGATCAACGCGGAAACGTTTGCAGGTTTAAAAGGAAATTATGTATACACAGAGCTATCGAATAAAGAAAAAATTGTCAAACTGAGGGGAAATGCATAAAGGTGCCTGCCGGATATGGGGAGAATGTTTAACGCGCCAGCGGCAGCGTTCAAACGCGAGACAGTTTGCAAGAAACTTATAGGGTATTTTCACTGATAATGTAAATGCTGCAAGGTTAACGAATACGACTTTTAATTCACACAGATTCATTATATCATAAATGTTTAAATCTTGTATCATTGTAATTAAAGATATGTATCATAATCCAAATGTATAAGAAATAAATATATTGTACCATGACGAAATATCATATAAACCAAGTTTGTTGCTCTAAAAGTTTACGAGACGCATTAAAATAATTTCTGAGAATGTAATGTTTTTTTAAATTGTTGGCCATTAAAGAAGATACCAAAGTATGCTACATTCAATTTGTATTATACACAATAATATACAAGTATTTTGCTAACTATATATAAACAAAATATGTACATGTTAACTTAAGTGCAAGGCGCAATGTATTATATCAATGTGGAGCTGGCGTATGACCATCCACATAGAAGTTTCTTGTCGCTTTTGGTAATTCCAATTCTATACCGTCCAAATCTTTCGTAAGTATAATTTGACAGCCTAAAAATATTAGAAATTACATTTTAATATTTCATAACATTAGTGTTAATTGCCGAGGACGTTAAGGGTCCATTCTAATTTGCCGGTCGAACAAGAGGCCTATTTTCATGAATATTTTTTTCAAGAACTACCTAATGTACGAATTTTAAATGTTTCTTTTTGGTTGAATGTTTATTATTCGTTGCTGCGTAGAATCGTATTTTTCATGTTTCCAAAATATAATTACAAATAAGTGGATTTAAGTCGCAATTAGTGATGGGATCTGAAGCGCTTGGAACCTATATATATGACGAAAACTTCGAACACGATTCGAAGCTTAAAACTCTTGAAAGTCTTGATAAGTCTTGATAGGTCTTGGAAGTCTTAGAAGTCTTGAAAGTCTGGAATGAATACCTGCTTGTCAAAAACTAGCCAGGTTGATCGGCCAGTGGGTCTCGCCAGGGCCGCAGTATATGACTGTACAGTCCCGCGAGTCAACGGTGGACGTACATACTGGTCCGAAACCTACCAAGACTTTGAAGCAAGAGTTTCAAGACTTCCGAGACGATCAAGACTTTCAAGACTTCCGAACTTTCAAAACTTCCAAGACATTTAAGACCTATCAAGACTCAAGACTTATCAAGAGTTTTAAGCTTCGAATCATGTTTGAAGTGCTTCAAAGTAGTCGCCTGATATTCAAAACAGATTCGAAGCGGTTCAAAGCGCTTCGAATCCCATCACTAGTCGCAATACTTGTCCCTCAGTGAGAATGCTGCGGAAGTCCTCCTTGGTGTCAAAGTGGTTCTAAAATGATAAAAAAATAATGATTGTCTCATAGGGGGGTACGCATAAAGTGGAGTAGAATTATCCAGGTATCAATACTAGTTTTGTTCCATTAAAAAAAAACAGAGAAATAGGCAAAAAATGTGGAACTTTTTCTTTATAAGGCCCCTATTTTGTAACCACTGCTGATAAATCAATAATTCTAGTCCACGTTATGTGTACACCCCTATAGGACATAACTATTCTATTTTTATTATTTTAGAACCACTTTGACGTCAAGGAGGACTTCCGCAGTGTTCTCACTAAGGCACAAACATTATATTTTGGAAATATGAAAAACTAAATTCTATACAGCTAGGAATAATAAACATTTAACCAAAAGAAAACATTAAAATTCATACATTAGTTCTTGAGAAAGAAATTCATGGAAATAGGCCTTCTTGTTCGACCGGCAAAGTAGAATGAACTTATTTGAGAGTACCTAATCTTGAATTCTCTTTTAAAAAAGGGGCTAAATCTAACAAATCCTCTTCCTTCTCCTCGGCTATTGGAAGTTTGTCTGTATAATTTTGGTGTACATATATATGACAAGTGGTACAAGCTAGAGACGCCTCGCAAGCGCCTTCCATTTCAATTCCATATCTATGAGCCAAATATAATACATTATCTCCCACTTTTCCCGTCACGGGTATTCGTTTGCCTGTCTTGTCGATAAAAGTAATATTTACGCTAAAAAATAATAACGCTGTATTAAATCCAATTCAACTTCACAATATCCAGCAGTCGTGTATATTTGTTTCAGTGTTATATACGTTTTACAGAACGTGTACCAATTTTACCTACATATCAGCTTCCGAATTGGGGTCCTGCATTTCGTATTCGCCATGAAAACGCCCTGAAAAAGTTTATCAGTGACAGATAACAATTCTTCCGGTGCAATTGGATTATGCATTCAAATTTCTGTTTACATCGTCCTAGCGACATCTACAGATGAGTATTTCATAAAAGCAAGATATATTTACATTTCGACGTATGGATTTCGAAACTCGGTATCGTCGACTGATTCATTGGTAAAAGGGCCCTTTTCATTATATTTCTCCATGACGAAGGCCTCAAAATAGA
Source organism: Andrena bucephala (assembly GCA_947577245.1). NCBI lineage: Eukaryota > Metazoa > Arthropoda > Insecta > Hymenoptera > Andrenidae > Andrena > Andrena bucephala. The sequence goes on from OX387719.1 coordinate 7,620,848, forward strand.
CGTCATTTTATTGCCACTCCTGATACCACTTTTTCTCGCAAGATTACCACGATGCCGCGCACATTGCCGCAAATGAGTCACCTAACTTTACTCCGTCGAGCATAGGAAACAAAGATTAGAACCTCGATGCATGAAAGAAGATACGTTTCATATATGGCATCTTAAAAAATAGTGACCCAGGGGGTCATACGAGGCCCTTTTCTTAAGAAAATCCTTCCATTTAAACGAATCGAAAGAGGCAGATGAGATAGTATAATGAATTAATAATTTCTGAGTCACTAATTCGTTACAGAGAATAGGGGAATTTAGGATCAGCGCGCATTCATAGTGCATTGTACGTTCAGATAGTTGGCAGCATCTTTCTTTGTGCTTTTTTTGTAGTTGTGCATAAGGAGATGCACTTGTCGCACTTGCGCACACTTGTGTACGAACGACTACATAGCCGCCGACCAATTTGACAGGCACTCGTACACACCAGTGCACACTCGTATGCATCCACGGTGGATCGAGCGAAGCGTTGTAATTCTTCGTGTAACTTGACTTTGGCATCGTGAGATATACCAGTTTGTCGCGCGTGTTTCGTGGCCCCAGAAAATTGCTAGCGATGCAATGTATCAAGCTTTCATCAACGGATACCGTTTGGCCGAAGTGTCACACGGCAAGCCCTATTATGTTTACTGTATCGAGGTACTGGAGACAGGGAGCGGTAGTCGATACTTCGTCGAGAGAAGATACAGCGAATTCAGCGCGCTACATCGCACGGTACGTCGTTTCATAAATGCCCACTCAAACTATCGGTTGCGTAACTACTCATTTCTACTGTCAAGGGAACATCGGGTACATGCCCTTACAGCGGCATGCGCCTACTTACGGCTTCGATTTCTATTCTATTCCGATCGTTACTTTCACTGATACCAAACCCGTTTGTGGCACATTTTCTATTCTCCTTAGATAACGTTTCTGAGAGAGTCGATAAATCTTTTGGTCTAAAAAGATATATAGTTGTAGAAGTGGGTCGAGGTCTATGAGCGATAACGTGATTCTGTGTCTCCTCCCCACGTTTTTTCTTCACTGTCCGAACAAGGATAGCGCTACTCACATACTATTCCATTTCCCATTCAGTTCCGTTCGCATGAATAAACGTGCGTAATCTAGATTAGCGTCGGCAACACGCGCGTACTACGATGCATTCAGTTGCTCGGATACGTTATGTAATAACGTCTGTTTACGTGTTTACTCGAGTAATCGGATTCGGTACAGGGGAGTTCTTCCTGGTTGTCATATAGGGTGTCCGTTAGAAACTCATTTGAGGTGGAAAAACATTAAAGGGAAAGGCCTACCTAGAAATTTTCGAAAAATTTGTTTCTTGATTTTTATATTTTCTTGAAGTACAACATCTTGAAAATATTCCCTGAAAGTGTCAAGTTAATCCGATCAAAATTGACAAAGTTATACGCGTTCCTCGGTGTAGCGCTCAGACCCAAAACTTTAAACGTGTTTTCCTCAAAATCATGTTTTCAAAGTCGGTGATGCACATAACTCAAAAAGTAATGAACCGATTTACTCGAGGATTTGCAGGCTTATTTGGGGGTTAAAAATCGGGGGTCTCAAAATAATATTTCCAAAATCCGGCCCGATAGTGCCTAGATAATTTCATATAAGTATTATCTAAAAAAAATCGAATTTTCAATTTTGGATGATCCTGCACCGAGCTATGGTTGTCACCGTAAAGCGCCCAAAAAAAGGACGTCTCGGGCATCGCCTATAACTCACAAACCTTTCAATACTTTTTACCACAAAAAATACTGAAATATCTGTAAGATGTACTCTTTCCAATGGACTAATGTTTAATAATAAAGTTTATCGGTTTTTCTAGAAAAAATTCCCAAAGAAGCATGTTGTTTTGACTGTTCTAGGTAGGTCTCCCGCCTTAAATAAAGTTGAATTGTACGCAGTGTTAGTATGTATTTCAGGTTTTCGTTTGAAGACTGAATTTATTATAAGGAATATAATTAATAAATCTATAGTCTATTAATTATGCTTATTAATTTTAATTTAATATGTATTTATTAACTATTAAATATTATTGATATTACCGCTTTACATATTAACGAGTTACTGGAACTACTTAAGTTATTTGTTTTAATTTCAAATAGAAAGATACAGAATCTTTTCATTACGGAGATATTATACATATAATAAAGTTTAAAAAGGACGATTTAGCGGCCTTGCCAATTATTGAAACTTTTTCCAATTTAAGGGAAAAGGAAAGAAGTATTAATTTCTATAAGGAATATTTTTTCAGATATTTTTCCTATGTATTTTGTAATAAGAAACTGTAATTAGGTGAAAGTTATTTATGAACATAATTAGCTTCGCATTAGTTTCGAGTAATCGTGGATAGTTTAAGTATGGTATAAAAGATTTCCGGTGAAAGGATCGCATTAATTTACTCTCGCTGCACAGCGCAACATTCTTTCGATACTGCGCGATTAGTCACGTATTTATGTATGTAAGTACCAGTGTGTAAGTTCCATCATCAGCGTAATGATATACGATTTACATACGTAGCTGGTGTTCTCTGGCAATCGGTTCGCGATGAAACCTGCCATGCAGTTAGTATTTTCGAGCCTCTTAAAACGCATTCGAATAGCTCGTAACTGTTGCTTGAAGCCAGTTAAAATTAATTAGTAGCATTAACAGCGTGCGGCGCGTTAGCACGAGTAGGTACCAGCTCGCAGTTATGTTTCAATTCGGCGTAAGTTGCATTTATATGTAGTTATAAAGCATTGCTTGCATATAAAATACAATGTTAGAAATATTTATTGTATCACTTGAATAAACACGTTATTACGTATACCCTTCTTTTTATTATAAGAAAATATTGTTGCAAAAATGTATAGCTCGCTATCTTGGCCAAAAGAAGTTGGACACAAATCATTTTATCAATATTGTTATGAAAATTCGGCGTGCTATGTAAATTTGAAAGTGAGTGATAAATATTTCCAGTACTGAAAATAACTTCAGTTAAATATCAACGCATAATGCGCCCAACTTTTAATTGATTAAAGTTTTAATGTTATCATTTTGCGGTATTCATTTAGAAGATCATTTTTGCTGTTATAGGAATAAATTAGGAGTAAGGAATTGTACTGTTACGATTTATTCAAATTGTATTAATTATTGTGAATTGTACCCTAGGTGGCCTACGACATACAATCAATCGTTTCAGATTAATTTTTCGCTATATTCTGTTGCTTCTCGTGTTGTTTACTAATACTTAATATTTACTAAAATTTATTAATATTTACCAATATTTACCAATATTTATTAATATTTACTAATATTTATTATTATTTACTAATAGTTATTAATATTTATTAATATTTATTAATATTTACTGGTATTTATTAATATTTACTGATATTTGTTAACATTTACTAGTATTTATTAATATTTACTAATATTTATTAATATTTACTAGTATTTATTAATATTTACCAATATTTATTAATATTTACTAATATTTATCAATATTTACTGATATTTATTAATATTTAGTGATATTCATTAATATTGATATTTATTATTATTTATTAATATTTATTAATAAAAAGAAGTTCATGGTCGATTAACGCTGCCACACGAAATATAACAGCGACTACGGTTTCAGAGTCGTTCATTTGGTTCCTTTTAATTGCAGCTGAAGAAGGGGAACACGGACATCGCTCCGTTTCCACCGAAGAGGGTAAGAAATTCTCAGCCAAAGGTGCTCGAACAAAGGCGAGCTGCATTGGAGCTGTATGTCCAGAAAATGCTACGTCTCTCGGCCACGAAGCAACAGGTTCTCAATTTTCTGGGCATAGAAGGTCGTGCTGCTAGTGTGTCATACAAAAGGTATGCATTTCTGCAACTGAACGTTCGAAACGTGGGCTGTCGTCATATCAGCTATTTTCTAACGCCTCGTGACTTCATTTGTTATCTTACGCTGATTTTTACTCGACTAACGGACTGATTAAAGTCTGAACACTTAGTCACACACTTCTGCTTCACGACTTATGATTGTATCGTTTAATATATTAGTAGATAGTTTATAACATAATTTTTCTAGACTGTTCAGAAAGCTAATTTTGCAGTTATACTCCAAGCAATATATATAATACTCTATTTAACACATAAAGCGTCTTTCATTTCTGATATTCGATTTATTCGTCGGAATTATCCAAAAGATGAGGCTTTAATTATATTTGGAGCAGTAAAGTTAGAATACTTGAGTAATAAAAATGAGAAGTCTCAAGGTTGATCATTTTCGCGTTGAACTCGTGACGAATCTTTTGAATGTTACTGTAATTAATACTTTCTTAAAATACTTTTCAGATGTGCATTTCTTTTCTTGTACTATTTTCCATCTTCGTATCACTGTAACGTGAAATCTGCTTGTCGTATAACGTAAAAATATGTTGCTTCAGTGCATACAAGGAGGCGGAGGAACCACAGCACGCTCATCCCAGTGCTCTTGGCCATCATCCTGTATTAACTTTCCATTGCGATCCGTACGCTGAATCGTCCACGACATCTAGTCTTCCGGATATCGTAATCAACGGGGTACTTTTGGGTATATACAAGTCATGAGGAAATTACACATTGCTTGTGATGGTCATACCTTCCATAGGAGTTGAAGAAATGAACCGGGTTCGTGGTAGCATTCTGCGAACATAAGTTTATTCGCATGGGAATTAATGGAACAAGGATTCCTTTTCTCCCTTTATCTCCGTACAGATAAAATGGGGCATTTTAATTGCTCGCGTGTGACTCTGTGTGGTATTTGATGTGCATATAAAGAGTAGCTGCTTTCATTTTTAAAGCTTGGTTGTTAGTAGATATATGCGCTGATGTATATCCACCTCACTCCTTAATTCTAAATTCGATCAACCCAGATCCCAAGGAGACAAATCTTGCATTTCCACAATCACGACAGTGTTGTGTGAATCTTTGTAACTTTACTTGTGATTTGAGCAAGATGTACGTAAGCATGTAATTGTGAAACCAGGTAGAGGAAAATCTTATATTTGAATCTGTAAATAAATCATTATTTGCACAAAGATTGTGCTCATCTTGCGTCTTTTATTTATTTCTCCTCACATCACTGGAATATACAAAAAACTGATACAAACGAAATAAGTTTTATGAATTCAATAAAGGACTCGGCACGTTTTAAAAAACCGTTTTCATAGAGTACAGAAGAAGGATATTATTATTATTATTACTATTATTATTATTATTATTATTATATGTCTGTAGTATATCGTATAGACCATCATTAATGTATGCGTATGGACATGATGAATGGGTGGGGTAACAGGCGCTCTAAAAAAACGTTAAAACACTCATTTTACAAATTACGTTTTCGCGAGCCCATGAGAATTTTGGGTTAAATAAATCCGAATAGGACAGCAAGGTTAAAAGACGAATGTGTTTTCCTTTTTTTGATCCTTCATTCTCTTCCGTTGAACGGAATACGTTCATAAGACGATCGTTAACTTGTTACTCTGATAAAAACATTTGTAAATCGCGGGTTTCGAATGACCTAGTTTTACCCGTGTAGAATTCTAATTCCTATCACACGTAGCGTTACAATCTGTTTCGAGACTCCACCGGTAACGTTGCATGCGTCACTGAAATGGTAAAGGGGTCCTCGGACCCCACAGACCAGTGCCAGAATTATTTTGTGGTGCAACTTCGAAACTACTTGACCGATTTTGATAATTCAAGCCAAACTAAATGCAATAAGTTTCACCAAAATCGGTTCAGTAGTTACAGATAAATTCCCGGACAAACATAATATGTATAAAATACATACATACATTCAACAAACATTCAACATACATACATTCAACCTCGAACTGAGAATCTCTTTCTTTTTGAAATCGGTAAAAAATTCATTGGCGATAGATCATATCCGATATATAAGGGAGCGTTGTGCATGAGTGTTATACTCATCTTTGGTCGTTCTTCTACGCCAACGCTCCTTTGCCGGCGTACCGCAGTGAGATGGGTGACCGCCGGCGCCCGTCTCGAGCGGCGGGTGTGTGTTGTTGTTGAGTTTGGGGTTTTTTCAATATCCTTCTATTTCTTTCGCACATATAAAATAAAATGTTGAATTGTGTTTTCCAAGTTTGCACATGCAAATTAAAATGAAATATTATTTACCCTTTGCGGTTCACACAAGATACTGCTTTCCTGCCTACATGAGGAAAAGGTGGTCGGATCGCAAAGGTAGAGTAAAAAAACTGACTGATCCACATTGGTGATTCCTTCCTAATGAGATTACTGATACTAAGTCTGTCAGACAATTTTTTACACCAGTGGCGGTGGCCGTGTTGGAAACACCGGTTCTCATTCGAACACCCCGAAGTTTGATAAGTACCACGGGGCGGCGTACTGGGGAGGAATGGTTGCGCGACCATTTTTCTGCTGGTGCGCCACTTTGTGCTGGGACCCCCAAGGCCGGTCAAAATCATTTTTAGGCCGGAGGCCTGCGGAACCGTGAAGGTTCGATGAGCAGGGGCTCGCCCCGGGCTACTAGCAAAACAGCGGTCCGGGCGGGGGGACGGTGCGATGTGTATGGTCCATTGGGCCACTCCAAAACATAACTCGGAAAGAGTTCAGTCGGAGGGGGTGATTGTACCAGTACTATGGGGGGTTTGGCAGGAAGAGGTACCAGTGCACCGGGGTGGGGAGGGGGTGGCGAACGCATCGTTCTATTTGAAGACTCCTTCCCCCCGTCGTGCGGACCTCTTCGGTCTGGAGGCCACCGTGGTGGTTTTAGTGGGTGCGAGCGAGCCCCAATAATCTTGCCTCTCCCCCTTACGGATAATGTAAAAAAGATGTGAAATCAAAATGAGCTGCAAGCACATAAAGGTGCTTTCCTGTAGCGTGCAACGGCGACACTGTGCAACACAATAAAAGGCAAAAAAATATGTCCGCGGCAAAATCACACGTATACAAGCACGCACACACCTTTCAGCATCTCAACACATTTCAGTGTAGTTGCTGAGCTGGGCGCTGTTCATAAGCAGATGCCACTACATTCAGTTCTGAAATTATGGGTCGGTAACACAGTTTGGGTGGCGACACGAACTTCCATAAGGTGATAGGTCTATCCTATACCTCGTCTGTGGTTTTACCCGTGCTGAATTCTAATTTCTACCACGCGTGGCGTTGTCTCTATTTCGAGACTTCACCGGTAACGTTGCATGTGACACTAAAATGGTAATTGGGTTCTGGGACCCCACAAACCGGTGACAGAAAAATGCATTCGGTGATAAGTCTATTCTATACCTCGTCAGTGTTTTGACTAATTTTACTGACTTTTCCATGAAGTCGGTATTTCATTTCGTGTGATGTTCTACACTGCCAACGCTCGTTAAGCAGTAACTACTGGTACAGAAGCTTCACTTCCGGTGGGGTTAAAAGCAATATGGCTTCGCGTCGACCACTGGGCGCGCGTTAGTATAATTTATCCACTTGCATCTATCATATTTTAAAGGAAATATCGTTTTACACGTTGGATATTGTACAAATTAGGTACACAAGTATACCATTATTCATAATATTTTTTCCCATTTGTAATTTGTATGAACATAAGCGTATGGAACAGGTTTTGGAGCCGTACATTGAGTTGGTACGTGAAACGCTAAAAGTGAAATAAGAAATATTGAACCGCGTCGACGAGAAATGTAACGAACGGAATTCCGGGATTTTTATGCGAACACTAAATAATAAAATTAGTACGCTGTTAACAGTGCGCCGCGCGCCGGCGGTTAAAGCTAATTTAATGATTTTCGTTATTGGCTCGAAGCATCGTAAAGCTATCCAGGCCCATCTGTTGCCCGCGTAGATTTTAATATCGCTCCACTCATTTGCACCACCGGAATGGAACCGAATCGCGCCAAACCGTTCCAGTTGCCATTTCAACGTTTTCAATTCAACCAACGATTTGTTTACAACGCTTTCTCTATTGCAAACGCCCCACATTAATTCAGCACGCTTCACACATTCTCATCGGGTTTATTCAATTTTGAAAACTTTTAAATACAGAGGTGTGGGTCATTACACAGTTTGACAGCCATCTGGACATGTAAAATTATTCTATGAATTCTCCGGAATACAACGATATACGATATTAGTGCATTGTGAACATTTAAATATGCTTAAACAACAATCAAAGGGGAAAGGACACCCGGAATGCACCCATTTTCGCAGATATCTTTCAATTTATTTCCAAAACTAAGGGTCTAGGAGAAAATCTGACTACTCCACGCGATGCAGCAGACAATTTTCCTCCGGAAAGCATCAACAGAAGTGGTAAGCCGCGTTTTGTTTTCAATACAGAAGCGAAATAGTTTGGCAAAACGTGCGACGTCGACAGTGGTAGTCAACGGCGGCGAGCGAACCACTGTCGCTCCGTAACACAATCGCTTAACGCGCGTGACTACCACTGTCGGCGCCGCACGTTTTGCCAAACTATTTCGTTTCTATATTGAAAACAAACCGTGACTTACCATTTCTGTTGATGCTTTCCAAAGGAAAAACGTTTTTTTTTTATAAAAAATTGTATTATCATCACAGTCACGCACGTCTACAAAGTTTCAAGACAATTGAACTGGTGAAAGTGGGTGAAATTAGAGTTGCCAGTTTTGAACCATACACCAAACACCACACACGAAACCCCAAACATACATAGGATCGAATCTAAGTAAAATCGTGTGAAAATAGATTACTGATCACGTGGGATTGAGAGTGCAGGGGATGGATTAGAATCAAAGGGTACACTTAAAGTCACCATTAAAAGTAACATAGCCACTAGAGCATGTTCTTTACGAACGATGTCAACTATCCTCGATGGTAATACTCCTCTTCCAGCCGGAGTGTTTTGTCTCGTTCGAGAGGAAGTTGGTAGCAACATCAAGTCAGGGGGTTGTTCAATAATTCCGCGGAGTATCGTAAAGGAACAATGAGAGGTGTATTGGCCTTTTGGTCGTGCCTCCGTTAGGTTCCCCTCTTCTTTTCGTTTCTTCGAGGGGGTCAGAGAACCAAGTGACACCGCCTCGTTTATTAATAAACGAGGAAAGAACGGGATAAAGGGGAGCTGGGGTTGTGGGGAGGGGGAGGGGGGGGGGGGGTCTGGTCTAGGGGGTGAGTGGCGGTCGAGCACCCCAGGATGAAAAGGAACGAAGTGGTAGGGCGGCGCGTGACGCGGGGTTTAAGGAAGCCGCCGAATATATACGCGCGCCGATCGTTCGCCGTCGCTTTAACAATTCGCGACGCGTCCGCGTTAACAGCGTTACGACAACAAGCTCGAGTTGTAGAAACTTATAACGAGAAAATAATGAACCCGGTTCACCAAGTCTGCTTGGAATGCGAGTCAGTGTACACCCAACCTCTCGCAAGTAGCTGTCCCGTGCTCTCTCCTGCTCGTTTCGCCGTCCTCGCGCTTTAACCACCTTTTCGATTTTCCACCGCTTTCCGTGGACCCCCACTTTTCCAGCTCCTATTCTAATTTTAGTCTTCGTTTCCAACGCACACCCTGCCGGTTGCTTGTCGTTCTCTCCGTTCGCTTCATATTTTCGTTTTACCGATCACCCACACCTGCTCGTTTCCTCGTTGGCCCCGCGGTAGGATCCATTCTTTCGTTCGCCGCCCCTTGTTCGTCGGCTCTCCCGTCCCCGTAAAGGAATATTTGAATTCGTGGGAGGATTCCACGGGAGGAAAGGAAGCCCGGGAACGGTGGAAGCAGGGCACAGAAAGTCGGGGGGTACCCGAGAGCGGGCGCTTGTATTGAACGGCGAGGACGAATCGAAGCGCAGGAATTTCACCGTGGAATCTGCAGCCCGGAGACGAGAGGAGAAGACAGAAGAGACTGATGTCCCTGTATCCTGTCCCCGAGCATCCCTTGCCGAGGGATCCGAGGAGGACGGCATCGAAAAAAGGGGGAAAGCAGAGAAGGCAGGATGCCGTCGGTATCCGGAATGGATTACGGAATCGGATGGAATGGCGGACCGGAAAGTCCTCTTTCTCTATTCTAGCGCGACACCTCATCATTCCGCCACGTTCGCCGGGGTACCCTCCGACGTACAACGTGTTTCGATCTCTCCCCGAGGCGTGTACGGTGATTTAAGTCACTGTTTACGTTTCCGCGTCTTCCACTGCCCCTGGGAATTCCTATATATCACCTACGTGGATCCGTCCGAGTATTAGATCAAACAGCTAACGTGTCCGCGCTAAGAGCATCCGGTTATCGAAAGTAGAAGAAAAATGTTTGTACTGCTCGCACCTCTTGTTCGTGCGGTAGCTCTGTGTTCATCCTAGAGGGAGTTAGGCGGCATAGGTTTACTTTTCGATCAGGAATGTAAAGCCGTTGAATATGTTTAAGGGTTTTGTGTATTTGACAGAACAGAATTTAATCTTTCTTGTGAGAGGTCTCCTATTTATTTAAAATTTAAATTCCCTGCAACTACTTACATTTCGCGGTGGAACATTAAATTTTTGAACTTGAATCATTGGGATCGACGTAGCTATACAGGAGCCGCATAGTTTGTCCAGAAATACCCGTACATTTGTCACCGAGAGCGTCAGGTTATCTGAAGTTGTTCCCAGGCTTAGAATCTTCGCATAGTTCACAAGTTCCAATGTATTTGGCCGAGCAGCATCCAACTTTTCAACTCGTAAATTAACTGTTCCCCGTGTAGCCGATAGGAATGACAGAAAATCCACTTGCAAACAATCTCGTGTTTGCATTGCGACAGTCTTACGTTCGCCTCTATCCGTGTTACGCGTGCACGCCGCATTGTTGCACAGGGCAACGAGAAAGTGCCAGTGTTAACTGAAATGGGAGATCAGATGTGTCTCGCGATATGCGTACGATTGAAATGCTCGCCATTGGATTAGCATACTATCATTTAAGCAGACATTCCGGATGCGTCATCCGGCCGTCATTAGTAGCTCTCATTGAGGGTCTATTGAAAGCTGGATCCAGTCCTACGGACTAATTACAGTCCGGCGAATACGGTATCGAAAGCAGTCACCGACCTATAAAAGGGCTGCGGAACACGTACTATCACGTGGCACCTACGTGTATGCGTATTGCATTGTGCCCATTAATGAAACCGAACATTCTACTTTGCCCTGCTCTGTGACACTGTTCTTGCAATTTTCGCGATAATTCATTTTCGATAAATCGCGTCACGTTTCCACGCTTTCATGGCTTCCGCTGACCATTCATCGATCTCCCCTTTAAACTTACAACTCCGCGGCAACGTGTAATGAAAAATGACAGTACATCCTAGTTACCGTTCCGTCCCCAGCGAGCCGTACCCTTGTATAACAACGGGAGGATCGCGTCATCGATCAATCGACAGCGTCGTTAATAAAGTTTCTCCCGATGGACATTTATTATTTTCATAAAGCGCCAAGGGACGAGGGTTTTTCGCGCGGAATTTTCGACGCGTCTGCTCACTCGACGAGAAGGCAGAAGATAATGCTCCCCAGATCAATGATGGTGACATCGGGGTCGAGTGTTTTTATTCCATTACTCGGCAACACCGTCTTCCTAACCACTTACTTAACCTAAAACGTTCATCCGTGGCCCCCCTCTGCGGCGGAAGGGGGGCTTGATGGTCTTCGACAACTCAAATATTATCCGCCACTCGATTCTCCCCTCTTCGTCACCGGAAAATTGACGCGCCGTAATACTTGGGCTAAAATGTAGGCACAACATCCCCGAACCTAATTCACCGTAACACAGATGCCGTGAATAATGTTTCCATCGTGTATCCTGATTCTTATTCCATTACTTGGATCAAGGGATTTCACGCTCAACTGTAACTCTCGTGGATTTTATGATACAACGGTTCCCTTCTACAGGATCGTTTCTTCCTGTATAGTGCACTTTGGATGAAATATTTCTTTCCACGTAGTATTGGTACTAGGGCCATTGCATGACAAATCGATGACCTTTTGCACTCGATTTCGAGGACTTTGATGAAAGTAAAATATAGACGACGTGAAATTGGGGGAGTTTAAGGGAGGATTGCTTCTTGTTAGGCCGAAAAATTCTTTGTGAATTTTTTGTATAAAAACGGTTTGACAAAATAATGTGAGGTTCGGGAGGCTGTTTTATTGTATCTTGAACTATTGTTCTGAATTTTTGCGTGACAGTGAAATAAAAACATGGAAGATACAGAGAGAGTGTTGAAAAATAATCGAGTGGTCCAGGCGTTGACGGAATGTAGGGTAGGGTGGGGCTAAAAGTCCGGCGGGTAAAAAGTCCGGAATTCAAAATCTCTATTCCTAAACCATGTATTGAGTTTCGCAATATACTAAGTAAAAGGCGAGAAGAAACGAAGATGCCCACAGAGTCGCCAGTCGCTCCTGGATGTTCGTGTGAATTAAACGACGCCTTCGTTATTTTATGTATCGCACTTTTTGCCCCGTGCGTGGGGCAGAAGTCCATTTTGCATTGACAAACACTTTGTGGTATAACCCAACAGAAAATAATTGTATCAGCAAACGAACTTCGTGAACGTAAAGCATAATAGTTATAGTTTATACAAAATAACACCAAATATCTCTAGATTGTTAATACTAATTTTTACATAGGCTTGTACGAAAAACGGGACTTTTAGCCCCACCCTACCCTACTGTAAGGGTTATCTGAAACACAACAAAAAAAAGAGATTCTTAATCTATATGAATGTGACTATCTGTGTTAGTAGATGCATTAAGAAAAATAAAAAAATGTTAAAATGGCAGCCTCTTGAAGAAGATGAAGCGCTCTGATTTGAGTCTGAACAAGGTTTTGCCCCAAAACCGGGGACAACTTCTTTAAATAAAAAAGGAACGTTAACAGATACGGCAATAAATCTAGTACCAGAGATAGCCACATTTATATACATAGATTAAGAATTTATTTTCCTTTTTGTATTTCAGATAACCCTTAAAGTACCTTCCGTTAACGCCAGGGCCACCCAAGTTTCGTTCAACGCTCTCAGTCAGCTCTCTGTATCTGCCATTTTTTTTTGTTCACTGCCACACAAAAATTCAGAATAATAACTCAAGATATATTAAAACAGCCTGCCAAACCTAAAATTAATTTGTCGCGCCGTTTTTGTACAAAAAATTCCCAAAGAATTCACTACTTTACGGCCCAACAAGGCGCAATCCCCCCTTAAGTCATCATTTTGCTGGTTTCGAATTTGTTTAAAAAATACACCACGTGTGATGAAACTTGGTCTAGGATGGTCACTTTAAAATTAACTTCACAATAAAGTATTAAACACTGTGATGCGTACTATAAGTACCTACTACTAAAACTGTAAGTAGTTGAACAGTTCTTCTTTCAGAGTTTTATACCCCGAGCAGCAAGAAATTCATGTTTTTCTTTTATCGATTCTCATCTAAACCTTCCAGATAAAATGATGGGAAGCGTTTGCGTCTGTAAGTTAATGCGAAACTTCACGGTAAACGAAATTTCAAGTCCGCGTGTCACTTGTGTTAAGTCCTTAAAATATTACCATACCGCCGTTGCTAAACGGGGATGAAGAACGGTGGTGAGAGAAGGGGAAAGTGTCAAGAGAAATACATCGGACAACACAGAGAAATACGACCGATCCGTTTAAAAAAAAAAAACGGATTATGCTGGTCGGTGTCGTTGTATGGGGTTGTAAATAAAAACTCGGCTGGTCCTATCTGCATTTCAACCACACCCTGGCCCATTTGCATCTCATTCCGAACGTTATATCAGTTTCATTAACGAAGTGGAACAGTGGATTGCCATTCTATCGATTACGCGTGATACGGTTAGTTTTGTGTATGCTACGCCTATTAAAGGGATGTTTAAACGAACGAATAGACGCCTCTTATCGGATTATCAACCGACTATGGCTTCGAGGATCTGTCGTAAGCATTGTGCTATTCAGATATCATTTCTAATTGAAACCTTATTGGGTAGGCTACTATAGTATTTATAAATGGAATTATGTATCTGCGAAAGGAGCAATACAGATTTATCTTCTATCTATTACGAATGTTTTGAATTTGTTCATTTTTTATAAAGCCCACAGCCTTTGGAAGATTTCTTGCTTTTGCGACTTAAAAAAGCAGCGAATTTTTTGCAGAAATCGATGTCTGTTTTAGACGCTACCATCTTTTTTTTACTTTTCAGTATTTCTCATTTAATCTAATTCAGACGACAGCCACATTCATACAGATTTCACAAATTTTCAAATTTTCTATTTCAGACAACTACAACGGCTGATGTTATGCCAACCATGCACATATGATTATTGCAAGGTGCTCTATTTGAAGCACTGTAACTCCGGATATTACCACTATTTTTGCATACAATTTTTTTTTCATGTTCTTTAAAGATTGACAAATAAAGCCACAAAGCTGGAAGTAAATATATTTAATGGTTTCGTTTTAAAAAATTCCCAAAGTTCGCATCATTTTTCGTCCGTCAAGCTATGGAGACCCCTTAAAGACAGGGACATTTTTCTTCTTTTGGACATTTTGATTGTTGCACATTTCAAGATAAAAAAACGGGTAAGTAAAAGTAAATGAATAGCAGTATCAGGATTCGGAGTTCAATGTTCCTTTTCAATTCAAGGTTTCATTTTTCTTCCGGCGAGAATTCCGTGAAAATGGGAAACGTGTTTCCAAAGGTAATCTACACGTGTAATGGACGTGTCAGGAACTGCACGCTTGCCAAAAACAGGAAGTACGGCATTCTCCCTTGAATTTTCGTACTTGCTAGTCGCATTTGAATTAACGATTCAATTTGCAGAACTCAGCGTTTTATTTGTAACTAGCATGCACTATAAATTACAGATTCAGTAAAACCCTTAGTATATTAAAGAACAGGGCGTTCTTCGCATCCCTTATATTGCTATATTAAATAAAAAAAGGGAGCTTTTACAGGAAAATAATATTTTCATTTGAATACTACTCTTCATGACACCCTAAGCCGCATTTCACCCCAATATGCTCGAACCCCCTTATATTTCCAAGACCAATTTCCTCGGAAAAGAAGAGACGTACAAACAAACGTTCTACATTTCCAATTTACTTTTTCTTGCCCCTCTTCTGTGATACATCCCTCCATAATTACGTGTTCAAAAGTAAAGGGTGAATGTATAATCACGCCACTTACATATTCACAAACTGGAAACACTATCCACCCAATCATTCTACAATTCACAAACAGTCGCTTAAAATACCCCACCCCTCAAATTCTCCTCCAAAAGCACGAGCAAATCCCCCAAAAAATTAATTTGCCTCCATACATGCATAATCACCTGAAGCACGCTCCCAAATCATTTCTTCATCGCGAGTCGTGCCCCAGCCTTATTTATTGCTCGGCAGTTTCGCTCGTTCGTTACAACTAAGTCCATTAAGACGAGTAAACCGATGGTCAACGGGCATTTGGTGTCCCAACGGCGCTCGGCCGCGCCGGTGGGTTCACTCGAACCCTCCTCGGGGAAGAAGAGGCGCGGCGTGAAGCGGCGCGATCAGACGCTGGCTGAACAGGCGAGAAGCGACGAGGGTAGCAGGAAACGGCGAAGGTAAGGAAGAAGGACCCAGGTCGCGAATATCCACGTCGCGACGGAGGGGTGCAGGTAGTTGCACGTGGAGGCGGAGCGACGTCGCGCGTCGCGACGAGCCACCGACGCCGGGCGTCCTGCCCCCAGAGCGTCGGGTGGGGAGCCGTGGTGAACGCAGTTCTCGACGGGTCGCCGAGAAGGTGTAACGGTGTTATCGTTGCCAGCCGAGTACCGTCGCGACGCCGTCGACAGAAGCCACGTGATCCTCCTTTTCGTCGGGACTTTCAAACTCGCCTCGATCCTTCGCTCCGATCCCTTTCCCTGGCCCCCAACGACAAACCCAAGCACCTACCGGTGGGAATTTTTCCGAGCCTCTTATTTACAATCTTGAAGCGATACCAGCGCCGATCGCGATGCCGAATGCAGAACGCGGCTGATTGTTGACTTCTCAACAACGCGATCGTGGTCGAGTCTCGTTTAGTTTCACGTTCTTACGGCCTCTCCTTGGAATGTGATTAGTGCCCGTCGATTTCACCCTCTCCCCCGAACGAGGAAGGTCACGTGTAGGTTCTACCAGCCCATCGAGTTAAATTTTCGCGTCAGTCATTCCGCCGGGGTGGCACCGGTGTCTCTCTACCATTCGAAATACGTAGTCGGTTTCGCGGACTTGGACATGGTAGAGGTACGTGGTTAAAAGGACACGTGATCCTTGTGTGATAGTCGTGGACCACGTCGTGCAGTGTCTAAAGGTGTTGAAGGTGCCCCCGGGACCAATGACGGGATAAGGATGACACTGGCGGGCGGCTAGGAGGTCACGAGGGTCCAGGATTTTTGGAGCCGAGGAGCGTTTGGATAAGGTAAGGACAATGATTGAATTTCTATTTTACTTTCATCGAGGCAGCTTTCATGTTTCTACATTTATTAATTGAGGGACATTATGGGGATTTTTGAGTACCGCACGACGCGCGTAATTAAGTACGTTGCTCTGTTAATTGTTGTTTTCGCACTTAAAAATAATCACCCGCATTCGTGGTAACGACTGGAATTTAAATGCTGCCAACTGGAAAAAGTTTGACTAATGAGGATTGTTGGGCGATAGTTCGTAATTAGTGTGAAAATTGTGGCGTCGTTTTATCATTATGGAAACACGGTTTTTAGTTTAAATCCCCGACGACTGGGAATTCTGTAGGACATAGTTCGTGGGAGTAACTTTTCGTGGTTTTTTCATTTTCTTTGAAATTCAATGAAATTTCAGGTATTTAAATCAGTCATAAATTATATGGAATATTCAGAGCACGTGGTTAAATATAGGCACGGAGAAAATTTGTATCAATGTTACCGCACCTTTGGCATTTCATTTCTGCTCATATGAAATAATCGCGTAAAATCATTTTTTCACTTGCGGACAATATGTACGATTAGTTTTAGAGCTTCCGGAATAATATTTTTATTTCCGAACAGTAGATGAATATTCATTAATACTCCGAGCTGAACATCTTCCAATAATATTTTACGTACGTTATCGTATTGTATACAAATGTTTAAATTTCCATGACTCCGGTCAAGGAGAAAATTGTATTCAGTATAGAGTACTTAGTAGTAAACAGAACTACAAGAGACTTGTAAGTCAAAAATACCTAGCGTACACTTCCAATACAAACCGTACAGTATCTACAATAATAATATAATTTATTAGATAAAATTTAGAAAACGCGATACCTAGTTGAATGTTTCTTGTACCCTATTTCATAATAAGACTCAATTCAATCATAATAATTTTCCCACTAGAAGAAGCATAAATTAATATTTCATTACAAATTAATGCACAATTTTGTAATCGAGTAAATATTCAATTAGTGATTAGTAATTTCAAATAATTTTCAAATTTCAAATTCTCCACGCCAGGACACCGCGAGTCTTACGAAAATTTCGCGATTTTTTCTTGTACGTGGAATATTCACAACACAGCTGCGCTCAAGTTGGACTGTTTATTTTTTTTTCCTCCCCGTGGAAGCGAACACGAGTGTTTCTCAGCCAGTGGTTGCGGTGCCATCAGAGTTTATTTTTCCTACCCCCTCCCTCTGTATTTACCCGCTCATGCTACTTTAACAAAAGTCGCTGTCGCGGCGGACGGAAGTGGATGGATTACTCGGTGTTCCTGCATTGATTCTTCGCCTGCCATAGCCTTAATTGAGATTCTAAATCTGGACAAACGCTTTCACGCTTCCTTTTGCGACAGCACTCTGTTGCCGCGCGCCAACGAACCCCGCTCCTTTACTCTCTGCGCGAAATTACACCGCTTAATCCTTTTCTTTTATGGTTTTCGCTGCACAGTAAAAGCTTCTTTGTTGTTTTTTTTAATTGCGTGGGCGTATGGGAGCAATTACTTCCGGAACGCGGTTTAAAGTTTTACGATTGCAGGGTGAATACAGTGGTGTGGTAATTCGCAGGGGAACGAGAAGTTTATTAATTATTAATGATACTTTCACTGCTCTTCCTTCGTGCGTGTACTCTGCACTTGCCACCCACGGCGTTGCTCTCTTTCTAGACACATTTTTATCACTTTAGAAAAGTCTCAGCACTTGTACTTTCAGTGTACAAGGTTCATATCATAAAATACGGAGCCGGAAAACAATAGTTTCTTTCTTTCAAGTGTATCAACCACACTCTTCCTAACTTTGGACATTTACATTGCTCCCGTTGTAAAATATTCGAAATTTCCTTTAGACACTCTACGCGCACTGACTGAACACAATTCAGTCACTTCTCGTTTGATTCGTTCAATTGCGTATCGCCAATTCCGTGGCCGATGATGAACGAAACAGTTGTGATTCGATAAATTCCTTTGGAACAAGTTTTTATCGTTCCTCGTCCCTCACAGCGGGACGTATCGCGAGGTAATCGGAGCAATCAAACGGCACTGAATCTTTACACGGAAGTTGCGTCGGTATCAGTCGCAGCCGCGTTGGCGTATCGTTCATCACAGGATACTGCAACAGGAATCGGAGCTAACTGATACCGAAACAATTTTACAGATATACGAGCGTCCACTTTAAACCTTGAATCTATGTATCGTAACATGTGCGTGCCCTGGGTCAGGTTAGATTATCCATTTGCCTTTAAATCATTGTGCTTAAACCGGAAAAGAGAAAAGATATACGTTTAAAACAGTTCATGCACTCACACCGTCGCGTTACAAGAATGTGGCAAAGAAAAACTGTGTGCAAGAAGAATTCATCCCTTCGTTGGTAACTCTAACACTAAAAATGTGTTTGGGTAAAACCATCACGAAGCTTATTAATTTCATTCATATTCTTATTTCTTTCCTCCGATCCTTCAAACAATCCTTCCCTCGCGTGGAATATTCAGGCAAACGTATCGAGGAAGTAGCAAGTGATTCAGAGTTCCATTCGCATGCTGCCCGCGTCTCTGTGGCACATAGTTCTCTGACCACGGAGGGTATGCAAATATCCAATACAGAGAGTCCAAGTGTTTCGCGCGTAAAGGCTCGCGAAAGCAGTCTCGGGGATCAGCAGGATACGTGCAAACACACGTCCATATATACTAGGGGGTATAGCTGAAAGGGGGCAAAGGGCGAGGAGGAACGAGCAGAATGCGAGTATTGGACAAGGGGGTGAAGAAAAAGGCTGGAAGTAGGGCCAGGGGGCAGGAGGGAATCGTTTTAAACTACCATCTACTTCACATTCCTGATTTCAGTTAAGGGGGTTTGTTTATTTCCTTTTTGGGCTTCGAGGACCCGCCGTGCATTATACGCTCGCGCGCCACCGCTGCAGAATGCAATGCATCACTGGTAAGGGAGGGGAAAAAAAAAAGGGAAGAAGAAAGACGATGCCGCCTCTAGACTATCAGTGACAGGGGAAGTTTCGCCTTGTCCCTTATTTGCTTCTTTCCTCTCCATTAAAAGTACCAGCGATCACTTTAATCACGCATTTTCAATTACTATTTGTTCCACGCTGCGTGGGGTCTCGTGTCCATTAATAATGCTGGCCTTAATGAAAACAACCAGCCGGTCTGGGAAATATGCAATCGGCTTGAAAGAATGCGATATTGGTTTCTGGTTGCGTCCGCGCGCAAATTTTTATATCAGGAATGCCAGTGGCTTTCTTTATTCAAACGTGGAGAGTACTTCAAAATATCTACATATTGCTTGTTTTCCTCTTGGTGGAGGATTTTTCTAGTGTTCTATGCAATATTTTTAAGGACAGTTCGCTGCTTGATGAAACGAAAATCGTTAGCGGGATATGGTGTTTCATTGTTGATGGGAAAAAGTGTTCTCAAAAATTGCTGTATGGCACGTAAAGCGTGATGAAGAAGTCTCCCTTTTATTATCGCCCATACAGCAACAAAAAGCTAGCTGTCGATGATAGTGAACGATACGGCATCGTTCCATTGTTTTTAAAGAATTTAACGCGTCATGTCGGGGTTGAAAGGCATAAAATTGATTTATGCTCACTTCGGGCATCACGCTGTTTTTCCCCCCTTTTGTGAACGACGGCACAGTGGATGTGTGATACATGAGATATGACATTACGGAAAGATTATATAAAACGTTATTGGTAAAAGATGGTAGTGAAAATTGAAGAATGCATTTTTGTATAGAGATATAAAAAATCATTTAGGTAGATCAAAGGACTCCTCGCAAGAATTTAAATTCTGATTACCTCAGCTGTAATTCAAAATGTTTAGACAGCGAATGTTGTAGATATCATTCGAAATATAATATCGATGGCTTAGTGCACAAATATTGAACATCCACTTTTGGTGAAATTTCAGTTTTTATATGCAACAAATAGTTCTTGACTGTTTCTTTATGCTGTGTAAAAATGACAATTGAAGGGTAAGGAGAAAACAGGGAATGTCACACAACAACTTTATCGAGAAAATTAAGTTTTAATACTTTAGTCTATTAGCAAAGAAACAAGGATTAATGAATTTATGCATCCCTAATTAGGCATTAGAAAAAAATAAGCAATAAAATAATAATTGTTTTACATTATTTTATTGTTTTTTCAACTTTGAACGGGGCAGCATACTAAAACGAAATAAGAAAATTCCATTTCTATTCTTATCGAAACGACTTATTTTATTAATTGTGATTCGACAGTTCTGTCGTCCCAGTTGCCATCAACAAAATATGCTATAAATCGCAAAATCACGAAAAATTGACATTCCCTGTTTTCCCCTTTACCATTCATTTATATCTTACTTATTATCTATTTCATAAATTTTTGTCAAAAATCCTAAAAGTGGAGATATAATATTTGTGCACTAAGCCATCGATACGTATGTATGTTTGAACGAAATTCAAGAAGGCACTTTGAAATTTCAATCTTCATATTCTACTATTCCCTCGTGCACAATAGTCCTTACATTCCGAACCAGATTACTTCCAACAAGCCCTCGGCCAGGTCGCGACCTTCCCTTGTAAGTCGTGTTTAATGTTAATGACGCAACTAAAAAGTCAGCCAACGAGCCTGGAGTAAGCCTTGACAGACCCCAAGGGGACATTAATTTAGTAGAGAGAGGTCATTAAGGTCGTGATGAATGAAATGCACGTACTTCTGAGTGCCACGCGATTCTTGCATCGCTGATGGGAGGGCGAAGATATTTTTCTGTCGTCCGGTAACGACTACTATTTTTTCATTAGCCCGCTTTTTCCACCAAACTACCCTCTTTCTTCGTGAAATTATCGATACTGCCGCGAATTTCGCGAATCTCCCCGGCGATAAAATTAATTTCCCCGGCGTCGGAATCCGGATTTCGTTCGTGCACGCGATTTTTGGCGAGGAGCCCGCAATGTAATGCGCATTACCAATCGTATCATTACGATTTGCGGCGTTTCTCTTCGCTCACGTCGCTTTTCCTGCGGTTCGATGCGATCGTGGCAACGAAGAAAAGAATGGGCGAGTGTGGGAGTGGGGGAAGGAGAAGGCCAGAAGGAAAATCGTTTAGCACGCGATCTTCTCGTAATTTCTGCACACCAGTTCCCGTGGCACGCTTTGTCTTCGTCCCAACCTGACGCCCTACACGTGTTAGATTGTTTCCACTCTCCTTTTCAGCTCCTGCAATTATTATCATATCACGACGTAGGAACCAAATTGATCAGTGGGTCGTTAACCCACGCACGCAGTAACGAGCAGAATTTTAGAATCTCGTTTGTTTCTGGGTCGATTGACTATTGGTTAGGGGTGGTCGGATGTTAGTCCGAAAGGGATGAGTTACTTTAATCGAGACGAGCTTCCGCGAATTGTAAATTATAGCGAATGAAATGGAAAGTGGGGGTAAGTAATAGAAGTTCGTAAGTTTCGCTTCTGGTTTTCAGGAAAAAATTCCAGGGTTTTATGTCGCCTAGAAACGTTTCCTTTTTTTGATACTCGGTACGATTCGTATAAAAGTTCTCTGTTTTTTGGAGGCCACTGCGCGTAACGAGCTTTCGTCCTATCGCTTTGCCAGGATTCCAACTACCTTTTCTTGTATCATAATGCGAAAGTATCTGATTGAATTTTATATAACAACTAACTCTCACAAGCAGACGTGGTTTCGTTTCCTCCACCATTTACGTCCAGCCAGAGTAATTCAAAATTTCTCTCTAAAAATACAACGTAACGAGCCCATTTAAGCACGAGAACTGGGCAATTTCTTGCTCTTCCGAGGAATTCCCGTAGAACGAGTGCAAAGCTTAAAAGCCGTGGCTTTCTTACCGCGCTGATACTCGTTAGAAGAATTTTCAGACTTTAAAGCTGAAAACTTGATAAAACGTAGGAGTCTATGATGGAGGTGAAACAGAAACGATAGACGTCTCTCGTCGAGGGTGGATGTTCAGCGAGATATAGGGAGTGTTTCGGGGAAAGTGGAGCGTGGTGTTTGCCTTCGAGTGAACTTATGATAAAAAGCTCGGATTATTCATGCAAAATTATTCAGTACCACCCACTAGATAAATTAGAATTAGATTCGCCAGAGAAAAGGAAATTCATCTTTTAGTCGAGGTAATTAAATAATTAATTACAAACGCACCAGTTAGGTATCATACTTTCGAAAGTAATACTTTCAGAATTTCACATCTTTCAAATTTCTGCAACAGGTCACGTTTTAAGATATTATATTAAAGCTTCGAAAATTTTTTATTCCAAATAATTCTGACTCCTTTGAAACGAGGATACAAAACTGAAATTTAAGGACCACCTTGAATTTACGGACCACCTCCTATCAATTATTCCAGATTATCTGACTTGAATTTAACTTTTCAATTTGTTTACATTCGACGAAATACATCTAATCCATCCCCAAAGAGTACATATAGATTTCGTCAACCACGAACCAGCCACAAGAGAAAGTGGAAACGAAATTGAACCGAATCGAAATTGAAGAGACTCATATTGATATAAACTTTCTCATTGGTCAGACCATACTCAAGGCCTTAGCGTCACACGATTTTCTCCCTGTATGAGGACCGAAACGCCTTTCTTTTTCGCAACATCCTTCGAACATGATCCCCCAGCGTCAATAGCGGCCCTTGGCGTTTCGCGATCGAAATTCGGTAGCGTTATTCGGCCACGAATTTCCGGGTGGCCTCTTGTTCACCGTTGAAGTATATCTATGTCGAAGACCGCAGACGGTGCAACTGCACCCGGGGCTTTTGAGAGCGTCGAGCGCACTTTTCTGCATCGAAATTCATAGGTGGGACGAGCGGATCAGCGGAAAAGCGCATACACGGACCTCTGCTTTTGAGAAGCGGCTGCGACTATCCCGTCCAGCCAGCGAATTGACCTTCCGCCGGAAGTTCGGCCTCTCGAGGCCACGGGATGCAATAACGTTGATTGACTATCCGTCGATTAAATTTGTTGCAGTTAACTCGATCGAAGTGCAACTTTGGATGTTTGCATAGTTCTCGACTATGTCGAGGAAGTATTCGGCAATGTGCCCTGCTCCTATTTATACCGTGTGTAAGTTCTGTTTTCGGATCGAGTAATCGTGAAGGGCACTAAGTAGGCAGTCGTTTTTGTCGAAAATGAAGCATTTCTTTTTTCATTAATTACAAAGCAATAAATTGATACTGAGTCTTGTTCTTTGACACAATGTTTATTAAGACTTTATTTACATCATAAGAATTAAAAAAAACATATTTGTTTTGTCAAAAATATGCATTATAGATGACGCTACAGAGGGTCGTTGAAGAGGTTTTTTAAAAAAAGTTCCTTTTGTTTTGCAGCGATTTTAACAAAGCCAAACGAAATTCAGCGACCTGCTCGTAAGTTCTGCTTCAGTATATCGCTGGTTCGGCACTGAACCTGTGATTTACAGGCTAAATTATGAAAATGGCAGGTCGGATAAACTGCACTAATCATTGGCGCTCCTGATTAAAAAGCCAAATATTAACAAGTACAAGCTTAGGAAGTACCTTTTTTACAATTTCTTTTAAATCGAATTTGATTTAAATTGATTGGAACCTTCATTTTCGAGTTATAACTGTAAAACTTTTTTAAAAAGCCTCATTAATGATCCATATTGATCCAATTATGCCAAAGACCAAGTCTCAGTTTCAATTTATTTTTTTGTAATTAATTGAAAAAGAAATGCTTCACTTTGACAAAAACGACTGCCTAAGTACCCTTAAACCTGTTTAAGAAGATTTGCATTAAAGCATCTGTTTAACATAAATATTTCCACTAAGAAGCTATCATTCTTAGAATAGTAATAGGGTTATGTATCTGATAAACAATTGTGCAAGGCTTAACAGTACCATATCTTACTGTAGACGAGTATTAAGAGTGCACAAATCAATTAATTAAAATTCATTAATCTAAAACGGCGCACCAGCTGTGTCCTCGGCTTTCAGCTACCTATTCGTTTAACATTTGTAGTTATTCAACAGCCACGAATACAGACACGAGATTCTTGCCAATCGCAAAAGCTGTCTTTCCACCACGTTGAGCGTACAAAGCTTTTCGCGTTCGAACAATTTCACCCGGTCGAAATGGAACAGCTGGGAAACAGACAAAAGAAAAGCTCGGTGTCCAACGTCCAGCAGCGTATAAATTTTGATCGCCAAATTGTTCGCTACAATCAATCGCGTCATTAGCACGGATTCCTGCCTATGGGAAATTTCGTTCTCGCAGGGTAGTCCGAGCAATGGGATAAGTCTAATTAGAAGTGGCCGCGAAAGTTTGCGCAGAAAATTCAGAGATAGAGAAGGGAGAGTGAGAGGAGCGAAAGGCCAAGCGATTATTGTTCTTTCAGCCGCGAATTTAATTGAAACAGGATGTACGGAGCTGGTAACGAGAGACTGTATTCATCTTCGCTTCCTCCATCGACGGAGGTTCTCGATTCCTCGCAACTGTTACGCACTTCTTCGTCTTGGCCGTCCTGCGCTCGTCCGACATAATTTTTCAAACTTCGCCGCGGGTATTGAATCGATCGTGAGAGCGTGCTTTCGCGATGCTACGCTTCCTGGGATAAGTTTCATTATTGAAACGTTGTTTCACGGTATCTCGAGTGGTTAGACGTATCGCGAGGATATCGAAGGGTAGAAGTTTGCCAGGACCAGAGCTTCCTGGTTTGGCGCTCGACGAGTAATGACTTTCCTTGGGAAACTTTCGGCCCGCTGTGTTTGCGTTATACGTATTTATTCAATTACGGCGGGACTGTTATCGTTCCTTTACTTTCGTTCTTCGTTTGTAAGAGCGCGGCGGAATTCGCGGCGCATGAACAAAGGGGATGATTCCCCGTGATAAGTCGAACCTTAGGAGATGTGTGTAATCTGGAAGTGGGTTACTCGATTAGATACTCAGATAATAATAAGAGAATACAGCGTGAAAGTGAGTGGATAAATTGTTAGATTTTTAGAATTAATATGGGGTGTTATGGGGTGTTAGTAGAATAATTTAGGAAACTAACGTTTCTTCCTTCATGGGTGTAAATTTCTGTCCGAATCGTTTGAAAGGAAATATTTCGTAAAAAGATTATTGATATTCCTGTCCACGCTATATCGTATAATATTATGTACACGCGTGCACGAGTCATTCATCAGGGCCTGTGATAAATGGGCACTTAATCTACCGTGATAAGCGGCGACAAAAAAAAATTGAATGCGTTCGATCGCGTATCGGAATTTAAACTACGCAGTATGGCTCATTTAAATTTACGATGAGACAAATTTTCTTTCTGCCGTCTGGAATGGTGGCGTTACTCTTTCCTATGGGAAATCAATAGCACGGAGCATCGTAAAGTTACGAAAGTTCAGACTAAATTCTAAGGTAATTTTCAATTTAGAAAAACAGACATTTCAGCGGAAATGAAAGTTAATGAGCAGTAACAACACATTCCTCTTTAAATTTTCCGATTTTATCATCACAATAGTTTTGGTAACAAATTACGTAGCATCCGAAAGAATATTCGGAGATTAAATTCAATTGCGAAAGAAGAATTTCTAATTGTAAGTGTAACAACTTGTAGGTCGACACTTAAATAGCACTATTATTAAGAAGATCACTTCATTACCTTTCCAATATTACAAAAACACGAAATACCACTTGCATCATCTTCCAGAATCATCGATTAAGAACAATCAGTAAGATATTCAACAAAAAATTCCTAACTCAAAGATCTATTATATTTACCTTATTCGCACACAGAATCCGAGTGACGATGGTCGAAAATGGGCAAGCAGCAAGGGCTGGGACGCAGAGGGTGCAACGGATTGAAAGGTCGAGAGGGAAGACGTGCCAGATAGTTGCAAGTATGATACGAGGGAGGTGGCCGCGTTAATGTATATTTATGTATTAAACAGGCATTATTTATACGTCCGATGAATATGCATTGTTTGGTGGCAGTAGCGAGGTGTCGAGTGCAGACCCGTCGCTATCACTGCCTCATCAATCACACACAGTCCCAGTGGCAATCCGCCCCTGCGCCCTGCGAGCCGTGGAAAGCTCGTGCTGCGGAGGGCACGGTCTCTCTCTCTCGTTCCTCTCAGAATGGTAAACGCCACTCCTCTCTCGGTGGTGGTGGCTGCTCGACCAGCCGGCCGCAATTCACACTAATTTACGTAATTTTTTCGCGATGTGTCCACGTGATACCTCGTTACCGTTCGCGCGAGCCAGCCCTCGCCTCGCCCGAGCTACGATCCGCCGTGCATCTGGATGGCTTTCCCGATCCCGGGGAAGGGAAAGAGCCACGTATATACACCGGCGTACGGGCGTGTGTCTGGTCGAGCTCGCGGGCACGCGAGCTCACGTATCGTGAAGGGGTTGGGGGGCGGAGGGGCGGAGGGGGGGGGGGGGGAGGGGGGAGATCAAACCACCGTGAAGTCTCGCCAAATGGTCATCCGCGGCCACCGTGGCGACGATATTCAGAACGTTAATCGGACGAATCAATCGGATCTCGTCAGCCGCAAAACTGACCCGCGGACATTCGAGGACTGCACGCGCGGAATGCATGCCGCTGCAGAGCCACGACGAAAATTTTTCAGCCATGGAATGGACGTTTGATATGTTGTTTTGCCCGTGGATTTTGGTCAGGGAATTGCGCTTCGGCAACGCTCGCCCTCTCCCTCGTACACGTATACGGTGTATCCTGTTAAATATGGATCGTTCTATAATTGTCGTGGCTATTAGCTGAGCCTGGCCACATGTATTGGTTGGCAGTATAATTGCCGCGCGTACAGATCGACAGAGCGTAATGTTTTTCTAATTCGAGGGAGGTACTTGTACTCGAGTTTAAAAACAAAGTAGCAGGAGGCTGAATCAGCTTCTTTTTTGCTCGTTTCGCTGAATTTTCAGTTTTGTTGGTTGCACTGTGATCGGTGGAAGTAGGACTGCTGAGAAATAATGGCGTGGAGTTCAGTAATACGATGGTAATAGGTTTTGTACTACTAAACTAGTAGTATAAGTCAACCATATTGTGTCTTATTCGTTCGTGCCTCCTTCTTCGCGAAGAAAATTGAAAGAAAATATATATTTCGTGCGTGAATTTTATTTGTCATAAGTTAATTAGTTCGTATGAAATATAACTTGCTTTAAACTATTTTTAATAATACACTATCTAGGGTAAGTGTGGGTATTACTGCGGACTTTTAGAGTAGGTTAACTTTAGAACCCTCGATACGGCGTTCAAATGAATGAAAGTTCTTACTTCTTTTTTTAAGAGAAAAGTGTGACCTTAATAATTCCATAAAAAAATATGAGGGCGAGGTAATAAGCACAGTTAATTAAAAACACAGAGATTTGTCGATCAATGTCATTGCAGGCATTACTGAGGACATGCATGCATTATTGCGTGCCAGTTACTAACGAAATACCAGTTACTGCACATGTATTACTGCGGTCTGATGTCAGGCGAAACATAACATTATTACAAATATCACTCGTAGATAGGAAAATTATTTAACTTTCATTATTTACTAAAATCAGCAGGAATGAGTAATAATTTAAATTTTAGTAATTAGTAGTATATAGTAAGTGAATACGGTCGGAAGAAAGGTTAGGTTGCGCAGTCGTCGGTCCGCAGTAATACATACACATGGTGTAAAGTACTGCACCTAAAACTGCGGTGAGAAATAAAAATTAAAACTAAAATGTAGACGACTGATTTACTGTTTCTCTGAAAAAATAACTCTTATTCTATCGAGCAATAACGCTACATTACAGGTATTACTGTTAATAACAAAAGTATAAATGTTTTTCAAGAAGGTGTTTATGACCGCCATATCGGGAATCGACCGAAGTTTCGCCTTGACGAATTTCAAACTACGATAAAAGAATTAATAATAACTTTGCTGTACATATTTATTAATAATTATCTGTAATAGAGTTTAAAATAATTTTATCAAAAATTTTCAAGGGATTATGTACTTTCCAACATTAAATATGATCTGTTTTAGAATATCCACAGTAATCGGGGCATCCGCAGTAATACCCATTTCTGTCAATTAAAAAGTATGAAATTTGTACGTGTAGTGAGTTTAATAATAAGTTACATTTATATTTTGAATCATATTATCTTCATAATACAATGTGTAGGCGTCAAGCGTTGACTTGTACTACTTGCTAGAACCACGTGTGTACATTGCTGAGCAATTGAGATTGCTGTATACTAAATATTACAACAGTGATATCAAGAATGTTTGTTAAGTCTTGTCAATCCAAGTATCAGTCCTTTAGACACTGACAGATTTATTACAAATTATCTGCATTGCTCTAGTCATAAAAAGTGTTATCTCCTTTCCCATATCCAATAACAAGGGCCAGTAATACCTTCTTCAAAAGGAGAGACGTTGTAAGAATCTTCGTAGCTTTATCCAATTTTCGACAGCACCGGGTTCGCTGAATATAGCATTGCATGTATTTACTCGGTTCCTATTTCCTCTCCATGTTCCTTTGTTGTCTTCAAGTTCTCAGCGGAGTTTGATGCTACTCATGGAGGCAAGTTCAGTCCGTACCCCATAAGATGCATTTTATTACCCTGTTTCAACCTCATTTGCCTCCCTGCGATGCCAATTTAAATGGTGCATCACTTAATTACGAAGTAACATTTCAAGCAGCAACGTGCCTCTTGTCAGCACCCTGTGCCATATTACGTGCGACTTGATAAACGCATGAGAGAGACATAATACCCCTTGGTATTAACAGTAGAACAGTTTTGAATGACGCCAAGCAGGGACACGATTTTTTCGTGTATGACATTTTAGTAATTCTGTCAAAGTTGGTGTTAGGAAAATGTGCTAGAGGAAGCCTCGTTTCCCCCAACTTTCTGTTAATAAAATATCAATGATTTTGGACGCTTCAACATCTGTTATCTTACTTAACACCTTTTTTTCATCAGAAAAAAAAACAGAGGTATTCGAAGGGTTTGCAATAAGTTGAATTAGTTGCATCGTAATGAACTAAACGCATTAGAATCTTGTTTTAACTGGAATATTCCTTTAGAAATATTCACGTTGCAGTCTTCCCTCTTTTGATCGATATTGTACATTCAGAAACATTTCCTCGGATATTTCCTAGAGTAACGGGCGACATCAGTTTACACAGCAAATTGTATCAAATTTCTTGTTGCTCTAGGATCAGTAACGACCGTCGTGAGACCATTCGTTTACACTTGGTGCGTTCCATGCTACAGAATAAATCGTTCGTATAATCGAATATACAGTCGCGAGACTATTGAACCTCCGCGCAAATGCAGCGACGAACTTTTACTGGATTTCCTTGCTTCTTCCGCGTTTTATTTTCTGTGCATTTGGTAAACAGTTTACGTTAAACAATACGCTCATGTGCTACCGAGAAATGCGCATATAGAATAATTCACAAATAAACGTGAAACGTATGGAACATATGTATAATAGAGTCTGAAAGTATCCATTATTAATAACCACACGAAAATACACAAAAGTATTACACGAAGTTCAATGCAATTAAAAGTAAATATACACACCAGCTTTCTTAATTTAATTACGTATTTATCGCACTCGCAATTAACGTGTTTGTAAATAGTGGCAAATAATAAGGGACATCGATAAATTTGCGGTTCGCAAATATTTTCGCAAAATGTGAGAGTTCAAAAAGGAGTATGTTTGAATTGTCTCTTATTTATTGTTTCTCGATACAACATTATTATAACATTATTATCTCGATGCAACAAATTATTCTAAATTAAATTAAATGAAAAATACCGTGCTAACACGCGAAGATTCACATATACTTATGGATTAAAACAATTAAATAAATAAGATATCAACGCGGGGTTCATTCCGCGGAAAAAGGCCACATTTAAAAATCTAAATTTTGGCGTAATCTTATTTTCTTTTCGTCACAGTTGGACGGTCAATTTCCAATTTCTTTTTAGCTTTTACAAACCTTTTTTTTAATTTTTCAATTTTTCGCAGGTCTCATGAGCTCCGGGTCCTGAGGCGGTTGTCACTTTCGCCTCCAGGTTAAGACGGCACTGGACCACATGCGTTTCACGCAGATTAGAAATTGAGACGCATACGATCTCCAAGAGTGTCTACCATCTTGCACACATGCATATCGCAAGGAGTTCTCAATTTTCGCACACTCGTTTCCTCCCCCCGCCAAATTAGATTCGCTCGTACGACTTTTATCGTCCTTTATTCTGGTAACCATCGCCTAATACTCCTCTTGTAGTTCACACTCGAGCGATACGCTCGAAAACTACGAGCCGTTTCTCTTTCCTTTGCCTGTAATAATAGTCCGAATTCCTTCGGAATCTCTTCCTAAATTTCTGCAG
Source organism: Andrena bucephala (assembly GCA_947577245.1). NCBI lineage: Eukaryota > Metazoa > Arthropoda > Insecta > Hymenoptera > Andrenidae > Andrena > Andrena bucephala. The sequence continues at coordinate 7,651,708 of OX387719.1, forward strand.
AATTTCCTTTCAATGAAAATTTGATACTCGCGCGGAGACTCCAGGCGATTGTAAATCTTTTCGCGCCGACGGCTGTGAGGGTTCCCACCTTACAGTCTGCTATATCACACGTATTTCTACTTAATTTTTTTGTTGCGTGGTTAGGTACCCGCTGAGCACACATTCACGATTTTCATCCTCTTTCTATATTTCAATTCCTGTTAAGAGTACCTCAAAATTGAAGGTGCTATTGTTAAAATAATCTTTTTGATAAATAACTTTTATATATTGTTTGAGAGTATTTTGAATTGGACTACAGATATGAGAGTGACAATTCTTCGTGATAATTTGAAGGCGAAGAATACTACCACTTATTTTGTTCATTACATTCATCACAGTTATCTAACAAATATTTGGAAATATAAATATATTCAGAGCGATAGTTTGATGGAAAGGTATTTATTCCATAGAATCATAGATCATTCGGAAGGCTTCTATTGGCACGCGGTGAATTCACCTCCTATATTCATGCCAGCAGTTGAAAATGTGACTAACGATTGCAGAAGAATGCACTTTTATCACAATTTCGTTAGTGCCTGATTTGATTTAAAATCGAACCCATTGACGCGATACTCCGAATTCACAACTAATACCCCGAAGTGCAGCTGGTTTCGGGAAAAACGGCGATAGGGAAACCAAATACAGTATTGTAATACGTTAAATTGTAAAATTGCTTAGTGTACAGGTATTGTTGTCTGGCAGTTGTTGGCAATGAATAAACGAAAATTCACCAGTCGGTTACCTTGCGGCCCGTTTGCCAAACGAACTTTCAGGATCGCCTGTTACCAATCACTCACTGTCCGCTACAACTCAACCAGCCGCATCGCGTATTTCTATCGGTTATCTACATTTGATTCGATGCCTCTTTGCCATTCGTTTCCGATATTTCGGTCATTCGTCTGTTTTACCGTGGGTGCCTTTGATAGTAGTTATTTACGCTCCTTCGGTCCCTACACCGCATTTCAAGTTGTTCTCTCTTCCTCTTCATATTCGTATTTACAGAAGCACGAATTCAATTTTTTGTAAAATCGGTAATTTCTTTATTTTTAAATGATTGCAGATAGAAGAGGTACATGACCCACACATTCACATGTTTTGCTATTCATTTTAAGCGTTGTACAACTTTGTGAAGAACTCGGACGGTTTCCATGCATTGATAGTGTTTATTTTTTTAATCACGTTATTCTGATTATCAGATACTAGCAAAATACCCCCGCGCTTCGCTTCGGGCCTAAGACCGTTTTGTCATTCTCTTCCCCTCATTTTTCTTCTTTCCCCTGTTCCACCTTTGTTGATTTTTCAAGGTCAGACCAGCTTTTGGGAGCATCTTTAATTTACATTTTTGTGACCGTTGTGGCATATACTTTCGATCTATGTAAAAAAATCTGCGCCATTCCATTATCAACTGAATAGTGTTCCTAGTTAGGGGTTGATTAGGGCAAAATGCTGAATCTGCTTTTTAGGCTTTTGTGTGCGTAACCTTTGTAAGTAAAAATCAAATTGATAACTAATCGGGCCTAAGAAATAATGAGTCCGAGAAAACATATTTTATCCCTTTTTTCCTCCTTCGGGTTGGAATTTCAAAAATCCCTTCTTATCGAGCATCTACGTCGCAAAAGGAATATACCCTCGGAATTTCATGTTTCTAGGGTCAGCGGTTTGGGCTGGACGGTGATGAATCAGTGACGCAACGATTATATAAGTACAGATGAAGGGTAAGGGGAAAACAGGGAATGTCACCAAACAGCTTTTTTTAACAACAAGAATTTTTATTTTTGAGGACTATTTTTTAAACAAATAAGGGGGGGGGGCATATACCGAAATATGCGAAAGAGACAAAACAATTTTTCCCTGAAAATTTGGGATCGAAATTCGCAAAAATATCGAAGATATAGACTTTACATCTTCGCAAAAATATCGAAGATATAGAGTCTATATTTTTGCGAATTTCGGTCCCAAATTTTCAGGAAACATTCATGACATATCAAACACCGAAAATAAGAAAAAAAACTATATCTTATTCGCATATTTCGGTATATGCACCCCCCTTAAATGTTTAAAAAATAGTCCACGAAAATAAAAATTCCATTTTTTTGTTCGCCTTCATAAATAAAATGTGTTCTGAAGCATTTAAACTTTCAAAATTTGAGGGAAAAAAGTTTTATTAATTTAGTTTTTCGGACATTTTTCGAAAACCGTTTGTCGCACGGGAAAAAGTATCATTTGGAACTATTCTGGAGGGTGCCTCGAAGAAAATTCAAAAGTCGAAAATAAGAGCCACCCTAGTACGTATCCAGCAGAAGTATTTTTACGTATCTACACCATCGAAGTTATTCTCCGCGTCAGGGTCAGCGCGCGTTATTATGGCAGGGTAATTAAATCGAATTTCCGTGATATTTACGCCGAAATCGCTATTCAACAGACTTTAAAAGGCCCGGGAAATCCATTTCGTTGGAATGCTTAATAGCGCGCGTCACCGTGAAATGTCACAATATAGGCAGGCGTAATGAATGGACAAGAGTTTCATTGGAGCCGCTGCTGTTCTCCTAGCAGCGAACGAAGAGTGGATCGGTCGGCACTCATCATTCACTGTCTGCTGCGAGTCGGGCATGCCACATATCAGTTCTCGAATACCTTTCGCTCCTCCCTTGCACGCTGTAGCAAAACCCACCCTTAGAGTACGCACCCCAACCGAGATGTAAACCGATTCGATTTCAATTTGTACGCTCCGATCAGTTTCACTTTCCCTCGAAACTGCACCCAGTGTGTGTATATTCTTCCTTTGCATCTATCTTCCCTTTTACGAAACAGCTCCACCGTCTATACACATTTCCGCAGCTTGTAAAAATTAATCGTACAGCTCCGGATACCCCACGAATATTCGAAGATATTGTATCTTCATTCTAACCTTCGGCCTCGCGCAATTTCAAATACCTATAGCCAAGAAGAATGGCACCAATACTTGACACGTTCCATCGCCCACGATTAGCACACCACGCTCGTAAAATTTCACCATACGCTTCGGTGGGACGTAGCAAACGACCCAGGAGAGGTTTCTCGCCCGCCTGGGCTGCAGCGAGTAACAGAATTGGTACGGTTAGTAGCTTACGCACGAGCGATGAGGAACGACAGTGGAGTGTTCAACGAGTGGTCGGTTCGACGAGCCCTATCGAAGCAGTAACCAAGACGAGCCAAGTTCAGCACTTGCCGGTGTCAATATAAAACGAACTGCCTCCGACGGCGAAACAGTTTCGGCTTACCCCCGCCACCGTGTACCTTCTGCTTCTCTGATGCTTTCGAGGCCCTCTCCTCGGTCTAGGAGAGTCGAGTCGCGAGAAAGTGCTTGACGATACCCTCTCTGACTTGCCAGTCTCGGTTATTGCTGGGCTCGTGGCGGCGTGGCTGGGGGGCAACGCTCCAGTGGCTGTGTTTTCGGCACGATACGGAAGTCGCGAGACAGTGCGGAGTCCAATCAGTTTCGCGCGGCACGGTCAGAATGACAGGAACGAGGGTGTTCAATTATTCGGACCCGGAGTCGAACACTCTCGATAGATAAAGATTAAACGCACAGCAGCAGCAACACGGCTCGTCCCGCGGACCTAGTTGGCCTTTATTGTCCGGGGCAACAATGGTCGATGCCCCGACGCTCGTCAAGCCTTGCGTTCAAACCGTGCCTCAAACCTAGCGAAGTGTTCGGATTTTTTTCCTTTCACGCTAACCCACTGCCCACCCTCTTGCTCGACCCTCTATTGGCACACCGGGCTGTTTGATTTGCATCGCTTCGTTTGTAACTTCCAGGGATCCCTCTGCTGGGGCCATAAGGGTGGCTACGTGGGCGGAGAAATAAGCGACAGTGGGATCGTACACAGATATTGAATGTTTAGATTTCAGGCGCTCTTATTTCGTGTGAAATATTGACGATGTTAAAAAGCTGGATATAGATAGGTATAGGGGAGAGTCATACAGTACCGGCCGTTTTCAGTTTTTGTACTGTAACTTGGGCTACTGTTGGTAAAAATCAAGTTTCAAAGAAGTAATTTGTACTGGAAATAGTGCTTAATAAGAGGAGGCGAATCGTTTTTCACAAATTTTATCGTAAAGATTAATAATTCGCTGGATTAAAAAAGTTGTAATTCGCAGCGAACAAAAATAACTTTTGTCGTCCGAAACACTAGCGTAAACGATAAATGCTTAGAACTCTGGTAATACTGAAAGAAAAAGAACGTCGCCGGAATATGTTGTTACGGACTCTAGTATTTATTTATTTCTCCATCAATAGTACAGTTAACAAACATTAAAAGCGAGATCTAGCTTTGGCCGGTACTGTATGCTGCCCGGTACTGTACGACTCTCCCCTATTTAGTAGGTACTATTCACCTTCGTAATCAATAACTCGCGGTAGCTGGGTGACTTGGTGTGCCAGCTAGAAGAATAGGTCGCTGAATTGATCGATTATTCTCCGCGAAGATAATTTCTTCGGTTTACGGATGAACACTTATCTTGTGCTTTCCACGTCGATGGTCACCATTAAGCGATGGTTTCTTTCGATCTTGTGACTTCGTAGAATATTATCAGGACCTCTAAGCGTGTCCTACGAAAGTTAGCAAGTCGCTTCATCAGCGATAAATCAAACAAAGTCAGTGGCACTTGTAACTCTGTTAACGATTCTGTAACAGTTGAGCAGTGATTTTTCAAAAGGGCATATTTCCATTTTTGATCTTGAAGCAAATTTTGATGGCATCGCCTTAATGATGTTAAATTACACCCTCCAGTGGCATAAAACACTACGTAATAGATTTAATTCCTTTTTGAAAAATTGAAGTGAAAATACCTACATGTTTGTTTCCAAGTTTGTCTGATGACAGAGTGAAATAATTTTTTAGTCTGAAACTGTTATGAATTCGAAATAAAAAGAACTTAATTCCTAATCTTTCTGTTCACTCCAGTTATCAAGCTTTGAAACCTTTCAGCTTTACTTGTTTCCACATTTTTACAAGGTTATGCAAAGTAAGGACTTATTTCCAAACGTTTCTTTTAAATAACTATTAAAACAATGCCGCTAAATTTAAAACATTACCGCTATCAGATAAAAGAATAAAATGTGTGTACTAATAAAAAAAAAGGATTTTTTATATTAAACGTAGGTACCACAGTTTTTTGCGGTTATAAATTTTTTTTTCTATGTGGAAGCATGCCTTTTTGAAATAACACTCCTCAGTTAATTTTTTATTCGCAGCGGTGTATATCCATCGCTCCATTATCCTATTTTACATGCTCGAGAAGTGAATTCTTTTATACTCTGTCGGAATTATTTTGCTCATCTTAGTACTACAATCAGATGAACGTTATTATGAACATGTGCCGCTAAAGTTTCTACGTTTTCATAGGTCATTGCACCTGCCATCGCGCAATTCGCGGAATCCTCTTTATTTGCCACGGATCAAGGGATGACTGTCCCCCCCCCCCCTCCCTGTGTCGACGTTTTGCCTTATGAAATTTTCATGTTTCGCGCGACCCTCGCCGACAGCGGATCGACGCGTTGGTGGAATATCGGGGTGTATACGTTTTCACTGAATCCACCAAGTAAATGTTTATATGGGAGCAGCAGGAATTCGTTCAATCTTCGCCACTTAGGAAATAGTAAATATTTAACAGCGAGGGAGGATAAATTAAATTAATCGTTCCGTACACGTATTTAAATGTAAAACAGAACGTTGGAGTCGTTCTGTTCGGCGGTCTCGTTGACGAAATCGAGAACACCTTTCGCAATACACCGCACACAGTGTTTCATTTAATACCCGTCGAATGTTATTTTCTCCCGTCTTCCTTCATTGCATTTGAAAATTAATATCCAGCGTTCGCGATCAGTGATAAGTAGTATCAGTCGGTGCGTGGCCAGACCGCGTTTAATCGGACCCGCTTCTCAACCAGCAATTGCTTCTCTGTTTCACACAGTTAACAGTGGGAAATTAAAGATTTCCACGTAAACGAAAGCAATCTGGCGCCGGACGAGACGCGCCGATTTAATTTTCATCAATTTCCGGCTGGCAGTGTGAGTATGCTTAATCAGACTTAATTTTCACGCCCGTGGCACAGCGGGCGCGTATATGGGACCTTTGAACCACTTTTCGCCGGATCGTCGCTTTGAGCGAGCCGTGTAGACGGTGACTGCGGCGGAACGATGGACGGGTTTGATATATCGACGGAAACTCTGGCGACGGGTACACTTTCCCGTGGAGAATCAAAAGTGGGCGGCGGCGGCGGCGGCGGGCGCTCGAAGAATCCCCCTCGAAGCGAAGGAGCAGGGTATTCCGCGCTATAAACCTGACACTTCATTTTTCCCTCGTTCTCCTCTACCACTTTACGTCCTTTAAATCCCGCGTCCCTTCTCTATTCTCCAGCCTCCACACCCTCCCCCTGTCTCGTTTTATCCGGCTGTCTCTGTATTCCCGTTTTACCTCTGTCTTCCCTCCTGTTTTACCTCCAGCCCGTCCCTCCGCGCGACTCCGTATTACTTGAGCTATGTAAATGAATTTCGTTTAATTATCTGGGAGGTGGCGCAGGGAAGTGTAAGGGACGAGGGATGAGGGTTAGTTCCCGGCGAAACGAGAGAGGCAAGAGAAGGGAGCGCGACATCGCTTCCGCTACAGTTAAAGACTACCCCTGAATTCACCGCGACTTTGCTAGCTTTAGAATTTCTCTAGTCTGCCGCCCCTCCCCTCCATCCCACCCCCCCCCCCCCCCCATTTACCCTTCATCTGGAACGCTCGCCTTTGTCTGCTTCTCGAGCGGAGGCGGCAGCGTAGGTGTACATTTCTTTGCGCGACTGCAGGGCGGTCCACTTTTAATCGTCGAACAACGAGCGCCACGGCGACGTCGTTTAATTCGTTTACGTTCGCCGGGCGGCGACACAGGGGCGCGACTTAGTCCAGATTGAGCCGAATCGAGAGTGTGCTGACTCCGCTGTCAATCTCGCGCGGCGTCTTCCGTAATTTGCCCGGGAAATTCGCGCGTTTTGTCCCGTTTGTTACAGCCCCATTCAGACGAAATCGCGAGCGAGTTCCGCGCCACGAATTTCAGGAAAAATCTGTCCCCGGCGAAAGTTAACAGCTTCTCCATTAGGATCTCGCTTTTCCAGCGAGGAGCTTAATCTTTGGGTAGTGTACAGGAGGGGGGGGGGGGGTAGGGGGGGGATGGGAAATTACTTTTCGGAAGTAGTCGAATTTGATGATGTAGGACGGTGAGGCTGATTTTAGATACTCGGCTAGGCTGTTGTTCCTTCTCGTTAGAGGAGAGTCTGCGAAGCAAAATGTTGCAGTGTTTAGTGTATTCTATCTTCAGCATCGCCTGCTGGTATACACGCCAAGTAATTAAATGCTACCATCATGAAACCATTGTAGCATTTATAAATATGAGCGTTGATAGATAATTATTATCTATTTATAAATGCTACAATGGTTTTATGATGGTAGCATTTAATTACTTGGCGTGTATATTCCTGTTAATTATTAACAGTTTAGTCTATCAGCAAATGAAAAATTCGACATAGGGGAGAGGTGATATAAAAGGGATAATTTTATTTAGCGTCTATCTGTGATAATATCGTAATAAGTATTTAAAACACAAGTCCATTAATAGGAAGTATGTTTTTGGGCCTTCAATAAAAATGTATTGCAAACTCATTAATAATAAGAAAAAATAACAAAATCTTCGATTTTTAAATACATAAACGCAAACAGGTCGAAATTGTCCTTTTTAAGACGCGTTATTGAAAATAAAGAAAATGAGAACAAAAATGAGATCAATTGTTAAAATATCATTAATGCCACACAGAACAAAAAGAATACACCCTTTATTCTGCATGACTCATTGCCCCAATTTCCACAAATTTTACACTGGAACCAATCGTCTTTGCTGGCAGCAAAGTATTCTTTACAAACGCAGCACTCATTATTTTTAGAATTAATTCGTTAATAGTCTCGGCCGTTTTCGTAAGCTCATGCTCGAGTCAGAATAGTCATCACAAGAATCTGAATCAGGAATTGAATTCACACTGCTACTGGAAAGGAAACGGACGTCCCGTTTAAGATTTGTTACGTTGTCCCAGTTAAGACTATAAATGAGCATATTATAAAATTACCTCAAGCAAAGAAAATAATCAATCAAGCATACTTGTTACACATTCTCGTTTCAGAGGAATATTGGCTCTTTTAGTGATATTAGACTTTCACGCTTAGTATATAACTTTATCTCACAAACCGCCCCAGAAAACTAAAGAAACTTTTACTCTTATATCAGAAAAACATCAATCGCGGATTACTGATCTGTTGCGAGTGAGACCGCGGTAAAGTTTACGTCAAATGACTACTTAGGCACCAAAATAACTTGTATGTGTAATGCGTTTAGAATTTTGCCAATATGATTTGTCCCATTTAAAAGCTGTCCCTTTTATAGCAGCTCTCCCTACTGATAAGTGCCAAATCACCAAATCATTAACCCCTTCAGCTGTAAATCTAGCAATCGATCACCCCGCGCAGTTCATCGCGAATTCGAAAGGATATCGAACCACTAATACTTTCGCATCAGAGATGGGGCTGGTGAATGGGCACGGTGGAAATCGAACGGCCTTCAATTTACGGACACGGAATAAGAAGGTCGAATGGAAGTTAGTTTAGAACTATGCGGATATTAAATCTCCGCCATGGTCGTGGGCCCTCCACTTTTTCGCTCCCGTCCTCTCGGTTTCGCCTGGCGTATTTCCGCGTCCCTCTAATCGGCCTCGTGGCGGTTGCTCCGTGCACGGCCCATGTTGGTTAAGATTAGTTGAAGTTGGATGAACTTCCGTCGAGCTCGAAACTATGCATAAGCGGTTATATCAGCGGCAGATTTTCCGCGCTTGCACGATATAACGGAAATTATAATGCGAGCCTTAAATTCCAACGATTATTGCTGCCTCTACTTTCGATCGGCATGGATAGGTTCTTGTTTGCGCAAAGAATTTGCGTGAAAAGTATTCCTCCTCGTGGGTCCCGAAAAGGGTTTCATCTGTGGAAATTCTTTTAAGATCCGAAGAATCCGGGACGCCTATGGAAACCTCTATATATACCTCACTATTTAATTAATTCGTAGACACGTAAAGATAGTGGTAGTTTGTACAGAAATTAAAAGCAATTGCTCTGAGGAAGTGGACGGTTTACTGAAACCCTCATCATTCCAAGGGGCAGACTTTTGTCTCTGATCTTGTAAAACGAAATAGAAACAAAAAAGGAAATAAACCTCGTTAAAGTAGCTAGCGGATGAACTGCTACTATAACTGAAACTATGACCAACGACGAACCCCCTTCGGTACCCCTTATAAGTCACATTCGAAACATTGAAATCCCTCTACTGCAATATTTTTTATTATTATTATTATTAATCGTCTTTATTACTCTAATAGAAGAAAATATCTTCCATAGCTCGTATTATCCATCCCCTAAATTAATCGAACAGCTGTTACGTCGCTTCTCATCCCCCCGCAAAGGTTGCCCACCGTTGCGCCGAGGAAGTAGCGCGCGTCCCACGGTCGACGTATTTTTATTAAAAAATATTTGCGAGGATTAGTGACGGCCGCGCTTTCATTACTTGTGGCCAGCGCAAAGAGTCAAAGGGAAACGCTCGAAAAGCGAGTATTCATAGCGGGAGGATCGAGGGATACACGCGTTCACGTATTTAAGCGCGACTGTGTCCATCGTTAGTGGTCTACGCCAGTTTTTCATGCGGCGGTTCTCCATCCAGCTGCCGCGATACGCGGCGCACACACACATACACGCGCGCGAAATACCTCTGGATTTTCCTCTCGTCCCGTAGCATTTTTCAATGGCAATTAGTGTGTCTGGTAAGCACCGGGCCGCCCATCGCCCTATAGACTCGCGCGCACCTCGCTGGAAACGGGGAAAAAATTCTCGCGCCGGTCTTACATTTTGTTTGTTCAGTCCCGCTTCCCTCCGCCGTGGCTAACTTAACGAGCATCGGTGTTTTCGAGGTCACCTGTACATACCCACTGTCTTTGAGGTTTTGGAGGCAGCTAATGATCGAGTGAGCTTGACGAAGATGGAAAGGCTGCAGGAAGTGTGTGTTGGATGCGGGAGATGCTGAGGGGATTGTGAATAGTAATAAATGTACAATATTCAGTGGGGAGTAGATTGATGGTATACAGTGACGGACAAAAACATTGGGACACTTTCAAAACAGAATAACTGTTTCAAAATTGGTCCACAGGACTTGATTTTTTTTTTTAGAAACTAGAAGGATTAGTTTACTAGTTGACGTGTTTCGACGTTTTGAAAAAAATTGAAATTGGTCGGAATAGTGAAGAAAATAGTGAAGGGCGATTTTTCAACTTTTTTTTATCTAGATTTAAGTAAGTTGCATACATGCTGAAAATTTCATCGAAATCCGTTTATTGTTATACGGTTTTGATCAGTTGTCCTTTTTCGTGAATGCAAGTTGGCACATATTTTTCAGGATAAATAGGGGAGAGTAGGGTAAAATGGAACGTTTAACTGTGGAGGGTGGTAACTTAAAATCGGAAAGGAAAAAAGGTACGGGACTTCAACAGAAGTCTTAAGTGGACCTTAGACTATAAGAAAATCAAAGCCTTTGTTAAGAAAAATATTTAGCAACAAAGGAAAATGAGATTTACAGGAGGTATTGAAATCTTCGCCTCGCTCAAGTGGTAGGGTAAAGTGGAACACCCACTTGAAGACCATGTAAACGTACAAAATCTTTATTTTTATGATTTAAAAAGTATTCATTTATGTAAAAAACTATAAATATATGTTTTAGGTATAACTATTACAATTAAAATATAACAAAAATATATATTATACACATAAGAAAATATATTTTACCAGATAACATAAAAATGACTGAAAATAATCAAATACACATGGATTTTTGCATGAATAATGAATATCAACACGTGCATGGAGATTTTTTAGTTTTTGGTGCATTTTAAATAAAATTGTTTAACTTAAAAATATTTTTTTGTATATTTTTTTTATTATTTACTTTTTCGTGGCTAAGTTTTGATTTGTGGTTATATGCTGATTGCATATTTATTGAATTGATTTGATTTGTTGTTACAGGCTAATTTCAAGTCGTTTGGATTTGTGGTTATGGGTTATATTTATTTATTATACAACTCCCGTTTTTTTTTCTGATAATTTTGTATTGTCATCATAACTACGCACGCCTGCAAAGTTTCCAGACAATTGGATTGGTGGAAGTGGATTAAATAGGTGTTCCGTTTATCCCACGTAAAGTGTTCCGCTTTGCCCCACATGCAGTCATTTAGTAAACATTTAATATTTACACTTCAGCGTGAGGTAAAGAACTGGGTAAAACGTCAAAATGCAGTACAAGTACTATAGAATCCAACGGTGTTCTTGCCGTTATAAATTTTCTAAATCCAAGTGAAGAAAAGTGGTCGAAACTACAATACAATATCGAAACTTCGATACCGAAAATATTTACAACACTGTTAATCCAAAAGTAACCTGTGCACGTGTCTATGGTCTGTCACGAAATGCTGCAAGGACAGTTTTGTCCCATGTCACGTGATACCAGCTCATTCGCAGCTCTCATCTAAGAGAAACATTGATGTTTAACCCATTGATGTTCCGTTTTATCCACCCGTTCCGCTTTACTCTACTCTCCCCTACTTGAAAATTGAAGAATAGTAGAGTTCCTGTTCCTTTTTTTTAAATCTAGGGCCTAGATTGTCTGCAATGTTTTTATGGTAGCATTGGTGATTCTGCGTGTAATAGGAAGGAAGTTCACAGGTCTGTGAACCTACTAGAATTCTAGTTTGAAGTTAGAATAAGCTTCTTTCCCAAGGAATTAATAAATTTGGAATATTTGGAATCCACTAGTCTATGTATTCCGCTGAAAGGAATTCTTCTGTCGCGATAACTTGGGCTTTAAAATTCCAGCCACCCTGCTCCAGAACGTTTAATTTGTACGGCCCTTACGTTTCCATCTAAAGTGATTTCCTGAAGCCAGTTGACTTTTTCCCCATAGTGAAGCCTCAGCGAATTTTGGCTCGAGGAGATACATATCCATGGTAAAGCAGAATATATAAAGTCACAAAGGGAGTGGTACATTGGGGGTGGAAGTTTTGACACGTAGCTATATTTTCTATCATTCTCAGCTCCGGCATCTCATCGATTTTAAAAATTCTCCAACTTCAAGCTTTCGTGACAAATCTTGGTATTTAGTTCTTTACAAACATTCCTGTTTATATAGCCCACACATTCTCCATTTTAAACGCATTTTTCTCGGAACCACATTTTTCAAATTGGCCAGCAGCACCGTTTCAACAAATTTTATTCCATTTATCTGAAATTTTTACAGTAGCTTCTAAACTACATTCTCTATCGATGTACGTACCGATTTTACGATTTGTTAAAAACATTTAAAGTTATGTACAATTGATTAGCTGAAAATGGTGCTGGACGTGGATGAATGATGGAGCTAGAAAGTGAACTTTATGTTCAAGTGCTTACCATTTCTAAGAAAAACAATATTTTACAATATCGATACGTACTTCGATACGGAATCTAGTTTAGAAGCTACTGTAAAAATTTCAAGTGAATGGATTAAAATTTGTTCAAATGGTGCTGCTGGCCAATTTGAAAAATGTGGTTCCGAGAAAAAAGCGTTTAAAGCGTCATTTTGAAAAAAGAAATGAAAAAAAAATAGCTTGAAACTAATTAAAATGTGTATAACAAAGGCGTTTAAACAGATTTTCCACTTATTCCTTTGTTTACCCACAAACAATTTTCAAAGGTACACTACGTTTTCGAGCGGTTACAGTGGTGTTACCCCTTAAAACGTGAGTAATGTGTAGTCACCTCATATTTCGAAATTAGTTTTAAAACAGATGTTCCACAGTAAATTCTGCAGTTATTTTCTGCACAATGTGTGTCATATGTTACAGCGTTCTCTGTTTAATCCAAGTTGGTCGGGTTTCGTTGTTAAAAGATTTCCTAAAACGAAGCTACGCATACGTTTAAATAAATGCTGATTTTTCCTTGATAAGTTGAATGAATGTACTGGGTCAAACAGGTAACATCCACTTCCTGTAATGTTTAGAAAGCCGTTTTCAATACCGGAATAGGCATGTTATCTCTTACAAATTACCAAACGAAGCACATATTTTTCAAGCCGGGAAAGCGGTGACCAATATAATTAAACTCGAAAACAAGCTATTCCGCAATCCAATATTCCCATCAAACTTCCATCAACTGTGTCGCACAAATTCTTGTCACGCAGAACGGTGAATGAAACTGGAAAAGGGGACGCTCGTCGTCAGCTTGAATAGATTAAAAAGGTTTGCGTGAATGGCACGTTGCTTAACAGTGTTGCACACCCACGCAGCGTGTGCATAATCTGTTCTCCACATACGTTTAGCTTTCGATCCGTTTCTGCGTTTTCTCTTTCTCGCAATCAGCTCGATACGCTATCGCGTCTCTATCCCTTGTTCCATCCCCATCCCTCCCTTTCCACCCTCTCTCTATTTCTCTCTGACAACACACACACACACACACACACACACACACATGCACGTACACTCGATCTCATTCTCATTCCCTCGCTCCGTTTCCGTCTGACGCACGCACACATGCATACGTTATAAAATGCTCGTTATAGTTCGCCGCGGTGCTCGCGGCGCACGGGGTGAGGAATTTAATTTAGAACTTGATTTATATTTTAGCGGGCCATAAAATGGGGAAATAATTTGTCCCCTGCACGCGTATGAGATGGGCTTGCTCCCCTCTCCGCTCTGCTATGCTGGCTTTCCTCCTCTCATCCCCCACACTATCTTCCTCCCTTCTCGCCCCGCTTCAACCCCACCGCCAGAACCCTTCTTCGTCTCTCAGCCGCGGCTGTAGGAGCGAAAGCTCGCGAGTCGACGTGCACCATACATTAGGCGAAGGCAGCAAACCGCCCTGGTCTTTGCACGCGAAAAACTTCTCTGTTTCTACAGTTGGATTTCGAAGGTGCCGCGAGCCGCGCGTGTGTGCCATTTTTATGGCTGTTAAATCTTCCATGACGACCCAGTTAGACGGCATTAGCGCCTTTTTGAGTAGTTCGCAATCAAGCTGGCTAGAGGAATCGATCTTAAAACATGCATCAAGGACACGGCGTTCTGCTTCGCGTGTCATTTACAGTTGAAACTGTTTTCTTCATTCTATTTGGCGCGAAACACGGAAGTACAGGGTGGTTCAGAAGGCGTCTGGTATATTGGACAGGTGTATTCTATGGATTCATTAACTCTCTCGAGGTTTAATTTGATTAATACTCGGGTTCCGATGAAAAGTACTTGAGCATTTAGCTGTTTTATTAGAGATTCGATCAGGGAACAGATAATTAATTGGTACGTTAATGATGCATTACCTACTGGTACACCTGTTACAAAAACTTGTATAAGGCTGTTACAACATGTTTTAATTTGAATGAAGAACGGCAGAAGGAAATGGTAAAACTTCAGTTTTCTCGGTTGTTTCAAAATGCTGGATAGGACATTCTAACTAAGGTGGGCAAAATAGGCCTGTAACACTGAAATTCAATTAACACGAAGTAGAAAGGTGATCTATTGTATGGGTTAAAGCGGGACACTGTCATTCAGTTTTCCCATTGTCAGTCATAAAGTACACAATTGGTTACTCCATTTTTGGTGAAATATGTCACTCACTGAAAATCTGCATGAGTAATTCAGGCGAACAAATGCGTCAGTATCGTGATCATCGACACTGGAATTGTGTATAAATTATCGATTCGCAATGAATTTTCATTAAATCTTTCACAATGATATTTTGCACAATGTTCACAAATGAAGAAGGGCATTACTAATAGGTATTCAAAGAATCTGATAATCCTATCGAAAATCAAACACCCCCAAAGTATTCAGCAAGTTTCAATACGACAATGGGATTTAAACTAAATAAGTTACATTATCTACAGTGATACTTATGGAAATATATATTGCATCACTCTCAAAATCATGTAGCACGCACAATTTCCATAGCAAATATGATTAATAAACTGACTCGTATCCAACTTATTTCGGTCAAAATAGTGAGCTACACATTTCTGTAATAAATATTTTCCTAGTACCTACTAATAATAAAAAAGGAGTAAGTGATAACGTGTTTAATATTCCAGTGATACAATAAATATTTCCCGTACTGTGTATACCAAACAAGAAAAAGACTTTTACCGAGAATCTTCCCATTAAAACAGGACAAAAAGATGAAACAAATCAGTACCTGTTGCTGCGCGATACAATGTTCCTCAGCCCTGTGTATATTTCGCCCCCCGCACGTTGTTTACGTGCAAACCGTCAAAGTTTCATATAAAAAAAAACAACGAAAAAAAAAGAGACGAACGTCGAATCGTGCTCGAAATTGACCCGAACTGATTGGTTTTCAACAATCGCTCCACGGCGTCGTTTTAATAACTGCACAATTTATTACTTGCGGCAACGTAGCAGACAGCAGAAATAGAGTTGCAGAGTTTCTCTATCACCCGAACGGAATTAATTCCTCAGGATCGAAAAGTCACGGGAACGAAGTCGCAGTATCGAATCGAGAAGCCATAGGTACCCCGTAACTTTATCGGACTCTCTTAAATCTGGCACGAAGGTGAGCAGTACCGTAAGCGTGCTCGCGTGGATCAAACTCCGTGAAACGGAGTCGGCAAACCCGCCGTCGGAGTGAGCCGTTCGCTGAATCCTGGAATTCTTAAAATGCATGAAACTCTTGGCTCGGCCGTGAAGAAGGTTGAATCGTCGGCCGCGTTACTCCGACGTCGTAATTAAGGAGCATACGATTCCCGGACGAAATGGGAGAGTTTGTAGGAGAAAAGGAGCAAGATGGAATATATAGGGGGAAGGTGAGAGAGGAGGGTAGGTGAGAAACTTAACGTGAAATAAACGGATGCCGAGGCGAAGAGCAAAGATATTTACGACTTCGAAAGGGGGGTACGCGTCGGGTTGGGCCGGAGAATATGGAAGATAGAGGGTGTGTGGGAGGTCTGAGGACCGATCTTTCCACCCTCGAGCCCGTCGGGACTCTGAGGGATTCATTAAGGTTGGATGGAGGTGTTAATATAGTGAACATTGCCGGCAGGGACTGGCGTGTACCACTTTGCCTCTCCTAAGACGGGGATACGAGGTTTGAGCCACCGGAAGCCAGGCTTCTCAGCTGCTCAGAAAAGGATGTGGTACGTAGGGTGGGCTTGGGGGGGGGGCGGGGGGGGGGGAGGGACATGGGGAAAGGAGGTTCAGGAAGGGCCACGGTTCAACGGCGGAGGGACACGTTGAGCCCATTCCTGGATGAGGGTATGAAGTTAAAATACCGAACCCCGACTTTAGAGAGACTATGAGAAACTATTAACCGGGATTGGGGTGTATGAATACGTCTGTAATTCTGTGACCTGGTGGAGCTACAGGGGGTGGAATTACGTTCGTGTATCTTGGCGTGCGAGTGTTTGAAAATTTAGAGGGGGGGGGGGGTAAATCGTTGGGGGATAACGTTAGGTAAGGTGTATTCTTTGGGAAGAGGGGCAGTGAGGGGGCGGGTTTTATTATACGTCAGCAATCGGTGTTGAATATTGTGGATTCATCTATTCTGGATTCTGTAATAGAAGATTAATAATTATATTCCACGTGGATATACAATTGGAGGGACGTTCGAGGTACACATTTTTTGTACGTAATATAAAGCACTAACCTACGTTTTTTGCGAAATTGAGTCAGTAGAAGTAATGTATTCCAATAAACTGTTCTAATTATATAAAATAGGAAAGATTAATTTTTTTCAATGTGGCTTAGTCCGTTTTTGTTCTCAATGCCTCATATTATCTACCCCTCAGAAGTTCATTATGATCCAGTCGTCTGAAATTTTAACCGCCAGCAAGGGGTGAAATTCTGAAGTCGCAAACTTCACTGTGAAATATTAATGTAAACAAATGAAATAAACAAACAGCAAAGGTTTTTCTTTGTATTTCAAGAGTGGTACAATACCCCCAAAAGTTCGAAAACGTTAAGTGTTTATTTCACTATAAAAACCATCACCGAAAAGTGGCAGAATTTTCGGCCGAAACTGTAGAATGTCTCCTTAATGATCCCTGTATTGAATTCCTCTTCGATTCTTCATCCAACTGCATTGGGTTGAAAGCGTCAAAGAAGCGTACATATGGAATACAAATAATGAGACGTGATATTTAGCTATGTAGTAAGTCTGTTTACACAGTGATTTGTAAAAAAGAAAACGTAATGACTGTTTCCATCGTCTCTTTTCTACACGTTCGTTTCCCTCTTCACCCAAAATTGGCGGTAGTTTATGACATTTTACGACACATTTTTCGTTGATACGACAGAAGGCTGAACTCCTTTTATGGTCGCAGTAAGTGGGTCACACAACCTGTTACTAAAACAACAGAATATAAAAAAAAGTACTTTATACCTTAATTCCCCTCCTTTTACATCTATTTTTATGGTTTTATATGCATCGAAAATGCTCGCGCGGAAAGGCGGTGCGTGTAATTTTTTTTATGCTTGTGAATAAATCAGGCATCTATAATGCTATAGGAAGTTGAAGTTTACGACCACCAAGAGCCGTATTTTCGCAAATGTGATACGATTCTATATGACAATTTTCACTGTCCACCTGGGGTGAATCCTATGAATATAAAAACACTGTATTTATGTATGCTTTGTGCAGAAAAAGAATTATTTTCTATAATTAATCACTGTGAAAGAAACAATCGGCTCGTTCTGAGACACGTCTGATAAAATTCCAAAGAATAATATTATTATTAGGGTCGAAGATGAATTCAATATGATTCGGGTATAAATATCGATGAAAACATCTGTACGATACTCTTGAAAATGCAATCACGTTGAGAAATCCTGACCTGCTTCTTCGAACCGATCCATGCCGTTACACGAACGCATAATTAAGGTAGATTGCTTTCCCCTTTTCCATTTCAAAATCTTGCCTGCCAGTTTTCACGTCCCTGGGCGCATTTCGAATAAATCATTCCACGTACTTGTGAATTTCGTCGACGTTAAAGACGGGGCGATTAAAGATGCAAAAACGTAAGTCTGCAACGTTAATATGCAAAACTCGAGATGAGCCTGGGCTTGAAATGTTTATCGCATCTGTTGAAGTGGAACGATATATTCGAAATGCATCGCGCAAAATATTACCGTCGAGCTATTTCTTCTTGAAATCGTTATTTCGATATTTACATACCTATCCAATCTTTCAAAATGTACGATGCATCTCTAAAACTTCTCAATTTCAGTACTACCCCTTATTCCTCCAATAACTCATAAAATAATGCAAGAATTAAAGTCATTTCCCCGTTCAAAAAAATTAAGAAAAAATCGCACCAGCGTTACATTAACCCTCAAAATGGTAAAACAAAATTTTTAATGCTATTCCTAATAGTTGCCCAAAAGGAACTTCTGATATATTATGCGACCCAGCCTTTATGGTTTCACGAAAACAATTTCGATTTCATTCTTCTCCTTGTGGAACGAGATCCAGCTGCGATGATCTACAGCGCGCATCCACGAGAGGGTAGTTTATAGGGCCATTGGGGAAGGGTAACATAGTGAACTAGATATCGATTGCAGTTTTTCGTGGTTCGCTGGGCACGTTCATTTACATTTGGCGTGCCGTAAAATATTCGCGACCTTTGTGCGGCGAATTAGTTACCACCGCAATTCCGTTCATGAAGTATTGAACGGTCGGCGGCGGTAATGGCACGGCTGCTGCACGATCAAAGAACATCGAGCATCGATTCACCGGGCGAAAAGAGAGAGGCCGACGTTGCTGTAGAAATTTCACGTTAGTTAGACGTAAACGAGCCGTTTCCCCTTTTCCTATGGGCCAATCTCCCGCACTTTTGTTCGGGCACGTTGAAAAGTCAGGGGCGGAAAGAGGGCCAACGTTGTTACAGGCAAGTTTTCACACGGATGTTTGATCGGTTTCATAGGCCTTACCTTGCGTGTTAATTGTCAGGAGTCGTTATTCCTTTCTGTTGCAAATATTCGATGAGAATTCGAAGGGCTTGTTTCGGTTACGATTCGTTCATTTAAGTAATATTATTGAGAAATAATTACTCTTGATGTGTGAGTGTTAGATATTTGGAATATTACAAGAAGAGGGGGGAAGTTTAAAAGGACACGTAGGTATTGAGGGAAAACGTTGTAGGTAAATTATAGATTTAAGATAATCTGAAAATGAGTTCTTCAATAATTTGAAAATGTGGTTTGCTTATGAAACAGTAAATTATGGCAATATCTGTTAAGTTGCGCGCTTCGGTTTGCGCAGTTACGGCCTGTATCGGCAATAACGTTGGAAGTGGACTGCTGAACGATTAAACAAGCTTGCGATGGTCTGAGTTATTTGAAATGGTTAACCTCTTTTCCGTCAAACGAAACCGCAGGGTAGACAGAAGTCATTAGTCCCTTTTGCTTCGTATTGATCCGGGCTTGCACCGGATGATTTTGCGACTGGTAAAATGAATTGTTCTACTCGCTCAATTTTGACACGTTTCTCCCTCAAAATGTCTCGTTAGATTTGATGCTGGAAGTTTCTTGGAAACATCCGTTAACAGGTACATGGATTATTGCTTCAAATTTATTAAGTTATTAGCAGAGAGTTTAATTTTGTATTATATTCAAAATGAATTTCAAGTTCCCTTATTATTATTTATTATTATTATTAATCGTATTTATTAATAAAAAAAGAAAAGAAATCTGAGTATTTACAGCTAGCATAGTTAATAAGAGTAAAGGCTGCAGTGGGAACACTGTTGGGAAGCCTAACCGTGCGACTAAAATAGAGACAACAACAAAGAAACATAACAAATATTAAAAATAAAGTAAAGTAAGAAAAAGTAAAAAGTAGTTTAAAAAATGAAAGTAGATGGACTAAGACAAGACGGAAAGAATAAGTAAATTCTGCTAAGAATAGTCCTGAAGGATATGTAATCGTGTATGTTGTTTAAATGACGAGTAAGATTTTAATTCATATTTATACATTTATGGTATTTGTTCCATCCTCGTGGAATTTCTATGAATATAACAAATTTGAAGAATTAACCTGTTGCCAGAACAAGTTAAAAAATAATTAATTGAGCACGTCTGGCAGAACTTAATTTTAAACTGGTGTCGTAAGAGTACCTCCATTCTTGCGTTAAACAATTTCGCTTTATTGACTGCGCGCACACGACCAAGACAAACACGAAACATGATATCGAACCTGCAAGTCACATGAATGCGTCGTAATCAACGGAAGACGAGTTCTCCCCGGGTGCAACTTCTCTGTTTGCATACGTCAGGAGAAGTCTCAACTGCAAGCAGTTAAATCAGGATAGCTGGACGATGTTAATCCTAATTTCGATCCAGCAGTCCTAACTTGGATAGAATCGAGAGACTGCATAGAATTCCCTGTGTGGAACTGCTGATAACGTGGCTGCCCAGTCGTTCATTGCTTTTATCGAAGTTAATATTGATTTTATCGAGTTCAATCTATGCTTGCATGGCGAAAAAGCATATAGGCAATTCACAGTTTTATGTCATTGAAGGTTTAAATTCAAAATGTTGACGACAATCGGTTCTTTTTTCAATAAAAAAACGAAATCTCATTGTATTCTTTTCATCACGAACCATAGTGGTTCTGATGTCACATCGCTGTAATTTCTAATTTAAAATATCGATGGTCCTGGAATTATTGAGGCAATTGTCGTAAAATTCAGCTTTTAGGATTCTTGGTCGGAAAATTAAGAGAACCGTAGAATTTATTTGATAAACTATACAAGTATTAATGATTAATAATTGGTAGAATTCTTTGCTGGTGTAATAACAGAAGGTCATTTCAAATTTAGCAACCCGTTCAGTTCATTTTAAAATTCGTCGTGCGAGTTATCTTTAATGTATGATTCACGTGTGCGTCAAAAGTTTTTTATACATTTCTTTCCACCAGCCGAAGGAAATTTCTGCGCTACACTCGGTTATGCTTCGCACGTGAATGTATCAAATTTCGAAGTAACTTTCAAGCACGGGGCATCTTAAAAAACATGACGTCGTACCTCGAAGTTTCAGAAAACTCAATTACTAAGAACTACAACTCCCCTTCGTCTATAAGTTTTTTAATTGCAAAGATTTGAAGCGTGGGCATTTCTCAGATAAAACTGAAAATGAATAGGCAAAAACCATAAAGATAACTTGTCTTTAATTGAGTTGTTATGAAGATATCTTGTCAAAACTAAACTCTTCATTTCCACAGAACTCCCAATGTCAAAAGAGGAACTTAAAACACTACACTGCAATCTCCTGAAAATCTCCACCTCCATTTCCCTAATTAATACGAATTAAAGTCTTAATTAGTCTTCAAAGGGGCTATAAGAAATTATTTTACTTTCACATAAATATTTCTTCATTTAAAATCTCAAGCCTAAGTAGTTTCATATATAAAAAAGTTCACTCAGTGGAACTATACCCACTGCGAATAAAAATTGCACGTAATGTATGTCAGCGCGCACGACACGTTTTCCCAAGTGTCTTCCATTCGGCGAAGAGTGGTATCTGGCATTCATTTCCACGTTATATCGAGGGAAGCGGCATAAAGCAATATCTTGACAAATCGTTACACGGAAAGTCACCGAAAACGGATTAGGTGCGATAAACACAGGAAGGGGAAAGGGGTGGCAGGGTGATACTCTCGGCTCCGAGGTTCGTACAAGGGCGTCGTGTGTCACCGACGTGCAACAAGTTGCCTTCCTCGGAACTTCCCCCACTTACCCTCTCTTCCGTCACCCCGCGCAAGCCAAGCCACCCCTGCATTAAATCATTTTTAAACGTCCTCACGCTCGCTGTCTGACTTCTATTTGACCGATACAGGTCGCGTTTGACGTACGGGCGGACATTTCTACGTGAAAACTCACCCTCTGTGTCCACTGGGACTGAAACCATATATCTTTTATGGCTCGCGACTGGTATTTCCAACATATTCGTCAAATTTTTCATATTTTTCTGCGATTTTTAAGTTTTAAGGCAATTTTTAAATTTCCTGTTTGAGAATGTCCTTAGTTAATTGACAGTCGTTCTATTGGATTGCGTTTTAGAGGCTCAAGCTTTCTGCTATTTTTGCAACCCTCCAGGGCTTGGGGCTTGCTTCATGAATGACTGTTCCATGGATGGAAGACGGGAACTGGCTATTCCGGGGTACCTGAGTTGATTCATCGGTGTTGAGCAATAGCAAGGGGAAAAGTATGTGAAGGTAAAATAGCTTTTCATGAAGGGAGTAATGCGAAGCTTGGATTGAAATCCTTGTAAAACTGTACAAAGGGTTTGTTTGTGTGGTGTTTAGGATACGTTATTTGAGTTCCATTGAAGAGTATAAAATAAATATAGACATAGACAAATAAATATAGATAGAAATAATACTAAAGCAATTTAGTCTCACTAATAAAGTTATCATTGATCTTATGGTGTACGCTGCAATGTAATATGTACGCTGTAATTAAATTACTTTAAGGTCCTAGGACTCGTGATAACAGTACTTGAGATTGCTTAATTAATTTATAATAATTAATAACAGATGATATTTGTCTGTTAGAGTTTCAAACACTGTCCACTAGACTACCAAAATTCTACCATTATTAAATTCTAACGACACATTTTTCAACCCCCTCAAACTTGAATTAATTCCACGGAAAGGAAACTATAATTTCTGTCGAAAACTGTTAATACCTAAGACACAAATGAAAATGAATTAAAATTTCTATCAAAAACTGTTAATACCTAAGAGACAAATGAAAGTGAATAAAAATTCCTATCACGCAGCTGCATTGTACCATTCACACGAACATTAAATCGAAACCGTACATATTGTTGTTAATTTTCAACTTGTCTTCAATTCTTCACTGAGACGTGGGAAAGGTCCGTAAGCGTTGAAGACCGGTGTACATGCTCCGCCACGGCCAAGACACCATAGACCCGAGGGTAAAACAATTATGCGAAGGACGAAGGAAAGCATCGGGGTCGTAATATCTGCACGCAACAGAGTGGCAACGGTTAGACAACAGGAAAACTTGAACGGCCGAACAAACGATCGATCAATCAATCAATCAGCCGTGCCGGGCAACGTGTACCACCACGGACTGGCTTAGCAGCTACGGCGGTGGCTGTAGCTAGCTTTGCCTGTTATTAAAGGCAAAGCTGAGCAGACCGATACACGCGGGGTTGCACAGGGTAAGCAAACTCTAACGACCCGACGGTGCTGACCCTTCGACATTCCCTGAATAGTTTGAGCGCGTTACCGATCGTGTAGCGGGCCAGGGCGCAAGGCTACGTGCACTAAGCATTCGCGTACCTCCCCAAAATGCCAAAGGCTAATGTAATTGATCGACGATACAGGATAATTCGCGACGTATCGATGGTATTGCGCGTCTCCCCTCTGCGTACGTGAACGACGAAAGTCAAAGGGAAAAGTTGCATGGTATGGACCCATCTTGGATTCTTGGGTACATAACAGGGAATCCTTTCTTCGTTCAGGACGATGTCTTGGTAATATGAGTTGTGTAGTGTGAGATTCATTAGAATGTGTGAGATGGATACGGAGGAGTAGTTGATTTCTATCAAATTTGAAATTAAAGGGGGATTCTTGTCTATCAGCCCCCAAAGTAACTGATATTTAAGAATTTCTTTTTAAGGAACTGTTGGTTATATTGGATTATATCCCTCTTTTGGGATATAAAGAGGTATCTGTAAACTTGCAGAAAATATTTTTTTTATGTCGATCCTTCTTATTATTTATTAATTATTGTGGAATCTTGTCCATGTCGTCGACGATGTTCTGGCCCCCATTCTGCCCTGAACCTATTGAAAAAGAAAAAAAAATGCAAAAAAAATTGAGTTTCTGACTGCCTAGTTCTCCTAAGAGGTCTCGCTCTATTGAGTGATTTGCAACTTGTGGGTGGCGATGTATTTTCTGGGAGTTCGCCACAGTTTCTTGTGTTCTTTTTCTTCATATTATTAAAATAGAATTATATTCTGAAATATGTACCTATTTTTAAAGTGTTTTCTTTGCCTCATTAAATTCACCTGATTTTATATTGGGGGAGGGGCGCAGGTTATTTGAATATTATAAAAGGGGATCGCGACTGAAGATAGGTTGGGAAACACTGATCTATTGCGTGTAGGTAATTCTACTTATTATAAAGGTGGAAGACGTCAGGTGTAGATATTGCAATCCTGTGTCTCCTGTCCTGTGCCTTCGAATAGGGTGATCGAAACGGATATTTCTATCAAACATAACCAGGTGAACCGTCAAACATCGCATTGCCTACTTAGTGTATGCATGGACATCTCAATCTGTCCCGATTAAGTGGATATTCAATCCAAATTAGTCTTCTTAATATTCCATCGACTAGATTTTCTAACAATCTCAAGTGTTCAAGTTCACTATTGCGAACGAGTTACTTCCTAAAAATCTAATTTCCTTTTATTCTGTTATCTTGCTTCAGTTTTTCCTCATAGTTTGGGAATGTAGGTAAAAGTTGGATGTCCAAGCTGGGATTACATTAAAGCACGTTGCACGTGGTAGCCTAGAAGCCTGTCAGAAGGTTGTCTCCCGTTATATCGTGTATGTACAAAGCTTCTTACCAGTAATAAATTAATAGCACAATTTTGGAACTGGCCAGACATACCATCCTCTTTGCAAACAGCTAGGCAGTTCATAACGTCACGAAATCTCGAGGAACGATCAAACGCAGGCCATGTACAAGAGGATATGCCACCAGATCAGGCTCTTGCAGATATTCACCGTATATTATAAGATATTGCATGAAACATACCCTCGAATCCGCTTATCTCTGCTGTTTAATCGAAAGACAATCCTTGCTCTAATAAAATTCACTGCGCAGAAAATGGGTGTGTGTTGTGTGTGTATTTGACAATTTTCAGGGTATAGGTGAATTCTTAATCTGACACTTTTAGTTTGACACACTTTTTTCTTTTCGAGAGAATTCCATTTATTATGAGACCAAATGATTCATAATTGTTAAATTTATTCATAAGTTTTAAATGAGAGATCTGTATTGTTACTTAAGCATGTGTAAAGTGTTATCTTAGAGAAGTTGCTACTAGTGTGTAGATATTAGTATCTAAAGTGTGCAATAACTGGGAATACATGTAATCAATTTAACTGGAAATTGAAAGAAAAGAAATCGAATCAGGAAAAGTTAATTTTTAGCAAGTTCTTTTTTATCTCTCAGTCAGGGCTGGATTAAGACCTTTAGAGGCCCTAAGCTTCTTAAAAGATTTCGAGGTCCCTTACACAGGGTCATCACTGCAACGCAATATGCGATTTCTTAGGCATTTCCAATAATTTCACTAAAAAGTGTTTCTAACAAAAGTTAGATTTTAAAATTCAGAAAATTTCTATAGTCTCTCCTTTCTCCTGATGCTCTAAGCCCATGCTTATTTTGCATATTGGTTAATCCAGCACTGCTCTCAGTACACTTTCACAAATAGCAAGATTAGTGTGCAGCACAAATCAAATAATTTCAAATGCCCCATATCCAATGTTTCAATGTTGGCGATGTGTAATAATTATTCTTGCAGTTATAGGATGTATACAAGGCAATTAATACTCGTGGATTGTTTAGTGTACTAGAAAATAGTGAACTGCGCCAGGGCACAATTGGCGTTGTTGTATGAGAAAAGGAAGTACGCTGGCGAATAGTCCTCTACGTTATTAACGTTAGCGGAGCAGAACTGAAGTAGATACGCGACGTACCTTAACGTGCCTCTATTATTATGATTTTCATCGTTAGGGTGGCATTACGACTGGTTCCCCTTGGTTGCTGCAGTAACCGATGCAGCGAAGACTCTTGTGGCATTCTCTATTCAAAGCGAAACGGTATCAGGAAACTCGTTTTTTCCTCTCCCGAGGATGCCTTTGATTCTGGTTGCTGTAGTGTTTACGTTAACAGCGTTTGACGAAGTTTATTCTTTGTTCTTTTTAACCACACCGATCACTTCCATTATCTTAGTAGAGGTACGTGGGATTTAAAATAATATCTGTTGATAAAAGCAAGTACAAAATAATGGGAAATGTATTTAAGGGGAGAAGCCCGTACAAACGGATTATTTTTGTATCAATTTTTATGAATTTTTTGCAATGATACCAATGCGCTAATACTTTTGTAACTTTAAGGGTACTTTATTTAACATTATAACAAGAAAAAAAAATTATAACAGTGAAAATATAATAAATACAAAAGAAATAGAGCAATATCTGAAATAGGTTTTTTTTCGAGATGCAAAACGGCGTCTCTGGTAGTTATGTGAAACAGACCAATACATTTTTTTTTTCGATTTATGTGGCAATTGTAAGAATATGGACCACAAACATTTTCGCAAAAATATCGCATTTCATTTGTTTAAAACCAGTAGTTAAAATTAATAGTTTGATTAATCATTTAGGTTCATATTTTGAAAAATATTATAAACTAAAAGTGTGCACAATTTAAAGTTGATTGGTCAAATAGTTTTTGAGTTATCCCCGCCGTCAATTTAGAAAACGTGGTTTCAAGAAAAACGCGTTTAAAATGCGTTTTTACGGAGTTGAATTTCGGCCTATAACTTTGTGAATATATTTTTGAAACGTTTTAGAAACGGTTTATGAATTTTTTTAAAAAATTTTCGGTTGATTTATAAAGTGTTCTCTCCTTAAAGTTCGATTTAGGTGTGCTTGGCGCTCGGAGGCGTGCTGTCTCACCAGGCTATATTATCATGCTTCCACTAAAATTCCAATATTTTTTTTACTGGATTCTGGTTGTAATTCAATAGTCACACGAAGACGTGCTAATTTGGGTCGTCACGTAAAAATGATTTTCGTGAGAACTCCGTTGTCTTTCTCGTCACCGAAAGGATGAAAATTCAGGTTGCCATTGAAGTCCCTGAATTCTTAGCGATGCGCTATTGTAAGATAGAACACGCCTCAACGCAGACTTTCCTCGCGACGGCAAAAAGTAAGGAGGTCATCAAAGAAACACGGCGGAAGCGTGGAATTGTTATGGAACAATCTCGTGTTCTATAATTAAAAAGAGTGGTTTTATCGCACACGTTCCAGCGTGTTCCTCCCTGTTGGATCTGAATGTTGGGAAATGGCACACGCCTAAGTAGAATCACCGTCGCTGGGGATCGAGGAAAAGTGCACACTGCATCTGCCATGAATTTAACTGTCCTTTATTTTTGTACGATAACGCTCGAAATGTTTGCAAACAAGCTTTTTAATTACGGCAAACGCTTGCGGCTCTCTGGTCGGGATTGAAGGACTCGTGGTTTCCCAGACACGATTTTGAATAAAAAGATAAGAGGCTGGGTGTATTCCGTTGAGGTTAAATTTTTAAGCATCTCAATGAAAAAGGAAAACGCAATTTTCAGTGGCTTTGTGTTGGGTAATAAGTTTCTCCGACTATATTTCAACATGCGGATTTGCTGTATACATTTCTGTGTCAGTGTTTCATGCGGAAGAGATTTATTAAAGGAAATCGCAACATTTGCTAATTGCATTGCGAATTCTCGCATCACATTCATTCTTAATTAAACAAATAGTCTCGACACTCTTACTGTTCCCAATTTCCCAGAGCAGAATATTCATTCTCAGCGCCGCATTGCGTCGATTACCTGAAACAAAATCAGAACTATCCTTCAATTCATAACGTAATCTCAGGCACCCTGGGAGGAACAGCTGCATTAATTACCAGCAGAACAATACACTTGCGTGTCTCTCGCTTTTTCACTGCAGAAACGCGAGATCTGAAACCACGAGGTTCTCTTCCCCGTCGCGTCTCGATAGCAGCCGGAATTCGACAAAAACCGCAGCTTATCGCGTTCCAGCGATACGCATGGTCGTGTTTCGCTGGCGCGACCGTTGCGCCAGAGATTTTTAAGCATAACGGGGAAGGAAAAGAAAAACGCGGTCCTGGGGGTGGTTTTGCGGGAATAAACCGAGGGGTTGGGGGGTGGCGGTGCACGAAGCTGCGGCGAGTGGTGGAGGCACGTAGAGGGTTAATGCATTAACATCAAAGTGGCTTGCCGGTACAATTATTGCACTCGACGCTGCAGCCACGCACACGCGGCCAGAAGGCCACGAAGCCGTGTGTGCGGCCAGAAACGCCATATATTACATTCTTCCGCGTTTAACTGGTCGGACATTAATTTGAAAAAGTAGGTAGCTGCCCAGCCACTGACCCCTTGTGGTGGGGAATCTCATATCCTGGTCCGAGGCGTAGACTTTGTGCGAATGTTCAAGCAGAACTTACGCGGTCTTCGCGCGTGCACGTATAACATCTGGCTACGTGTATATGTATACGTTCCCCATCTTCCACGCGTTTTTCATCATTTACCAAATATCTGGCCTCTGGTTTGTTCGGCGACGATGTGGAACGATGGTGGGATCGAAGGGTTGGATTTTTAGTGAAGGATGTAGGCGGTTGTTAGACGGTGCCTAGATCTGTGTGTGCCTCCCCATCGTAATTGCAATCTCACTGCGTCCTTTTCCTACACATCCTATTATTATAATTCTATTTATTGTCATATACGGTCTCTGTCATCGTTTATTGTTAGTGTTGATTCTTTGATCCTCTAATGGTTACCTTAAGACTTCCTTAATATTTCCTCCCTGTCTTATCTTTTTTGCCATTCTACTTTATTTATTGTTTTAAACGTTTAATTGGGTTTGGTAGCAGAGCAGCAGTTATACTGAACCTCGCCCAATCATCATTATAATTATAACTTGTAATTGAAATGGCGTGATAAAGACATATATTATTATTATATTGTTATTATCTAGCAGCAGTGATTGTAGAATTTTGAAAGTGGTGTAGGTTGTGCCATAAAGAAGGTTCAGAAAATTATGGAATGAAGTATAATAGATATACTGGCTAATTTTTTAACAAATCTTAAGGCATATATTTTGTAAGTAGGGTAGTACATCGTTCCAGTATATCTGGTATAGACGCGGACTATATTACTGAAGGGTAGAAGTCTAGAATCACAGTAGAATTAGTGGTCTGTGTCATGTGAAAGGGCACCTGCATAACGTACGCTTTAACAGGAGTATCGATTACTATTGGTAGAATACTCGCTCACTTTTCGTTGCAGAGCATTTCTGAACGGATTTAGCTTTTAATTGTCAATCCAGACGTGTAATTGAGTACTTATAAAATTTTTAGGCTGCCTTTTGTTAAATGTATTCCGTAAAATACAAAGGATATGATTTCGAAAGCTGTACGTTTGGCATTAAACGATGGAGCACCTTTTAGCAAAAGTAAACATTTTCAGAGCACACGGCGCACAGAAGCTGAATCGAAGTAGGAATGCACACATATACATCTGCAATGCATTACAGAAAACAATGTGCATTGGAAATATGTAGATTTATATGCGCATGCACTGGTGCCTGTCAATAATGTGGAAGATTGATAATTGCATATTGCGCCGCAACCGTAAAAATCGTATTTATAGAATGGAAATCTTTCGTTTATAGAAAGTAGTATGTTTTGCAGTGGGATAATTATGCTCGCGATTTAAAACGCGAGAATTGGGTGGAAAAAATAACTAGAAATCTGGAAAATATTTTTCTAGCATATATTTATAGACTCTTAAAATATATATATATATATATATATATATAGATGCAAAATGCGCTAGCTGTAAACAAAAAAAAATCTAATTTAATTTTTTTTTGTATAATACCGGAATAGCTTCATAAATACCAAAAAGATTTATTTCATTATGATGTTGCATTTACTGAGAAAGATATCTTTACACATAGCTTCATTTTTCGGCCGATCAAAGTAGAATGACCCGTTAAGGTTCTACGCTTAGAACAAAAGTGTTGTTAGAATTTTCTTTTTGGTTCCAAAATTAATTTGAGTAGTAATAATTTATAATAGACACAATTGAAATTCACTTAGTTATTCTATATAAAAATCTGCCACCCATAAACTCTCCACTTTTCAATCGCACAAAGATGTTGGCTGCCCATTCGTCTACCTGTACTACTGATACTCTATACTACTGCTGTCTAGAATAATTATATTATTTCCCACGCTTTATTTAAATCAGTCGTAAAATAACTATTATCTAACCCGCCAATTTCACAATTTATTCACTAAACTTTTTAACAACAATGCTTCGAAGTTGCATCACAACTGCAGTGCAATACATTTGTTGTCTTTTACAACCACACGTGTGGAATGGTTTTCAATTATTCGAGCCGCGCGGAGTTTGAATATCTGGCAGCGTTCTGCAATAAAGCGTCTAATCGTCATTTCACTGGACCTGAAAAGAATCGAAACGTTTGTCTAGCCCTCAAATAACGGATTTGATTCGAGCGGGCCGAAGCGCGGCGCCCGATTTCGCTGATTGAACTCATCAGGATGACAGGTCCTGCCAGTCATTTCCAAAAAGCAATTGCCGCGGAAAACGTTAAAGCGTGAAAATTGCGCGTCCTTTTGCCTCGCTTTATTGGGAATGTTTACCGGGCCGACGCCGCAGGGGAATATCCATGTAACGTTTGCTCAGAATACAAATAAAGCGGGCGCAACGCGTCCGGCCACTATAGCGCCCAAGTATTCACTATTTAACACAGCCGACTTGCATATTCCACTAGAATACTTTAGTTTATTATCCTGTTCGTTTACGCATAGGTAATATAACACCCTTTTGCTTCCACGCGTAATCCATTTCACAGAGTTTAGACAAAAATCGATGATAAAAAGTATTGAAGCTTGATGCAAAATTATCATCTACCATCCCCTAATTATTCCTTTACTAATTGCACCAATCCATTTCACTGTCCATTAAGCTTCCCATGATGTTCCAAAACAATTTCACTGATTCGAACCATGCGGCGCTTCCGCCCCAGCCCCCAACTTGCCTAAAAATCGACGGCACACTCATGCAGATGGGTTTTAATGGGTTTCGCAAGTTTAACCCATCATTCGGTCTTCCGCCTTACAACTCGAATCACACGTTGGAGCGTGTTGAATGCCGAACACGCGTGCACGTTGCATTCTTGACGAGCGTGGCTGCCGCTATTCATCGCTGGTCATTTCGAAAGAGTCATTGTCAGGGCGGATGGTAAAACGGGAAAATTGTCTGTCGCTTGGGCTCGTTTTATTGCGCGCATTTCCCGAGCCGATGCCGTAATGGAACGCGGCTGGAATGTTTGCCAGCGGGTCGACGCGTGGATACACGCCGTAGGTATGCACGGCGGATTGCAGGTGTACAATGTGTCTTTTAACATGTCCCCGGGGTCGCCAGCTGACGGGTCCGCCTCTTCGGCGGCCGCCTAATTACGAATATGCGCGCCAGCCTCAATCCTCTCGACGAGATCATTCTCAGCGAGGGCCGTTTAACCCACGGCCTCGCGAACCTTTTATTTCCGTTTTCGTGCCAGCATTTAGCGGATGCTCCTGCGTGGAATCGCGTCGTTTCATCTCGTTATCAGGCGGGCAAAATGAATGGGGGGGGGGGGAGGAGGGGGAAGTAGGGGGTGTGTTTCGCGGAGCGACAGCGATGCATCAAGGAAAATCGAGTTCCCGCGTCGAGGAAAATTTTTAATACGGGAAACGGGGACGGCCCCGTTTTCCCTTGATCGATAAAACTACAGTGTCCTACATTCTTGTTACCTGGTCTTGGAATAATACACTCATTGAGTCGTAATGTAATGTTATTGCTGATACAGGGAGCTTGATGGCTTTTTTTAGAGATCTGGAAACGAGTGTCTCTGACCTCGTTTACGAAAGCTTTAGCTTTCGTTTGGTATTCTGTAATTTTGAGCCAAGTCTGGACGACGAATTGACACCCTTTCGGTTGCATCAGTTTTCAGAAGCTTTCAGAGTGTCATTTGTAGACCGTACAGGGAAGGATAGAATCAAATTCTAAATAGAACGTTCCCATCTATTTTGTGAAAAGCATTCTCTGTCAAAGGCAACGATGGTCGCCGGCTCCTCTAAAGGGAAGAAAATTAAATGCGCGGCGCGATGGATGTCGCGTTTTAACGAGAACGGGATACCAGTATTCCTTTCGATCGAACTGGTCGCAGCGACGGGCACCGGCGGCTATTTCCAAAAAACGCGATTGCAACGGAATACGTTAAACCGTGAAAATTGCGCGTCCCTTCGCCCACCGCTTTATGGGGAATGTTTGCCGCTTCGACGCCGCTCGTGTGAACGCGCGTGTAATGTTTACGCCGGGCGCATATACCGTGCTCGTTACATTGCCACCAACAAAACTGTGGAACGTGACGTGGGATTGAAATGAGTATCGATGAGCATAAACACCCGACCAGAATCCACGATTTACGTGTCAGACGAAGCTGGATACATTTTTGGTGATCTACGGCGGCGGGTGGAAATCTCTCACTATCCATCGATCGATCGATCACTGTGCTGTTCACTGCTTTTCTTTGGTTGCAATGTAACACGCGCCGATTTTTATACGATGATTATCTTTTTCACTTGGAGAATTTGGGTTTGTTGTGCAGCAGGTATTAGGGTAAACTTACCTAAATCGTTCCCCTTAAGAACAAATGCTTATTACATGAAAGGTAAGAGGGAAAATAAAACAAAATTAGTGGTAATCAACTCTTTATTAACCGGTTAATTGGCAATGCATCATATATGATCAACAAAAAAATCTGGCCAATTCTGCTTATGTATCATATATGATCAAATGGAATGACTTTTTTGATTTTTAAACGATTTGAATGAAACTTGGTATGTAATGGTTTTTGGGGTAGCTGAATCTGAATTTGGCATTGGAATTGTAAAATTCAATATGGCAGACTCAAAATGGCCGACCCAAAATGGCTGCCAAATATTAAAATATTATCGGGATTTAGAAAAATTGTATATAGCGGATTTCGGGGTCGCTGAATCTGAATTTGGCATTGGAATTTTAAATTTCAATATGGCAGACTCAATATGGTAATTTAGTAAAGACTCAATTTAGTAAAGAATTGAAAAAACTCGCCCATAAATCCTATTTTTTACGGGTTGGGGGTGTCAGATGAAAAAAATTACCCCCGGAATCGATTCAGCGACTCAAAAAACCCCTGTATACCAAATTTTGTGTGATTCACTTAATTTTTCGATGTTGCCAGTTTGGGCACGAATAGTAAAAAAAGCCGTGCCAGTTAACCGGTTAATAGAATATGCAGTTTTATCAACTCAAACAACAAAAAATAATCAACTTCTATTCACATAAACGATTTATTTTTAATATGGAAAAAGCTTGATTTAGGATTAATTTTCCTAAATGGTACCATGCTCATCCTAATTCGTACTTTCAAATTTAATTACTACTATCATCACATATCATTACATATTCAAAAGTAATTCTATCTATTCCCGCACAAAGTTCGTGTATCCACATTTTCCACTGCGTGCATTGTATCATTTTTTCTTGTCTATTTTCTTAACACAATTTACAAATTCAGCTTTCATTTTTATTGTGTTTCTTCTTCTTCCTTTCTTTCTTTTGTGTATTGGTTGTGGTGGAATTCTTCTTTTTACGAGTTTCCTTTGCTGTTCTGTTTTTTTTTCTGGTTATGATTTCCGTTTTAGCCTCGTCGAATTTTTTTCTCGCCACGGCGGATCGCGTCTTGGAAATCCCACCTTCAGGTTAAAAGAAACAGCGGTGGAGCGATTTAGGCGCAGGTATGAATTAGTCAGGTTTACCCTATATTTTATGGAGAAGGTAGACATAGTGAACTTTCTTATATTTCCTATTCTATGAATTTAGTCATCCCACTATAATTTTGCGAAAAGTTTCGCGTGTAAAAAGTAACCACTTCCCGGAACGATAGCTGGAGGATTCTCTCTAGGACCTTCAGGAATTACCGGAGAGTAGCTCCTGCTTGAGGGGAAAATTCGTACAGTCAGTGGTGTCAGAGCTCTGTATAAGTAACAGGGAAACGTAGGAAGCTAAGGCAAGCGTGGCGCCCTAATTTCGAGGAAGTTTTTATAAGTGAAACTGTTATTTAAATGAATCCACGTTCAACTTTCCTCTCAGTGCAAGAATTCATTGCAATTCTCTCTTGAAATCTATTACTTCTCAATAACAGGCTCTACACCTATCACACCCCACTCACAAATCCCAACTCACATAACACCTCACGAAACAGTCTACCCAATTCTAATTCCACCTGACAACGCGAATCCCACCCCAAGCATCCGACCCAAGATTTTAATTAGCAGTTTCATTTTCATTAAAGCGCGTGAGCTCTTCGATCCGGGGCCCCGTCGAAAGACGGAAAAAGGGGTGGCAGCAGGGTGACAGAGGGGGGTGGCGGGGCGGGGGAAGTTGCTGTTAACTTTCAGGAAGTCGTGCAATCGATGCCAATTACCAGGAGCCGAAACAATTTTAGTTAGGTCGTTCAGGATTCCTCGCAGCGCGGCCGCGTCGTTGCCTTTTAAAACTATTGGAAGCACTTCGAACGAGGAGGAGGCTCGCTCGCGACGAAAGGGCCAAGAATTTCCCGAGATTCCCTGGCCGCGCGTGCTCCGTGCAGCGTGCACGAGGGCCGCCCGACGAGATAAATCCGTCGCGGTGAATAATTCGCGTCGGACGACGCTCTCGTTCGCGATAGGGTGTCCGCCAGCGAGTTACCAATAAATCGCCCCGGAATCTCCGACCGGGTGTTGGTTTCCATCAGCAGGAACGACCATCCCGTTCTACGGGACGTTTAACCGAAGCAAGTGCTTCGGTGTCCCTGCTAATAGGATTATCCGGACTCGCGAAGTTTCCGCTGGCTGAATGACCCCGACGAGAGTGGGACGTAAACGCGCACCGCCGGCGAAATTTCATGCGCCGGATTTCTGCAGAATCTTAACCGAACACCGCCCGAGGAACGGCGGCTGTACGTATTTCGATTTCGCTACTCTTTCCGTTCGCGCGGCCACGGCTACCCCGAGCCACCGGGGCAGCCATTCCCGAAAACAGTTTCGTCTTCCGTCCGCGTCCCGGAACTGTGTAATTTCAGGTAGCTGCCAAGCCGACCGAATTTCTCTGCACCTCGGCTTTCGTCGGGCTTCTTTCTTCGACGATGCTGGGAGCGCATGATTTGGTTCCCGCGTGCTGTTTTAAGGGAATTTGGCGGAGCAATTGGGAAAGTTTTGTTGTTAAAGTTTGGGGGTGGGTATGATGTGAATTATTAAGGAAAAAGGGGTATGGGAATGTGGGATCTAGGTAGTACAATATTTTGATAATATATGCTTCGGTAATAATGCTAGTTCATTCATTACACGGAGATTATATCTGATGCTGGGATTTAATAATAGCATGCGGATTTTCGTACGCCCACTAATGAGTATTACGAAAATTTATGGTAACTTGGTAGATAATTATGGTACAATTTGTGAAATGTGGTGTGACTTAAAGGAACTATTCGTAATTCTATAAGGAACCTTTTCATCCTTCAAGGTGAGGGGAATCCTATTTCACAGGATAAAACATAGCAAAATTTAAGGATTTTTTTTAAGAAACCACCATTTCGATTCATCTGAAATTTGGACCATATTTTTATGCATCCTTGAAGAATTTGCAGTTTTTTTAATATTCATTTTTAATATTAAATATAGGAGTTATGCATCACGCCGCGCAAAACTCGTCGTCCGCTGGTGTGCACGATATTTATCTTCCAGGTAATCTGAAACAGAAAAATGAAATGGCGTTTTACTTTGCACATATATCTAGCTTCAATTTGATGAACCAGGACACTGCTAAGTTCTATACCTTTTTGTTACATAAGAAAATTGGCGTAAAATTGGATCACAAAAATTAAAGGTCCAGGCCTTTCAGTTTGAAAACTCTCCACACCGCGCGATACATTTTTTTGTTTGTTGCTGGTTCATCAATTTCAAGCTACATATGTATAAAATAAAACGCCGTTTCATTTTTCTGTTTCAGATAACCTGGTAGATAAATATCATGCACACCAACGGACTGCGAATTTTGTGTGGCGTGATGGTCGATCATGCATAACTACTATATTTATGGTTAAAAATGAATAAAAAAAAACCTGCAGCTTCTTCTAAAGATGCATCAAAACATGGTCTAAATTTCGGATGAATCGAATCGCTGCATTCTTAAAAAAAAAGAAATCAAAATTTTGCTATGTTTTTAGCCCAAAGAATCGGATTCCCCCTTAAATACAATTCCCTCCCTCAGCTGGACCACTTATTTTTTAATTATCCTGTACGTTTTCTATAATGAAAATCCACCCTTTCCCTGTCGATTCCACTTATCAATCGCACACGTTGCATTCAGCAATGTTAATCGTCGCTTCGACTTATCAGAAGACTGCATATAAGAGGGGTGGATCGTTGCCGTGCTCGAGAACAATGGCTCGCGTTTACCTGCAAGATAATAGCTTAGATAAATTGAGTCCATCTAACATCACAGCTCTTTACCACGTTGGAAAACTCTGGCGAGAGATAAATAGGAAAAGAAGGTTCGGAGCTCGGTGCCCTGTACCATGAATAATATTTGCATAAATTAAAGAGATCGATATAGTTCCAAGTTGAACGCGGCCCGGTAGACGGCGAGGCAAGAATGTAGGAAGATTCACGAGCACACCGGTTCCATTAGAACTATTCAGTGCGGCTTTATAACGTTTGTCTCTGGTGTCTCTGTAATGTGACCACTTACCGGGCTGTAGCGGCAGCTATGCAGTTTAATACTTGAGAGTGTTTCTTGCAACAACGGCGTGCCTGGCATACAATGCCCTCGCGATATTCCATTTGCGTTGTTTCGTTGACAGGGCACTAAAGAGAAAAAAAAAAAACACTAAGATCTTTGTGTAAAGTTGGAGCGAGGTTGCTTGCTCTTTTTGGGTGGACGTGTTGTTTCATGCGCGGTTCAGAGGGTGGCAATAGAAGCGGGACGTGGAGGGTGCAAGAGGGTCAGCGAAGCTATAAATGAGTAATCATATAACTACGCAATAGCAGGATGGTCTTAAAATAGACTTTCTAAGGATCTTTGCAAAGTCTCTTTTACATGATACATTCCTAATTATGTCCTAGAGTTCACACTACGAGGATTCTCTAAAATCTAATTAAAACCAGAAAAACTCCAGACACCTTCACCCCGTAGAACGACGCGCTGGCATAAAAATAATTCTCCCATTCAGAGAACCCATACGGAAAGCCACTTTCTCCATTTCCCCCCCTCCCTCCAGCTCCAGCCTGCCCGCTTCGACTCGCCTTACAAAGATGCCAGAGGAGTTTCAGGACACGTTCCCTCGATGCAATCGAACGATACAGCCTGGAAGGTTCGTGTCGTCGCGCGACTACGTCCTCATCGTCGTCCAGCTACGCCTTTTCTCGCGCTGTTACACGCGACAACGGCTGCGAGGGCGACGACTGCGACACAAATGGCGCGGCAAGTCAAAACGAAAAGGGAACACTGTCAGACGGATGGAGGGGGCTCGGAGCGATAACGAAGTCGGTTTTCTTTGCGCGCGACACGGTCCAATTATCGGCGTGACTCTATCTCGCGTCTGACGGAACATCGAGGAGCTCGGGCCGACGTCTAGATCTTCCCGTGAGACCGTGCCGGGAAAAGCCCGTGGAAACTCGCGCAGACAGTTGCCAGCAACTCCGTTCAGACGGCTGGAGACGTGTGT
Source organism: Andrena bucephala (assembly GCA_947577245.1). NCBI lineage: Eukaryota > Metazoa > Arthropoda > Insecta > Hymenoptera > Andrenidae > Andrena > Andrena bucephala. The sequence goes on from OX387719.1 coordinate 7,689,519, forward strand.
GTAACGGTGTAACCGCCTACCCACCGACGTACTCCAGGCTACGTAGCCAGTACGACCGGTTTCAACTCAGTTGAGTGGCCGTTATATGGGGTTCTAAGCATTCTGATTCTGCTGACCGCTGCGCAGACCTCATACCCTCCTGACCGTCCTGTCCACCCTCGCTGCTACGTGGACTGCCTTTAAACCACCTCCCGCTTCCAACTCCCTCTCTCCTTCGGCCCGTTTACTCGTCCGCCTCCTTCTCGCTGTTTCACGCTTGCTCTTACTATCTCGTCGCCCTGCTCTTTCTCTCTCATGTTTTCGTGTCGTCGATGTCGTCCCCCTTTTTTCGCGGATTCGAATTGGCCTTGTTCATGATTCTGGTGTTTTTACCGTTTCTTCGTTGGCTTATTGTACATACGAAGATTAAGTACAGGGATGTGCTTTGGGATTGAACTGCGAGGGGATGGGAGGGGCTCTATTGATTCTTCTGACTCAGTTTGGAGGTTTTGTGGGAACTGCTGTTTAGAAATAATGTAATGTTGAGTTGTAAGTGTTGAGGTTACTTTGAACGCTTTTATTTGGGACTTCTTGGATTCTCCTTGAGTTTTCAAGGTTGAAAAGATCGACGTACATAGGAGTATTTGTATTAAAAATACGGATAAAAGTCCGAAATCAACAAGTTAGTCAAAAAACCCCAGCAAATCCATTTTTCTTAAAGCAAGTCTTTGTTCTAGGCGCTTTCGTTGGTGATATTTGTTTTTCTTGTTATTGTGTTTTGCGTGGTTTAGATAAGCGAAAAAATCATTTTGAACAGGGAAGATGAAGGTATGTAGGTACTCTATTTTAAAACATCATTTTATCGATTTGCTGCATGCGCATATGTTTTCTGCAATTGTTTAACCATGACCTAAATAGATTTTTTATTTACCTAATTTTAGCAGATAAGAATGTTTCTGTTTATGTGTCAAGCCTTGTCGGGTAATTTTTTTTATTGTCGTGAACCTTAGTTCAAACGTAGGAAGCAAAAAAGTTGAAATTTTTCAACTTAGTAATTTTTTATATTTTTCTTGTAGATTCTACGGAAACGGTCAAGCAATTTACCAGAAGAGTATGAGGCAAATACAGTAATATTACAGTAATGAAACTAAATTATGCAATCTGGATAATATTACTTTGCAATATTGCAGTAATATAGCTGTAATATTTCTGTGTCAACCGTGGAATAAAAGATATTTTTCAAAAGTTTTCTTGGCAGCATAATTTTTTAATAAACTCCTAATTACACAGTTCGACAGCCATCTGTACTTTTAACATTCAATAGCCGTTTCTTATAGGTTTCCGTGCGCTGAAAACGAGTCCGCAAACCGTTCGTCGCCATCACACCCAGTTTTTGAGAAATCATCACATTCGTTTTCAGCGCTCGACAACCTTTAAGAAACGGCTATTGAATGTTACAAGTCCGAAAAAAAGTCCAAATTTGTCGAACTATGTTATGTGTGTTTTGCGTGTGTGTACATTGCATAAAACACGTAAAATATTTTTATCCAGTTTTATTATACAAATACTCCTATGTGCGACGTGTGAATGTTGAATACGTTTGTCAATTGCTATCGAGAATAGTGTGGACTCATGTTGTAAAAGGATATAAGGCGTGTTCACTGAGCGGCTTATTTTCGCCTTCTACTGCGCATTCCCAATTTCTGCCATATTAAAATATGTATGTATATGTATGCATATGTGCGTGTACGGACGCGTTATTGAAATGTTGACAAATTCATTCTATCCTATTGGTTGACAATCCAATATGAAGGATCTTGGGAAGGGCACGTTATTGGCTAATCTGAAAGGGTTGCGCGAGAGCACACCTCATATCCTTACATCGTGGTGTGACTGAAGTACTTCCTCGGGGAAGTTCGTTGATATATTCAAAACTTATACAAGTCCTTAGAGAGAATGACAATCTCAAAAGTGAATGTATCCTGTTACATCCACAATGAATATCCAGCTTGAATAGACATAGACTTCTACGTTATGGTCTTGTAATCATTTTAGTAGAGTGTTCAGTTCCTTTGGCGAATTATTAGCGAGCCCTTGTGGCTATTGAATGGCAAATACGCTTTATTCGAAAAGAAAGACACGGAAGCTGAGGTAATTCAATTTTCACCAGCCCCTAAGTAAAAGCAGATTTCATATAATTTGCCAGAGTCGACGCGCACAATATTGAATAGTAATGCACACCCCAGGATCGTGATTACGTGGATGCAAAATGCAACAGCATTACGTATTCGAGGACGTAAATATTTGTGCACCGTGATTTTGTTCATCTTCAGACGAGCTCGCAAAAGACACGAGCGGAATTTTAAATAAGTATCTGCCAGCTATCGTGGTTAAGAGAAAACGTATTTCCAGCGATGAATCCCGTGAATCGTAATTTTTATTTCTCCATTCGCAAGGATGCGGTTGAGTTTGACAATGAAATCTCTGCTAAAGTGATTTAAAAAATGGTTGAAAATTACGGAGGAATACAATTTCTTCTCTTTCAGAAATTGAATAATCCTCGTAGCTTCAATCGTATGGCTATATTGAGTTGATTTTTTGTAGAACACACCTTTGGGAAAACTTCTGTGCTACATTTCCTAATTTGAACCTCACTGTATGATCGAACGAATTTCTTTGAATCCTTCGAATTCTTCGAATTTGTTATGTTTTCAAGTCGAGTATAATTCATCGAAGCCACTTATTTCGCTCGTAATTTAGTCCAGGGGACTATCAATTTCATTCTGCAAGCAGCAGCTTCGAGATCCGCACGTAGAACACGCAAAGCTGTACGGTACAGATGGTACGTTTTGATAATTGGAAAATTTTAAGTTGCTCGGGTGTAATGCGCTCGCGGGCTAACAAATAAATTACACTTTCGCCTGGTACGCAACCTCTATGGAGAATAATTATCTCGAGAAATAGGAACACGAGGCACAACAGAGCCTCTGTTAGTGACGGGGAGGAAAAGAAGGGAATAATGGAAGTCAAAGCCGCACGGAAGGAAATCGGATACAGGAAGACAAGGAGGAAACGAGGAATGTCTAGGTGGGATATAGAATAACGAAAACTAAACTCAACGTTAACATAAATATTTGAATTAATGTACTCGTAAGTAATTATATTTTACGTGGAAGTTCATTTATTAAATTCGTCAACAATTCAATCGTGAGTATATTTAAAACAAATCACTTCTGCACCGCCCTTTGAAAAAAAGATATAAAACAAATTTTTTATATTAAACACTTTTATTAAAAATGCACTAAAAACTAAAAAATAATTCGTTTCTTGTACTGCAATTTCGATGGTGTTTTTTCACTTTAAATAAAATCGTAGAGCAGGGTATCTCACAACAAATTCATTTCGACGCTTGATGCTGTATTAAATTAATTCATATTCTGTTATGAAAAATCCTGCTCCACGATTTTAATTCAAATGAAAAAACACCATCGAAATTGCAGTACAAGAAAATACTTATTTTTTAGTTTTTAGTGCATTTTTAATAAAATCGTTTAACATAAAATTTTTTATTTTCTAGTGTTTAGTGTTTATGGATTTACATTTCGCAGCTCTGATTTCTTTAGAAATATCTTTTATTTAATTTCAAATCGTGATGCGACTAGCGCCCCGAACGCAGCGGCTTTTTGTCGTTTTCGTAAAGAACGCGAGTGGCTGATTTTAAGTCGTTTGGATTTGTGGTGATCAGTTATATTTATTGATGACTGGGTAACTTTTTCACCCGCTCGGGGTTAATTTTTTTTTTAAATATTGTATTGTCATCCAAACTACACATGCCTGCAAAGTCTCAAAACAATTGGATAGTTGGAAGTGGGTTAAATTTGAGTTGCCAGATTTGAACCATACAAACAAACATACAAACATACAAACAAACATATAGAAGATCGAAGCTGAATATAATTGTTTAAAAATATACACATTTTAGTGGTAAATTCAAGTTATCATTTTTATGAAATTTTATCTATTCCGCCTTATTAATTATTTGTGAGCAAAGAGATTTAATTACGAAGTGAAAAATGTTCCTACATCATGTAACATCCTGTTAGATCATTTATTCCATCTATGGATATATAGTCTAAAATTGTTTTGCATAAATTCTGTGGCCAGATCTACATAATAAGTTGAGATAACATTTGTTGTAACAAGACCACAGCAGAATTTGAAGTTACTGTTATTCCAAAATATTGTGAGCGGAGGAATTGTCTTCTACTTGGGAGAATTGTGGTAATTACATCAAGCTACTCAACTTTTGAAGTCGTGATTACCAAGATACCCATTCCTGTAAAAATATCTTGTATATTCTCTATATAGCTTTCGGAGAATTTAATAAAGTTTAACACATCGTTCATCGAACTTATCGATTTTAAATTTAAATACACATATTTATGGGCGAGGAGCTAGTGGATTTATTTAAGTCCACGTCTCGAGCCTGAAAGAGAAGGATCTGAAAAGGCACGATTGGAATTTTAATCGAGAATCTTGTTGTCGTACATAGATGGCATTCCAAGACGTAGTTCTCGCAATCGGGTAGGGGGTTTATCGGCTTTATTCTTAGACATTTACCCCCTGGTCTGAGGGGGGTGAAAACGGAAACAAAGTATTTAAGAAAAGGAACTTCTCAAATTTTTCCTTACTATCTCAGCAATTATTTTAAAGCAGTAGTCAAATTTTACGGAATCGAACGCATCACATGAGTATAAACATATTAGTGTATTTAACAAAAATCTGTTTAATTTTTACTACTTAGTGAAATGAATAATACTCTATAAAAATACATGTGACATATCCTAAATATATAGTTACACTAATAAGCAAGAAATAAATGAAAAGTGTGCATGTTTGTATAAGTTTATTTTCAGTGGTATTTTACTGTTTCAAAGATCACGTAAACTCACTCCATAAAATTACTATTTGCACGGCACAAAATTCTTGAGGGTTTAATAAAACGCCGCTTTCAGCTTAAAGGCAACTAGCGCAGGAAGGGGAACCTTATTATCTTTCCACGTGCAGGTTTAATAAATTTTAAAGTTGCGAATCTAAACAGGAAATTGAAGAGCAAAGGGCGAAATACCTACGCGGAATTTTAAGCGGGAATGTTGTTACATCATCTCGCCGTTTACTCGAGTGTGGAAAAAGCTTGCGTTGGTCGCAATATTTTCAGAATTTTCCACCTGTAGTAAAGTTTCTCCGAATGCTTCAAAAACCTCGTTGTTGGAGGTATTTTTTGAGTATTAATGCTTCTCTGTATCCGAAAATTCAAAGTATTTACATACTTCGTGAGTTTTTGTTTTTTCGTATAACCATGCGTGCAGATTAGCCTCCTAACTAATTGTAAGACTCTAATTAAAGGAAACCTACCTCCAATCCATGTACACGGCTTCCCATATTAATTAAATTAAAGTTGTGATTCAACACAGTGAAACTATTGCTGAATTAAAGGCACAGCAATTAAATGCCTCGTGAGCCGTAACATTTCCAATTCATTTCACAACAGTGCATAATAAAATTGACTCCACTCGAAACAGAAAATCAATGGAAGCTGTGCTAAATTAAGATGAAGTCCGTTCGGCGTAGCCAAGAAGTAGCTCATTGCACTCCGACTCATCTTTAATCATTTGAAAGAAACAGAAGCGGGTTCTGAACGGTCATTCGGTCTTCTTAGTTGGATGAAGTAACGGCAGAAGGAAAAGAAAGAAGGATCGGGGTCGTGGTCTGGGTCGGAGGGTGAAAAGAGCAAGTCGAAGTTGGTAGAAAGTCGTGGACGGCCATACCTACGCAGGGAGTGGCGTGGGTCGAAGGAGAGTAGTTTGCTCCTGTTTCCAATATCACTGCTGTCTTTGATGCATTGGCGTCCCGAAGTACCACTTGTTCTTTTCGGTCCCGTGAACGGAAAATCAAATGAATTCCGAGCGTGTCGGGTCGTGTCCTTTCTATCGACACCGCTTATCTTTGTTCATTTTTCTGCCACCCCCTCCTCATCCTTCTCCCTCCACGACCCTGAAAATATTCCCGACCCTTCAGACACTTCAGAACCATTCGCTGAACGTTGATCAGACCAACCCTCGTACGTGCTCGTGGCGTAACCTCCTTGTGGATGCATCGTTGCGTTGTTTCTGTGTGTTCAAGCAATTCTTCTTTGAAGGAAGAATAGAAGGTAGGGAAGACTGGGTTGAAGGGGAGCTACTTATACCTTTCTGAATAGGAATCAGTTGTGGTAAACACCCGATACGACGGCTGTTGCATAAGAGTGTTCTTTTTCGGAAATATTTGCAATGGTAGATTGTATATGAATGGATGTGAAAGTTTTTTAACCTTAGTGGATGTTGGAACACGAATATTTGCATTAAATATTATTATTTTATATTTTACAAATAATTTTATATATTTAATATACTATTATTTTGCATTGAATACAGCAATTAATATTGCATTAAAGACAGTGAATCATTCGAAGTAACTATTTTCACCGGGAAATATATCTAATAGAAAATTTAACTTTCAATAAAAATATTTAAATAAAATTTATAAAGAAATTGGGATGCCGATATTAAAATTTGAAGTTAGAATTGTTTGCCGAAGAAAATCGGAAGTATCAGACCATCCCAGTTTTGTTTATAAGAAAGTCGAAAGCACTTCGTGATCTGTAACGTGTCTAATGTAATAGATTACACGATTCGCGGAACGAAATACTTCAATCTGGAAAAGTGTTTCGTTCGCACTGGGAGGGGAATTGATCCGGAGCGATACTTTCTCTGGATCGCAGAGAGGCTGTACCTAAAACGGTTTATAAATTTTCCCGTGCACCCCCTGATAAAGATCCTAAAATCTATGGTTTCGGATACGCGAGACGTAAAAGTCGTGAGAGATTCGCCGAGCCCCCTTTCAGCCGTCGTAAAGTCAGATTTTTGAGCTGTAGTCATCGATAATAGCGAAACGCCGGAAACTTTCCGCGCACGACGAGTGCCTATCCCGTCGAAATCGAATTCCATCAAGTTGAAGAAGTATATCGGCGACGAGAAGCGTTTCGAGAGCAGTCTCGAAAGTTTTGAGAAGTACATACACCCTCGGCTTTTTCTATTTCAAACGGCTTCTCCGACGATTACTATAAAATATTGCCTCCTCCTCCTATCGATTCCTTGCGCTCTATTAGACAAGCTCTTCTGTCTCGAGAATGACGTGTTACTTAACACCACGATGGTAAGAAATCTGGAAGGACTGGTCTTTTCTTTTAAATGAAATAGTGTATAAACTTTTGAATTTTTTTTATGGAATGTTTGTTTGGAAAGAATTAAGTTGAGGAAATATAAAGAGATTATCAGCTGTGAGGAATAAATTTCTCCCTGTAGTGTATTTGAATTGTGATCTGTGGTAATGGAGCTTTTATACTACGAATATTCTAATGCTCTATTATCACCAGTTTGAGAGGAACAATGGCCAGAATGAATTAGCTGTTTGTCGGTAATTAGTGGTACGAAGAGCAGCTTTAAATGTCATCTAAGACGCGCGAGGCTAAGAGAATGCTAATTTCCATTCATATCGAAGCACTTCTGGAGTTAAGAGATCTCGAGGTAATAAATACAATCTGCATAAAATTTACCTCTTGAATGGCAAATTACACCGAGAGAAACTTTTATTCACTGAAGTAGTTTATAAATGGTTCTCTTGCAACTCGTTGCGTTCATTATGCACGATATATTCATTGGCACAGCGTTAAAAATATAATGAATCTGAATAGTTTGCGTTAGTGAGAACAATATTTTATCTAACCTTTATCAAAGATTCTTTTTAAATAAATCAAAACGTACTTAAAAATTATATGGTATTGAACTAGCATCAAGTTAAAAGTGATAATATCCTACTTCGATTTTCTACATTTACTAATTTGTAAAATAATGGTTCACATTATTATGCTATACATACGGTAGTCACGCTAATCTTGCAAAGAAGAAATATGAATATATATTAGAGGATCTTATGGAACTTGAGCACAGAGGAGCACCGTTTTATGGATAATAGGAGCTAAGTTAAACGATCTTCTACTCCTTTTTCCTTTGCACAGCTCCTAAATTATTTCTTGCCGTAGAACACGCCAGGCGTGAAAGGACTTTTAAATAAAATAGAACGGTATGGGGTGACGTGATATGGCTCGTCTTTGATACCATGGTAGTAGTGACGACGGTGGTGTGCTAATATTTTATAGAGTTCTATCAAGTTATTTTTTCAATCTCTTTCCATGCATTACGCGGGCATGTGCTTTCACCGAAGCATCTTCAGTAACAAGATGTTCTTTGATAAAAATTTGCACCCTTTTGTGAATTATATTCAGTAAAATCGTAAGTATGCATCCTTTTATTAAAATTAAAAGTCTTTCGACTTTTCATGATTTCATTTTTAGTTTTCAAATTAAATTCAGCATAAATAATGTTAATTTTTAAACCTCCAATTAAATTTCAATATAATATATCAAAATAATCATTTAATTTTTAATTCTCAATTAAATTTAACATAAATTATTTTAATTTTTAAACCTCGTTTTTAAAACTCCAGAATAGAAAGTTTTGCTTATTCCTCTTCTGTTGTTATAATTTGTCATAAGAGTTATTGTACTCTATCCACATTTGTTAATAATTGGAGCAAGGAAATCATCGATGCGCATTATTTAAGGAATAATACCTCTTGCTCGAGGCCAGTTTCCATCTTTTTCGAATTATGTACTACTTTTGTATACTTTCTTGCATAAGTGAGTCGACATATCCATTGAAATCGAATCTCGAAGCGCACCAAGGGTCTCCTGTGCCGGGAGTAAACCCTGAAACTTCCGACCTACCCTGCCCCCGCAGTTTTATCCCCGCAAAATCTCCTCTTATTCGCCCGCCCGCCTCGCCAGCAAAAACTTCTCGCGCAGGGGACGTCAGGTGCAGGGCGACATCTTGGCTGCAACCTACGTGCAAAAAGCCTGGCGATGGGAGGAAAAAGGTGTTCTACCTTCGGCCGATGATGACAAAGGCTACGACAAAAGTTTTCTTAACGGGTAGCCACCAGTGCCTTTGTAAAGCAAGTAATCGCTATGAAAACTTTCTTGTACGACGCAGCTTAACGGATATATCGATTTTTCTTTGAGACACTGCTCTGAAAATCGACTCCATTAGACACGACGTATCTCAATTTACGTGTTTCAAAGAAACAGTCGTTGTGTTAAGGGTATTGCATTGCAAATTGTGAAAATTTAAAGTATTTTGTGAAAAAGTATTACGTAAGTCACGTGGAAGAGAATTCTATTGTAATTTTCGAAAAACAGGACGTTTTCTAGAAGTGTATACTTTTAGATATTTTAATTTTGTGAATATAATCTTTAAGAAGCTTTGTCAATTCAGAATGTACCTATCATAAGTTTTATCGAATCTCATCAACTTAGATGTTTTGACAATTCAGCTTTTAGAGATACACGTATCCATTTGGTGATTAAAATGGAACACCCTGTACGTTTAAAGGAGCTATCTAGTCGTATCGACCTGGTCTCTACAGACTCATGAATGCTCTTAGAGTCCACAACCTTCAAAAGTGCTTTCTTGCTATGTTCTTTCAAGAGTTACTACTATGCACCAAATGCAAGTAACGCATTCAGAGCTTCATGTACTACCAGAATCGTCTTACTTCACGGGTGAAGGAGCTCGCGAATATTTCGGGGGGTTGGTTTCAAAAGTCAATACAAGTCAGACGATGATATCTGAAATCCATTCTCCATATTAATTGAACGACATTTGATCGACTTTGTTTCCATCCAAGAAAATGCGATGAATATTTCAACTGTTTAATCTTCTAACGAATTTCATTTATTCAGCTAGATTAGTCGCTGCTTCTTGGGTCACTGGTAATTACAAAATTCAACGTTGTTGCTGAAATACTTAAATTTCAATACATCATTACAGAGTTGCACATTAAGGGGGTATTCTCATCTAGCAGCCCCGAAAGTAACTGAAATTTAAGATTTTTTTTCCAGATACTTTTGGTCATATTGGATTAAACTCTTCTGGGATATAAGGAGGCATTTTTAAACTTGCAGAAAATATTTTTTTTTTTTCGATCCTTCTTATTATATATTAATTATTATTACGTCGAGCGTTTCAACTTTAGCGGCGAATAAAATTTTAAATTTTAACTTAAACTTTAACTTTAACTTTACCCGAATAAACTTTATTCAACACATGACAAATAACTGTTTTAACTTTTATTCCTTATTCGAAATTTTATTTAAATACAAATTTTGCCCATCTCTGCACCCTTATCAGAACTTGTGTATCTAATGTCCAAGAATATTACCAACCACATTTTCAAAGTGTCATCATTTTGGTACGATTCATCTCACAGCCCTTTTCCTCTCCTTTCGCTGACTTTCACCTACCTAAATACTTCTTAAGGCATGGAAGGGCATGGTCAAGAAGGAACGTCAATTTCCAACGATGACAGTTTCTCAGTTGCACGTTGGATCTTCCATCGTGTAGTTACATCGGGGTAGAAGGGCGGTAAATAGTTTTTCTCGCGGGCGGAAATCGAGTTGTTGCAACGCCCTTAAACCGGACAGTTGAGTGCCCTTAGAATGGATCAGGATGATCTTGCTTGTCCTGCTGGCTCTCTACTTCCTCCCGATGTCTTGAAATCGTCCGCTGTCAGACGAAAATTGTCTGCTGCCCAGCCAAAAGGACAGGGAAAAATTAATCCATTAGCGCTGTGAATCCCTTTTAGCGAAGTTTAGCCAGAGACGTTTGTATAATTTAAGAGCGGCGATGGAGGACAAAAGGGGGTGGAAGTTTTTGTTTCTCGCCGAAAGTTTTCTCCTCCACTGGCACTTCCCTTAATAAAAATGCTCATTCCGCGAGAAGTATTTCGTTACCAGGTATCGGGTATTGAGCACGCCTGGTAATTTCAAGACCGTGAATATAGGCGGCTCCTCTTTTTTCTTTGGAACAGCAGAAAGGAAAGCGGAACAGAAAATGGGTCAATGCAATCTTGGAAGGCGCTTCTACAATAATAAACGTAGCGTGTGGCTGCTTCCGTGAGATTGCATTGACCCATTTTCTATTGCATTTTTTCCCCGGGAATAGTTCCTTTGAAACACACTTCGCCTAAACGCGATTTCAAATTTCTGTAATCTCGTTGCTGTCGCACGACGGGAGCTTGCATTTTGAAATATGAGAAAGAGGATATTTCTCGAGTGACTTTCTTCAAAAATATAATTTTTTGAAGGTGATTCCAACTTCAAATAAAAAGCACGCGATTGCATATTCCATCTGAATAAAGCAGCTTAAAATATTCTACAATTACAGTATTTAAAATTTCACAACATAGAGGGCGTGGAAATCTCTTACTTAAAAATCCAGCGAAGCCATCATCAACCCCTATCACTAATTTCAGCAAACATAGATGTCTGTAACTCGAACAGCAATCAAAGCAGGGAGGATCGTTCCAGGGACAAAATCGTTCTCCCGATTCGATAATGTTCCCGGCTTCCAAAAAGCGTTTGCATCCCTAACACGGTGTTCTAATGACGAGCTCGTACTCTGCTAATGGAAGCTCTAATGACCGTAGAGTGGCTGCTGCTCCAAAGCTTTCTTGATCCACTGCCAATTATGTAAGACGCCCGCCTTAGCGTTTCTGGGTCACGAATGCTCACCGATCAAGATCCCGCACGGTTCCATCCGATATGTCTCGTCCATGGAAAGGCTCGGCCAAAGAATCTCGGCTCGGCGCAGAGATTATTCGGTAATCCGATCGCTGTAAGCGACAGAGAAGATCCGTGCATGGAGTTCATTCGACGAAGCGTTTCTGGGGGATAGCGGGCCTGGTCTTGCGATAGACAAAATAGATTAAAAGGGGGCTGGCCTGTTCTTTGACCTCGTGGATTCGGCCAGCTACGAGACGGTGGACTGGGTGGAAGGGTTAGGAGGCAAGGAGCTAGAGAGGAGAAGAAGCTCGAGGTGGCTGTCGATAGCCTGATGTGACGGCCGCAATTTTTTCCCCGGGGCACTCCATTAACATCTCATTATGAACACTCGAGTACAACGCCGCCGGCGGTCTCGTCCGACAAAATATCTTAAGTTCGAGCTTCCATTAAAATATCTGACGAGCCTGGCGAGCCTTCGTGCTCCCCAAGTCGACACGGTCCCCTTTCGACCCCCTCGCGTTCCCAGCCGAGGGTACGCTCTCCCTTCGCTAGCAAACGATTCCACGTTGGAATCGAGCCCATTGTGGAGATTGAAACGAAAGGGACCGGAAGCGCGGGACACGCTCGTCGTACGTGACTTCCACAGACCCAATCGAACCAGGATAATCAGAGGAAACTGAAGGTCGCCGGCGGTAGGCTTCCGAAATCGGAGTTGCCTTGAAGCGATCTCATTGGGCCCCGGCAGGTTTCACTGTATCGTGAGTTTGATAGGTGAGTGGAAGTTAATTGTGGGTCGAGCTTGCTTTGTGTGGGCTTTTGTGATCTAATGATGCCAGTCACGGTACTGATGTTTCGAGCTGGCCACGCAAATGTCAATGTTTGGCAATCTAAATGAGGGAGGAATTGCTACAAGGATTTGGCTACATATATGATGATCAAGGAAGACTGGTTGTGGAGCATATAATGAGGATGTTGTTCCTATTTGTTCAAATTATGGTGAACTTTATTTTAATATCCCCATAGTAGCTTCCGATAGGTCTATAATATCAAAAATTTTGCTGAGTTCTCTTCAAGAGTAATTGATATTAGTCACGGTATTATGAAAAGTCAATCGCAGTGTAAAATGTTCGTAGAAGTCGGTTGAAATTCGTTTAGAGAAGGCTAAAATTAAATCCCAGTGATATCAAGAGGTGCTTTACCAAGTTTTCTACTGTGAAATGATTTTAGAGCAGGCAGAGGAATTTTGTTGATAATCGAAATTCATAATGGAGGAACATGGAAAAGTTTCGGTGCTTCGAAGGAATACGGGGTTCAATAGGATTCGTGAAATATTTGGGAATTCGAAATTGACCGACGATCGAATCGTACGCTCCTCTTCCCGGCTCTCTCTTGGAAGTTTAATTAAAGGGACCAGGAATTACACGGCGATGTTTGGCGTCCGGTAACGTCAGAACGGGAGGAATCCGAAAAAGAACCATCGTCACCGCTACATTTCTGGTCGTTTTATGAAAAGTTTCTTTTCTCTTTAAATTCGCCGGCGACGATTCGACGTCGATTCCGCGTCACGGGGAAATCTACAGCTGCAGCTTTGTCCCTTTTCTTAACGCGAGAAACTTTCTGCGGATTCGAACCCGACGGATTTCTCTGCCCCAACTTATCGTCAGGATTTCGACCGGGTGAAACGGCGAAAAGGGCGATAGCTACTTCCGCCTGCGTTTCGAAAGTAAATCGTATTTCTTGTTGTATTCAATAACGCGTGTGCATGGAAAAATGTACCAATCGTTGATTTCACGTGGTAATTTGAAAAGTCGTGTTGGTCACTGTCCAAAATGGGAAAAATGTAATCTGATCGAGGTAAACTTAATTTTCATTTATCTCACCATAGATATGCATTCATAAAGATTCTTTAAGTTTCGTGGGAAGACAAAAATTTGTATTTCTTTGGCAAATATATATTTAAGCAGTTAGGTAATCAACGAACTTTTATTCTATAAAATATGTATATAGAATACAAATATTTAATTGTATTTGAAAATATGCTATTTTTATTTCCAACAAGCATTCTTTATTTGAATTCGTATCAAGTGTTAAAACTGTTTTACAAACAGTTTTACAACTGTCTTATAAGAAGGCAACGGAAAGGTAAAGAATGTTTCCTTTCATCTAACTGGAACATGATAAAATGTACCCGCAACAATACATCTTTGTGTAACTTGGAAGATAAACTTGTATCTATACACAAAGAAGCAACTCCTGCGAGGATTAAGTTATTTTGGCTGGCTCAATTTTGCGGGGATTACCCAGGTACCGTTTCACCAGTCTCCTGTATCCACGGCTAGCAAACAATCTTTATTAAACAAGATCAATGTTGAATTTCCAGGCCCCTTTTTCTCGTGCTAGCTTGGCAAAGATTACTAAGTAATATTTATCGAGACAAAAGTATCAGATAAAATGGAAAATAATTTCCTCGCTTAGGGGAGGCTTCGCTCCCCGTTTCCGTGCGATACGGTATTCAGATTACCGCGTCAGGTGAAATTAAAAACAACGTCTACTGTTTCCAAGCGACATATTTCACGTCGGGTGCTGTGCCTTGAACTAAAAAGCATCGGTTTGACAGGAGCACGTATTGAAATTTCTTTTTAGAAAATAACGCGACAGGGAACGACACGATACAGTGCACCTATGAATATTATAAATCGTGAACGCGTGGGAAGCACGTCGAATTTCTGTCCAATAAATTGTTTTAAAATAAAAGACACACGAAATATGGCGAAGAAAATAATTAAAATATTTAAAAATACCCATGTGGAAAGTATTTAGCAAGTATGAACCTTCGAACCGAATGTTTAATTGAGAGGTGGTTCACTTTGAAAAGTCCAATATTTTGATGAGTTTCATTTCGGATGTTCGAATAGACTTCCGGTTCTAAAGCTAACCACATGTTACGTCGTAGGTTCTAATTACCCCCCCCCCCCCACCCCCTAATATATTCAACGGTACAGAAGGATTACGACCACATGTAGGGGCGTAGAAACGCCAATTAGGTCCTTTTGGGGCATTCAACGCAGGGTTGTTACCCGTGTCCTAAATTTTTGGGAACTGCAATCCCTTAAAATGTAGAACACATGTGGGTCCACGATATATGTACCAGTGTCTGATAAAAAGTCGAAGGCAATTCTCCATTCTCAAACTGTTAATTACAAGCTCAGAATTATCTTACAATTAGCGATATACGAGTACCTAAACTAAAAATGCATATTGAAACATTTCATTTTCACAATAGTACCTTCGCCTGCATTACAATCTATGAACTTAATTATCTACTCTTTACATGAATACTGTATCCAAAAGCTACGAAGCTTTATCTAAAAACCTTGCAAGTAGCTGTGAAACTTCCCCAAACAGGAAACTCAGAATATTAATTTGAATTTTTCCGCGTGTTTCAGGTAAAGAACTGAAGGGCTTCTATGATGCACGGGTTCGTGTCTGCCTATCGAAACGGGCGCCTTATGCGCAATTATTAGTTGAAGGAACAGGGGTATGTAGCAAAGTAAATTATAGTATTTGAAACAGCTATTGAAATTGTAAACTGTACTCGGCACGGTATCTCTTGAATGCATAACCCCGCCGTAATTTGCCCTTCCTAGCGCATAACAGTTTAATACATGGCAACACGCAGGCACACACACACGCTTGCCAGGGTGAAGTGCACCGAATAAAATGATATACGCGAGACACACCAAAGTGGAAAGTAAAATGATTTATATTCGGGACCAGTAACTCTAACGTTAATGTATTTCTGGTTATCTAGAAACGGTTTTGTTATACTACACTCGCGAAATTCAGACTTACTGATTATTCAAAATGTCCAACTGTGCGTGGCTGTGTATTCAAGTTTAAACGTTTGTGCGAATAAAATGTGCACCGTTTATGTGGAACGTGTTAAAGATGATAGAATTACCATCCTTGTCTATATTTAAACTACATTCTCCTTGCACCATAACTTTTAAATAGAAATATCGAGGGTATAAAGATTTAAATACGTTCGGCAATCATGAAAATATTTATGAAACGATTCTGTCCCAGAAACGGACTTTAGTATGCTTAAAATTTAATAACGGTTCGTGTAATATAAAATTATTTTATTGTCAGGAATCAAGGTATCATTAGATTAGTAACAATGGAATCAACGTTTATTTTTTAAAAGTTTTGTACTTATCGAATTATATTTACTCTTGTACAATTTCGATGCCGTTTTCGATGTGTCCATTGCATAGGATTCTTATAGTAACAGAATAAACGATTGGTTCACCCGAGAATCTTAAATAAACTTACTGATTAGCTTGCACATTTTTACGACCTCCTGGCAACTCGAAATTCCGCCCGAAAAAGTTTTCAAGATAATGCACATGCGAGACGGTACATATAACAAGATGCAGGGAGAAATGATTGACCCGTACTACTAGCGTACAATAGGGAAGCCAAGGAAGCAAGCGGAGGCAGTCCATATGTGGTCAGACGTAACTAATCCGCCAGGAACTGCATATATCTCTCTAACTTCTCATACATGCGTCATCTTAAAAATTCTTTCAAGTAAAAACTATTCCAAAGATTAATCAAAACCATAGAAACATGCCCTTCACAATTTCATTTAAAATTCCCCCGTCAATCGTTATTTAATTGAACGCATTGTAATTTAATTGAATGCGAGATCTGAATTACGAATTACAATTGAATTACACTGTAATTATAATTCATGGAGTCATTCAATTATAATTCTGGACAACTCTGCCCGTCATCCGATTACACTTATCTCATTAACAGAACTACAATCTCTTCTCCTCCACTTATTCCCCATTTTCCCAATAAAAAAATTTCACCAGGGACAGAACCCCATATTAATGCATTCACGATTAATTTTTCATCAGAAAATTAACGAATTACGCAGATTACGTGCTGCGCGAGCAATTTTCTCGAGGAAACGCATTGACACGTGATCTGTATACCCAAGCAGGAACAGCCACTCGGTGTTTTCGTATATTTCAACGTGAACCCATAAGCGTTTAAATAAAGAATCGCGGAGGAGGGTTCAGGGTAGAGCGTGCATTGCTGGAGTTTCTCAACGACCCCGGCTCCCCAGGGTCGGAGA
Source organism: Andrena bucephala (assembly GCA_947577245.1). Taxonomy (NCBI): domain Eukaryota; kingdom Metazoa; phylum Arthropoda; class Insecta; order Hymenoptera; family Andrenidae; genus Andrena; species Andrena bucephala. The sequence goes on from OX387719.1 coordinate 7,706,366, forward strand.
GGATCTCCCGTTTCGTTGGAGAACCGACTCCTCCGGAAGGAGGTGTCTGCCGTGTCGGGCTATCAATAATAAAACCGAGTTTACTGCCGAGGAGAACGGCACTGTGCGTGGCAACGTGCCGACGAATATCCAGAAAGAAGCTGGGAACACCTGCGCAAATTGAATGCGTTCCACGGTCAGGTAACGCGGCCCGATAGTTACGCCGCGTAACGTTCCACTCGTAGGTTACAAATCTGCATTACAGTTGCGATTACACGAGGGTCGGGCTTTATGGGCCCTCGCTGCTTGAAAGCGATTCGCGCGGGGAGATTTTTCAGTGCCAGTGAAGTCTCCATTATGGTGATTTGTGTCATTGTAAAGAGACTCGATTATCGTTTTAGGGGTCTTCCAGATGAGACACTTTGTGGTTGGAGAGTTGGGGTTTAGGAGGTACAATCAATAAAATTAATCTTATTGTTGAGAAACAGGTGGCTGGTATAGCTTTCATTTCCCTTTTTTTAGATTGTAATTTTGTTGTATTTTCTTATTATTGTAGGAAATGTGATGGAGGAGGTTTGTTGTTGGTGGACGCTACGGTTAATTTGTAATTATGGTTTGGCCTATTGATATGATTTTGTTGGGACGAATAGTACGTTTACAGAAGGGAGAACAAATTTGGTGGTATTCATTATTTACATCTAATAGCATCGAAAATTCATATTTGGTTGACAAACATGTGCCGATTAAATAATCTAGATTATGGTAGGTATGTTATTTGATTAGTACAGCTGCATTTAGGGGCGCGCGATACGACGACTCATCGATAATTATTTCGGTTTGTTTATTTGGATACATAATCAAACTAGACCGCAATTTCCCGGTGTTTCCTGAAACGTGGTGCGTAAATTTGTACCAGAATATGCTACTTTAATTAAAACATGGTTTCGTTGGACTTACAGTATTGGATAACAAATCAGCCTATATAAGTTGATTAATGTAGTTAGCGCAAATTGGTACTTTACATATTGAAACTCATACATGGAAAACTCTGATCGCGAAATCTCCAACAAAACCTATTCTTTTGCTTCACATAAAGTAAACGTCCCGTTATCTTCATATCACTCGTATTAAAAACATTCATCACAGCATCGTTTCACTCATTAAACATTCATTCGAAGTCTATTTACATTTCAAGTCAAACAAAATTCCTACTACACCTGCTCAATTTCAAACCTGTTAGTTCAACTTCAAAATATTAAAGTAAAAATGTATAAAAAATCCATTAAAATTTCTCCACAATTTTTACTAGCCATTAAACAAATATCAAGCTTACTTTAAAATGAAACGTTTTTGGATTTCCCATTCTTCGACACCGAGTACTTGAATAGATCCTGCGAAAACGGATTCCCCGTGGAGATAGACAGAACAATCTAGTTTTTTCGCGTGTACCCGGAGAAATAATGCGGAACAGCGGATCGCGAAAATAGTAATAAGATATTACGCCGTACACGGGGCCGTAGCCAATTTGAATTCTCCGTTCTCGCATGCTACTTCCGCATTCCTTAACAGTGTCCCCGAGCACCGTCACCGGTTCGCAGTAAAAGTGCAATCAGCCCGATCGCTAATGCGCTTCCACGACGGCATACTACATTGCTCTGGCGGTTTTGCCTCGTCGAAATGGAATTTGCAATTATCTGGCCGCAGAAGGACCGCTTTGTTCCGAATAGCGCGTCGCGTCCGCTGAATCTCCTGGCAGCTCCTCTTCCAACGCTAGGCAACCCCTTCCTCCCCGCCTACCGTATTCGAAAAACTCAGGATCAACGTGCCTCCTGGGAATCGTTAATCGTTAACACCGGTACAGCGGGACCTTGACTTTCAAAGAAATAAATCGTCGCTTTCGGTATCGACGAGAAAGCGTGGCTATCCCGGCAAGAATCTCTGTCGTCGCTGACGAGTCCTTAGTGTACAGGAAAATCGTTACGGAACAGCGATGTCCTGGCAGCGAAATTAATTCCGGAGTCGCTAGTTTGCAACGGACACAGTAGGTATTACGAACGCGCAGTTTGGACAGGATTTAATCTAGAGGGGATGAATTCGTGATTATCGTGTTGGTAATCTTACCAGTTTACCTGCGCATGATGTGTAATAATTCTTCAGTGTACGTTTTCGTAGCCGGACGAGCAATTGCTGCTAACAGCAGCGCGAACGCTGCTCCCTAATGGCGAGTTTGTTACTCGTGCTGCGACGAGTTGTTGGTTCTCCGCGAATTTCGCGAATTTAAGCGTGAAACCTGCATCGCTGTCAAAGATGTTTCCCTCAGATATACTGAAACGTATTACACGATGTAACCTGTTGTTACTTGATTCGTTGTCTTGTCCCTTCGGACGTTCGAAACTTCAGAGATTGAAAAGACAGAAGAAAGTTACCTTCCAAGCTACTTTTCGCTATTGAAATTCTTCAAACTTCATAGCCGAATGGAAACAACTACCATCGCACTTTATTCTATAGTATACGCCGCAACAAGAAAACCAAATACAACCAAATCCTGCACACACCCCACGATCAACACCGCCAATCAACCCCCGAACAAACAATCATCAACCCATTCCCACCGAGTTTCTTTCTTCTAAATACACAATGTTGAAATTCGTACGTCCACATTTTCCAGCAAGTAGCACTCAATGGAGCTAATAAACACGAAATAAAGAGCAGCAAGAAAGGGCATGCGACGAAACTGAATCTCGGAACGGTTAGAATATCAGGGGAATATCCTGTGATACAAAAAGAATGGAATCGTGCCATCGGCGGAGTCAAACTAGGTATACAGAAAGCGAACAAAGAGGAGGGACAGAGGAGGGTCGTGCCAACATCGAAGTCAACAATGGGCGCCAGTGGTGGGGACAAAGGGAAACGAGGGGGTGGCAGAGTGTGAAACGGGCAAAAAGCAAAAGGATATGGGGGAACAAGGGGCGAAGGAAAATCCGGGAAACGGAGGATAGAAAACAGCGGCGGGTGGGGGATGGGTGGTGAGCATGGACTATGCGCGCCACGTGTAATTAGCAATGTTCCGGGGTGTCGAGACTCGACTTTAATGGAGCGCGTCGCATTAACCCCGGCATTTACACGTCAGGCACGAAGATCGAGTGGAATCGGAGAGCGTGCCTCTTTCGAGCGGCTTAAATGGATTCGCGTTGTCGAGTTATACGGCAGGTCGCCGCCATCCCCGCAACAGGGATGCACGAAACAGACCGTTTCCAGAGGGGGAGCATACTTTCGTCACTTTCTACATCAAGGTGAAATAAATCTGAGCAGCAACGAGGCCACCTGGATACCTCGATTAAGGGAATTCTGTTTAACATGCCAGAGGCTGAATGGATCGAAACATTTTGCGTTTGAAAATATTCTTATGTATTGAGATTGAGTTGGAATCAAGTGCAGTATCTTTGAGTTAAGGGGGTACACCCGTTTGAACGCTCGCAAAATGTGTATATTGTGGGTATTTTTACAAGTCAACGGCTTGATGAAGATTTTCCGTTTTTATATTATGTTTATATAGTATTATGAACTACTTAAAAAAAAAGTTTCAGTTAAAAAAAGCATTGTTTCTCAGAAGTTATGGATACATATCCGAAACCCTCTCGATTTTAGATGGTTACACGGGGGCCCTGAAAAAGCTGTATGTCGTGTCTGAAATCAGAAACAGTACAATTTTTTTTTATAAAATATGTTAATAGCTATCGATCTACGGCGCCGTTTTTTGAAAATTCTGAAAAATAAATAAATGGTGGGAGATCGAAGATAATGTTAGATTTTTCTAAGAGAAAGGCCACGCTTCTTCTTTATAAATAATACACGGGGAATCGGAATAAAAAAGGCGTCGTAGATTGATGTGGAATCTTATTACGATTCTGTATGCAAATTTGGAAGTGGATTGATTGAACGTAGCCTGATTTTTTTAGGACTACCGTAATGAAAATTGCATAGTACCTGGGTTGTTACACTCAAATGCCTATAACTTCGTCAATCTTCCGAATTTTTACATCGGACATGATTTATAATATGTCTAAAACATCAATCCACGAAAATAAGTAAAAAAAAAAACGATTTTTGACACTTTCAAACGGTTATACACCCTCAAGAGTTGGGAATACAATCTCAGCCATTTAGTTGCTATCCCGGGATTTTTTAAAATCTATCTCGGGATTCTTGGACTAATTCCGAGATTGGGTAATAGAAAATTTCAATAATTAAAATGATTTATTGTGTGTTAAAATTCTAAATATTTATTTAAAGTAAGCACGCTTACTTTCTATCATTAGTCTCAAACATAAACTAAAATCATTTTCAACAATAAAAACAGTGGAATAATGAAGATTAATAAAGTCTTAATAAGTAGGTACCTAATATCAGTAAATGAAGATTTTTGGAAATACGGACGAAGAAATAGCAAAGCATCTGAAGTATCATTTCCTAGCCGACTTCTTATTTTATCTCTGCTTCAACGCTTGTAGGAAGAATTAATAACTAATATTCATAAGTTAGTTCTAGATGATGTCCACGGGTCCCACCATCCTCGAAGAGACTCATCTCTTTTTTCTAAGCTTGTCAATAAATAAATATAGTAGTTATATGCGACTTAATATTATTATTTAAATAAATCATTATCATTATTGTCCTTACTATTATGAAATGACTATATTTATTTTTCAATTGTTCATAAAGTAACTAACATTTTTTAAAAATCCCGAAGTCCTCGAGATTAGTTATAACAAATACCGGGATTATTTTAATCCAAAAAACAGTTGGGATTGTATTCTCTAGCTAAGAGTCATGAGCTTTGGAAGCATGTGGTGTTTCTGGAATGTAAAACAAGGTTCAGTTGGTTTGCCAGTTTGAGAAATGTGCTGGTTTAGCAGTTTGAAGGAAACTGTCTCTGAAATATAAAGTCACAGATTGTCCGGAAACATTCGCTCATCGTGATTTCCGATACACTCTACAATCTCCCCGAGTATTATGAGACTTTCCGTGGTTCTCGTCATAGATGGCTATACAGTGGCAAATCGAATCGGATGTAATTGATCAAATTACCTTGTGCTGTTCTGTTCCAATTACGTTCTTGCTCCACGATTCTGTACGTTAAAATTAGCATCTTGAGTGACATTTTCGATGATTCGTCCTGCGAAGTCTTTAATAGGTAACTCCGATTAGCTCGCTTAATTTATTCACGGTCCACTCCAAATAAAGAATGAAAAAGAAATAAAGCTTGCTGACTCGTTGGACAATTTTAACCCCCGCGCTGTTAATAGAACGGGATGAGGAATGGGTGAGCGAACGGATGGATCGAGAAACTCGAGGTTTCCACTCGGGCAGGTACCAAATAAGCGATAACAAGTCTTCCTACCTTCCCAGCGACGAGACGCTGCGCTGCATCGAATTCGCAACGTTGAACAGGCTTCCCTTTGTCAGGTTTCAGCTTAATCGGCGAAACTGCGCCCGGCATCACAGTGCAATGATACCCAAGCATATAATTTATTCCAAGATTATATGCGAGGGCACACTCAAAACACATCCGCGCAAATTTCAGATCACGCGGTACATGTTGAAACCCGTCAAACAATCGGGCTTGTACAGAGATTGCTGCCAGAGTGATATCAGTTCCAACAACGACGATTATCACGCGCGCCTAATGTAAATTTATGGTAATCAACGTTTCCATTCGCGATTAGCAGCTGTGAAAAATAAAGGAAAACTGCGTGGGCATAGTTATTACGTGGGTTGGTATAATAGTGCAGATAGTTGCGAAACTTTGTGATGGGCAGGAGGGGTATTGATTCAATTTCTATATTGAATTTGTCTTTCATTTCTGCTCGACTCGAGAATCAGGGAACGTATTGTTTCACAGAAAAAACCTTATAGGGGTACTCCAGTGTAATTGCCCGTTTTTCAACGCCATTTTTGGCAATTTATATAAAATTATAAGCATATTAAGGTATGTTTGAAGTAACACTCAGATAGATATAGTAACGACAGACAGATATAGTCGGTGACGCAAGCTACATAAAAAAAAGTCTTTTTTTGACAGGCGGTAGTATGGGGACTGTTACAGTTCTCCAAAATTAAAAAATTAAGGTTTATTTCCTTTATTATGGTAGTCGCTATGGTTGGAAGCACGAACGAGTTTCCATCTTGTAAAAAATTATTCTTGCAGAACGAAAGTAGCTCCATTTTTAGCAAAAATCGAACATTTCTTTCAAAATGCTGTCATTCTGCAAATTTTTATTGTTAGGGGGGTCTCTGTAGATCTAACCATAATAAAGGAAATAAACCTTAGTTTTTCCATTTTGGATGACTAAAGCAGTCTCCACACCATCGCGGGTCGGAAAAGAATTTTTTGAAGAAGCTAGCGTCACCGATTATGGGTATCTATCGACAAAAAAGCTCGGAAAGATGCTGGGTATTACTTCAACCATACCTTAATATGCAGGCAAAACGCCAGATACAGTAGCGGATAAAAAAGTTACCACTTTTTCCAACCACCCTACTTCTCTTACTTTTCAATATCAACTCAAAACTGCAGTATGTGCCTAATATACATATTCTGAAAGAATATTTCATTCAAATATTTTTTTTTACTGTTTATTGTATTAATAAACATTACCCAAAAGTATTAATCACAATTTGTATTCATCTCCTTGTAATTAATTCGCAAAAAATACTTGATTTTCGAGCGATCTGATTGCCTGGTCTCCTTAAGGGGTTACGCCACCCTGAGGCGCTCGAAACTAGACGATTTTTTTGGCAGATACTATAAGGTTGAAAATTATTTCTTTACGTCTTATGTGTAGAACATGTATTGGTGCACATATTAAATAAATATTGTACAAAAATATTGAAAAATGGCCGAGTTATTTGTTGAACCTCGAAGCCCCTCCGCGTGAGCGGTGTATCAAATTATGGCGCCCAGGTTCATCTGAAATGAGAAAGGCCATGATTCTAGTGTTCATTAATAAAATATCTACAATGTAGCATACGGATTTGAGAAGAAAACATTTATTGTACAAATGAGAGCAAGATGAATATCACTGTTCATTTTTTACTTACCTAACACGGCAAAATTGAAACATTTATTACGTGCGAATGGGTTATCGCATAAAAAATGATATGCTACATTTTCGATAATACCATTAAGAGTATGTGTAGCAAGTTTGAAATAAATCGGGCAAATAGTTTTGGAGATATTTGGTACACCGCTCACGCGGAGGAGCTTCGCGGGACAACAAATAACTTGGCCATTTTTAAATATTTTTGTACACTATTTATACAATATATGCAGTAGTACACTTCTGCACATGAAAATTAAAGAAATAATTTTCAACCTCATAGTAACTGCAAAAAAATTCGTCTAATTTCGAGCGTCTCAGGGTGGCGTAACCCCTTAATGCTATTCAAAACTAAGAATAATGAAAAGAATTACACTAATCCTTCCATCGTCCCACCTCTCCCTTCAATCTCAAAGTGCACACTCTTAGCTAAATTATTAAAATTCATTATCATTTTCTTGTCATCCAAACTTTATCAAAGAATTGAAAAAAAAAAGAGAATTTCAATCTCTCCAATTGTAACCTTCCCCTACATCATATTCCACAACTCTCGGATCTTCTGTCACCCCCTTCTTCCACCCAGAATCCGTCCCATTCAACTACCCTATCGCGATCAGCGTGTAACGAAACTGCGTTAAAACACCCTCATCATCTCATACAGCGTACTACGCCGAGAGGTCGCGGAACTTGGCAGACTCAGTGGAAAGTAAGACGGATCCGGTCTGCGGTTAACGATCGAACGTGTCGACGGAAAGTCATCGTGTTAGGTCGCGCGGTCTTTCAACGGTGTGTCCCAGCTTCCCGTTGCAAACTTAGTTTACCATCGTGGTTATTTACCCCGCCTTCTCATCCGTTCGAAGTCCGCGAGAAAGGAGGCGACGCGAGCTACAATAAGGCCACGGGCAACGGGGCAGGGAGAGTAAGAGAAAACTAGGGGAACGTCAGACAAAAGGGCGGAGGGGAGAGTGGCGGGGCACGGTTATAAGAGGAAAGAGCTGAGGGTTCTAGGGCGAAAAGTGAACAGGACGGGGAGAGCTTTGTTCCCGTGACGTCATGATGGAACGTGTCCCGTAACTTCTGCTCAGGAAATTGGAGAAGTATTGTGATGCAGGACGTGGCTTGTCGGGCAAGAAAACCGAGGAACCTTCAAACTCCTTCCTGGCCCGCTTATGTCCTCGTGGAAGATTGCACGTACGGATATGGAGCTCGCGGAACAGCCTGGCGCAATCGTATTCAAACGGATACGTCTTGATCATCTACATGCTGACTGTAAGAATGCCGGGGACGAGAAGCAGGCTCTGAGATTTCCTTCGTTCAGTCATGCCGACGCATGCTGGCACAGTAAACACAGCGGTGATGCAGTGGGTAGAGTCTTTTAAGGGGTTGAGCCACCATGGACGAAGCAAAGTTACCTGTAGTCATTTTCGGTAATTTTTTTTCAGGGAGATAATGAAATAAATGGAAAAAGTCGGATTTTTTTCATACAAAGTGACGGCGCGGCGGCTATACGTACCGTACAAAAAAAATAAAAAGTTTTATTTTCTACATGCCTACAACTGAAGAAATACACACCGATTTTTGGATATCTTGAAAATATTCTTTGCAATTATCACTTTTATAAAAACAGAAATGCACTTCTTCTCCGCATATTCATCATTTCGACACAAATGAATGTTCGTGGATATCCATATGTACTTTTTCAGTTTTAGGCATGTAAAAAATAAAAACTTTTGCCGTCGCCGTTTTGTATGAAAAAAAAATACGACTATTTCCGCCGAAAGTTGCATAAAAACGGGCTGCATATTGAATTTTCTATTTCATTTCATTATCTCGCTCAAAAAAATTGCCGAAAATGACTAAAAGTTTGCTTCGTACAATGTTGAATGGGAGGAAATATCTTTGATGGAGGAGAAAAAGGATCTAGGATGTTAATATATCATCCTGTCAAAACATTTGGAGCACAGTTCCAAAAGAATTCGACTTACACTTGAAAATCTGAAATATTAAGTTGGGGCGTATGAAATCGCCGTTTTACGTAGGGAAGTTTGAATGAAAATATTTTTTGCTCTACAACTGTTTTATTTCTTTAAGTTTCTGTGACATTTCTCGTCTCGTAAGCCAGTGTTAGCAATTCTTTACCAGATCCGCGATCGGTTAATTTTATATTTGCACCACCTTAATAGTAGTAACCATAATTAAAGAATTATGACATCTCTCTTTGGAAGAAGAATTCCTAACGCACTATATATTTGTATAGTCCCCATAAATTACAAATGAAATATCTGAAACCAGCAGTACCTATAAGTGGCTGCATTCAAACATTTCAGTGCTAGTCCTCCGCGAGTATCTGCCAGCAATCTGACACACTTTCCAAATCGAGATTCCGAAACAGTAAACGGCCGTATTGTCAAGGAACCAATATAGATCAATTACTTCACGAAAGCGACACGGTCCCGGCCATTGAGTATCGAATCGTCGGATGGTTCTCGTCGCGGCAGTTAAATCGCTGCTCGATGTCTCTTTGATTCCATTTTCAAGCGACCGCAAAGTTTTGATGATGCCGCGTCCACTCGCGACTCAGGATCCTCGATATAATTCCGTCGCCGAGCTACGCCAGCACAAACGTTCGCTGAAACGCGTAATTTCCTCGGCGCAGAAGTCGAAAAATATTTAATTAACGCGATTAAGCGATTAATAACAAGATCTATTCGTGGATGCCTGTGCTCGATACCATTAAACGTGCGTATGAATATCGTGACGCGTAAATATTTGCAGCAGTGTTAATCAATGAAGCAGTGCTTCAGCGAGTTGATTAAATTTAATCTGAATAACTTTCGTAACTACGCGTGTAATGGCAGCTGCAATGGTTGTTTCGGCGTTCCGTGGCTAGCGCAACTCGCTTACTGGCGTGATTTATAATTCGTAGTCAGAATGGAATTATGGAAGCTCGTAGATAACCGGGTTTTTTTTCGGCGAATCATTTGCAAGCTCATTGCTGATTAAATTTCATACTCTTTGTTCTCAGATACTTGGTGTTCCTTTGTTTTTTTTTAGAAAGTCTTGCATTCGGTAATTCGAAACTTCTGTCTTCCATCTTCGCCCCTCGCCCCCTCGCCCCCTCCCCACCCCGCGTCGCAGCCTTTCTACCACTCGATCCTTCACCCTCTGGAGTTCATCTAAGTTAAGCTCTAGTGATTTGCATTCCAGAGCTAAGGACGCTCGAAGTTCGATAAGGCAATAAGTGTGAAAAAGTGATTGCGCGCAGGCGTCTCGCCGTGAGGGCTTTCCAATACGCTCGACAACATATAAATTAATCGCCAGATTCCGTTACACGCCCGATAAAAATAACGACGAACTTAAATGAAAGAATACTGTGAGTTCAACGATGCAGAAACTGAAGTGCACGGTTACGTGTGCTAGCTACTGTTTCTTTCCCCCCCCCCCTTTTTTTCCTCTCCTTTTAGCTGACTATTTTTAAAAATCACACTGCAGGGTTAATGGTAGGTTTCCTTTTCCCTCGTCCGTGAATTTATGCATGGGTTAGAAAGCATAGTGAACAGTAAAAGAATTAGCTATTTCAGAGATCGCTTTTCCTACTCATATTTTATACTTTTTAAATATTTTAGACGTTTAGTATATATTTTTTTTTAATATACCTATAAGCTTAAAAAATATTCGAAGGCGGATACAGGGCATAAAAGGATAGAATGTTTAGATAAATGTTTGTTCTAAATTTCCTATCGGACTAAACTGACCTAATTCATCTGTCTTAACAATTTATGGCTTCCTATCTCGTGTACAGTATTGCTATCTTTAAATGCTTGTATAATTCCCCATAAATCGTTCAGTTTTATTCATGAGTAGCAGAGCAGAACTTCTACTAATTTCTATGAAAATAGGCAAATTGTTTCTGCAATATGAAAAACATTATAATCCTCGTTTTATGGAAGTAATACATGCGTATAAAGGTAATTCAAAGTGGGCTATGCAAATTACAGTGAAATGTTACTAGAAAATATGTTCATGAAATACAATCATAACACGATTCACAGTGAAAGGGGTAGAGTTCTAAAAAATTCGCAGTGTTCCGTGGTACAGACGTCAAAATTTTTCAGAACTCCGCGCCACATGCCATATCCCGAAGGAAATCAACGCAAACTCGTTTGAAAATCAAGTGTTTTTTTTCTCGTTGCCATCTCCTACGAATCAATTTTTGCTTAGGTACGCATATAAAAATACTATTTGTTATAATATTCGTCGTTGATAACAAAAAACTTTATCGTTTTGATTTTCTCGAGTTGGCATGAGAATTGCAAATGTAGGTATTGAGAAATTAGCTGTGCTTCTGCAGTGGCTGATATTCGCGAAACAAATATAGTAAACACAGGTGCAGTTCGGTTAAAAGGAAATTCTTTTTCGACGAACAGGTCTTATGAATATAAAATGGTTCTAATGAATGAACGTGGGGGAAACGTTATTTCACAAAATAGAGAGCAAATTTTTCTATTTTAATGAAATCAGTCTTGTAGAAGTAAAAATGACTTTATTTTATATTATGAACGTGACAAGACTCAATTCGTTATTGTCATTTAAAGCTGCTTAAATAAGATTTAAATATGCTGAAGTATTGCTTCAGATTTATAAAAGTATTTAAAATATTTGCAATTCCTGATCATGTCGTTAGTTCTTTCTTTAATTAACCCTTCGTGGCCACACGGGGTGTATCGCACCCTAGGCATTTTTTTTGTTGCCAATATTTCTGTAAATTTTTAGATCTTAATATTAAAATTTAAAAACTTGTTGAATTTTAACAAAAAAAATTCGCTGTTTCCCACAACTATTTTCTCAATTACACATTTCATCGTATCAAAATTTACATTTCTAGAATGAGTCTTACAAATAGCATTCAAAAGTTAAAAGTATGTAGGTACAATTATCACTAAAATGTTAAACAGATTAAAAAACACGGAAATGGTAAATCAAAGATGACGCTGACCAATTTGTGGTTATAAGAAGGTGTGAACCAAAGGGTTAGATTAGTTCCACTTAGTATTTAATTTATATACTTTATACAAATGCACAAATGCCTCAGTGATCTTAAACTTCCAGGTACTCAAACGTTTCTTTCGTATTCAATCAATAGGTGTCATTCACAGTTTCCCCTCGCATTTTATGATTCCCATCGTACGTTCGTCATTATTTTTAGTGGAACGTAAAAATATCCTTGGAACATCGAGGCATTTAACGGCGAAGTTGCGTTCACTGAAACATTCCAACATGAGGTGGCATTCAAAATATTGCCGATTCCGTTCCTTATATACAGTCCTCACGCAAAGGTGTAGCAATAATGTTTTCAATCCATGGTTTATGCCGCCTAAAGTGTACTTCGAACGTTGTAGATTTGTGTTTACGATGACCGACATCAAATTCTACTCGTTTGTTCTCATTCCACTATTGTTTGTGGTATGTTTGCACAGAGGTAGTCTTTCAATGTGGAAGAAATGTTCCACTTACTTTACTATTATTAACCGACTTCAAAAAGGAGGAGGTTATAGATTCGACCCGTTTGTATTTTTTTTATGTTTGTCCCCGCATAACTCCTCAGCATAAGGGCCGATTTTGATGGTCTTTTTTTTATTCGAAAGAGGGCGGTCCCATCCTACACTGCATCAACATTGGCCCAATATTTTGCCAGTTCTGGTTAATAATAAAGACTATTGTCACCTAATTATTATTATTTTATGTACGTACGCGCATGTCTCCTGAGCATGTAGTGTCAATATATATAAAACTAAAAAGTTAAAAATGCAAAAATTTTAAAAAGATTAAAACCGGCTTCAAAAAAATAAAATTGCACTAAAAAGTAAAAAATAATTTTTTCCCTTATTTAATCTACGACTTTCATACTTTTTAAGTCGGTGCCTCATAATTTGAACTGTGTAAATCTGGCGCCGACGCCAAAAAGACGAGAGTCGTAGATTAAATAAGGGAAAAAATTATTTTTTACTTTTTAGCGCAATTTAATTTTTTTGAAGTCGGTTCTAATTTTTAAATTTTTTATTTTATTTTATTCTACGTCTGCTTGTGAATTTCAATATTCGTTTGACTGGCGAGTGGCGAGTAGTATTAGTCGTCGAAAGCTACAAGTAGTACAAGTCAGCCATTAGGTGGACAGGGTCATTAATGCCACTCCTGCGTGGATCATATTGAGGAAACTTTTGTGAAACACGATAAGTTGTTAGTTGCAATCAAAGCTACGACTTTACTGTTATAATCATACTTTTCACGTCAAAGTTAACTGAAAGGTGGGTAATCATAAAGAACTTAACACCGCAAATATGTGACAATCCTCCAATGGCCACACAGATGACTGTTGCCATCCATCATTCTTTTCACTACTAGTTAACATTTAACTGTAAAAATTCTTAACTTGAAAAATACCTTTATACAGAATCCTTTATAATATTTACTAACAATAAACACAAGCAAGAACTGAAGTGCATGGCTCTTACAAGTACAGTCAATTATCTAAATAAATATCTCTCAGACAAATCCTTTCAAAGCCTTTCAATTACACAACAAATGAACACAATCTTTCACAAATTAGTCCAATTACACGATTAATTAGCAGCCATTTTCCCCATCGCAAGTAATGGACACAAGTGGCAGTCCCCTTACTATCCTGGTTCGAAAGGAAAGCAACAAACTCGGGTGGCTGTAGCCGTTAGCCTTTAAACTTTTCTCGATCACTGTGTCCTCTGTTTGCGGTGAGACGGTCGGTCGGCACGGTTAAAAGAAAACGTTCTCGCGCATCGGTGGCACGGAAGGAAAGAAGGATTCGAGTTCACGCGAAGTCGTTTCATCTTGACAAACTCGTAAAAGCGAAGAGGAGTCGTAAACCTGCCCGAAGATCGACGTCACTGAATATTCACGAATTCACGGATAGCAGGTTGGGGCACAGGAGGCTGTCCGGGGATGGTAGCAGGGACGACACATATGCCAGAGGCGTATCTTATATTCCAGGCACACGTATGCGCCTTTATTCGCGTCTCCGCGCGAGCTAACCGAATTCCACCGAACGTAGAATCGCTTTCGACGATGCTGAATGGAAATGTTGGTCGAACGCCGACGGAAGGACGAGGTATAATCGTTCCGTGTCATATTTTCTAGCGGGACACGCTCCATAAGCAGCTTTCGAATATCTTGCAGCGTTCGTTTCGTATTCGTCGCTGGTTTCGCAATTCCGTCGGTTCTTACAGTGTTTGTCCAGGAAGCTAGGGGACGAGGAGTTCTAAGCACAAAATTTTGAAGGTTCATAGTATTAGATACAATGATAATTATTGCTCAAGTTCGAACACGATGGTTTGAGTAATTTTGTTTAGAAGTGGAAGTGGACCAAAGTTCATATATTCCTATAATTTTCATTCTACACATGAACATAATGTTAAGGGGGTATTCCACTTTGAACGGTCGAAAAATTAAGCTATTTTTCAAGATTTTTTCTGAGTAAATACAACATATAATGAAATACATATTTTTGGTATTTATTAAGCTACTCTTATATTATTCCAAAAAAATTAAAAAGAATAATTTTAATTTGTGTTACTTGCTTTTTTTACAACGTCAATATGGCACCTCAACAAAAACGATATGTTCGTTGTGCAGGTGATTTCCCGGCTTAGGCTTATCTGAAACAAAAAAAATCGAAAAGATTCTTAATCTGTATGAGTGTCGCTATCGCCCGATACGGTGCTTCTAAAATCAACAAACCGAAATGTTTTAGAAACTATATGCGGTCGTTTCCTTCTATTTCTTTTTCAACGAAAGAGGTTAATTTACTAGAACCAAATTTCACATTTTTTTCAGAGATCCGCCATTTTATCATTTTTCAAAACTGACGTTTTAAAACTTTTTGATTTTTTAATTTCCGAAGAACCGTTTATCGCCGGAAAACTGTCAACCATGACAGCGTAAATTGTTTGCAGCCCTAAGTTACTGGTCCCATACAGCTTATAAATCTGCTTTAAATAAATTTTAAAAAATATCTTCGTATAACTTAAATATCCAATGCAAAGTCCTGAAAGTTTAAAAAAAAATCATTTACTAGTTTGCTTTTAATAAATTTCCAAAGATACCTTTACTTTTCAGACCACTGCAATGGTGTCCCCCCTTAAATGTACATTCCTATAGGATGAAATGATAATATTCGGTCTATATAAAGGTTCCTTTGTATCCTACTCTTCATGACTGTTAATGGACACAGCATGGAAGTATAAACAACGTAGGTGTAACGAAACCACAACCAAAAGGTTGTTCTGACTTAATCATACGAGGACACGTGTATGTAAATGTTACATAAAATGTCAGAAGTTGACTGAGGAAGTGACACGCTACAAGATCATACTACTGAATACTGTGTATGCTGTAGGACTCTAGTTCAAGCCCTTCGCACCACTGTGTGACAAAAAGTAAATATTCTAATTTGTTTTTCCAAAACACAATAAGGGAGAAGAATTTAAAGAAAGTCACTGAACCTTTTACGTTCATAATCTAGTGTCTATTACATCGTATACACAGCGAGTTTACATGTAAAATAATTTAAATTGAGAAGTCATTCCGGTTAGCGCGCCGATAAATTCAGCGATTTTCAGGAATTTATTGCGACGAAAATAATTATAGTAATTGAATAAAACTTTTTCCTATTTATTAAACTACATTTCTACAGTGAATAAAAAATATAAAAGTAATAAAATTATTGCTTTTTAAATGCTTTTGAAAGCGGTCTTAATGACATGTTTAAAAATTCACGCCTCGCTCGTCCAGGTGATTTCAGCTGTTAGACTTGTCTGAACCAAAAAATCCAAACAGATTCTTGATCTGTATGACTGTTGTTATCGCTCGAATTATAATTAGTGATTAATCTTCAAAATTAGCAAAATGGCGGGCAAAATGCAAGAAGAGTGTTTTTCGGCTTTTTTCTTTGCTATTTTCGATTTTAAAAGTAGATTAGACTCAATGAAAATACTTTGTTGTACTCCCTGCGAGAGTCATAGGTGTGCAGAATAAGCAGTAAAATTTATAAATCAATCGGTTCGACAGATTTTGAGATTTTGTCTTCAGGATGTGAAAAAATTACGTTCTGAGAAAATGCGTTCAAAGTGTTCATCTATAGCGGCGAACCTCTGCGCTCCCTCTAAAATGCCTCTGTAGAAGCTAAAATAATCGGAATTTTTCCATGAAAATTTAACAGTACATTCTTGAGGATACGTACTTTCGAAAAATGTCTAATAAGAATAAATTTTCTCAACTCGTCTAACCGGTATGGCCCCTTAAACTCATGCAGTTTAAATTAAGTCAGGTAACATTACAGAATGTATTTATATAATAAATAGTATTTTTCGTTTATGTGGACATACACAAGGGAAAGTTGCCGCAGGTATTTATTGTTATTGAAATATTTTTCGTTCCCTGACTTCTTTGGGCTTTTTACCAAGTAACAATAACCGACGAGTTTTACTCTCCGTTCACACATTTTGTGTTTCTTGTCACGTATTAAATTTAATCTTCCGTTCGGGGCACAATATTTTCCTTATTTGGCTCAGTGTAAAGTACGCAAACAATTTCGTGACATCGTTGTGTTTCGTTCCGCGTGCAATTTCGTTCACCGTGGTGTGGGTGGATCAATCGTTGCACGTGGCAATTCTCCTTTGGTATATCGATCATATTCACGGACAAAGTATAAAATTGAAAAGGAAGCCTTTGAAAGGAACGATTGTTTCTGGGCATTGTTAGAAGGGACGCCATTTACCTCTGTGTGCGTGTTTTCAGTATCGTGTACAAGCTAAATGCAGTTAAAAATGTTACATCCTATATTATACTTGTAACTGTTCGCTTGATGATTGCCACATTTTCGTCAAAATTTGTTTAGGTAAACTGTGTACGCTGCTGTAATGAATAATTTCGTTCAATCGTAGAACAAATTTTAAACTAATTTATCCTCTCTTTTCTAATCTTCATCATTTAATATCTTGAAGATCCTTCGATTTGGAATAAATAAAATTTTCATTACTCTTACTTTTAATTTGATTAGAGTTAGGCAAAAAGTATGTAGTTTCTTGGTTTGCACAACTTTCTCATTTCGTTTCAATTATATTTGGCGAGCTGGTGCAAAGGGTGCATTTGGAAGTGCAAAACTGTCTCGTAGATATCAGTCCCCGTAGATTTACTTGCGACACATTTCTGTATTCTTTACGGGACATTTGTTAAGCCCCGGGCTTTATGTGACGGTTAATCTACAACAGCGAAGTTAACGGTCCCCCGAGAGTAATGTGTAGTAGTCGAGACTATTGCTCGCCCCCAGAGATAGCATCCATCTAATAATCATTTCGCTGAAACACTTACAGCTCCTCCGGTGCCAAATATCCTGTTCGTGTCGCCACTCGCTTCGATGGACCAAAATGAAGATAAATATTATTTACGTTTCACGATGGAAGAGTTGATACATTCTTATCGAGTGAAATGTACTTGGGAAAGAATAAATTGTTATATTTGCGAAGTATCTACCTCATTTAAAAAGAATTTCTCTGAATTGTCTTATAATGTTTACAATGTTCAGATTACGAAAGTATTATCTTGGACAAATAATCGGTATCGAAGCAATTACTGGAGGAATAAGAATAGGTAGACATTAAAATCGATACGCTCCGTAACTTAAGGTGTAATTGCCCGGAAGCACTGTTCATTATTGATAACAAGGACAAGCAAATATTACTTACGTTGCTAAGAAATGATAAACATTTTTCACAAAATAGAGGATAGAAGAGTATACTTAAGAGTTCTTTCTCCGATCAGTCATAAATCTGAAAAATTAATTATCAGGCAATAATACCAAGTACTTTATATAAAGACGTAGGATATGGATTTTAATCCTAGTTGGAACAGTTGCCGATTACCTTTACAGAATTTTTTAATCCCCTTACGCGTGAAAACACATTTTCTTCCAGTTTAGCTTCTCTTTGAAGTTGAAAGGTGTTTTTAAAGAACAATGAAGCTTCGAACTTGAGAATTTCTAAACTACAGCGCGTTCATGAAATATTACTTTTAGTCGAGAATGATATGGGCGTCAGACCACGTTGAATAAAGCGATCCAGCCCACTGTGTGGTGTTCGTGAACGTTCCAAATTTATTTTCACGTAAATTTCGCCTACTCTTGTACCGAAATACCTGTACAACCGCAAACGATCATCATCGGAAAAGTGATAGTGTCGCGGTTTGGTCTGACACAGTATACGCGTACGTGGCATACTATATGTATAAGGCTGGTGTAGGATCAATGGTCCTCGCTGAATATTTAAACCATTTTACCAGGATATCAGCAGAAGTCGGAAATATTCATTGGAATTATTTATTTCGCAGCTTCTCGTTCCCAAGTAAAAATATAATTTTAATATTTACGTTCTAGTATTATTTCACTGTATTTCAAATATAAATAATATGGCATCATTAAAACAAAATAATGATACATTACTTCCTACTACTAAGCAGGTTTATTTAAAGTATCTTTAAAATTCAATATTGCCGTGTAGGGTAGGTTGGGGCTAAAAGTCCGGCAGGTAAATAGTGCCGAATTCAATATCTCTATTCCTACACAATGCATTGAGTTTCACAGTATACTAAGTAAAAAGGGAGAAGAAACGGAAGTGACGACAGAGTCGCCAGTCGATCCTGGACGTGTGTGCGAATTACGCGATGCCTTCGTTATTTTATGTATCGAAAACTAAAAGAAATACGTCGTCTTTGTTGTTTTTTTGTTGCCAAAAGTCCCTCAGACTGAAAATATATATTATATTATTTGTTTTTATAATAAGATGGCCAAACTATAAAAAAAATTATGCCAAAGTCTTTAAATAGTGTTTTTGTTTTAGTTGAGCGATTTTTTTTAGTTTTTAGTTCAAAGTGAACCTGTGACTTATATTTTTATTTTTTAGTAAAGAAGTCATGCTTTCATTTCAATATTCTATACCAAAAAGAATTGGTTCAATAATTATTTCTTGATTTGATTAGAGTTTTGTACTTATTTAGTTTAATATTACACGAAAAGACATTAGGGACTTTCAACCCTATGCAATGAACTTTTTTGTCCATTTTGCATTGACAAACATTTTGTGGTATAACTCAACAGCAAATAACAGTATCAACAAACGAACTTCGTGAACGTAAAGCATAATAGTTATAGTTTATACAAAATAACACCAGATATCTCTAGATTGTTAATACTACATTTTACATAGGTTTATACGAAAAACGGGATTTTTAGCCCCACCTTACCCTACCCTATATTCAAATACAAATCCCAATATAAATATCCTTTTTATATTTATTCGACGCTAATACACAAAGGCAAATTTTCAGAACGAAATACAATCGAATTGTTACAGATGCAAAATTCAAGAAAGGAAAACAGCAAATATTAAATTATTCCATGTTGCCATTCAACTGTCGAATTTTTCATTTTCCCCACAATCCTCGTGGAAATTGGAAACAAGAGACCGAGCCTTTAATATAGAAAGCTATTCAGCGAGAAACAGCCTCAATGAATGACCATTACGAAGCTATTAAAATCGCAATGCCCTTTTGACACTTTCTCTCGCTGTGCAATTGATCAAAGGGAGGAAACAGCCCCGCTTTACAAACGTCCACGTGATGCCTGAAAAATAATTATCTGGAGCGACTGATCTCTCACGCTAAGCCCATCCCAGCTCGCTTTAATCTGCATCTAATCTAGCCACGTGAGCCCTTATTACACATGCAACACGCTCGGGCGCACGATCGCAATGGCTCCTACAGGAAATATCTCGATCCTCGCGAGCAAAAGACTGGCGCCAATGAAAGAGATATTTTCGTGGCACGCTGTTCGTCAACGATACAGAGACTCCCGTTGACGTATTACTATCTATTTCGCAGTTCGTAAACGACGCGTTTCCTGCTCATCCTGATAAGATGGTAATGCCGTCCCCGAGGGAGACTGAAGTCTAACAGATAACATTTATGTAAATGCGGCACACTCCCACGAGTTGCCGCTAGTGCTTCGGGGTAGGGAAAATTTACTGAAAAAAAATGAGACTCCAGAGTGAAAAGGGAGGCAATTTTACAGTGTAATTTTTCGAAATACGCCACATTCAGCGATAAACTCCTCGAATTGAATGAGGGACGAGACACTCCTGTGAAATGTTCAATTTTGTTACATCATTATGATAGCTACTTCTGCCATACGGACTAGTATGTCTAAAAAATATAAACATTTAGTAAACCTACGGATTCTGAACGTGCAATATTCCTTCTCTATTAATTTACTGTCGTTATCAAGTATTTCTAAAAGACGGATTTTAATTTACAGAATGTAAACTGAAATTACTCGCCAGCGATGGTACCTACTATTATATAGTTGTCAGTAGTCATAATGCTAATTTGGTTGCCACCTTTCCCCGGGTAAGAAACCTTGCCGCACAAGTTTTCGAATTCGTATTCACCTGAAAGCAGACGTCCCCGAGAAAAAAAAAAGAGCAAGGAAGCAGCCCTTTCAAAGTCGTCCCGCTGTTAACTCAAGACTTTCTCATTCGCTTACAGAGCACCTTCTGGGACACTCTCTGTGTATGCGCATACGTGCATTGTAAATATGCAGAGTACATAGGTACGCGCGAATGTAAATTAGAGTTAACCACGTCCCCGACTCTTTTTGTTCAGCTGTCTGCGTGAAAGAGCCAATTCGTTGGTGGTGCTTCTGCTCCTGCTACTGCTGCCTCCGCCGCTACTTTCTGCTGTTTGTGGTATAGATCGGCTTTACCTTGTCGGTAACGAACTGCAGCATTCCGTGTGTTCTGTGTTTCGTGGCTCGCATTTTACGTCGACCTCGTCCCGGCTGCGGAGGAGGCGTACGTAGGAATCAGTGGTTTCGTAAATATTGCCATCAAAATTCTTTCTAGACCGATGCAAAGCCTTACACCCTGATTTCTATTTGGGTAGCTCTTCAATTTGGATTTGATTTTCATTCAAAATCAGCCGTTGAATCAATCACGTAAATATTATAATTTCGGGATTTAAATGGAAAGTGGAGATTTTTAATGTCCTTACATGACGTTATGCACACTCGCCTCGATCTCGTGAATTCTCAAAATGTTGCCTCCTTGTTTCCTCCTTGGCTGTAAAATTGATGAGTCGAACGATCTACATTCTACATTCCACTTTGTGAGATGAAACTTCGTAACGCGCACTGGCAGTTTACTCGTGAGAAATTGCAGGTGAAACGTACCTATACCCATATACAAATAGTTGTACTACAAATGAATGAAATAGAAATGAGACTTCCAAAGGAATACCTACATAAATTTCTTAAGGGAACCAAGACGAAGCTTGCACCAAAATGAATAATGGCTAAAGCTAAATATCTTCCAGAAAAGAAGATCAGCGAGCACACAAACAATTAGCATTACACACGAGTTAACAATTGTCACAAAATCCACACAAATGCCCCCCCCCCCCCCATACTGATCGAGCAATGCAATCCACCGATACTTCACGACGCCAGATAATGCCATCGATCTGTTTAGAAATGAACGCCGCGCGAATCGCGAAACCATTGTGGCACGCGGCCGTTATATTGTTTATGCCGCTCCAGTTTAAACCCTATCGCGCCGCTGGTAATTAATAATTTACTGCCGGCGTCCGTCCAATGGTAACTGTATCAACGATCAATTGCGCGCCGATGATTCGAAACGATTCGAACGACGCCCACGAAGTTTAGGCTTCCGTTCCCGCGCGGATTAGCATTACAAATACACTTTATTGTCGGTATTAAACTGTCTCGCCGCGCACGGAACGGAAAAGCAACGAATCTGATCAATGGCGTGTGCACCGCGCGAAACGCCCCACCGTCCCGTCCCGGCGATCCACACAACTGGAAATATGGAAAATTAATAATCTCGCAATACGCGCGGCTAGAGATGTTCCCCGGCTCTCGTCCAGGGGGGTCGTAACGCGCGTGGCTGCTGTCATTCGCGAATAATAATTTGAATAATATCCACGCATTACAGCGTTTTGTTTTGCCGAACGTGATACGCTCGGTGGCCTCGCATCCAGGATCTAGTGGAAATTATCGGTGGAAACGATAAACTGCTGTTTACCTGGCATTTATGCGTTAATAAACCTCGCGAGTCGTTAATGGTTCCCGTTATTTTTCATCCTGTTAATGATCTCCGGCGGGGAACGGGGGCAAATTGTTCTGAGGGATGATGGTTCGCTGGTTGGGAAATAAAGAGGGGTGGAGCTTATTAACCTTCTTTTCAGATTTATTGGAGGTTTGGTCTGTTAGCATTTTACTGTATAGTGGAATAGCAATTAGCTAAGCAACTGTTACGCGAAGGTATTAAGGGTTCTTCCTATTTTTCGGGAATTGAAAAAGGATACAATTATTGCACTTATCATTTCGCACTTTTGTAGCTTTATTCTGTCACCTGTTAAGATTATAAAAAAAATTGTAAGTAAAAATATTCATTTATAGCGGAATATGAGCATCGTGGAGAGAACAATGTCCTTCCGGATGACAGACCAGATTGCCAAAAAACCGAACGTCCCGATCCACTTTAAGTATATCAGGCATACTCAGTATACGTTACTTTATCGTTCGAGCTAGAATTTTGCAAATATTTGCGAAATTGAATTACTACGGTCAACGAAATCATTTTTTTTTTTGGTAAAATTGATACAATATTTTTAAGACGTTGCCATTTCTTTGTCTCTCAATATTTTTCCTTTATACTGATTTAGGCTATCGCCATACGTCTATAGATTACCAATCTTTTTGAATTTGGTGTTTGAGATAACTACAATTGCTGATATCAGGTCTGGCATCCGAAAAGATGTTCTCTTCACGATGCTCCAATTTCGCTATAAATGGATATTTTTACATACAATTACTTTGTTGATAATCTTAACAGGTCATAGAATAAAGCTATAAACATGCAGAATGATACGGGCAATACTTGTTTCTTTTTTTAATTCCTGAAGAATTAAGTTTTTTTGCCATCACACTAGGAACACCCCTTAAGGGATTAGATTACTGTAAAACAGTCGAAAAATCGTATTTTTTCCCGCATAAATATCAGTTTGAAATCTCTAGAATGTCATGCAAAAGGTTTGAAGTATAAATATAGTGTAGTTTTAGAAAAACAGGGCCGAACGCACACATGAATGTCTGCGCGCCGAATGATACTTTTAAAAACGGTGTACACGATTTCTCAATCTGTATTGATGCAATTGTGACCAAATTTTGCAGACATCATTGTTGCTACATTATCTAAGCATTAAGGGACCATTTTTCGAAAATTCCTGTTTTTACGGTACCTAATTACAGACGAATCGTCGCGAAAATCGGCATCCTTTTCTTCAACACGCTGTTATTCAGCGAATTATCAAAATATTAAAAACGGTCCGTTAATGTTTAGGTATAATATTGTACTTAATAGACAACTTTTGTTTCTTTGTTTTAGACAATCCAAATTCGAGTTAGGAGGTACACAGTTTAAGAAAGACCATCAGTTCGAAGCCACCTCGTGACATATATCTATATATATTTTCTTAATTTTTATATTGGTTTTTAATGCTTTATAATATACCAAACTGAAGTGACAAACCGCAATTTAATCGGCTCATTAGTTTCTCTACAATTTGCATTAGAATATTACCTATTTTTTCGGGCCGTCACGGTAGTCTACCCCCTTAAGGGGGTAGGTTACCCTCGATAGCCCTAAAACAGGCCTTTTTCAAACGCAAATTGTAAAGTGATAAATAACACTAAAGAGAACGTTTGCTTCTAGTTTTAATCGTTATTCTACGAGGTTTAACACAAAACCAGAAAAGTCTAAATATTTCTAATGTACATAAAAGTTGTGAGCAAAAACGTAAAGGCGTGTACGCGGTGCAACGTTTGATGGTGAATATAAAATCTCGAAAACCGCTCCAATGATTTGGATGAAAATTTAATGAGAGATACCGAAAACCATTCCCCTACGATGTGTCAGTAGCAGAATTTCCAGATAAATTCTTAAAAAAAAAAGATAAAAAATATTTTTCATACAAGAAATCGATAAAATCATATTTTTCAACATAAAAATTGTATTATTTTTTTTTCTCGAAAATCTGCCCCCAACACATCGTAGGGAATGGTTTCCGGTATCTCTCATTAAATTTTCAACCAAATCGTTGGAGCGGTATTCGAGATTTTATGTTCACCACCAAACGGTGCAGCGCGTACACGCCTTTACGTTTTTATTCACAACTTTTATGTACGTAGAGATATTTAGACTTTTTTTTTGTTAAAGCTCATAGAATACTTAACGATTAAAACTAGAAACAAACGTTTTCTCCATTGTTATTTATCATTTTACAATTTGCGTTTGAAAAAGGGTCTGTTTTAGCAATTCACAAAATGTTGACATGGAAGAAGGAGTAGCAAGTAATATACAGCACTGCAAGTATTTACTGCATCATCCCCAAATGCACGTCCTACGAAACATTGATTGATAAAGTAGTTGGTATCCAACTTATTTTAACCAAGATGTAATAAGAACATTAATACTAAATGAACTAGAAGTGAATCCACAGTAAATATTCGAGTGATGCAATAAATATTTCCAGTACTGTAGAATGTAGGCCACTAATTATATACAGAGATCGTATAAAAAGAATATAATAACACGAACATATGTGTCAATACAACCCTTCTAATCAAGTATACCTTATTGGTAGGACCCCTCTTTCCATCTTTCCATCCCTCTTTCCACGTTCCCCAGCCCTTCGCAGTCGAGCCTTCGTAACATCATCCGGTGTTCTCCTTTGGCCAGCCTGTTAGGCAAGTTTTGGAGAACACGATCGGACGTCAACGCGGAGAAACGACAGGCTGGAGTTAGATAACGATAGTAGACGTGGTAGCCAGTTTTGCGACGCAAGGGTGCGCGAGTCGAAAGTTCGCTCGGTGGAAACGGCCGATAAAGCCGGCCGGTGACGAGCCATCCTTCTGTCCGTTCATTCAAACCAGCGTCTCTCCCCCGTCCCCGTCGACCCCCTTATAGTTGTACGATCCACGTAACGGACCACGAAAATATAACGATTAACCGGTTGCGTCGTTCCCCTGTTTCAGGCATGCTATGCGTCAGAAGACTGGAAACAGAGGCCACCGCGGAAGATGACAGGGTTAAGTAGATAAAAGGAGTAGCTGGTTCCATCGACGGACGATTCCACCGCGTTTCCCATGCAGTGCACAATGCTCTGCCATCGCGCCCTTGTCGTTCTCTTTGCTGTCAACGTGCCAATCGGTAAGTGGAAAAAGTCAACTGTGTGGCGTCCGCCACTGCCGCGCCTCATTCCCTTCCGCTCCCGAGGAATTTCCTTTTTTCCCACCGGATATTGACGTTCGTCGGTGGGTCTGTTTCATCTGACGTTGCCTGGTAGCCGGCATAATGTGGCCGGGATTGAGTCGTTTGTTGAATTGTCCGAGAGAAAAGGACAGTATTGAGAGGGAACGATTCGCTGCTACATTTATATTAATCCATCTCTTTGGGGATCAGAAAGTTCTGGAGATAATGCTTTATTGCGCATAAAAATATTTTCAGTTCGTAGTGCTTGACTTTCAGTTTCATTTAATTGAATAATCTGACGAACTGTAAATAACTACACTAAAGATAATGAATAATACATTAGAATGAATTAGCTAGTTCGTTTCCGCGGAAGGGGAAACGATAATAGAATGTCTATAGAAACGAATTTACCGCTCCAACGTAACGATTATTCTCCTTGTAAAACGGTACAATGGACGAGGTTATTAGAACGAGACAATCGAGCTGTACGTAATTGCAAAGGTTTATAGATTTCGGTGAGGGAAATATACATCTCTATTTGCGTGTTATCGACACTATAGCGTTTAAATAGTCCGCTCGATAAAATACAAAGGTGTTTTGTTCGAGGGAAATAGTAAAATGATTCACGTACGTATACGCGAGTCGCTTCATCGAAATCGATATCCCAGATTTTAAGCTTTTAAGCTTCGTATAGGTGAAAAAAAGCGAACGCTGTGCCACTCGAAAGAGGGATCTTTTTATGAACTGTTTCGATTTCATCGGTCTTTCATGAAACCGTAAATGAATCTTTTAAGGGTATTAAAACATTAAATCATCTGTTGAAAATAACTGCATCGTTCTCCAGAGTGTCAGTATGTTTCATTTACCACCCCACAGCTAATTAAATATCAAACAATTTATCACGAATATACCAATGACACTAATAATTTCTTTAGCAAAGTAGGTATTATATTATATCCTTCATACTATAAGAAAAATTCTCGATTCATCTGCATCTCGCATATCTTCTCGAAACTAGAATATTATTAATATTGAATATTATTAATATTTTTCTTGAAAATAATTTTCTACATTCAAAGGAAGCTTTCAAAGTTTCTGCATACTTGCTTATAATTTCGGTTAAAACATCTTCCCGAAGTCTCCCCTGCAGATCACACATTCGTCTCGTTTATCGTTTACCCTTACTACTAGCTACGTCCACCTCTGCACTTACTACTCGCGTTCACACAAAGCGACAAACTTCCCGTCTCATTTCCCATGCAAAAGAACAAGAAACCACCCACCGCGGAAAGACAGAGAACTCCACGACCAAGGGATCCC
Source organism: Andrena bucephala (assembly GCA_947577245.1). Taxonomy (NCBI): domain Eukaryota; kingdom Metazoa; phylum Arthropoda; class Insecta; order Hymenoptera; family Andrenidae; genus Andrena; species Andrena bucephala. The sequence continues at coordinate 7,733,175 of OX387719.1, forward strand.
CCCGTAATTCCAAATCTCCCGTCCGCAGTCCCCTATTTAACAGAGCGAAGCATTCCCGCTCGCGAAAGCAGCTCCACCTGCCTAATTTCGCAGATCGCTGGGGCACGGATTGGATATCAATTCGCATGGTGGCTCGCGGATTGCGATCGACACAGTGCTAGGTAGAGGAAAATCCGTTGCGCGCTGACGTCCGGTGCAGATATGGAACGGAGAAGCGGTGCCAAATACGGTGTCTCGGTGGAACGGTGCGCTTGCTATGGCGGATAGGACGGGCGGGAACCATCGCCCCGGTCAACTTCTGGCCCTGATGTTTATTCGGTGAAAGCGAGTAGAAGCGGCGTCGCCGACTGGGCTTGTCGTTCGCGAATTAATTTACCGTTTCCTGGGGCTCCGAACCTTCGTCTCTTCACGGAGACGTAGAGGGCCTGCGGGAGAATCCCGCGGCCCGTAGCCTTCGATCCTCTCTCCATCGGGCATTCTAGCACGAATCCAACCGGATCGTATGGAATTCGAATCGAGCTCTTTCGCTCGAGCTGTTTAATTTTCAACGGGATAAAATAAATTGCTCTCCTCCTCTCTTACTCACGCTCTCTTTTTCTCCCTCTCTCTCTCTCTCTCTCTCTCTGTCTCTCTTTGACTCGTGTGCACTGGCGCATCCTCTGTCGGAGGCCGTGAAACGGGCCGTTTTAACCGATTGATACGGGAATAATTAAACAAGTTTGCGGTAACTGACTCCTCACCTGTTTGCATCCACCCCAACGGGCAACGGCCACGGGATGGCTGATAGAAAAATAATTAAATTAATTTTGTCGTTGGTGTCGGAGCCATTCACTCGCCGCCGAATATGTTTTTGGATGGAAGTGGGTTGATATATGTAGATGCGTCGAAGATGGTCTGTGGATTGGGGTGTTGTGACAGTGTGGGTTTTCAAGTATTTAATAGGTAGCGAAATGTGTTTGTGTGTAGAGAATGCTTTGGAAGTGTACGTACAAACTTGATTGATTAAGGAAGCTCGTGGACGGAAGGGAAAGTTGTAATAAACGGAGGTCCAGAGATTGATTATTTTGGCTTCTGTAAATTGAAAGATGCGGGGGAATGGGGAAGCAGGTTTTCCCTTTTCTCTTCGTGGAATTTTTATTATTATGTAACGCTCTTCGTGTCTCCCTTTGTCTGCCCTGTGCATGGAGATTAGGTTCGAGTAGTGATATCATGTTTAAGGGTACATAGTTGAGAGAGTTTCCTTGTACAGTTGTCAATCACCCTTTGTCCGGTCTAAATTATGCTTGACTAATGAGGATATATTGCTAGACCCTTCAAACATGCTCCATGTAACTAAGTTACGAGAGTTTCTCAGTGGTTCTTGTATATGCTTGTCAACATCGTCAACAACCATAATTCGTTGTAATCAGATCTTTTGCTATAAGCATTGAAAATCTCATAATATTATTTTCTCAAATGTTACATGGTTGCAAACTGGTTTCAATGAAACGAAATATTCAGACTAACTTCATTCCTCTTGACATACCACGAATATTCCAATATAATGCAATGCAATGTCAGGTTAATTGAAAATTCTGCCATATCTATATGTACAATATCCACTATGGAGGAACGTCTTACGTCAACATCATATTGCAATCAGTGTTGGGACTGTTGAATTTATGGTCGACTAAGTCCACAAATTACTGCTGTGCAAGTAATCGGTCTAAATGCAACGTGCAGTTGTAAACACCGATATATGTATTTACGTCATAAGATTACCCGTTAGAGCGAAACTACTTGACAAATTACGGTATATTCGTCCCTTTAACATCAATTCTTAACCAACCCACCAAACACACACACACACACACACACACACACACACACACACACACACAGATGAACCACGAGCTCCACTCAAAGAAATCAAAGCACAAAAGCCATACAATTAAAGCTAAATACCCATACCGACTACAAACTCCTACAAAGGCCATTTTTATTTACCATCTCCCCCGAGGATATCCATTCGACACTCTTGCCACAGCAGAGCCCTTAAGCCGATATTTATCGGCAAGCGTCACATATTCCCGATAAACCGCGTATCAGCAGCAAGAAGAATGTTGCTCTCGCCTGGACATCCGAAGCTATATACAAGATCCATCGGAGCTCGGCGGCGGTTCGGGCACCGCGGAAGTCGAGTGGCGAAGGAGGGGGGGGGGGGGGGAGAGCGACAGGGATGAAGAACGTGGAAGGTGATACAGGAAGGAGGAACAGAGTGGAGCAGAAATTGAGAGTCCTATCTCTCGGCGAGCAGATAAGATTGTTTGTCCATACTCCGGATCACCGTCGGACTCGTCGATTGTTCCACTGGACCGCCGACTCCTCCTCGTTCCCACTTTCTTCTCTCTCCCTTATCTGAAAACAACGACCTTTCCGGCCAAATTGGTTGGCTCGGCTCGAAGTCTAGTAAAACGTGATTAATCGCTCGCTTCCTTTCGCGGGATGTATCTCCACCTTGAACACCAACACCGCCCAACTCTATATCACCACCACCACCATCGCCGCCGTCGGCCGCTCGAGTTTCCTACAGACGCTTGGTATATAGAGTGATAATCGGATAACTGCGGTCCAGAGCTCAATTGGGTTTCAGCTCGGAGGGTCAGTCCCGTGCATTGCTTTCTCCTGGGCAGGGGGAAAGATAGGGGGAAGATAGAAGGGGTGAAAAAGCAGCCGGCGAAAGTATACGTTCGTTAGGCGGAACTGGAGGCTCCTCTTCGAGTTCTAACGCATCTGCAAGTTTCGCTTCTTGCTCAAGGGAAAGCCGTTTCCTTGATCGTTCCGCGGGAACGCTCGTGCCTCTTGTTCGTACCAATTAAAGGAACAAGGGTGATGGCTTTTTACTGGCGCGGCAATATGTTATCGCTCTTCGGGGGTTGTGCAAACGAGCAATGAAACGAGCGGACTGTGGTCCGAGAAGTTCCACGACCGAAGCTCTTCTAGGTTTCAGATCAAAGTCGAAATCGATGCTTGAAGTTAGTTGACTGGTGTATACGCAAGTGGGGGATGATAGCAGGAGTTGCTCGGTATGAAATGAATCTCTGTTTTCTTTCACATATTGTTTTGGAAATTCGTGATCTTCTGAGCCATTATACTTTTACCCGAACTAGGTATGTATTTCAGTTAGTTGTCGTTAGAGTGTTTGATTGAGTAATTAACTAGATTCAATTATTGTGTTACGCACTTTAGTCCCTTAAGCTACTAATGCAATGACCTAAAGTTAGGGTACTATGATCATTTTTCTGTGTCTGTGAATAGTTTGATTTATTTGTTATTTGTGAAATAGTCTTCGTGAAATAGTATAAATATTCTATTATCTGACAATCAGATGATGGGTAGGGAGAAAACGGGGAATGCCACAAAACAGCTTTATTGAGAAAATTAAGTGTTTTGTTCCAAAGCAGAGTGGACATTACCTACCTGTTTTTCACCAGTATAGCAAAACTTTAACGTTATCTAACGGGGGCATTTGAACATTATAGTCCTATTTGCCACCAACAAAATATCCTATAAATCGCAAAATCACGGAAAATGGACATTCCTCGCTTCTTCCCCTTATCCTTGAAATATCTTTTTATAATTCTACTATAAGATACGTTTCCCCAAAGTTCTTCACTGAAATAATTAAAACAGTAGTAACTGGAAGGGAATTCTAGTTCACGAAATATGTTTTTTTTTAATCTGATTATGTTTTCGCTTTTTGTTTCGTGTAAGTAATGCGTTTCGTTTACTTTCTCATATTCTTGGTATTCATTTTACAATAATGATTTAATACACTGGGAAAATAGTGACGATAGGCAGAAGGACTTCAAGTGCATATAAATCCTCAAGTGCTCGATATATTCTACATTTGCCATATACAGTCAACTTCGATACTACTTCGTCACAGTAATCACGATACAAAATTGCAAATTTATAGTCACCTTCCGTACATTCTGAGAAACACACATTCTTGTTATTTCTCACCCCGTCTGCTCCTGGAAGAAAAACTAACTTCTTGTTCGACTTAATTGTTTAATTAAAGCTCGGCCATTTTAATTAGACAGGGCATTATACGTGAAAGCAAAGGGAATGTTTGTACGGCTCCTCGAACGCCGTACTCGTTATCGTTGCCGCCAACCCGCAGCTTTTTTAACGGTAGATTTTTCCGCATAATTTAAATAACAAACGCGCGAGTCATTATTGCGAAAAATATTGTGTTGCGCGCATATCACGCTGGCCAGGATGTCGGTATGGAAATAAATACGAATTGTTTTGGTCATTTCGTAGCGTGCATAAATTCGTCGTCGACGCCGGGGAAATCTTATTGTGCCGCGGATGTATTCAGAATCGACAAAGAGGATATTCATTCTTACGCACCGGCCCGCGTGATTCTATTTAATCCTAACGATTGCTTTGACAATTTGAAGGAATAAAACTGTAGTGCGCGCAGGTTGATCTGAAAAGAGAACCGAGGAATCTGGGCTATATAGTCGTTATGAAAATAAATCAAAGTATGTCCAGTTATCTACTTGGATCTGCGAATTCACTTTATTGAAATATGAAGTGGAATTTTGCCACTTTGTTATAATCGATTCTAATTTTATACGCCTTGTGCATAATCCGATTTAGACGTTGCGACGTAATAAATCTAATATACGCTTATTAATCAATGTTTCGAATTATTGAATACAGCTGCTGCGAGTAAGGGGAGTTATTTATACTAACACGGATCGAACTTCTCTAATTACTTTTGCTTTAATTAAAGGGATGAAAGGTCTGTCCATTCGCTACCATAAAATCACTATATAACGGAATTGAGAGAAATTTATCCATTAAAAACTGAAGGGACAATGAACGAATTTAATCTCGCTTTGTCGATGTATGTATCAATTTGCCACGCGCGCATTCACGCGTGATTTCTATTTACCTGCTCGGCAAATATATTTCTCTCTGTTTCGATTCGACTTCGATTGAACATTACATCGCCCAGGGGGTAGTAGGTTCATTTGTGTAAAGAAACACAAATAATTTGATTGAAACGCGCACGGATCCTCATTAATAACATTACCTGTACTATCTCGCGTAGGTAGGGTAGGATGGGGCTAAAAGTCCCGTTTCTCGTATAAACCTATGTAAAATTTAGTATTAACAATCTAGAGATATCTGGTATTATTTTGTACATAACTGTAAAACATAACTGCTTTAACACTTAAACTGACTTAACATTTAAAAGAGAACACTAATTGAAAATATATATTTTTTCACACGATAAGTAGTTAATAAAACGTTTTTATTTCTAATTTTGGCGAAAAAATATTCTATAATAAAAATATTAATATTTCTATTTTTACTTATTTGCAATAAATCACTCATTCGTTATCGGATTTGCGTCAAACGTGCACCAAAAGATTTAGATTTTTCTACGTTGCATAGGGTAAACGCAGCAATAAATGAACACTTAAGGCTAATGAATGAACACTATTATAAAATTAAGTTTGCAGCGCGATTGAGTCCACGTGTTGCAAAAATTATTTCGATATGAAGCAAAAAATTAAAAGAAGTCTCTAATTAATTGGTTGCTTATTTTAATAACTTATTTTACTTAATTTAATAAAAAATGTCTATTCACTGGTACGTGTTGATTTACTAGCACATCCACCCTATTACACATCATAACTAAAAATCTGTCAAAAATGGAGCTGCATCCTTTGCTGCAAGGTTCTCAATTAAGGAAAGATCCCTAGCCATACATAGGATTTAATGTCGAACACGCACCTTGCAGCTCGATTAACAGGACACCACCCCAGCTGTATATCCCACATTTCCCTCAAGCCACATTCTCCAGCCCTTAAAACACGACTACATTTATATCTGCCTAACTTCACACCCTCGTTACACCCCAGCGTCGACTGCACGTCACAGTTACGTGTCCCGCCGACCAAGGGACCGCCGCGAGCGTCGTCGAAAAGATTGGGGTAACACGCGACTGGAGGCGCGGCCATGTGCCCAGGCACACGTGTGACACACGCCCGCCGCGTACACACCGTTGGATTCTTGCCTCTGTACATACGTATGTAGCGGCGGATTTCAAGTCCGTGACAGAACACGGGGGAGTTCGATTTGATCGCATTGCATTGCGAGCCCCCGCGCTGCCTTGTATCGGCCGTGGCGAGATTCGAAAGTAGATTGGGAAGAGCCGGGGCAAGCGTGCGGCAGACAGGCGAGGTAATACATACAATCTCCCTTGTTGTCTGGCATCGAGTTGCCGCGGCAAGAGAGACGGAAGCGAGCTCGCCTAGGTGAGGCAAGGAAGAGGGTAAAGGATCGAGCGAGAGTGAAGGGGGTGGCGGGACAGAGAGAGAGAGAGAGAGAGAGAGAGAGAGAGAGAGAGAGAGAGAGAGAGAGAGAGAGAGAGAGACGAATGTCGGGGGGTGAGGTTTGAAAAGCGCGGCAGCAGCTACCAGAAGTCTTATAAACAATCCCAAGAGCGATGGGAACGGAGACCAAGCTACCCCCAGCCCCGTGCAAAGAGGATCAATGGTGAACGGAATGCGTGTAAACAGTGAGGCAACGTTACACGGGCGCTCGGCTGTGTGCGCGACCCTTCGGTCCCTACTTTTCCTGTGTTGTGTTTCCACCCTGGTACACGGATACACGGTCGGGGAGGGGACAGACGTCGATGCCGCCGAAACTGCGTTTAGCGGTCGTCTAGAGGAGGTATACGCTTCGAGAGTGTCAATAAGTATAGACGTAGTGGCTTAACGTGTTGAATCTTTGTCCCGAGGTGTGCGATGGGAGTGCTTCGGTTTGTCGAGGATCCCGGCGCGACCATCGAAATAATCTTCTTTCGTCGAGGTAAGCAGGATCTTTGTTTCTTCTACTAATAGCTTCTATCCTCTGATTCTGGCTCGTCTTCCCTGGATTATTGTATCGGGCGAAGGTTTTTGTGTAGTATATCATCTTTAAGGTGTCTACGAATGACTCGTTGAAGGCTGAGGTGTTAATGTGTACAGGGTCTTTAATTCTTGTGAAAGATATTGTTACGAAATGTAGTAGCACGTGCATCATATAGTCTCTGTTTAAGGGGACCCTCCGGTCAAAAAACTAAAAACTAAGTCTGTTATTTTTATGAATTGTTTACAAGGAAATGTTATACCATATCCTAAAAAATGTTTTTGGCTATTTGCCTAAAGAGAAACCGGGAATTTACTCACAGGATCGTCTAAAATCAATAAAAAAAAATTTTTTTAAAAATTAAAACCGATTTCAAAAAAATAAAATTGCACTAAAAAGTAAAAAATAATTTTTTCCCTTATTTAATCTACGATTCTCACATTTTTTAAGTCGGTGTCAGATTTACACATTGCAAATGATGTGGCACCGACAAAAAAATTGACCTTATTTAGTCGTAAATTAAATAAGGGAAAAAATGATGTTTTACTTTTTAGTGCAATTTTATTTTTTTGAAGTCGGTTTTAATTAAAATTTTTTTTTTATTTTTAACTTTTTAATTTTATATATATTGACACCACATGCTGAGGAGATATGCGCATACGTACATAAAATAATAATAATTAGGTGACAATAGTCTTTATTATTAACCAGAACTGGCAAAATATTGGGCCAATGTTGATGCAGTGTAGGATGAGACCACCGGGGCATCGCTCTCTTTTGGAATAAAAAAAGGATCATCAAAATCGGCCCATACGGTGAGGAGTTAGGCGGGGACAAACATAAAAAAAAATACAAACAAGTCGAATCTATAACCACCTCTTTTTTGAAGTCGGTTCAAAATCCCTCAAATTTCTTAAAATTTATGTCAATGACTATCGCATTATTTTCTGTCGCGGTAAAAGAAATACCAAAACTACGATGATTGCTGCTCATTCAAACGAAAAAGTACAAAAAAAACGGTTTATTTTACGCATAAATGTGCACATAAAAAAATTCGTATTTCAAACAATTATGTTAGAGCATGATGCGATGACAAATCCAATTACGAATCAAATGCGTCAAGATTTTTTTTAATCGGTTCATTAGATCTTCTGAAATCGTGGTTACCGTTTAGGCATCTCGTTTTGGCAGCGCTGCACTAAGCGCCACCTAAAAAATGCATTAAGGTCGAAAACATGAACGAAAAAATTGTTGGACCCTAATGAGTGTAATTAATAAACGCCAAACACATTTTTTAGGATATTCTATAACCTTATCTGATATATATATAATTCCTTGCGTTCAGCTTTTAATATAATCGAATAGGTACCACGTGAGAGAAAAAAATAATTTGAAGAGTGTCCACGTCTAAGAGATCAAAGCATAGGAATATCTCATGGTGGAATTCCTAAGGAAAAGTGTGTCTAAGAATGACTGACGTGTCATTATTCATTGTCTCGTGTGCGATATTAATGCTACAAACTCACTGGGCGGAAATTGTCGCTTTTTTGATATTCCGCTTACAAGTTTTGATATTTCCCTCACGTACACGTATTTACTCGCGACATGAAATGTCGCGTGTCCTACAGGTATTTCGTATCCTAAGTATTCTACCCAACTTTAGAAACTGCAATGCATACACATTTTCAGTTTCAATTAAACGTTCTTTAATCATAGTAGCACAGTGACAAAGTAAACAACGATGAACTTCTTTAAGCTCAATTCTTCCCCAGAATAAACAGCTGCATTGTTCACAATTTTAAGTGTACTTAATCTCTTATAAGTATCTTATAAGCATGCTCTTCCTCTGCTTCACCGTCACATTACTTTATTTCTTACGTAAAACAAATGAAGCCTTTGTTCTATTATTTACTCCCCCTTTATCTTCCCCCCACATACTTCTCCTCCTATCCCATTCGTTCCATTTTCCCAGTTTACATTTCGAAATTACGCACTTCCTCCTCGCGCATTCTTTAATTTTCTTCTTCGGTAGCATTCCTGTCGTGTGCTCCATTCCCTCCACCACTTTATTATCTAATGTCTCTTTCCATTCTACTCTTCCCTCCTGCAGTTTTTAATTTTCCTTACAATCTTCCCTCACCACAACATGCACTCTTCCCTCCCCTTTCGATCCTCGCGTTCACCCCCCAAAGTTCACCCAAAATATTTCACACCTTTCCACCTAAACACGAACGAAAATCATTTCCAGCTGCATAGCCCCAAAGAGAAATAAAATATGAACACTACGAGCCACATTCTTATCCCATCCTTCACGTCCCACTTTCTATCGAAATACTCAGCTGTGTACATCTGTAGCACCTTTTGTATATCATAACTCCGTGAACCACGTCCTCGCGCATTTCAACAAACCCTTGGAGCTCGCGTAACATTCAGCCTTCTCCGTTAGCTTATTTGCCACGTGGCATCCATCGTAATTCAAGCATCGCAGTTATCGAAATATACAGGCGGGAAGAGATAGTCCAGGATGACGGACACTGTGGAAATCCTTTTCGGAATCATATCCTACCCCATTGCTATGTATGATGTACGAGGCTGCATGCACATGTTGCATTATGCATCGCGTCATAATGCAACCCTGAGGGGGTAAGGCCAGATTCGCGAATTCCTTTTGCCTGTTTTGCAATATCGTCGGATGCGGTTCTCGGATTTCCTTTACCATGAGGAACCGTTTCATCCGCACCCCCCCCCCCCCGCCCCCGCCCCCCCCCCACACACCCCGCACCCGCCCCCATGTGCCCGCTTTTCCCACGCCATATCTGCTTAACACGTGATCCAAGCGCGGCAAATCTCTTGGCAGGATGTTCACGTGCGATCGGAGAAACCGTTTCTACCTTGCTCGTTTTCTGATTATGAAATTATATCGCGCCCCAGAGAATCGACGCCTCAGGATTACGCGATGCTGAGGCGTGAATCTTTTTAGAGCGACATACCGCTCGTCGCCCATGCGCTGACACGTCCTATTTCCGGTTATATCGCCATCCTGTTTCCCCGTTTCGCTTCCTTAACGTCTTGGGATGGCTTAATCCGTGCGGCTAGTGTAATAAAAGTTTCTATCCTCTGGGAAGAATACCTTCTTTGCTTCTCGATGACCGGAGGGCAGAGACCTTCTGAGTTGGAACAAGGTGCCAGTGTTATTCTTTTTAATTCACTCGGTCGTCATCCCAGGGAGAGGTGCAGAGACTCGCGGGTCGGACTACTGTGTACTGGAATACTAGTAAAATCTCTAACTCGCACAGTTATAGACGTAGATAGATTTATCAATTTCTTTCAAACAAAAATAAACGACATTCTTTTGAAATTGAGTAAAATAAATGATATCTAGGGTAAAGGACTAGCCTCGCCTGTAAAATAACGAATAAATCTCGTGAAATGATACATAAATAAAATTTAGCACACAATTGAAACTGTTATTTATACAATATAAAAAACAGCACTTCATTTTTTCTTCGTTAATTTGGGTAAAAAATTTTAAGCGGATATTAGGAGAGTGAAAACGATGACTTCCTTACCAGCGCAAATGCTGTAATTGTGATATTTAAGCTATCAACGTAACAGAATATAATGTATCAGATAATAAAAGCATCGCAGAAAGTAATAACGATCGGAATTCAACGATTCGTTAAGTCTTTTTATTTAATAATTGAGTGACAGTGATTGGTACAAGCGTTTCAAGCATTTTGGTATTACTGTCATAGCAGTAGTTGCTCATGCACATGAGACGAACCCTTAAAATGAGATAATCAGTATTAGGTTAGCTGGCAGTAATTGGGGTGTCAGTAAATCAGTCAAATAAATTTTAAGGGTGTCAGTAATATGTTGATCCCGAAATATATTTTTGAAATCGATGAATTTATACATAAAAATCGAAGTTTTAACCCTTCGTGGTCACACGGGGTGTATTGCACCCCAAGAGCAATTTCAGATTTGAAATGTCGCACCTTTACGTCTTCCAAAGGGGATTTATCGCAAAAAAATAATAAAAAAATGTTAAAAATAGTTTTTTTCCCACAACCATGGAAAATCACTCATTTTCATCTACAAATTTTATCATATCAAAATTTACATTTCTAGAAAAAGACTATTAGACCATGACTGTAGAAGTATTACGAATGTACAATTATCATAGAAAGTTAAAAGATTCAAAAATACGAAAATGGTAACTCAAAAAATGACGCTGGGGTACAGTGAACCCCGTGTGACCAATTTGTGATTATAAGAAGGTGTGACCACGAAGGGTTAAGATCCACAACATTTTTTTCATTAAGTAAACATATTAAATAATAATAAATAACAAGAACAGCATATGCTTTTAGTCTACAAGTACAAAACTATAAGAAAATGTCAGAGTCAACGCTTGAAGTGTCAGTAATTGGGTCCTTTACCCCAAAGGCTCTTTAGCTACGATTTTATTAATATATAATTGTATACGTCAGGTGGAAAGGAACTGGGTTTTACGGGGAACGAATTCAACGGACTTGAGTTTTAAAGATCTCCCGGTGGAAAGTTGTAGTACGTGCCCGTAATTGACGATAAATAACGGAACACGCGAGTCTGTCGGCGGATAATCTTTCACGACCGCCATTAAAGGCGCATTTACGAGCGGCGTCGTCGTCTTCTGTATTTTCTTTTATCTCGGCTTAAACAAGAACGCAAAGGATCTCCCGTGCGGGAGCTTAAACGATTTTCTCACGCCGTATTTACGTGGATGAGCGATCTCGCGTTGATGAAGGGACGAGAGTTTGCGGGAGGGTGAGATACAATCGGGACGCAAACTAATAAGAGAATAACGAGACACCGGGACTAGCGGCTAGCTGTTGTTCCACGGGCAACTTTCACTCTATTACTGATAACGGGTTTTTTTTTTATAACTACCGTAATGCATTTAAAAGCGTTTGATACTCGCATCTTGTGAAAAAATTAATAAACACCCGGTAATTGGAAACGCTGGAGGGAAATAACGCTTGGAACCGTCTTCCTCGCTTCGTGACTCGATTGTTCGTATTGTTAAAAACGATGACAGCGGGGACGACGGCGCGACAATTCGTTTAATTTCTTTTGCCTAGCGAGAGACAACGGGTAAGCGTCGCAACAATGCTATTTTTAGGTAATTGAACGGTCAATATTCCAGAGATGCAGCGAAATAGATTTTTGTATGGAACGTAGCTGGAAGATTTTCTATACTGCTGGATAATATTTTTTGCCGATCGGTCACGCGAGAAGTTAAACGAAATTCACGTAAAGTATATAATTGTGAATAAGTGTATCATCTGTTACACAGATGGCATTATTTTAAATTATCATTTAATAGTATTTTAAATTTAAGGATTAGCAAACAAGTGACTATTCAAAACGACAAAATCTGTCGTCAAAACAAAACAGTGTCGAGCAGTTCGTTTTATAGCAAGCAAATTTCTAAGTTTTAGGTTAAACATCTGTTATTTGAATTCGATCATAGGTTCGATTAATTCTTTTAAATATTGATTACAATAGTATTATATTTTCAGAAGTGTGAAAAATGTATTTTCACTTTGTGACACTCGTTATAAAAAATTGAACATAATTGAATTCATAAACTGAGCTTCCATTCGCCAGAACTCGCAGATCGATTTAAAACGTTCCCAGATATGAGAGTCGTAGGAATTTTTCCACCTACGTATCATGCTAAAGCACAACCCGGAAACGCTATGTTCATTCGGTGGGGAATATACAGACAGGCGTGATAAAAGGAAGCTGCATTACGCGACGCCGTTGCAGGGGAAGAATTGGTAAAGGGAGGAACGAATACGTAATATAATATTACGGGGGGTGTTAGGGGTAGTATGTAAAGTAAGGACATATTACCAATTTCGAGGAACATAAATAATAGCGGGGCGTGGGATGAGCCAGACGATCCGGCGAGCAATTTTCCAAATTAGAAGACTCCTTCTCACTCCACCCCCGAGACGATAACGTGTGAACATTCTCGACGAGCTTGCCCCCGCTACCTTCGAGACACCTTGAGTATTCAGCCGAAGGGGCGCGTTCTCGACAGGGAAACGCGAAGGTATGCCGTTCCTTCGTGAAGATCGAAGCTACAAAAATGTGGTTTGTGGACGGAGATGAAGCTCAGAACGAGAATTTCTTTCAGAATGTCATTAACGCGTGAAACGTCCTGGCTAATCATCTTGAGATGTTCCATGTGATAAAAATGGTGACAGATTTTACTATTGTGATGTAGTTAAGTTTCTTCAACAATCAACGACTTCCAGTGGTTTTGAAGTACCTCGAATCTCTCGAGAATATGTTTGTAAATCTATAGGAAATCGTAAATGGTTTGGAGATTGTTTTGTCACAGCGTTGAAAAAAGTATTATCCAAATATCGTGTTACTTGAAGCTTAAGCTGTCTCAGACCAACGTCTGACCGCGCGTATTCCCCCAGGGCTTGGGGCTTGTTTCGTGGGTAATTATTCCCCATGAAGTATGTCCTCAAGACGGGAACAGCCGATTCTGGGGTACCTGAGCTGGCTCGCCAGTACTGAGACCCTACAAGAGCCTCGAGTGAGAGCATTCTCTGAACGCAACAGCCTCGTGCAAGCTTAATATAGCGCGGGGGCGTCAGGAATCAGGGTTAGACCTGGGGAATTCCTCTGTCTGCGTCGTAGGCCTTCCAACTTTAACGAACATGGATGACAGTCTCCATCTACGCACCTCGTAGTTAGTTATTGCACTCTAAAAATACAGGAAACTGCATCTCTGTAGAATTCAGGATGCACGTGCCAAGCAAATCCGGTAACAAATGAATTTAGCAAATTTATCGCAATTTTTTAATCTGCACCCATTACTGTTTCGCGCAATACGAATGCTCCAGATTTGAAAAAATTGCTGTTCTCTTTTTACTTTTAAGAGGGTAGAGGACTATTGGATACGTAAAATCGTTAGTTTCTTTAGCGCTAAATTACTTTGATACCAAACAATCGTTATAGTCGTGCTTTTGACAATCTATTGTGGGCACGTTTGCGAGTATTTACAAAAAAAAAAAAATCGTCGGAATATATAAAATTGTCGAAGTTATTAATCGTTGAAGATAGCCCTGTATGGCGTCCCGCTGCAGGTAGTGTACATCGATTCAGGTGAACCAATCATCTGAAAGCAAAATGCTTTGAGGTGATTATTCTATACACAAATATCCACAGTGTGAAAATTTGCCGATGAATTTGAACAAAAACTGTGGATGTTACACACGAATCAATTTTTTTCCACGTTTTTACGGGAAAAAATCGTCTTTAATCAGTTATAAAATATTTTACAAACATCCAATGTTGATGCGGAATTTCTACACTATAGAGAATGGAATTCTACAGCTCCAGTTAAAATTCTAGGCGAAAATATTCATTGGTTCAAGAGTTATGATGTACACCGTTTCTGAAAATGGTGTTTCGAGGAAACCGGCTTCAAAGTTAAGTGCCCTATGCCAATACCGCTCTGCGTGGCCGTTAATCGACGGTGCGCTCAATTACGTTCGCTGCTATAACTTCGACAATTATTTGAATTTCTTCATGAAATTTTGTTTAAAATTTTCATAAAGGCTAAGACTTTTAAAATTAGTAAAAAATAAAGTAATCGATTTTCTGAAGCTGAAATAGTCCACTACCCCCTTAAGTCAAAGGAATAATTTTGTAAACAGTTTCTTCTAATTTACTCGAGTCGGTAAAGGTGAAGCTGCACCCTTGCTCCAACGTCCTCAATTGCAAGTATAAGCGGAGACTTGGGTGCCGCAGGGTGCCAGGACTGGGTGAAACGCGAAATGGCAGCGCACATAATTTTTGCCTGCCAGTCACGGGAGATCAAGATGCCGTGCCACACGCTGGTTGTGGGAAACAACGCGACAGTGGGTCAGAAACGGGTCGGCACGGAAAGTCGACGCGGCAGAACGGCGGTTCGCAATGATAGGGCGTGGAAGGAGGCGCATGGAAGCCGGAACCGTGGGCGAACGTAAAACGCGACCTGGGCCAGGAATAACGAGAGTATGATCCTGGGTCAGGGGGATATGAGGTAATACAATATGTGCGGTGTCGTCTGTCCCATCCCATTTGTCCGTACGCACCCGCGTTGCCTGGGAAAAACGTTCTGGAGCCCGTCCGATCTGTGTGTCGAGGCGGGCGGGCTTGAAAAAGGAGAAGACGAGCGTGGGTGGTGGGAACAGAGAGGGACAGGGTAGAGCCACGAGCTGGGCTGGCGTTGATAACGACTCGCCAGCGTTCATATTTTACGCGACGCTCATCAATAATTCATGCTGTGAATAATGCAGCACTGTTTCGCGTTACTTTATACTAGCCTCTTCCTTCCTTCCTTCTTTCCCGCGTTCCTCCTTGCGCCAGGTGCCACGGCGATCTTCTTCCTCCTCTTTCTCCTCTTCCTCTTCTTCGTCTTCTTCCTCTTCCTCTTCATCGCTCGTTCGCAAGAGAGACAGGCACAAACTTCCGGCCCCGAACACTTTTATCTTCCGGTTTATCCTCTAAAACGGAGGCACGCGCACCTCCACTTTCTCCCCCACACTCCGTTTTTAGCCATTATTGTGGCCTGCCTTCTTTTCTACCCGTAAATAGCGCTCTTTACTCGATAATTCGCAGACAAGCACGACTGCCACGCCGTCCGAGGGGCTAGAAATGAGAATCCTTTTAGCGGATTGTGGCGTTGAATAATTACTGGCTGCTCCTCTTTTGGAGGATATTTATTGATGGTTCGATTAAGAGAATTATGGGAGGCTGACTGTTGCGCGCAAATCTACTATCGTGTATTAAGGAATAGTGACGGGCAGTATCAGTTTTATTACGAAATTGTGCGCGAATCTTTATGCTATTGGTTTAATCTCTGCTAAAAGTTATTGTAAATAAATACATTCTTTAGGGTTTCGCATCTTAAAACATGATTTCTGTAAGAAATGAAAACATAATTACCAAAATAGTTCCCACTTTTCTCTGCCTTTCCGCTGCGAGTTTACCTTCGCTTAGGAGTACTTTCAGTTTCAGTGCATTAATTTTATTTCTTCGCGCCTCTTCTCGTTACGCTGATAAACAGTGAACTTCACTTATTTAGGAGAAAGTTTACTTGCCGGATTGTTCGCGTGGAAACAAAAGAAACTTCTTCTTTCGGTGAACGAGCATCTTCAGGGAACTTTGGAATAATTTTATGATGGTTTCCGTGATAAATTATTTACTAAAATCTCAAGTCGAATTCCTCATCAATAATTCATGGTGCAAGACCGGTGCTCCTACTTCTTTCTGCCACTTTGTACCGTGGCTCTTCTCTCGTTTCCCGCCTTTGTTGCCCCTCTTTCAATTGCAGACAATGAACTCTAAATCGGGACACTTATTATATTTCCGTTTCTGTATCGAAAATAACGTACGTTTCTTTTAATTTTAACTTGCAATTCGGCATAAGCAGTTGCTTATATTCATATTTGCATCTCATTAAGTTCCTCTCTGTGCTCATAGTTACACAAACTCTGTTTGAGAGTTGCGATTAATAGTGGACAAATTATTATTAATTACTCGAAATCAAAACGTTGCAAGTAGGAACAGTATTACTGGAAATAGGAAAGTTTCAATTATTCGAGATACATAAAGTGAATATTCAGACTTCTTAAAGAAACTAATTGTATTCGCCATGATTCCAATCGTTATCAAACCCTTCCTTTAACACATTCTTCATCTTCTTATCGCTGGACTGGATGATTCATCAAAAGAGCGAATAGTATTCTGTAATGAATGAAGCTAACATTCTCATTAATAATTCATGAAATCAAGAAGCTAATGGTTTTCTATTTATGCTTTCCCTCCGCATGCAGACACGAGAGATTTAATTCAAGACCGATCGCTTGGTTCTCATTCATCGGTAGAAAAATATTTCTTAACCATTAATACCACATCTTCAATTTCCAATTTTCTGGCGTCTATCCTCTGTTCTTTCCTACATTCCAGGGATTCCCACGTCAAACGCTTATGGACCGACGGAAGTATAATTCCCTCTAACCTAATTCCAGCGATTAAAATGAACATCCGGGCGGGTAGGCGCAATTTCCTGTTCATTCCCGAATTACACGTATGAATGCTTCCGAAACATTAGCTTGTCCTAAACACGTGCAATCGAACTACACATTTGAGACTCCCGAACACGATTTATGTTAATTAAACCGAAGCGTGCGTTCTGTATTAGCGACGTATTAATCTCTACGATACAATGAGTTTAATAAGCGTTTGCCTTATCAGCGGTATTATGGCAATGGATTATAGAACTTGGCACAGCTTAACCAAATTCCGAAACTAATCGTCCATTTAAAGGTGGAGTAATTCTGAAAGATCGTGGCACAGAAGGAATCACATGAAATTAAGAATAGTGTTAGGTACTCAAATTTGTCACATTTTGAGGAGTAAGACGTATGATAAGGATTTTCATTTGACCCTTCTAATATATTATTTATTTCACAAATACAGTAATATTGCAGTGTAAAATTCTATCGGGGCAATCGTTTGCCTTTGTGTATCGAATCATTGGTTGATTTCAGAATATTTTTAATTCGGTAGAATACGCTGGAAATTGCGACGGACCTAGAACTCTGAGGAACGTTTATCGATTTGTTCTTACGCCCTATTGTCGCAAGCAAGTGTGTAATCGCAGCACTTTCCCCAGAGAGATTCGATTTTTCCGATCGGAACACATCCGAACTCATTCGATCTGATTCAATGCACGGTGATTCATGCTCTTCCGTGCTTTTCAATTTCGCACGATTGAATTGCTCCGATCTGATGCGATTCGATTCAGACCAGAATTCCCCTAGCTTTAGCAAGACATTTCGCCGCGGGATCGTCGTGCCGGATAATCGTTCCTCAACCTATTATAATTAACGATTAAATACTCGGCTGTAACCGCGAGAGACTGAAAATGAGCTCGATTTTTTACTTCTTCTGGGACAGAAATGGAAATTATTTTACCAGTAAATTGAGAAACCTCGAGCAAACTTCGACGAACGTGAAATTCTACGTAAAATTAAAATAGAGCACTTTCCTGATAGGCAATCACTTTAAATATTTCAAAATTTCCATTTATGGAAAACTTTCGTGTTCTACTAAATCTTTCACACTGCTACAATTTTCTCGTCCCAGTAAAATGTTCCCTGTTAAACAACGAAAATTCAGGGGAGAAAGAAAGTTAATAATCTATTAATGGACGTGTGTTACAGTTCACCTCACGCTCTAGTAAGCGGCGTAAAAATGAAACGCACGTTCTTTTGATCCATCGATATTATTCGATATTGCATACGCTAGAGTAGATTTCTTTGTTGTTTTTTTTTATTAATAAACGTCGTCTTCGTAATTGCGTTAAGAAAATACTTCTTACTTGCAAATGAGGTCATACTCTAGTTTAGTGTTAAAGTTATTCTTGCTACTGAATAAAAAAATACTACTTCTATCATAATGGGAGAAATTTCGAGTAATGATATAGGGGATGAGTGACTGAAGTTCAGAAACATTTCGGTATTCTTCAGAGATTATTGTATTGTATTCTACCGTAATTGCTTTGAAGATATCTGGTTCTAAATTGGATTTATGTGTTCGACACAGGCGTTCGTATTTCCTTTGGGATTCGTTGAAACATCTTCTGTTCGTGAATTGGATCGAAATGAGATATGATAAACAATCTATAATTAAGTTGCTACATATTCATGAAATCGAACTTTCGTATTAGAACTTCATATATCGTACTTTCGTGTCGAAACTGCTTCCTTTCAAGGCAACTTAGTATTATGTTTCTTTTTTCACTTATTCGGTTACGCTTTTGGCTTTCCCCTTCTTTTAAAACACCCTTATGTGAATTTCAGTTCAGTTCAATGTTCCTGTCACTATTCAGACCACTACAAAATTTTTCTTAAAAACGAACCCTCTATATAAAGTACCAAGTTCGTAAATTCTAGAATTTTAAACAGCCCAAAAAAAGTCGCAGGATATTTTCCCAGAAATGTAGAATTTTTAAAAGCTCTAAACTCTAAATAATCCTTTATTTAACACAAGGTTTCATTGTGTTAGAATAAAAACTGCTCGTAAAATTACAGGAGCCAGAGTCAAATTATCGAAGAAAGCTATGTTGCGTTTTCCCTTAGGATCTAGGCACATGCGTTTCCGCATCGGCATGCACCGACGTTTGCTTTAATAAATCTTTAGAAATATCCCGGATTACCATACACGAACCAAAATTTGCACAAAACTGCCTCGTAGGATCGTTTTAGACGTGTCAACCAAGGAAACGCTTCCTCCTCCACGAGTTTGCCGTTCGAAATTTAAATGTCACTCTGTTTCTAAGGGAAGAAGGCTGCACCCTCCTGAACTTAAACTTCCATGCTTCTTCGATAGGTCAGCCTTGGCGAGAATGAATAGCGCCACTTACGCTGCGACCTTTGAGAAGCGGAGAAGAAGTTCTGCCTCGAATGCAAGTCTGAAAGGATCGTGTAATGCATCGCTGGGTTATCGATGCAAGCGTAATATCTGCTTACTCGGTATAGACGGCACTGTATCATTCTTGTATAATAGGAAGGTTGGGTAATACGGAATGGAATACAAACAAAGCCGCGTGATATTCCTCGCGGTGCTATATCATATCAACGTTTTATGAATAAAACATTTGCTTTGGTAGCTTTCTGCCCGCCACCCCATATATTAGAATGTTGTTTTGGGGAACAGTGTTCGGAGGATGCGGCTACTTATCGAAATGAAGAATGGCACGCTCTGGGAGGAATTACAGAATTTAACCGATGTCCTCGTTACTCCGTTTCCCCCACGAATTTCGTATCGGTGATACAGCCGAGGTTTTATTTTTTTAATTATTTACCGCGCTTATTTATTTGGGAGGTTGTTAAATAGCGAACGGGGTTTCCAGGGGCAATTAAAGTTTTCGTGATTGCAGTGTTAAATCGCGAAGTTTGTTTATTGGTAACGTTCACTTTTAAATCTTAAATGAAGTCAGTACGTATTTACATATTATACTGGTACTTTTTTATATGTATCGGAACTCTGCCTGTTTTCAAATTTATCAGCAGTGTATTAGTACCTTTTGTCATTAACGGCACAACGTACAAAAAGTGCAAAAATTCTTTTGGTGTGTGAATATTTTTGCCAATTTTCAGACACTGGATTGTCTCAGATTTTGTTAAAATATTGAACACGTTTCAGTATTGGTGCAATCGTTCATGCACTGTCAGTTTCGTTCCAAATTATTGTCACCAAAATTAGTTTCTACTGTTACAAGAGAATGTAATGGGAGAAAGAATATTTTATTATATAAAGATACTCTGTTCGAATAGAACGTCGGGATAATGGAGCTTCTACTTTGCATGAATACACAAGCGCGACTCTGCTTGTTCAATATCGTGTCTATTTCGCTAAATAAACATCGCGTGGTTCTTTTCATTACACTTTGAATGATATACGACCGCGTCTGGCGCGAGTGAACGCAGAGAATTAAAGTAATATTGAGAAACCACCCCAAGGCGTGCACCACCCCTGTACTGTAAAAAATACACAGACAAGAAAAATCGCAAGATTTAGAAACGTCACTCCAGTGATTTGTTTTTTTTTTGTTTTTTTTAATATTCTCAGAGTAGGTAATAACGCACTCCTAAAAAATCGAATAATGTAAATTCGAAGACCAACCATTCGAAATAAACATTTCTATTCCACTTTGAAAACTTTTCTTTCGACTTACTTGGACTGATTTTGAATTATTGGTAATAAGAATGACATTTCATTTTGTATAAATTGAATGTTACGTTGTCGATTTGATAATATAATCCAAGGGAATTTTCAGCTCCACCCGTTTGCAAAAATCGTAGCTCTTCATTGTTGGCAGCACGGGGATCCGCTTTTATTCGCATTACTCTATTAGCGTGACTCGTGCTTTCATCAGTGCTCGCTAACTAGTCGGTTTTAATTCGAGAAAAAGTTTTCTCATAAGATCGTATCAGCGGCATTCTAACGGCAAGCCTATCAGTTAACCCGGAATACCGACATGAAATCCGTTAAATTCTTTCACCCTCCGAAAGAAATTCAATGGAAACAAATCTCGCCAGCCATTCAGACCTTGCGGCGTTAAGTAATTTCGACAAATTGTAGCTGTTACTTCCCAGCTAATTTTTCCTGGTATTTTCAAACTACAGCATAATTATACGCAGCGCCCTCGAAATTTGCAACGGGAGACCGGGCACGCTTCTAACCCGAAGAACGGAAATGAAAATACCCGGATCCATTTTTTCCCCATTAAACACCGAAACCTGCAAAAATGCACGAATTATTCCCCTGCTTTCTGCGGAAGTACACCTTTCCTAGATGAAATGTCACTGGAAAATAGAATTTCGCACAATTTTAAATGTATTCAATTGTGGTATTAAATTTGCACTAGTCCTCAATGCAAATTAACCTGATTCAATCATTCAAAAATAGAATTCCAAAATATAATACAAACTTAATACACTCAAAGCAACAAAAGATTGCATACAAAGTGCCTTTACACCCGCACCTAATTATCCGCTGTAAGCAAGCT
Organism: Andrena bucephala; assembly: GCA_947577245.1. Classification (NCBI taxonomy): domain Eukaryota; kingdom Metazoa; phylum Arthropoda; class Insecta; order Hymenoptera; family Andrenidae; genus Andrena; species Andrena bucephala. The sequence goes on from OX387719.1 coordinate 7,754,719, forward strand.
CCGCGAAGATAATTTATTTACATCCATTCTCGACCGACAATCGCGTGGCTTTGTGGCAGAACCAAAGGCAAAGGAAGCATCCAATAATGAAACCTTGTCACGGTGTGCGCAGATCGAATATAATTCTCAACCGATCTGTTAACGGCGATTATAGCCATAGCAACGATCCGTGCCGCTCGCCACAAATGTGATCGATTACTTAAGCTAATGTGCTTGATTCGCGTTTCCTTGCGTCCGAAAATGCTCTTAGAGAAAGCCGTGCTGAGCCGGAAGTCGCGATTATTATCGATGCTGTTTCATATCCCCCCATTTCGTCCGAGTGACCAGCCCACCTACCGCCCAGCCCCTGTAATCGTTTCACGCGAACGAACCCTCCCCTGTATTCGCGTCTATTTGCGCTACGTGGGCATCCGCGACGCGAAATCCCTTCAACGTTTATCGTGTCTTCCACGGGCGTACCGCCGCGATGCTTTATACCGTGGTTGCTTCAGTTTTTCGAGGCTGGCCACCTCCTAAAACGAATTTAGTAGCCTGGCATTTCGGCCGAGTAATCACGGATCGATACGTGATCGGAATCCAGCAGTCCAAGTGATATCGTCGAATACCGTGCGTGCTTTCCTGCTAAGCGTAACGGGACCATCATTGATAAGGGCTCTCCGATCGTATTTCGTTAATAAAATCTACGCCTGGCTGTGTTTTCATTTAAATTTGTTGCTTCTTGGGGGCTGCTGTGCGAATGCCTTAAACTCTAAATTAATGTTTATGCTAATCTTGAATATTAAACTTGAATTCTCATAGGGAAGCTTTGAATTGTGTGTTGATTTTCGTTCGTGTGTTTTAAAATGGTTCGTGTAAGGGGACCTTCCGGTCTAGAGCCCAAAGAAATAGGTGATATTTAGGAATTAATTAAAGGAAAACTACAATATATAATTTAATGGGACTTTTTGCATTGTATTAAGGATGTCTTAAATTATAGAAATATATTTTTTGTTTTATAATTAATCATTGCAGACGGCCCTGGGGAATCGTTAAAGTCAAGGCGTCAAAAAATTTATCCAAATCTCCAAAAGTTATTATCCGATTCGACTGAAGCCTTTTTTATTTTGAAGATTGTTCTTCTGGCTAGGGGGGGGGGGGGCTAGAAAGAATTACAAAAATGACATTTTGTTTAGAAAATAACGACACTTCAAGTTTGAAATCACTTTTCCCTGTTTTTTTCGTCCTTTCAACGCTTTTGAAAATTATGAATTTTCAATTTTTTGTAATTTTTTCTATTCCCCCCCCCCTAGCCAGAAGTATATTCTTCAAAATAAAAAAGTTTCAGTCGAATCGGATAATAACTTTTGGAGATACAGGTCCCACCGTTTTGAGAACACTGTTTCGAGAAAAACGCGTTTAAAGTTTTACGTGAGTGCCGAGTGGCCGGGTGTTATCCATGCATTTGCCGCTACTCAAATGCCTATAACTTCGGGAATTTTACGAATTTCAACAAATCCTTGTAAACACGTATTCCTAAAAGATTGAACATTCGAAAAATGAAATAAAAAAAAAAATCGACTTTTAGACCGGAAGGTCCCCTTAACCAATTTAGGTATTGAGAAACCTTTGAGATTGAAGAATTATCCCAAATAATGCGAAACGATACTTTGTTTTCAATAATATTCTGTTGCACACGCACATATTTAACTATCCTTTTGATACTTCAAAAACAATCAATTTAAATCCCAAAATGGATATTACAATAGACTCATGATTCATCCGCCTATTGCGTAATGCGAGAGAGATACACTCTGCTGCGGAGATTACTCTTCTTCCTACTATCCATCCAAGCGGGATACTTTAAAGTTTAAACCTCTAAACATAGCTTGATGGGAAAGGTTTGTAGAAAATCCCCGCCCTGTGCCTCCACATGCGTATATTCCACTCGTATTAAAGAAGTATAGACGTTGTTCATACTTCTCGGAACAACGGTAATCCTCAGGCCCTTTGAGCTGGGGTTACCTTCCTCAGGGAAGCCGGAGGACATCGGAATTCTTTTCAAGGGAATCTTAAGAGGCACTTGATATAATTCCGAGACACCGCGGCAGAACATCCCAGCAATCGTGAATTTCATCTCTGGGGGGTGAAATCATTTAACCCTTTCGCTGGGATGCGCATTGAATGGAAAGTGCTCGGGGCTCGCAGCCCCATGAAGTTGCACGGGCACGTTGGCTGCAGTGCATAATAACGCTCGAACGTACTTGCCCAGGAATTTCATGTATATAACGTTCTTCGCGAGGAAACGGCTAGAGCTAGACGATTATGACACCGAACTTTACGTTTACAAAGGGACGGGGGCTGGAGTTGGAACAGGCACTGACGATTTTAAGTTTGTGCAACGGGCAGGTTTTGTACCATGGAGATATTTAATTTTGAAACAAATATGTCTGGGAGAGTTAAGAACCACCTTTTACTTGGGGGGCCATGATATCTAGGGTATGAGATGCATTGATTTTACATTTATGTCGCAGTAAAGCCTTGTTATCTGACTATAATTTGAGGGTCATATCATTTCAATAAGTTAATAAATGTAAGCACTAAATTAAATTTTATAAAAAGTGAGATTTAGCTCATCTCCATGTGTGGAGATTTGACCATACCCTTAGTAACTCGGGAACAAATGAAAAAAAACAACAATTTACTTTAGTTTATAATAAGTAGTCACAAACTTTAGACATTACAATAATTATCATATATATTTTAATTCAGCGTTTTGTACAAATTTGATAAAAATTAAAATCTTCCGTTTCATTATCAATTGGCCGAAGAATTTTTCTCTTAACCATTTCCTTCTTCGAATTGTTTACTTTCCTTTTGTTTAGTTTCTGAACACTATATGATGTTTTATAGGGTATACTATGCTATAAGAAATTATTTAAACAACTTGTCAAGTTGACGAGAATAATCCTGCTCAACTCTGCGAGTCTGATCTGTGGTCTGACTAAACGTCGACCCGTACTCCTTGCACTGCGCTCTTGCCACGCGTGCTGCCACGTGCTTTCACACTTGAAAATCTTTAAAAAATTAATTGACTACCTCTTGCAATCAGTGTGTAACGTAAATAACCTGTCAGTCTCATCCTTACACACTCGTTCGAGAGAATTTTCGAGAAGATTCCTCGCCTTATGGGATCTCTTAAAACTGGCCTGCTCCTTTTACGAGAGTCCACTGTGATTCCATTGACTCGTTGAAAATCCAAATCGTCGCAGTGCATCGAATACCGAGAACACTTGGACACAAACGATGATATAAAAGTTGATACAGATTCCATGAGCTCCGATACCTTGGATACAGACGCCACCGATGCCTGCCGTATACATAAGCGATGGAATCGGGTTCTCCACCTTTCAGTCTAGTAGCAAGGCCATTACCAGCATTTTCCTGGCCCGTGAGCTCGAGGAATAATGGATTCCGTAAGTTTTCCGCTTGTTGCGACGGATATATGCTTATTTCGCCTCGGTCGTTTACCGATCTTCCAACCCTTAACCCACTCCGCCATCAGCGTCCACGTCCAATGGCTGCTGGAGCTTTTCAACTTCCCCCCTCCTCCCTCTTTCACTCTTCCACTCTCCTTCCCTCTCTCCACTCTCTATTTCCTCTCTTCCCTCTCCTTTTTCCTCTCTCTTTATATTCCCTCTTCTCTCGCCTCTGTACCTCCTCTTTCTCTTTCTCCTTCCAAAGGATATATTTCGAAGGAATCCCCAGGACGCGGAACGCCCGATATCCCGGTCGTATCAGGAACCTCCGCTTCCCCGATACGGCGAGACAACGTTTCGTGTCAAATTAGCGAAAAAGTAGTGGCGTTTTGTCCCGCGGGGGCAGAGACGCTTCACGGTACACGCTCCAATCGTGTAAGGAACGGTGGGATTTTCCATGTCCCCCCGGCCGACGTTCCTGTAATTCAAGTTCATATTGGACGATTCCCTGTTGCGGATCGATAGGCTCCCGCCGGGGATACCTGGCTCTGCTCTCTTTTCCTCGTAACCGATAGTCCTGGTCCTTATGACTTGTACAGGCGAACGGTGGATCATGGAATTGCGAGGAAGAGGGAAACGATCCGGTGCCTGTTTCGGTAACTGCTACCTTGCTGTTTCCTCGGACTTCCCTCTACCAATCTTCAACAAGATCGTTGCTCGACGTGACTGTCTGCTTGACGAGTCGATAAATGGAGGGGTAGTTTTTGGTACGCCGCTGGGCTGAGTTTTGTTGTTGGTGTTTAGTGTACGTAAAGTGGGATTGATAGAATAGTTTGTGTATTATATGTTGGATAGGGTGTTTGAATATGATAAAGAAAAGTTGAAGGACGGGTAACATTGTATCTTAAAGTGTGGAGTCTAGGCAATAGATTGTGTTAAGATTGTTGTCATTTTACGTGGAGATGTGAATTTGATTTAAATTTGATCTGTCTTCATCCCTTCTTTTTAAATTTCTCTTACTTGTAGGGAAGTATTGTCAGAATTTGAATTAGTTTGCTTGCCAAATCTTCATGTGTGTGACAGGCATTTTTAGTTAAAGGTCCTTGTCGGCTGTTACTTAAACAGGGAGCATCTTGAACTGTCTGTTCGACGCCTCTATTCAGCACAAGAGAATTTCGATATCAATGACGATGGAACTCGAACGTTTCTAGGAAGTTTGCCGTAACGAGCCTTTGACATATGCAACTTTGGTGTCATTCAATGAACCATCTGACTCCTACTTGAACGTTTCAGATAAACTCACGCCCTTCGAACTCTGTATTCTCAGTCCCCTAGAAGCTTATAAGGAATTCTCACTTCGTGTATTCATGTAACTTGTGACACAGTGTATTCACACTACAAATGCATTCGATTTATTTAAGAAAATTCCATAAATCTTAAGAATTCAACAAACATTCTTTGAGGATCGTATCACACTATAGCACATTGTTTAATCTCGAGTGTTTAATATTAAACATACAACGTTAAACCATACGTCCTTCGTGCAATCTATTTATTCAATTTTGTTTCATTCAGTCATCGAAACAAGTCCTATTAAATACAAACCTTCAAATATGATACATTAAAAGACGTAGTGAAGTACAGTAGTCAATATAAGCTCGAAGGAACGGAAATACATGGGAGGAAAACACAAACATTTAAAAAAAATATCACAGAAGAAGAAATAGAATCACCGAATTAGAAATCAATTTTGAAAACGTGTAAAGACGCATAATCCTAAAGACACTAGCGCGAGTGGGAAAACATCTTTCAACGTCAGACAAAAGCAAGATTTATCGATCTCTGAAGAAGCGTTCCAGGGGACGTCTCGTTGGTAGCGAGAAACGTCGTACATCCGCGTCGAGTTTCACCGATCCTCCCTGAATATATCACGTCCGGTAAGAAGCTCTCGTTTTCACTTGCCGTGACACGATCGAGGAGGCGACGAGTGGTATCCGTATAGAATTCGTTGCTTCGAACTCAAGGAACACGGGGAAAATCGAGGGCAGAAGAAAGGATGGAAAGAGACGTGGAAGAAATTGAGAAAAATGAGAAGATGGAATTGTAAAGTATGAATTACGTGCAATCTGCCTATAATACGCGTCACAGACAGCTCAGCAACCCCTTCCGACGATGAGTTGTAAAAGAATTGATCGCCAATGGAAATCACGAGCGCGAAGAAAACCATATAACCCAGACTTAATAGAAAACATTTTTGCAAATTTTACTTGAAACTTTGAGCCTCACTAATTGATTATTTGAATAAATTTTCGTTTCAACTATGGGACGCCAGTCGATCAGAACCACCCCTTACCACAGGACGAAACTTACAAAATGGTAAAACAAGCATCCTACCCTGAAGAAATTTCACGTCGGAAAACACCCCCGACTTACAGTATTTTAAAACGAATACTCCCAGACGTTCCAGCAATTGTGACGTTGTTTATCGAGCAACTACGGTGCCCCCTAATAACACCCCCAACACCATTTCCACGGCGTTGAATATTACGTCGTATCTATAAAGCAGTATTCGTAAAGAAGACTTTTATAGGGGCACTAGACTTAGGCGGGGCGGGGCTGGTGTAATGGCACTTGCAACAGGGGGAGGGTTTCATTTGAATTTCTCGATTCGTTTGTAAATATATCGTCCTCGCAGGAAGCGTTCCGTCGCGCAATGATTTCGTGAGCCAGGTGCAAACAAAGTAAGGTAAACGGGGCTGAATATCAGATCTCAGACTTTCAAGATCTCATTAGGATTTTCAACTTGGCGAGTGCGGGACTGGGGTCGGGTTGGTTGGCGTGCAGGAGGGGAGGGGGGGGGGGGGGGGTGGGAGGAAGCGTGGAGAAAAGGTGCGTTTTCAGCGGGCGGAAACGGCGGCTCGAAGGCAGGGTATCGCGCTGTAAAGGGAAACGGATGAAGGAAGGGTGAAATAAGTAGAAGATATACGGGGAAAAAATTGTAAACGCCGAGCAAGATGGAGTCGGGGAGTGTGGTGGAAAGTCCTTTATGAGGAAAAAGATTTTAAGCGAGAATGCTGGAGGGCTGCGCAAAGAGTGGCGGGAATATTCTGGAATGGCCACGCGATAAGTTCGTGAGCCTGTTTGTGTTCTGGTTCGAAGCTGAAGGTGATTTTTAGGCGATAATTCCTCTAACCCTTTTTCACGATTCGTATCGTGGGGATCGTTAGAGAAAGTGCAAAGAGTAATGTGTTATACGAAACGTTTAGGGGTTCGATACTTTCGGTGTCGCATCGTGCAATCGGTTTTAATTGAATCGGCTGGTGGGACTCGCTTTCGCGATGAATTTGCGAGAATAAATTGCAATCAATAAACGAGCGGGGAAAATACTATTCCCCGCTAGTAATTGTACGCTAGCAATTTTCCCCGCGAGGTGTAGCGACTAGTAATGGCGCATAGCCTGACTTTAATGACCTGTGAATTAAGCCGCATTACAGATATACTGGCACGCGCAGCTGAGTCTGAATTTCTGGGCGAAGGGCCGCGGAAACATTCTCGTTTTCGTTGTGCGATCCTTTTCTGCGGACTGCTGTTGACGTTTCCATGACACGGAAGTAAGTCTAACACGTGGGAACTTATTGCAAGAGGGTCGACGTCTGGGTACATTCGGCTGGGACTGAGCTTGAAAGTTAATCGCACTAGCAATTCTCAATGAAACGCGATGAGAGGACGAATTTTTGCGGAGGCTAAATGTTAATGAGCACAGAGTTCTCCGCTGGGTTTTCAAAGCTTCTTTTGGCGATGCGAAGGGTGGAGCGACAAAAAAGCTGGACAACGAAGATTTGAGAATCGTAATTAAAACAAATCCACGTCAAACTGTCCGAGAACTTGTAGAAGAACTTGGTGCAAAGGCTCCGAGAGTTTCCGGATACTTAAGGGGAATTGGTTGAAGTCAAAAACTTGAAAAGTGGGTTTCTTAGACACCCAGGGAGAATCAGCAAAGTTGGTGGCACGAAGTGTGCCGTTCACTTCTTCAGCATCATTCCAGAGAGGGATCCTTGAGATGGAGGATGGATCTTGTATGATAATCGAATGGCCAATTTCGGAAGCAAGTTTTTACTTAAACTCGATTATAATACAGCATGGCAACAGAGATGATCTATCGAGGAATTAGGCTGTAATTAATTGGAATCTTTTACATGAATTTAATGAAGGGACTACGTCAATGGGACTGGGCAGTCAGATCGCTCGAAGATCAAGTAGTTTTTGCGAGCTGACGCGCCGTCGTTTTATACTAAAAAAAAATTTTTAAAAATTGTGATCATACTTCAAACTATGTACAATAAAGGCCTCCAAACAGATTTTGTATTCCATTCACTATACTCGCATAAAAAATTCTCAAAATCAGGCTGTTTTTCCGGGTGCTGGAGAGGCATTAATCAATATACAAGCATCGTTTCTTTTCGTCAAGTAATATTGAATTTAAAATTCTGTCACATCTATCACTCTTCAAATTACATTTCTTCATCCACTATTTTCCCATACACTGAAGAAAATAGCATGCATTCCTGCAAATAACAGTTGAAGGCATGGTCTGCAGGCTTTCTGCGATAGCTTAAGGGGGTATAGGACTATTGAAGGACTGAAATCGGCGGATTCCTGTCGGTTGGATTGCTTAGATTCCAAATAATCACCATACCGGCACTTTTCACAGTTTTTTTTATGTACGCTTTTACAAGTAATGTAAAATAAAAATTATTCAAGTTATTTGACGCCAAAGATAGTCCCGCGTAGCGCGCAGCTGTAATTGGTGTACATAGTCCCAGGTGAACCAATCATCTAAAAGCAAAATGCTTTGGGATAATTAGCTTCTACACTAATAATTATCGCGTGGAACTTTGCTGGCGAATTTAAACAAAAATTGTAAGAGTTACACACGAATCAATTTTTCCCACATTTTTATGGAAAACAATCGTCTTTAATCAGTTATAAAATGTTTTACAAACATCCAATATTGATGCGGAAATTCCACACGATAGAGAAAAGAATTATACAGCTCCGGTTAAAATTTTAAGTGAAAATATTCATTCGTTCAAGAGTTATGATGTACACCGTGTTTGAAAATGAAGTTTCGAGATAAACGTCTTCAAAGTTAAGACCCATACGCCAATACTAAAAACTTTCAGAATTAATAATAATAGAAAAATCGATTTTTCGAGGTTTCAATAGTCCTATAACCCCTTAATGGACCTAGTGGGAAATTGCTCAGCAACGATACACGGAACAAAAAGAAAGTCACTGCTGCAGAAACTAACAAGCGGTAACTTTGCCTCGAGTAGAAGGTCTACGCGCGGTTCTAGGAAATGGAGATGGATAGATACTATTCGATAACGATGCCGTTTCTGCGCTAACTTCCCTACGTGCGGTTATCACAGCTGCCCATCCCCCGTGTTTCATCCCTTGGATTGGCCTTCACGGACGAAGCGTCAATTGTGTACCGTGAAGCAAAGTTAACGCGGGAATCACGTTATCATCGGGCTGTTCTATAACACGAATAGTCAGCTAATATTGTTACCTATTAATTCAGAGTTTTTTTGGAACATAAGGAATTCATTTAGTTGGATAAGCTGCACTAATCATTGACACTCCTGATTATAAAGCCAAGTATTAAGAAGCACGAGCTTAGAAAGTATTTTTTTACAATTTCTTATTTTGCTTTCAATACAACACTGCAAATTCCAGTAGTTGACCTACACATTTTACATCTGGCAACGCCACAAAATAATCTTAAAAGTTGCGATGGAACAAAGGGCTGACTTTAAATTTTCTTAAAATTTTTATAAGGAATATGTAAACAAACTAAAATAGAAGAGAACGTTCCGCAACGAGGAAGAGTTGATGGCTTTCTTAAGAGTCCCTACTAGGCAGTCGTTCCTATCTAAAATGAAATTTCTGTTTCAATTAATTACAAAGAAACAAATTGAAACTGAGACGTGTTCTTTGTCATGAAGTTTATTAACATCATAAGCTTTAAAAGAACATGTTAGTTTAGTCAAACATATGCATTATGTATGACGCCACAGATGGATCATTAAAGAGGCATTTTAAAAAATTTTCTTTTGTTTTACAATGCTAACTCAAGAATATAGATTCTAATCGATTCAATTCAAATTCTAGCATGGTCACAAAATCTGTAGTTTCGGACCGGACTTAAATTGAAGTTAATGAAAAATCGTATTCTTCATTGACAAGTAAGAGACGCAGAATTCCCTTTCCACGTCAGAAAGTAACAGATCCAAAACGTATTCTAACAACTTCCCACGTTATTTTTAAGAAAAAGTATAACCAAAGAGCGCAGATTAAGGAGAGCTCTCTCAACACCTCTGTATCACCCACAATTCCCCTTCGCAGATCTCCACACAGTTCTGTCTCGCTGCAGACGATCAAAGCGACCAGCGAGCACAAAACGCTGTAAATCGTCGAGAGGGGCGAGGACGCAAAAGAAAATTTTAAAAACGTATTGAAAGGGGAGAAATCGGGAATGTTCAACTTGGAAGGAGGATCAACAGAGAAGAAACAATGGGGGCAGAGGAAGGGGAATTTATATTCTGAAGGAAATATATAGAAAGAGACGGAAGAGGGGGTGGGTTGGAAAAGGGAGAATTGCCATCCTGGAGAGAGTATAAACGCGAAGACGTGCTAGGTAGCGGAAGGAATCCCAATGGCATTGGAAACGGAAACAGAAGTGGAAGAAGCACTGTGGAGGTGGATGTTCGGGGGTGAGGTTGGTGGACCGTGGTTGGCGTGACATGTGGGATGATGCTTGGACAGAAGTAGTGGATTTCCTGGCCAGGGGCTCCTGTTTGCTTACACCCAATCAACTCCAACCTTTCCCCATTTCTTCTCCACCCCCTGTTCTGATGCTACGTACATACACGTCGCGGCCAGCGCACCCTCGATGCGTGTCCTCCTGGTCTTGAGTACACACGCTCGAGGTATTCTTAGATGGTCAATCCTCCTGCCAGCAGATACCCTTATACATCTGCTGTTCAGCAAGTTAGACGTGCGTTATCTGAAGGGCTTCAGGTACAGGCGCGTGAATGAATACACACGCTAGATGGCCGGACGGATACGCGGAAGTGGTGATAGTCATTGATGATAACACGCAGCGATAATAGGATGACGATTGTTCCGTATCAGTGTACGAAGTTACTCGCGTGTGCCCAGATTGAACGCCCGGCGAACTCGTCCGTGCAAGCTGCACGAAAGAGGTTCATCACACCAGGCTGGCACTCGTTGAAGTATTTTGGTGCGTCTTATCAGGCGTGATAATTAATTTTCTGCGACCACACGAGCTGCTTTTCAGTGGGTCGTTCGTTTCGATGTGAATGTTGAGTTTGTTTAGATTGCGGGTGCGAGATTAAGGGATTTTGAAGAGTAGAGGATATTCGTAAGTTTTGGTGTCACAGGTAAAAGTTGGTCAAAAAGGCGACGCACGTCGAAATCCACATATCTTCTTCAGTTTGATGTATGCTTTTGCTTACATTTTCACTGCGTGAAGATAATACCCTCGGTCTCAACTAGATGAAGAGAATTATTAAAATGCTCTGGCAAATGGCAAAAATATTTTATGCGAATTAAAATGAAAACAAACTAAATAAGTTCCTATACAAATGATGAAAGAAGTTATACTATTAAAACATTGAGGAAAATGTCAATTGGGGTTGTATGTCTTGCAGGAATCGGTTAAGATTCAGTGTAGTAGTTCATAAAATCAGTGATTCCTGGAGTCATTTACTCAAAGGATTCATATTTGCGCGTCCAGGAAATTGTCGTACGATTCTATTGCGTCGTCGTGTTTACCTCGACCGCAATAGCGCAAACTGAAAATCGAGCGCGAATGTAGTGATGTATAACTCATGGTGGTTTAATTTTCCGGTTTCGGAACACCTGCTGCGAACTTTAAACGCGGACCACCTGTTTATCTGATAATTTCACGAAATTGTTCCAATTAATTTTAACACCACTGGTGGAAGTTTAAATGTTTGTTATAAGCCGAATTTGCAAGTTTTCAGACCGTCATGTTCTTGTAATTACAAAGCTTGCGTTAAAATAGCCTTTACCTGCAACGACACCACACTTGCGTACGAAAATTGGTCCAACCGAATTTCTAAACCTTCCCGATTGCACGAAAATAAACTTTAATGTACACATCCTGTGTATATATTTAATAAGAATTTAATCACACGAAATGGTACTCGTGTTTCCCTTATTACAAGAATAGTATGAAAATTTTGCAATCCATTCAGTGTCTTTACAAAGTTTATATACGAGGAATTTAAGGATATTTAGGGACTAAAAACTTTTGAAAAAACCTTCAAACATCCAAAGCACAGGCTATTAAATATTACAGACCAGTTAAATTTAGATACTAAATCTTAAATTCAAATTTATCTGTGAGGCAACTTTTCTCTATTTCACTGTGCGTTTCTCAATGGAACGTGGCAAGCCTGTTTAGTCTTTTACAAATGCTTATCTGTTGCAATTTCAAAACGTGTATCTTCTTCAATTACTACGCTTCTGCTTCACCAATTACTGTATTCGCAAGGCTGTCGCGCGTTCTGAAGCACAAACAGCTTCCTCGTGGAAAGAAGTTGCCGCATGCCGATGAATTGGATTAATTTGCATTCGCGTAACAGTAATACCATGATATCTGTTTGCCCTGTCAACCCTGGCAACCAAACAATGTAGCGTTGTAGCATCGCTCTCCGTTAATCACTTACGACAATTGGAATGTGCCTCACTGTCCCCGTACGAACAAACAAAATTAGCTAATAATGTAGTCTCGACGGGACTCAGGCACCTGACGCATCATCTCAAAATTTACGCATAGTTGTAAACTCCAGCCACGATGAATATAGCAACTGTTTGCTAGTGCCATTTGTCCATCGATTCGCATACCAGCTTGTAAACTTCACGCTACAGGAATCTGTCAATGGTGACCTATTGCACATTCTGAAATAGCTTTTATCGTGCTTTATTCTGATACTCGAACCTCGGAAAATACAATACGAATTAAATTTTATTGTACATTATTGCTAAATGATTTGGAATTTTGTATGTAATTTAAATCTCATTGCGATGACAAGCTCATCTTTTATGGCGAACGAATTAAAAGCTCTAATTGTGCCACAGTAATTAAAACATTTCTTTGGAGAAACTCAAACCAATGTTTGAGGATTTCTCTGTAATTAAAGTCACAGTAAATTTCTGCAGTGTCTCCTGAACAAACCACTCGTCCACTTTTACATGTGTATTTTACGAGGCAGCGCGAGTTGTCTTCAATTAGGTGGGAATTATTTTCTGTGTTAAACAAAAGCAAGACAAAGGCCGTCCGTTTATACTTATGAACTTTAATGTACCCCTCGCAATAAAACTGCTGGTTACGCGCTGTATTCTTCTTTAGTCCCTGATTATAAGCGACGTTTGCGGGGGTAATTAAAACATACTGTCATAATGAACTTCGTCCGTTTCCCCCTTTATCTAAGGGTGGTAGATTAGCGAGTTAAAAGCGCATATTTCGTACCCGCGCACCATACGTTGCCATTTATTTAAACTATTTCAATCATTTTATTTAAACTATTTCAACGAGAATTGTAGAAAATCATTTTAATAAATCTTTCTCGTGCGTTTGTCACAGCATATTGGAGCAATTAAGAGATTGAATTAGAGAGATGGATTTTCATTTACCTTCGAGTATGTACACGCACGTGGGCGTTAAGAGGACTACTTAGACAGTCAAATCGCTCGAAAATGAAGTATTTTTTTGCGAATTAATTTACGAGGAGATGAATACAAATTGTGACTAGTACTTTTGGGTAATGTTTATTAATACTATGAACTGTAAATCATTTTTTTTATAATATATATGACGGCGCTACAGTCGTCTGATGTGTAAACGCTTTTTCTGTGGTTTTGCAGTGATTGCAAGAAGCTGGGGTTTCGGAACGACTTGAAATTTTTACAGCATGTTCAAAATATATTCCTTTCTGCCCTGAGCCTCAACATTGAAGTATAAAAACTCTAGTTTCTGAGATAAAAAAGAATCAGTCATCTTTGCACCCAGAAAATCGACATTTATCGTAAAAATTGTCTTCTTCCAGTCGCTATTTTAATAATTTTGGTTAAATTCTTTTTTCCGAGGTTCAGACCTAAACTGCAGGTTCTAGGATTAAGATATTTCAAGAAAACAGTTAAATCTTTATTTTTAAGCTCAACATCAGCGCAAAACTAAAGACACTTTTTCTAAAACACTGTATAATCAAGCTCGTGTTGTGCCATTTGTAAAGTAGATGTGTATAAAAGAAAATATATTTTTACTCTGCGTGATAGTAATAAGCATTGTATAAAAGGAGAAGTCTGTGCTTGCTTTAATTTCCTTGAAATTAATTCGCAAAAAATACTTGATTTTCGGGCGATCCGACTGCCTACCTACTCCCCTTAATTTTCTTCGACTCGCATTTATATTCCACTTATACTACTATTATTAATGGCGCGAGCAGCACTTTGAACCGTGGAAAAGGCGCTGCTCAGTTTTACCGTTAAATGGTGGCAGGAATGAGAAATTTCGGTAACATTTCACTGGTACCATTCCAAACACGTTCCACGTCCAGGGCGCAGTCGTTTCCAAGTACAAGGGATCATTTCTTACGCCGGGAACAAAGAAGAACGAAGTAACTGGGCCGTTCGGTGAGGCACGATTGTTCAACGTCGCCGACTCCACTTAAGAATGCGGTTTTGTATTTATCCTAATGTACTTGCCAGTCGTTTTCTGCCGACCTCACCTTGCAATCTGCGTAACTACGTGCGATCCTTTGAACCCGGGGCGGTACACTTTCCCTTTTCTTGACTTTTGAATCGCGCGGCGCCGGGGTTGAAAGCTCCACGACAGATTTTAATTGGAACGTGCTCCTTCCAATAGTCCACCACGCGCTTTCATTTTTCTCATCGATTCACACTTGAACACTCTCCAACCTCTTGCTAAGTACTTTCCGATTTTAAATCGTCGAATTAGATCTAGTGTAGGTACGCTCCATAGTTCTTTGAAATAACGATTCTGAAATAAATCTACTTCCGTAACGAAATGAATTTTCAGCAAAATTTTCTGAATTTCTAATGGGATGATGCTACAGGGATTCGGCTCCACCAATCGGTTACTAAAACTCTGCTTGAGTCTCATGCAATGCCAATGTCGAATAGCACCCCGCAGAAACACTTTCCAACTCGCGTTACACTGTGTCCTGAGAATTCAACAAATTCATACAAGCTTCCAGAGGTGCCCTGTGATTTGACGGATAATTAAGTTCTTAATACTCGTGCACGGTAATTTCATCGGTTTTGTTGCAAACAAGCTCCCGATGCTCGCCGTTTAGTCGATCTCCCAGCGCGGAAAGTTCATTTTCTGCGTCGCAAGGGAGGGAGATAAAGTAACTGGGTCGTGAACTCCATTCCGCGGCTATTCTGTCGTGCATCTTATTATCGAGGCACGTCTCTGCTTTATCATATCGTTTGTTTCGACATGCCCGCCGGAACGATGCGGATATTCAATGCTGTTTGACAGATTTCTTGCTAGTTCCCTTTCGGGATGCAGGGCTTTGCGTAAGTAACGAGATACCTCATACTGTTATTCGTTTTTCAGGAAGATATCATGTTGATGCAGAATATATATGCCACAGGTGATTACATAGCTTGGAAATTTTATCATTCATCTGAATTATAATAAATTTCACTAGCTATCAGGAAAGAGCTCGCCGTTGATGAAAATTTGAAACTCGACGCAGGATGTTTAATGATATCAGTTTACATAGGTCGCACGAAGAAGTGTATGAAATCTAAGGGCCTTTTCTTGTGAGTCTCATCTGTGCCTTTAGACTGGCATATGTCAGTCCTTTAGACTGGCATATGTAATGTACCTGTATCAGACACATTCACACATTTTCCATCTCTTTATTTTGCTTCAGACAACCTCGTCTCTCCGTTAAGGGGGAACACCACTGTGACGGCCGGAAAAGTAAGACATTTTTAAGAATATTTTTCAGGAATAATGTACAGTTTTCATAGAAAATTTTCATTACCTGCCTTTAGTATACTTTCTTAAGAGACTATACAAAAAATAAATAGAAAAACATGCATAAATTTTTCTATATTCTTCTAAACTCCCCACGCGAGCTGGTCGAATGTGTAATGATGGTCCGAAATCAAATTTCATTTTTTTTATATAAAATATATGAGTGTAGTTTCCGCTGTACTTATGGATTCTTTGATCGAAAACAAATTTTTTTAAATACGCTCGAAAAACTGTCCATCTTATTCGCGGATTCTCGAAACTTTTCTTCTAAAGCGCACCATTACAACAAAAATAATTTGTTTAAGAAATCGGTACGTACAACGGAAACTACACTCATATAGTTTATAAAAATAAAAATAAATTTGATTTCGGACCCGCTATTGCGTAGTTACACATTCGACCAGCACGCGTGGGGGATCTAGAAGATTAATTAATATTAAAAAATTTATGAATGTATTTCTATTAATTTTTTTTGTATAGTCTCTTAAGACATTATACTAAAGGTAGGTAATAAAAATTTTGTATGAAAACGGTAAATTAGTACTGAAAAAAATTCTTAAAAACGCCTTACTTTTCCGGCCGTCACAGTGGTGTTCCTCCTGAAGGGGTTATAGGACTATTGAAATCTCGAAAAATCAATTTTTTTATTATTATTAATTCTGAAAGTGCTACGCTTTGTGAACATTTGCAAAAAGGTATCGTGAGGAAATTCGAATAATTACGAAAATTATATCGCTGAACGTAATTGAGTGCACCGTCGAGTAACGGCCTCGCAGAGCAGTATTGGCGTAGGGGACTTAACTTTCAAGCCGTTTATCTCGAATCTACATTTTCAAACACGGTGTACATCATAACTCTTGAACGAATGAATATTTTCACTTAAAATTTTAACTGGAGCTGTATAATTCCTTTCTCTATCTTGTGGACTTTCCGCATCAACATTGAATGTTTGTATAACATTTTATAACTGATTAAAGACGATTTTTTTCCATAAAAATGTGGGAAAAATATTGATTCGTGTGTAACTCTTACAATTTTTGTTTAAATTCGCCAGCAAAGTTACACACGATAATTATTAGTGTAGAAACTAATTATCCCAACGCATTTTGCTTTTAGATGTTTGGTTCACCTGGGACTATGTACACCAATTACAGCTGCACGCTACGCGGGACTATCTTTGGCGTCAAATAACTTTTATAATTTTCAACATTCTGACAATTTTTTTATTTTACATTACTTGTAACAGCGTACATAAAAAACTGTGAAAGTGTACATAAAAAACTGTGAAAAGTGCCGGTATTATGATTATTTGGTATCTAAGCAATCCAACCGACAAGAAACCGTTTTAGTCGTTCAATAGTCCTATACCCCCGTAAGTGGGCCAAGTAGTAGGGTGGGCCGAAAAACCCAAATTGTAGGAACTTCAAACGGGGTAATGCGGGAACGTTGCCGTTGGGGAAGACAAATCGTGGCAAAAAAAAATTTTGAAATCGGTCCATATTTGACCCTGGGGCATCGGAGTCAAAGTTTTTAATTTCTTACCAAGTTTGGCGACTTCCGTGTATCTTCATAAAATTTTGTATATTTTATTCTTGAACATCAGAAAATATTATTAGAGCACATAAACACGTGAACTCGTGTGTTATGTCGTGAGGCTTGACTTTTCCGCACTACCCCGTTTCGAGTTTCGAAAATTTGTATTTTTTTTTGCCCTCCCTACTAAGTAGGCAGTCAAATCGCTCGAAAATCAAGTATGTTTTTGCAAATTAATTACAAGTACGCCCAAAATCATAGTATTTTAAATAAATCGGGTTAAATTAAATATTAAATCTGGATAAAAAGGTATCTATATATTTGTAAAACACCCGCAAAATATTTCATAAACTCCAAAGGAGGCTTAGGCAAATACGCCCAAAATTAGGCATCGATTTCACATACTTCCGAAATATAAACTGTTATATCTTCAGTTTCAATGCATACATGGCTTCCCTATTTAATATACATATAGACAAACTATTTTTGTGCTACCTGGTAGCAATAACTCAATTTAAGCGAAAGTTGCAGATATTCCGTTTCGACTTGGCATAGATGTGACATCGATAAAAACATTACGGGTGCAATAATGTTAATATATTCTTACAAAAAAAATTCTAAAAGGATGTCAGTTTTTACGCTTCTCTAGGTGTATGTCCCCCTTAATTCAATATGACCAAAATAACAATTTTGAACCACAGAAGAGTTTTATGTGGAACATATAAAATAATTCGACTATCCTCCGATAGCACAACAAAACAAGGCCTTAGTACCGTGAATTATTTTAATCAATTTCCCACTACCCATTAAAAGATCACAGGACAAGTCATAAACGAAATCTTCCCCACGGAACAAGCGTACCAAAGACACCGCGGAAACGACGTGACTGGCTCGCCCACAGACGTAAACTCGCACTTTACATCCAGCCCGACATTATATTTGTGGGCGAGGGCGGCTGCAACGAGCGTCCGCCAGCGGGGAATGCATTTTTTAAATGTTTATCCGGGGCCAAGAAGAGAAACACATCAAGAATTCGCTTCGTCGAGGCGGATATTAAACGCGCTACGATATTACTGGAGTCGCAACGTGGTATTCCACTGACGCGAGGTGAAGGCGAATAAACAATGCACCATCACGAAAAACGGCAGAAAACCAAGACAACGAATCGGCCATATACATAATGAAATATTGAATGTAACCACGGCCGCAATATTTAAACAGCTTTCCCCCCTTTCCCTCTGCTTTTTTGCATTTTATCTGCGCCGCAGCAATTCGACGGGAAATCCTCGAGAGCCACGATTGGCCAACAAAAGTTGCTCGCGCGTGCGGCAATATAACCGCGTGGCGGACGGGGAAAAATGTCAGGTCAACCAGTAAAGATTGGAATTTAAGCCGCTTCGCGGGATCCTATGTTCAATTACACATGCTTATACGCGTCAGAATCGCTTTTTGACGCGACGATGTAAAAATGCGCTTGTCGAAAATAAAGCAAGAAAGGGGATAGAAAAAATGGGGAAGAAGGGAGTGGGATAGAATGTGTGGGAGGGAGGGCGGGGGAGGGGGGGGGCGAGAGGACACGGTGAAACATTGGAATGGAGGCTGCGTACCGGATTGCGAGGCTTTTGTAGCGAGCACACAGAGCACGATACATTGCGAAACGGATTGGCTGGTCGGATCTGTCACGCGGTATCTCGACTGACAAGGAAGACGAAACAACCAATAAACTGTTTCTGAACCTTTTGTTGTGTACCGGCGGTCGCGTAACGTTGCTATTCGAATTGAAAATACCTCGTCAGCGCGTTCGAATTGTTACGGCTGACTGTTCTTGATCATCGTGTGAATTGAGCGCGTACTTGCGCGTATCTTGATAATCCACGGGGCCAAGATTGGGGATGAAAATTTTATACATTTTTTTGGCGTGGTGTGGCGACCATGTGGGAAAAGATTGAAGACGCGAGGAAATTGGTCTACGGAATATTTGAGCACGTTAATTTAGGGAAGGGGAGACCGGGGCTAGTTGATACATTATTCAATTTTCAATTTTTTAATTTTTGTTTTTATTAATTACTTAATAACAAATATGCCAAAATATACTTTGGTCCTTCCTCTTTAATATATAGTAAATGAAAATTTGAGAAAATACATACGAAATGAATAAAAAAAAATTATTTAGACGAAGGCAAAATGAATCAATTTATCCCACTGCGGGGCATGTTGATACATCTGTAAAATATCCGTTTAATGAATAACTAATAAATTTGAAAAATAAAATTTTAATCTACATTTTAATCTATTTATGTCTGGAATATTCCACTTTAACATGAGGTGTCTTTTTCTTTTTGTTAATATATCTTAATAAACTCATTTTGTCAATATTGTATATTTGTCTTTTTGATATAATTTCGAACCATTTTCCTAGAAATAAAAGGAAATAATCCAATTAAAAGTAGTCGGGGAAATTTGATATACCGTATCAACAGAGAAACCGTATCAACTTACCCCACAGGTAGTCATTATGTACAAACATCTCTATAAAAAAATGTAGAGCATATAAAAAAAATAACAAAACGTAATTACCTTACCTTCAAAAGACTCAAAGTGATGCCAAATTAATTCGGGTTATAAAATTCTCTATACCGTCTCAAGACGGATTGTAAAGTGAACACAACTATTTACTTTCTCTCTATATAAACGAGACAGTTAGAAAACGATTGTTAACGTCAAGGTACACAGACGTAAATACGCTGTATCGGAGTAAATAATTGAACAACAAACTTCACATATCTCGCTCAAATGGAGCTACATATATATGGTGTCGAGATAATTCGTCTGTATCAACCTGACCCTGTATCAAATAGCCCCGGTCTCCCCTACCGGTACGTAATACCGCCTAGCAAAAGTTAAATCGCTCTTAATTGAAAAATAATTTATATTTTTGTATGCAATTTCTTTGAAAGTAAAGAGAAATTATTTTTCATGTAGCATAGATTAGAATCGTTGAAACCTACATATTTTTGATTAGGACTAAAAAAACGTAAGAAATGCAAAAATCGGAAGTTGAGAAGAAGGTACCTAATATTACTTACTCAAGAATTATTGATTAATTTATGTATGTATGTATAAGTTTTTAAAGTTATTTTCACATGTGATTTTATTATTTCTTGCTATATAAAATTTTTTTTATCAATTTTCAATTAGGATTACCTAGGTTTAGAAAAACGTAACCTAATCTATCATTGTTACCGCCAAGTGATGTCATTTGACGATATTAAGTGGTACATATTGAGAACACGCATATACAGTTAAGAGGAAAACGCTATTTTCATTACGAAAAATATTTTAATCGATTACAGTCCTTAAGTACATCATTAATTAGGCATTTCTAACAGATATTGTTACATTCACAGAATTATTAAATTTACCTTTTCCAAATGTGATGACTGATATAAAATTATTGCAGTCCGATAAATTTGTACACAGTTAAGATTCACTAAAATACTCAACTTTCTCTAATTGTTGGTCAGATAACGCTGCAATTACAGTATGCCTTCGTACATATATTTAGGTATTAATTAAGTTCATGGGTACCTTCATTAGGAACCTGGGCGGTATTAGGTATATTCACCCTACCTACGTGTTGCAAGAATTGAAGAATTCGTCGAATTTAAATTATTTCGTAATGATTTGGGATCGTTGATTTATTTGGTTGATGTTGGATAGATTGATTTATTAAAATATTAATGTAACATCTTTGAATCGAATTTTATGTCGTGCTAAGTATCCCCCAGAAATTCGATATGAAATTTCCAAATTTTCCGCATACCGTGCCACGTGCACGCGAAGTAGTACCGCGCATACTTGTCAGCAATTTAAATTCCGGGGCACATTAAAAAGGGTGAGACGTATATTTCGTCGTCGAACTCGCAATTTTCTTTATGAAATATCGCAGTGAAAATCACGCGGGTAGAATTCATTTAATTGTTCATTCATAACTTCGTTTAAGGCTGTGAACGGGTCGTTACGATTCTATTTACGTTCGAACTTGGACGCTGTATAGTAACTGCTCCCCTCCCCCCCCCCCGTGCCATTTGGTCGCTCCTCTGGTTTATTCCTCTATGGAGGCCTTCTTTTTTATGTACACGCACCGCCTTGATAAGCAAAAAGGCAATCAGGGCGACCGTTTCGAGATAATTGCATTTTTAAATTGAAATGCGTGACGCTCCCCCACCTTCTTCCACCCCCTCGTCGGCCGTTACGCGTTGCAAATCCTTTCTTCCACTGTGCCAGCCAGACACGCGTATAATAATTATTACCGCGTTCATTAACTGAATTTTCTGGATTTCGACAGTGGCCACAATGCAACTTCATACCCCTTTGCGCGGAAGTGTTATTATTTTTCACACTAACGACGCTGTAAAGGAACACAAATTCTGCATTTACCATGGAACATGATTATCTCGCTGTTTTTGGAAACTGGGAGTCTAATCTCCTTGTCACCTTTTCATACGGAGCATCCAAACCCTACTAACAATAAATAAGATATGAGCCGTCGTTTTTGAAAGTGGTATAAGTCCATTTATTCATACATTGAGATATTTAAGGGTTTTCGTTTGAATCGTGAAGTAAATTACTTCGTTAAGATAACTAATAATAACAAACTTATTCATTTTTTAACCTTATTTCTCCTTAACACTTAGCATAGTGAAGTATTTTTTCCAAAACATGGATTTATACCACTTTAAAAAAAAAACATTCCTGCAATAACATTTTACAGTACAACTTTTTTTTATTAAATTATGAGGATATTGTACACCATTGACTGTATGATTATAAATATAAAAAGAGGATACCTATATCTGATTAAGAGTACCAATAACTGATTTTTTCCAAAAAATGGACTTATACCATTTTCAAAAACAACGGCTCATATGTACTTTCATGTGAAAAAAAATGTTTCTAGGGTTTCTAACCGAGGTGTCCCAACTTTACAACATTTTCCTTTTATAATTATAAATAACGTGTTAAAAACACACACAGCAAAAGTGCTTCTTGCACTGACTGTAGCAGAAGAACCGTCCCCTTGCTAATAAAAACCTTCGCCCAAAATCAGCCACCTTCTCTCGTGGATTATCATTTCCAAGGGGCTGGCAATTTGACCAGAGCTGTCCACTTGCTTTTGAAACGCATCTCCACCCTTCGCATCCTCGAGAATAAACTATTCGTCGCTTGATACACGGGGGAACGTTGACGATCACCTTCGATCCTCGTTCTGGGTAGAACCATTTGCTTCTCCTCTAAATCCAACCGACTCGCGGGCTGCCCGCACACGCGAAGGCTCAGGAGGAATAACGGGATATGGATTCCGTTCTGTGTAGGTCGGCTGGTCAGTTTTCGCCCCGTGCAGGAGGAGTTTGTTTCAACGACATCGGGAATAGTAGCACTCGCGGGAGAAAAGTAGACGTGTAAGTAGGGGGCAGCCGAGAAAACGTTTGAAGAAGGGTCAGAGCTGATCGGCAGCAATACTCTCTTGCCAGCGATGGCCACGGCGGTCAGATCCCCGTGGGAGACGTGGGATAGCACGTTATTCGCTTGCGACTCCTTATACCCGAGGACACGGCTCGACCCTTGACCCATGACCGTGTCTCCCTCTTCCTCCATTCCCTTCTGTTTTTCTTACTCGATTCCCTTCTCCCTCGTTTCATCCGCCCCCTAGAGTCTCTCACTTTCCTCCCATTTCTACTTCGCTCTATTCCACCTCCCCCTCTACCCCTCTCCGCCTATGACCACCTCTTTTTCCCCACATTTCTCCCACCCCCTCATCCCTCCCGTCCGACTGTTACTGTTTCTCTTCATCTCGCTGGCCCTTTTTCGTCGGTTACACGGCTATCCGCGAATGGCCATAAACGTCCAACCGCCTCCCTGGCTGCACACCGGCAACGCTTCCTCGCTCCCAGCGACAATTATTGTTACGAGTAGCGGTTAAAATAACTGACGATTCCTGCTGAGCACGTGCTCCTCGACGCCCCACGACGTACAGGCGATGGCAGAGAGGGGGGGAAACGAATTCCGTGTCTCCCGTTTTATATCGCGCGTGATCACTCGTTACCGAGACTTTTGTCAAGTTTTCGACTTGCCTCGCTCCGTGCCCCCCGGGACGCCGCAAGTTTTGGGAAACCGAAGAAGTTTTCGGCGGAGAGGCACGGTGCGGCGTGAGTGCTGGCAATAGTGACATAATTGAGGCTCTGGAGGGAATACCAAACTTATTGGCACAGTTTCTACGCCCTACGGGGATATTAAAAGTACCGTGACCTTGATCGATATTGATTACAAATTTCATCGTGTTAGATTTGCAATTGATACACAATTGTATTAATTACTTATATCACATATTGTCCATGTTCGCATTTATTCCCTCAGAGGTTGCCGGTGGAATCTAAGACTTGTATTCCGCGTGTTCGCATTTCAGGACCGTTCCGCGTAATTCCGTATTCAGTGCGCTGAGCGCCGTTCCTGCAACGTTTGCACAGAATACGAACTTACATATTTGCACTCGACATTGCGGAACGTTTTTATTAAGTATAATAAATTAAATGGCAATAGTAGGGACACTGGCAGTAATTGGCATATGTAACACTTCTTTACAAATATCTTTTGTTGCTGTATACAGTTTAAGGATTTGTTTAAGGATTTGTTAAAATGTTATTACAATTTCCTAGACGAGTATAAGAAATGTACATTTTGTTTCAGACTAAAATATTATTTTACTATGTCATCAGACAAACTTGGAAATAAGACCTTTCGTATGAAACATGTATTTTCACTTCAATTTTTCAAAAAGGAATTAAACCTATTTTGTAGTATTTTGCGCCACTGGGGGGTGTAATTTAACATCATTAAGGCGATGCCATCACAGTTTACTTCAAGGTCAAAATTGGAAATATGCCCTTTTATAAATTCACCCCTCAGTTATTATCGCAAGCATGTATAATACAGCCAATACTGTTCATACGAATATAGAACGAATAGCAAAGAAAGCAAAGCGTAAAGTTCTCCGTCGAGGTCTCTATTTTCCCGGCGAAACTGCTCCCCGACCATCTTTCCCGTATGAAAATAGGGGAAATCAATTTTTGCAATCGCCTTTCGCTGTTCTGCCCGCCCCAGGCGTTTCAAAATATTTTCCAACGACACTCGTACAGCGGTAATGTTTATTCAATTTCACCTGGCGGCCCCGCGTGTTCGACGGCGAAACGTCGCCGCGTCGCTTCTTAATACGATTCCAAACAGCAGGAAATATCTCGGCGGAGCGAGCGGGGAGAAATATTTGCTAAAATAACCACGGAGCCCCAGCTCCTCTCCATCAATGCACGGAAGTTAATTGCTCCGGTTCACGGCGCCATTGACCATTTAGTAATGTTTCGCGGCGGGTTAATGAATCGTGATAGATTAACGCCAATATTTCGCTCGGTCCAATTTCGGCTTGGTTTTCATTGCACGCCTCCTGTGGAAGCAACGTTTGTTTTCGACGGAGCCATGCGATGGCGTGTCGATGTACTCGTTTCTCTTCGCCCACATTCTGCCAAACAAACCGGCGGGAACGTTACCTCGCTTGCACAAAGATCCCTTGAAATTCGTCAGATTCTCGTTGCATTTATATTCGGAATTAGAGACGTCAAGTGTTCGTTTCGAAAAATACTCTGCCGTCATGAAATTTACAACCGCGGAGCCACTGTAAAGTAAAACTGTATACCGGGGGTACTATAATGTAGAATTTATGGTGTGTCTTTCCGCTGTCCCGGAACATTTACATTTTCTGGGTTGCTGCAACTTTCTCGTGGAGGTGGGATGTGTTGTGGACCTTTCTGGAAATAAAACAGTGGGAAATCTGAAATAATTAAATTCGCTAGATTCGTAATGCAATTATGCTTCTATTATGTGTGTACCCCTTCGAATATTAATGGATGTCAGTTCGTTGAATCACTGTCCTCCTGCTCGGTATTTATTTTTCACGGAGAAATTAGGTTCGTTAATCTTCATAACGTGGCAAACGTTCCGTATGGGGACTTTAAGCGTTCACCGAGTTTCTCAAAAATGAAGAATTACGGGCAGCCGCACCGGGGGAAGGATTCTTTGTACGACGCAAATTAGTGTTTGAATACGACGGATGGTCATTGAAATTACTAGAATGTCCGTTTACTCTCCGGAGAACGTTCGCTCGACGGACATGGTCCATCGGGGAATCAATCTTGACAGCGGAAATTCAACGAAAAACAAATTGCTTTACCTGCCCCGTGAAGCAGATACCTCAACCACTTGTGCTTTATTCCACGTATGAATTTTGTTTTATTCCACGTATGAATTTTGTTTTATTCCACGTATGAATTTGTTTTATTCCGCGACGTTTCTGTAAAATTTAGTTATTTATTCAAGGCAAACTCCACAAATGGAGCAGAAGCGTTTATTGTTTAAAATTCTTCTTCGTTTTCGCCAGTTTTTTCCTTCCGACTTTTGTGAGGAAAAGATTTTACTGTTCGAAATAGCAGTCCAACATTTCGATATCTTTTTATACTCAATTATACAAAGTTAAATGCTGCAGAAAGTTTTGACGGGAAATGTTTATTCGTGTCAGCTGCAGTGATCCGTTTAAACAGCGGAAAATATAGTTGAGTTCCTGATAAAGCTAAAGCGGCTATAAGTTTTATATTCTGTCAAACGAATATTTCACCGGGATACGTAAAAAATTCAGCTACGTATAATATTCACGATTTCGTGCGTGCGAGGAATAATTTCCGTCCAGTGTTTGCTTTCTAATGGCGCGAAATAAATGATAGCACGGTTATTTAATAATTTCCCCCTTGGGACAGCTTTTCGAATGGTCCCCACGAATGTGTGCGTATGGCGTATATTGAAATCGATAAAGCAGCATCTTCGAGGAAGAGAGAGAGAGCCACGTGAAAAACTCATTAAAATTATTGTCGGCCGGTTAAATGGAATGATAAGTGTCTCCGCTGGAACAGAATCAGTTTTAATTCATTAATTTTAATTAGAATCCGCTTGCAATACCGCCTTATCGATATTCATTATTAAAAGATACATTAATTTTCACAGGGTCACACTTAATATAAGCATCCGATATTAATTTCAGGATTAATTTCTCGTCGGCTTCGATTGTGTGTTTCGCGCAAATACGACATATGAATATTTAATGAAGACGACACTGTTTCGACGATTAATCGCTCGGGCGAATTTGCTCTGTGACTTTTAAAATCGTTCGCCTGAAGCATTTATATGTTTGCGCCCGAAATACTCACCTAATATAAAAAGAATATAGCAATGCTATATTAGCGAACGTGCTATCAAATAAGGAATTAAATTCATGAACTCATTAGGCGATTTATTCTCATCTAAACCATAGATAAAAACACAATACACAATTGAGGACCATGCAGCAAAGACGGGAGCAGCTCCATTTTTTTTATAGTTTTTGCGTTATGACGTGTAATATAACTAATATATATATAAAAAAATTCTACATCGATTGGTGCACGTTCATTGCAAATCCGATAACAAATAAGCGGTTTATTCCAAATTTGGAGCCTGCACCCATTACTGTTTCGCGCAATACGAATACTCCAGATTTGAAAAATTCGCCAAAAATAGAATTAAAAACTTATCAACTCAATAACGACTGCTTATTATGTGAAAATATATATTTTTCAATCAGTGTTCCCTTTTTAATGTTTAGTCAAAACACTGCGCACTACCTTCGAGAAGCCACCCTTTCTACACGCGGAACTAAATATTACACCTTTCAAATGTAACAACGCGGCTTCAAATGTCTCCTTCACCATTCCACTCGTGGTTTCACAGAAACAGAAGGAACCAACACACGTGATGCGATCGTATGAACAGAGAAAAAGCGATACCTTGCATCCGTTGTCCCTTCTCCAATTTACGTTATTCTTTATGTACCCTCTGTATCTACGTATTTCAATATACGCCAACAAGTGCGCCGTCCACTTTGCATTCCCTACACGCCGCACAGGATTAAAGGGATTAAATCGCGACTCGCAAAGTCGGATGGATCGTCGGGTACACTGTGTCGTATTTCCCTTGTAAATTTTCGGATACGTGAAAATGTATGAGAGAGGGAAAACAAAGTCTGTTCGCGTCACGTGTGCCTGTACGTGCGTCAGGGGTGGGGGGGTGGGGGGAGGTGGGTTGAAAGGGTGAGCCAAGAAAAGTGGCGGGTCCACAAATACATCTAGAATATTCAATGGGGGGTCATATACCATGTCGAAACGTAAGAATTCGCACGTAGAACGAGCACGGCCGTGGAAGGTGGATCATCATGAATGTATACATGTAAATGGCCCTGTGTGCGGCGAAGCGTTAATATTCATATTACCGTGTATACAAGTACCCAGCTGCGCCCGGTGGAATCCGTGTTGCTGTAATAATTCCCGCTTAAGTCTGCAATTACCTCAGTAAATATATAATTCCGGATTATGAGCGTCGCGAATCTTACGGGAATGTTAAGGCAATTTCCTCTCAAATTTAATGAACGATCGAAAGGGGCGTGGGGGGGGGGGGGGGGTTCCGGAAGATTTAATTGAGTGCCCCCTATCAACTACGGGTTTGCCGACGTATAATAGTGAACTTGTTAACAACGTCGTAACTCGCAGCTTACGAGGCTGCGCCTGTATGCTCTCTGTTAAACTTGTTCCTCTGTTTCGAAGTCGATTTCAGTGTCGATAGTGGGAAATATAGGAAAAATGTCTATCAGATGCGAGAGGGAGTACCCCCAAGTGGCTCTAACATTCGGTTAATTTAAAGCAACTGAATCGATCTAACAAACTTACTCAAATTCGATCTTCTATCCATTCTTATAATTACTAAAGTTTACGACATTCCACAAACTTCTCGAACAATTCGGACACTTCTTTCGGGGGGATTAGCCCTTAAAAGTAACTGATATTTATGAATTCTTTTGGAAAAAATTATTGTTAATATTGGATTAAACTCTAGGGATATAAGGAAGCATTTTTAAACTTGCAGACATTTTTTCTTTATGTCGACCCTTCCTATTATTTATTAATTATTGTGTTAACCTCTTCAACGATGTAAAGGTAGCCTCGCCTCGGCGCAACTTCTTTTCGCACTCACAACTAAGCTCGCGTTGCGTCGGTTTTCCGTATCTGAAGTTCTCTGAGTTTGCCTCGGTTCAGGAGTTTGGTCAGTTCAGTTGCTCAGAGAACCTCTTCCTGTGCAGTCGTCAATTCGGTGTGCACCAAATTATGTTTGACGAAGAACTAATTGTGAAGGCTCCCGAAGAATCTGTAGAATGGCAAGAAAGAGTCATTAACCGTGGACGTCAGTGTGAACATAATAATTAATAAGAATTTATTGTATTCACTGTGATAAATAAAATTATGTTCATAGTATCTTACTGCTTTTATTCATTTGGGCTTTTATTTCTTTCCAATTATTTTCTCTGACTTTATTATCATCATAGTATTTGTCCGTTTTATCGAATAACGTTTTATACGCACTTACTAATGTGATAAGTTTCTCTTTCTCACTCACCTAGCGTTGAGTTTAATAAAGAAAGGACTGTCAGTGCGAGTGAGAATTGTTTTAGCGGTCACCAAAAGCTGTAGCTTGCATCCACTCACACTACGCCTCGCTTTTCTTCCTCAAAATATTATCGAGGAAGAATCTGCGGCTTAGAGCCGCATCGAGGCAAGGCTAGGCGAGGGGCAGTGTGAGTCAAATTATCAAAATACATAAGAAAACCATAGGAAGAACAAAATGAGCCGAGGCGAGGCGAGGCGTAGTGAGAGCCTACCTTCAACTCCCTTTGGCGTGACGTGTAGCACCTGGTACAGGGATATGATTATAAAAGGTAATAAGAAGGTATATATAAGAAGTAATAAAAATAAGAAGGATTGACATAAAAAAAATTTCTACAAGTTTAATGATGCCTCCTCCTATCCTAAAAGAGTTTAATAAAAAATTAACAATACCTAGTTTAAAAAAAATGTAAATATCAGTTACTTTTTGGGGCTATTTCACGAGAATCCCTTCTTAAAATCCTAAAAATATGGCAACTGGAATCCCAATCGATCCTCGTTCACGCAGGTAGCTTCGCAGTACCCACTCATCCCCTCAACAAACTTTCGAAAAAGCACACAGCCAAGTAACCGCGCGACAAACGCCCCGGCAAACCACCCCCGTGAAACCATAATCCATTCGGCGTTCCACGCGGCGTCGCCATCGAATTTATCAAAATCAAGGGGGACACGAGTCACGGAAACGCGCCACGGTGTCCGAATCCGCGCTTCTCTGCCACCGAAAAAGGTTCATTAATCAGGCGTGCGGCTACACCTTACGCTGGTAGCCATTGTGCGGGATTAATAACGCGGTTGGTAACCGTGCCAGGGAAAAGTGGCTGTTCCGCGGCGGTGAAACGCGAGGCCCATTAACGGCTGGCGCGTCGCTGGGGCTGCATTAACATTTTTCCGTCGCTCTTAAGTTCAAACGGAACAGAGAGACGTCGCGTCGCTTCCCGGCCTTAATTGCAACCGTGGCGTATACATACATACATACATATCTCCCCGGTCGCAGCCCGATCGCAAGAAACCGGACGAGGTGAGTACGGGCGCGGCAATAAACGCGCCGGTGCATTCTTGAGCGGAGCGCCGCGACGCTGAACGCCGCCTGGTTACTTTGTCTTCTTCACGAATCTTGACACAGGCGAGATGAGCTCGGGCGACCGAGAACGCGACGCCGCGTCGCGCTTCACCGTTCCCTGGGTATTAGCGCCTGGGATATTAACTTAGCTCCGCGAAAGGTGTTTTCTTTGTTGGGAGGGAAAAGTAATTTCGTTTTGGAAAGAGTCATACGGGTATTGTGTGCAGGGTGTTGCCGGATTTTTTGGTTCAATTGTGTGGGCTTAATCTACGGATAATGGGGATGAGAAATGTTTATATACGCGGGTCGGGATATGATGCCTTTCTTAAATTGTGGGGGTGTATGGACGTGGGGAAGATTGTAGTGGTTGACCTGTTCCACTGAGACTCGGTGTGCTCGTGCACTCGATCGTTCTTTGGCCTTTGTGTGTTGCGAGTACGTGCTCGATGTGCTCTTCTAAGCATTTCGTGTTCACTCGTTCGTAGCTTCTCCGACAGGTGCTGTGTTTGAGCTGAAACGGAAGCTGCGTTACGACTATGACAGGATTAAATATCACGCCAGTTTAAGATCTGGATTTGTGTCACTTTTCTGTAACATAATTAATACGTTTCTCGATATATTTAGCGTCATTTGTGCCATTAAAGTATCTAGACTTTGATAAAATCTTTGCCACAGTCTCCAGTCTTCGTTCGTTGATTCCAGTCAGTAGAACAAGCCCCTCACAGTCAGACACCCACACTGAGCGCTGTTGGCGTTGATTCTCCTTCTTCTCCTTCCTTTCCATTTACGAAAAGCTGGTCCCTTGAAGTGTCCGGGCTTCGTATATTAAGTTAGTTCTCCCCGAAAGAGCTCGTCCTTCGAAGCAAAGTGACTTGTTTCGAAACAGTAATATAACTTCAGTGGCTACGTCCGCGCGTCCACGTTTCATGTCGCTCTTCTCACGTCGAACTTCGCTTTTCCTGGCCTGCTCTTCGCCATTCGTAAGAAATACTGCCCAACGCCTGGGTCTTCTCGTTTGGACGGGGCTCGAAGAACGACCGG
Organism: Andrena bucephala; assembly: GCA_947577245.1. Lineage (NCBI taxonomy): Eukaryota > Metazoa > Arthropoda > Insecta > Hymenoptera > Andrenidae > Andrena > Andrena bucephala. The sequence goes on from OX387719.1 coordinate 7,785,562, forward strand.
GACATCTCAGGGCGAGGGAAACTTGGCGTTTCCTTTGGCGCCCCGCGAAAGGAGGCAGTGTTCTTGGAGGAACGACGCTACCGCTTCTTCTTGCCGGTTATTCTAGACCCCCTACGACTTTCCGGTTGCGCGGGATAATCGCGTTAACAATTACGTGCCGGTTCTACTGCGAGTTATCTAAATTGATTGCAAGAGTAATTGCATTCACCCCAGAGGTTCCTCCGCGCGAAATTAAAGCACGGCTTTATCGCACGTGTCTGCTCCGTCGGTTTCATCTGTTTTTTCATCTGATGTCTTTGTAGCGTTCGATCGCGGAAACGTGTTGAACGATCGCTTTAATTTCATTGCTCGAGTGTACCTGTGTGATTTTAAATAAGTTTTGCATGGATTCAGAAAGCAATGGGGTGAGTTATGGTGGTGTACTTATTAGAATATAAGGCTGAATTGTTTAAGTAAATGGGAGATTTATAGAGATGTACTTGGCCTCTTGTTTATACCTACATGTGTTTTGATTAGTGTTGAGAGCAATCACTGCAACGAGATTAAGAAAGCAGATTCTGGAAGTATTTAAGTAATAGAGATGTTAGAGGGATGAAATTACCAAGCAGACTGCCACGATGCATTAAGGAAGCGAGTATAAGGGAATCTCCCGAGAGAAAATAGTTGCAATTAGAGTTAATGGTCCCTGTCCCATCTGAGCTTATGTAATTGTAATTGCTGATTACTGTGATCTCATACTTGTGTCTTTTGCTATAAATCTTTACGTAATACGCGTGTTCATCGTACTTTCTAGCATACACTTGCTAGCCCCGTCCTTAGCGCCACTATAATATTACAAACGTAACATAAAGTGTCCCAAAAATGCAGTAAACTATATGAAAAATAATCTTCGAGAAATACTGCATTAAATGTCGTCCTCCTTATTTCAAGACTAATGAAGCTGTTTTTTTAAGTACCATAATTTGCACCGTTGGCGTTAAAATATTAACGACTTTGCACCGCGTGCATGTCAGCGTGCATTTTATCACACTTTACCAAGTCTCAGAACTGTTCATAGAGGTTTATCTAATCACCGATTGCTGGGGTCAGGTTAAGAGGCATAAAGACTGATTACACTGTAACAGCGTAATATACAGGGGCAATGTAACCACTCTCCTATAACATAAAGTTCAAGAATCGTTCCAAAGTTAAATCGCGTTGAAAGAATCCTAACATGAACTAAAGTCAACAGTTTCCGGCTTTAATCCTCGTTTATTAGAGCAAAGAGAAAACCCAAACATTTTACAATTCCTGTCTCAAAAATGACAAATAATCTCAACAACGAGTAACACACCTCAGGAACCACTGTTGCGCAGAAACTGTTACCGGCACATTTGGATCGCTCAGGCCAGACAAAAGCATCGATTAATCCACCACGTCGCGCCTCCGCCCGCACAGATTCCCAGAAAACATAGAAACCGATCTAATCCCGCCACTAAAGTACAATCAACCCCACATCCCGCGCCGAGTTATGATCCACGAACAGCCAACATCGTTCCCCATTATTTCGCCCCGTCTACCTCGCGCACACGCGGCGTAGGATCATCCTAAACGAAAGCGTGCGCGCGACAACGGGTCCTAAGCCGGCACTCCCCGCGTTTCCGATTTCAAGTGGCTCCGCTTTCCAATGGAATCAGTTCCGGTTCGAGTGCGTGCATTATGAATAGGGACAAGCGTCGGGCTCCGTTGAAAAGAGAAACGGCGACGGGAACGCGTGAACAGGGGGCGGCGAAACGGGGGCGGAGGGGGTTCGAGCGAGAACCTTGAGAGATAAGAGAGCCGCGGAGATATCGTGTAAGATATTCCACGCGAGGTACGAGCCGGAGCGTGTTCCTTATCCGTCTCGCGGCTGGATGAGAAAGAAATCTTTAAAGCGCACTTTGATTCATAGGTGGCCGCCTCGCCGCTGAGGGACAGAACGTGACCTGGCATTAAGTGCTCTGTAAAATATTGCGCTCATGTAAATATCCTCGTAAAATTCAGTCGGCACTGTGGCCGCCTCTCACCTCCTGGCACGTCGTGCCACGCCACGTCGTCGTCCTCCGCGTCACGCCACGCCACGCTGCCCGCGATATCGTTGATACCTACCACTGACACCACCTGGAATTCGATATCTCCCGCTCTTCTTCCTCCAGGCTACGCAAACACTGTTCTTTCCGTTACGGTTCCGCGAGCAGATTTTATCTTCGGCTGCTCCTCTTTCCTGGCTGCTCTCTGACGAACTGTTTCTCGATCATCTGGTTAATAGTGGTGATTAGGGTGTTGAGAAGTGGTCGATGGAGGTGGTTTTTATTTCATGTATTTTGTGGAGAGCTGTGGGGGACGGGAGGAAAAGTTTCAGAGCTTTTACTAGTGATTTTAGGGTTGGAAAGTGGTATATTGTTATATATGGGGAAACAGAAACTTTCTGAGGGATAAAAGGGCTCAGCTTCTGTAAAGTTTCATGAGAATTATTAGGAAGTTCAATTTTTCTGTCTTGATCAAGCAGAGAGGTAGAAATTTTTGGAAAATTGTTGAAAATGCAGCGTTTTAATGTCCACACGAATTCAGAGGTTTAAAATAAAATGACTCTTGGAATTGATCCTGGGAAAAACTACACATTTCAATTGGAGAACTTTTAAGGGGTGTTTCATTCCTGTAATCGCGCCGCAAAATTCGGAAACATTCAGATGTTTTTCTCAGCGAATAAAATGAATAACAACACGTAAGTAAAAAATTAACAAAATTGGGCGCATTCAAACTTCAAGTTAAAAATGGAAAATTTCGATAGCGGTACTCATAATGATTAAGAATCAGTTTGGTTATTTTTTTTCAGATGAGTCAGTGAGCTGAAATCACTCCCGCTGTCTTTTCAAAAGCGCGATTTTTATCTCCAGATAACATTGAAAAAACATAATTAAAAGTTTATTTAAAAAATTGATCCGTACACATTATAAGTAGCTAAATAAATGAAAAAAAAGTTTTACATTGTTATTCATTGTATTCACTGAGAAAAAATAAATAGGAATGACCCCTTAAGGGAGGAGCCCTATTTAGTACGTATAAATGTAAGGTGATACCTGGCAATATGTTTCTAAGAAACTGTTATGCGGATCTTTTCCAAACTTTCAGGGTATCTTAGTTCACATTCAAACAATAGAAATTAATTTTTACGTTACAAAATGTTCGGTAGAAATGAGATATATGAACACGTTCGTTAGGACTCGCGCACCACAGTTGCAAATTGGCGATTGTAATGGTGGCCCCATTTCTTCCCTGCAATAAAAAACCAAGGATTTTCTTATTTATAATATAATTACATTGTCGATGAACCTAAGACATTTATAAATGAATTGAATTGAACAACTCTTTTTCCATAAATAGTATGAAATATCTTGGGGCAGAATCGTAACTTTTTCTTTGAAGTCCCACCAATTTGGTAACTTTGAACTTTTTTTCGTTTGCTATGTTCATCGACAATGTAATTATAATAGAAATAAGAAAATCCTTGGTTTTTTTATTTCAGAGAAGAAATGGGGCCACCATTACAATCGCCAATTTGCAACTCCGGCGTGCGAGTCCTAACGAACCTGTTCATATATCTCCATTTCTACCGAACACTTTGTAACGTAAAAAGGATTTTTTATTGTTTGAATGTGAACTAAAATACCCTGAAAGTTTGGAAAAGATCCGCTTAACAGTCTCTTAGAAAAGAAATTCCCAAGAATCACCTTATTCCTAGCCGTCTTAAATAGGGCTCCCCCCTTAAACAGTTTGCCAGCATAAAGACTGTACTACTTGCTTAATACTTTTTAACGCCCCCGAAACAAATTTCTCCGTCTCTATCTTACCTTGTCAGACACACACGCTTTTTAGAGCTATGCCTCGTGGGACTTTTTCTTAGATTCAGAATAGTAAGATAATCTTCTATGACGTCACCTGTCAATTATCTTATACTCCGTAGGGAGCGCGCGAGTGGAAAGAGGAGTGAGATAAATTATTGTTAGAGCCGTAAATACAGAACGTGAAATATAAATATTTATGCTTCATTGCGGGTAGAAGAAGGGGCTCGCTCGTTTTTCGTTTCGCCCTCCATCCCCATAGGAAACACGACACGCTGCACCGATGAAATAAATTTTTACCTGTTACCCCGGTGAGCTTGAACATCGCCACGGGCAAAACTACTCGAGTTTCGAACTTTCAACTGCTCGCGATGCCGGTACACGAATTTGTAGTTCGCAACGTTGAACGCGATGCTGCATACCTCACGGGATCTTCAGGGCCAATCAAAAAGTTCCCGGATTCATTGAAATTTTCATTACAAACTTTTGACAAGAAGGAGTGCCTGCACATACAGAGTGCATAAGCAACCTTTTTAATACCGGCTGTGTTACGTGTCCAGCAGATAATTGTCTCTCGTCGGGCAAGTAATTACGCTGGTGAATAAGTTCATTCGCGGTGGCACACACGCCACCAGCCACCTTGGAGGGACAGAAGTTATTTTACAAGAATCCTGGATGCTTGTGTCGCTTTTGTAAATTAACTAGGGAACGTCACTTTCCAGCCTGTTTCATTTCATAAAGTACGTGTGCAGGCAGTGCGGTGAACGAATAATCCTGGAAATATAATTAAAGCTAGTTAATGACCATGGTTGTTCTGCGAAAGTTTGATCTAAATATTTTCAGATTTTTATTAAATTTGAGGAGATTGTGTAGCTTTGTAGACACAACTTCCAACGGTTTTAAATAATTTTCTAAATTTAATAGAAAATATTTGGGAAATATTTATACCATTATTGAGTTGGAAAATATGAAATCGAAGATTTGTAGGATTTATATTAACATACAACCTGTATAATTTAATAACGATCCGTTAATATTTACTCAAGTTATTGCAACTTATGTTTAAAGAAATATTGACTTTGGACGATGAAAAATTTTTTGTTTAAAATTTTTTACTCAATTAGTAATGATTGGATAAACAAACTCTAATAGAAAAAAAATGTGTGTCGTGACGAGCTTTACAACACTATATTTTTTAAAATACAGTTTAACAACATTTAATTTTCCAATCTTTCTCAGCGTTTGGAGAATAATTTTTTCCATTTTCGAGCGCTAGTCCCCTTATTATCCCCGACCTTTCAATTTATGTTTCCTTCAATTAAATTAATACATTCCTATTCTGTAAATTTTAAAACATTTCCATTGTAAATTATATACATAGCTGAAGTAAAAATTTGAAGAACAATGTTTGATAAATATTCCCTATTAAAATAATATTAGCATTTGCTAAATTTATTTATGCTCACTGATCAGTGATATTCGAAACTGTACGTCATGCGATGCAGATAACATTTTTACAGTTCATTAGCAGAGGCATTTTTCCTCCCTACGCCTATGTGTGTGAGCTCGCATTTTACTCTGCGAAAAATATTGGAAATGATTTTTGGAGTTGAAAGAGTTTTTAATGGTTCCGTTCTTTCATACAAACTGTCATACACCGTTGACCCGTATACACATAAATGACATATGACGCTTCAGAATACGTTTCCCGTTTATTCTTTCACCCTTATCTTTGGATCAGTTTTATCCGAAAAAAGAAGCCATGTGTCACTTGCTAAATCAACAAAAAAAATATAGAAAATACTTTTGATCCCAACTCTCAATCAGCTGAACATAGACTCACCAATTTATTATATTTTATTATGAAACTGTTGGAAATGGTTTATCTTCAGTTAAGTGATTAACTGACATGGAAATTTCAAAACATCTATACGCAACAAAATGGGATTTTTCTGCCAACCCAGCCACAAAGCCGATTTATTTTTATTGCAAAAATAAAGGAAGAGCACTGTGTTATTAAAATTTCATAAATAAATATTTTATGTCCGCGTTGGAAATTTTTCAAAATTTAATTCTGTCAACGAAACATATAGGGGTTGGTGCAAAAATCAAAAACATTTTCATTGAAAAATGCAGTTCGTAGTCGAACGTTGAAAGTTTGGTTTAACATTTTTAATTTGTGTTTCGATTAAAAATTTGCCTCCTATGTATCTATTCTGTTTACAAGACATTCTACGCTCTTTTCAAGTAAGTGGATGATTTAAAGTCCTTCGGTGCCATATAAGAAGGCCCTAAATATTCTTCGACAGAAATCCACGAGTTGAAAAATTGCGTCTAACTCATGTAAGTTCTGACGGTCTTATGTTTCTTGTTACATCGTATCGCGGCGAAGCAGTCGTCGCGGAGCAAATTTGAATTCAGCACGCTTACGTTTTTCCCTGAAAACGACGAAATAGATCCCTGGAAGAATCAGCTTCTTTCCGCTGCACACTTTATTGAGCGCACCTTTATTTCGAGATGGGTCGTTCGTGGTATATCTTCGATTGAATAACTGCTGCTCGGGCCGCATTAGGGGTGTCCCAGAGTTTCTTCTAATTTCTCATTATAATACTATTTGCCAGACGTCTCAATGTACCAATTTCAGCTAACATTTTTATATGACACACGATGGAAATATTTGTGGTGTCAGTGTAATTGGGAAGCAGATGTGTAAGGAATGAGAACGACATTGAAGGACCTCATAATTATGTCACAGAGTGGAAAGACACATTTTGTCGTTCAACCACGAGTGCCACTTTGATTTTGAAATTTCTTATTTGAGTGAAAAATAGAAAAATAATCAGTATGAAATTATCAATGAGAAATTTATTGTAAAATTCTTTTACATCCCTTTTCGCATATTTTCTAACTAATGGGTATTTAAACTGCCACGTTAAATGGCCAAGCCTTCTATTTTTTCGAATTGAAACACCTTCGAGTGTAATGTTTTACAAAATCCGAGGATGAATATTGAATTAAAGCATGTGGATTGTATTGTTCACTGTTTTACTCCTTCCCGTCAAATTTATGGGTCGCAAATCTGTCGGAGCATTGTGTTAGGTACAGCTTTATGGATTAACAATTACGGGCTGCTCACGATTGTGTTCGACGATTGGAAACCACGTTTTTCGTGTCACTAATTTCGGAAAGCAGAGAAACGAGTGGAAGGTAAATTGTTCGATGAACTTTCGCCCGCTAAAATACGTACTCGATTAAAATGTACTGATTTAATCTGTCTGGAAAAGGCACACTCGTTTGATTTTACATTACCGTCTCCTTCCACGTTTTATACAGAATGCACCAGAAGAAGTGTTACTAATTCTTTTCAGATACTAAGGGGTTGTAGGAAGTCCTTTAATATCTTACTCCGAGTTTTCTATTTATCTCCTTCGTTTCTCCATCATTTTGAAAGGTTTTGGAGTGTTATAATAATTAGAGGGCACTAAGTTTTCACTTAAATATTACTCGTACCTCTTCAGCGAGGGAGAGTGCAAGGACAACGATTATCACAGCGAATATTTTAATCCATATCCCTGAGCATTAGTTATGTACGTGGTTATCTCACTTCTCTACGGGTTGAAGTAATGTTATCTCTAACGCTTTTTACTTTATGGAGGACATCACCCACTAATTTACTTTTTAATCCTTTGCATCCCTTAAATTTTTAGTACCTTCCATTATCTAACACGTCGCAGTATTTGTCAATCTTTGCCGACAAGAATTTACTCGTTTTTAGTTTCTGTCAGAGTTATTTGTTATCGTCTTCGATTTGAGTCATGATTAAAGTATAATTATTTATTACATCGTACAGAGATGTATGAGTAGAATTTACTTAAGAAAATATTGCATTATGATACGAGAAAAAGTAAAACTTTGAATATTTCAAAATCTTGATGCAGATACGATTCAGAAGATTTTCAAAGTCGTGTCTGACTAACAGCTTACTAAAATATCCTATATTCCACCTATTTCAACGAAATATTCCATGTACCATCTGGTCTTACATCTGAGGGAAACACACAAGCAATAAGTGCATCCTTTCTTATACCTTAATGCTACGTCAGATAGAACTTGGAATACCTCAAGGAGATACTGGGACTTAGCATATTTCAGGGAGGTGTTGGAACAGACAGGAGTTTGAACATTTTCAAAGTTCCATTTGTTTCAACATCTTACTAAAATATCCTAAATTGAAACGTTCCAAGACCACAGCTGGTCTTATCTTTCATAAAAATTTTCAAAGTCCCGCTTAGTTTAATATTCTTAAAGTAAGACTAGACAGGACTCAGAGTACCTCACTAAAATTTTGAACTTGGAAACTTTGAGTCCTGAAGCAGAGGTGAACTTTGATATTTATTTATAATCTCCTTTCCACCCATATTGCCACTTTTGTGCATTTTTAATTGCTTTTAATTCTTCGTGCAATATAAACTTCTCCTATCTGTAACAGGAAAATCTGAAATTATGAAGATCTAGAATCTGTTCTGCTATACCTGGAAACCGATGTGTGTAATAAATTCGAAGAATTATGCATTAAGAAATTGATTTTTCGAGCAAAGGGCCTTTTATAAAAATAGGTAATAGTATTTTATATGTCGACTGCGATGCGCATCTTCCTATAATAATCGTTTGAACAGAGCACACATGCATCTATTCATGTACTCCCACAGCACATAACCGTGCTTTCATTCAAGATTGTATCTCTCCGCTGGTCCCCCTATTAAACCCAGTTTCATTCCATTGAAAACGTTGAAGCACCGCTGCTTACTATTCAATTCTATTTTTCCGGCCGAGCATAAACCGTGGATTTCTGCCTGATAAACGCGATCTCATAAAGTAAAGTGCCATTCGATGTGATAAACGCGAGGTATCTCGTCTGAACTTCTTTAATATACATATAAGCCACGTTCGAGAGACGAGAGCAGCGTTAAAAAGCGGAATACAGTCGAAAGATCCTACTTAAGTATCATTGAAATAGAAAGAATGAAAAGGGACTAAATTATAAAAAAAAAATGCAAATTTTGTCACACTTCAATATCATAACTCTTCGCTTCAGATCTCACCAAGTTCCACGGAACCGCTGAATTTCCATTACCAGTAGAAGCTTAAAACAGAATAAAAAATAAAATTTGCAAGGCTATGATATTGAACCATTATTCAAATCCTCAAACGTATAAAGACAACCCAATCCGTTCACACGGAGAGTAAAAGTTTTACATGAAATAATCCCGTGGTACTTGGAAATCAAGCTACGAAGTGTATTAAGGGACCAGCGACGAGATCCAGAGACCTAAAGCACCAAAGGTCCCTTAATAAACTAATTTCTAGCGTGTACGGACCTTGATGGTGCTCACACGGTTGATGCGTGGGGCAACAGACTTTAATATAAAATTATCGCTTATCCTGTTCCAGTGACGGGGCTCGAGCCAGACTTCGTTTACCCGTTGGAGAACGTAACGATCCCGCAGGGTCGAGACGCTACCTTCACCTGCGTGGTGAACAACCTCGGTGGATACCGGGTGAGTCCTTCCTCCTCCGCGAGCGGAGATCACTCTGGCGGCGCCAAGGCCCGGGTAACTATTTTACCATTAACCTGTGTCCGCCTGTAATGGACTACCTTATCTACTACTACCTACTACTATCATCACTACTACTACTGTTACTAACTACTACTACTGCACTACTTATATGCGCGTGTGCCTGCACCTCACAGCACTGCATTTAACTGCACCACTGCCAGCTATGAAAAAGAAAACCACCGCAGCAGCCGCCACTACCATCACTAAACCATCTCTCTCTCTCTCTCTCTCTCTATCTATCTATCTATCTATCTATCTATCTATCTCTCTCTCTCTCGCTCTCTCTTTGTACGACATCCATTTTCACCCATCAGCCCGATAGAAGAGCTACACACCAACGTGGAGCCCGCGAACTTAAACTTCTCGCATAGTTCTTTCGCGCACCTTCCCCACTTTCCTCCTCTTCTCTTCTGTCTACTTCCGACTCTCTAGCGCGGAAGCCACCCCATAACGAGAGGAAAACAAAAAGCTAGAAAGACAGAAAGAAAGAACAGCTTCCAGAATAGCTGACGATAGCTTGTGAGAACGTCGTTGCATACTGCCCCTCCCACCCCCCCCCCACCCCCAACCCCCCAACTCCCCTTGTGGGATGGCGACTTCGTCGACTGTTCTTAGGCGTAGTAGAGCGTTAGGGTCCCGTTCGCTCCCGAGCGCGCCTTTCGAGTTCCTCCAGCCAGCAGAGTGTTTCAGGTATGATGGGTGTCGAAATTGCAGGCACGTGGTCTTTAAGTAATCGCGGCGATTGAAGGTAAATTTTGGGGCCATTCGCTCGGCAGTGGCTGAATGCAGTACTGCAATTAGGTTTCTAGTTTTTGCATAAGGGAATGGACTTTGGACTTTTGAAGGAAATAAAGCTCCTGTATCTTATATTAGGATCAAAAGTGTCTGAGCCATCTGTAGATCGTTGGAAATTAAGTTGGAACGCAAAATGATTTACTGTGCTTTTTACTGAAGAGAATTCTTGAATGTATAGAAGCATAAATCGGTAAAATTGTAATGGGTAATTGTGAAACACTCTGTATGCACTATCGTATTTGTCCACATATCCTACTTATGAATTAGGTAGCACAGAGTCAGTTTCTTTAGTCATCGCGAGACAAGCGAGCAGGCCTGACAGTTGCTGCTGGGTTTAAGTACCAAAGTAGCATGTGCTTCCTGTTACACTTTTTCATGATAATTCCATTTTTTAATGTGCCTGTGGAACAAGAATCTTGAATCTCGAATATCGTATGATTGATAATGTATCAATTTCATTTCTCCTATAAAACTGTATCTTCCTTAAGTTGAAAATATTACTTTCGATTCGGATATAAATGAATTTATTTTTCTCGAACATCAGTTTTAATGGTCGACGGATAATTGTTTCACTTTTTACAAATTAAAGGTTTCTGTTTCTTTTCAACATTATCAAACTCGATACGGTGAAAATCATTTAGAGTAGATGTACGTTGAAAAATGGCATTGCCATTGAAACAATTTAACACGTATTAAAAATAGCGGTAGCTTGGAAAGTAGATTACACGGAATCGAAACGGTGGCTATTAAAGAGTTAGATAAAAGCAGAGTGGAGAACCAGTAACAGTAAAATCCAATCACCCATATATCTCGGCTGCTCCTCCAGAAATACCAATTGTATGTCACCAGATATGAGAGACATTGTTTCCTCCCTTTCTCCTCCTTCTTCTAATAGAAGTTTTCAAATGTTTTTCACATACATTGTGACAGTACAGAGTATTCCGAAGGAAGTGCGTCTTTATAGTATAAATCTTGCTGTTGAAGTTTAAATCGTTAAACTTTGGGGCTCAAAGAACTCTCTTAACTCTTGCTTATATTACACCTCACCCCATTAATTAATGAAAAGTTCGCGAGGTAGATATTAATTAGCGAGCTTATTCTATATCGTAAAATTTTCAAATCTTTTTCTTTATTAACATAGAATATCCTGAATATCGTTTGATTTTTCACGACATAGCACCTGTATAGGTCCTTCTCTCTGTAGAGATTGCTCTTTTTTATATCAGACAATATTGGGAGATAGGTGAGATACTCATACAGTATTTCGTACAAAAGAAAATCGAGTATTTCATAACTGCATCTCAGGGAAATATATATTTGACACATTTACGATCCCACTTGTTGAGTGGATTTTCTGCTACACGAAAGTGTCGGGAGAGAGAATATTTCTTTCCGAAGAGATTTCCCTTAAACTTGGCCTATCGATTTTAATTAAGCCATGAAACCCTGAAGTTTATAACTTAGGGAATAAACGATTCCTTCAGCCACTGGGGTTGGCGATTCCTGTTCTTTCTTGCATTATAGTCGAACAGTTCTCTCTTCCAAGCTATAATCATTTACACCTCTCCAGACACCAATTCCATATATTAAAAATTCGAAATAGTGTCAGAAAAATCCAAACAGACATTGGTATTCATCATCATCTACCTAAAAAGACTACAGTTTATGAAAATCGTCACCGAGGGGGTTGAAAAGCTTGAATAGAATTGGCCCGCGTATACTTGAGGCGAAAATGAAACTGATACACACGGAGATGAAAAGGCAGGCCGATGATAGAATACATTTGGACGGTGCATGTATAATTTCAGTTATCGCGTGTTCCTCCGATGAAAATCACCATTCTTTCTTCCTTGGGGCGGAAGTGAGGCGCGAGCCTAACTCGCTACGTATTTGACTTGCTGATTAGTATACGACAAATTATCATTTTCATTTCCGTTCTCATGATCAAGAGACCCGGTAAAGTCTTGCGCCAAATGTATGCGCATATATACGGGCATAAACACGGCGAGTATCTTTGCCCTTCGCGAATGCGCTGAATGACAAATCACTCTGACTTAACCATCTGATGTCCTGTCATTTGCGACAACGGAGTGTTAAACAAATAAGAAAGAAGGCGTGGGAAAAAATTCACTACTTTTCAGGTCACTTTTTCGTTCACTCCTTTGAGCATTGTTTCAACGAGAATTTGGTATCACCGAAAAATTCTCAAAAATACATTTATTTAAGAATAAAAGGTTCAATTGAAGTAGATCACGTGTCACATAGTTTGCTCTGTCTGTTGTCACATCTGCTCTACTCTGTTTTTTATTCTACACATTATTACGAGTGAGTCGCGTACGAGTGTATGTATTCACGTATCCGCACGGTTCAAACGATTGTGGGATATCTTACCACGGTTGGCCTTTTTCCGTCGCTAACATTCTACAGCATTTCATAAACATGGTTTAGGGCACTGGCAAGCCACAAGTTCCCGTCACGAACAATTCTATTTCGTGAGGAAACATCACTGTAACGCTATCTAATATGATCGAATTCCACTTACGCCCATATCGCCCGTGACTTTCATGAAGGTAGGTATCCCTATACGCGACTAGACGCAACGTTAAGAATTTCAAAGTCGATTTTCTCGAAAATTAAGCGCGATATCAAAAAAAGTTACTCTTTCTTTTCCACTTATAACAAGTAAATAAGGCGAGAAAAAGGAATACAATTTTTTGATATTGCGCTTCATTTTCGAGAAAATCGAGTTTGAAATCCTTGACTATGCGTGCAGTCGCGTATAGGGAAACCTACCCTAATGAAAGTCACGGGCGATTGTTACGTAAGTGGAATTCGCCCTATGAGACACGTCCACGCAGTCCTGTCACAAAATTTAATTTACATTCCTTCGGTTATGTTTACGTTCCCGTTGTTAACATGAAATAACGGATAGTAGATTTTGAAATAACTGCACATTTCTTTGCCCTAAAATGAAGACTGCTACAAATAAAATACAAGAAGACTTTATTCATCTCAGTATTCAGGTTTCCTAACCCCCTACTATCCCTACGTATACATAACATTCGATTTCACTTTCACTTCAAACAAGGTCGCCGATGTATGGTGCTTCTACGGAAATTTGATATTTGATTATGATTTTTTTTTTAAGTCTATTGCAATAAGAGTTATTTGACGTTTGTTCTTGGCATCATTTACGCTACAGCATCTCGAACAGAGCAGACCGCGAAGAGTTATATAAATTTATATAATTATGACAATCATAAGTTTCCTCACGGAATAGAAGTATTCTAGACGGGAACCTGTAGCTTGGTAGTGCCTTAAACCATGTTCATGAAATACTGTAGAATGTTAGCGACGAGAAATGGCCACCATGGTAAGCTATCCCACAATCAAATCTCGAACGACCACAATCGTTTGAGTCGTGTGTAAATTCTATTTAATAGTTTTAAATGTTAGATAGATAGATTTTATATTTATTCATAAAATGTGAACGATATTTAACGTTAAGTGTCATTTTTATTTCCCGTAATTAAATAGAACGTTATTAATTAAACTGCTTCAACTGTACGACCTGAAAGACGCGTGTCATCTAGAAGAATCGATTTTCAGTCTCTGCGGAATTGTGTTTGGCATGACAGTGATCCTCTCGAAATATGCTGGATTTCTCGTTTCATTGGGTTAGTTCTGTATAATGTAATTTAAACTCGTCAAAATTTCCCGTCATTTATTAATCTCGTTCTATAGTATTATTTTAGACATACTGCGTCCACTTTTAATAAGACCAACGTTCTTAATTATTCCATTTCAAGATTGAAAAGTTAGTTAATACAGCGACACTCAATTTTCTACTTCTTAAAAACGCGTACCCGCGAGTTATAATCACGTCAGTTAAACTTTAAACGAAACTATTCCTGAATTCCGGGACAATTTGTACCACGCGTCGAAATTTGCGCGTGGAAATCAAAAGTTACTAATTAGAAACCATCGCGGAACGTCCAGCTTCCCGATAGCTTGTTAACCGCATAAAAAAAAGTTTGGTCGTTAATAAGCATCAATCGATCGCGTTAACGATATAAACTTGATTGGCGCGAATCCGAATCCTCCCCTAAATTTTCCAGCGCACAGAGTTGCTCCGAAAAATTGGAGAACTTCGTTATTTCATTAACGTTCCGGGGAAATGGCGAGAACTAGCGAAATAATCGTGCAATCTTCCAAGAAAAATTCTCAAGATATTCCCACGCGTCCTCCCACGTCAAATCCCTCGCAGTTTCGTCTGCATTTTTCACGCCTGCAACTTGGATAATCCATTACCAGCCGTTTTGGAACTCTCTTTAAATATTCTTCCCTCGTGGCTCTCCGCGGGGGCGTGGCGCCAGCAAGGCGAGTAACTTAAATAAGCGTACTCGAAAAGCTTAATCTTGCCATTCATGCACCGATGAATACCCCAGCAATAAATGCATTTTCCCGGCGACATTCCACGGCAGTTAGAAATACAAGTTCCGCGACAGCGATTTCGCTTTTCTCTGCAAACTCTTGATCGCCGGTTCTCATCGCATTGTCAAAGCTCCCGTCCGACAATGAGGCGGCTACCGTTTCTGTTCAACGGCCCTACGGAAGACATTGAAAGCGGGCCATATTTGAAGTGTCATCTCTCATCGAGATAGCACGACTCCGGAAACATTGAAAAATTCTGAGGCTTATCTATGAAACGGGAAGAAGCTACTGTGCGTGTTGGGGGAAATTAATGTTCCGTCCTTGGGTGTATAGAATTACATGGAGGGGAATAGATTTTCATAAATTACCGAAAGAATAAAATTAAACGGGGAATTGTATGTATTTTGAGGGAAGGTTTTAAATTTCTGCGTTAAAAGAAGTTTTATGATGTTATCTGTTTTTAAATCTGTTTTTGTAACCTGTTTTAAATTATTCATGATCCATGCAATTAGAACGAATGCGATTATCTTCTGTTTGAATATAGTAAATAGAAAGGTCTAAAACTCTTAAAGTTTATCTCCTTATAAACTTAGTTCTTTGAAATCGCTCGATTTTTCTCTGTTCCCTGCGAATAAAAACATTCAGGTTAAACGTTAGAAAAATATAGCAAGATCGTAGGAAGATAAAACTTGCTATTCTTTTACCTTCCACCAAAGAGAAGATACAATTCATCCGAATTGCGTGACCTGCCCTGTATATTTTTATCGTAGGTATATCAGGCGATATCTCAGAACTAATATTTCTGTTTCACACGTTCCGTGCACTTTGCGAATTCTTCAAGAGCTTTTGATCATTTTCAAGTATGGAGAAGTTTAATGTAACCCCGAAAATTGTTCCTCAAACTTCTACTGCCTCCATCGATTGATTTCACAGAACGACAACATTTTTATACGGTTCTAGGAACTGATAAAAATGCAGAAACCTCGGTACATGGCTTCTTGGCTTCATAGATTTAAGCTTTGACGCTTAAATGCAACAGTCAGAAAGCAACATGCCGAACGTAGGGAACATTGATTAACAAATTACAGCCGATCTTGATCATAAACCATAAACGTTCAACCATGTAAATAATAAAAATCCCATATTTCAAAGAATTTACATGAAACAAAAACATTATAATATTATTCATAAGCAATGCGATGAACGAGTTTCAAATTTATATACTGCAGTAATTATTCAGTATATATTATCCAAGAAATATACAGCATGAAAAGTTCCTTATAAATACAAAACATTGCAGTTTCACCAATTTAATTAAATTTCAAATATCCAATTTCGAATTTGTCCACCTACGATCTACTTCGTTGGGGTACAGAAATCAATGATTAAGATCGCGTCCTATAAATATAATCTGGTGCTTGTCAAACACTGTTTCGAGAAGCACGAAATTCATCCCACCCCTCGATCGGCATCGATTCATCACAAAATGCACAGCGCATTGTCGCACAAACGTTTCTTCACAATGCACAACACACTTGAGACTGTTTGTTCGTGGGATGAGATATCATGCAAGCTGCATTGGACGAGAATTGAGTGCACAGTGTTAAGATATGTTATGCGTCGTAAGTAATAGCCAGGTCGGCGAATTAAGTCCCGTTGACTATCACATTGTTCTTTAGCGTGTATCACGGGTATTCTCAGTTGCGCGAGGCATGCCTTGATGCATGAATATATGATAATAAAAAGAAGGATACGAGGTTGCATGAGCATGTTTTTGAATAAGCATTAATCTAGATTAAATAAGGGAAGTTGATTGATCATTGGTAGAACTTAGATAAGAGGCTCTAGAGAACGGGAGTGTGTAATTGATATGCGAGCACTGCGATATGAAACACAGCGGATTCGTTAAATAAATATTTAATTAGCTAGGCAGATAATACGAGTGAGAAGCATTGGCTGGTCGTTGCTAGAATTTAAGAAAGAGGCTCCAGATGTTAGGCATGTGTAATAGAATAACACAATATGAGAAAATAGAGATTGTATGACAGGACAAACGACAGACCATATATACGAATATTAATAAACTCGGGTGAATAATAGGAGTGAGAGGTATTGATTACTCATTGTTAAAATGGGACAAAATTACTTTGCTTAAAATACAGTGGTACAGTATGATTTATAATATAAGTAACGATAATAAATATAAATGTTTCATGTATGAAGAGATACAGTGCCTTAAATATCCTCAATCACCAGATAAAATGTATTCGAAGTCTAATTATTATATATTATTGCTTACATTAATATTTAAGAATATACAGAGCACCGTCAGTTTTAATTGTCAGCAAATATATTTAGAAAATTGCATATAAGGGATGTACAGTTCTCAGAAAAAGGCATATACAAGTTATCAGTCGAGAAGCCATTATTTTCTTATAATCTTATCACTCTTTTCTTACACATATAGATTAAGAGATATCTGTGTACTTTGATAACGCCACATTACAATAAGGAAGCACAGTGAATTCATCAAAATATGTAAAACCTTCTATTCAACAGGAGCAAAGCCCTTGAAGGGCCATCGGAATACCGGTCTGTTCTATGCATTATTGCAGAATCTGAGGCTGGAATTCGAAGTTCACTATAATAGGTGGAAAGATCTTGGCTCCATTGTTTATAATCTATTATTAGCATATCCATTGCCTCACTTGCGCATGGTCTTTAAAGGGATCAGCCAACCCGTATTTCTCATTTTACCCTGCATTTCGCATTTTCTTTTCACGTGGCCTCATTCCTAAAAATAAAGGAACGAAAAAGATTAACTACCCTCTCTAATGAAAAAAAAAGGAAGGTACAAAAGCGTCACAACCCAGCCACTTTAATGGACACAGAAAAAGCTTTATAATGTTTCGCGTTTTGGAACGATTACTTCTTTATCGCAGTTGAATTGCACTTAGCTGGGTATGAAATATGGTGCAGCAAACACCTTACAGTGAGCTCGAGTGTGTTTGCGATGAATGGTTAGTTGGGAAACCGTTTTTGCAAAATTCTTGAAGGGCAATCGCTAGTTCTTTAAATACAGTATATTAGTTCTATATCCAATTAATTTTAATATTGAATTCGCAAAATAGGAAGCAATCTATACAGTACTTAGAAAAAAATTCGCAGTTATCTTGTGGAAAAATAGAGGATTATCATTGCATCATCTATTTGTCAACAAAAATTAAATGTAAACGAAGAAGATTCTCTGTAACAATCAAGTTAAGCAGATCATGTATTTTTGCTATACATTATTTTATCCCCGTAAAATACACTTCTGCACCCCTCGCAAGTACAGCATTAATTAATATAAAACCATGATTTAAACGTGTGTTTACATGAAAACTCACGCCAGCACAAAAATTGGCTAAATCCCAGAATAGCCAGAACGTTGAACGGTTGCTCAAAGCTGAAAAATGAGGTCCGTCCGGAGCAAAGATTCATGTTATGCAAATGACACAAATTACGTCGAAAGTTAGCAGAAGATTAAGTTAAGCCTTTACCTGCACGAATGTACACGTGTGAAAGCAAACGGTCGAAAATTCATATCTCCCAGTCCGCACGATGTGAAGTGATTTATGATGCAGTGCTTGTCCGGGTGCAACATCCGACGATTTCGCAGCCAATCATCGCGACCGTTCACGAAACATCTAAAGAAATATTGTAAAAATTAACCGTCTAAATCTGAACGCGAAATTATTCACGCATCGCACTGAAGAATCACTTCAAATAGAACACAACAAGTCTAACCTGCCACGTGACAGCACGCACCCTTGCAATCTACGCGCCATATTAATCAGCCACCCACGCGATAACCAGCATAATTCACCGCCCGTTATCGAACGCAACAATACCAGTTACACAGTGACACAAAAAATGCACTAATTCTCGCATGTAACGCGTAAGCTCCAGGAAGTGTTCCACGCGTGTCACGCGACTGGACCAGTTAATCGGCCAGGCTGCGTGTGTAAACGCGCGTGCGGATGAGTGCGTTTCATTGTACCGGGCATGATCTAGCCCAGCGTGCAGTAATAAATTCTAACATTTAAAGTTGCCCCCCCCCCCACCCGCGCAAAAAGCGGCGGAACAAAAGGTACGAAATAATGCCGCCGCGGCGAGCAACACCTGGAACCCCGAGCAGCGTCTACGGGAAAGAGGACAGGGAGAGAAACGACTGGCGAGCTGGTAGGAGGGAGGAAGGAGCGGCGTTAGACGCGGCGGAAAACAGGGTCGGGTGACCAGCAGGGGCATCGAGATGCGAAGAAGCCCGAGAGAGGATCCGCGAAACTTTTAATTAGCCAGCATATCCATTTATCTGCGTGCCGTTGAAAGGAGCCGCCGAAACTGCGACGCGAAAGGGATAAAAACGGACGCGCTGTGCACGAGTGGCTGACAGGGTGGGGACAGGGGGTGGCTGGCGATGAGGGAGCGCGGAGGGCGAGCCAGAAGATGGCGGGAAATAAACGAGGTGTGGTAGACTGGACCGAGGCTCCTGATCCCACAATGCGCCACAATAGAGCGCCGACGATGGTTTTGCATATGAAAGAGGGCCGAGAATGGAGACCGCGAGAGATAGGTGCACGTAGTGTGATATTATATCTGACTAGGGTTTCTCGCCACCCACCGCCCTGTTTCTCGCTTCTTCATCTTTCTCCGTCTTTCGTCCGCCTGGCTATTTTTCTCCATCCCCCCCCCCCCCCCCCCTCGCCGTCTACTCTGCCTCTTTCTGCCTCCCTGCCTCCCATTTTCCTTTCTCCCTCGCCCAGGAAGCCGGGAGAGGGACGGCCGAAGTCGTAAGTTGAAAATGCGTAAGGGAAACTGCATTAGGGGCGAAGGGCGGGGGCGGGGCGTCTCTCGCTTAAGATAAACTCGTTTCCATAGAGCCGCGGCCCTTTAAGTCGTAGCTCTCATTGTGCTGCAAATTTGCGATCTCTTGCGGGACGCGAGCCGAACGGATTATATCGGGACCCTTCTTCGAGGATTTCCAGAGGGAACCGGAACAGACAGAGAGGGGCTTCCGGCGGGGCAATGTTTTCGAACGAGAAAAGGGTTTACCTTCCTCGAGTTAAGTGAGGATCGTTCGGCAACTTTCGACTCTATGAATATTTCGGCGAGGGTACGGGGAAGGAAACGAGCGCCTGGAATCATTGTTCTTTACGTGAACTGGAGGATCTTTTCGTTGTTAAGGTATAGAGAATCTGCAGCGGTGGTTGAAAGGAAGTTGTGGGGTGGATGATAGCGGAAATATCAAAATTTGACGAAGTTTTACGGGGACTTTTGTTGCGAGTGACAAGTAAATATCTTGGACAAGTGTGGAATAGTATGGTAGGTATGTCTGACGACATTTCATTGGTAGCTGAATTTCATACCAAGATGAAAAACATTATGTGGGGAGACCACTGAAAAAAATCGGAAAAATCGATTTTGTTCTTCTTCACATTTTCTGAAAGACATACGTTTCAAGAATGGTCTCTCCAAATTTTATGACGAACTTCGTAAACTTGACGGAGAAATAGTATTTCCCGTGAAGCGGTGTCAAGCGCGCCACTGAGCTGAGCGGAACTTTGAACGCGTTTTTCTCAGAATGACATTTGTCAACCGCGTTGACAGTATACAGAGAAAACTATACGTACAATTGACATGAGCAAAGCCATTTATTGTACGAAAAACACGCTTCTATTACCTGACGATCAGTTTTTTATAAATTACAGGCCTCCTTCTATTTTTGTTATCAACATCTTTATCCCCCAAAATGATTCTTGTTTCAGTGGTCCGCCATTTTGTTATTTTTTGCGATATTAACTTTTTTTGATCGTCGCGTAATAGTCACAGGCTTCTAGTTTCTAAATATTTTTGTCTTTTCGAATTCGGATTAACCATATGGCTAAGGCGCACATTTTGACGAATAGAATACCGGAAAGGGAGTTATGAATTTGATTGAAATTTTTTTTTACTCTTCAAAATGTACATATTAACTATACTAAACAATAAATTGATTTACTTGCGTTGTTTGGTTGAAAAAAAAATCCCGAAAACACCCTTACTTTTCAGACTATTACAGTGGTCTGCCCCCTTAAACTGACTGAAACGTAGGTACTACTGTACATTTATCTGAACTTAATGTAAGCGATAAGTAAAATAAGAATAGAGAAACTTGAATGTAAAATGAATAATAGTTTTTAAGGCACTGTGGACTTCTACAGATTCAGTTATCCACAATTGGAGTCATACACCAACTGTCTTACTGCAGATCGCTGTGAGGGATGTACTTTAGGGTGGTCCTTATTTTTCAACTTTAAAATATATATTGTCTGACCCTCTTAAAATCTTCTATTTGACAAAAAAAAATATCTCCGTGTTTTTTATTTGTATATTTCGATATAGTATAAAGGTCGCTCAAGGACTTTATATTTCGCATGTAGGGGAGACCGGAGCAAAATCGGGACGTTAAGAATAAAATCTCATAACTTTGACATTATTAAGTAAAAAACAAATTGCAATTGGGATTCATTAGATTAAATTATTTTTTAAATAATAGTACATATCCAATTTGTTTAATAGAAAGAGAAATACAAAAAAATAATGATTTAAAATATGATCCGTTTTTACGATTTTACACCGTGGCCTAGGTAAAACCGGGTACCATACTAGATACTGGCGCTAACACCTATAACAACGAAACTCATCCAATTCTCCAGCACCCAACCAGTTAGAACAAGCTATAAAGGAAAAAAAAATTTTTTTTTAAATTTATACCAAAATAGTAACATTTCATTGCCGTTGAGCGACCTTTAATTCTTAATATATTTTAATAAAATTTTAGACGAAATTCTTTTAAACTATTTGGAAGCTTCTGAGATGGTCAGAAGAAATTTTTAAAAAATTTAATTTTTTACCATACATATAAGAACCACCCTAATGTACCTAATACAATGACTCAACATAACGACAGATTTCTCGTCCTCAGTCTCATTCAATTAACACCTCGGAAACGTGCAAGGTAGACGCCGATGCAAACTGAAAAGTATCATTCACTTTCCCTCGAATCTTTATAAATCAATATCGCGATACGTCCCAGAGCACCTTGTCACATCTATCCCATCCCAAGTCTGAATTCCAAATCTTTAGTAATCTTTAGAGAACTTCAAAGATTTGGCGGTACTCGATAAACCCTTGCACCCGCTTTCTCCCTCCACTTCCTTCGCCTGTTGCGAAGTCTCGAAATAGCCCCCCTCCCCCGATGATTAATCATCGTCCGATGAATCGGCGAAGGGAGAGGGCTGCCCGTCGATGAGAAAGGGGGGTGAAAGCGAGAATGAGAGCTGAAGGGTGGAGGCGGGAAAGTGGCATAAATGTTTCAGAGTCGCGAGCATCTGTCGTTTGGAGACTTTTTCAGTTCCCCCGAAGGGAGCTCGTTTTTGGAGCTTCTCCGCGGCACGGCGGCGAGCAAGGGGAAGGGAAAGGATGGAGACGCGGGGAGGGTTTACTATCCTCGTATAATGTATTATAAGTGGAGGCACTCACAGGGCCGTCAGTACCAAACACTCAAAGCCCGCCCTGCCTCTCGCGCTTCTATCTACCCGTTTCGTGTCTCTCTCTCCCGCCCCTCCCCTCCCCCCGCTCCTCTCCCTCTCTGTACACCCAGCTTTCGAGTTATCGATAAGAACCGCAGACCTCTTTTGTTGGTTGATAGATAGCCTTTCAAAGCGACGCGAGGTCAAATATTCGACATGCCGGGGGTTCAATTTCATGCCAATAATATCTATGCGAAATAAGGGCCGGATGCTTCCTCCGTGAAAACGCTTTTCGCGGCGCTTTTCGACGAAAGTTGAACGAACGTGCCTGATAACGCTGCCAATCGTCGTCACTTGGAAATTGACGAATGCTGGCGCTCGAAAGTGGCGAGTTTTTCCGCGATATTTTGGATGGCATTTTCTCGCGTCGCGCGTAGGGGATGATACTTTTCAGCTGGCAATATGTGTCTGCGTTTGTACGGCTATTAGTCCCTTGAGGTACTGAGATGGTTTCATTGAAATTTAAATATTTGTTGGGAGTGATGTGGTATACGAGAAAGAATATTCAATCCAGGTATGGAGGTTGGGTTTGAAATGTTATTTTAAAATGTACGCAGAGAAGATCAAATGGGAAATAATATTTTACAGTGTGTTACCAAGCAGAGGGCTATGTGCAATTAATTGGAATGCTTTGGCTTTGGAATACATGTATGTTGAGCGGGATATAAAACTGTGTCGTTGGTTTTGCGGAGGACACAGACGGATTTTATATTGAGGAACATCAGAAATTGTATTCATTCGCAAAAATGTAGAAAATATTACGGGGTATCTCAATAATTTAATGCAGCGTTCAGGGCAGCACGAAATATGTCGAATTAAGAATTTAAGTTACTTCGTAGAGAGGTGTGTATAAAAGGGGAACGAAAAAAGTAATGAGGGATTCAAAGGTAGTAGCCTCGCATCCAATAAACGAATATGGTTTGTTGGATAATAAACGAAGATTGAAAGTTTTAGTATGAAAACCAAATAAATTTGTGGAAGGATTGAAAGTTTGAAATAATTATTTTCGTTCAATTTTCAAAGCGGAATAATGTTTGTTGTTAATGTTTGTTTTCAAAGTGTGCTGGACAGATACACCATTCATTCTTCCACAAGTTTAGAAATTTAAAATAAAAAAGAATTATTGTATTAATTATCAAGGGTGATTGAGTCCTTACAGAGCCATAAACTTCATCGAGGAACAAAGCATGCTGGAGTTCAATACGGAAACTGATTTTCAATTATTTCACATCGTGATATGTCGATAACCGAGTTTTAAATCTGTGGAATCAGAAACCCCCATAAAAGGGAATTCTTTGATATTTATTAATCTCTTTATGCAATGCAAATTATAAATTTATAACATTCTCATTATCCTGAAGTCATTTTCAACATGCGTTAATCGTGTGTTTACTACCGATCACGTGTTTGGATGTGGAAAATAAAAGTACACGTGAGCAGAAAAAGTTCTGGAACTCTGATTTTTAAAAAAATTCTGTCAGAACTTGTATGTTTTGTTTAAAAAAATATCTGTTCCTGTGGAATTTTTATTAAAAGAAATGTTACCTTTAGGAACTTCTTTAGAAAGTGTTCTCATGGAACAAATATTTTAGAACCAATATAATAAAAGTTCCATGGAAACAGTAATATTAGAACATTTATTAAAAAAGGTTCCATAAGATAAAGAAAGGTACTAAACTATTGGGTACTAGTTTTATTTAACAATATAATATCATATTATTCGTGTTTATTTAATAAAAGTTATGAAAATCATAATATAAGTAATTAATAGTTTCATAAGAAGTATTGACCAGAAAAGAGAACTTGTCGAGAATAATACCTAAATAACATTTTTATAACTGACATGAACCAAAATACAAAAAAATCTATAATATCTGCGTAGAAATTATCTACGTAGGTAAACATTACATATAAATAACACATTCAGAATATTAATTTAACTGTAATAACTATTTATTTTTGTTGTACTACTATTCATTGAATAATATTCAGTATTTGTTACAGCGATGGAGAACTTTTTTTAATATTGATGAACAAAATATCTGTTTCTGTTATAGAGAAATTTTTATATTTATATTTTATAAGTTCCATTCCAACTAGAACTTTTATTTTCAAGAACTTTTACTCTATCGGTTCTCATGGGAACTTATAATGTGAGAACATTTTTAAAAAAGTTCCACGGTCGATGTTTCATATAGAACCTAGGTGAAAAGTTCCAGAACTCTTTCGAACCCTGGTCGCGTGTTATAGTTGAATTTAAGTGCAACAGTGTTGCCCATAACATCAGCTTTCTCCACCCAAACGAAATTTAAAAACAATCCCCTGCTCCAATCAGCAACCTTGAGAAGCAACATATCGATTTACAAATATCAAATCAGTCAGTAGTATACGTCCGACCACCGACCGGCACAGAGCCAACCATCATCGAGTGCAAATTTTTTAAGTGCGCATCTAAACGTCAACCCGAACACAGTTAAACATAATCAAGAACACATTCAAGCTTGCAGGGGAACAAGTTTCACACATACAGACGTTCATCTGAAATACATGTACATACATCATACTCTTTGTTCTTGTTGAAGAAATGCAATATATGTAACAGTGGTGCAGCTTAAAAAAAATCGTCCCATCACCCATTTCAATGTTCAAGCTCCAGCAGTACACATTAACCAGTAGAACTTCATCTTTTTCACACATAACCTTCTAACGAGTAATCTTCGAATAAAAGTTTCGAATAAAATAAAATTATTCGAGAATAACGAATAAGTTTTTATTTAAATAATACCCATCTCTGCTTGCCACTTAACCGACAATGAAACTTACAAATTTCTGTCTCACTGACTGGTGTATGCAAACTTTGAATCGTTAGTGTCGTTCAGAGCTTGCAGCAGTCTTCAAACGCTTTCACTTTCAACCATTCGGAACGGCAGAGGACCACAAAAGCGAGTTCACTTTAAACCAATCTCGTTTAGAACTCCAGCATCCTTCGTTTATACGTAAAGATACACCGCGAATCATACATATCTGACATCGATTCTCCATGCGTCTAGCGATTAAGGCATTGAAAGCAACGAGCCTGTGCATATTGTTTAGAGATATGTTAAAAAGCAATGTCTGCCCCGCGGAAGCGGAGGCCGCAATATCTGGCGCGGAAAGAAGGCAGTGTGTTAAGAGATGGGTTTGTGAGGCCAGGTGGCGTGGATCAAAGCGGACACCAAGGCGATCCTGGCGATCCACGAGCACGTGATCACGAACAACGCGCGTTTATCAGTAACGCACAGTGACTACAACACGTGGACGTTGAGCATTCGCGGAGCACGCCGGGAGGATCGAGGCATTTATATGTGCCAGGTCAACACGAATCCTATGAAGAGCCAGGTACGGAAAGACTATCCTTCGAAATAGCGGGCGTGCGCGATGAAAAAGAGAAGGTAGGGAATAAAGAAAGTGCGGGAAAGAAGTACCCTGGAGAAGTGGAGAATCTTTTTACCCTAGATCCGGGTCAGATTTTTATTGTACGCGATGCTTTTGCGCGGAGGGCATTCATTCCGAAGTGAAATCCGTTCTCTGGGTCTGGAAGTAGTTGTTTCCACCGGCCTGTCGCTGCGAGGGAAGCTAAACTCCGCGGTGTTACGTTCGGAAATTCTGTTGAAATTCCCATCGTCGAAAGGTGGCGATCTGTTGCTCGTGCTCGTTGAGATTCACACGATCCTCTGATCCCCCCGATTTTACGGTGTTAGATTACTCCACGGATCCTTGCGGATTTCTTGCCGTCGTCGAGCTCAAAAAATATATCCGATATTTGAATAGCTTCGAAAGCTTCCTTCGATTCTGTAAATTTCTGACAATGAATCTTTGCGAATCAAAATCTTTTACATGTTTATATAAATAAATTGTTCTATAACATCGTGATCTGTAAATGAACCCCCTTCTTTTTCTCTTTGCAAATTAGTGACAAGTTGACGTTGCAAAATTTTATTCAGCATGCTATTGCAAGCATCAACTGTTTCTTTTTTTTTTTATGCTTGGGAACTGACAATCTATTGGTACTTTGGATCCACAGAGCGCGTTCTTAGAAGTGGTGATACCGCCAGACATAATATCAGAAGAAACCTCAAACGATCTAATGGTGCCCGAGGGTGGATCTGCGAAATTGGTGTGCAAAGCTCGCGGATATCCAAAGCCTGAGATCGTTTGGAAACGAGAAGATGGTGCTGAGATTATCTCCCGTGCTGGCGTTTCTGGCGGCAAAACAAAAAGTAAGAATTGTTCTATTATAACAAGCAATCACTACCTCGCTTAATTACCTTTTTAACTATAATGAATGACTAAGAATTGAGACGTTCCTTTGCCGCAAGTTAATTAGTAAAGGCACATTTTTTAAATACATTTTATTGTATCAGCCACGATTCAATTAACGAACACATAATATGTGTATGAAATCAATACACTTTTCGGTCTATTGAAAATGCTTTTCAAATTAAATGAACACACAGTACTCTTCTTACCGTTCTATCAGAGGTGTATGATTCAGTATGAATCGTTTCTATGAGAAAGAAATATAAACGATCTGAAGGTTGGACTTGCCATCATTTAAATCGTGGAAAATCGACAGTAAATAAAACAGAGATCTTATCCTAGTACATAAGTCGAGGCAAATGCGAGGAAAAATTGGGAAATGGCGATGCCAATGATGCGTATATAATATGGCAATACGGTTCTGACAGAAGTAAAGTGGCTCTTAAAGTAGGTTGTAGATTGAAATAAGGAGACTGGGACGAAATTGAAATCAGAAACCATAGGTCTTCGTGCGTTTTCATGCAGAAATCCCAATTTTTCTTGAATAATTAAATCTTATGATAGAAACTAAAAACAAACAGTTGCATGTGAAGAAATATCGATAATCTGAATTACTCGAAAAGACTACTTAGATCTTTTGTAAGAAAATGAAGCTAATTTTTACACGTCATTCGGATTATAAAATCGGTTAACCTGTACCTAAAATATTTTTTTGCCTCGATCAAATAGAGTTAGATGAATCAAGCATTTAACACAATTTGTCGTTTCGAAGATGCTGATTCGTGAGCGAGGGTGAAGCTGCGTTTCCATCCCGAGGTGCTCCTTTTACCTTTATACTCCACAGGGAGGGAACGGTATCGAGTAAATGCTATCGATGTGCTGAGTCCAAAGAGACGGTGGAAACACCTTGAATGCCGTATCCTACCTAATTCGGTGTGTTTGATTAGTAATCAAGGCGATTCAATTATTCACTCGGTATCGTTAAGTGATTAAATTACCTCCGCTCCTTTTGCTCGATTGATTCTGTACCTGTTAGTTTTACGTGGCAAGAATCTTATTACAAGCAAATATAGTTAAACATCTATCAACATTCAGTATTCGAATAAATTTCAGAAAAATCACGTTTAACCGGCTTCAAGTAAAATTTTTTTACGAGTTCTGGATAACGATATTTCTTCGAAAAAACTTTAGAAAACAACACACTGAAATGAGCATAGGTAGTATTTTGTTGATCGAGTTACAAAGAATAGTGAAACCATATTTAAATAATTAATAACCACGAGATTATACGGTATAATATTTCAAATATCTTCCTCAAAATTCATTCACAGACGGTTCATTACATTATCGATATGAAACTGTGGATGAGACATTCAACAATTCACCTAATTATTGAAAACGTCACTGTAATTTTAAAATAAAGCGAGCTGAATTATAGCTACACTGAATAATTCAATTCCGTTGTATCGAATTCTGACAAGTGATATCTGTATAAAGCAGAGCAATCTTGAGATGCAATATATAACTACAATTGTCCGCATCAAGTTCAATTATTCATAAATTTTACATTACAAAATTATGCTGTTCCTGAATTAATATTCACCACGAAATACGTATAACATCAAATATTTGCTTACAATAGGCAACTAAACTATACGATAATAAATGGTATCGCTTTAAAAACTTTCAAAGAATTTAATTAAGGGGAAAATACTATTTTTGGGGCTAATAAGATAGAAAAATTTAGGATTTCTTTAAGAAACTAGCGATTCGATTCATCTGAAATTTGGACCATGTTTTCATGCACCTTTGAAGAAATTGCTGTTCTTTTTCTATTAATTTTTAATAAATTAATTAGTACGAGTTCTCTACAAAATCATGATGCTTTACCAATTTATCTTAAGCAGGGACTATACTTTAGGCAACGCTAATCCAGGCCGACTGTTGGAAATTTTTTCTGGAAAAATTATGAAGCAAATCGTTCTGAACTTTTTCTGTCTTTATATTTAAATTTCGAAGATACGAAAAAAAATGTATTTTAAAAATATTCATTGTAGATATCCCTATCGACGTATCTTGCTACAGCGTCGCCGCCGAAGTTGCAAAACGTTGGGGATAATTTAGAGAAAACTATTCCACTAATCGACTTGCCCTTACACATACAACTAGATAATTCCAAATTATTGTCGATGGACCTCTAGTATTATAAAAAAAAATCAATTTAATACTTCAATGTCGCATAAATAAATTTTAAAAATTCCTGCAAAATCGTACTTCTTTTCCTATGCTCAACAATTTGGCCAATTTTCGACATTTTTTGTTTTCGAGGTCCATCGACATTAGTTTGGAATATATAGAATGATTGAATAGTTTTCTCTAAATTACCCCCACCGTTTTGCAACTTCGGCGGCGACGCTGTAGCAAGATACGTCGATAGCGATATCTACAA
The DNA here is from genome assembly GCA_947577245.1 of Andrena bucephala. Lineage (NCBI taxonomy): Eukaryota > Metazoa > Arthropoda > Insecta > Hymenoptera > Andrenidae > Andrena > Andrena bucephala. The sequence continues at coordinate 7,814,630 of OX387719.1, forward strand.
TGCATATTAAAACATAATTTTTTTTTCGTATCTTCTAAAGTTAAATATAAAGCCATAAAAAGTTCAAACCGATTTGCTTCATAATTTCTCCAGAAAAAATTCCCAAAAATCGGCCTGTTTTACCGTTTACTAAAGTATAGTCTCCCCTTAATAGAAACACTATCGCCTGAAATTCCTGACAACTTGAAACTCGAACATGGAAATACAATCGCATCTTATATTAGCGTTATATTAATTGATTCAGTCGCGTCTGGTCGAATTGATTTTGAAATTCTTTCCCTCTGATTGTGTATTGCAGTAGCCAGCGCCGAGGGTGAAACGCTGACTCTGTCGAAAGTAACCAGGAGCGAGATGGGTGTCTACCAATGCATCGCCAGTAACGGAGTACCACCATCAGTCAGCAAACGGATGATGCTGCACGTACACTGTGAGTACGCCCTAATATCGTTTCCCCAGGTACTTTCGCTGGGAATCTATCTCCCTCCGAAGATTATCTCCTTAGCTCACGATGGATTCTGCTGATTCGCTCATCGGGACTAACTTATTTTCTGGAATCCTCTCTCGCGATTCAACGATCTCCGCAGCGATTGATTATTATCCACGATCATCGATTTAATTGCCGTGCACCGCGCAAAGATATTTGGGATCGTTGGTTAGGTCTTTTCTCAGGGAAAAAGGGTTTAAGATTGATGACTGGTAAAATATTCGGTAGGCGAAAACATTCACGGTAGTTTGAGAACTTCCCTTGTTAGTGAAGAATGTCCGGCTATTCGAATAGCTGGATCTCGTCTTTCATAAACTTTTATCACTGTGTTAGGTACATATTATTATGAAGTACAATCGTTGGATTTATAAATATTAATATTTGATGGTAGAAGAACTTTCTACGTGTGCATTGAAAATTGCTTCCTTTCTTCTGCAAGAAATGCCCGCAATAGTTTGCAATTCGACGACAGCATGAAGTCGAAGGATAGAAATTACAGTCGGCGCAGCTTTAAAATATTATACTTAAATAACTTCATCGCGTGCGTATTGCTGACTGTCTCTACGCGGTATTGTAGATTGGATTACATGGCGCGATACATGTGAAGTATATAATGTATCGCGGTAGACGGGATTCTACGCAGATACGCGAATTCTATAACCTACTTCGGACGTGGATGATATTCAAAACACTCGCGCCTCAAAATTTCTCTCCAACACGTAGTCACTTTAAAACGTCTCCCATACACCGCACGACACGTTGTCAAAATTACTATAATCTAGTCGGCAGAATGGGCAGAAATAAGGTTTTTTAATATGTGACGCAAAAGTAATCATCTCGATTTTCTTAGTCTATGACTTTGGTTTTAAATGAAACAACGTGGCGGTTTTTGTGGTACAATTTATTATGACTTATAAATTTTCTAACATCAAGTTCCGAAGATAATATTCAACAAATGACCGCCATTCGAATTGATGCAAATTTGGGCTCTTTTTATTATATTTTCCATGGTATTGTGAAGAATTTGTGGAGTTAGATTTTCCATTTCCTATTGAATATTGTTCTTTAATTGTTGTGAAGTCCGTAGGTTATTCATGCAAACCAATGCCTTCAAATAACCCCAAAGAAATAAGACTGGGACGGTTAAATTGGGGGATCTGGCTGGCCATAACAAATCACCAAAATGGGTGATAAAAACATCGACCCAATTTTTGACACCGACATACATTTTCTTTGGACGTTCCTCTATGTATTCACGAATCGCAGAATGTAATTATGTCATGTTCTCAAGTTATAATTTATTTCTTTAAAACAGTGTAGTGGAAACAATTGAAACGCGGCATATATTTTCATCTACCCATATACTACATGTAACAAAAAATTGAAAACATTGGTACCATTTCCTCAACATTTTTTCAGCTGTGTTATCTGTCAAGATCGTCTCTTTCCATAAGAGTACGTGTAAAATCAGTGAAAATTAAAATCGTTATAATTCAGCAACCGTTTAGTGAATTCGTTTAAAATTTTTTGGACACATCATGATGATTGGAAAGAACAATCTCACAAATTTTCGTCAACTTGGTACCATTTTGAAAATATGTCCAATACATACTTAACCTTTCACAAAAATTACGCAACAAAATTCTCCACTCCACTGACCAATGATCAGCCCTTTAAAATTAGACAGAAAACGGTAACCCTGAAATACTACATTCCAAGAAAAACGATTTCTCAGTGGTACACACAGTGCCGTGAAGCGAAGCGCGCCATTGGCCAGAGGAAAGCAGGAAAGGATAACTGGAATAAAATTCCCTTTTACCGTTCCCTTAGCGCGGCATCCCCGAAAAAAGTCGGCAGGATATTCCCGCCACTTAGGCACGGAACGTTTTCTCTCAATCGTCCGGGGTGTAAACCTCCAGGAGCGCGTTACAGCCTTATCCGTGTGACGCAGTCTTAAAACCGTCTCGCCCTCGGCCGAATATGCACGGTTCCGCGGCGGTGGCAAAGGTAAAAGCAACAGCAAGGTGCAGCTAGCGTGCACGGAGATAGCCATCGTCTCCTTCTTTGCATAATTTCAACGTGGCAAAAGGGAAGCCCGCGTCCGTATTAGGAAAGATGGGGGGGGGGCGAAGAGAGGGCGCGTGCGAAGGGGCCTAGGTCGTGAGCGTAGGAGGCGGTAAAGGGTCGGAAAAAAGGGCAGCAGAACGTAAGATGCAGCTTAAATAACAGCGCGAATCGACGTGGCTGCGGCGCGCCGAAAGCTTGGGTGGTTGGATGGGGCTCCGAAAGGAGAGAAAGATAATAAAATTACACTTGAGGCGATATACCTACTCGCCGTTCCGAGTTTAGAGACGAGAGCGCTGAGAAAGGAGCAGCGAGACGAAAATCGAGGGAGGAACGAAATGGGGGATGTGGCTGAGAGGGTGGAGAGTGTAACAAGGAAAGATCGACACCCGAAGGAGCGGTTTTTAGGAAGCGTCGCTTGGAATTCAGAACTAGGCGAGCGTGGAGGAACCCCAGGATATCAGTCGTCTTCAGAGCCATGCTGTAGATAAAAATTATTCTAAACAACACTGTCAGGAATCACAGAAACAGAGGATGGGACGCAGAGTGCTGTGGAGGAACGGGGGGCGTAGGTAGGGTCGCAAGAGAGAAAGGGTTGATGGGCGAAGCCGAGAAGGTTCCGAGGACGACGAGTTAAGTCGCGGTTACGACTAGGTTCTCGGTGTCTTAGATCCGGGGGAGAGGTAATTCTTCGCCGGAAATTGGATGTACCCTAGGTTCATGCTACGATCTTGCACCTGCCCCCGGCCAATAAGATCGTGCGGGATAATCGAATTTCATTGAATACGCTCCGTGCCCGCAGACCGTATAGACGATTGCGTCCGCGAGCTATTGCTTCGAAATTCAAGCGATCGGGGAGGGCTATTGTCGATAGAGAGACCGGGACGAGGAGAAGGACAAACCGGATCATCTCGGAGACGGCTGGATCGGCCGCGCTGTCGTCTCTGCTAGAGACGATCGATCGAACGCTCGTTCCGATTGTTACGTATCCAGAGGGAAAGTGAGAAATTTACGCGGCTCTGTTAGCAGGAAGAACGGATCCGTTCCCTTTTATCTCCGCGGGAGAACCTTCCACCTGCCCTTTTTTCATAATCGTCCACCCTCGTTTGCGTATCAAGAGGGGAGGGGAGCCACGCTGGCTGGGAAACGTGACTGGAGAGAAGTAACAGGGTTGCGACTGTTTTTAAAGGCTTCCGCGAAATTTCATTTTGATACAATTTGCAGATACGCCGTTACGACGATTCTGATGGCTTTCGTGCGGGATAATGTGCATTGTGTTTGGCGCGGAATAAGTGTCTCTCCCAGCTTGCGCTCTTTTGGAGATAAGGGGTTCCTTGTCGTGCTACTGGCAGAGCTGAAATCTGTAGCTCTTTTCTTCGAGGGGCGGAAATTAAATATATTAAATGCCGTGAACCTCTCGTTTGACGTAATACGTTTGAAAGGGAGGATTTTTTTTTTTTGGATTGAGGAGGGGCTAATGTTGCATTCATAATCGGGATTGACTTGGAGGAAATTCGTTTTGACTCGGGCAACTTGTGTTATACAGAGAAATCTATTATTTCTGTGGAATGATTGAATGGGGATCTTTATTCTGATTCTATGAGATATTGGGTCGTACAGTTTCTTCTTTTCTAAACGTTGCAAGTGCGCGTCACTTCAGTTCTCATAGAAACCTAAGGTGTTATTACACTGCAGTTTATTTTCTTATTTTTACATGATCATCAATCGTGGAGAGTTATTAAAAGCAATTCTGCCGTGTTAATTCGAAAGGGCGTATTTTGTCAAAAGGTGGTTCTAAGATAAAGGACTTTTTGTATTTTGTGTTATGCCATCGGTATTTTATATAAATCAGATTAGGTTAAATATTAAATATCTAAATATTTCCGATAAACCCGTAAAACATTTCATAAACTCCAAAGGAGACTTTGCTAGATACGCTGAAAATCAGACATCGATTTCAGATACGTCCGAAATAAACTGTTTGTTATATCTTCAGTCTCAGTGCAGATATGGCTTTCATATTTTACATATAGATGACAAACTATTTTTGTGCTACCTGGCAGCAATAAGCGAAAGTTGTAGATACGCTCTTTCGAATTAATAAACGATGTTCATTAAAAGTATTCGTGTCTCTCGATAAGTCAGAATACAGAAGAATAAAAGTGTATCTGTGTAAACACTTTCATTTTAAATTTAACAATCGCAGGATGTTTCTATCTTGGAAATGAAAAACGTTTACACAGGGACGATGCTGAACGGTTTTATTGAGATAATTTGACATATATAAATCGATAGGTCGCGATGATAATTTTAAACGTGTACGTGCACGTGCCCCACAGGCGGAAAATCAGATTCATAATCCCCTACCTGTGAATTAAACATGCGGTGGCTCAAATTCAGCGCGTAATTCCCAATTGTGCAATAGCTGGTCATTATTGCGCAGAAAGCGTGCTTAACCGTTGCCAACACCTTCCATTTTGCCCTCCCTGTTGTGCGATACTTGAATAGCAACGTGTGAATGGAAATAACTGACGGTTTCGAGTGCGCTCACATAGGAACTGGTTAATTGTTGGTTGATTACGCGCGATTTATTAGCCCCGGAAAACAAATTCGATCGTTTTAATTGGATTGTCTTATATTGCCCGAACAATGCCAAACAATGGGTCTCGATACCTCATTTAATTTATCGCCTATACAGAAGGTGCTTTTGGGGTTGCCCGCGTGGGACAGTTTTAATCCAGGGTGACGCAAAATGGGACACAAGTTAATGCAATACAATTATTAAAACGAATCTTCTCATTACAATGATAAAATATCTAAATTACAAATATGAATTAACTCAGATTTCTTATATTTTCCGAATGGCACAATTTTCATTCTGAGGGGTTAAAAAAATGTGTGTTTTTCGCATAAATTTGTGGACATTTTTTAAAATTAGGACGATAAAAGTAATCTATTTTAATCAATTGATATCAGGCGATAGGCAATCGCCTAATACCAATTGTGCTTCGTTCTTTATAAAAGAAAACAGTGCTCTGCATGTCTTAATTTATTTCCTGCCAGAAAACTTTTCACTTTCAGTCGTAAATCATTTTCTAATTGGATATTATTAACATACATATCTCACATTACACGTTGCATTGCCAAAAAGTAGACAACAATATTTGCCCATTCCCTTGGAGCTGAAATTGTTGCTCCACTCGTTCTACTCGTACATTCTAGAACACTTTATGAGGACATTGTTCCTGTACATTTTCATTTCCATAAATGCATACGTATTGTTCACGGTCTTTATTCGTCTGTCTTGAACAAAGAATGAAATTCTAAACGGAAGGACTGCACATATTTTTCGCGGCAAGGGTTGTGGTCAACATGCAAATGCAACACCGAAACTGAAATATAGTCTGGCGTAAATGGAAATATCTCAGCGTATACGATCTTACTTCCATCAGCAGGCATATCATTAAGAAGCTTCTCTGTATCTGTTTGCAACAAATTTTAGAAAATACCAGTTGTAAATAACGTTCACTGTAACGAAGTGTTAATTACTACAAGACGATGTTGTAACATTCTAAATTGGGTCAGAGTGTGATAGATTTTACACAGCTTCTCAGGCAAATGTTGTAGCAGTTAAGATCTTCTTTTCCCGAAATACACGAAGAAGCCTTAATACAGGTCTATCACTAGAAAGTATAGTTTATGTAATAGGACAGGATCGGGTGTTATCTTGTTACAGCAAGAGTACCACATCTTTCTCGCCCAACGGGCGAGGAGAATTCTACTTTTCGTGGACCGTACTTATCTCGTGAAAACCGCATACTACTAAGAAGCTCTTCGCTAGACAGCCAGGAAAGCACACTCAGAAACCCCTAATGTCTCGCCTTGTAAGCTTATTTTATATCACGCAGCACCGGGAACAATTTAAGTAGACCAAAAATTTCAGTAGCTTGCACCGTTCCTAAATGAATCTCTGGGTTAAGTCACGTCAACTTGAGGACCTTGCAGCAAGACGGGTGTAGCTCCATTTTTGACAATTTTTTAGTTATAACGTGTAATATGTTTGAAGCACGTTTGATGCATATCCGATAACAAATGAGCGATTTATTGCAAATAAATAGAAATAGAAATATTAATATTAATATTTCTATTACAGAATATTTCTTCGCCAAAAATAGAAATAAAATTTTCTCAACACAATAACTACTAGTCGGTATCAGATATATTGGCCGGTGAGTTTGTTTTCGCGAGCAGCGATCGAGGAGAAATCAACCACCACCACCTGACGATCGTGGATTTCTCAGTTGGAATTTCTGGGCCCCCGAAGGGTATGGTGGGGTAACGGGAACGCTGCTCGGCTCCGCCTGAACCTAGCCGTTTGGCTGTTATTTATTCTTAGCGTAATAGTTGTGTGGGTTACGAAGTTATGCGTAGACTAATACGAGATGAAGCTATCGAGAAAGAATCAATGTTCTGACCAATAAAGCTCCAGAATTTTTTTTGGAGCTAACGCACACCTATTCTGAAGTGTGCATTTCTACGCTAAACGCTCGGTTTGGCCTACACGCCAGAAGCTTGGCACTATCCCCACCACTTCTGGCTCGCTCTTGTTCTGCGAAGGCGAGAGCGAGATGGAACGAGAGCGAGTCAGAAAACGTTGAGAAAAGGGGTACCGAGGCAGGCAAACTGTGTGGTGGGAGAATACCCCTCACAAAACTCGCTGGCCAATATATCTGTGCAAATACTTTTATAAACAATTCAAGTTTAGTCCTCAATAAAATTATTCTCCGACTCGACTATATTTTCCTAGAACTGGAAAGAGAATATCTCACTCGAAAGTGTTTGATCTTTAATCATAATACATATATCGCAATTATGCCATAATTGTGTACAGTGTCACTTGAAACAGTACCAGACGGACCATTGCCTTGCTGCACAAAATTGTCTGAGAGTAAGGACGAACGCGTTCGTAAAGTTGCTTGCACACTCGGCCAGCTTCAGCGGAATATTTCGTCCGTGGAAATTAAAGGGTTAAATCTACCTTGGGTGGTAACTGTTCTACCCGAACTAAACGTGACCACCAGCTATCTATCTAGCTGGTTTCGCTCGCGGGACTTAATTTAGATTCGTGTGGATTAACTTCTAACTTTTGACCGACTCTCCAGCCGCTACAAAACTCCTCGCGCACCGATCACGCCATACCTTTTCCCAACGCTCGCGCTTAATGCGCGATTGCTTAACGTGTTTCGAATATTTTCATCTCTGGTAAAGTGTTTCACTTTGTTACGGTTGCCCTGGTTTTATAACTCTATCGCTTTCCTGTAAAATTATCAAGCAAAATCACCTTTTCATCGACAATAATGAAGTCCAGAGTTTGAAAACTGCTTGTGTAATTGCTTTCACGTTGGACTAAGCTTATAATACGGCACGTCGCATCTTCAAGATTTCACGTAATCTTCTACTGTAATATTCTAAAAGTTATTTATGCACCAGAAATGTCTACACTCGGATTAGAGCTTGAAAGGATTGAAGGTAATGTGTTTCTTCTTGCATCTCGAGGGTTTTCTTATTTCTTTCCATAAATTCTACCGCCCATTTAAGGATAGGTACTAGGCAGTCGTTTCTATCGAAAATGAAGTATTTCTTTTTCAATTAATTACAAAGAAATAAATCGCTGCTGAGACTTGTTCTTTGACACAATGTTTAATAACATCGTAAGCGTTAAAAAAACATGTTTGTTTAGTCAAAAATATGCATTAAAGATGACGGTACAGATGGGTCATTAAAGATGCTTTTAAAAAAGATTATTTTCGAAACGAAACGAAATTCGGTGACCTATAAACGAAGTAAAATAATGAAAATTACAGGGTTGAAATGGCTATTTTGAAAAAAATGCATTTTTCGATAGACAAAGATGAGATTTTAGTTTCTTTTCATAAGGAATAAGATTTTTTATTAACTTCAATTTAAGTGCAGGCCTACACATTTTGTGAACGTGCTCGAATTTGATTTGAATCCATTGGAACCTCCGTCTTTTAGTTGTCACTGCAAAACAAAGAAACTTTTTTAAAAAGCCTCTTTAATGATCCATCTGTTGCGTCATATATAATACATATTTTTTACTAAGACCGGTATCAGATATATTGGCCGGTGAGTTTCGTGAGTGGTATTCTCCCACCACACAGTTTGCCTGCCTCGGTGCTCCTTTTCTCAACATTTTCTGACTCTGTCTCTCTCTCTCTCTCTCTCGTTCCATCTCGCTCTCGCCTTCGCAGAACAAGAGCGAGCGAGAAGTGGTGGGGATGGTGCGAAGCTTCTGGCGTGTAGGAAAAACCGAGCTGTCAGCGTAGAAATACACACATCGGAATTGGTGTGCGTCAGTTCCGAAAAAATTCTGGAGCTATATTGACCAGAACATTGATTCTTCCTCGATAGCTTCATCTCGTATTGGTCTACGTATAGCTTCGTAACGCACACAACTACTACGCTAAGATTAAATAACAGCCAAACGGCTAGTTTCAGGCGGAGCCGAGCAGCGTTCCCGTTACCCCACCATACCCTGTGACGGTCACGCAACTCCAATTGACAAATCCACGATCGTCAGATGGTGGTGGCTGATTTTTCCTCGATCGCTGCTCGCGAAAACAAACTCACCGGCCAATATATCTGATGCCGACCTTAGTCAAATATGTTTTCATAAAGCTTATGAGGCTAACAAACATTGTGTCAAAGAACAAGTCTCAGCTCCAATTTATTTATTTGTAATTAAATGAAAAAGAAATGCTTCTTTTTCAACAAAAACGACTGCATTGCCGTTTCTTGGCTTCTTGTGTAACAGCCCCCGAAATTTATGAATTTGTCTTGAAAAACTATTGTTAATATTGTATTAAACTCTTTTGTGATATAAGGAGGCATCTGTAAACTTGTAGAATTTTTTTTTTTTGTCGATCCTTTTTATTATTTATTAATTATTGTGGAATCGTGTTAACCTCTTCGACGATGTTGGCGCCAGGTCCAGCACCTATCACAGTCATCTGATTGCACAAAAAAGAAAATTTTCTTAAAGTTAAATAATTTACGTAGGTAGGAAGTGGAACAAAAATTTTAATTTTAGTTTTTACTTATTATACTGTTTTCGTCGATATTAAGAATAATATGAAAAATTTGTCTAGGGAAAAAACTTGTGTTAACACGAACTTACTTTCTCTTTCAAACGCTATAACTCTTTCAATTTTTCATTTTTTTTTTTTCTTTAAAATGGACCAATCGGAGTTACATTGTCGAAGAGGTAGACAAGATTCCGCAATAATTAATAAACAATAAGAAGGATCGACATAACACAAATATTTTCTGCAAGTTTAAAGATGCCTCATTATATCCCAAAAGAGTTTAATCCAATATGACCAACAGTTTTAAAAAAAAAACTTCTTAAATATCAGTTACTTTTGAGGCTGTTAGACGAGAATCCCCCCTTAAGTATCTACCCATAATTCCAAAGCACCGCATTAAGAGTCACATAAACAAGACACGTTCTGTCGTAGAGGAAATCAGCTGGTCACTTTTCCCCGCATATAATATTACATTAGCCCTAACACATGGAACGTTCATATTACAATATGGATCGCGGGGAGCCGGAATAAAACAGAGAAGAATAATTGAATTTTCGACTAGATCCAGCCCATTGGTGGGTCTCGCGACATCGTTTCACAGAACGGTTCGCAGGTTCTTCGCAAATTGAAGCAGCCTCGCGCTGCACCTGCATTTATCGCGGCTGTCTGCGTTAATCAAACTGATTACAACTACCGTAAATCACTGCCACCGGTGGAACAATTTCGGGGGAGGCCAGTTCACCTCTTCTGGGACAAATTGTTCGAAGCTTTATTTCGTTGCCGCGCAATTCCGCCGCTTCCGGTGAGTCGCGCCAGTGGAATCGGTGTAATTGTTTATGACGATACGAACGCGACGCGGAATTTACGACGAGGAGTCCGTCAAGGAACGCTCACCCGCTCCTAGCGCTCTGTACATCGTTGATTTTTATAGCGACGAACTCTGTTTACGGTCGGGAAATTGAAATTCGGAATATCGATTTTAATATAGCACAATTTCTCCGGGGCTTCATAAAATTTCAGTGGAAATTCTAACAAGCTACGCGCCAAGAACGATGGGGAAAAAATAAATTCGCAAAATCGATTCCCAGTTTCTCAACTTGTTTATAAAAATTTCCATCCACCTCCGCTACTTGACCGTGCATTGCGAATTAATATTATATAATCTCTCTCAAAGATACTGTATGTTGTCACGAGTTGAAAAGCAATGCCAGTGCTCGGTAATGTTAGAATATTAACGACGGCAAATGCGTGGCAGAAATTACAAGGACTGAGACGAAAGTTTCCACTTTTACTGTCCACGGTGCAATCAGAGATTTCGACGTTTTGCTTCCGCAGATAAGAACTTTACGTGCATACCGGCCAGTGCAGTATTGGATTTCTGTCTCCTTTTACCACTTACACGTTAAACTGCAGTTTACGATTTCTGGTTTACATCCCTTTTTACGCGGCGGCCCTTTTTAGGCGGGCTATCGTGATTTATGATCGCGTTATCGTTTGCAACATCACGATCGATGGATTCCTTTGGATAACATCGATGGAAGCGTTCTTTCCGTTCAGATCTGGCCACCGGCAGATATGGAATCGCGGTACTCGATTAAAGGGAGGGCTTGCGCATTTCTGCCCTGCAGAACGAAATTACACACAATCTTGCGTGCGCACTTTGCTCCGCAAATTGGACTCTACAATTGAGGCATTGAGAGCAAAAACGGACTAACCCACATTTTTTGCGAAATTCAGTTAGTGGCAATAATGTATTCCAATTGTACTAATCATATAAATTAGGAAAAATTATTATTTTTTCAATGTGAGTTAGTCCCTTTTTGCTCTCAATGTCTCAATTTTATTATAAAGTGAAGGGGTCAATACTGGAACAGCAGATCACTAAAATTCTTCTTCCAACTTGATTTCACTACAGTTCTGATTAATTTAACGGTGGCACGGTGAAGAAACGAGAAATTTAGATTATTTCATAGAGTTGGACTCGTTGAATGCAGCGGTTTTCACGAAGTTTCGTCGCGTCCCACGACCTAGGAGATATCTTTAAAGCGTTTACGAATGTTGAAGGAAATAACGTAGTACCAATCATCTACTCATGGTAAAAGGGGTATATAGGAACGCGAAGGAGCACAGAGGTTATAGTATTAGCCACTGAAGTAGCAAGATCTGTCCTTTGGCTCAGAAGCAGAGGGAATTCTGCTTTCTATGGGAGCTGGTCCCGCAAAACCACAGTCTGCTCCCTAACCAGTCAACCCAGAAACCTATTACAGGATTTCCTAGCGTTTTGCCGCAGCACCGCTAGCGTATTTCGACCCCGACGATATTCCTCCTGGACATCTTTAAACGACTCGCTGTTTTAACACGAACTGCGCGCGAGCCTTTGACCTTCTTCATCCTTCTCCGAAGGTCCGAAACAGGTCTCGTATTTTCCATGAGCTCGCAATGGGTATTGCGTATTGCTGATTAATAATGCCTTTCGTGTTGTATTTCTGAGCATTGAGCTTCTGTTAAAACAGAAATATAAAAAGATTGTAGGTTTCTGGCAATGATTGAGGGATTTCTTTTGGAAGAAAGGTTGGTGTTGAGGTATCGGTGTTATTGGATGCCCATGGTATTTTTGGGCAACATAATCTTCTTCTTTGTGGGGAAATTGTACTCCCTTTATTTTTATCGAAACAAATTGAATTTCTGAGGATGGGACAGAAGATCGATCTTGTTACATTCTTCTATAGAATTCTCATTTTGTTTTATTTTTACTTTATTATACGGTTGACTCCTTTTATATACAAAGATTTACAAATTATTGTCAGGGAATGAATGGGAAGTTATTCAGACGCTGTGTTGGTGTCGTGGCTGGGGAAAATTTAAAATAACTTGAGACAAAATACTGGAAACTGTAATACTTCCATATGCAAATACTTACTGTTGGAAAATACTATATCATTTAATGCTTAAATAAGGTACTGTTTGAAAATACTATTTAATTAAATGCTTAAATACTTACAATTTGAAAATACTATTTAATTAAATTCTTAAATCATGAGCCAATACTATTTACTATTTACACTCGAGCCAAAGTATTATACGGAAAACATTTTCGTCAATTTTTGGGATCATTTTAAAATGGATTTCATACGATTAAAAAGAAATCTTAAATTGGCATGTAAAGGTTCTGAAAGGAAACTTTCTTAGCTTTCCAAAACTGAATTAAAATTTGTCTAGGATCATGAGTTCGCAATTTATACATGGTCAGCGTTTTATCCTGCAACCCGCGCTCGCGCGAACTTGTAAAATGGCAACAGCGCCTCACGGACGCATTCCACTACAACCATGCACCGGCCCAGCGGAGAGCTGCCAGCGACCACTGGACAGCAGTGATGCCCGAGCTTCGAGAATTTTGGGATGGTCTCTTTTAAATTAACGTCGCAAAGAGCTATTCAGAATTTCCCAGCCCGGGGTAATCGAGCCGCGCGCTCCGCTTTTATGATCGGTTTACCACTCGCACCCCAGATTACTGTAATGAGGTTTGAAAATAATGTCGACTGATCTCGTACCCGTCTCAATTTAACAAATTTTAGCTACGACAAGGTTGACTGCGGCGTTATACCCATGTACGGAGAGATTTTTCGCCACCTGCCTGTAAAAGCCACAATAATGGCGCATAAAACATTCAGACACAAAAATTCTAGAAAAAAAATTCAAACACCGCTACAATCAAAGACACGTCCCATTAATTACCCCTTACGTTTGACCTAGGTATGCATTGCATTAAGGATAAAATCATAAAAAAGAAAACCAGAACAATAGATTCTGAGGTTTTTAGAACTAACACATAATTGAATAAAAATTTAATTTCTCAATTTATGAAAGTAATGGTACAGAAACAACTAGACTATTGTTTCTCGACACCACGAATTTTAAAAACAGCATTAAATGCAGTATCAAATAAACAGTTTGCAGATATAAAAAAATTAAGTAAACGTAAATTATGTAAAATTATCCATCATTAAGAGGGAATAATTTTTCTTCATTTTTCAGCGCTAATTGCATTCCGATATCTTTTATATTTCAAAAGTTATACGAAAAAGGCCCCAAATATTTTAACCCGAGCTGGGAAATTCTGAATAGCTCTTTGGACGTAAATTTAAAAGAGACCATCCCAAAATTCTCGAAACTCGGGCATCACTGCTATCCAGTGGTCGCTGGCAGCTCTCCGAACGCTGAGACGATGCATGGTTGTAGTTGAATGCGTCTGCGAGGCGCTGCTGCCAGTTTACCTGTTCGCGCGAGCGCGGGTTGCTACTATCGAGGTAACTTGAAACGATTTTCAATCTTCACTGAATTTCTTCGTCCAACCACCCCCCTAATTTCAACACCCCCCTAATATCAATCATGTAAGTACACATGTAAGTCCACGATGGTTGGAAAAATGAATTTCAAACACCATCATCGATATTTACCAACATAATGCTCACAAACGCGATTATAGGTCGCGTGGCAGGCAATAAATACGCGATATAGTCCGCGATTACTTGAAGCCGTAGGTGTAAGTTACTCCGTATAGCGGTAATACAAGTTAAGAAGGATTTATTTAAGGTTATCACGAAGTTGTGATATTATGGCGCTAATACTCATCATGAAGATCGCCTACCATCGGCGAAACCACATAAAGCGGCTTGACCAGCCGACCTGGAAACCTATTAGGGGCGTCCCAATGTTTCGCCTTACGGGCTTACTTCATCGCCGCAATCGCATCAGGGGACACACCTTCACGGGATCCTAAGCTATTAGCCGGGATTTCTCTTTCCTCCAATTTAAATGATTTATTTCGCGGCGAGCCGACCTATCGCCAAATACCATCCAAGCCCTCTAACATTTAAAGGGAACGCCAGCCTTACGGTATTCCCTAAGCCCTGTGTCGTAGCTGGCCTTACTCGAATCTCCGCCTTCGGTGAGAAGCTTGGGTCACGGGGGAAAATTGGAAAATCGCAAACGAGCAAATCATAATTGGAGATAAATTATTAACCGTTAATTATACCAGCAGGGACCGTATTAATAAATCGTAGAGAGGCGGTATATATTACTTTAGGATGTAACATGTATGAACAAACGATTAATTAGTTGACTATCATTTTGTTTGTCTCCTTTGTCTGGGTTTGAAGGGTAGACACACGATTCTGAATGGAATAAAATACAGTGGCACTACTGAAGTTAATGTAATTTCATTTGAAAGCGGTTGGTGAGTGATGTCTCTGTGTTTGTGACATGTGGTGATTAGTAATAGTATATTCTGTCATTTATGATTAACAGGGTGTAAATATTTTCCAAGTTTCGAGTAATAGGAGCAGGTCGGTCAATTAATCTACATTTCGATGATAGAATTCATGCATCCTGTTCCCTGTGTTGTCCATGAGTACAATTCAATATCAATTCTTTTAAATTTTTATGCTGCTCTTCGCATTGTGTACAGCATCGAGTTTGCATCGAAGCATCAAGTTATTTTTCATGAAAAATTGTGTCACGCAGCCTTCAATAAATCGTTTAATAGAAAACAAATTCAAACGTATCTATTACTCTTTTCATTTAAAATACTATAGCATATGAACAAAGCAGAGTTATTTATTGTAAATTGTAAAGGCATTCACAGAGTTGTAACTGTATATACAATGAACTCCGTGTGGATTTTAGTAGCGAACGGTTCTTTTAGATAAAAATGCGTCCAATGCGGCTCCCAATTCAATTGTTCAAACACGTATTCGTTAGTGAACATAAGTCTTTATTCATGTTTTTGGTGTCATCGCAGTTTCGCCTGGCCAATTACAGATCTCGATTACGCTGGGCTCATTAATCTAAACATCCAGCTGAAACGACGTAGCCACAATCAAAGCCTGCTAAATGAATATTCGCGTCGATACCAACGGGCTTCGCATCGAGATATAAAGATTGATTTATGAGCCCCGCGCAACCGTGACAACATCGAAAAAGTTTTAATTGCACTGGTGATATATTTAAATAATTCCGCCCAGTCGTATCCTTTGACCCAGAGGTCCAACTGCGCGTGAAAATTGTTTAGATTGACATGTTTTTGCACCTGACAAACAAACATCCGATACAGTCATCCCACAAAATACAATTCCAATTACTTTCTATAATTCATCATAATCAAATTGATCAAATAATGCAAATATATGGTGTTCGTGTTTTCTGTGCTTTTCCTCAATTTTCCAAGTATTTTCTAAAAAGTCGACATGGGAAAGATTCT
Source organism: Andrena bucephala (assembly GCA_947577245.1). Classification (NCBI taxonomy): domain Eukaryota; kingdom Metazoa; phylum Arthropoda; class Insecta; order Hymenoptera; family Andrenidae; genus Andrena; species Andrena bucephala. Next base: position 7,830,543 of record OX387719.1, read on the forward strand.
TTGACTAACATAGGATAGATTCTTTATCTTCCAGAGTTGGGCATTAACTAAATAAAAAATTATTTAAATAACGGATCAAAGAAAAGTTACTTTAACATTAGATTATTTGACGAATAAATTTAATATTTTTATTCGACGAATAAAGTTAAAGTTTAAGTTACAGTTGCAGTTAAAGTTAAAAGTAAAAAAATTTATTTGACGCTGAAGTTGAAACGCACGACGAATAAAAAAATTAATTAACCCGGGTCAACTTTATTCGACAGATGACGAATATTTTTTTGAACTTTTATTCGTTACCTATCGAAACTTTATTTAAATACAAATTTTGCCCATCTCTGCTATCTTCTAACTCTAAGGAACTTTTGAAATGACCAAACTATGAATATCTACAAATATCAATCTGAATGATTCACAAGGCAGTCACCAAAGTCCATAAAAATAATTGTCCTACCGATCTTCCCTCAAACTCTCACATTCCTCAATATCTACTTGGGAAACAAGATCAGATACAGAAAATTTGCCCTTAACCTTTCATCGCTTAGAATTCTTTTTTACCACTTCTGAATACAGAATTATTACGATTACGAATTTCCATCCCATGGTCTCTAATGTACAAAACTTCTGCACCAGTCCGGTAATATCCCTCTAATCCCACTCGAAACATTCGAAACATATTTGAAATCCTGTTAAAAGAGCGAGCCAGGGGCCTACCAGGCGCAGTTCGCCCATTTTCATTGTCTTATCTTCAAACTATACGGCGATTAAGCAACCCGTCGGAGCGCACAGTGCCTCCTTGAAGCGCATGGACTTCGTACTTCCGGTCAAAAGAACTGTCCAGTGAAGGGTGGCTGCTAAAGCCTAAGCAGCTCGTGAAAAGCTGCTTACGATATTCGGAACGGAGAACGCGCTACCGTCGTGCGTAGTACCTTCGGCTCGTTCTAAATGTCAGCCTGCCAAGCATGTCAGCATTTCATTATCGTGAGTTACGCAGACCCTATGGAGCAAGGTAATGGCTCTGAAAAAAAGACGAACACCACAAAGTACCATGTAAAGCGATTACACGTTGTAGCCAGTGTGTGTGGATACGTGTGCACATCGATCTTGGGATCGTCGTTATTTCTTCTGCTCCCTGTATATCTCTCCCGTGGGACCTGGGTGTATTGTGTGCAATTGTGACTCAGGAATGAATGTGATCTTGTACGAATTTCCGCGAGAGAAGGATCAGCTGTAGTAAAGCAGTTTTGGGTACGACTGGAAACTCTGCGATGGGTATTTCGATGTTGAACTAGTTGAATATTATATTTTTATTGTTCGTGTGTGTTGTGCAGGGAGGTTCATTTTGAGATTGAATTGAATGAAGGCTCCGAAATTCTTTTAATCGCTATCACAGTTCTCGAAAGATATTACACTGTTCAACAGAATTCAACTTTTTTCGGACTTGTATCATTTTATTCTGGTTCATAGAATAATTTGAGGGAACAAGCAATCGAATAAGTATTACAGTTTGAGCAGAAAAATTGTTCGAAATCGATAATTTACCTTTTTTTACAAAATTGAATTTCTCAAGAACTGAGGGTAGTGTTCCTCCTCGAGAATTCTTTCTCGAGAAAGTCTCGAGAAATTTTATAATTCTTATTTCTCATTTCTCGAGAAATTACAGTATTTCTCGAGACACTTAAGTGTAGGAAAATTATTATAAATCCCATTTGTTTTCAGAATTGAATTTTCAGTTAGTTCCTTCAAATTGTGTGTTACTAGTTAATCGTGAATATATAAACACATCTACAATCTGTAATAAATGTTAGCAATACATACGAAGAATTACGTGATTGTTAAAAAAACTTTTCTCTTCGTATCGCTGATGCTGTATACACAATTAAACCAACATCCACTCAAAATGACAGAAATTTTTCTACGGCCGCAGATTTTGTCACAAAAAAAAATTAACTAGATTGGCTGACGCGACATTAGACGTATTGTGCTTTCTAAAAAACTATTTTAAAACAAAAAAGTAATGTTTCGCCTTGCTCACATTTTGTATTAAATAAATAAATTTATCAATTATATTTAATATCTGTTTTTTCATTTACACAAGTTTTGTCTAAATTAGACTCGAATACAAATTTAGATAAATATTGCCAACATTATTCCAAAAATTTAAATTATGCAATATTTTTTTAAATTCTTGAGAATTCTCCAGAATTCTCGAGAAATATTATCTGATTTCTCATTTCTCGAGATTCGAAAAAAAAATCGAGAAATCCGGAACACTAACCGAGGGTGACTCTATAAAAAATCTATAAGAAATGGCTATTGAATGTTACAAGTCCAGATGGCTGTTTAACAGTGCTATTTTGAATTCTTTCGTTAATTTGATATATTTTTAAGTAAAGCCTTCCAGTTTGTCATTGGAATGATATTAATTGCGAATCAATGCCTCGTGCACGGTTTCTAGCGGACACCATTCGACGCAATCGAATTTACTTTAACAGGACGTGTCAGCACGCGGTACGTTTCATCGCTCGCTATCATTCCAAGTGACAAATCGCGGTGTAGCCGATAATTATTACATACACGTATATTTTATGTTTGGCTATTGATTAATGGCGCATCCCGATAAATTGCAGTCCACCCGATGGTTCAAGTACCGAACCAGCTAGTTGGCGCACCAACTGGAACCAACGTCACGCTGGTTTGCCTCGTAGAAGCTTCTCCGAAGGCCATTAATTATTGGACACGCGAATCAGGTAAGATTCAATTAACTATCCCGGCGTCGGTTTATTTCAATGCCGTTTTAACGAATGAACGGGCGAAACTTTCATTTTCCATGGGACTTTTAAAATCACACCGCTTCAATATCTGAAATAGAAAATCGGTATTTTCGCTGACGTTCGTTCGATAAATTTTCAGTTTCTCACTATTCGGTAAAATACTTTATTAGAAACGTTACGGTTACTGACAACAGTAAAAGATACGTCACATAGAAAAATTAAAATTGAAGCTGAAGTACACTAGATTACAAAATAAAAATAAAATTTGCGCAGCAGATGCCACAATTGTTTTCTTGTGTAAAATGGCCCGCTGATTCCGAAAATAGGGTCTAAAAGAATTTCTAAGGATACGTTTTCGAGATATCGACAAGTGAACTTTTTACCTGCCTGTCAAAAAGGTGGTCCCACTTAATTGCGAATATCTCGTGTTGCGTATGCCCGATATAGTCGAATATTATGTCAAATTAAAGATAATTGAATCACCAACAAATGTACCTGACAAATTTTTCAAATCGGTTCAGTAGTTCGGGTGAAATCGATTGAAATATATGAAAAAAGTCATTTTTTCCCCCGAGACTGAAACTGACAATTTATTTAATCATCTGAGAAAAATCAAAATCGCACAAATGAGCCCAGTTTCTCATTTCTTACATTGAGCCTGCACTTTTACGAAGAAAAGAAGGTGCCATTAAAGAAAATCTATGGATAAATACCGAAGCTAGAGACAATTGTCTGAAAACAATAAAATTTCACTTTTTCTCGGTTTTTGTGTTTTTTTCTTCATATTATTGTGTAATTTCAATTTTAATTCATTCTGTACACTTTTTCACTTTACCACCTTTTTGACAGACAGGTAAAAAGTTCACCTGTCGATATCTCGAAAACGTATCCATAGAATTTTTTTTAGACCTTATTTTTGGAATCAGCGGGGCATTTTAGATAAGAAAAAAGATAGTGACATATGCTGCGCAAAATGGCTGTAAACTAGTGTTATTATACACGTCGCTTAACTGTAAGTACGTGTATTAAATTAAATGCTTGCAAGTATTTCCTCTTAAAAATAAATCATTTTAAGACGTCCAATCACTTAGTATTATTTAGTATACCACTTTATAAAAATGGTCCTCATGTGCAAACATTTTTGTCAATAAACAAACAAATATTTTTACCTTGTCACGTAGCGTTTCGTAGCTATCGGTAATTAACATTCCACTTATGTTCTTCTTAATCATTTATTTTCGTTGAAATTTGTTTGTTGACAGGCGAGATGATAATTAGTAACTACAAGTACGCGATGTCTGAGGCGAAGACGTCGGTGTACAGCGTTCAGATGCGGCTGGTGATCATGAATCTGCAGAAGCAAGATCTCGGTGGTTACAAGTGCATCTCGAAGAATTCGATCGGCGATGCTGAGGGCAACATTCGACTTTACGGTGAGTTACCTTGGATAATGCGTTGATAAGGGGTGGAAGCACATCGTAAAGTCTCGTCTAAGCCTCACAGATTCGAGGCTTCGTCGACCTGAAGCCTGACACGAGATCTTCTTTTATTCATCCTTGCCTTGTTCTATTCTTTACGACGTCCTTGATATAGGATCGTCGTTTTCAATGTAGGAAGCTTTCAAACTTTCAATAATTTAGAACAATCAGTAAAAGCAAATTGTAGTTTCGTGACATCGGAAGAGTAACTTCAAGGTATATTTTGTTTTTTCGTGAAAATTAACTTGATTTTTTTAAAATTAAAGATGAAGTGGAAATAATGTAGCGTCTTGTATTAGTAGTTACTATATGGTTCCTAGTGTCTTTCGCCTAAACTATATGTTGTTAAGTAACGTTACTCTTTTTATAAAGTAATAATTGATTCGCAAGGGAGGGTTATTAAAAAGGAAGTGTATTTATCAGTCTGTACACGATTTCATATCAGTTATTTATTTAATAAATCGTGTTAATTTGAAGTATGGTAATTGAGTTTATTGTAACTAAATAAATATTAAGAATTGCCAGTACGACAGGCAAAATAAATGGCACCGTGAAAACGTGGCCTTTGATTAAAAACACTTGCACTGATATATTAGTGATGTTGGTGTGGTTGAGTGGGGATAGTGTAATATGCGGACGTTATATCCCCACCTTTCTTTCCACGGAACGAAAACCAACCAGGTACGCTCCCTCGACTGGTAAGCACGTGGAAGTAGTCACGCTTCGGACTTCGTAACGTAAACTCGTAAGACTCCGCGTGACGTTCGATAATCTTGCTCGTGTCGCAAGTGTTCTTCCAGTGATCGTTCTATGTTTAATACAGTAATAGTGACAGTGGTAATGATGGTGATAATGATCGTGTTTATTTCACGCACGTGAATGTTTAATCACAAATTAAAATTAAAATGCATTCCTTTAAAAGAATGCTAAATACTTCATTAGCGGTGAGTGTTAAAAGGTTTAAAAGGGAACGTGTTACTTTTCTTTAAGTATTTGTTGCGGGGGAATAGGTTTCGAAATACTATTGTGATTACGCGTTGTTTAACGACACAGTAATGTGGTTAACTACTGTTAATTAGATCGTATGCGTGTGTGTGGAATATTCGTTTAATTAGAGAAAGTACGATGCAAATGGGTGTATGCTGGAGCCACTTGTGGAAGTCTATCGAGGTGGTGGACGTCCTTCATTATCGTCAAATAATAATTATTAATGATTATTAAACGTAAACAATAATAATAATAATGCTATTGCTATTAATAATGAAGAAATTTTAACTTATATCTCAAAACTAATTACCTACAGTGACCTACACCCATTTCAATTTAATATAATAATAATTGATATTTAATAATATTTAATCAAGTAAACTAGTTTTTTGTTTACCACTAATCTATTTATTCCATTCTTTCATTAATTTATTATGATTATAATGTTATCCAGAAAAATGTGGCTTACTTCAAGCAAAATAATTAAAATAATCGAATTATAAAAATATTTATATAATAATACGAATAATCACGACACTCTTCGTGTAAGTAAATTACACGTGGCGCGTATTGCTGTAAAATTCGCAGCATATTGAATGCAGGCAGCAAGGCAGACCGAACGGCATAGTTATTTGCAACATATAATGGTCGTTCACCTAATGACAATGGCAATTAGCATTGATTATTAATTTGAGCGTAATAGCCGCTGTATCGGGATGCAATTGCCCGAGCAGCTTATTTTTGCAAAACTGATGATTATCGTCTGGTCTAGTCCAGTTCCCGTGCAAATCCAAATTTGTTTCGCTATAACTCACCATATCGAAATCCTCGTTCACGCACAGCATTCGACAGAAAAAACGTTTTTCGCGTTTGCCGATGCTGCGAAGCGATAAATTCTAATTTCAACTAAAATAAAAACCGTACTATGCACGTTGCACGAAACGCGATTTGCGAGTCGATGCTCGGTAAATACAATAAACAAATGAATGTCAAAATAGTATTATCCATAAAGGGGCAACTAAATGGTCTTACGAAATTCTGATTCGAAATACGAGATATTGTTATTCTAATCAATTGTTCATAATACAGGGTGATTCATACTTATCATAGCGAAAACTTAAATAATATCATTATCACAGAAGTAAAAAAAACAATCTTTTCTTATTATATTATATTATACACTACAATAATTAAAATATTTTAACATCAAAAATAGAATAATCCCAGATGTTTCTGAAACACCCTACCTAATTATATAAGTAAAAACAGTAATTATCGATCGTAATATTTGTAATGCTAAATGTACGAGCATACCGAATTAATTAACCCTCCTAGGCATTTTTTATTCTCCGGCAAGCACAAGTAGACCCAACAACGTATTCCACTTGGAAATAATCGTGCTTCACTGCGATAATGTTTGTCCGTCGTATTTAGCAATATAAATTTCCGCGTAAAAGTTCTGGGACAAACGCAATATACACTGAACTGCAACTTTAAAATGATGGAATTTATAGCTGCACCGCGTTCGTCGCGAATGTGCGCGCGCGTTTTACAACACAAACTTCGCGATATAAATCCACCGTGAACGAAATTATGAAACGCAACGCCGACTTTAACATACTCTCCCGCATTCTTCTAATGACAGGGATCTTTTCAAATTCATCGACAAACGTGGGACCATTATTCTACCCTTTCGAATGAGCCACTCTTATTTTCCACTTGAAACGAAGAAAAACAACGGGGGGGAAATGGTGATAAAGGAAGAAATAGTGGGATTCCCAAGGAAATAGCGATGGAAAGGGTTGCTCCTCACCCCCTCGTGAGGCACGCGGCGTATCAAGAGCTCGATTGATCCCTGGGAAGACGTAACAAGTGGAGCAAATCGAGCTTAAGTATTTACGAGGAAATCACCGTAACACGCAGTCCATTATCAGGGCGCGGGGGCGTTCGCGCCAAACCAGCACCCCCTTCTCGCGTTTAATGACGGAAATTTTATCGTGTAAGCCGTGTAAACTAACGGAAGAGCCGTGTGTATTAGCGTGTCCACGCTGGTGTGCGAGCCCAAGGGGTTGTCCCGGCGTGCTCGAACTTCTCGTTGAAGTCACGCGATCAGATAAGCTCGGGGGATTAACCCTTAAACCGATGGTATAAACGGAGCGTGAAGAGAACGCCGGAGAAGAGAAAAGAGTGTGGAGGAATGTAACGGGTGGCCCCTTTCGATTCTTCGCTCTGCCATTTCTGAATGGCACTTTTGTGCATTGAGAAATTAGAGGCAAGGTTTTACAAGGTAACAAAATTGTTAGCTTTAGATTCTGTGCAGCATTTAGAGACAGAAATTGGTAGAATTTGGGAGAGGTAATTTGATTTAGAATCGTTCAGATTTTAGCAATCAATTCAAGGGCATTTTTGTAGGTACTAAGTACTCGTAAGTTTAAAATTTACCCATTCCTCTAGCACTGCAAGGTAGTGTACCATCTTAATTAATTAATCTACCGAAGCAAAAGATTAGTGTCTTGAAAGAGTGGCTCCTACCATTAAAAATTGTAACAGGGACGTAGAATAAATCGATTATTTTCTTTTCCATGTACCATTTTGAGAATCCGCGTGGTTTCACAGTTATTTAGTCACCATAGTTAATTCATCGCTACCGTCCTACACGAAAATTCACTGGAGAGGTATTTAACGCCCTCCACCGCATCATTTAATCAACGCCGAGTTTCGAGTTTAATTAGAATCAGGCAGCCATCAATAATAAATGCAGAAGTAAACTCTTAAAGGGTTTCAATAAATCCATGGTGTTTATATTCGGGTTTGATCGCGGCAAGTTTTAAAGTATGCAATGATTCCAGCAGTTATTTTTAATATCGTTCCACAACAACATCGCTCAGACGTTTAATCAATGATTTCTGTTTGCCGTGCAATCCGCGGCGGCACATTTTGTCACTTTTCATCTCGCGTAGCGAGGCGTTTGAATTTTTCCTATGAATCCCATTAACATCCATCTCATCGTTATTTCTCTCTTGTAACGTAAATCCCATGCTTCGGTCAGCTGTTTACTCGCATACATAATCTGAAGAATTTTATCATACAAAGAATTTTAATCACTACCTATTACAAAATTGTAATCCAAGCATAAATAGTGTAATCTCTTCTTTAGCATTCAACCCCTTAATCGGCATGGACGTCCGGAGGGACTTTTGAGAAAAAATTGCTTATTTTTAATAACTGATCTTTATTAAGTTTATACCAAACAAGTGAATATTTCTAAATTTCGGTTTTAATCCTTTATGGGCCTGTATAACTTTCAAGTCACATACTACTAAGTACCTATTATCCATTTTATTAAATATACATCTCGTTACATAATGTCTTCTTAGCAACCAATAACATTCTTGATATCAGTTCTAACTTATAAAGAAAGAAATAAAAAAAAATCTAGTTCATTGTTAATCTGTATTTATAGGTTGATATATGTTGATTTTACGTTACACAAGTTTTCCAGAGTCATGAAAAAAATTCGGCCCATAGAGGCTTAAATTTTTAATTAAATTGGCAGTAGAAAATTGGTTAAAAAAACAAGAGAGCTACTCGCATAGCGTGTTTCATGATCCGATTCGTCGATGTCATCGCCAGGGTTATTTTTTCTTTACCGTTACCCCAAAGTGTTCGCCCCACCCTGGAAAAAATCTTCGCTTCCCTTGTTAATCAGTTCGCTCTTTCACGGCCATTATTCAAAACAACAAGTTAAAAATCATCCATACATTCTCACAGATTTAACCAGGAAAAGCGTTGAAATTCGAGAAGATTCCGATAATGAACATCAATATTTACCCAGAATATCATCCTCGAGCCATAGCCTTTACTTTCACGCGTACCCCATGTAACGGACACGGGCAGAGGGTGGTGGCAAGAGATAAAGCAGGAGGAGGGGGTTGGTGGCAGAGCACAGCGGTGGGACGACAGTGGCGAGATGTTGGCACGTCACGTCAAGGGCTAAAAGTCCGCGAAACAATATCCAACCGCCAACCCGCCCTCCGCCGGGCTACATCTTTCTTCCCTTTTCTCTTGTTGCCGGCTGCTCTTGCCGCTTCTTCTGTTCCGTATTAGTTATCGTTTATCAGCCGGGCCAGACAAAACGCGCCGTCGGGAATTGGGTGAGCCATCTGTTGCCAGACATGATCGATAAAAGTCCGCCAAGTGCTATCAGTGCTAAACTGCTATTTCGACGAGCTGCCGCACGTTTCATCCCTCCGACCCTCGCTCTGACTCTCCCTCTCCTCCTCCTCCCCCCCCCCCCCATCCGTCCCGTCTGCCCCCGTTTGACGAGCTTTCACCACCTTCTGCGATTTCTTCTCCTCTCCCGCGGTTCTTTCGCCTCGTCCTCGTTCTTTCCGCAACATCTGTCCGTAGCCAGCCCCGATCACGGAAGTGTGTACGCGATAAATCGAATCCGCCCTGCAAATTGCTCGTTACCGCTGATTACGATTTTATGGGCACGCTCGTGCAAGCGGGAAGGTCCTCGGCAGGCTGCAGGCGAATCTGAATGAAATACTTTTTTCGTTTGGGGATATTAGCTGTCCGGAAGGGGTTGGAGGGGGTGGAATTTTTGTTTAGTTTATGTGTGCACGCACAAATCGCATAAATTCATAACTTAAAAGATGCATAATTGAACAACTGGGCGGCCTTTTGAAAAAAAAGGTAACTTTTTCCAACGAAATTTTGTGTTAAATGTGTAGAAACAGTTATTTATTTAAACAATATCATTATACCAACAGCTAAGCTCTGTGAAGAAAATGTTCACAAATATCCGTGCACAAGGTCGAGTCGATTGGCTGAATATTTTTGGAGTTACATTGCCCGCCAATTGTAAGTAAAACTGTCGTTTCGAGAAAAACACATTTAAAGTTTTCTGGTAACCTGGTGCTCCGTAGCAACACCGGCTATATCCGCTTTAATTTTTCGAATTTCGTTTTGCGGCTTAGGGAACATATTATCGTGATGTTCAACTATTGATTTATGCAATAAAAAAATCGGTTTCTTCATCCCGCTACACCAGACTCCCCCCTTAATGGGTCAAATTTGGATCTGGTATGAGATCTTTTTGTAACATGTCATACTAAGTGCACATTGAATTGGGTCGTCTTATAAATGTTCGTTATACAAAGGTGACTTTACAGAAATTACATAAAAAATTACTTCAAAAATGCAAATATAAAAATAATTATTATAGATAAATCGAAGGTATTGAGCTTTTTTATGCTTGCAATTAGATTATTCAAGGCAAGAAGATATGTCTAATTAGCGTTTTGTTCTTTTCCCATAACATCTACATAAGAAGTTCCGTCCTCGCCTTCACTCTTTTTTTTTATTATATTTAATTTTGTTAAATGAAGATCAGTGTCAGGAGATAATACAATATTCTTGGCCTAAATATCTGTTTGGAAAAAACAATTGTTAAATTTTTAATATTTCATCATCTGATTTCTGAATTCCATTTTTTGATTATGTTTTATGTTTCTCGATACCTTATTCACGTAGAATGATCAAGTCTCACGAAAAGAGGTGGCCAGGTTTGTTTGCTCCTGTATTTTCGTAATTTCGGTGAATTACTTCGAGGATATAGTAATTCGGGAGAACAATATCGAAAGAGTACGCCGGGAGAAAGACGAGACTCCCCATTTCGCCTTTTCCAATTTCTGGAGTGTCAATTTTGCAACACATGGCCCTTGCGTTATCGCGATGGAAGATTACGGTTCCTTCCTTTTCTTTTCCTCCTTTTTTATCTGAGCATCGGACAATTCCTTCAGATGGCTTGATCAAATTGCACGTTCCCTAACAGCAGGTCTGACAGTGAGAGAAAATGATTTAATTAGAAGGAGCAAGTTATTAAAAGTACATCGTGCTACTGATTTCAGTCTATCGTGTAATAATTGGCTTTTAGGTTCATTCCTGTTCTGCTACACTTGATTTCTGAAACGAATAGTGAACTCGTTTTGCGACGATCACGATCCATTTGGATACTCTAAATTCGAACAATTTGATTTCATTATTTTAAACCACATTTTTCACGAGAAGAACTGTATTTTCCAAAACACATGTCTTATTATGTTCTTTCAAAACTACTTTTGGGTCACATAATTTTTCTACACACATTTAATAACTCTTCTTTAACTTATTATTAAAACCATTCCAACGAAAAATATTAATTACATCAAATTCAAAATCCTAAAATCCGGAAACTTAAATTGTCATGGATAACATCAGTACATGCTTATTTAATATCGAATTGAATTTAATGTCCAACATTTTATTCGCGTTTAAAGTTCGTACAGCTGGTAATATGTTGGGGGATCGCTGGGGGAATATAAAAACTGAAGTATTTTTATAAAACCATAGATGCTCCGTACAGATTAGTGTTAGTGTACACGCCGGTACGTGTATAAATTGAACCCACTATAGGAATTCCTCGTCAAAGAGAGGAATTCCTGCCTCCTCTTTTTCCATCAATACCGCCTTCTATGTACTGTGACGTCGAGCGTGAAAACACGCTACCCCACAACCACGTTACAGTTCCTATCTGAGAGTTATGCATCCGAAAAGAATCATATCAAGTGTCACTTCAATTTTCGTCCAGCTACTACTTAGCTACATTTTTCATCCAGACTGAACTTAAATTCATCATCTAAAGTTCTACAACGAACGTACATCTATACCTTCTCTGGTCGATTTCGCTGCCTTTATTCGACGCGACAAAATGTGAAATATTTATAGAACACGGATTGTGTCTAAATGTGCATCGAGTTATATTATAACATTTCCGTACAAACTTCGTAGTTAATAATACTTGGAGGACATATACAGTGTTAGCTTTTCCGTTTGTCAAAAGATTGCTAAGTTTGTACCATTTACTGGGAATGAATTTAAAAGTTTAATGGATAACATGAACGTCGCATTAAAAGAATCTATTTTTGTAATATTCTATGATTGGCCAGGGGTCATATGTCTATTTACTTTCATTTCTTTGAAATTAATCAGTCTGATATTTTCAAACAGTGAATGAATAGCATTAGTTAATGAACAATCAGGGGTACATTATTGCAGAAAGAAAAGTGAAATGTGTTTCTATCGCCTAGCGCGAGTATAAACGCGCTATGCCTGACAATTCGTTGACCTGTACTACTAGTTTTAAGTAAAATGCAACGTAATAGAGGTATACATATAATTATGAATGTTAGGTGGCCATCAAGGCAGTCTATACGGCCTTCCAAATAAGAAAATTTATAATAAAGTTAAAAAATTAGTAAATAACTAATACCAACAATGCTTTCTTCATTCTTGAGTTTTCCAATTTACATTGAGCAAAATACCTTCCCTTGAGCATTTTAAGAATAGTGAGAATCACACCGCAATAATACTAAAGAAATTATATTAAAATAAGCTTAAGAATAACACAAAATGGGCTTCACCTAATTTACACTAATCGTATTCTCTACACTAATACTAATTTCATTCTCCATTATCCTCTCAGCGATGAAACACTCAACTCTTCGCATGTTCAGAAATTCGGGTATTCCAAATAATATTCATTAATAAACTAATGAAAAAATTATTTACAGAACTTAAATTTAATATTTAAGTGTATTAAAGTTTTTAAATTATTAACAAAGGTATACCGCATTTGCAGAGACATTCGCTGAGGGGTTAAAATGCCATTATTCCGAAGAACTTGTTCTACCTCAATAATTCAATATTGGACACCTTTTTTCCTTTCAGACATGGATCTACCGAAGCACTCGAAGAAAGTGGGAGATCGTCGAGGGGACGATGACATGAACGAATCGATCGGTGATCGGGATCACAGACTGAATCACGTGTACCAGGGGTCTTTGCGGGAGACAGGTTCAACCTTGGAACCGTTCTTCGACGGCGACGACCCGACAGCCTCGACGTCCTCGAACGAAATCCTACCACCCGCCTCTTGTATCCTTCTGATAGCATCTTGCCACCTGTTTGCTTTGACGTAAAGAATGGTAAGGTACACGGGGATGAATGAAACCGCGCGTTCGATTCACCGACGACAGTCAACTATAGTTTTCCTTTCTGTCTCACCATCGACCCGATTACCGTCGAACTGTACGTTCGCGTTAGCCGATCGACGGATATGAAATCGATCCGTCTGAGAAGATCGTGTCGCGTTAACCACGTCAGAAGTTTGAGTTCCCCCTTCGTCACTCCATCGATGATACCCTACTGGATTTAGCTGAAAAATTATTCATGAAAGAGAGTCGATTCCATTGCTACTCGTTTCGCGGAGTTGGTTCGGTGAGTAACGATTCTTTACCGATTCTTTTTCTTCTGTAATTAATTCGTGAATGATATGTACACTCGATATACATAATATTATGGTGTTTTGATATATTTTAGTTTGTGCTATTTAGGTGTTGGTTTTGTTTCGTTTAATTTATGATTTTAGTGGAATATTGAGTTTGAGAGACTTGTTTTGTTTATGTTTTTGGTTCCGTAAAGTTTTCTTTAATACGTCTAGCTCGTTGAATTTTCTGATTTCGTGGGCAAAAAGTTGATCGTTATTTCATTTTGATCGTAATGAAATTCGTGATAACAGATTGGTTTGGTTTTCGATCTGAATAATTCATTTTCCCAGTGGTAAACGTTGCAAGCTTGTTAATAATTCTTTCCCGGCGTTTCGCGAAGAAAAAGCACGCGATGGCCTAGTAACTGACGAACGTAAAGTCCTTTCCTCGCCAGAATAATCATTTTTTTCCTCTCCAATTAAGAAGGCACACCTCGTTAGAGCAATTTTACCATCCCACCTGTTACTCGGTAATCTACTTGACCTATGTGCAAGTCCACACTTTAATGTAGCACCACTTGCGCGATCTTTCGACAAAAGAACAAGACTCTGAGGACAGCTTAAAGTGGTTTTGAAGATATACGTCCAGAGCTTGGGATGTGTATGGCGACTAAACACCACCTTACCTTTCGAAACAAAGCGCATGAAACAGAGGGAAAGAATACATTAAATTACACAAGAATTATACTCCTTAAAAGTGTCATTCTTCTGTGCTATAGAAAAGGGTGACTAAAATTAAATTCCCTACAAACCAACGACTCGTATAATGAAATATTATTTTGCATTTTAATTAAATATTATTACACAGTTCAGACGAATTTTGTTTCATAATCGTTCATTTCTGTCCCACGTCATTATCGTTGAATATCGAAACGCAAAACTTATTTCAGGAATCTTTATATCCTCAAATGAGTAACAGACCTTGAGCTAAAAAAATCATTAGTGTAAAGTCAATCAGTTCAGAGTGCATAAAGTCCCGAGCACGCCTTTATTTATAATCCCACCAGATTCATAGTTGATCTTATCAAATAAACTGAAGCAAGAAAAATATGCAAAACTGTCTCCCACGTTCCTGAACTTCTTCTCATTAAATGAAAACCAATCGGGAGCATCGAAGAGTGACCAAGTCGATACATTGGGGGCCTAAATCGTCGATGCTAGTGTTCTTGTTTATTCAGATCGAAGCGATCGATCCGGCTGTTTTAAAACACTCCCTTGAAATGGGGACATTATCACCGGCCCCGCGAACGCGAAATTAATATTCTGACGAATATCGGAGAAACGTGTAACGACAGTAGAACGAAGATCGTCGCGAATATCTCGTCACGTCGAGCAGCTCCACCGACGCGATTGTCCGTCTAGGTTTAACGAGATATCTCGTTAGCACCGCGTGTTCGTCCGCGGTCCCTCTCTGCCTCTCTTTTTTTCCATCACTATATGCCTACTCTTCAACACGGTCCGCCGATTGTCTGATCTGTTACAATGATAGAATTATTAAATCCTGAATTCGGTTTTTTCAATCTACCCCCAAACTCTCTCTTTGTTTTATACCGCCTTCCCCCTCTGTCTTTCTCGTGCTATTGAAGTTGATCGTATTGATTTAAAACACACCGATTTAATGTTCTGACAGTTTTTGAACAAGCATGACCGTGGTGATCCTATTTTTTAATACATCGTTGTAATTCGTTAAAATTTTGTTCTATGCCTATTACGTTTATAATTACAAGAATCTCGCTTTAAATATCAGTACGCTTATTTATAATACTTTATTAGCATCAGGGAGCTGCATCGACGTGGAAGAGGCCAAATAAAACCTCGTACATTTTAAAAGTTTGTTATTTGAATTTGCAAAGCTTTTTTGCGCGATGTTTCATTTCATTTCTATGTTCACATAGCCCGCGTTCAGACATATTGATGTTTAACGGAACAAAAGAATTTTATCAGCAAACACTGGTTTCCACTGAAAAGGTTCCAGCAAATAGAAGGATAAATTTAGTAGAAGAAAGTCAAATATGGAATACCATCTCGGTATTTGAAAGTCGATCTTACAAAATCAATCGCAACAAATAAAAGATTTTTATGGCTATTCAGTCATTTATTTACGCTCAATTTAAGAGCTGTCGTATATTTCTAACTTTATGAACAATTTTCAATATTGAACTAACATTAAAATGGCACTGTTCCATAATAGGTATAATATTCTTTATTTGGCTACGTTCCTCTGCAAATTGAAATTATTGACCAATGAAATTTTTACTCTGTATTATTTTTATAATAATTCTTTTTTACATTTTCATTGCCACCATTGTATCGTGTACATGAATTCCCGTAAAAATCTCGTCCAAAGTCGTTACTTTCGTTGAAACTTGCGCGCATTTCATTGTTGACGTTAACGAGTACAATTAAACTCACATGATTCATTATTCAGCTAAATTCCAGACTCGTTTCATCGTCAAGTCATGTTGAAAGTAGTAAGTTGTACTAAAATCCAAACACGATTCACAACATTGGTATCATCGAGGGAAAAAATAATTTCGTTCCTCTTTTTCACGTGGATAAAAAAATAAATTAACACTTGTTAACGACTTGTTCGAACCCATGCATATCCCTACTCAATTCTAACGACATAATTTCTCGTTTTTTAAACATCGTTTAGGAGTACCAAAGTCTGAAGGCATTGTTAGATTTGTAAAAAAAGAAGCAGAAATTGTACAGATGGACTGGGTTTATGATAATCGTTACAAAGAGACAATAAACATCCTTAAACCCTACGTTGATTATTTAGAAGAATTCAAACGTTATTTTCCAAGAAAATAAGGTACATAATATCCACCATTTCAGTAAATTTACAATGCTGTCAAAGTTTCAAAAATAGCCCAGAATAATTTAACCCGAAATGAACAAATATTATTAAAAGTATATCATGCGAAACATTTTCACAAAAAAAAAAAACTACAAATTCCAAACATAAGAATATATTGAACTCGCTAAATAATTATGCTACTAAACGTTAACAAGTTCTTGCTACGAAAACTCTCGCCATCGAATGTGGAACGGGATAAAGCTTAAAGCGAAACAAGAAGCACCCTTTCTACCTTATTCTCCATCGAAATGCACAATGCGAAATCACGTCGAGTCGTTCGTAACGATAACGATAAACGCAGTCCTACGAAGAAGTATAATTATTCATTCACCGTGTGCAGATGCATTTTGCTCCCATTTACACAAAGCTCCCTTCACAAGCCCCCGACCCCCGCGGAATAGAGTCGCGCGAACAAGCACAAAGTCGTTAATTAAAGTCGTCCTATGGGCGAGAGATAATAAAGTTGTAACTATGCTTTCGATACCGTTACATCGTTACGCATGAACGGAACGCCATTCGTATGATGAGCTTCCACCCTAAGTAGCGTGTAAAAAAAAATCGACAACTAAGCGCGAGAGGATGGATCGCGGGCTATTGTAAGAAATCGTACTCCTTTGCTTCTGCGAGAGTGAAGGGAAAATTAATCTCGTGGCTCGTGAACCACGAACGGCTGCTGGTGTGCACGTGTGGGTGTGTTATATGGAACGGTAAACGTACGATTTATGCGTGCAAAAGATGCGAGCAATCGTGTGTTTATATAAAGAAACTATCACTCGAGAATTTTTCTGCATTTCTTGAACAGTTAAATTGTGGTAGAGAAGTTATTTATTCCGATAACAGACGTTTAATTTAATATTATATTCTGGCACACGTTTGGAAGTTGTTTAAAGTATTTTGCTTCTTATTAGTTTTTTTCTAATATTTTGTTTTGCAGTGGGAATACTTATCGAGATATTGGGAAATCTTAGTTTCAAGTTTTAGTGAATTTTTTTATGATTAGGGGACTTGAGTTTGTCGACTTGGAAGTTGGTTTAATTTTGTTGTAGATACTCCAGTTAAATAGTTAATATTATTCTTCGTTTGTAATATTTGTACTACAAATTCCGAGTTCTAGGTGATAGATATCTCTCTATTAAAATCTATGTACGAGGTATACATTAAGGGTACTTAATTTAAAGTTAAAGGATTTTTATAAGGTGAGAAAGAAAGTGGAGGGATTGCTCGCTTCGCCTCTTCGAAAGGATGTGCCAAAATGTGTGTGTGTAAATTCGAGGAAATACGTTTCCCATTTCATTTTTCACACATGTATTCATTTTTTTATCGTAAATATTTGTCACGCTGTTGCATACGTTATTCTGTTTAATACAGCCATGATTAATCGACGTTCGATGTTGACGTGTTACATTACGACACTGTTTTCTACCACAACATCGTCAAGTTAACGATTAACAAGTACTGTATTTTGTATGAAAGAAACTGCTAGTTCGTAAAAGCATTTCATTTAATTAAATGCCGAAGCGTAATGAACGCCAGCTTCAACAAATTGCTCGTCAACTTATTCGGGACGGAGTCACTTGTCGAGTGAGTAAACAATCTTTTTCTCTTTTTATTCTATCCAATGTATAATTTGAATGGCTTCATTTGAATCAGAAAAATTCGATTTAACCCTTCGTGGTTACACCTTCTTAAAATCACAAATTGATCAAATGGGGTTGACTGCACCTCAGCGCTATTTTTGAATTATCATTTTCGTATTTTTTAATCTTTTAACTTTTCAGTGATAATTCGTAATACTCGTACAATCATGCTCTAATAGTCTTTTTCTAGGAATGTAAATTTTGATATGATGAAATTTATAGTTGAAAAAATAGTTGTGAAAAAAAGCGATTCTTTTTTTGTTAAAATTCACCAAATTTTTTAAAGTTTTAATATTAAAATTTAAAAACTTAAAATAAGCAGAAATAGGGGCAGAGAAAAAAATCCCTTGGATGCGATACACCCCGTGTGACCACGAAGGGTTAATGTCTCAGTAACATTGATAAAATTTAATAAAGTAGTCCAAATTTCAGATATTTAATACTTTACACTTGGGAATTCGATAATTAAGGAATCTGAGAATTCGAAAATTCAGAAGTTTCAAAATTACGAATTTAGAAAATTTGGCAAATTCGAGAATTCGGAATTGGAGAAGTTAGAAAATAGGAAATTTGGTAAGTTTAGTACCTTAGAGAAATTGGAAAATTAAATAATTACGAATTTTGGAAATAAGAAAGTGAAAAATTCCAGGCTCGACTCAATGAAATACAAATTAAATTTCCTGTTTGAAAATCATAAAATTATACACAAGAAACATCTTTCTTCCCGAATAAGTCGGGCATTATTAATTGAAGGAAATTCTTTGGTTTCGTTGGCGAGAGGTCGATGAATGAGTCGATGACTGTTAGCAATTAGGGAAAGGAATCATGCGATACTTAATATCAGTGGACACGAGAATTCATTTATGTGTAGATTGTGTAAAATACGGGATAGGATGGAACGATATTATTGAAATTATTGGATTGTTGACTGTAGGTGTTTATGACGGTTACATGATATATGTATATATATACATATGTAATAGAGTATAAGTTACAAATACAACAAAAAGAATCAAATAATAGTAAAATCGGCCTTCCACGTTTCGATGACACAAATGCAATAATTATTATTCTTAGACCAACGCGAAAATTCTATTCACTTTATTTTTAAAGAATTGCAAAACAAAAGAAAATTACAATAAGCATTACAGTAGCTTAATCTGTGCAAAACATTGAGTAATCGATTCTTCAAAACTTTAATTCACATTACACAGTATTTATAATGAATATTATGAATATTATTATTTCTACTTGTGGCAACGGTCATGAAACATTTTCATCGGCAGAATGATTTTACGGTCAAACTTGTGAGCGAAGGGATGTATATTTGTGCAAGACGAAACGATCAGGTCGGAAGAGTGTATTGTAAAATATTCTACTACATTATTTACCTGTTAAAACGGCGGTTCTGCGAGGATGTAAATACTTCTGTTCGCTATCCGTTTAGTTCTCCCATCGGAGGGTCCCAGACAAAAAAGAATGACGTGTGCACGCAAGAGTCGATTAAGTCGCAAGGGAAACCTGTATCTCTAAAAATGTACCGAATTTAATAGAGTAAGTGAACCACGCGCATCAACACCAGCCCAAAGGCGCGCGTGGGCGAACAGCGCGCGCTACCACCACAGAGAAAATTCAAGTTGGAACGAGAATGGTAAATCATATCGAAAACATATCGGGGAATTTTCACCCTCATGCGATACCTTTCCTTACATATCAGAAGGATACCTTCTCGAGGTTCCCTTGAATTTTTAGGACACCTTCAGACGAGACACTCAGTGGCCTGGTACAGGGCACTCATTAGCCGAGTGGTGAATGATCAAAGTCCCGTTACAAAGAACGAGAACATTTATACAGAGCCGCATAATGTCTGATAACCAGACACTGTGTCTCATTGGTAGGTATCTCTTCCACAGTTGGATCAAATAGCACTGGTCGCTCAAAACCATTGATCAGCTATTCCTACTTTGCGTACCATCATCGTTTGGCCATTTCGCCATTCTATCTTTAGTCACTCTGCAAATCTGCGAGCAAACGACCTGCCTCCCAAAAAGGGAAGCGACCTACTATGTGAAAGTGGGAAATTAATCTGATGTTTCGTAATTAAGGAAACGGATTTAAACGTTCAGTAAAATGTGATCCAACAATAGATGCGAATAAGAGACACGCGACTGTGAGGTGAAGAACGGCAGCAGTGTCCCATTAATGGCTTAGGTTTAGTCGCTAATACCAGCGAGCACTGGTCTCGTTTGAAGGAGTTCACGGTGCGATTTTCTTTGTCGAAGGGCGATCCTATTGACTCTGGATGCGGCTTTCTCAGCTTAAATCGTTCGATCGACGCGAGTTTAGCGCTAGCTCCGTTAAAATGTAAAGTAGTAGACGTGTATCTATGTGCCGGTTTGATATAATCGAAGAGGGAGAAATTAGGACAGCGAAGGGCGGTCAGAGTGTTTAGGTAGCCTTTTAAGAAGAACGTTTGGAGCTGTCCGCGTGTGAATGGTCTGGCCTTAATATATTTTGCAATACATATATACATATAAATATATATATATACGTTAATTACGGGACGAGGGACGAAGAGTGGAGCGTTTCTCCCATTGTGAATACGATCATATATCCCACCCCCTCCTTCGATTCGAATGTTCAAGGGTCACGGCGCATCGCACACTGTACAATAATCACGCGCGTACTCATGTTATATACACAAATACGTATAGATATATTATATACATATGGCATAATATAAATCTGAGTAACGATATGCATACACGCGTCGATGTAATTGAATAATGTCCCGTGTAACACGCGATTATTACGGATAACGAAGACTTGTACTAAGCCTGCTGACGTGTTATCGCACCGCTGGTACCAACGGAGATAAATATATGAAACTGAATAAAGAGACGATTAATGTAACGTTTCATTTGTTAATCGTTCCTGGACACCTGCGCGTTCGAATGCTTGATGGAATTTAGGGGATCGTATTGGGATAAAGCATGGATTTCGGTGAGAGCCGAATCTAATGATTTTGTGCTTGGTTAAATTTTATTTCGATGCTGTTTTGAATCTTTTGTTTCAGAAGATATTTGATTTTTATTTGAAAATTTTTAGAGAAATGGGAGTATCTTGAAAGCTATAGGTGGTGAGAGAAATTTTAATGCGACGGTTAATGTGACACTCGATTAAATTGATTCCTGTTTGAATGAATCTACATCTACTATTATCAAAGTGAGTCTCATTGCGTACCCTTCGTTATGGCGGAGGTGCCGTAGTTGCTATTTTTCTTTTTTATCCTTTCTTATAGTGCAGTGATTCCCAACCTGTCGGTCGCAACCCCAAGTGGGTCGCGAAGTTTTTTTCTGGGGAGTTGCCACGGTTTTTTGGGATTTTTTTTTAATATTATTAAGTTAGAATTATATTTTGAAATACCTATTTTTAATGTGTTTTCTTTACTTTCTTAAATTTACCTTACATGAGGGGGGGGCGGGGTTATTTAAATATTATATAAGGTGATTTCGATTAAAAAAAGGTTGGGAAACACTATTATAGTGGATTTTTTGATAAAAAGGTTTGCGTATTTAGTAAGTTCACTTTCGAACATTACCATCAGTGATTCAGTAATAATCAAAAGTAGACGTACCAAGAAAAGTCGCATCTAATCAGTTCGTTGTTAAAGAATTATCAAAAGTTTAATATCCGAAGCAATATACCTTCTTTCTCATTACAAAGTGGTAAATCATTACGTTTACTCACTGGAAAGTAACATAAAACTTTATTATATATTGAATGGTTAATAACAACATTTAATTTTCCAATCTTTCTTAGCGTTTGGACAATTATTTTTCCCATTTTCGAGCGCTAGCCCCCTTATTGCATCCGACCCTTCAATTCATGATTTTGATAAATGCACAGTAACCTACGATGTGTTACACAAGATATTACACGGTAATATTGTTTAACTACAACTGCATTACATGCGATAGGTACATTTTGAAGCCCACCACTATTCCCATTGTACGTGTATCGACGACCCATCCTACTATATTATATGCAGCATATAACCAAAACGTTGTATTGACCTGGATGATTATTCAATTTAATGACCTAACGCTGACGTCCTTTAAGCTCTAATCCAAACAGCCCCTGGGTGCATTAATTAATGGAAAATATTCAGCATTTACTGATTACACCGTAATTCACAAAAATGTTTACGTTTAATTAGACTCGAGTGGTAATTATTAATGAAGCTGCCTAAATCTTACGTCTTGCAAATATTCTGAAACTCCGTGGAATTTCATAATACATGATCTGCATCAAATATATAAAATACTTGAGCACATTATGGAAAAGATATTGCAAAGCTATGCAAATATAGTTTAAGCAAAGCAAGGCGTATTTCAAAGGGGTTCAGACATTTTCCTGAAAATGGCCAAATTACGGAATTTGATAATAAAAACTTCCATCTAGTTTCCATTTGTAAATAATAACATTTACACTAATTTACAGTATCGAATATCTGAGTTTGTAGCTGGTGCAAGTAGTACTAATCGATGCATGAATAGCCTTTGCATTTGTACACCGACAAATAAACAGTTTTCAATCAGCTAAAGAGCTATAGGATTTATACATCCGTTATATACCAGTAAATATAACCTTCATTAATTTAAATGCTCATTTCCAACGAATTAGTTGCGTAAATTGTATCCATAAACTTTCACATATTAACATCTCTCAAATTCTTGATAGTTACATACTTATACTATTTCTAGTTCTTAAAAGTGGTAGTGAAACAACTTTTCCTTACACGAAAGAACCATTTCTTACCCCGTTCAATTAAAAAATCAGCAACATGCCTTCAATTTTTCGTCCCTCATCGATCTACGACCCACCCATAAAAATCATAAATGGCAAAATTCTTTAATATTTTATAACCGAGTGAAAACACCACATCCCTCGGCCTCCCCAAATATCCATTATAATCAACTAATTTGGTATTCCTCAAATCCATTGAGTGCTGTTGCCGCTGAAAAAGGAATATATATTTCACCTGCGATGCGCTTAAAATCTCGCATACAGTAGCCCCGCACTGTTTCCCGTGTGAATAAAATGGTCCGCCTCTGTGCCAGTCCCGTTCTATCAGGAAATGCTTCGCCTCTGCCGAAAACGCGGCCCCGTATCTGCAAAAACTGGCGCCATATTCGAGCATTGGTAGTCGTTGACCCTGAACAGGATCATCCAACTTCCTGCCCCCTTCGCTTGCGTCGCACAAAGGCCGCAAAAGGGTGCTTTCCATTTATATCGTTCAAAGAGACAGGGCCGCGCTCGCGGCGGCCCGTTATTCGAGAATCAAATGGAATGAGTTGTATCGTGTTTAGCCGCCACGTCGTGAAATGACTGATGGCGGAGCACCGAGCGTTCCACATCGATTCTGGTAACGAAACGCGAACCGTCGAAAGTCGGCGTCCCGGTAACTAAAGCCACTCCGATTTTTTCCACGATCCAATTACGCAAGAATTCTTATTTTAGAATGCAGGACAATTGAATCACCCTTAATTTCCAATGTAACGGAACGTCAAAAGAAGACATTTATGTCAAACTTTCGACCTATTTTCGTACTACACATGACCTGTATAGAACTTGCCAGTGAGATTCTAGCATTTCATCCCAGCATTTGTGGTAGAAAATAATCACACGTGGGAAAATAGAATTTTTATCTCCGACTGAAGGGTAATTCGTGGAACTGAAAATGCGGAGTATTTGAAGCATTCAGAGATCAATACGAGAAAATGGTCATAAATAGTCCAAACAGTGATGTTAGCTTCTTCCTATTAAATTTCTTCTCTGGAAAAATTCCTCGGGTTATTAAGTGTAATTATGCGTTATTTTTGGATAAACGTGTTTAGACTGGGGTTGGGAGATAGCGGCCACTCTTTTACGACGAGTATTTCTTTGGCGTTCCGGGGGAGGAATTATATGTTAATGGGAGGGAACGGTGAACAGCTGATGGGTGTATAAAAACGTGTTGGGTCGAGCAAGAAGAGGAAATGTATGGTGGAGGAAAGTTGCACGGGGACGATGATGAGCGAAGTTTACAGGCACGCGTGGTATGCTCGGGTGGATCAAGTATTTTTCCTGGAGAAAGAGGTCCTCGACACAGGATATCGTAAAGCCAGTTTCATTCGAAACGCGTTACAGGAAAATTTCTCAATCCGAGTAACAAATCTTATAATTACGTTAGTCTAAATGTGACCAAAGTGGTACCTCTTCAACTTCGGCGTGAATATGGGTTATTAAATCATACACCTGGCATGGGTGGTACTATTTTAATACAGACGTCAATCACATTTTCAATTCAGTTACAGTTCCATTGATCCAAGCGCTTTTTAGTCGTGACAAGCGCTGAATCGTAATTCAATGAAACATGAATGAACCGTAATTGCATTGCCAAACTAAATTAAGCACGAATGCTTGTAATTACGCCACACATGATCATTCTTTCAGCCTTCTCTGTTCTTTTGAATTGACGTACTTCATTGACTCCATTATATAATTTTTTTCATATAAAATTCATATAAGCAATTGCTTGCTATGGAAGATTATACTTTTGAGTTGTTTTTAACGATGTAAATCGTGGTATAACTTGACAGATTTAAATGGAATTTCTAATCAATTTATAAAGACAGTTCTACTTGGAATAATTTTCCAGACAACGCATACATTCATCGATATTTATAATACAATACAGTATAATTAATATATGACTCGAGTGCAAAGGAAATATGAAGGGTAAAGGGAAAAAACGAGGAATGTCCATTTTTCGTGATTTTGCGATTTATAGCATATTTTGTTGCTGACAACTGGGGCCACAGACCTGTCGAATCACAAAGGGGTATAAAGTTCAAATACCCTCGTAAAGTAACGTTAAACATTTGTTATAGGTACAGGTTAAAAACAGGAAATATTCACTCTGCACTGGAACAAAATACGGAATGTCTCCACTCTTTGCTTAAGCATAAGGTTCAAGCTTCTGTCGTCAAGGTAAAACAAGAAATTATATAAGAAGAATATTATATAAGAAAATTAAATTCATTGAACATTGCTTCTTTATCGGTGGACTAAAGTATTAAAACTTAATTTTCTCGATAAAGCTGCTTTACGACATTGCTGTGGTTCCCCTTACCCTTCATATAAGGTAACAAGGGGAGACGGATCGTTTATGGCCAGACACGTCTGACCACCAATATAAGAGGAATTACATTTCTGTACTTTTTCCAACTGGCAATATCCAAAAGAAAATTCAAGTCAATATTGCTCAGATTAATATTAGGTTAAGAAAGGTATACAAAATTAATAATCATTTCAGTTAAGATTTCTACACCATTCTTCTATTTAAATGTGAATAAATGTTTCCACACACCACCAAGTTGAATAAAACACAATTACCATTTCTGTCACGAGCAGGCAATGTCGACAAACGGCTCGTGACATTGTCAATGAAACAGCTTACGCGAGCGAACGAATTTTAAACACACTGTATTTACGTCATGTAACGCTGTTTAAGTGTTATTACGATGATTTATTGGGTAATGATGCGTCGCTAACGCGGTAACATTTCGGAAAGGCTATGATTTATAAATCCGATCCAGGCAGGCACGAGTAACAAGAGCCAAATTGGTTCTGTCCGTTTCGAACAATGAAAGTGCGAAGAGTGATTAATTAAGCGATATACGCGTGATAAACGGATACGGCATGGACGTTCAGGCAGCCCGGTGCATTATCGCGTAGAATGGAAAATATGTACTCGTCGAAAGCATTATGCGTCGTGACAACGAGTCACGTCGATGCATATTATTATATTTCGCATTCCTGTCGCGGTATTCGCTACTGTATTCACGCTCGGCTACCTCGCATATCCTGGACAATGCTTTTGTTCGTGATCGCTGAAGGGGTTGGACTTTTTTTGAAGAAATAAACTAGGGTCAAACACGCCTTTCTCTCCCAAAAGTGACTTCATTTGAAATTTACAGATAGTTACAAGTTCCAAATGTTTAAAATACTACTGGAATATGCATACAATTTTCCACCTGGGTGAGTTCTTGTGCAACGTCTGAGTGACCGAGGTGGGTTGGTCTGAAAAGTTGGTGCACAAGGTACAGGACCATTTTGGCTAAAATTTGGCTTATAGTTGGTCATGGAGTGCACTATTCCGAATTTTGTAAGGAAATCAAGTCTAAAACTCTTTCTTTCCTAAATCCTATACACCGATCTCTATACAAGAACGCGATCGGTGTCATTACGTAATCGTAGGAATAATTAAAAATTAGTAAAAGTTTAATAAAGCAAAACCTTGAACTCGACTTTCTCAAAGATATTTTAATAGTGCAAACTGTAGCTTCTGTAAATTATCCGTATGCAAAGTTTGAACCAAGTCGTTGAATCCTAAATCTGTGATTAAAAAAAAATACAAGTACTACCTTCGTAAATAAGGAATACTTCAAGCACCCACTGAAAGAGAATGAAAAAGATACTAATAATCAGAAATTTATTAGCAGAACGTACCACGATCTCCCAATATCGTCTGACAAACATCGCCGTAGACGTCGACCAGACTCAATACACTCGATAGGTAAGCGGTACTTGGCCAAGCTGGACTAACATAACTTCGCTAGCCGATGACCAAGTAAATTGCAGGTACCGCATCCTACCAGGCCGGGATATGACCTCGATGATTATTCAATTTAATGAGCCATTGTAGACGCCCCCTGAAACGTGACGTTTACACCGCAACCGATTTCCAAGCCTCGAACGATCGGTCGTTCATGCTTAACGAGTTCGCGACTCTCCCTCTTCCTCTCTCTCTCTCTCTCTCTCTCTCCTCTCTCTCCTCTCTCTCCCTCTCATCCCTCGCCTACTGTCTCTTACACCGCCCTCGGCCCCTCCGTCTCTCTCTGCCTGTGAACGCGTGAAAGTTCCACCCCCCGGGCACGTACACGCGCGCACAGCACCAACACACGAAAGACTCACGACGCTTCCTCTTGCTAGAATTTCGATCCTATGACAAGCACGCAATTCGAGCCCGCCGATAATTAGTAGACACTTCGAATCGAATTAATCCGCAATACGACGACGGGATGGGCCCTCCACGTCCAGCCATTAATTAAGGATTACCGCTCAAGGGATACGACGGCCGTCCACCCCTGCCCCCCCCCTCCACCTCCGCGATTACAATAGTGTAAATAAAACCTCCGCGAGCGTTCATTAATTAAATTGCATTTATTCCCGGACCGAGCACGAGGTGCCCTCGATGACTCCATCCGGCTGGTCGTCTACTACCCGCCCGCGGTTATTAACGTAACCAATCGCGGAAGATTCGATTTCAAGTAGGGGAAAGTGGGGCTTAACCGGGTAATATTGTTTTTCTAAAACAAGAGCTGCGATATGCGGCCAACCTGTGGTGTTACGTCACGGGTGGACCTCACCACGGTGTGAGATCAATCGCAGAGCAAAGACCAGAGGAGTTTAAAAATTTCCAGTTGAAAAGTTCCAGTGTTGTTTTGCGACGAGACCTTTATTTGCGATTTTTTTTACTAGATAAATTAAAATAATTTTATGTACAAGTTAATAGAAATTACAATAACTTCCTTTATGACTTCTGGTATAAAAGTCAGAAAAGTTTTATAATTATATTATGTCCCCCTTTTTTTAATAGATACCCAAAATAGTTTTTTCAAAGAAGGACTCTCATTTTCTGATTCTGTAAGGTCCAATTAAGATTTCTAGCGGCGTCCAAAGTTATTTTCCCGTCTGACATTTTGCTAGTAGGAAAAATGCATTGGGCACCCGGTTTTGCCCCACTCCCCCCCTAGTTGCCGCGATTGCTAATGCGTTGGGAACGAGTCAGTGTCGCAGGTACATCGTGTTTTGCTAATATTCCACACAGAGGCGCTGGGAGAAACTGAAGTCTGGAAGATAGATCAGGTTCCTGGATCGAACGGTCCTCAGGATATTAAATGTTAAAGTTTGAGAGGATCCGACGAACTGGGTCGATCGCTGCATAGTTCGATACCTATGACGTGCTTCGAGATAATAGCTTCGTTGTATAGTCGCTTTGAAGTTGAAGTTGCACGCCTCTCAAGAATGCCGAGTGAATTTCGTAAAGGTTGATGCAGGTAATGCTACACGAAAGCGGATTGTTAATTCGTTGGGTGGTATGTTGGTACAGGAAATTGACTTATTCAAGGGATACTGGTGTAGGAATAGGTATCGTGGCTCTATTGCTGCTACTTTGGAAGTCGATACGGAATAAATGAAGATTGAATATGTAATACATTTCATTTGAGGGTTACGTATTTATTATTTGATGCGGCGTATATTAATAATCGTGGAATTATTCTAGACGATATCTAGACGGAAATCTAAAAGGGTAAAATTCTGCATTTATTCATTTCTTCTTAGTCAAGACGTACCATGGAGGTGAATTTATTTCTTATAATCGACCGTTTTTACTTGCGTTAAGAGTTGCAGTCATAATAGATAAGACTTGTAATTTAGTGAGACAGAATGTAACAAGCTAAACAATTTTGACGGATACGGAATATTGTAGGAGGGAACAGATACAATATTACAGCGGTAGGATTCCAGTTGAATTCAATTAAACTTGCATTAGAGTTGAACTTAGTTTAATGATAATTCCATGCAGTGATTGAGTTCAGTAATCAATTACGTCAGTTACTGAAGCATTCCATTTAGAAGGTTTCTTTATTCGCTGGTATCAATCTATGATGTGTACATTCAACTGTTTAAGAACTCTTAGTTCTTAAATAATCTCCGAATATCATTGTTTCTATTTATTTTCTATAAAAATTTTCACGAGTGCACTTCAAACGCGTTTTTCGCTTATTATCTCTTTAAACTGCGAAGCTCCTTCGAAAATATTGCATTGATGGAAGGCAGCCTCAAAGAGGTTACTCGACCAGTAAGCATTTTAAAGAATTTCTAATCTTGCAGAATTTAAAAACTGAGTAAGCCACAGAAGCATTAGAAACGAAATACCTATAATATAATTCTTCCTAATTCAACTGGCAATAAATGTATCATGCCCATCGAAGTCCTCTACTACTTAAACCTTGGAACAAATAACAGTAAAACAAATATGTGACCAACGAAACTGAACGAATAACCAGGATAATACAAAAATTATAAACTCCTCAGACTAGTCCTCAGACTAAAACCTCCCAGTTTCAAACAACCCCTCAGACTAATAGATCCCTGGTAAATAACTAACAGACAACTGAACAAAGCCAAAGAACTACGCCGCGAAGGATCTCCGGCCACAGACCCGGCAATCAAACGATCCCGAGCCCTCGAAACATTCAACGATCGATCTCACCGCTTCGCCGTTCGGTGCATTAAAATCAAAGAGCGAAGGGGGCGGGAAGTATCGAAGAATCCCCCGGGCGCGGACGGCGCGAAGAACCCTGGGAACAAGTTAAGCCAGCAGTTAAGATAGTTGTCGCAATTGATTCTATCAGAATCGAAATCAGGAGAAAGTTTGCCATACCCGGCCAGCAGTGGCATAAGTGAAAAGGTGCGGGATGGTTCGCGAGCCCCTGAAAGAGGGCGAGTAAAGACAGAAACACGAAGGGCGAGTGAAAGAACGAGATAAAGGAGACAGTCCAAAGAGAAAACGGAGGGAAAAGAGAAGAAGGAAGGAGAGGAGGAAACAGAGCGGGGAAGAAGCAGCAAAGTAGCGATCTCTCGTAGCACATATCTATATCGAGAGGCTCGTTTCGAAGCGAGTCACGAACGGGCCGGATGGCCTGAGTCCGGGCTGTTCGAAGTGGCCGGCGGAAAAGGGGCCGGCTCGTTAATCCAGATCGGCGAGAAAACGTTGGGAAAGCCGGTAGAAGGGACGGGCGGGAGGGAGAAAGGGGGAGGCATGCCTCGAGTGAGGGAGCAGGAGGGGTGGCTGGAAAAAAGGGCGAACGGCTGGAGAGAGGCTTTCGGACGTTGATGACGGCGCGCGGATAGCAGTAAGAAGAAACGCTGCGACGGGGGAGGGCGATGCCGGGGAAGAAACATGGAGGGGCGGCGGGGGGGGGGGGGTGGCAGGCAGGGAAAAGAGGCTACGAGGAGAAGGTTGGAGGGCTAGATGGCTGGGATAGGATAGAAGGCTGATATCGTAAGTGGCTGCGAATCCTTTATAACTGAGAGAACTCGTGGGCTGAGCGGGGCGAGCTTGGAATTTTTGATGTAGTAGCGAGCAGATATGAATATCGGAAAGTTCCCAAAGGAATTCCGCGGGATCGTCGGGGGGTGTTCCGCGGGGGAGGCGGATGAACGGTGACGGAAGCACCACGGACTCTCGAGACGACGGGACAGAGAAAGAGAAAAGAGAAAGGGTGGAGGCTGGGGGGGGGGGGGGGAGGGGTCGAAGGTAATGCTGCCTTTTCTGTCAGCGTTCATCCGAGCGGCGGAAAGTTTGAGAAATCGGCGCAGAGCCGATAAACTTGCCGCCGAACAAGCCGCGATTTCGCGATCCGATGGACGGGACGGATTTCACGGTGCTTTCGCAGCGGATCGCCGGACTGGCTGCGTTGTAAACGACACGCGTGCTGAATTTTTATGAGCCACCGATTGAAAGCTCATAGAGGCGATACAATCGGTGGTTTTCAAGGAACAGCCGCTGGGCCGAGCACTTGTTACGCTTCCGACGTGTCGCTTTCAACCGCGCCGTTTTCAGGAGATTGCGCTTTAGATTCATAAGGGTGAATGGGTTGAAGTGGATTGGGGATGAATGATGGGCTTTGTGACACTTTATATTTCATCGTTGCATGGTAATATCCATTGACTGGATGTAGTTTCGAGAAACTTTGAAACAGAGAAAAGCTACGTGACGTACATATACTAATATTATAAAATAATGTTAACTGGTAATTTTGAAAAATTGTTTCCTAATACAAATTTGTAAAGGAGACGTTGAATCTTGCAATGCATAGTGGTGCGATAGTGGTTGAATGTTATGCAAGGTTGTTTAAATTGTTGAAGTAAATTATACTTCACGCTATTTTGTTTTTATTAAATGATTTTACTTAAGTAGGTTCGATCCTCTGTTTGTATGTTTGGTTCAAATCTGGCAACTCAATTTTTACCCACTTCCACCAATCCAATTGGCTTGAAATTTTACAGGCATGCGCAGTTTAGATGACAATACAAAATTATGAAAAAATGTAAAAAGTAAAAAAATATATACAAAATCCACAAACACTAAAAACTATAAGAATATATCAAAAATGTTAAGTTAGACGGTTTTAAAATGCACTAAAAACTAAAAAATAATTATTTCCTTGTACTACAATTACGAGGGTGATATGTCACTTTAAAGAAAATCGTTGGACTGAATACTTCATAACAGAATACGATTCAGTTTAATACAGAATCAAGCCTCGAAAAGAGCGATGAATGAAAAGCGATGAAATATCCTGCCCCATGATTTTCTTTAAAGTGACATATCACCATTGTAATTGTAGTACAAGAAGAAATGAATTGTTAGTTTTTAGAGCATTTTAAAATTGTTTAACGTGAAATAGTTGTTTATATATATTTTTATTAATCATATTAAGTGTCCTGAAATTAATGCTCCTCAAGAATCTCGAGGTACATCCAAAACAGATCTGAATAATTTCTTGTGTGCTTTAAAGAATAATTATTTAGGCACATTCTGATATCCCTTTAAAAGTTTCACAAATAGTTGCGGAGATTCCATTACGAAGATAATGTCAGGACAGTGTCCCTTATTTCTATAACCAAAAGGGAAATCAAGGTTTCGCAATCTGTTGGAATAATTTGTTCCCCGAGATACGTGTGTATTAATTGGAGTAGAACCACGTAATATTATTAATCGCATAAACAACGTTGCACGGTGACTGGGCTAGTCAAGCTAACGTTCGTTCACGCAACGCGCAACTTCCGTTCGATGTAACTTTCGCGACGACGCGTCAACGTTGGTAAAATCGGCCGTAAAATAACGCAATAACGTGTCTTTACACCGTTGCTTGCAAATAGTTTGCTACGCCGGAATATTTGGCGGTGCATCAATACCGTTCCCCGGCTTATCAAATTCATTTGCGGGATATCAGGGAAGTTCGCCTCTGGGGTGTAACAAACTTACGTTTCGACTCGCCTCTCCTCTCTCCTCTACCTCTCTGTGCGCCAACGGAATAAAGGAAAACTTTGATGTTCTCAATTACGTGACTGAGCCGCGGTTGTTCGTATGATACGCCTGTAAACGGTTACCCGTGATGACCGAAACTCATTTAACAGATTCTCAGCGAATATTCTCGGATAACTCGGTCGAAACAATATGGGGTACCTGAAAATAGGAGAACAAGTGACGATTCTTTCGTCACTGAAATCAATTCCGTTTATGCAAATCATATTTCGTAGTCACTTTAAAATTTAAGTCGAAATGGCGTTCACAAGGGTTGTTCGGTTATCCGAACACTCCGATTTTTTTGAAACTGTGCAGGTTTCTAGAGGACCGCAATAGAAGTATCAGACAATTTTTTCTATCGTGCACGTTTTGGGTTCTTCGGGGTGAAAACACCCCTTACAGCTTAATGTGTGATTTCCTACTTTCCTGTATATCTTGAAAACTGTAGTAGATATAAAAAGATTATTGCAATGAAAACTTAAAGGCTTTTTATGCTCTATAAAACTGTGTGATCAAATTGTTTCAAATTTGTAATTTAAAGAAGAAAATGTTCCTCACCACAAATTTTAAACACTTCGATTATATAATTTTATACAGCATAAAAACTCATTAAATTTTCTTTATAACAAATTTTTTATATCTACTGTAGTTGTAAGTCTAAGTAGTATTAAAGGGGACGTGGTCGGGTAGGGTGTCTGATAGAATACTGGGCAATACTACTGATTATAGAGTATTATTATTATAATAATAATAATAATAATAAATCGTCTTTATTCCATCATTTACAATACAAAGCATATAAACAAGAGTATTAATTCTAAATGCGGGAATATTTACTATCACTTTCATTGTCTTATATATTTATTAGAGATATTGTTTACTTATTTTTGGCCTCTGTTTGTGTGAATATTTTAAAAAAATATTGCAACATAAATGGTTGAAAATTTGAAACTGTTAGAGTATCGATTACAGAGGACACAGACACCACTGATTTTTTTTATAAAATAGGTATGATCCATGGGATTAAACGTGTAACATTGTAAACATGCCAAAGAAGAGTTAACTTTTTTTTTCATACGAGATGATCGTTCAATTTTATTTATGTGAATGTCGCCGAGTTGAAGGATTCCTTTAACTTCAGACATTATTTTCTTCTACTCGATATAATTTTCCCACTTTCGCGAAATACCGCCCTTTGCTGCGCGTAAAGCTCCGAAATTGTGATTCTCGCTCAATTTTACAGCCCGTGAAATGGAGCCTCGTAATCCCGCCCAATAAAAATATTCCAAAGTGTAAAAAACAAATGAAGTTTGAGCGCTGCGTCGTAACTGAAAACATCTCGTTTTAAGATCGACGATTTAACCGGGTGTTGTTTCGATTCTGCATTTCGATGCTTTCGATATAATCGTATCGACTATTCTGCATATTAACTATCCACTATAATATTCATATATTTGCCGATCAACGAAAATAGCACTATCAATTTCTAATCACTTTAATTTAAATCTGACTGTCACGTCACACTTACAGCTTTCAAAAATTAAAAACTACGTATAAATAAATCACAGGGTAGACAGTTAGACACCTATCCATTTCACAAATTTATTTGATTCAACATATTTCGCACATCCGATATCAATTTCCGCGATTCTGTAGAATCGAGCAACGATCCCCGGGAAAGCCCAATTAATCACTTCCGCCGTAATATGTGTGTATGGTGGAAAAGGAGAGACTGGACGGGCTGCAGCGATCCATGGGGAAGGTAAAGAGGAGCGAAGCACGTTTCGCGCTCTATCGCGGATCTTACGCTACGTGTAAACTCATAAAACGTCGACCTTTGTAACCCAACCAGGCCGTGACGCAAGTTAAGGCCCGGCGGTGCCGCAATCTTCTGCAAGCGAGTAATAACGTGTCGCCATCGTATTTCCCACTTTTATCGGGGCTTTACATTTTTAATGAGTCGCGTTTTACGCAACAACGTTAGCCCTAATAGACACGTTCCTAGAGTCGCATGGAAATCATCGGCTGTAACGTGCTGAAACAGTCAGTGAGCTGTGCGACCTGTACGTGTTAAGGGGGGACTTCACCCAGAAGGCACTAAAAAGTTTGTGATTTTTTGTTCGTATAAATAAAAATATTGGGCTTGGATTTTTTATATAGTTTTAAAGCAATCTTTATTTTGCTAGAAAACAAATATTTTTTATGGAAAATTGTTCGAAATGTCGACGAACTAAATGTCTTCTCGGAGCACTGCAAAAAAAATGGCCCACACTCCCGGGAATGACTGAATCATCTGAGAAGGAAATACAAAAGAGATATATAAACTGGAATATATTATCTTCCATGTAGCGTAGGATTTTCTCGAAATTCGAATTATTTTGGAAATTGTAGCTGTTTGAAGAATTGACTTTAATTTTTTACATACAAATTTGCTCTGAAATGTTTTTAAAAAGTCGAATAGGTAATTGAAATATCAATAAAATCCTACACTAGATTGGAGACAATAGTGTTTTAAACTTAAAAAAAAATAAGTAAATTGGATGAAAGGTTTCGGAGATATAGTGTGGGCCAGGTTGAAAAATGCTGTTTCGAGAAAAATGCGTTTAAAGTTTTCATTAAAGTTTTCATGGCGTTCAAGATCTCGTTATTGTTCTGACTGAAACCTCCTTCGCATCGTTTTAGAAGCTCGTCCGAGGTGAGATCTTCGTCCCTAATTTACTTTGATACCTAATACATCTGTTTCACTATAATAAAGGCGCGTCTTCCTTCCAAATGCGGTTCCAGGCCCCTCTTTATCTGACGTGATGCAGTGTTACAGCTTTCACTGTCACTCTTTTAATACTGCAAATATCAAAAAACCGTTTTAACACAATATTCAACACACCTTAAGCTTTCAAATAAAACAAAAAAATTGAATTTCTAAAAAATTTCTGGATGGGGTCGTCCTCCCTTAACGCATACATGGAGATTTCAAACTGAAGTCCCATTATCCATGGTTTCCAAAAAGTATAACGTGCGTAGGCTATGTGTGCCAATAAATTATAAAGATGTGTGAAAAAAATAAAATTGGGCAGAAGATGATAATTGAAGAGGGAATATTAAAATCATAGAGGGTCAAATGTTTAAGTCAGTATATTGTTTAACAAGATATCCAGTAGTTTAAAAAGCACAAGTATTACTGTATTAAATGTAGACTAGTTTTTTAATTTTTTATTGAAATTATTCTGCACAGTATAGTACGGTAGTTATCACATGCTCTTGTATTTTATTATGCGTGAAGCTTGAAGATCCGATAAACGTACATTTGCAATTCGAAATTTGTATTGTTTTATCCTCTACATTGCAGATAATTGCCAGATCATTTTGAAATCATATTATGGTACAGAGTTGATTGGACTTAACGTCCAATTGAAAATTAATCTTGGGAGAAAGAAATTATGTTCATCGCATTCCCTCTTAAAAAATACATATTTGCACATTTATTTAGAAGATGCATGACCCTGTTACCCTACGTTTAATTTTCAATAAAATGTCATGCAACCGTGTACAAGACTCGTTACACGTGTCGCGTATAACGTGGACGGTAAAAATTTGCACAGCAAAGTATGGAAGTTGAATGTTGTTTTATCGAAAGAGGCACCATTAAAATTCCATTTCGAAAGATACCTTTTGCACAAAATTAACGAGCAATCTGGCCGCTGTTCTTTTTTCCTATCTCTCGTTCAACTTCAAAACAGTGCAGTTACGGGCGAAATTTGCATTTTAAAATTCCCCATTCCAAAGCGATAAATATCCTTCCCGAAACTTATTTGAGTGCTGCTAAAACAAGTCTCACACTCGAGGAATAAATTCGAAGTTATCGCGGTTTCAAAAGGGCTGCCGCGGTAAGCTTGCTCCTTCTTCAAAAATGTGTAATTGTTTAAATGCGTTTGAAATATTAACACTATCGACACTGATAAAAAATATACTTGGTATTATTTTAAAAAGAACATCAGTTTAATCCAACTGATGTTAACTGCCTTTCTTTGCTACGATTTTAAAGTCTTCTCGTGAAATTCCATAAGTCGTCGAACTAATTCATCTCTTCCTTTTTTTAATCAGAGTGATTACAATCTTATTTCTATTTTCTATATCGTCACACTAGCAATGATCCCTAATAATAACACCCCTAATAGTTACACTAATAATGATCCCTGAATTATTTATAATAATGAATTTTATAGAAACCTCGAAATAACTCAGCTTAATAAAAACACTTTCGACACGATCGAAAATGTCCATAGATGATCGTGTTTCAAATTCGATATCCATGACACAGATCGTGTACTTTGCGCGCTTATTCGGATTGCAGTGTGTATATTGCGCGACAACTCGCAATTAATGACCACCTGTTATTCACCAATTAAGTTAATTGAGGATCATTTTGCGGATCTGTATTAAACCTCCACGAGGCATTCATTAACGTAATTAAAAGTAATTGTACTTAAAATTGTGTAAACATAACAAATAGCTATTACGTGTTAGGCATTTGCCCGTAATTAGTAAATAATAATGATTTAATTATTATCACTGTATTTGGCAGTCGCTGTTGTCATTACTACTGTTAATGGTAATTAAATTATTTAATTAATCTGATACTGTGGATTGTGAAGTAGCCAAGAAGAACATTTACAGGAGAACTTTGCAAGACAAAAATGTAATAACATACACTTAATATAAACCAATTACACAATTCTTTTTTGCGTGAAATAAAAATTTCCATACTGCAAATTTTGTTATTTTTCACATTTTCAAAATAACTATATACCTTGTTCCTTCCTTTTACATGAGAATGAAGAATTTAAATCTTTTTCTTCAAAATTGTTCTAAAAGAAATTATAATTCTTTGATAAATTTATTCATACGTGAAATAAAAATGCATTTATATCACAGTTTATAAATGATTTTCTTTGGAAAACATCTTTCTTTTCCAAGAAAACTAGATTATTTCTCTGCTCTCCCTTTCGTCGACGCACGAATAGCCAGCAATTTTGGCACAAGTTACGGTTCGTCCCCTGTAAAAGATCGTTGGAACAGAATGATAGTGCAAACTTTCCTCAGTGCTATTATAACTTGTTACCCCGTAACAAAGCGAAAGTTTTTTTAATACCACCGAGTAAGCCTACGCCCTCCACCGAAGAGCACGAATACCGTCGCGTTACACCCTTTATCATCCAAAACACTTGAGGACATTTTGTACAACTGGCCAAGAGAAAGCCCTGGGAATTAAAATTAACCAAACAAACAAACAGGAGCCAAATAAAATCGTATAAAGAGCATGCAATTTCTAATTAAATAACTTTTAATTGTCCACACAGTATAACAGCCCTCTAAAATCAAGCAAATTTAAATATCTAAAAGAAACATTAGAATCTCGCTAGTTTCCACAAGCAACTCGACAAAGTACTCTGTTCTCAAACAACCCACACAAAGCTTCTCCCAAACAGAAGCACAGTTGCCACCTGCCACTAGCAATCCCCGAAATCGATAAGTGAGTACACCCAGAATTTCTACAACAGTTCTCCTCCCCTCTCGTTCCATATTTATCTTCCCCGTTCTCCCCGATCAAATAACATCCAACTCATGACGCCGCAACGCGGTACATGTCATTGCTGGAATTTTTTATATCTCCGTTTCCGCGGGGACAGCCGTCAGAGAATCATAAAAATGTAAAGCGAGAGATACGCGTTCGAACTTGCCTGGCGGTTTTCATCGGAACGCTTGCTGCGGAATTCATGGGAAACGGAACGGCCAGGTTTTGCGATCCTCGCCGAGTCGACGGAGAACAAACGGACGCTTAAGGCCCTCCATCCCTGCGTGATATCTTTTTCGAGTTCGGCGCGGGTGTATCGTGATTGCCTCGTTCCGTACGTACCTATAGTCGGAACTTTCGTTGCGGGCCGCTTCTGCTCCATTTACTCCTGTCGGTGGTGCTCGCGCAGGCTCGCGTGATCTGCTTAAAACAGTAAAGTGTGGTTCGCCGCCGCTGGGCGGTACGTTAATCAATTTTATCGAGAAGTCGATTCCATCCGGATAGGGCATGGAAAGGCCGTCCGGGCTAAGCTCTGTGAAACCCGGGCCCGCGTGTCCGCATTATTAATTGGTCGGGGGCGCATAACACAGCAATAACATTAGCCGAATAATATAATAATGCTATCGGCACTCGGCCACCGGGGCTGGCCGCGCTTCGACAGAATCGGCCACCGAATTTGGTGAGGACGCACGACAAACATATTTGCATAATACAGCGGGAACCCCGATGGTTGCAGGGGGACGGCACCGAAAATTCGCGCAAGTATTGAGGTTTAACGCGACCATCGTGGTGACCAATCTAATATACGAAGTGCTCCTTTGTGGGTGGTATTTATTATAGAACAGATTTCAGTACTGGAAAATAATGAAAAAGGTATCTGCACGGTGTGAAACTGTTTACAAGTTATTCCGAAGGTAAGTTTGAATGAGAAGACTTATCTGGACGTAAGTTCTGTTTTGTATATTTATGCAATCACACTGAAGTTATAAGTGCAATGTATTTGTCTGTATCACAATTTATATATAACTAGCTTAAAGTACCTGGCGTTGGCCGAGTTATATATCTTTTTTCGACGAAGGGGAGGGAGTTTTTCAAAAGTTTTCTTAGCGAGTACGTAGGGTCTAAGAGGAACCTACCTACCAAATTCCATGTTCATAGGATCAGTGGTTCCAGAGAAATCGTGATGAGTCAGTGGTATTTGGATTTTATATAATACTCGCAAAATACTCGCGCGTTTCGCTTCGGGCTTAAGAGGTATTAAAGACCCCATGAAAACACATTTCACTACCCCCTTAGGGTTTGATTACGGCAAAATCATGAAATTGGTTTTTAGGCATTTATGTGGGTAACCTTTCGAAGTAAAAACTAAGTTGATATCTAATCGGACCTAAGAAATAATAAGGAGTCCGAGAAAACATATTTCACCCCTTTTTATCCTCCTCGGGTGAGAATTTTAAAAAATCCCTTCTTATCGAGCATCTACGTCGGGGAAAAGCAATATACCTTCCGAATTTCATGTTTCTAGGGTCAGCGGTTTAGGCTGGACGGTGATGAAATCAGTGACACAACGATTATATAAGTACATATATAGATAATTATAATATAATTATAATATAATAATATATTACATATGTATATCATAATATATTTTATATACCTACAGTAGCGACCAAAAAAGTTACCACTTTTTCGATCCACTCTACCTCTATTATTTTTTAACATCAACTCAAAAATGCAGCATGTGCCCGATATACATATTCAGATAGAGAATTGAAAATTGTATAAAACCCAGTTAAAGTTGAATTTATTTAACTAATAAACAAAATCCCTACATAACATTAAACACGACGACACCCTTTTAATGCTGTTAAAAAGTTACCACTTTTGAAAAGTAATAAAAAATTTCATATTTTGTGAGGGCACCTTCTGCTTTTAGGACGGCCTAAAAGAATACCAAAAGTGGTAACTCCTTTGTCAGCCCCAAACATGTGTTATCCCGTTCAATGTCATAAATTTTTTTTTGTTAGTTACATGAGTTCAATTATAACTGGGTTTTATACAGCTTTAAATTATCAATCAGAATATGTATATTAAACCCATACCACAGTTCCAAGTTGATATTAAAAAATAACAAAAATAAAGCAAATCAAAAAAGTGGTAACTATTTTGACCGCTACTGTATATATAAAATCCAAATACCACTGACTCACTCACTGCCTCATCACGATTTCTCTGGAACCACTGATCCTATGACCATGGAATTATATTTATATATATATATATATATATGTATAAATAACCTACCAGCAACATGAAATAAAAATAAATTAGAACCAGCTTTCATTACACAACAAAGAATCTGAAAATCGTTATCCCACAAAACTGAAGCAAAATGCATTCACCTTTACATTAGGTACTTAGGTACAATTAGAAAATTTCCTGCCACTTGAACGATCGCTAACCTTGAAAGGTCCATCGTATCTCTAGGGGAGGATTTTTATCTACATTCCAGCCTCGATTTCCGTTCCCGATGGGAACCGCGGCTTGGCTGACGATCGTCACTCGAGCGTGCGAATCGTCTCGTCTCGAGCGGTTTTGCTCGTCCTCGCCGCCGTCGTCGCTTATAATCCGTCGTCACGCCTCTTATTCAGAGCGCGAACGACGTCGAAGCGACAGGTAGCCGGATGAGGAAGCAGAGGGATGGATCCGTCGGTGGCGTAGGTGTGGGTTTTAATTATTTCCACGAGATGAGATTTCGCCCACGGAGGCTAGTATTGAGCGTTAGTCCGGTGTAAATTCCGGGATCCCGGGCTAATCGGCATAATTCCACGGAATCCGTAATAGACTTTGGAATGGGTTGGGGACGCTGGCCGAGCGACCGCCATCCCCTTATTCTCTTTCAGCTCCTCGTTCCCACCTTCGTCGCTTCTCTGCTCCCCCTTTAAACCTCGCTTCCCTTTCACGCGCCACCCTTTCGCTTTGGGCGCTCCGCTCCCCCCTTTTCTTCTTTATCCCAACACCCATTTCTTCGATTTTCTTCTTCCCTCGCTAGGTACTTCTTCCTCGGCTTCTTCATGCTTCAACTTAATCTCTCCTTTTTATTTTCCGTCTCTTTATCAACTTCGTTGATATCTCTTTTCCTCTGCCCTTCTGTTCTTTCTTTTCATGAACACCTTAAACCACATCGAAATCGTGCAAAACTGCGCAGCACGATTCTTCTTAAGTCACTACCAATTAAGTTAATCGTTCTGAGAATCCTGTCCCCATTAAACCCTGTAATTCTTCTCGATGTTCACGGTATGGTTTTCTTGGTCACACGTCGCCCTCCCGCATCAACCCTTTTGCCGGCCGTGGCTTGGTAGCTCCCCCCAAAACGGCCCCCGATGCCCCTCGAAATTGAATTACGCCCTCGTTAACGCGCGCTTACGCCGCGGGATCGTCGTCGTAATCCTCGTTGCACGCAGATTCTTCGCCGTGCTACACGATCAACGGGAATCTGTCTTGCGCTGCTTTCGGACGACACTTAAACCGACGGATTACGGGCTGCTAAGCGGATTACGTATTATGTTAATTGCGCGTTACCGAGCCACCCTGTTACACAAACGTTGTCTTTGACCGGTTAAGTTTCTTAATCTGGCCAGGCTGCAGGGCGCTCGGACGTAACACGATCGATACGAACGGCATGGATCGGGTACAGAGCCTGTGTCAATCGTGCTTTTATCGTTCCAAGGTGCGATCATTCGTGGCTGGTTGATTTGTCGAGCATGAGTCGAGCGTTCGATCGATACACGGAATCCCCGATTACGCGGGATAACGTATTAAACGCATCGTAGATTGAAATCCTCTGGACCGATCCTTGTTCCTCGAATTTAGCGGACATTTTTACACGGGACGGGACTCGCGGTACCATAAACAGGGGGAACATCGGCAGTACGAGGTAATATTGACAGTTACTTAATATGTATTAAAGAAGGAAAAGGGCAACAATAAAAAACGATGCTATGATATAATAGGATACTTGCAGCAAATTTGAAAATGTTAATTGAAAAGATATAAAAATAAAAAATAAATAAAATATAAAAGAGAGTGCATTGAACATAAAAAGAAACAAATTGGAGTGTCAATGTAAGTTCAGATTGGTAAAACTTTAGCTGTTGGTGCTATAGGAGGTTGCATTGAAAGCCGCTGTTTATGTATGGGGGGAAAGGGGGGCATGACGGGGTAGCGAGGTAAGATCGGGTATCGTAAAAAAACCATAATCGAAAAATTCTAGACATTTGATGAAAGTAGCAAAAGGAAGCCATTGTATTGTAACAGTTAGGTCGTTGATGAAAATGAAGAAAAATGAAGAAACTTAGAATTTTAAAAACTTCTCGGGGTTTTAAAATTCTATCGAAAAATGTATATTACAACAGAAAAGATAATGTTGTAAAACAGCAATGGTGAGTTTGTTGGATAGAAGTGTCATAGTGAAAGCAGGGTGTGCTTCGATTGATTTCAGTTACATTCAGCACGGCATTGGTTCGTTAAAATGCCGACAGTTTGTGTTTGCTGGGGATAGTCCAAGATCAACTTTGATAAGACATTCTCACATTGTACGTGCGCGGAATACGAAATAGATTAATGCAGTGCTAGTACGAAACCTTAACGAAACTGTTACCCTGTATCGACACAGGGAAACAGCGCTAAACTAGAACTTATTTATATAATAAAAATGCAAATGAAGGGTGGTTACGATGCATAGTAATTTCAAACGAAAAAATCAATCATTAATGTAAAACAAAAATAGTATATTCCACTTGTCACAGATCTCTGTATTATTTCAATTTTAATTAAAGAATATCGGTACACTGTGTTTCAAATATAATTCTAATCAATCTTATCTCATTATATATCCACCAATATTGACTCCACAAAAGAACGAATGGACTAACAAATCATTTGTTTCGAAAATCAACGTTCCCTTCTTCTCAAAATCTTCATTTTTCGGTACTTCAAGAGCGTCACTATTTATCTAGTCACAATACCACATAATTATTACTTAATTATTAGTATTAATTTTCATAACGTTCTGACTAACAAAGGACAATTTAGACTCCCTGCAGGAGGAAAATTATACTAATTTAAAGTAGACAGTGAAGTGAAAAATAATTTTCTGGTGGTCTACAAAATATTGTCGATAAATCGAAGCCCATCGATGATGGTCAATAGCGTTTCTACTCCATACGAGTAGACAAGCCCTCCAGGAAGAAGAAGTCCCAGTACGAACAGCAGACTTGGACAGTTCATTGGCAGCAGGTTCGATGCTAATGAAATTCCGCCGGTCGTTCTCATAGATTGTGCAGTCGGTCCAAGTGACTGCTAGTTTGGCGTGAGCTCGAATCCACAGAATGCACGCCATGGGATTACACGGGATTCGAATGAACTGGGGACTTATTTGCGCGTGTCAAGAATTAAATCAGACTTCTTTTCATCGACCAACAACTGACTGATAGTTTCATCATCCCCTCCGGGAAAATACACAGCAATCGCGCAGAAAATAAACAGAAAATAAGCATCATCAAACTAAATGATACTCGAATTGATAAACGAAAAA
This sequence comes from Andrena bucephala, assembly GCA_947577245.1. NCBI lineage: Eukaryota > Metazoa > Arthropoda > Insecta > Hymenoptera > Andrenidae > Andrena > Andrena bucephala. The sequence goes on from OX387719.1 coordinate 7,874,027, forward strand.
TGGGTAAACGCTCAATTGCTGGTTCAGTTGCCTCCGTTGTTACATTTCGAACATAATCATTTTGCCGGATTAGCACGTTGTAGCTCGGTAATTAATGTTCCATTGAAACATTGTTGCAACCCTGGAGGGAAATAAATTTAGTAAACGCTCTCGGTTCGCCGGGTAAACAGTTTTAACGCTGTTCAAACGCGCCTTTATTGTAACCGTTTCGTCCCACAGACTTAATTTCATTCTACTGGGTCTTATTGTTTCCCTTCGAGTTTCTAGGCCATTGCTTGCCAGCGATGCCCTCGGCCCATTAGTTATCCATTTCTCTGTAGGAATTGCTCGTCCTCGGTAACACGGATAGAAAACATGTAATTAAGAATTCCAGCTCGTCAGAATTCACCTTGCAAAGCACTGTCATCCGTGTCACATGTCGCGTAAAATGTCACGAAGTTCATCTGTTTTTCGAGAGTGGACTTAACGATGCCGTCAGAGCAACGTCAGTGGATTAATTTCTAACGGGAGAAGATGGTCATAACGAAGATTAATATAATTCCATCGCGTGTAATAAGATTTTGTTAACCACGATAATTCCCCCGTTAATGTGGAAAATAATCACTGTCGTACAAAAATTTCACAGAGCAAATCTGAGAATCAGATATCATTTTCGATATGACACGCAACTAAAACTACAAATTACATAGCAAGCTTTCTGAATCCAATTCTCCAACATCCAAACACGAAAATATCAAGTAAAAAATTGAAAATCATCTGAGCAATAGTAAAAATATAATCCCTACCATAGAAGATACTCTGAAACAGCTTCACACGAGTTACAATAAATTTCAATTCTCTTTATTTAATCGTCCACGGTATAGAATGAAGCGAACGGATTACTTTTTTATGTACAATGAAAATGCACGAAGACGGCCCCGTGTTAAGGTGTTAGGGAAAGGAAACGTGGAAATTGGCTGTAATAGTGATCGCGCCGCTACAGAAAACTCGTCAAAAGCGAGGACGGTGAGTTTTAATCGAGCAGAAGAATGGGAAGGATCGAGGGACGAAAAGAAACATAGTTGGATTTAATAAACATTCCCGGATCGTAATCGGCCGTCCTCGGCTACGGGGATCAATGTCCCCGATTTCCGGGGCAGGAAATCTAGATTCCCGGGTAGATTAAACTTAGCAGAGATATGCTCATCGTCGATAAGTGACTTTAACTTTCGGAAGCTGTTCATAGTTCAGTGCGTGCATAATGAAGATTCGCCGTGGAGTTACGAGAAAGTCGTTGGAAAGTCTTGGGAGAAACGCAAACGGGAATAACGAAAGTTTTCCCTTTGATCGAATTATGGTTAGCGACGAATATAACTCCGTTTTTAATTTACGATCACCCTGAATTAATCTACGTGTAACTTAAATTCTAGCTTTATATTAGTCTATATCCATGTGTTGAGAATGGAAATTTTGGGAAGGTAGTGGATGGCTCTTTCTGGGGTAGGGGGTTGGAAATTTTTATGTAGGCGACTTATTGAGGGTTGCTGATTTCAGCTTCTGGAGTGATTAGATGAAGATTGAGGTATCGATGAGAATGTTTGTAAAACGATTTAAATTAGGGTCTAGGACGTTTTGAAATTAGATATATTTGAGGGTTGGTGATATTTAATTTACTGTGGCATGGTTAATGTGAATATTTCTGTATTTAATTTGGAATTATGTAGAAGATAATATTACGATTGAATTTTGTAATAAACATCTAACATATTTTCGTAATGTAATTTTAATTTTTTTGAGGACTCAGTTCTGATAACATAGTGTATTTAGATGTCGGATATTAACACGGTTCAGGTTCTAGAATCTAATACTATTTAGGGTGGAACTTGTTTTTCAACTGTGAAAATATGATCTTACCATCTCAAATTGTTCCTATTTATAAAAAACAAAATCGAGCAGAATATGAGCACAATTGATTTATTTTTAGAGGCAGATCAATGGCCGTGATATTTGCAATGTACATGATAATTATTTGGAAGGGCATGGAACACTAGAAATTTTTTCAAATGCATCTATTTGTTCATTACGAAAAATAGAAAGTAAGAAAAGGTATCATTGTGCCCCATCTGACGTATAATTAATTAAAACAATTAGTAGATTTTACCCTGGCAGTAGGAAACAGACACTGTCCGATGTCTGAATAACAAATTATCAAATATAAATGTAAATGTAAATGTAAATGTAAATGTAAATTTAAATGTAAATGTAAATGTAAATGTAAATGTAAATGTAAATGTACAAATTAAAATATGGTCATTATATGTATGTTGAATTTTTATCATTTCTATAATCTTTGACCCATTTGAGCTACCCCTACTCATAAGAATGTATTGTCCAAAGTTTTTATATAGTGTTTGTATATCTAAAGAAACAAATCAGGGACTTATAAAAAAATATTTAATTTTTTCTTAACTTGTAAGCCCCACCCTCATACTAGCAGAATCTCATATTTGCCAGTTTATCTTATAAATAGAACCAAAATATAAAAAAGAGCCATACTTGATTTTCATATACCTACTTGAAGATTAATATACCATAATGAAATAGTCCCTCTCATATTCTATTTTTCCACTTTTAATCTATGCTTTATTTCTAATTTTTAATTTTAAATTCAAATATAATTACTTTCGATATATTCTTAATTAAATACGAACTCTACACTTTGCTATAAATAATCTGTAGACTTTCTGTTGTCCTAGTAAACATACCTAGTGAGCAAATTTGTTTTATAACAGACTCCTTTGTACCCTAAAGAAGCTTGCAGAATAATGAAGTTCTTATTTCAAGGATTATGCGCCTAGGATCATTCAATCCTCTGAATGTGAAGCCAGCGAATCGTTGAATGTTCGCAGGCAGACGTGAAAATGAAATGTTTCGACATTCGTAATTATTCATGGTGTCAACGTTTCCGTAGGTTTCACGGCATTTCGAATAGATTCTATTCATTACCTAACACCTATCCCATCTGCTCGACATTTTCTTCTGTTGTACTCGGCATGGAATGTTAATGCTCGCTTCCAGTGACACGTGATAAATGGGAAGTGTGTTGATCCATTAGAAAGGAAATAAGTTTTGCCATATTACTATTTCGTTTGAAATAAACATATTATCTCGTACTAGAAATACTTTGTCAAATTTAGTGATTAAATTGCAACTGGAACAACTGACACAATTCTTTATTTTTTTGAATTTGGAGAAATTGTATTTAGTACCTTTTCACGTGGGACAATTCTGAGGCTGAAAACTGATAGTATTTATATATTCACACACTTTCTAGCCTTCCCCATTTTTCTCAAACCAGTCGTAAGCTATAAAAGTCTCTCGTGGGAAAAGGCCTTTACTCTTTATTGACACATATTTACTTTAAATTTGCATTATGTATTTTTTTATTTGGTTTATAAAGTAAGATCTTAGAGTAACAATTTAATATTTCCTTTCCCATGGAATAGCTGTATATCCACTTGTATCATTAAATGATTCCATGCTGAGCTAGACAGTAAATAAGTCTTTCGCGTTCTTAATTAGCTTTCGTATACAAGTTCTCGACGAAATTATCGCCAAGTTAATTTGTTCTCTTAAACTTCCCGCTTATTTTTATGGCTTCGGTGTAAGATATCGTAACTGTAATATAGTTCACGAAGAATTGAACCATAATTGAATGAGAAAACTTTCAAGCGCAACAGTCAATGCCTAAATGAAACTATTAATGCTAAAGAAGAAATACGAGAACTGGAAACATAGTTGGCGATACATAAACCAACGCACACTATATAATTTATACATCCCTACGTTGTATTATTAGAAACGAATTAACGAGTGTAATTTATGCATGCAGCATAATGATAGTCTCGAGAGTGTAGCTATTCCACGAGCAGCTTCCCAACTTAATAGACTATGAGCAGTCCTTGTTAGTTGTATGCTACGGTGTACATCAGTAAAATCCTCGCGAACTGAACACCTCTCAAGCTGCTGCAAAATAGCTTTCTTCAAAGTGAATCGTACAAATTGCTAGAAATGAATAATTCTAGACACTGTGAGTCAGGAATAAGATTATTGTAACTCGGTGTGACAATTCGATAACAGTCAAAGTTACTTATCACCATCTGATAATAGGTACTAAAAACTAGTTCCCACGATTTCACAACCATCAAATTAGATTCCAAAATCCGATAGCGGTTAAAATTTATCCCCACAACTGATTAATCCTCACAATTAGTATCCCCACATATTAATCCTCAAAATTACTTCCCTCAACTTACCTAGTAGTAGTATAGCAACGCGGTTTCTAACCCCAATTTGAGTTTGGAAATCCAAATTGGACTACTCTTAACGTCTATCGAACGACTCCGAACATCTATCGAACGGGGCAGAGCACCTATCGAACGCCTACCAAGATAGCCCGAACACTATCGAACATATGCAGAACGTCTATCGAACCTCTATCGTGCCACTCTGAACACCTGTCGAACGTCAATCGAACCACTCTGAACATCAAAGTACATAAAGTACGACGATGGTTTCGATAGACGTTCAGAGTGGTTCGATTGAACAGTCAAATTTGGGTTTCCAAATTCAAATTTAGATTTCCCCCTTCCTCAAAACTCAAATGTGAATTATCAAACTGAAATTTGGGATAGGAACAGCTTTGCTATACTACTCTTAGTAATCACCAAAATTCATTCCTACAACTTGAGAACAAATCAACTATCCCTCTTCATCGCACTCTTTGCACCCACCCAAAAAACTACCCTCCTGACTGTCCAAAACACCCTCCATGGCGAACTCCTTTCAAACCACACGCTACCAACGATCGCGTGAAACCAAAAGAAAGATGATCCTACAAACAACACTGTTTAGCACAATATATAAATTCGTGTCATCGTTAACCGGGCTACCAGCGTGGCTGTGGCCTGTTTCGACAGTCTTGGACGTGTCCATCTTGCAGCGGGTTAAAGGGCTTTGTGCGCGAACGTATCCCTATGACGTTAAATTGCCACACAGATCCGCGAGAAGTTGCGTATGGCGGTTGTGTACGTGTGTGCGCAGTAGTTAGACATTTACACGATGACAGTGGCACGAGTGTCTTTGACGTACTCTCCGTTACAATGGCGACCGTTACTCGGCCTTTGTGCGCGCAAATGTGACCTGCACGCGGCAGCATGGCCGGGTAATGGTCGCTGTCATTCGTTAACAGACCCCGCGAAATAAATCAACGATCCAAAGGTGATATCGTTCCGCGGCTCGTTTGCCAGATTACATGGCAAACGTTTCCGCGAACCTTCGACGTCTCTGACATCGTTAAAGCTGTTTCGATTCTGTCACTAGGTACGCAACAGATTCGACGTTTTCCATGTGTGTGTAGAATTATAGTCGCTTGGAGTATTATGCTGTTGGTTACTACTTAGGGACTTGAGTTATGTATGTAGATTCGTTAGGGAGTTCGATAACTTTATGCGCTTTTTGGTATGGGCAGTGGTTTATTTATGTTTGTATTGCTTTCGAGAATGAACTTTGGAATTTCATATGTTTGGTGGTCACACAGGGTGTACCGCACCCCCATGGTCACACGGTGTGTATCGCACCCCAGGCAGCTTTCCAGTTAAAATCCTTTACGAAGTCAAAAGTACAAATTTCATCATATCACAATTTATATTTCTAGAAAATGACTATTAGAGACAAAAGTTAAAAGATTCAAAAATACGAAAATGGTAACTCAAAAATGACGCTAGGGTGCAGTGAACCCCACGTGACCAATTTGTGATTATAAGAAGTTGTGACCACGAAGGGTTAATTAATATATGGAGGGTTCAGAAGCCGACCAGTGCAACTGCGTAGTTCAAAAACCTCTTTACTGTTAAAACTTTCAATTGACAAATCAATTGTGTCTAATGGACTTGCACTGATCAGCTTCTGAGCCCTTCATATGTAGGTGGGTCTGTTTTTTGTCCATATAATGGTAGGTAATTGTGATTCTTATGTGACAAATATGCCACACAAGAATCACAAATATTGACTATCCCCTTTTCTCCAAAGATAACTTATCTGGTTTGTTTTACGCGAATCAAGCATCTCGTTAAATTTAAGCATGCAACCCAGTGTCATCGTATGCAGTCTGTCGGTCTATCATCACCAGCTACACACGATATATCACCACCACTCGTACGCTAGTATATTACGGAGAATTGTCACAATTCCCTTGGTGGAACAGACACTTGTAAACGTTACTGCTGGGAAACATTCGGTTCTCGATTAAAATCTCTTATTACTTCGTGGTAGGTGCTTAGTAAAGTGTCAATGACTGGCAGACTCCAAAGTATTCTGATAGCAAAAATAAAGTCTATTAGCAAGCGTAAGGTTCTCTTCTTTTTTAATCGTGTTCTTCTCTAATCAGACGCGCAAGTAGTATGGTTCAGTGCATGGTCGGACACTAGCACTCTCCAAGTCGTTGATGTATTTAAAGTTACACTTCAAATTGGGTTAAAAGTTAAAAGTTAAAAGTCTGTGACCATAAAACAAAATAATTGTTTATTGAAAAATCATCACGTCCTTCTTGCAAACAGAACTTCTCACTTCTTATTCACTATTTTCCTTCATACCTCGATGCAACCATAACAATCTAATTATGATAATTTTACTCCTTAAAACTACTACTTAAAGAAGTGAAGATTTCGCCTCTGTGATGATCTGTACATTTCAATTTAGAAATAATCAATTTGGTTGCACAGAGTCTTCCTGGAAAACCAAACGATCCGCAAGAGATAAAAAATTCATACTTCCCTTACAAGGGAAGATCCCGAAACCAAAAATTAAAAAAATTCTGAAACTTTGTGAATATGTAGGGAATTTCCTCCTGATTACGCAATTTTTGTTTGCTGTCCAAACTCACTCGAAGGGGGTGAAATTAACCCCTGAAACTTCGGCTATTTCCCGAGTTTGTGTTATAAGTCGCGAACTATAAGAAATAGAAAAAAAAGTTTCAAGACAAAAGTTACTTCTTTTAATTACACCTATCATTTGGTTAAAAAATTATTTTACAGTTCACGAGTTATAACACAAAATCGGAAAATAACCGGATTTTCATCGGTCAATTCCACCCCCTTAAGTGAATTTGGGCAGCAAAGAAAAATTACGTTGTAATCAGGAGGAAATTCCCCAAATATTCACAAAGTTTCAGAATTTTCAGAATTTCCGGATTTGGAATCTTCACTTGTTAGTTATACCAATATCAACCTATAATACTCTTCAGCTAACACTCTGTATACCTTAAATATTAATTGATGCCGTTATCTTCAACAATGCACATCGTTCATAATCTTCAAAGCTTCACAAAGCTGCACTGCACCATTCACGCGCCCAACTATTACAGTTTAACGTTCACGACAGCCTACCCAGTCCACATTAAAGCTGACTGGCATTACCAGATACAGTGATCGATACGAAACGACGCAGATACTTATCGCCACCGACACGTTCATATTCGCATTAGCACTTTATCAATCGACGTCGGAAGCCCAACCGCGTCGATCGCGTTTGAATCACATTTTAAGCGGAAGCTTACTTACACAGTGTAAGGAACTTCCGAAAGATTGCGAGGAGCTGCAGGGGCTCCCTGAGGCGTTGTTAATTAAAATCGATGATTAATTAAGAATAAAAGGAAGACGGTGGAGAGTTCTAATAAAAGTAGCTGGAGCTCGTTACAAAGTAGAGAGGGTCAGTAAGCACTGGCTTCTTTCGACGGAAAATTGAAAATCCGTGGGCTTTCAATTTTTCACGCGCACGGACACGATGAAAACTGTTGTTATCCCCCGCGAAGGTCGTTCGCGTGGCCCCGCTTCTGTATCGAAATTTGAAATTCAGATTGGTTTATTGTGCTCCGCATTTACCGTGCATTCCAGCACGGTCACAATTATAAAAATGTTTGCTCGTAAATTGCGCGATATATAATGGAGCTAACAGAATTTCCGCTTTTATTACGCGACCCGTGAAATATCGCTTTCCAAAAATCCCCGTCCCCGCGGCTAGATTCGCGGAAACTCGGATAAACGAATATTGTCCCTTCCCCTCCTCCCCCCCCCCCCCTCCCCAACCCTTGAACATGCGACGCGCGATTGTGACAAATATTATAACGTGCTTGAAGCGTTTCAGTCGATGAACATTTAGCTTTATTGCACGCGAAAAGTTTTTTTTTCGACCGCACACGATTCGTTGTTACACGTTGCAATGTTTGTTCTCTCATTTCCGAATACTTTTTGCTTGAAGTTTAGTTTTCCGAAGTTTAAAATAGGTCGTTCGGTTGCAGAATATTTTGTAAATTTCATCTATACGGACTGCTGGAGTAAATTCAAAGTGTAGAAGAGCGTTTGTTGAATAAGTTATCAATTTCTCAAAAGTGAAAATATTTAATTTATTGTTAATATAAGAGTATGATGTATTTAATTATTAATATTATACCTTCTTGTCTGTTGCTTTGTCACATATACTTAAATATAATGAGGGCAGATTTAGAAATCTACATAATCAGAGGGTGTCTGAGTTATGGGTGACCATTTCTACTTAGATCGTTTATACTACAGTTATTCAGACTTGCATTTCCAATACTCTGGCAGTAGTTTGTTAGATATCTTTATTGTTATTCAGAGAACGGTGCAATGTTATATTTATGCAGAATTGTTCGTAGGAATAGGAGATCAAGTCTATAAAGTTGCTAGGCTTGAAGTTTGAATTCTGGTTTGAAATCTGGTTGAATATGGAGGAAACAGTATTCCATTTTGTAGAAAACTTTAAGTGCCCCAACTTTTGATATAGGTATGTGCTCTGTTGTGGCACACAAAGAGAATTCAAATTTTCACAAAGGCAAAACGATAGAAGATTCGACCAATCTTCGTTCCTATACAGTGGCTTAAATTACTGCGAATATTTTCAGAAAAATTCGATATATTCCATTCTTTATGGTTTCATTCCATTTCGTGTTTCACTTTTCAATGTTTCAATCTACGAAATATGCTTCGGCTAGCAGACGAGCTCTCCAAATATTTGATTCTTCCAATCTGTTTGTATTTCGTGTTTCTATAACATCGCATGCCAGGGATGCATTAAACAGTAATAAACATGGATATTCAACTTTTTCCTCGTGCATGGCCAAAGATGAACGCTTCTTAACTCTCGAAGATAATTTCCTGTTGGTGGTATTCTGTAGCGTATATCACGCTTCTTATACGACCGAAAGTGCAACGATTTACGGAGTTCAGTCGCCCGATTATTCCTATATACAATCTGCACAGTACGTACGGAACTGCCAGTAGCGTAGGTAAAGGACAAATCACGACAGGTCTCTATATTATATTATAGGTCTCTATATTAAAAACACGGGACACAGAAAAAAAAAAGATTCTTGAAACCAAAAATAAATCGGTACCGACCACCTATATACACAACGCGACATTTAAAAAACAAATTCACAAATGTAAAAAACACTTTTACTACCATACATTATACTTAATTTAATTGAACCATTGCTGACGCGAGATAACAGAGCAGAAATTAAAGAAAACATTGAAAATGAGGTTCAGACACATTCAGAAACCATTCACTTTGCTATGCGCGATGAGAAATTAAATAACGGTAAGTGAAACTATCAGACAAGCCCTTGCACTCTCGCAAACAAACCTGCTCCATTTATAACATTCCAGTCACGCCTGTTCGCGCTGGATCGCCAGTCGTGTGCACAGAAATCTTAAATACCGCACAGGCAACGTTACATTTCGCCAATGGCAGAGTATTAATTTCCTGCGAACGCATCCGGGAGCTGTTTCGAAGGAGGCTTTACGAATCAATTGCCGAGCAGATTCGCCACGACAAATGCTCGCTCGTGTTTCTACGCCATTGCCAGTAGTTGTTTCCTTGCCCTTCTGCACATCCTACACCTGTATAATTTACCACCGACCAGCGGACCGGGTATATCCATATCCCATTTGTATTCGGCATTACAGGCGCATAGATCGCACGGGAAATCGCGTTTCTATTTCCGGCAATATCATATCCGTCACGGGGCGGACGTTTGTTGCTGGTGGTTGCGGTCGCCACGCTTTTGGATAAATCTGCCCGGTTTGCTCCATCCCCGTTGCTCTACCACGCGCGAAAAAAGCAGAATCGACGAGAAATGAGGGAAGTAACATGACACCACGGAAATAATTAATCGTAATTGTTCGATTATCAGTAATTCAGCGTGGTTATTTGCGGTTTGGGTGGCCAATTGAAATTTGGTAGGACCCTGCGTACCTCTTATTCTTTGGTAAAATTATGGAAAGTAGAAAGAAAGTGATTAGGATGTGTAGGGAATTCACTGAAGTTCACAAGTAAACATTTACTTATAGTTTATGGAGGTTCCCGACCTGGAATTTTTTTTTTAAAGTACTCATAGTAACTAAGAAATTCTGAAAATTATATCTGTATTGGGCCTATTTGACTCATGTTATTGAATCGTAAGCGAAATACGCCAAAATCCTAAAAAACGAAAGGCCGAAGAATTTTTAAAAAAAATTTTCTCGGATTTCTCGCACCAATTTACTTCAAAATCCATGTTAACCTGTTGTTTGAGTCCCAGGGGCCACATATGAGCCCTTAGGGCAAGATATAAATTCAACGATCTTCACACTGACTGCTCTACCGTGCTCGAATAAAATTGTAAGTGTTTTCGTCATGTTTTCCCATGTTAACTTTGAAGTCGTCTAGTTAAAAAATTTTCCAGCCTTTCCTTTTTAAGTTATCTCCAAAAACCGATTTTTTATTAAGAGAACTACCTTAGGAAATTTTTTTACACAAAAAATAACACCATATTCGGATTCAGCACCTAGAAAAACATACAGATGCCAGGTTTTGGCCAATTATTCTTAAACAAGACGATTTTTCCGTTTTTCGCGTACGTCTCAATAATACGAGTAAAATAGATCCATTGCAGATATAATTTTCAGGATTTCTTAGTTACTATGAGTACTTTAAAAAAATATATTCCAAATCGGGTTGCTTACTCCCCGTAATGTTTACTGTCAGTAGTAGTTAGAATCAATATTTATTGGGGAAGTTTATATAATGTACAATATTCATCACGGATAAATTGAAAGTTACACGAAGTTTTATGTACCCACGATAAAATTAAATGGAATATAAAATGTTCTGTGGAAACATAACCGTGAGAGAAATCTACAGCCAGTCGCAAAAGTCTACATATGTAGGTACTACTCGACACTATTTTTTGACACCACATGAATTTTTTTTTATAATTAACTGTTTTGAGTCGCATCGACTTCTGTGGTCATTAGCGACTACATTGGATGCATAGTAATTTGGCTAAGTCAACAGCAAGTGAACTAATGACTGAAAATGGTCCTAAAACTCAGTCAAGAGTGGCACACCACATGAATTTGAAATATTGTAAAAAATATGAAATTTTTGTCATTCTGATGAAGATGGATGTATGTAGACTTTTCGACTGGCTGTATACTTCTATCCGATACCAGTGTGTAACAGTTTTATGTATATTATCCCGTGCTCTCGCAAAGAAAGACCAGTCGATAGTGGTATCAGCGGAGTGGATACACACACGTGTACCTATCAGTTTTACATGTGCACCCGTGCATCCCCGTTCAATCTCCTTTATGTCCTCCTAGTTTCTCGAACTGCTTTGCCTTCTCAATCGATACCCGCGCACGTCGTTTCGGCGATACCTTTTGTCCCCTCCCCCTGGCCATACATACCTTGACCCCGCGTAGTTCGTTTCTCCACGGCTGATCTTTCGCGCGAAAGTTGCTTACCACCCCCGTCGAGTGAACTGCCCTCAGAAGGCCCCAGCGTTTCCCTTCGCCCCACCGACACTGCTCCACGCCCTTGAATCGCCTCTGTATTATCCGAAAAACAAGGAATTAGCGTGCATCTTCGAGAGTTTTTATTGTTATTATTATTAGTTTTCGTCTTTATTACTCAGTAAATAACTCAAGTAAAAGTCGAGGCTGCCGTGCGATACTGTTAGAAGCCTAACCGTAACTACAAAATTATTAAAAATGCACAGAAAACGAAATTAAATTGCACTAAAAACTAAAAAATAATTATTTTCTTGTACTACAATTTCGATCGTGATATACCACGAACGCCTGCAAAGTTTTATTTTTACTATTCGTACATAATTTTTTTTTGTAAAATACTTGTATAAACATACAAAACATGTTCAACACAAACTTTCAAATTACTAATAAATTTCCATCTTATTATTTATTCTTTTCTAAAGGTTGTTTAATATTATTTTGAACACCTTTTATGGCTATCATAATATTTGTGAAAATGATCGAGAACTGGGACTTGATCGACAACTGGGGCAATTACCTTACGTGACGGATCATTTCTCGATAAATTGTGTACTTTCGGTAATCGCGATGCGACTAGCGTCCCGAACGCAGCGGCTTTTTGTCGTTTTCGTAAAGAACGCGAGTGGCTGGTTTCAAGTCGCTTGAATTTGTGGTTATGGGTTACATTTATTGATAACTGTGTAATTTTTTCACCCCCGCGGGGTTAATTTTTTTAAAAATATTGTATTGTCATCCGAACTACGTACGCCTGCAAAGTTTCAAGACAGTTGGATATTTGGAATTTGAACCAGATTTGAACCATTCATACAAACAGGGGATCGAAGCTGAATAAAATCGTTTAAAAAAAGATCTAAAACTATAACTAGGAAGTAAGAAAGAGAAATTTGAAGGGAGTTGCGTACACGAGAGGAAAGATGGAGGAGGGGGTTTGTCAACGAACCTTAAAGAACCACGCAGAATATGTAATTGTACGTAATTCAAACTTTCAGGGTGTATAATTCTAGAAGAGACAGTAGAGAACACGTTTTGCTTCCAGATCAATTCTACTTGATCTACTTGACGTAATTTATCAAAACTTTAAACTTTCTTTGTGACCTGACCCATACCTCCTTCCACTTTAGAATCATTATTCTCCCTTCAACAAAACAATGTAAATACTCAAATTCATCTCTAAGGACACCTAAGAACACTTGTCCCCGCGCTTTATAAAATTCCCCTTCGACCACTGCAGTCAACCTTCGGACACAGTCAGTTGTTCCATTCGATCTAAGAACTTCTGTGCCCTGCTGGCGCATCGATCGCTCCAAGTCCACCTCAAACTATAGATCCTCAACAAACATTCGATGATCTCCCCGGATACCACTTTCCATCCACGCCACTCTCGCCCGCAAGTAGTACAGGTCAGCGCTCCAGCGAACGTCCTCAAGTAGTATACACCAGTCCTCGCTCAGACGCGCCAACGCACGAAAACAAAACCGCTTAAACGAACGCGATTCTATCGCGAAACGATAGCCCCCATGCAGGGTACCAGCTTCTGCCGTCTTGCATTGAAAACTCGGCTGATCAGGGATCAAAAGGAATCCCCTTAAGATTCCTTAAAAGTCGAAACTGGAGGAGAGAGAACGGTGGGCACGAGCGTAACTCGTCGAAGTTCGTTCCACTAGATTCCCTCCCCTGGCTTGCCATGTACCTTTTCCACTCCAACCGACGAGCCAAGAATGTTAGGGGGTGGCGGATGGGTTAGATACGCTCGTAAAACCATCGTCCCATAAAACGGGCTAGTTCACCGGCTACCGAGACGCCCATCAACCATTCCTTACATGGTCTAATTCCGGGCCGACCTAGCATCCTTCCGCGTACGTCTCATATACGCTCGTACGTGTGACCGTCGCGCGCGTGCGACCCCCTCGCGTGCATGTGCGTCGCGCTCGTGTTGGCAGAATTCCTCGTACGGCTTGGGCCGCGCATATACGCATGGTAAACGGCCCCACTAAAAGCATCGGGACCAGTTTTAAGCGGCGCCGAAAAGAAGTGGTACGAGACCGTAACGGGCGCTGGGTAGTGCACGCCGGGCGAACGTTAATAAAGTATCAATTACGTAAATGGAAAAGCGCTGCTGACGATTGTTGTTAGCGCATAATTGCTGTTTAATGATTCGTGGGGCACGGCGATTAATCCATTCGCTGCGCGGAGCTGCTGGCCGACGACGAGGATTTATTTCGGCGGTGCGTTGCCGGTGCTAAATACAGGATTTTTCCAGTGAAATATTATACGCGGGGGTTTCAGGTAAAGATTAAGAACGTGGGCTTGGTAGAGTTCTCAGTGCTCGTTGGCAGGAGTGGAATATTGTTGCTTGATACGCGTCGGAGGATTAATTACATCACTAGATTGCTGATTTTACTGATAATGGGTATATGTTTGCTTGTGGAATAGTGGAAGTAGTGTTACATATTTAAATAGGATTGATTTGCAAAATAATATGCCAGTGATTCCCAACCGGTAGGTTGCGAAGTGTTTTCTGGGGATTCGCCACAGTTTTTGGATTTTTTTTCAATATTATGTATTTAGACTTATATCCTAAAATACCTATTTTCAATGTGTTTTCTTTACCTTATTAGGGGTAGAAGGTTATTTGAATATTATAAAAGGGGATCGCAAGTCGCGACTCAAAAAAGGTTGGGAAACACTGTAATATGCGATTAGTAGGAGGAAACAAATCCACTGCATTATCAAGACGAAAATTATAATGCATTCTATACGGTTTCTAAATTTTGAAACAAATCTTAACGCCCTGTAAAATTCGTGGGGGTGAACTAAATTGAATAGCATCTACTAAACACATAACAAACGTCTGTATTGAACAGCAAAATTTAAAGCGACGTTGTGAAAGGCGGTAAATGTTTCCACGAGGTTCAAGTTAATTTCTGATAGAATCTTTCGGATGTGAAGTTCCTAGTAGTAATATAGACTGAAGTGGCGTATTAACTGTTTCCCAGAATTTACGAGTCGTGGTAAATGAGCCCATTAACCCCAACAAATCCATTTCGAGAAGTGTTTCCTTCGCCTAGATCAGCAAACTAATATCCAATTAGGATGCGATTTTAAAGAAGAGATACGAACTTGAAAATTGCAATGAACTCTCCTTCAGAAATTCCACGGTGTATCTTCTCGTTGATATGCATCCAATGAAATTGTCTCATTAAGTACCATTTCTCTGAATTGCAATAATATAAAAGCTTTATTTAACACTTAAGATCCACTAAATATGGACTCTTTATTTATTTACAATTCTCACACTCATTGATTCGGGATATGGTAATTTTATAAAATCGAGCGCTTTAAATTGCGGATTGTCTTATACCTTATTCAGCGCATAAAACTTTTATGCACCTAATAATTGATCAGACAAGTAGTGTATATAAGCGGATTGTCCGAAGGTTGGAAGTAGCGCAGATCAATATATTATGCGACAGACGATTAGTAGTACAATCTACCACGTAACGAGGTATCTGTCTTGTGTTGTAGATGTTATTTATATGAACAACATAGAAACCAGTGCAAAATACATAAATTAAAATTAAAATTAATATCGAACTTGATAAATTCGAATGCAAAACTTTCTGATCTTTGAGCGTTCGCAACAAATAAAGAAATTTGTGCTATAGAAATATTCTCAACGATACAAGTAATCAATTTAACGAAAAGAATCAAGAATTTTAGACCTTCCAATAGAGTATTATTTTTTAGAAACAAATTATCTGAAATTCGGAGAATGTGGAGCAGTGTTCTTTAGGGCAGCAATATAATTCATTCGTCGTTGGGATTCAGTAGTCCCAAACGTAAGATTTAGGGATAAGTCATCGACGAAAACGATATTCATCCGTTACTACGTACTCCCCTGAGAATAGAAGGCAAGAGTTATTTGATCTTTTATTGTCCTGTTCCTCACTTTCTGTTTTCTTACCTTTCTCGTATCCCTGTGCCATCTCCAAGGACCAATTCAATCTTAGCCTAGCCTTTTTCAAGGACCATCGATGCTTTTGTCTTACAACGAAAGTCGACGATTCGTTTTTCTTTCGTAAAAATGGCATTTAACATTGCAGTGCCATACGCAAAATAATGATACATACCTTCCAAAACAATAATATCAACTTATAAAGGTGGGTTACTTTTTTCTATCACATTCCCTTTAAGCTCTCTACACTTCGTAGCATTCATCGTCATTTTAAAAAACAATCTTTCATTTGATTGAATGGAAAATAAAAGTTCAACCGCATACTGCGCTGAAATCAAAGCTCGCAGATTTTTTTAAACTTATCAGTACCACCACACGTCTATCTTATTTCATAGCCTCGATTCTGCTCCGCGATAAACGCCAGAAAATTTACATTTACATATTTACAAACACGAATAAAACTTGTATCTTCCATGTACAACGTAACTCGTAAAACTTATTCCTCGAATAACTTTTTATCAACAATATGGCAGCCGATATATCGCCACAGTTCGTGCTTGTATCACGTTTACCGTTAACGCGCCGTCGAGAGTTTCAATGGCTGCTCGATTACTGAAATTTGCAATTAATATATCTTGGGGAAGTCTAGTGCGTGCAAGTTGTTTAACTATAATTAGCTCCCCGTTGTACGCGGGCCCCATTAACGCCCACCTCAACGAAAACTATCGTCACGCTTAACCATTTTGATTGCTATTAGTTTCCAATATTCGATAATGAAGTATCATAATGTCTTTGAACGCGACTATGTGTCTTTTTAGGAAGTTAAGCCCCGTTCTCCGACGGCCGAGCACGTTCTACCCCGAGCACGTTGTGTGCTATGTTGAACTTGGAAACTGAAAGTCGTTCGTAATTCGTACACGCTTATTTGTCACCGCCAAATCAGTTTTATAGGTGTGTTTCGAGAAAAGACTCTTATGATAGAGTTCACCATTTATGACGTAGCAGTTCGAGGCCGAAATAACTCTTCAACTTTCCAGCATCTTTTATTGTCTCAAGTGATAAAAGGTGTGACTGGAACCGTTTAAACAATTCTGTAAACATGTCGGGTTTACCAAACTAGAACATTTTCAATAGTAGATTATTATAAATAACATTGTCCAACAGCCATTTTGATCTGTAACATTCAATAGCCGTGTCTTATAGATTGTTATGCGCTGAAAACGAATCCGCAAACCGCTTGTCGTCATCTCCTTCATAATTCGAGAAATTCGATTTTGAAATTCGATTTCTGATGGCGACAAACGGTTTGCGAATTCGTTTTCAGCGCACAAAAATCTATAAGAAACGGCTATTGAATGTTACAGAACAGAAAAAAATTTCAATTTTGTTGGACTGTGTAATTATTATTATTATTAGGAATTTTTTTACCACAAGGATGGAATATAGTTCCTTATTCTCCCATAGCAGATTTCTCAATACTCTGGATCTCACTTTTAGTTTACCTTCCACGTTTAACTAAAAAAATTTCAATCCCCCGATCATGATGTTAACATTCTTCCTCCTTTTACGTCGTCCGGAGATCAAAACTCAACAATTACTACACAATATTGCAATTTTATCAAGCCACAGGACCCGCGTGATATATAAAAGATTAAGTAGGTCGCGTCTCGCTGTGATCCCGTTGTTTGACTTTGCGACTCGAGGGCTGACTACCTCAGCCGGTGGGAGAAGAAGTTGGAGTATTTTCGCAGAAATAGAATGGACCCCCACGAATAAATCGCCCGATGATAAGATTTGCATATTAGCAGCGTTACTGTCTAGGTTGTTGGACCGGGAGCTTCGGGTCGACCGCCCCTTTCGTGTTGTGCCCTACCCCCGCCATTCATTCGCATTCTCGTAGGGGGCTCCGCAACACCCGGCTCCGCGATTCTGACCACGACTTTTGCAACCCTTCCCACCGAGCGAGGGGGCTGAATCGACGGGAAACGCCTCAAGTTCCCGGAGCGATGTAGCTAAAAAGTCTTAAAAAAAACAGAGCCGGAGCGAAGGAAGTCTCTGGGTTAGCCTCTCGATTCGCATTGAACTCCATTGGCCGTATCAGAAAACGAGGAGTCGAGGGACGAAGGCCGCTTTTACACGGTTACATGCGCCGTTCCGCGAGCGTATTCCCGGAGAAAGACGTTACGAGCACGGGGTATAATATCGCTGGTGGACCCGCAGCCTGAAACCTCCGATTTACTCGCCGAGAAGCTCGGCCCTGGAAGAAAATGATTTATCCACGAAGGAGCAGGATTTCCTTTCATTGATTAAATTACAAAGATCAGGCCAGTTTCGAAGCGTTTTTGAATCGTTCAAGCATTGCAGGGTAGTGGGAACTTAAGGGGATTTCTTTTGGGATGCTTTAGTATAGACACAACGAGATCAGTCCCTTAATCATTTAGCTGAAAATTCGAACAGAGGGGAAGAATAAAAATTGTAAAGGGAATAGGAATGTACAAAATTATCTAATGTTTATTTGTTGTAATGATGGTATGCAGCATAACGTGTGAAACAATGAATCTGATTTAATATTTCATTGTATATAATAAGTGGCCGTTCTTAAATTACGTAATGGTAATTTCGGCAGTTCCTTATCCCCTCCCATCCCTAGTATAGGAATTCGCAAAATTTAATATTTCAACCCCCTTGAAAGTTCTTTTAATAATTTATATAATTCATGTAACTCGATTTCGTGGATGCGATGAAACGTCGTTTTTAAGATACTCATATTCAAAATTAGATTAAAAAAATGTTAGGTAAGTCGCTACCTGACTCCATCTTCCCCCTTGTAAGAAAACGTTAGAAATTCGCGACCCCTCCAGCCTTACGTAATTTAAGGACGACCCCTAATTATGTAGGGCACGTAGTAGAGCGCAGTGTATGGTCAGACGCCCACAAGCAGTACAGATCAGTGTATTACACGGACAGCGATTAGTAGTATAAACCAACGCGTGGCCAGACATCTGTCGCGTGGTGTAGATCAATGTTTGCTCAATCGGTGGCGAGTGAAAATGGCAAATGGTTACAAATGCATACCGGAATGGTTAATTGCAATCGTATTACAGCCATATTTCTGATGAAACATTACGCGCTAGACATTCAGTGGACTAAATTATTTGCTCTTTCTGTTCGAATGTCGATCAAACGTCGATGCAACTTTTTCACCAGTTCTTTCGTCCCTTGCGTAAGAAGCTCTATTTAAAAAAAAAACTCGAAGAAACTTCCGCTACACTTCTAACAAAAGCAAATGATCTGCATTTCAAAGAAAGCTGATGTCCATACGTTTCTTAATTGTTTCTTCAGTTTCGGTGCTTTACATTATCTGTAATCTTCTCATGCATATCAGAGAGATTTCTATTTCAAACATCGCTTTGAATCAGAAGCTGTTCGCTCGTACATCGTTATGTTCCTTTGTTAACGCTCTCCGGGTTATTATGAATTGTTTGCGCGTTTACACGGTGTCCCCGAAGCGAAAGGGATTCGCACAGGATAAGCGAGTGTTCTTAAGAAGGATAGTGATAAATGATTGCAGGCAACTGACGTTGATTCAATTTGTATAGGCGCCCATTTAACAAGGCCGCGTACGATCCATGAACTCGACGGTCTTTTACTACTTATAAGGTTACTTTCGAGAGGATAACGATGGCGTAGTCTGTTCGTCCATTAATCAACGCGTGCCACTTTACACCCGTGATCCTTATGATGCCTGTTATGGTGGCGTGACAATACATTGTAACTGGGATACTTTAACAAGAAACAATTCCGTGCTTAATTAATCTATTTCCTCCCTTTTCGTTTTTCAAACTAAATGCAGCCGAGTTTTTAGATACTCCTCGTCAGTGTATAAGTATATGAATGTCGAAGGAAATTTGAATGCTGTTATTATATAAAAGTTAAAATGATTTAAGTAACATATTAGGAGTTTTATATTCACTGAGCGTGGTGCAAGAGATACGTTGACGTCAAAGGAGCGCGATGTACGGTTTAAAAGTTCTGAAACATCGATATGCGAAGGTCTACTTCCGTTGAAAGAATCTTCGAGGAACATAGCGTTACTGTTCAATGCGACGAGAAACGACTGTTACTTCCGCGGCATTATATCTTCCGCGAAACGTGCTTCGAAATCAAGTTTTCCACTTAAAATCACGGAACAGGAATTACTTGTACATAAGTTAGGGGCAAATCACGGGGAACTATCCCTGACTTGGAATGAAAAGTTCACTTCTCGCGCGCGGCATGTGAGAAGAGGAGAAATAAAGAACTGGGGAGATAAAGATTGGATTGTTCCTTCCACAGTGAACTATCGCGATAGCGCGTTACACGTTTCAAAATATCCTGCAAAAGAACTCTTTCCCAGTATAAATATCAATTAAAATGTTCGCTGCGCGAGTAAACGGTACTTGATACAAATACTATCTCTGCATATTCAACAACATTCAAAATTTACGGAATCCTTCATTTTACAATAGAACTGTTACATCCATTCGTTCTCCGACATCAATCCTCTCACTAATCACACACTGCATTCTCCATTAACATAATCCCGCGTGGTGTAACTTACTTAACTATATAGTGTACCATTAAAAAACGATAAAGGGGTATTTAGACGGTCGATTTTTCAACCGTTTTCATGATTTTTTTTCTCGGCGATGAAAAAAGATACAATATTGGTACTCTGTATACAGTTTTATTCGTCTTTTGGCTGTTTAAAATCGTGAAGGATGATTTAAAATGTTTCCAATTTTCAGAGATATAAGCTGTCGCGTGCGACGTCATCTAAACATCCTTGTTGACTTATCGCAAGGCTGACGGCTTTCCTATCGAGCAGAAAAAATTTAACTCACGCGTTTTTAACCCTTATGAGTGTCACTATCGCCCTCAGATGGGCAGAAGTTAAAAAAAAAATTCTACAAAATGGCAGTCGGTTAAAGAAAAAATACATTTTTTCCTGCGGTTTTCGTAACTCATAAATGCAAAAAAATCGATGTTTAGGAAATATTTACCTATTTTTGGTAGGGGCGATAGCGACACACATAAGGATTGAAAAAACGTTCTGTTGAAGTTTTTCTACCTTGGGACAAGTCAGAAAGGATGTTCAGATGACATCACAGGCGACAGTTTATAACTCTGAAAGCGGTAAACATTTTAAATCATTCTTATAAACATCGAAAAGATGAATGAATGTGTATACAGAGCGCCAATATTGTATCTTTTTTCAATAATCGGCTGTCTGAACTCGAATACTCCCTTAAACAATAATAATATTTACAATACAAAGGAACTACATATATTTTCAGCACACACCCCAGCATCGTCTTTATTTACATTCCATTTTAACCCACTCTATTATTTTTCAATCGTTAGGGTCCATTCAACGATCATCTCCGTTACATTCCCTCCCCTAGTGCGCCGCCTGCCTCCAGACGTCTCCAAGAATACTCAACGTCTTATCCCCCGATTATAATACACAATCCACCGTGTCCTCCCCGGCACGTCCCTTCGAACCCTTGCTACCTTTTTATCCTTTTAACCTCCACTTCATCCCCCCAGCCGCCTCCACTTCCGGAGGGCGAACCCCTCTGTCTATCGCAGGACCAAAACGAGGCTCGCGTCTCTCGCTCTCCCCATGCCCCTCCGCTCTCCGTCACTCCCACGCCGAAACAGTTACGGATATCTAGCACTCGCTAATGGATATTGCTGCTGCCCTTGCTCCTTGCCTCGGCCACCTGACTTTCGCAGGCCGTCTACTCGCGTTTCGGATAAATTAGAAAACTCCTCCGGGCTTAGCCTCTTTTTACCACCCACCGGGCCCCCCCGTCGGACCACCCCTTTGCGAGCCACGCAAAGCGTACTTTGCATGACAAACGGCCGGGCTACGTGTCCCCGTGCCTTCAATCACGGATACGGATCCTCTCCGCGGGCAGGGGCACGCTTCCGGCGCGATTGGCTCGCCGCTAATCGCCGCGTATCGCAAGCCGCGAAATCCGACGCGTTATTTCGGGGGAAAGTTGCACGCGCTCGCTGCTAACTGTTGGGGATATAATTTGTAGCTGGTGATACTCGCGGAGCCACTAACTGCGTTGGGTGCTCGTGTATCCGTTAGACGTGTGAATGCTCGCGATGAAATTACGCTGACCGGGAATTTTGGTCGGACTCCTTTCCTCTAAATCGACCTCTACTTATGCACGGTATCAATATCATCCCCGCTTTTTAAATTTATTTAGTAACACTCTTGCTTCTCCCTTCAATTCGCAATACTGTAGGAATAAATTTCGTAATTTTTGCATATTCGGGAGCCACAGAAAAAGCGGACCTCGGGCGATGGGACTCGAACCCACGATCTTCGGATCCTCCGCGCTACTGGCCAGCCAGCCGCCTTAACCATGTCGCCAAAGCCGATCCCCCGAGGTCTCTTATTCCGAACTCCCTCTTACGAGGGTTCCTGATCCCACAATAGTTTTCGTATCTTCGTTGCCTTCTATGTTCCCAATTTAATTCTTCAACAGCGAGAATTCTATTTCTTCCGTATCTCCCCTACAAATATATCAAACATGTAACGTTTTACGAATGCATTTAATTGTATTTCAACCAATACCCCAAAGCAACAACGCGCGACAGGCATTAATCGAACTTTCGTCGTGTTCTGCGGCCAGCATCGCCGCCCACGGAACGATTAATCGATTCGGCCGGGCCCCGTTGATTTATATCTCGATCGTTGTTGCGTTATGTGGATACAGCGGTAAAGTTTTAATTATATTCTTGGCCACAGACACGCACCGGCCCGTAACCAATGCAGCTAAGAAAGTCCGCGGTCCGTTGGAGAACGGGATGGTATCCGAGCATCCCCTTTCCAACCACCCCTTGCCCCTCAGCTGATATCCAGGGGGATACAAAAATTAAATTTGCTCCATGGTGCATATCGGTACGCCCTCGGAGCCGTCAATATTAATCTCACGGCATGCGCTCACGGAATTCCAAGAAGGGGGCACGGCAGACGCGAGTTTCCGGGAGCTAGATTTCACCGAAGAATATTAATCGATCGCGTCGGAACGCTCGCCGCTTCCGGCCATTGGTTCGCGCGCGCGAGAGCGTAATCTCGGTCAGATACTTTCACTAATAATCGAAAAATTCCCAGCGTAACTGTATTTAGCGCCGTCCGCCACGGGGAAATCGAAACATCCAGGACCGTCGTCCTGATTGGCCTTCGCGGATTTCCGCGCCTTCCTGGGCGAATTGTGGGGCTGATATTCGCGAGGGCGGAGTTGATTATGGGAAAATGTAACTGGATTCTTAATCTGAGGTGGAGCTTAAAAGTTCAAAAAAAATTAAATATTTTTTTAGTCTTACGACCCTGATTTGTTCGTTTCGATATACAAACACTATATAAAAACCTTGGACAATATATTCTTATGTTTAGGGGTAGCTGAAGTGCGTCAAAGATTATAGAAATTATGAAAATTCAAGATATACTTAATGGCCATATTTTAGTTTATACATTTACATTACATTACATTACATTACATTTATATTTATATTTGATAATTTGTTAAATTTATTGTTCACAGAGGCTCAGGCACCAGACAGTGTCTGCTTCCTGCCGTCAAGGTACAATCTACTAATTGTTTTACTTAATTATACATCAGATGGGGCACAATGATACCTTTTCTCAGTTTCTAGTTTTCTTAATGAACGAATGAATGCATTTGAAAAAATTTCTACTTAGTGTTCCATGTCCTTCCATATAATTATCATGTACATTGGAAATTTCACCATCATTAAGCTATACCCTTAAAATAGATCAATTGTGCTCATATTTTACTCATATTCTACTCGATTTTATTTATTATAAAAGGGAACAAATTAAGATGGTAAGAAGATCATGTTTTCAAAGTTAAAAAATAAGCTCCACCCTAATGTGGAAGATGTAATATTATTATGTTTTAAATATTTCATGTTCCACGTGTAGGTATGGGATAGGCTTAGTAGTGTCTCCGTATTGTAGAATATTGTTGAGCAGTAATCGATTCCTTATGCTTCATCCTTTCCAGAAAAAGGTTGCAACGTCGAGAGAGAAAAGTTTCGTCCCCTCTTGCGGAAACGCTTGACCTCCTCCAGCATACGATAGAATATCCCTAGATAATAATAGGTAGAAAGTTTCAGGGCCCGCGTCAAGAATTAACGCAAATAATAGTCGCTTATTGGCGTTCTCTAGTGTCTGTCCGGCTATGCATTCTTATTGACTGATACTTTCCTCGGCCTGCGAAGTTTTTAGTGACTTCTGGCGACGGAAGGACTGGAGAAAGTATCGGGAAGATCCAATCGAGCGTCTCGTTACCTAAGATCCTGAGACGAGGGGGATCCCCGTTTGGTCGCCACTCAACCCTCTATATTGCGATTCAATGCGCTGTCGTCGTATTGACACTCGAATACGAAATAACCTTATGGAAACTCCATTCTGCCCCCCCCCCCCTCGTTCTGTTATAATAAGTATATATGTATATATATATATCGAGAGGAACATTCGTGCAAAAGGAGCATCGAGATATTTCCTTTGAACATTCTTTGCAAAATCAATAACAAATTCCATTTGAAATTTAAACAAGAGGAGTTCCGTCATCATCAAAATATACATGTAGCCTTGTAGTTATAAAAGGCGTTATACTCGTAGTTACAGGCAGAAATGAGCAAAATTTGTATTTACATAAAATTCCGAATAACGAATACAAGTTAAAAAAATTATTCCTCATGTGTCGAATAAAGATGACCTGGGTTAACTTTATTCGGCAAATAAAGTTAATCTTTTTATTCTAATTTTATTTTTATTTTCATTTTTCAACTTTAACTTTAACTTCCTTAACTTTAACTTACTTAACTTTAACTTACGTAACTTTAACTCACTTAACTTTAATTTACTTAACTTTAACTTACTTAACTTTAACTTACTTAACTTTAACTTACGTAACTTTAACTTACTTAACATTAATTTACTTAAGTTTAATTTTAACTTTATTGGACATTGAATAATCTTCTGGCGCGCGTTCGAGCCGTCCATGCCCGGAAATTGCTCGAATGCGCGACAGAAAATTATTTGACGTCGAATAAAGTTAAAGTTTAAATTAAAGTTGAAAAATGTATGCGACGCAATAGTTGAAACGCTCGACGAATAAAAAAATTAACTTTATTCGTCAAATAGTCTAAAGTTAAAGTAACTTTTATTTGATCCATTATTTAAATCATTTTTCATTTAGTTAATGCCCAACTCTGGTTACAGGATCAATTATAAAACAACAACTTTACTTAATTATTTACTCCATAGTGTCATTTACAATGCTATTTTCCAGTAACACAAAGAACAGTACCTACACTCTGCATAAACCAATCAACCATACTCAACACACATGTTTAACATCCCCAATTACCTCCCACCGCTGCTACGTGCGCCGCCATAACGGCCGCGCTCGGCCTCGCCATACGTTGACCCGCACTACTTGCGCTCAGGTACACCGTGCTTGTTTGACATTCACGGCCTTTTTCCGCGACACGTCGCCCATCGACCATCGCGATTCCCACTCGATCGCAAACTACGGACCAACCACAGCGTGAAAGGTATGCGTGCAACGCGACCATGAGCCAGAAGCGATGCTGCAGAAGTAAAAGAAGAGATAGCGTGCTTAGTTGCGGTTGCCGGCGCGCGTAGAAGTCCAATTGCCCGAAACCAGAGAGGAAGGAGAAAATTTCCGGACCTCGCCTCCTCCTTTCTTGCCCCCTCGACGGGAAATGATAGCGAGCCACTCGGAGCTCCTTTTTCCGAAATGTGGAACGGGTGGGGAGAATCTTTTTTGGTCAGTGAACTCAGGGGTAGTCTCTGGACTGTGGCTGAAAGTTTCGCCCGGTCCACGGTCAGTATTTATGTCAGGGTAGCGGAGCATGCACTTTCTGCTCTCGCGCTGGCGAACGAAAGATTGAAAGCCTCTCTGTGTCTCCCCGCCACCCTCCCCCTGCCACCTATCGAAGCCTATCGTCCCTCTTCACTCTCCATTCAGATTCATTAATTACCCTTGAACCACTCCCCGCCACCTGCTCGCCATTCTTCGCGGTAGAAGCGGTGCCACCAACTTCTGCAAACCGGGCAAAGGTTTCTTCCACTTAGAACCAGTGGACATTCGTTCTAATTCAGTCTCTCATTGAAACCCCACACAACACCCATTCGCCTTTCCTTATTCCGTCGTACAATTTAATACACCTCGCAAATCCGTCCCGCGATCCATGGCACGCATCACCTGCAATTAAACTCCCACCAAAGAGAATTATCGAGTGGCCGCGATCGCGAGGGAAGAGCGATGAAGCTCGGTCGGTGGGCGTCTAGCTCTATGAAGGCTGTTGGTTCTCATTAAGGTTAAAGTAACAAAGGAACTAACGTGCTTACTCGGGGATCCCATAATGGCCAAAAACCGGGAATAAAGGGGGAAAGTTCGGGATCCGTTCCCCTTTTCGGGGGCTGCAACGAGAAGTGATGACAAGGCTCCTTCCCGTGGAGCGCCGCCGTATATTTTGCGCACAGCTGAATCCGGTAGTTTTCCGGGAAGCTCAAGTTCAATGCCTTCCCGCGGCTCTCTCTCCCTCTCTCTCTATCTCTCTTATCCCAGCGGTATTTCCGTGACGTTTTCTTGCGACGCTCGTAATTAGCCGAGATTATGGGTCCGTTTGTGCTCGCGAGTTTGGCTAAGATATCCGGCCGCGGAGCTCCTTGGCTTTTGTCAAGGATGCCTCTGTCAATCCGAGTTCCATGGAATCCGGCGGCGCTTCGCGCGCCGCAGGACGTGTAATTTGCAACTGTTGGGACCGCGTCCAACAACTATCGCCGCATCAGACCCGGCGTGCGTATTGCAGCCAGGAATTCGTAAATTATGCCGAAACTACGGTCGGGTAACGAGTTCGTAGGAACTTTTTAACGGGACGTCCACTCGCGTTGCACTCGTGGCAAAGATGCTTAATCAACGGTTGCACGCGCGGTTTCTATCCGCCAACTTCTCGCTGTCTTTCGAATCGTTGGCGCTGATGCCGGGACTCGCGATTACTCGGCGTCCTTCGTGGTCTTCTATGACTGTTGGTTAAACAATAGGGTAGAGATTGCGTGAAGCTTTTCGGCTGTATAAAGAAACGAATATATGACGATGTTGATTTTGTCTCCTTCGGTGGTATATTTAATTGATTAAACATTGAACGGTGGTTTAAAGGGTGTCTAGGACAATTGAACAACTAAAATCGAGGGGTTCTTTTGGGTTGGATTGCTTTGATACCAAATAATCACCATGTCGGTACATGGCACAGTTTTTTATGCACGCTCTTAGAAGTAATTTAAACAAAAATTGACAGAATGTTGATAATTATTTAAGGAATTATGCCTATCTGTAAGGTCTGAAAGCACAAGTACCTTGGGGATTTTTTTTTAAAAACTTGAAGACTTTTTTAAATAAACGATTGTATATTCGAAAGTATATATTTTAAAGTTCTTATAGTTTTTTTTTCAATGCGATATTTAAATAAATAATGGAATCATAGTCAATCTCCCGGCAGCGTTTTTTTATTTAAGCACTTTACAGTGATCAATGTAGCTTTGACCTGGTTCATCAAAAATAAAAAATTCGACTTAACGTAGGTAGGATATTAGATTATCTAGTCCTTAATAGTGGCTTTTTCATTTCCATTGCGTAGTTTTTATTTTACAGATGAAAAATGATGAAGAATGAGAGCGATTCTGTGGCGAAAATCGATATTTTTGCTATGAGAAGCCACCATTTTGTAGCAAATTAATTTTTCGAGATAATTGACGATTAAGGACTAGATAATCTAATATACTAACTACATTCCCGCGAATTTTTTATTTTGGATGAACCAGGTTAAAATTAGAGTGGTCACTGCAAACTACTGAAAAAAAAATCGCTGCCGGGAGATCGCTGATATTTCTTTTATTTATATATATTTTCCATCGCAAAAATTACTACAAGTAGTTTAAGATGTACACTTTCGAATACATAAAAATTTGATTAATAAAGTCTTCAAGTTTTTCCCCAAAAAATTCCCGAATATACATGTTTTTTTCAGACCTCACAGATAAGCATAACCCCTTAAAGTCATTTAAGGCGACCCTCTGGTCAAAACGCTCGAAAAAGGGGTGATTTTTATGATTTTTTTACAAGAATTGGTCACACCATATCCTAAAAAATGTTTTTGGCTTTTATTCATACACCCGTTAGGGAAGAAAAAAATGTTTGTTTCATGTCTTCGGTCGTGATGTATTTTCTACGTAGCAGTCAATTACGTTCAGCGCTATAATATCCGTAATTACTCGAATTTCCTCATAAAACTTTGTTGTAAATGTTCACAAAGGATGTCGCTTTCAGAATTAATAATAATAAACAAGTTGATTTTCCGATATTTCAATAGTTCTATATTGAGGCACACTTAAAGCACTTATTAACTTCGTCGAGAATCAAAAGATAAGATGAACCCAATAACGCGCGAGAAATATTACCAGAGCAGCGCGAATTCCGTTCGCGGTGCAACATTGAAACGAGGTCGCGAGCAGTGGCGAGATATCGGATCGCCACATAATAATCTCGAGAAGCTTTCTCCTTCTTCGTTCTCTTTCTTTTTGCCGCGGCTGAAAGAAATTTCATTAAAATCCGAAGCAGACGTGAAATGAAATCTATCCACCAGCTCCTGTTACTTACTGTCCACGGTAGCAACAGGTAGTGGTCGGGTGGTCCTCTGCCTCCTTCATTTCGCACACTTCCGATTACCTATTTTAGCATGCGAAACGAATATGCGGGTGGACAGGGGGTGAGCATACAGGCGTTCACGAAATCGAACGGAAGTTCGAGCTGCCACGTTGTGACCTCCACCCCTTTCGAAACACTTCCGCCGCGAACGGGACTATCCCGACCGCGATAAGGAACTTTCAAATTCCGTTCAGAGATTTGGCTAGAGAGAAACAACCTCCACGGAGAATGGAGCCTTTCAACGAGGAAGGAAAAGAACACTCGCGATGGGAATTGAACTTCCAACCTTTGAGTTTTTATATCTGAATATTACTGTGGTGCTGTCTTCGATCGCTGATATCACAAGCTTCTGATCTCTTCATCCCTTCTTTGGAATCTAACGGTCGTTTCTTTGGCCTCGCCTTCATAAATTACTAACTACGATTTCCACTTGGTAGTAGCTGAGGGTTTAGGACACCTTGGGGGCCCGAAAATCATATGTAAGTTTCAGAATTTTTGGGGCGAAATTAGAAGATAAATGGCAAAACTTTTTTTAGGGCTTTATTATACATGCCTTATGGTACACAAGAAAAATTTGTAACTATTTTTTTTTTAACAAAATGGCGTTGCTAGTGCTCTTGCATTCTTGCAGTTTTTGGAAAATCACTCTCCACGGCCAGCAGTAGAAATCCCGTATACTTTGATGTAGAGTAATAATCCGAAAATTTTCATTATTTACATGATATTTACTACAGAAGTACATAGCGATTTGTCAAAATATTGATTTTTGTGACAATGGTTGACATTTGAAGAGAATATCAGTTTTACCCGAAAAATTTGCCTCAAGTTTTAAGCCTTGTGTATAAAATTGGCTGTAGCAAAAAACGTTTTTAATGAATCGTAAAATGCGTATATACTTCTGTAAATAATCTACTATAGGAGGTACTGTTAAAGTTTCAAGCGAATCGAATAAAAATTGTTCAAGTTATGCTGCTAGCCAATTTGAAAAAAGTGATTCCGTGGAGCTTCCCGGGAAAACACATAACTCGGCCGTTTCTTAATATTTATGTACAATATTTATACAGTATATTCATTAGTACATGCTCTAAGCATAAGAAGTATAGAAATAATTTAATAAAAAAAAACTATCTAATTTGGTGCCATTTTGAGCGTCTCAAGGTGGCGTAACCCCTTAAGAGAGGGTTAGATCCCAGATCATCAATAAATACCGCGCGTCGTTTCAGTAAACGAGCACGAAATTGCCGGTTTCATGTGGTTAAACCGTATTTCGTGCCCGTGGAATGAGGATGTGAAATTATCAAGATGCCCAATGACAGGGGGAAATTAAATCAATTGCATTCCCACGCCGGTGATTTCGGAACGAGACTCTCGCTTTCAGCATTTCATGGTCAACTGGTAGAACACACTGGAAATTTGTTGCATTTAACGGAAACGTCGGTTTTATTCCATAGATTGGACGTCGATTGCGTGACGTTATCAAATCGTTTACCCTTCCATGCCAAAATACCCTCGTTACTCCTTCGTGGTTATTCTGTTCGCTTCTTTTGTTAATAATTAGCTTAGGAAATTATATGCAAAAGCCTAGGCCGATGTGACAATTATAAAGGCGCAGAATTTTAAGCGGCAGTAAATCTTTCCACAGTTTCGCCAGGCTAGGCGGTTTTTCCAACTCCGGGAGAACGTAAACCGATTAAGTCGGAGCTGCAGGCATAAATGAAATATTTAATCCCGGTGGCTCTGTGAATATAAACTTCGCCGCTGTAGGAGCTTTGTAATGCTCACTCTCGAAAATAATTCTCATTCATAGTTGTGTGAGTAACGGGGACATGAATAAATTTGTAACTGTTTGCTGTCTTTACAAGTGACGTGATGCGAGGCACGGCCATTGTCGCATTTGCGCACGAAGAATACGCAGGCATGAAATCATACAATATTTTATAAAACCCGTTTAACGAACAACAGATTACTGCAATTGTATATTAATTGGGGATGTTTTAAAAATATTAATTTCTAATGTAAGAACTGTATGGTTATTTAAGGGGTTGATTAAATGATTTTCAGAACGTTTTTAGTGGTTTTATTAAAAAAAAATAAAACAAAATATTTATTACATATGAATGATTAGTCCATAAAGTACACGAAAAAAAATTATTTTCATAATTTTTGTATTAAATTATTTATGGTCACTGCAAAAAAAATGGTCGGCATAATATCTCCTTTAAACATCGAGGAATCTGAAAAATAAAATGATATTCTTGTAAAATAATGTTGCCATTATGGGCTGACGGGCCAAATTTTTGAATTTCAAAACAATAAACACTTTATGGCGCTTTAAAGTTAAATAAATTTCTCATATAAAATTTTGCTCTGTCATTGAGCATAAAAAATTAATTAAACAAAATATAAAAAATGACTCGTCAGCCCATAATGAGTCAGCAGCATTATTTTACAAGAATATCATTTTATTTCTCAGATCCGTCGATGTTTAAGGGCATCCGCCGGTCAAATCGCGCGAAAACATAGGTGACATTTATGATTTTTTCTAGAAGAGAAGTATACAATGTTTGGGTCTAAAACATTTTGCACTATATTCTGCTACACATGTAGACTATTAAACATTTTTTTTATTTCATTTTTGCCCGCTCGTGCCTCCGATATGCATTGCGTGCTGCATCGTTGTAAAAAAACTGGCCTGCACTGGCGCCACGATAACTTTAGACAGGATCATCCAAAATCAAAAAACCAAAGATATTCCTTAACTAGACATGTCTCGTTATCGCGCCACCCTCAGGCAGTGTTAATAAAAAAAACTGGGCGATGATTGCCAAATGTTTAAACGATAGGCTCCCCGAAACATTGATTTTTTCGCACAAAAATGTTTTGTAAAAAAAAATCGAGTGTATGAAAATTCGCAAAAGAGTTTGAATTTTTAGATTCGTCCAAGAATTGCATTTTTTATCGTGGCAACAGTGCGTGAAAAATTGTTTCGAAAAAAACGTACTTAAAATTTAACGCCGAGCGCGTTCGTCTATACTATATAGACTCTATAGTGACGGGGACTTGCCCGTGAGCGCCCTATTTTCCATGAGTTTATTCCATTTAAAAAAAAATTATTTATTGTTTTAGATCAATAAATGTATTTTTGGATTTATTGATTTAAAAAAGACAAGACTGACAAGAGAGCATATCGAACCCGCTCACGCCGATTTTGATGAGACTACAAATTTCCAGAATAGTGAAAAATATTTACCACGTATTTATTATCATCGGCAATCGTCCACGTCGAAGGGGTGTAAACAGCCCCCAAAGTTGGGTGTCGAAAACATATTTTCGGGACTATCTCGAGATCTAATAGACGTAAACCAAATATTTTTTAAAGAGTGGGTTTTTTCAAGACGAATCCAGCCTTCTGCTCAGTTTTCAGAAAATTTTAGAAAATATGCTTTCTACCCCCAAATTTAGGGGCTGCTTTCACAACTTCAACATGAACGATAACAAAAGATACGTGCCAACTATTTTACATTACTCTGCAAATCTGCAATCTCATCAAAATCGACGTGTGAGTCAACATTCAACATTCCTACCAGTTCCGTTAAACTATCCTATTATTCTCCGTGCATTTCCTTCCACAATTACCACCGCAGCAATTTTGAACACGATGCACTTACACAAACATCCGCGAGATTTGAGAAAAAGAGGCAAATAGTCCATTCGCTTTGCTAAAAATAAATAAACTCGCACGTTACTCCCAGAGGTCTGGCTGGCAGACACATGTTGCCAGGGCACACATTTAATTCCTGAGGACATCGTACGCTCTCGGAGTGCACGCAGCCTGCGCAGCTTTGTACGAGGAAATCGGTGGAAAAAGATAAGGAGATCGGAACAGCGTGATGAAGGAAACGGGGGGGGGGCGGGGGGGCGGGGGGGGGCCGCAACCGCGGCGGAGATTGTTAACCTTGTCCTCGACGGTGAGACGATTAACGCGTTAAAAGCACCATTTTGGGCAGCGTTAGACGAGGACAGGCCGCAGCCGCCGTCGGCTCTCATTCGCCGGGCTTTACTAATATCCCTAAGTGCATCGTCAGCCGGTTGATGCAGTGTTGCACAAGCTCTGATACGCTGCACTCCGGGGTTCACTTACTTTTTCCCCGTCCTTCTCCCACCCCCGCGGCGGCCCTCTCGTTCTTTTCCATTGGGTTCATACCGGCCCCCCGTCTCCGTCGTTCCCTTTCAAACCCGCCTAGCTCTGTCTCATCCGCCGTCTCACCCTTCAATTCTACTGCGGCGTGGGCATGCGCGCGCGCGCGCAAGCAAGCAAGCAAGCAAGCGAGCGGGCAAGCAAGCGAGCGACTCGCCCTCGAGATCCCCACTTCTCATGATTACTTCCGATTTTATCCTAGACACAGAAATTGTGGTGGTATGCCCACGGTTTCCCAAAGAATGGTAATATAAAGTAGTGCGCCTGTGTGTCCTCTGGAGAAGGAAGAAAGGGGGCGAGGAGCGCGGCGCGAAAGAATAGGGAAACGCGAATGGGAATGGCGAGCGAAAGAAGGGAGGAGGGAAGAGAGAAAGAGAGAGTGTTTGGGGACCGAAACCGCGGCGAATGGTCTGCCTTGGACGCGTGTACTTCGACCTTACCTCCTGCCCCCTGTCCTCCCCTTCGTCTATCCCGTCTTCTGTCCCCTGTATTTGTGCTCGTGCTCCCAAAAGCTTCGCGGAAAATCCCGTTCGCGACTTCGCGCCGGTTAATAGCGGTCCCTTCTCGCGCGACACCTCGAAAAACTATCGCGCTTGCCACAAAAGGGAAGAGGAGAATGCCAGAGCACCCGTCCCCCGTCCTCTCCTAATCCTCTGTTCTTTTCATTTTCCACCCTTCTTTTTTCGGGGACACCGCGCTTTATCTTTCGAGCGAAACCGTTTAATTTCTTAACGCCGCAATATCGTCAGGATAACGCGTCGAAATGTCGTTCCATCTGGCCAGAAGCAATGCAGTCTGCTACGCTAGTATCTCCGTTAAAAGTGCCACGGACATTTCCATAATGGTGTGTGCGCGTAATATTTTCGGAAGTGGAAGTAGGAAAACGTGGTCGCGCCTTTCGGGGGTGACGTTACGCCAGCGAGTAAACGTGTTTCGCCATTGCCCCGTTAAAGGATTAATGTCATTTAAATTGCTGGAACTGCTTAATTATTAACTCCAACCCCTGTCACGGAGGAGGCTAACTGACATATCGTGGCCCACGGGTCCGTTTAATTTGTATTATTCGAAAACGGTAGGTGGAAACGGAAATTCGGTCGCCAGCTGAAAGTGACTCCAGAGCTTTCATTTTTAATCAGACTTGTAATCAGGCCAACTGAGAACCACTTTCTACGAAACCTAAGCAAAGATCTGGAAATTACTTCGCAAGTGTGTTACAAGATTACTCCATTAGAAGCGCTTTTTGAATAGAGCATTTAAACGCGCTTGTCTCGAAACAGTGTTCTTCAAATCCGATTCGATTGAAACTTTTTTTATTTTGAAGAATATTACTACTATGCAGTGGGTGAACCTCTAACACTTTAAAAAATTGAAAATTTGTGTGTTTTGAAAGCCGTTGAAGGGACGAAAAGACACAGGGAAAAGTGACTCCAAATTTCAAGTGTCGTTATTTTGTCAAAAAATGTCATCTTTTGTCATTTTTAAAGCTATGTCCACTAGGGAATTTCATGCCCTTTAATAATCTCGCATTGTTTCTTATTTCAGACCAATAGTTTCGGTGCTACAAGTCCCACCGTTTTGCATGAACTTCTGGACGCGTCCACTTCAACGACTCCCCAGAGCCATTTGCAACAATTAATTACAGAAAAAAAATATATATCTATAGTTTAAGACATTCTTAATCCAATGCAAAAAGTCCCATTCAATTATCTGTGGTAGTTTTCCATTAATTAATTCCTAAAGATCACCTGTTTTGATGGGCTCTAGACCAGAACATCCCCTTAAAATCCCGTGACATTTCTTTAAAAAATTTCAACTCTATCAGTAACATATTCTTCCAGTTGCTTCTCCATGTTCAACAACACATTACTACGGCATACAGTGGTGTGCACAAGAGCACTGCTGATATATCTTCCAGAAAAGGAGCAGAGGGGTCGCTCTTACATGCAGAGCGAACGTAGATCAAGCCCTTTCATCGCGGAAGCGGATCATTCTTTCAAAATTCCCCTGG
This sequence comes from Andrena bucephala, assembly GCA_947577245.1. Lineage (NCBI taxonomy): Eukaryota > Metazoa > Arthropoda > Insecta > Hymenoptera > Andrenidae > Andrena > Andrena bucephala. The sequence continues at coordinate 7,908,903 of OX387719.1, forward strand.
TCGTTCGACGAGAGTAGGCGAATAAAAGGACTGCTCCATCTCTGGGTCCAAAAAATCCAGTTACCCCGGGACCGGAGTGGAAGAGATCGAGAGACCAGGGAGCAGGTGCTCGAAGATCGGCAATGATCCCTGGCCGATGGGAATCCCGTTGAATCCAGGTTACCGCTCGGCTTCTCGATCCCCGGCTGCCCTTTTCATCCGTCTTAGAACCAGCAGGGCGAATGCCTGGAGCGTACACTCCCTCAATTAGCATCCGAAGAGAAGCGGACAAGCCGAGTCGCGGGGGAACGCGCGAGCGGAAAGCGGGAAGAACGGGACCGGCCGAGATCGGTCGCGTTATTCGAGATACTCGATGTGTAGCCGCGGTTCGCTGCTGGCATTCAAGGATTACCAGGAGTTTAGCATAATATTAGCGGGATAGCCGGAGAAGGACAAGAGGCGGGCGACGAGAAGGCAGGAGGGGGTTGGCAACCACACTGGGGGTGTAGCCTGCGACGGGTGAGAACGGTGGAAGTGCGCGGGTATTATTCATGGATTACCTCACTTGTCCCGGCTACAATCCTCCCAAAGCCTCCATTAGAATAATTGCTTCTTCATCTTCGCGCTTATGTGGCTGTTGCGCGCCGCGTCATTCTCTTTCGCCGCCGCGATCCGCTCCTCCGCTTCCTTCCGCCGCCCCTGCCCACTTGCCAGGGGAAGTCGCGATTCGGACGGGCGGCCTTTGAACGGGATACGGTGCGGATCGTACGGCTTCGATGGGTGTAAGAGAACTGTCCAGTGTCAGGTGAGGAGTTTCAATTATTATGTTTTCTGTGAAGTAACTGCAAGACACGGTCAATGGTGCGACATAAAATGATCAGCTGTGGGTTATTTAGCGTGTTTAATTTCATTTGTATCATAAAGTTACCGATTACTTGATCGGAAATTTCTCCACTCGCAGTGGCGAATTTGCCCGAAATCGTGGCCAAAACTACTATCTTCAAATCTAAGTTAAATTGTTGAAATAAATTACAATAACATGACTCTAGAAGGATAATCATGCACTTTTTTAATGAAAAATTTTGAGTTATACTATTATAATATATTTAAAACATTTAATTATACATACATGTATATCTACTTTTATTATATGCCTACATAAAACACATTCTACTTGACATTTAATCGTCAATAATATCTGTTGTAATACAATGTTGAATGTTTGCAATAACATGCCAACTATTTTTTAACTATAGAATTTACAATTGTGGACAAAATTAATATTTACAAATGACGATAACTGGTAAGGTCGCAGCTTGTCGCAGCTAATTTCAATCAGAACTTCTTCTGTGGCCTTTAAACATTACTTTAAAAAAAGAAATCAAGTTTGGCCTCGCTTGATACACGATTATTCGCTCGAAGAAAGAAAATATATATATGTCTTGTATTTTTATCTATCACAGCTGCAAAAAGTTTTCAAAAATAATACAATTAATGTAAATATGAGATTCGAGCATATTAGATAATACCATTGTCAGATTATCTTGTTCCATCGACAATAAATCGTAACATAATTTCTAGTTTTACCTGAAAAAATCCATTTTCTAACGCTGTTAACTTTGAAGTTGCATATCTCTTAGAGAATTGCAGATTAAAAATTGATTTTAATGGACAAACATGCTCTGATATTTCATAAATGAAATACAATTCCCAGATTTTAAAAATAAAAAATCATTTCTTTCACTTTTGGCCATGATTTTGGATAAATCTTCAACTGTGCCGCTTTCATTCGTTGGAATCGTCTTCTTGTCATCTGAGCGTTGCTAAATCATGGCGAAAGTTTCACGCGAAGTACGGCACGCCTCATTCTGCTTCCTTTGCTTCGCCCCCGGCCCATCTTTACGAGCGTTTTTATATTTAAAGTCCGGACGCGGTAATTTCATCATAAACCTCTTCCGCGGGGAAGAGGAACTTCAAATATTTGAGTAGTCACCTCGTCGCAGCCACTTTCTTTTCCGGTTTTACGCGACGCGGCGCTCTCTTAAACTGAAGCGGATCGCGCGAGTACCCGTCGTCGATTTCTTTCATTTTCTTCTTTTTTTGCTTCTTAGAGATGTGAAGGAGGAAGGTAAATTGGTTCCGCTTCATTTAACTCGGTCTCCGAGTCTGTGTAATATACCACTAAATGCCAGGAAAAATAAGCGATATTGATCGTAACTGATGGAATAATAAACACAAAGTATAATACGAAGCGAAATGTCGAGGAATGTTTAAACCCCGCGGGAAAACGGGCTCGTTGACGGTTCCCTTTGAAAACGTTTATTTTGGAAATTGAATTGCAGCGGTAAAAACTTGAAAGGAGTGTTAATGAGTAGTAGTAATAATAACGTCGTTTTAATGACTCTTTAGCGCGGCTGTCGGTGAATGTTACTGTTTAAGCGGAATTAAATTGAACGATTTCGAAATGTTTATTTAAATGTTACGTTGTTCTGTCGTGATTCTGTATTTAATATTATATATAAAAAGGTAAAATTGGTAGGTACAAGGAATATAGTCTGCTCGAATTGTAACACAAGAAAATCCAAGATATTGTTATGTAAATTGTATTAGTAAAAAATTAAGAATTAGTAGGTACATAAAGCCAATGAACAAAAAGTTTTACTTTACTACGATAATTGTAAATTATACATTTCTCACTCGCGAAGTGACGAAACAACTCCCCATTGTATTCACGGCAACGAATATTCTCATGTTGCGAAGAACCTCTATTATTAAATTAACGATGAAATTATTTAACCATAGCACGTAGTTCAGTAACTCTACGTCTCAATAATTCAACTTTATGTAGCACAGTTCAAAGTAATTATCTCTGCCCAGAATTATCCATGCACGGTGACTAGAGTACGCGGCGGTGGGTGTCTGACCATTGACGGACTGCACTACTTAATTCTACCATCGTCCTGCGCGCTCTCTAAACATTATTCCAAGGAATTACCACTTTCCATGAAACTATTAGTTTTCCTGAGCCAGTGAAACGTGTACCAACGAACGTATTAAAATGGCACTGAAGTGTCACCAGGACCAGGAAAGTAATAAAAAAATTATAAATGATAATCCGAAACATCTGAATCGAAAGAAACTGATAAGTGTAAGGTAAATGTACCAATACCCGGACGCTTAAGGGGCTTAAGGAATAGCCAAAGTTTGTCTCCTAATGTAATTTGTAAAACCATCATGAAATAAAAAAATGTTGTTGAAATGTGGAAGATAACACAATATTATACTATCGGAAACTGAAAGAAAAGTTTATGTATTTTAATAGACGTATTTATTAATGAAAATACGAAAACATGCAAATGTCCCAGTAAGCGGACAACCTTAAACTGCATGTCCCAATACCTGAATTATATCGTCCCAGTAAGCGGACAACCTAGAAATGCATGTCCAGATATCTGAATTACTTATTCACGAAATTCTTGTACCAGTAAATAAACTTAGACTTGTTTAAAAAAATATTAATTTTCTTGCAAATTTAACCATCTTAAACTAAATTTAAATCTATTTCCTATTAAAAATCCTGCGCCACGATTTTATTTAAAGTGAAAAACACCATCGAAATTGCAGTACAAGAAAAGAATTATTATTTAGTTTTTAGTGCATTTTTAATAAAATCGTTTAACATAAAATTTTTTTTTTTTATAAATTTCTGTTTGTTCCTTAAACCAAAAGGAGTGTGTATATAAAAAACTGGCCCATATGGACCATATTTACAGATCGCTACGATTTGTAACATTATTTTACACAATTAAGTGAATATTATCCCTTTATAGCGTAAAAGAAATGTTGCTTTTGTGTCAGGTATAAAAATGGATCCCACTAGTGCCCCAAAATTTACAAGGACGTCAGATGGAGAGTCATTAAGAGGAAAAGAGACAGAAATTCTTTCCCATGCCCCTAAAAATCATTAATCGTAGCGACTTTCAAATATTGTCTGACTAGGCTCACGTTTTGCACACATGTTAATTAGTATTTTTTTAACAAAAGCAACCTTGTGAAAAATCTACATTTTTAGGGCCTAAACTGTATCTTACCTACCTACCTCTAAGTTCCGTCAAAGAACACAACGAGTTATGGTTAAAAACCGACCTATCGACCCTCTTCTCTTTCTCGAGTCACGTTTAAACGACAAAGATCGCGTTACCGCGCGATTCTACAAGAGTCGCTCGGTAAATTGTTTACGCGTAGTGCGGCAGAATCGATGCGGCAGACGCGAAGTAGAAGCAACAGGGTCGCGTAGGCGAGGAATTAAATAGGGTATCGGCAGACGGCCGCTTCGACGAGCGTGTATCCAAGATCGGCGCGCGGCGTTATAGGAAATGTCGCGTGAAATGCGATTCGCAGCCGCGACGTTGGCTTTTCATTCGATGATTCTCTTTATCCTCGTTACACGTGCCCGTGGCAAATTACGCGCGAAACCGTGAGGAATAAATTGTCTCCGCGAACGACGACGATTGCATACACCCCCGGGGCCGGGAGGAGGAAAAAGCGGGCGTCTAGTGAAAGGGGGTGTGTTTGAAAGCATCGGCTGGTCTCCTTTTTCTGCCGTCGCGCCCCTCCCCGCCCCTCCCCGCCCGCCAGGATGCGATCCTTGCGAATATTTAGTTACCGTGAACTACACTCGTTACCGTTTCATCTTCTCCTGGCAGATACGTGCGACGATTCCTTGAGTCCTTCTCCGCCCTGCGCCCGCAGCTTCCACGCTTTTTGCTAGTCGATCGTCGGTCCGGCGAGCACGTTTCGTCTGTAAAATGCTAAGCGCACCCTTCTACCTTCTCTGTCTCGTGTTCCTCGTGCTCTCCGCCCGCCCACCCCCTGCGAGCCGTCTTCACTCGCGCCTTATCGTTCATGGCTACCCTATAACGTGCCGACGGCTAATTTCCACAGAAATAATTTCCTGTCTTCGGGACGACAATCCCGTGGCATCGGTTTCTTTTCTTCCCTTGTAAGTGGAGTTCGTTTCAACTGTCCGAAGTGTATACTTGATACGCTGTACGGGGTGCTCGGCGACAGGCGGTTGAAAATGAAACGGGTGATTCTATGTGGCAAAATAAGACGAAAATGAAGAGTAAAGAAATTGCGTTGGAGGCTTGGTTCTTTGGTTATTAAGATTTGAAGATTCAGGTGCGAAACGCCTGAAGAACGGCAATTCGGAGAACAGCGGCGCGTGTTGGGTAGGCGTTCGCGACAGCTGTACGCGCCCCTACAGACCTACGCAACGCGCGCCGTTAGTCGCCGAATTGCCGTTCTTCAGGCGTCACGACCCAAAATTTTCAAATATTAATAACTAAAAATCGAAGCCTCTATCGCGATTTCTTTACTCTTCATTTTCCACTTATTTTGTCACGTAGAATCGCCCATTGCATTTTTTTAGATAGGTGAAATCGATTATAGGTAAATTGTGTTAGTTTTGGTTTAAAGTTTGAACTCTGTTGAAGGAGATCGAAGATCATTTAATTAGATCTGTATTAATATCTCGATGCATGAAAATAATGTAGGGAGTTGAATATTTAGACAGAGCCTTTTACAATGTTACCGATACACTCATTAGGTTAAAGCTTCTTCGAATCTAATGCGGATGTGGCCCCAGCACAATTGCTGTCTGGGATATAATCCAATTGTTGCAGGTAATGTGCTCGGCAGAGTATACCATAGTCATTGAATTGGCCGTGGTAAACCGAGGGCTTGCTCCGCTAGTTTCCCTACCCTCGTGTTGTTTACCGAGATATTACAGCACAGTGGAAAATATAGAAGGACGAATTATTAATATAAACCACCCTGGTGCGAAATTAGATGTATCTAAAATACTCGAACTTTAGGGCCAGAAATGAATATTTATTAAACTTGGGAATTTATTCATATTTCCAAATTAATAGTCACTTCGTTACAGATAATCTAGTACAATTAAAATAATCATTTTAGTAATGACTGTACAAGCATTTAGTGGACAATATTGTAATTTTCTTTCGACCAGAGTAAAATAGAACTTGTAGTAATTATTACATGTGCTTATATTTTCAGTAGCAGCAATTTATAGGACGTCAATAAACTTCGCGCATCGTTTCAGATAAACTGTTAACGACCAGCACAACCTGATTTAATAATTCATTGACTTTTAATAACGAATCGAACAACAATTTCCTCTCGTGAAATTTAAATGCCATGAAGACCCAAATGCTCGGACGAATTATTTATCCATTTTAACGTCAACGGGAATATAATACGTTTCGACGCGAGCGACGATTATAAACGGCACCTACGTAAACGCTATGTACTTTATTACACACGTAGTTGAAATGTTCGAAAGCTGAAACACCAATTGATCCATCTTTTGGACTAGGGTTTTCGCAATTCCAAGGCGAAATTTCAATCGCTCGAAAATTACTTAGAAAATGTGACAAAACCATGCAAAGTGGTATCGTTTACACGGTGCATGCGTCTAGGCCATTACTTCCCCCACGTGATTCGTTAAATCGCTAAAATCGATTCGCCTTTCCGGACAAGATCGCCCCTCTGCTCCAGAGAAATTTGTTGCAGACTTTCGGTAAGACTGAAAGCCGCCGGAGAGAGAAGCGAAAAGAGGCAGCACTCGCACGTATAGCGAGATGCTCGTGTTTTATAAATACATAAGAAAAGGCAGGAAAAAGAGGTGGCGACGAGGAGGCCGGCTGGTACATAATCGCGTCGCGACAAAGAATCCATAAAAGGTTGGGCTGCCGGGTTTTTCGTGTAGTGCCGAAGAAGAGAGGAGGCTCTAAGCCGCGGCGCACTCGTGTCCCCGTGAACACAATAATGCTCCGCTATTAACCGAGAGCTTGTATTAAGCCCTCGAAAAAAGCTTTCATGCACTTAACGACAAATAATATGAGAAGTGGTGCTACGCGGCCAGCACGCCCGTCTCGCCGACTTTCCACCCACGGATATTACACGTATGCGCCACCCCTCCCGTCCACCTGCGAACAGATCCCGCGATTGTGCGTGCTCTTTGGACAAAGCCCGCCAGCCGACGTCGCCCCTTCTCCTGGCGGACCTTGCGCGCAATTTAACCCTTTGATTACGAGCATCCCTCCACATGTATCGGCGATTCTTTCTGACAAGCTGCTTGAGCAAAAACTATATTGAACCCTGCGCTACGATCTTCCAATTACGGTTAAAATACGTTCGCCCGCTACCGTGTGGATTGATACCTTGGACGCGCCAAGTGTTCACCCAAACTACTGAACGGCGAGCTGTGTACTTTCGGAGAATGTGCTCGTGGTTTTCTGAACTTCGGGGGGCCTTAGCTTTTTTCCAAATAGATGCGATATTTTCCTTCCAACAATTTTTAAGTTCACAAAGGGGTAAGATAGTTGAATATCTTGGTTGAATAGCTTGTTTTTCGTATTCGAAGGCTGTATTACATTAGTTAGATAATTTTTTCAGGTGTTTAAGGCATTGATAATTGAAGAGTCCTTGTAGAAAACACTAAGTGGCAAAAATTAAATTCTATGCCATAGTATTACCATTGGAACGTAGAATATTTAACGATGATTTTTAATTTTGACAGTTTTCTACAAGGATTCTTCAATTTTTTTAATTATTCTGTGGTTTTCATTTCTCGAATGGACGCGAAGTATTGGTCCCGAAGGTATAGCGCAGATATAGTCTTCTCAGTAACGATTGACTTGTTTATTTATCAAATCAATTTATTTAGCACAAAGCACAACAAAAATATCGACTTTGAGGAGTTATAAATATTCTGACGAATAATTGTTTTCACTTGTAACCGAATGTTGTATGATTTGTGATAAGATGTGTGTATTTACAGATTGCACTATTAGTGGAATTATAATAGTACGGTTGCCAATTTATAAAATTCTATCTAAAGAAGTTGTATCCGTTGATGAACTTTTTGTTGAGAAATCGATTTACGAAGATACGGCTTATACGTCTATAAAAATATCGAAAACGGTTGGGTTGCGATAATGGAAACAAAGAACGGCTCCTTTGAAAATTACGAACAAGTAAATTTGGACAAACACAACTCAAATATTATAAATCGTAATTACAATTTGTATTTAACATTTTAATCGCTACACATGTAGGTTACCTATCAATCGAGCAACATCGTGTTTTTTTTTTCATCTAGCGTAGAATCCCTACAAATTATACATAGGTAATTGTATATTGGTATATAACCTAAATGTTACATCTTAACCGAAGGAATTTGATGTGTAGTATAAATTTTTTTTGTCGATTAGTACTTTAGTTGATATCCATTTATTTAACTAAGCCCATCTTTTTAGCTTCCACTTCGTAAATTAATAACCTCCACATTTTGACTACAAACACTTCTGCTTCTTCGTCCAATACCTAAAATACGCATATTGTTGCATTATAAAAAATTGAATTTTTAATTCACGACCGAGTAAATAAAATCTATTTACCATCTGTACATCATCGAGTATGCCTTGAGGAGAGCTGCCGGCCATTACTTTACTACAGATAAAGTCTACTAGTGTAGGCTCAGGTTCTCCAATATATTCAATGATTTTCTTGTTAATCCACGGCCTTATCCTCTTCTCCATTAATGTCTGCATCAATTAAGAACATCGGTTAAAGAATCGTACAAAGATTTCCGAGCACGTAAAAGTGTATACTAAGAAGACAGCATACATTATCTATTACGGCCCAGTCAAGTTGGTAGCCGAATAAAGCGTTTTTATCCGTGGGTATTTTATCGATAAGGGATTTTATGTGTTTCCGTTTTTCTTCTTGACTTTTTGTACTTTCTTCTTTGCCGGGTTTAGAAGCTTCTTCGGTAGATTTCTTCTTTTTCTCTTCACCATAATCTGCAATGAAATTCATGTAGAAGCTCGACTACTTTATCCAAGTCGACGGTGTATTAGTATTTCAATTAACATTACTGAAATTTACCTAAAGGAACTAGTTTACGCTTCTTTGCATTATTAGCACCGTCGTCGTCGTCGTCATTATTAAATACATCTTTAACGTCGATTCGACCTTTCTTTCTAGTTTGATTCGCTTGCTGCGAGTTGGCGTTAACAGTTGTGCTCGGACTAGCAGGGGTTTTGTTACCAACGCCGTGATCACCGCCGCGATTACCTCCACTTCCCATGGCGAACGGCACGAAATTACCTGCAATAACGGAAACGTGACGCCAAACAAGATTTATTATCGTATCAATAAAGAGACTTCGCTGTGCACTTACTACTGCTCGTTTTTTCAGGCTCGCTGACAAGGGACATTCGCGAGTCTTCGTCTAACGCGGGTGGAATGGATGGAGCTGTCGGTGTTACTGGTTGATGAGACGGCGAAGATCTCGTGCCCTTTACACTCTCTCTATCCGTTTCGACGACCTCCTCGTTCTCTTCGCCGCCTTCGTGGTGGTGATTCTGATGATGGCGGTGATGCCTTCGATGATGATGGTGGTGCCGCGGAGGCGTCCTTGACGGCGCTTCCGACTGGGAAGCGTCGTCGAATTGCACGCACTCGTCACTGTCACTTTCGATCGGCTCAGTTTCTATAGGTGGCATTACTTCCTTCTCCTTTTTCACCACCTTCTCGTCTTCCTCGTCGATTATTGTGATTACTGGCTTAGGCTTGTACTGTTCCTCCCTTTCTGCTTTTAACTGCAAATAAAGTGTACAGTTTATAAAAATTACGTAACAGCATATAAAGATTAAGTGTTGTTATATCCATGATATTTTTACCCTTTCGAACTCGGCCGCTGGATCTGGATGAGAAGCATCGGCGTAAAGCTTATCACGAAGACGCTGAAGCTCCTGACGTTCGGCACAACGGTCCCGTGAATCAGCTTCCGCCTCGAGTGCTCTCTCTTCCAGGCGACGCGACAACTCTTTGCCTTTGTAATATTTAGCGTCGTCGCGATCGTCGTCGTAGTCTTCAAGGAACTCTTTCAAGCGTTTCGCCTCCCTTTCTCTCGCTTCTCGTTTCGCCCTACGTTTCTCCGCCTCTTTCTCATATTCCTTTTGCTTACGACGTTCCCGCGTCTCCCACGCTCTCAAACGCTCCTGATAAGCCGCCTCCTTTTCTCGCGCTCTCCGCTCGTTCTTCTTCCTTTCCTTCGCCTCTTCCTCTTCCTCCCTTTCGCGCATAATTTCCCTTTCAGTTTTCCTCGCCTCCTCCCTCTCGCGCTCCCTTTCGCGCTCCCTGTCTCTCTCCCTTTCCCTCTCCCGCTCCCTTTCTCTGTCCCTCTCACGTTCACGTTCGCGTTCTCTTTCACGGTCTCGATCTCTCTCCCGCTCTCTTTCTCGGTCTCTATCTCGGTCTCTATCTCTGTCGCGATCTCTTTCGCTCCTCTGACGATCCCTGTCGCGTTCTTTAGACCTTGAACAAGAAGGAAAATGTTGGCATTCTGTGCAGGAAATTGTCCTTATTTCGTATCTAGAAAGTATCTCCAGTTGCAGTCGAAGCGTACATATCAAGTATACGATCTCTGGTCAATTACATTTTCACCTTTTGCTTTAGAGAAGAAAGATTAAATGTAACTCTTTGGAAAGTTCTGCGTGCCGCTGTACGTTTCCTTCTCTCAATACGAATGAAATTCGAAAATCAAACGTATCCATTTTCAAATATTATTTTACCTGGATTTAGACCGCCTCTTGTCCCTTCTACTGCTTCCAGTGCTACTACTACGACCTTTGAGAGACGTGGGACTTCCAGGATCCCCGTCTTGCTCATCTTTAGTACTGCTGCCATCCCGCCTATCTCGCCGCTCTTTCTCGCGTTTCTCTCGTTCTTCTTTCTCCACTGCTTCTTTCTTCCGTTTCACTTGGGCCTTCTCCTCCTCCTGCTTCTATAAAACACAAAAATACAAGAACAGGTGAGACCAAATAGTCGAATCAAGCTTGTCAAGGCTGTGATAATAAAACGCAAAAACTAGCAATCGTATTCTCCTGAGTTATAAAAATTAAAGGGTAGAGAGAAGGTTACTGTAAGTGTAAAGTTAGTTAATGTATATAAAAAATAGTGGTAACATCATTACACTATAATAGTGCAGTATTATCCTTTCTTTTGAAGTCAAAATAAATACCCTCGTGTGTATATATATATATATATATTTATATGTATAGATACATTTATTAATAAGGTATATAAATGTTTCACATTAAATATTCACGGTAGTCACTGTCAGCGTAAAATAACACTGTACAAATTTTAACAATTAATACTAAAACATATGGAAAATATATTGAATACTGTTTTGTGCTCAGTACCCGTCTAGTGTTAACAAAATGATGAACTTTTATTGCTCGGAACAAATGCTTGGGCAAGAAAGGCTCCGATTCCTTAGAAAACCACAAAACTCATTGCATAGATTCATTATCGTTTAAATTTTGTATAAACAATTTTAGTTCTGTCTAATGTTACAAAATATCACGATATTTAACGATTACTAGTTGCACAAAAATTAATCACATGTCAAATATCATAATTCTGTTCATCTCAATGAGGTATACTCACTCCACTGGAGCATGCTCGGTCAGCAGCATCTTACGCAAAATCTTGTTTACATATCAATTACCTAAGTGCAGGTATAAATTTTGGAAACAAGCATAAGAAGTTTCTTAAGCTCTACTTAGACTAAAAATACCTTAATACTAACAGACGCATCGTAGAGGCCACCCAATGTACTTACAACATTGCAAATGTGCCTGTAAATCAATAGTGTCTAAAGCTATGTAAGTCTAAAAGTCGAAAGGGGTGAATATATTTAGATTTCTTTGTCAATACTCAATAATTATTAGAAAGTATTATACCAATCAGAAGCGGAGTCATCACGAAGAAGGGATTCCACCAAAACATCTTTCACATTTCCCAAGAAACTGTCACACGTCTGTCAACTTTGTTTTCTTCTGGTTATGCAGCTGATGCAGCAAACTGTTGGATATCAAATGCACAATAGTTTGCCCACCCTTTATCGTCCCGTATTATCAACGTAACGTCTTAGAAATAAATTAATATGCTTCATCCTTATTCGATATAATAGTAACAATAATGGGTTACTGCTGGGAGAGCCCTGTGGCATATCTCTAGGCTACTCTCTTGTAAAAAGTATCATTAAAATCTATGGTCCGCGCAAAACCATTAACGGAGTGTACCATCTATAAAGATGACAGAGAAGAATATAATCAGAATAAATAAGAAAAAGCATATCCTGTGAACTGTGAGTTGCTTCTTCTTAAATCTTCACGATCCAATGTCCATACAGTAACCCATATTCTCTCTTTTTAAACTAATAAGGATAGAGTAACTGAGTGCACACAAAAATAGATGCACGTATGAGGAGAAAACAGACTGTTGAAACATGAAATATCAGTGGTCATAGGTATTCAGATGGGCAGTTCACTAACAAAACTACAAGAACCGAATGGTTGTGTTGGCTCATGGTTGTGGAGTTTACTCACGGTGTGAAGTTGACTTGGTCAGTCAGTGTGGTGGTACCGGAGAATGGAGGAGCGCGCACCTAGGTACTACATGTCTGATCGAGACGCTGACAGAAGCTGTTTACACAAAATAAAGACAACAACTGAACAGTCGCCATTGTGATGACAAAATCATTTCATTGTGTGTAGGATTCAGAAAGTCTCGATCCTATTAATAATCTATCTAAAAATATATTATATAAAGTATGTCAGCGTCAAATTTCTTTGTTCAAGACAATATCTTTTATCAATCCTAGGCAGTGCGTAAAAACAATTGGAATGGCAATTTATTGACCTTCTATATACAAGTACTAGACTGCTAGACTTTAGTACAAATACATAAATTAAGGATGAATGACAAAATATTATAACGTTAACGTGATAACAGTCTGTGATACAGAAAATAATAGCATATATATATATAAAACAAGCGTAGTTATTTTCAAGAGTACTATGCAATTCGTTAGTAAATTAAGATACATACATTTTATTAATAAAAAAAAGATCGTATTATCACATTTATTTTGAGATATCTAAGAAAGTGTAGTAATATGCTTTTAAACGATAGATACAAGTAAAGCCTTCCAACTCTTTTTACTGTTCTCCTATATACTATTGTAGAGGAAAATCATGAAAAATAAATTACCTAACAGTATTCGTTCAATATCAAATCATATATGAATAATATGTTGCGTCTTCGTAAAAATACTAGTGCTAGCAGTTTAGCACGATAAGTATAGAAGCGGATAAAGAAATTTGATTGTATGGAATAAATTGCATTCAAAATACAATAGCAGCGACGCTATTAATAACGCAGAATTATTTGCGAAGTTGTCAAGTCAAGAAAATGGAGTTCCAATAGAAATAAATTTATTGGCTACACGATGTCAGCATGTTGTAGAGTTACGAGATTCTCCCGTCTTAAGATTGCACATTTCTTGTTTTTTCATGTTTTGTTGGTTGGATATACTCTGACTTACCGACGAGGCTGCAGCTGCCTGCGAAAATACGAGGGATGTGCTGTGATTGACTCCCTTCAGAGCCAATGAGTGAGTGAAAGAGTGGTCCCCACACACAGCATTCCTAGGCGTGTGCGTTTGCTGTGTGCGACGCACGCTGCCTGTTATTATAATTATAGCAACGAGTCACGGCTCCAATTATTTAGAGCTAACATAGCACACACGCACTTTATCACAATATATACTTAAAAACTATACTTTTACAACTATGCACTTGTAATCCTCTTTTGCCTGCCCAAATGCACGGTTCAATTCTCTACATATATGCTGCGAGTTTAATCAACAATTGTGTAATACGAACTGCAGATATAGTCGGATACATAAAATAGTTGTGATCCCACAAAATGTTTACAGTACATTGCATTGTCTTGTTTCGATTATAGAAACACTTGAACATTTCTGCTTCGTGCAAATTCTCTCGATTACGGCTGAAGGAAATAAATCGGAAACATTCGTCGACGAGTCAAACGCGGCGTATGAATTTACTAATTTTGAATGTAGACTAAAGATTCAGGGTTACAAATATTCTGTATTCGATATAAGTATTGTTGAAATATTTAAAAGCACATTTAACTATTCTTTCTCCGAAACAAAAAATAAGATTTTTAAATAGCCAGTTTTCAATATATCAGTGTTCCTTCCTACTTTGTAGAAAGATCAGTCTTGCTTTTCTCACGAACAAACCAATCAAACAGAAAACTTGTTACAATGTTTTACAAAGACAACAAAGTAAGCGCTACAAAGTATTACAAACATATTCTTAACTACACTTTGATAAAGCAATGGATATATTATTTATATGTAGAAATTTTTATATTTAAGAAGCATGGAAATAAAATAAGAAATATCTATAAAACCTTAAAATGTCGAATTTAGTATGCATTCTACTTCAAGCAAGATACCAGATTTTATAAGGAAAAAAATAAAAATGAGATTATAAATACATTTCATACCAATAGAAGAACCGTGACAAATTAGTATATAAAAAGTATTTAAGGAAACAATTACGCCTTCTTTTATATGTTATAGAATACTGTTTATAATGCTTCATAAAAAACTTACACGATTGGCGACAACAATTTTATAATAATTATTAACATTGGCAAACCTAGATTTTTGCTAATTTTTACCCAATCCTATCAGACCACAATTCATAATACCTTCTAAGATTTTGGTATATCATATCCGACAATATGACCAAAAAGAAGGGCAGAAAAGTAGGAATGACATAAGAAGAAGAATGTTGAAATAAGTTGTAAAAATAATTACCTTCATAACCTCCCTGAATTTTCCAATCTCTCGCGTAATCAAGTCTCTTTTACTTTCTTCTATTTCCGCATCATCCAAGTTCAAGGACTTTGCAACCATTTTTGTTTGATGTTCCTCTATAATACATGACAAACGATTCATTAATTTCCCGGTTCAGTTGTGTAAAATCTCACGGAAGAATTTATATGTTACCAGGAGCAACTTGAGCCATTTCCAAGTCGACGGCATGCTCAGCTATGATTTGATTAATACGGGCTAGTGCATCTGCGTCCACTACTCTCATGCCCTCGTCCATGTAATCTTCGCCTTCTTCTCCTTCGGCTCCTTCAGCGGATGTTTCATCCTGCAAGGGTGACTGACCCCCTCTCAATTTTTTCCTTCTCTCCGCTACAGCAAATCAACATTGCGCGAACATATTACACACGAGAAAATCTTTCAAGGGTCACACTTTTTATACAATTCCTAAGATTACCTTTGAACTGATCCAAAACAACTTTGGCTTTGGCGTCGACTTTCACGACAAGCTTCTTTGTGCCTATTTCCATGTCGTGAAGCAATCTAACTGCTCTGAGACCTGCGTCGGGGCCTGCGTATTCACAAAATCCAAAAGCTTGGACTCTCTTCCATGAGAGGACATGACCGCATGCACCCAGAATATGCCGAATCATCACGTCCGGTGCTCTGTCCATAATGTTACCGATGAACACGGTAACTGGTGGACCGGATTCTCTCTCGCGGCGACGATTATTATCATGGCGATTCTGGTTGCGAGCATACCGAACAGCGGGAGCTGAGGTCTGCATCGCAGATACGGGTGTTGGAATCATCTATGTTTTATAAATGGTAGGTTTCTTAATAATGCACATTTCTACTCATGCAGTCCAGAATCTACCCTCCCCCTAATAGCACATTAATTTGCTCCTTCTTCTTCTATTACTTTTATTATAATATGGCGTCGTGCAAGCATCAAATGCAGAGAACTTAATGCAAATACTTGTGTTAGAAACATAATCTTTGGAATAATTATTGCTTTACCCATGTGTAGCGTAAACCACTACAACGTGAACATTTTAATTAATATACATTCCATTTAGTTAGATAAAACAACTGCATCGGTGTACAGGAAAATTCATAACTGTGATATTATTAGCGCTTATTGATATAAACTACCCGTCAAGTTTATATTATTTACTACATAACACATCAACTAGCTTAAACAACGCTGCGCAAAGAGACACACGCTCTGTCCTTTTATTTTTAAAGAATACAAAGATTTGTATCACTCGTTAACAAAACTTTCTCCAACTTGGTAATACTGATTTTAAATTTAGAAAGAAAAGAATCGTAATGTTGTATCTGAATTTTCATTTTAAACACATACAAAGGATAAAACAAATAAGAATAATAATAAAGTAATAGAGGAACATTGGTAATATATACGTAATGAAATTTTTTCTGTTTACGCTGTTAAAACAAAAATGAACTTGGAAATTTTAATCATTGTAGTTATATACTAAAATCTTAATGATCATAAAACGTACTTGATTTTTTACTATAGACGTTGTGATGATTAGCGAGTATAAAAGATATCTGAGAAAAGGAAACCCCCAATTGTCCAGTAGCGTAGAAAAGCAAACATGCTAAAACATTAAAGTTTTAGCATTTTGCAGTTACTTACATGCGCCATAGGCATTACGCCACCTATAATTGGCGGGGGCGCGCCAACCATGTATGGCATAGGTGGCATGCCTGGTATTCCCATTGGAGGTTGCCCAGGATAAGACATTTCTTATTTTGGTTAGTACTACGGCAGTGCTCTCACTGAAAAATATGAAATAATAAACTCATTGTGCACGAGTAATCTACGAAGAATTAAATATCTAATCTGTATGGAATCTGTATGCAAAAATCATTCGTATCGCATTACCAGTACCTTTTTATAAAGTAATATTTAAATTGATCGTTGCACTTGCAAGTAACAAAGTTTAATTACAATAGTCGTTTAAACATTGCAGAATTAGCCAAAATTGTCCAAAAGTTACTTATAGTTGATGAATCAAGGCATAAAGTAGCTTTTACATTCTTTTACATTACAAACCCTAATATAATATTAAAAGCTAATAATACGTGGAAACAATGTTTCCTAAACTTGTTGCAGATGTGTCATAGACTGATAAATTAGTTAAAATGATTGCAAATAGAAATATTGTAACAATACTTTTATCGTAGTATATATAGAAAACACAAAGACGCAAATAGGCAAATTGGAATTAATCGAAGATTTTAAAATAGTAATGCAGGCTGTAAATATTATATAAAACTTTTCACGAGAAAATAACCTTTCAGAAATAACAATCTTCTCAGCTATTCTTTTCTGGCATGTAGTCTAATACACATATTAATTCAACATTACATCAATTAAGGATTAAAAACAAATACCTGCGCTTCACGTTTCAATATACAGAACTAGTCAGTTAGTAAGCTTTGCTATATAAGAACGTGTTTTTCGAAATAACTGTTACAGATTGCCAGACAAGACATTAATGGATGCTTTAGTATTCTAACCATTAAATGATTTCAACAAAGAAACGATCCCTATATACTTACATAATGTATTTGAAAATAGAAGCAATGCGTCAACCATCGTTTTTTAAATATTTACGTCATTTTATTCAGATTCCGGTGCAGAGAAGATGTTCCACTAGACACGCGAACTCAAATTTTCACTTTAACAAATTTTCAACTGAATAATCACTTCTTTTCGTCCATTACGGCTTCACGCGCTGTTCGCTTCTAGAAGGCTATGGTTGATGGTGCATTTCCCGTGAGTTCAGCAACACATCCTAAATGCACCGCGTCGTGCAGAACGTAGAAGGGTTACACAAATTCCCAGATAGCACATCTGGTAAAGTCTTAAAAACGTCCAAAAGGCGTCTTAAAAGACGTCTTAAAGACGTCTTGTTACAAATCAAGACGTTCAGACCTAAAATGGACATAAACTAGACGTCTCTAAGACGAGGTGTGCTATCTGGGTTCCTATAGTGTGTGCATTGTAAAACATGTTTATATTTATACGCAAAATACTAATAGATAAACGTACATGCATTATATATGTATTTATTATGTAAAAACAATATGAATGTTTACAAAAAGTGTAGACAATAGATTAAAAACGAACTGATTTCCTTCTCTACCTCTTTTTTCGTTATTTTATTCTACAGCAGTTACATTTTTATACATCCAAACAAGGAATTATATCTTGTGAAAATAATGAATTTATAACTGTTTGATATTTAGAAAAACTATTTTTATTATTGCGATAAAAAAACCATTGCGTGTTGCAGAAAGCGCTATTTATATGCAATTTATGAATATTCTTCGTAATATCATTTTCGCATTACCATTATTATTAGTGTAAAAGTCGAAGAAATTTTGTTAAAACAGAAGTTAGATATTCAAACGAGTCGATTACGGATAGCGAATTCGGTATCTCGCACTGACTCCCGGCTGGTGCCAGAAAATGACTTGGATTGGTTGTTTCTGATAGAGACAAAGATAGCTCTATAAGAATCAACCAATTAAAGTCATTTTCTGGCACTAGCGCAGAATCAGTGCGAGATACTGAATTCGCTATGACATAACCTGATAGAACAGCCACGCGAGCGTGGCTGGTCAGTGGCGCTGTGATCTACGTCATAAAAGAGACACTATAATAAGAGTCTGGACACGAGAAGGCCACTTTTTGATTGGTCCGCCATTTTTGATCGAAATCCTGCGAGAGAGAAAAAGATATACACCATTTCTCTCTTAACAACTCTTACGTTTATGGCGGTATTTTACTATCTATGGCCGGTATTCTCAGTCGTTACATTCTTAAGCAAATGCTCAAGCATGCGGCATCCTCTACTAACCTAGTAGCTAGTAAAGGATGCCGAATGCTTAAGCAGTTGCTTAAGAATAAGTAGCGACTGAGAATACCGGCCTATTAATCTGAAAATGTGCATTTGGGTAGTAAAAGAATAATGTATATATATATTTATATCATAACCTTTTTTGGCTAATAGAACATCATGTCATCGAGGGGAATTCCATTTTTCGTAGTACGGTATTCACAGTCGCTACTTATTCTTAAGATCATCTTAAGCATTCGGCATCCTTTACTAGTCTACTAGAATATCTTAAGAATAAGTAGCGACTATGAATACCGCCCGTAGTCTTTCGGGAGGCAGGGGTGGGGTGGTCTGTTACGATCATATGATATCATAGGTCTTTTGTTCCGGACGTCTTAAAGACGTATTTTGCAGACGTCCAGAACACGTCTTGGTTAGGTCCGAAACAGACGTTCAAAAGATGCTGCAATCGTATTGGTGGCATCGTACGATTCCCTAGAATTTTTCTCACTTTCCACCAATACGATGCCACTTCCAGTGCAGCGAGCGTGCAGCAAACGCAGAAATTTCAGAGGTGAAGCAGTCACTGCGCAGCGCGCATGCGTGTTTGTTTCTGCAATCTTTGATTATTTGAATTTCTCTATTTTTAATTATCTTCATTTTCGCTTTCATCACTATTATTTAATAGTGTCAAGGTTATTGCAAACAACGTTTCTTTCTCCTTAGTAGCATTTTCAAATTCCAAGAACGCATGAACCGCAGTAACCAAACGGAACGATATAAATGCGCGCAGCGACTACGCTTAGAGATGGAGTGCAAAATCACTAACAGTGATTTATCACAGTGATCGCAGATTCACGATCACGGTCGTGATTTAACTTCAATCACGACAGTGATTGTGATTTTTTTAACTTGAGTGAATTATGTACTGTGATCGTAATTCTTGATCTTGATTGAATTATTTTTTATAAAATACTTTCATAGAGCTTGTGTTACAGTCAAAGCGTGAAGAATATTCATTCATAAATTATCAATGTATGCACGCACTGATTTGATTGGTTAAAGTATTCACATATACATTATACGTTTTAACTAAAGTGAAGAAATATTCATTAATTTAAATAGATCGAGAATGATTACATTGGTTCAAAATATTCAACTGAGATTCTATAAGAACAATGAGGACTTGAGAATGTTTCGAGAGGAAGTAGAAATTGGGGTTATGTGGCGCGTGCAAAGAGCAGTTATGCTCTCCACCAATCAGAAGCGATCACTGGTCTGCCTGCACCAATCACATACGATCATGAAAATCACGGATCACTGTGAAAAATCACCGTGATTGGGAACGAACGTGATCGGATCACTCGTGATTCACAAATCACGGTTCTAGCCAACACTAACTACGCTGCGATCTCTGCACTCACTGCGTGAATTGGAACGCACCCTAGTTCGCGATACATTAGTTCAAGGCATTTGTTTAAATGTTTCTGACCGAATGTTTATAACCCGGTTTTATACAGTTTTTATATTGTTTTCGTACTGTTTTTATACAGCTTGCATAACGTTTTTGTACAGTTTTTGTATATTTGTTTCAGTATTTGCGGTCAAAGGTATGTAGTTCTAGGTTAGGGTTTGAATAATTTTTACATTTTAGGTTAACGAATTGGCAAATTTTGATGGTTCCAATCATTATAATTTTGTGAAACGGGTGCTAACGTCGTTGATGACCAATGGATGTTGCATTGCTATTTAGTTAGCCTTGGCAGAAAAGGGAAAGAAGGTTTCCATAAATTAAACGTAGCAACGGTTTTAATATGTAACTATCACCCTTATTTTACTGTTCCTAATATTGATTACTGTAAAATTCAATGTAATGTTTCCTCGAAATTCTGCTTTAAGGTGCAGCAGAACACAGGGAAATGGCAGAGAATAGAAAAAATACATAACTATCCATACAAGCCTGGCTAAAAACAGCTTGCGATAGGAAAACTTCACAGCCAAAGATATTTCACAAAGCGAGTAACACTACAGGAAGTTTTTATACATGTCTTTATTTAATTGTTCGTATTATAGGGTATTAGCTAATCTCTTTTTATTTTCAGACTGCAGCACACTTTAGAGACGATTGCAGATAAATTAAGATTGCTGCACTTGATGAATAAACAATTATACTCTGTATAATTTATATATACTACCTACATGTTCTACAAAGTTCATCTCTTTTAAGTGCACATCCATATCTATTTTAAGTATATATCCTGCATAGTTTGTATATTTTGTATATTCGACCTCGTACTAACATGTTCTTGTATTTATTGTAAGTGCATATATTCTGCATTATTTCTGAATTAAATAAATGAAATAAGTTGTTATCGGGTTTGATCTTATTTTGAAAACTATTTACTTCCTTAAAATTTTATTAAATCGAACCAGTACCGTCGGACGTCTCAAAAACGCCTGTTTCTGGACGTCTTAAAAACGTACTGTTTGTGAAAATGAATGTTTTTAGGACCCTTTTAAGGCGTCTTCTGGACTTTAAAACGTCTTTGTGCTATCTAGACAAGCAGTCTTATCACTCTGAGGTAATTAAAAGTACATTCTAGAAAAGTGCTGACCACCTAAAAACATTTGAATGCGATCGCTATATTTTCTCACATTGGTGTAAATAGACTCGATGCAACAATATTCGAGTAAAGGAAACTTTGTTGTTAAAATAAATAATTCATCGATCCAAGGATTTAAAATACGTGATCGAGAAAGCATAAATTTAAGAACGCCCTCTTCAGTTAGTTGATCGGCGTTCCGTTGAACTCCGTAGTTCATGAAATGGCAGTGTGATGCATTCTCAAGCTGAGTGAATCGAATTTTGTGGGGGACCGTTAAATTTTTCAAACAAAACAGAAATATTGTAAATTATTACGGATACCAATGTACGATATAATCGCAGTGGCCGTATGCAATACTTTCTAATCTGTCTCCTAGAGTGTATGGGCTAAATACGAAACGATATTTCTCGCTTTTTGTTACTAGTTAACTATTTTGGTTGACAGTGGGATGTGGAATCCTCGAAATTAGTTCCATTCGGGACGGCTCGCTCGAAAGAAAGACGAAACTACGATTATAACCTGGTTATGAATTGTACGTGAATTTCTATGAGAATATATAGAATTATCTGAACGATTTTCACAATAATGTTCGCGTAATTTATATTTATTAGATAACCTTATTAAGTAGTACTCAAATAATACATTTATCATTGTATAGTAGCAATTATTCACACACGAAAGTTGATGTACACAATGCATTAAAGAGAGATGCGCAAGATGACTTTTATTTACCTGTTAAGTAGAAAAATAACAATTATTTGTTGAAGTTGTTCATCATGTAAGTATAGTATTATGATTTGCACATTCTTATATTTTATCCATACCACTGTATATAGTTGTAGCGAAGATCTTTGATTATTTTGTCACAGTGCATGAGATATATAGATTATAATTCCATTTGGTTAGAAAGATGAGTGCGCTACCAATTTATATGTATGCATAAAATTACATTGTTCTTAATACACGTATTTCAGTATTATCGCTTGCAGCAGAAGTTTTCTTATTATTAAAAAAGTTCATATACTCTTTTACCCTTGTAAGATTTCCCAATGTGTAATCTTAATGTAGATCTTTTTCAAATGTAAATATATTCTTACGCATGAAAACCATTAAATTCTCTCTGTAAGAAATATGTGGATGATATTTCTTTTACACAATTTACAAATGTTTATGCGATTCGCTGCTGTTCCATTTATGCCTGGTCTCAAGAATTTAAATGATGATCGTGATCTTGTTATTGCTTATACAATCGTTATACTGTAAATATATTTGCTATTAAAGATATTCGATACTTCTTCAAATGTCGATATTTGTAGCATAGAAATAGAAACGGTTTAAATTAAAATAGATACAGGTTCATTGACAGCAGTTCGACGGAATAGGTTTCATGTAATAATACGGTACGATGAGCAAGGTATAGAATATCGAAGGAGAAATAAACTTGTCTTGTAACATATTGAAATTGTATGAAGTTATCTTTTATTCTCGGCGAATAATAAATATGTCAATTATAGTCATATAAAAGTTAACGGAGTATTAAATGTTCGTGTAAATGACTGTATAGCAATAATGGCACCCAGACGAGTCGAAGAAATACCTGTTAAAAGAGTAGCGGCTTTGGGTTGTAAGCTGCCCGATCAACTACCAGTGGGAGAAATATTGACGGATATTACTCAAAAGCAATGGAAACTAGGAGCTGCGATAGGATATGGTGGATTTGGTGATGTATATTTAGGTAATACAACAAAATCAGTCCGGATTTATTTAAAATATTAAGTGTAATATGTAATTCGATTATATAACATGAACATTTTATGTTGTAGCATCCAGTAACATCGATACTCCAGTAAAACCAGATGCGAAATATGTCGTAAAGATCGAACCACATAATAACGGTCCATTATTTGTCGAAATGAACTTTTATATAAGAGCGGCTCGTAAACACATGAGTATGTAAATCATTTTTATTTATCCTGTATCTTGTGTACGTATATCTGACTGGTACGATTTGTAGTTGACGAGTGGTGTAAATCGCAAGGGAAACAGCGAATAGGCGTTCCAACGTACGAAGGAGCGGGATCTCATATATACCAGGGTCGAAGATACAGATTTTTAGTAATTCCGCGATATGGCGTTGAAATTGGAAAACTGTTTACATCGAAAGGAAGGAAATTGTTAACGAAACTTATCAACAGGCTAGCAGTTCAAATGGTATTTACTTATTACAACAGTGGGACTAAGATCATTCAAGTGGAATGCTAGATTGTATAAATCTTATAATTACATAATCCTTTTTACTTTGATAGCTGGATGCTCTTGAATATATTCATAGCCAAGGATACGCTCATGCGGATGTTAAGGGATCAAATATCTTATTATCCTTAAATGAAGATCGCATTAAAGGGAATAGATCATCTCAAGCGTATTTAGTTGACTACGGATTGGCTTATCGCTTTCGTACAAGATCGGGTGCACACAAGCCATTTGTTCACGATGAAAGAAGGGCACACGAGGGAACATTAGAATTTACGTCAAGAGATGCTCATCATGGAAGTAAGATGAATAAATTTGATACAGTGTGTCTCGGAGTATTGGGAATTAAGTCTGTTTGGTTACACATGTATATTCTTTCAGCACATTCGCGAAGAGGAGATTTAGAAACATTAGGATATAATATATTGCAATGGTTATGTGGTAAATTACCCTGGGAGAAAGAGAACGATACTGTACCATCGGCATTGGACCCAGACGAAGTTCATGCACAAAAAGAGATTTTACTTTCGAATATATCACTGTTTATGCACAAGTGTTTCCCATTTAAGAAGAAGCCACCTGGTGAGCTACAAAATGTTTTGCAAGAAAGTGAGAAATATTTTCAAACTTAACTGCATTCGAGTTTGTGAACAATATTCTTCTTTCTTACTAGCTGCCATTATGGAATATATGAAATATATTACTAAACTTGGATTTGAAACGAAGCCTGACTACTCCTATCTACGTAGTCTGTTTCAATCTGGTTCTAGCAAACAAAATGACGTTCCTACCTGTTTGTATCGTGCAAGGGAATCCGATGAGAATATTTCTTATCCTATAGTATTTAAACGACCATATTTGAGAGAAAGAAAACCTTGTAGGCCCGTTAATGGCGAGGTAGATCGTGATAATCTTTATCATCTAATTCCGTATTATCGCTGGGAAATAATAACGAACATTACCTATTTCTAGATTCGTATAACGCGAAATACGCAACTCAAATATCCAGAAGAAAGAAAAGAGTTCTGTTGGGAGGCAGTATTAGCGCTACACCCCGATAAATTCGCAAAAATTAGTGTACAAACTCCACCTTCGCCACTTACACCGCCACCATCTCCACCACCTCCATCCTTACCCACGTATGCCATGTTAAGCGTAATTCAAAGGATGAAAGAGAAACAGTCGGGCACATTTCGACATAGGACAATATCAAAATCACTAGAGTAAATATTCTAATTTAATTTTCGCAATTACAGTATTTCGACGTGACAAATGTATTAAAGAGAAATATTTCTTGTGAACAGCGATCTTAAAGCGAAATGGATGACACCAGCCATGGAACAAATAGTTCAATTGAGAAAAAAGACTTCGACATCACCGTTTTCGCTAACTAAAGCTGTACCGCGTGTGACTCGTTCGCGCGGGGCTCAATTAAAAAGTAAGATGTTTACAATACTTATACATAAAGTAATTGCTTGTTAGATTTTGCATTTAATCAAGTCACGTCTATACCAGGACTCAGGAATAAAAATTCCTACAAGCAGAGTAACAAGAGAAGAAAAATTTCATCGCCGTAAAGAAAACCGACTTCTCTGACTATGGCTCCAGTCCTCATTCCTCGGACAATGGAATCACCTGTGAAGTTATCTAAATAATGGATGTATAATTAAGTATTACTCTCAGTTAGTTCATTTAGATTTTATAAGGATATACTCTCGATGTTCCTTCCAAAAGGACAAAATTTCATTCAGTAGTAATGCCTCGGACGCTTACCGCGCCAATTTTTGTAAGACTGCTTTATCATCATGATTTATTGTTTAACAAAGTGTATAATTAATATAAGATTATTTTGTTTCAATAACTGTATAGCGAACAAATAATTACAAGTAGTTGAGGTATTAGTTATAGAAATTACACTGCTTCCTCTTAGAAGTATAATTTTCATACAAACGGAACGGAATCCGTGCATAGACACAATAACGAAGCATCGCTACTTCTCCATATTACAGAATATGTAAGTATTTCATAATTAAATATTAAAGTAAACGAATGATCTGAATATTCAATCAAACTGTTGTTTGTTGATATTCCAAAATGACTATTAGCAACTGGATATGCTACATAAATTACATTAGTGCTTTCTCTACGTGATGTACATAAAGATTTATAAATTTCTCCGAAACATATAGATTTATTTTATCACAATTGTTTTGCGAGCTTTGTGGTATTTAGTCAAATATTGCGTTGTATTTGTATAGTGATAATGTAATTTTATTTAATATTTGTGCAAATAACAATGTAATTTTTTATCGAAAATATGGAGTTTGATATATTAGTAAGGTTTATATAAATGAGTTTCTTAATGTTAAGCTATACATTGAAATATAGAACTTACAAATATTGTCGATAATATCAATAGAGTTATAGTATACTTCGACATGGTAGTATTACAAGTACGGAGATGTGTGTAAAAATAATTTGCAATCGTAAGTTGCCCTTTTATTCGCAACAGACCAGTATTGAGCCTTCAATTGCTTTTATATATAATTGAAATGTAATAGCTTACGTTTGTTATTACATTTACAATACATATATCAGCAGAAACGAGTGTGCAGTATAAACAAAACGACTTGATATTTTAATTCATTTCTAGACTTTGTACATGACGTAGTTAAAAAAAAGACCTATTCGAACTTCTGCCTTTCTGTGTTTACAATATATTGAACGCATCATACAACATTATCTTATCTTATTTCCGTATAATTTAATCTATTTTATATTAATTTAAGATCTAACATTTACAAAACGCTGTTACTTGAGATTCAGCTGATCATTGTATGTATATGTTTATATGACAACGTTCACACGTAGATGAAGAGTCGACGATTTCTTTGCACTAACTTTGTGATAACGTATTTGTATTTTCTTAAGTTACATGTACCTGTGCCACGAAAGCAGTGTTGTTAAAGACTTACAAATATAGTGTAACTGGATAAATACACTTGCATTTGTAATTTTTCTCTGCAATACAATTTTGTTTAGCAAGTTTTATTAGCATAAGATAATTGAAATTGTGAGCTTTTTTATTTATGTAAATATTCTCCTATACTAGTACAACGTTCGCAAATAGTATTATGATAAGGGCGGCCGATCGCTTGAAACGTTTGTTATATCGAAGTGAACAAGAACGCATAAAGTTTTATTTAACAGCACTGCGTGACGAGACTTTCAACCACTAAAGTATTGTTAACAAAATTTGTAAGGAAATGTCGTACCGCAATTTATTAAATACTTTATACTACATTATAACTGGACGAATAACACAAGCGTGAGTCAAAAGTAAAAAATGACAAAAACAATGTGTATTTATGAGATACAAAATATAATTGTGTCAATATATTATAGTAAATTTGTATATGATTGTATATTTGACAAGATGTAATAATGGAAGACTCAAATATATTAATTAAATTTCTTAAGTTAATCTTGGCACTTTAGAATTTCTACTGTTCGCTTGAAACTTCTCATACGTAAATGATATAATTACATCTATTTAAATTATCTACAGAATATTTTATGTATTCAATGTTCCTCAATTACAGAATTTTATTATTTTATTCTTTAATATAAACAATATTTTAAAAATAGAACTATCTTGAATTAAGTCAAGTTTAATTAAAAGAAAGTCAGATACCTATTCAGGCTAACAAGCGTATGTCGCCCTTTCCGCGAAATATAATAAAATATTTTAATTGAAAAGAGTCGAGACGATTTAAAAATTAATGCAATATGGCTACTCATATACGAGTTTTTGCTAACTCGCTATATGAAAAAAAAAAGTGAATTGTTTCTAAAGTTGTCTCAAGCCCCTGTGTTCTTTCGCTCAAAATTTGTCGCTCCTCAAAATTTGCTGCCCCCAAAATTTGCCGCCTCTCAAAATTTGCCGCTCCTGTAAATAGTAATTAAGTTTCGTTATAGAAATCATAAAATTGCCTGTTTCAATTCAATGAAAATTCTGCGCGTGTCTTTAAACTGAATAATTTCTTTATCTATCGTATCATTTGAAATACTACTGTCGGCTCCCGATATGAATGAATAATACTACCTATATGTTAGTAGCGACGCCGAGCGTAGCGTAAATAAATGCAACCACGCCCGTGAATCACGCCGTGTTGTGCATTCAAGTACGTTTTCTAAGCGTCTGAACAATCGATTAAAATTTCCGATATTAGTAGAAATGGCTAAAAATAATGAGAGACACTACTTCCAGATCGCAGAATTTGGAAATATAAAACGATTCTCGATTAACCCTGTCCTTTCATCCACATCGGTATAGTGACATCATTCGTTTACTGACTCAGATGTAAACTATTCTCAAAGAATGTTTCGTTGTGCATCTTGTACTTAGTGACGCCGATAAATCTCAAATTATAGAGATCATATTGAAAATCAACACAAATCATAATGATACTATTATTGTTAATTTTTTACTCCTGTAGCCATGTACTTAGCCAAAAGTACGAGGGTTGTTTTCGGAGTTCCGTATCGGATCCCGATTTACCAACCCTGATATTAAGTCGTGCTAGCATACCAGCAGAATGCATTAAAGAATGTCGTTCCCGTTACTATATGTAAGTTGCAAGCCAATCTTTGTAATATTTGGTACCTGTTAATGATAAACAAATCTGCAATAACAGTATGTTCTACGCACGATTCGTAGGTTTGCTGGATTAATGAATGGCCAGCAATGCTTTTGCGGCAGTAAATATGGTAGAAATGGTATATCTACGTCCTGCACACTTCCATGCACCGACGACCCAAATAATTATTGCGGTAGTCAAGACGCAATAAGTATTTACTCGACCGGACAAAAAGGTTCACTTATCAAATGTTATTAAGCAAGGATAATGTATTCTTTGCGTCAGAAAGTTTAAAGCGAACCCATGCTTTTTCAGGCCCGAGTCCACCGAGAAGGATACAAATAGTTCACAACGAACCTACTAGTTTACAAATTACATGGCAACCGCCTGATATATCTAATGGAAATATTACGTCTTATGCTTTGAAAGCGATAGTTATGGAAACGCATGCTTCTAATCCACTGCCAGCTGTAGAGACTGAAGTACAAGGGCAAGCTTCGAATATTACCAATTTACAAGGCCTACAATCAGGCACAAAGTATAACATATCTATCTTAGCCACAAATACTCAAGCGGATAGCGAGCCCGCATATGTATCAGGGTGGACTCTAATAGCTCCGCCCGATAAACCAATGACGCCTAAAGTGATACGACAAACGGGTACCACTGTAACTGTTTTATTATCAGAAGGAAGGAGCGAATATGGTCCTGTTAGCGCATACCAAGTGTTTGTCGTACAACCTGGCATAATACCGCCGTCAGGTCCCGACGTTACGTATTACAATTATGAGAAATCGATCCAGCAAGGCTTGAAATATTATATTACAGGAGAATTTGAATCGTCTGAATTTTATAAGTACAAACAGTTTGCGGTTGGAGATGGAAAGATGATTGGGGGATACTACAATGCGCCCCTAAATGCTCAAACCATTCCTCAAATAGGCTTAGCAGTGGTTTCTAGATTTCAGAGAGATATACAAATCGCTTACTCGGATATAATAAGCAACACGAGAAATTATGGTGGGAATGGAAGTAACGGAATAGATACAGTAACGATCATACTTTGTGTTGCAATTGGCCTTTTAGGAGCACTACTCATTGCTTCGATAGTATTATACTTTATACTGCGACAACGCCATGAGAAGTTCCGTATGAGGAAGCTCCCCGAACAACAAGAGCTTACGTTACAAGGTCCACTGTACGAAGTCGATAATATGGCATATATTCCAGAAGACGTGCCCGAGAGGGTGAATCATTATCAAGAATTGAAAAACAAGGTATGGGCGATACCTCAAAATGCTTTGACGATCGATGACGGTGTAATACGTAGAGGAAGATTCGGTACTGTGCATACGGGCACGGTTGAGAAGGACGGCAGAGCTTGTACTGTGACGGTTCATAACATAGCCGATAGAATATTAAAAGCATCTGAGAAACGAAATATGTTACGAGAATTGGATGCTTGTATCAGAGCATCTCCTATGAAGTATCTCGCAGACCTTGTAGGAACTTGCGAAACACATGATATGTTATACGTTGTGATAGAGTTACCACCCGAGTCGCTGAAAAATCGATTACTGGCTGCCAGATCCGGGAATATATTCCCAGTCAATCAAATTCTACCTATAGGATCTATGATAGCGTCCGCTCTTCAGCATCTCGAAAATTATAAAATTGTACATGATTGTCTGTGCGCGCGTAGCGTGGGGATTTGCAGTGATTGGACACCGAAATTAATGGGCCATGGTATCGCTAAATATGCTTTAGAGGATATGAAGTACACCCGTTGGACTGCTGTCGAGTGTTTTGGTAGCAAGAAGAAGCATTCGCCAGGCGTAGCTTGGGCGTTTGGTGTACTGTTATGGGAAATGTTGAGCATGGGTGGCACGCCATACTCCAATCTCGTACTTGAGAGCGAAGTAGAAGAAGCAGTTGGACAAGGAGTTAGATTACCACAACTATTAGATACTCCTGATCCACTTTACGAAGTTATGTTATCCTGTTGGCACGTAGAAAATAAAGAAAGGCCAACATTTGCGGAACTTATGAGATTGGTAAACCTTGTTTTTAATTGTTTGATTTTCAAGATAAAATATGTCTTCGTATACATATGGTCTCTATTGCATTTTGTGTTTTTAGGATACCTTAAGCATCTGTCCAATCACCACGATTACAGAACCGTACATTCCAGAACTAGAATTAAATTAGTTTCATCAATCAGCAGGTTCTTATATTTTTATTGCATTTATACGATATTTATTAAGTGTTGTACATAATCTTATATTTGTTAAGTATTCTTAAATGCATCTTTATATACTCTAGACAGTTACCATTATGCATAAACTGCACTATGTACCATTTTATATTTTTTTTTCACAACACTACTTAGGTTCTTATTTTACATTTTTATATTCTTTTTATAAGTCAAAATATTATACAAATATTACTGATAACACTTTCCGTCCATGATTTTTAGCCTAAGGTTGGAAAAAGATTTGTTTTATGTGAAATACAACTTTCCATTTGCAAAATATGACAGAGAGGTATTCTATACAATAAAAAATACATTATAAGAGTATACACAATTTTCATCCATGCTTTTAATATGATTTACGTACAATGACTTAATTAAAATTCTCAAATACATTTTATTATTGCCATAAAGTAATTATATTGCAGAAAAGATGTATTTCGCAGAAAATATTTACTCCTAAGAATTTTAAATAACTATAGCTTTTTATATATGAATGCTATGGAAACAAAATGATACCAAATTATTATTCAAAGTATGTTCAATCGCATATTTGTTCTATACACTCGATGGCTTTGACATTCGAATTTGCGGAAACATTTGTGTTTGCAGCGATTAAATTATATATTTATGAGAACGTTTCTTAAGAAATTATCTGTAAGAGAAGGAAATGATCTCAAACATTATACATGTATGTAGTGCATTTACTATCAGTATTCTTTGCGAGTTTGATTTGTCATATTTGATACTTAAATATAAATGTATGTGTTGTATATTGTGAAACATTCTAATATTGTGTCTAATGTTACAGAAGAGTACTGTAGTAACAATATCAAAGTAACTGCCTATTAAACCAAAATATTTTTGTATACAAACAATGAATTGTTTTTCGGATTCTCATATTGTACTTATGTATGATCCCTCTACTATGAACAATTACCTCACACTAGTAGTCCTCGTTCATTAAGTGGACGCGCGAGCACGTTGATTTAACAACAGTAAATAAAGAATGTTCCTCGAAATATAAAGTGAAAAGGGAGAAATGGAAAGTTTCTAGCGTATCATTGTTATTAACTCTTTACAGTTTCGTTGGAGGACAGCTTTTATTTATTTAGAAAACTATCCCGAAACTTGTCACACGGCGAACATGGCTGTGTCAATATTTACGCGTTTCGGAAATGTACGAAATGTAATAAATATAAATAATATCAATGCTGTTGGAGGAGTACTATGTGTCAGGCAACATACGGTAAAGTAAAACTGAAACTATTTGACTGTTTTAATAAATCTTTATCAATTACTCAAATCGATTGTAACCTTAAATTTAGCCATTATACTGATACGGTTATCCTGCTTTTAGAATGTACCACCTCAATCTTACGCCAGCACTGTAAAAGAAATTGAAACTCTATTTGATGACATTCACCATCAAAAATCTGGCAGAAAGGTCAGCAAAGCTATGAGAATCTATTTACAACGATCTAAAGAATACTGTAAGTTTCAAGTACATCATGATACAAGTATTACATAGCTGTACAATGTTTCCGTAACATTTGCCGTTGTAACACAAACTTACAACTAGTCGTTGATTATAGACGAATTTGTGGACAAAGAAATAGCTAAATACGAGCTGGGAAAACGACATCTAGCCAATATGATGGGTGAAGATCCTGATACTTTCACTCAAGAAGACATCAACGTAAATTATACTTCTTTTTCACATAAAATATGATTTTCTACTGTGCTCCGGCGAGAAACTTTAGGGTCCGAATCGGGTCCAAATAGTATATCCCTATCGGCTGGCACGACAATGTTGACGAATACAAAGTAAGCAAACCGGACACAGGTGGTGGGAGCCAATGCGAGCGAAGTACCGTCTTGCCCCATGTACCTTTCAACCAACTTCTCCTCAGAGCACAGTACCTGTTTAATTGCCACCGTATCATATGATTGACAGAATGATTTAAACAAAATAATTATTAAAAGTTGGGGTAAGAATTAATATGTTAATAGTATCACTTTTCCAAACTATGTTAGTATTATTAATGTTCGTAGAGAGCAATACAATATTTATTACCATCCGGTTTATACGATTGGAGAGCTCGACCCATGATGTGTCATCCAAACCAATTATTTGAACATAGAAAGGAAGCGGAGTTTGACGAAACTGGTAGACCACATCATTTCTTGTTCTATACTTGCAAGCCTAATTATTACAGTATACTTTATGTGAGTTACTTTCTGATGAGATGATTTTTTTCTCGTATATCGCGTATGTATCGTGCTTTATTCATACAGAGAAAATTCCTCATATGTAGGAAATTGCAGCGTCGATAAAGGATTTAAATCAAGCGGAAGATGCAAAAGTTGCAAACAGGGGAATACCTTCCGCAGAAGATAAATTGTAAGTTGCAAGTTCTCTGATATTCTACTAACTGATTATTTCTGGTATTACGTATAATTGTTATTGTTCCAGCGATTTATTAGGATCAGAATGGCTTTCGAAAGAGGAAGTTGAGGCTCAGATAGTGGAAGGAATCACCCCTGCACAAGTAAGTAAAATATAATTCAGATGCTTTGTATTTTATTTTCCCATTTTCCATCAAATTCATTAAATGTTATTTATTTTAGTATGAATATTTCATTCAAAGTTTGAATAGACTGGGTGAGCATCCCATGTCAAAGCATAAGTCTGATTTCATAATGCGATACAGAAAAAAATTGAAGGGTATGGTACAAGATCTAGACCTCCCACCTGTGAGTATATTTTGAGTACCTTCTATCGTATCATTCATTTTTTATTGTTTCGGCAAGTTAGCACCTCTTTTGTTACAGTTGGAATTTGATAATGATGGAAGACCTTTCGTAGTAGTTAAACGTGAGTACATAAAATATGTTATTAATATTATTATCTTAATCTTAATATATAAAGCAGAAAGCTTGTATATGTTTGTGTGTTTGTCTGTCGCCTAAAAACTTTCGAACGATAAACTCTGTGATCACGAAATGTGCCTCAGTTCATTATGCCTGACATTTTCACAAAGAAAATTAAAAAAAAATTCTTTTTTATAAAAGTAGAATCTAAATTTCGGGTGAAGCCGAGTAGTAATGCTTGTAATAATATAATTCCTTTGTAATTTTATATTATAGTCCTATTTTTCTAATAAACTGTAATTTCCTATATTTCCTTTACAGAAGCGAATTATATACTAATATAACGATACTAAAACACTTTTCTATTCTGTGTTTTGCATGTTGTCTAATAAATTTCACTGAATCGATGCATTTTTATAGAATGTATGCGGAAAAGTGCGAGAGGAGAAGTTAAGGTGATCGCTAAGGGATCTGGAAATATTACCATTAATGGGCAGGATATTACGTACTTCCGAAGCTTGCAATGTCGACAGCAGGTAAGTTTTTACAATAATTTAAATCATTTTTACGTTATCCATACATTATGAATTTGTTCGATTAATTTCTGAAAATTTAAATGCACGTACCATGTGTCCTTGTGTTTATAAAACTTAATACACGAAGCTGACCAATGATGGTTAAGCTCTTAGAAGAGTTTACATTATACACAGACCTTCGAGATATTTTTCCGAAACGTCGGTTTTGGTATATACCCGTCGTCTACGCGGAAAAGAAAGTAAAAAGTCACGTCGTGCCGAAGGGTTAACATATTTACATTCCAACAATTAAAGAGTCCTTCCAAAACCTGTAAGCGCCAAGAATAAAATGAAATATTATAGTATTATCATTGACAAGTAGAATATTTTCCAATAATTTTTTTTAATTTTATTAAAATTCTACTTTAACGGGTTCGCTGCCACCATGGCCACGGTGTAATTAATAAATGTGATGTGATCTATCGATCGTGCGTGGCAGGTAACGAGTTAAAATGTATGATTTTATACGGTAACACAAAATCTAAAGGAATACATGAATCAATCAGGACAAGGTGTGGTAAGTATTAAAGTTTTATATGGATGTACATAATTATAAGAAGCTATAGGCAAAAGGACAACAGGTCAGCAGGTGCAAGTTCTATTCCATAACTTTTTATATCGGTTCCATGCGAAAATTGATTACCAAAGATTATTCATTTTATAAAAGCGGTATTACATATAAAATGGTTAATATTAGTGCAGTTAGTTAAGTTGCGTCTAATTAATTAATTCGGGTAAAATGATACTACTACTGTTCCAGTAATTTCTATATTAAAAGACGCGTGATAACGGCGAAGATTTATTTTTATTTGTAATTATACCCAGTTTTGCAAATCAATTTTTGTTAATCAATTGAGTTTAGGAAGCAATATCATTGCAATCACGTGGGATTATTTGGCAATCATTTTATGCATCCTTATAGTACGCATAATATATATATATATATATATATATATATATATATATATATATATTTGTTTAAATAAAAATGTAATATTAGGAGTTAAAGATTTAACGAGGTTTATTATGTGTAGTTTGTATAATCTATCATAGTCGAGATTGTTGATAAATTACGATTTTACATTTACATAACAAAATGCTTTGGATATTGTGACTTTCGATTTCATTCATTGATCGAGTTAGTTTCGAATAGTACGATGAAAACGGAACTCATTATGGTAGTTATTTCAAGGCTAAATAGCTTCTCAATGATAAAATACAAAAGGCATGCAATTTCTTGTTCTGCTACATCTTTATGCTACACCTTTTGCCTACATTCCTTTAAACATATACCAAAAAGCTGACGAACCTGTTCAAATTTGGGTTTGAGAAATCTTAGTCGACATTTGGCATTCATTGCCTGAGGTTTTTTAGTTTATTGCTTTCGCATAACTAAACCATCATCAACGACGGTGAAGTTTCGTTATATAACAATCTATGTGTTACGAAAATAATTGGAAATTTAAATAAAATCTCAACAAGTGTCTTCTACAAATTTTGTGCTTATGCACTCATGCAAGTTCCCGTGAGTCATTTCAAGGATCGGTAAAAAGAAAGTATATCCTCTGGTCTACCTTCATCATGCAAATTAAAATACCAAAACCACAACAAGTTTCTCGCCGTCGAAGAATACGAATTTAAAAGAAAGAAAAAACGAGAGGGATAAACTCGTAGGAAGGAAGAAGATACGTGGCCATTGGTTCTCAATAACTACACCCAAATTCTAGAAAATTCTGCAACGGATGCTACAAATTTAAAATACGAAGGAGACGAAAATGAAAAACTCGCAAGTGTGATAAAGAATCGAGAGCATGTGGATCGTTGGTGTTTCTCGTGTACGTGATTTATCGTAGTCTCCGCGATCTCAGAGCAGGCAATATGTGGCATGAAGCCTCGATCCGAGCTCAGTGTTAATCGAGCCGTCCGATAGTACGATACATGCTTACGATGTTATGATGGCACCGATACTTTGAGCATCCTGGATCGTTTCGTTTAATAAAACCGATCGAGTTTCTCGCACGTGAAAGGTATGGCGATCGTTTACTTGCCTGGGGCTTTTCCAGTCATTCGGCAAATAGCTAAATCAACGTTTAAAAGAAACGCGTTAACTAAAGCAAATCGGTGAATTGATTTGTGTCCCACGGGGTTTTATCTCGATTCCATGGTTTGGAAAACTAAAGAGTTTTGTCTTGAGTTTCGCAGTGGCCCAATTGTGTGACAATACGAAGAACGTTAAAATCTCAGGGATGTCAATGAATATTACAGTGATCGCGACTGCAATAATTATTCCTATCGAGTGCGCAGGATACTTAATCAAGTTGATCTGTAGCGCATGTAAACTGATTTAGTGTTTAAAATTCATACACACTTCTGAACGATTTCGCGATTGCGATGATTTAATGGTTTTATAAATTGCCATTTAAAATACAGAAGTGTTTTCCGTTTCGTTTATAGTAAATTTCGAATGCCTTAAACGTTTGTCTATAAACAAAAAGATTTTCTTCGTTGCTCCTTGAAATCATGAAACATTCTTTTGTGATCCATACACATTATTTTTAAGTCGAAGAATGGCATTATCGATCCTTTGATAATCCTTTAAACACACGTAACGTGCGGAAACGTCAATCTATTGTGTTTTTGAAGTCGAGTTGGTATGTCTAGAATGTTCGTGTCTTCGACACTTGAAGGACTCGGACTGTATATAAATAATATCACTTTAAAGGTAACGGTGCGGCACTTCACCGCTATCAATGCATGTGCCCGATTTTCCAATTAACATTCGCGCCTCACGTGATACGTCTCGGACAAGATTCAGACGTCATCAAAGTTCTTCGTCTACAATTTCTTACGCTTTGCTAAAAAACCTTTACTATAAAACAATATTTGATCTAGAATTCCTTGACTACACCCAAAGCAACTATTCTCATTCTTCGACTATTAGTACATTGTATGCTCATTCAGAAATACTCAACTGATGGACGATTACTTAACTAGAATTAGTGCTTTAGGTGATAGTGTTCACGTGGTGTTTAGCTATTAGTATATTATAATATAATATGATATATTGTATTCGTTGAAAATTACGAAATTTAAACCACCCATTTGTTTGAAAAAAAAAAGATGAAATTAAGAACTAGATTTTCCTACGAAATTTTGAGTTGTACTACCTGTGCGTTTAATATATTATTCTGTAGAATTTGAGATACATTGGTGATTCGAACCTCGTGCACTCTGCTTGTTAGTTGACTGAAGATTACTTCATTAGAAGTATACGCATTATGTCATAATCGTATAATGCTCAGTCATTGATACGCTATTATAGTAATGGGAAATTACTTAATTAGAGTAATAAGAGCATAATTCAGATAATCGCGGGCTTCATTATATGCGCACCGAGAGTTCGCGTTATGGACGTCAGGATACTTAAAGCCAGACTGTTATTATTTACACGATGATGTTATAGTCTCAAATACAGCATCGTGATCGTCTTATCAATGAACACTGTGTTATCCTAATCATGTTTCTAGGCAAAGATCAGTGGCGCACTCAGGATTTAATCTTGCGGGGTGCCGAGTTGAACGGATAAAAATATTTTTAATGCATATTCAATATGATTCATTAGGTGATTATGAAAATTTATTTAAAGAAGAAAATCCAGTTTTCTTTTCCTTTTACAAGTTGAATTATTTCATCTGTGGTTACATTAATCCCCCCTGACTCCAAGTGCGCCACTGAAGATGATTCATTAAACGAAACAGAAAGCATCCTTACTTTTCGATGGCAATTTAAGATTTAGCGAACAGATGAATTTAAGGGATGAATCATAACTGATTCACAACGAAATATAAATTTGAGTAAAAATATCCTTAGATTTCAACACAGAAATCAATCTTCGTTAAGAAATGAGAACCCCGTTGGACACTAATAACTCTTAAATACATTACGGGCCCCAAGTGCCGGGAGATTAATCGATTAAATCGAATCAAACGATTGACTCTTTTCAATAAACTTCCACGACCCTACGTCAAGTTAAAGCTATCGCTAAACTACTCCCAGTTAATACTTACAACAATGCCCTTTGTAGATGGATGATGTAACGACGTAAGGTACTCGGCGAGGAGGATGGCTAACGATTCACAGGCCTCGGATTCACCACCACCTAAGAAGAAAGTACAAATGGACCGGGTGATCGACATGGAGGATGTAACCGAGTCCACATCGAGCCCCCTAAAACGTACAACCATGACATCGTTGCTCCTAACTCGGTGGTTGGCGTCGAAGAGCACACCAAGCACGGAGCCAGAAACGATATGGCCGGCCGACGACCGGAGCCTGGAATATGGCACACCACCTCCGATAGAAGAGGCACACTGCTACTCGATGTGCGCCAGCGAGAGCTCGTGCACCGAGGAGATGAATTTTACGTTGCAAGTCAACAAAGATATAATCAGGAACCTCTTGACAGAGCATATGAGATGCATAGGGGGTCGGTTACAGCTGCTGGACGATTTAGAGATGGACAAAATAGATATGGGGAGTCCCGAGCGTTTAGTAAAGATCTACAAGCGACAGGAGATAAATACTCTCTTACTGCACGCCAGCTTCCTCGGTCGAGTGGACTTCATCATCGGCTTGCATAAATGCGCAGCGGATTTGAATCACTCTGAGCAGGGGCAAGGTCTCACACCGCTGCATTTGTGCGCGTTCAGCAATTGTTTAGAAGGCGTGCAGTATTTACTGACCAACGGGGCCAACATGAACCTAGAACGCACTCATACACCTTTCCATTATGCTGCTTTCGGAAATGCCTTTAAAGTGGCACAGTATTTCCTCCAGGTAGGGTACAGCCAGGAATCCCCTCTAGAAGAAGAGACCGTTCTGCACGCGGCGGCCAGGTCCAACGCTTTGTGCGTGTTGAAACTATTAGCCCCGCATAACCCTACTTTAAACAGCCTCGACTGCAACGGATACGCTCCTATACACCTTGCAGCTGACAGAGGGGACTCACCTTGCACGATGGCGCTTCTAGACGCTGGTTGTCAGCTGGACCTGACTACCAAGAAAGGGGACACCGCTCTGCACCTCGCGGCGGAGGCCAGCTGCGTGGAGAACGTCGATCTGCTGGTCGAAAGGGGCGCAAATGTTCATTTGAAGAACCATAGAGGTCAAACCGCTTTGCACATTGCTTCCCGGTCTCATTCGTTGGAGTGCGTGGAGATACTGTTGAAGAAAGGTCGCTGCAACCCTAATGTCGAGGATGACGACGGAAGAACACCCCTGCACCTTGCTTTAGGGAGGTCTTTGCTAGCTTATGACGTAACCGAGTTTCTCATAACGTGGAAGGCGAATGTGAATAAAACCGACAAATACGGCTACACGCCGCTTCACGTCGCTGCTCTGAACGAACTGTCCCAGTGCGTGGACATTCTGATCCAGCATGGAGCGGACCTGAGCGCTAGGACTAAGGGCGGCACCAGCGCGCTGTCTATAATCTTGCGGAAAACGCCGACGTCACTGAACGTCTTCAAGCAGAGGCTGGACGCCTCGATAACGCTCCATCAGCATGGGTCTGCTACGGGAGAGGTGGAGCTTCGACTAGACTTCCATCCACTGCTGATGCACCAGCAGCAAGGTGAGATAAGGTACCTGGGTACTTTTGTGAAGGAAGGGTACAAGGAGATTCTGGAGCATCCGCTCTGCCAGGCGTTCCTCCACTTGAAGTGGCAGAAGATCCGGAAGTATTACGTGGGCAGGCTGGTATTCTACTTGTTCTACGTTCTCATACTCACCGGCTGGGTAATGACTGCTTTGGCGCATAACTGTTACAATGAGTCGCACGGGCAATTAGACACCACCCAGCCACCATTATGCGCGAATACCACCGGCATAAATGGCTTCCTCTACAGACATCCCACTCTGCTCGAGATGGAGTGGTACGCGCTCATGGTGCTCACCATCCTTGACGCGATCCGAAAGCTGACCAGCATACCCACCTACCTCTCCGTTCGCCAGTTCTTTGCGCAGGCCGAGAACATGGTCGAATGGTGCGTGATCTTGAGCGTGTTCGCCACGTCCTTCATCTACACAGGCAGGACGTACCCGTGGCAGAATCACGTGGGAGCATTCGCGGTGCTCTGCGGCTGGAGCAATCTGATGCTGATGATTGGCCAGCTGCCTATATTCGGCGCGTACGTGGCGATGTTCACCAGCGTACAGGCTCAAGTGTTCAAGCTTCTCCTGGCATACGCCTGCCTATTGGTGGGCTTCACAGCGAGCTTCTGCGTCATCTTCCCGCGCTCCAAGTCGTTCAGCAGCCCGCACATCGGCCTGATCAAGGTCCTCGTGATGATGACCGGGGAATTGAACTTCGAGGACCTATTCTTCCCCAGGGAAGAGGACGGCAAGTCCACGGACTCCGGAGGCACATCCTGGATCCTGCTCCAAGTGTCAGCTCAGCTATCCTTTGTACTGTTCCTCTTGTTCGTCACCATTGTTCTGATGAATCTTCTCGTAGGCATAGCTGTTCACGACATCAAGGGGCTGCAAAAAACGGCAGGCCTGGCGAAACTGGTTCGCCAGACG
This sequence comes from Andrena bucephala, assembly GCA_947577245.1. Classification (NCBI taxonomy): domain Eukaryota; kingdom Metazoa; phylum Arthropoda; class Insecta; order Hymenoptera; family Andrenidae; genus Andrena; species Andrena bucephala. Next base: position 7,949,347 of record OX387719.1, read on the forward strand.
AAGCTCATTTGCGACGTTGAGACAGCGCTTTTTCTAGGTCTCATGCCGAAGCGAGTGACGAAGTTTCTCCGATGGACCGCGCTGCTGCTGCCGTCACCTCTCAGGGCGGTTTTAACCGTGCGGCCTCTCAATCCCAGGGAGACCAGGCTACCTCGCGACTTACTGTTAGCCGCTCACAAGGTCGCCAAGGACCGCAAGAACGTCACCGGGGCGTTGTACGGCAGGAAGAGTAACGGCACCATGTACACTTATTTGAAAAGCGAGCCTTATTCGACGTGTCGTCGACGCTCCCCCGAAGAGGGGCCAGTCGTCGACGATTCCACGGCCCAAGGGGAATTGGCGGAGCTGAAGAAGGTCTGCGAGAGGAACCATCAGCTCCTCCAGGATCTTCTGATGGCGCTGGTAATTGAGAAACGTTGCGACGCGGATAAGGAAAAGGATGAGGCCAATTAAGCGCGCTCTTTGATTCATGGAATCCCGGCGGGGCTCGTTGAGTATCGTGTGAACGATCTAGAGAACTTTGGTGATCTGCATTGTCACTGAGAAACGTGGCGCGGGGACTGCGTGGAGAAGAAATTGCACGGGTAACCTTGCGTTAATTCTAGTAAACTATTTTTAAATCCGAGGAAGACAAAAATCGACAATGGCTCGGGAAATCCAGTCGAGTATTGATTGTTAACGCGCTTCTATGGTTTCTCTTTTATAAGCTGACGTGATTTTTGACGAAAAAAACGGGAAACGGAAGGCCGTAAAAAATGAATGGATAGAATCAGAGATGGTCGATTACAGGAATACCTGTGACCTATGCAATTTCTTATCGCAAAGTAAAACTCGGAGAAGCAGCTATGTAGAGAATACTGGTGTATACATATGAAATGGAAGTGTTGCTGTTTAATTCTGCATGTGTTTCAATTTCCATTCCACAATTTTATGTAGCCTTCGTTGCGAGTAATTTTTACTTTCCTCCGAGGAAAGAATGCTGGATGATATTAGAATATTAGATTGCCTAGTGTTGACGACTTTTATGCAATTACACATGACAATAATTGAAGGAAAAACGTAACTTATATATTTAAACGTATCACTTTCACTCAATATTTGCGAAATATTGTGTTACGAGTATATTAAGGTAGAACATTCCGTCCACAACATGCGAATATCACGAAGACCATGGAAATATTTGTAAGTCGAGTATTAAAAACGACATGGAACATTATGCTACTATTTAACTTTGTTCTTCATACCGCATGGTTTTATGTAAATAACTGTGTTGAATGATTGTAAATAAAATATGGTTAAATAATAATAGATATGTAAAGCTTAATCCCCGATGCGTTTCAATTTTATACTGTACGAAAATATATAAATAGATCGTTTCACAAACATACATATAGTCGTGTTATGTATTAATACTCCTTTTCCTTCATCTATTCATCTATTGCAATATTTTAAAATTCAACTGCATCGTTATGCATCACCAGAAGCAGGTCTACTTTTTCCATACTTCAAACGCAAACATAATTATGTAAGGTTGTTATACATTACGTTCATAATTGGAATTCGAAATTGCATTGAAATGGTGGTAACAATCATTCACAATGTAACAACGTCATTCTAAAAGTATAGCTGAAGGGTTAGGGGAAGAACCCGGGAATGTCCATGTTTCGTGATTTTGCGATTTATAGCATACTAGCTTCACTACTCGGTTTTGCCCGAAAAGATTCTGATTTTATAAAAAAAAAATTTATTTATTTTTTTGTGAAAATAGTCACATTCATGTGGATTAGTTAGGCATAATGAGCAGGAACACATTTCGTAACCCCAGAGTTTACCGTCCGAAAGTTTTTAGGCGACAGACAAACACACAAACACTTTCGGCTATATATATTAAAATTTTGTTGGTGGCAACTGGGACCACGGAACTGTCGAATCACAAAGGGTTATAAAGTTCAAATACCCCCGGAAGATAACGTTAAAATTTTGGTATATGATTGAAAACAGTAATTGTCCACTCTGCACTGGAGCAAAATACGGAATGTCCCACTCTTTGCCCGAGTATAATCTTCTGTCGTCAAGGTAAGGCAGGAAATTATTTAAGAAGAACATTATATAAGAGAATTAAATTCATTGAACCTTATTTCCTTAATGGTGGACTAAAGTATTAAAACTTAATTTTCTCGATAAAGCTGTTTTGTGACATTCCCTGTTTTTGCATAATTTTTCAAATTCATTTATGAAATTTTTTACTATTATGCTATTCTGAATTTACATTCAATTATCAAAAAAACTTATCTAAGGTGAATATATTTTTCTGCAAAAAAGAATTTCCAAAAAAACGCCCTTCTGATCGTGAGTGGTTCACTTTAAAAGGAATCGTGCTTCTACGTTGTTGCGATTCTGTTTTGTCTGCACAGCAGTTTCACAGATATCCAGAATGCCTTATTGCTCAATAATCTTGCGTATGCTTTGAGAAACAAAAATTTGTGTAATCCTGAACACGTTTCGTGAAGTGTTTAAGTACCAAACTAAAGAAGCGACGAAGGAAGGTGAATTGCAAATCTATATGGTAATCGACACGGTTTAACCTGTCGCACTGTTTATTTACGATCCCGTGTAGGAAGATCGCCGTGAGTCTGTGGAAAGATACTTTCTGTAATAAATCTTTTAGCATAAATTTCTTCGATACTAATCGAAATTTTGGAATTTTCCATTCCTACGATGATGACTCTAAACGTTAATAACGCTATACTTTAAGCAGAGAATTAAAAATCAGTTTGTATTTTTACATTTAAAAAGAAAAATGAGAGACTGTATACCGAGCACAGAGTATTGATCAATTTACGTTGTTTTTGGTCAACAGCTGGTGGGAAATCCTTTGCTTAAATGACCACTAACGAGTTTAATTACGAAAACGTTCGATAACTAGTTCCAAGAATCTGATACGTCAGTTCTAATCTTTCGGCAATTAAGTATTCAGACGCAAGCCTTTTTCGTTCTATCTATTGTTGACTGTTCTCTGCAATCGGCAGAACTCATGCGCAAGTGTAATTTATAGTAAAAAATCATTTTTTAAAAACAAACCTTTAAAAATGTACATACTAAAAATAAACTAAAAATAATTTTGATACCCGCCTAAATGACTGTCTTAGAAGAATTTCCTCATATGGCTAAAAATAAAAGCAAGATAGGGCAAGCTAATCCAGCGAATATCGCGGTGTTCCGGTTTACCCCGCGTTCATAATTCCCCCACTCTCCCTTACGAGAATCGAATGCGATCATAAACCTACTGTGATACATCAACACTAATTTATTCTTAATAAAAAGTAAGAAACTATCGTAAAAATGAATGTTTCCTGATCAATCAATCAACTTTGTAATGTCTGATAAAAAATTGTACAGTCTACAAGCCACCTGTACCGCAGATCAATATTAAAAATAAAGAATATCAACTTACAAGGTAAGATCCCCACCCACAAATTAAAAAAAATATGAAACTTTGGGGATATGGAGAGGATATATAGGTATGCATTACGCATTTTTTTTGCTGCCCCAATTTACTCTAAGGGAGTGAAATTGATACCTGAAAATCCGGTCATTTTCCGATTTTGTCTTATAACTCCCGATGCTTCAGTTACCAAATGACATTCCTAATTAAAAGAAGTAACATTTGTCTGAAAACTTTTCTTGTATCTCTTACAATCAACGAGTTATAACATAAAATCGGAAACTAGTCCGATTTTCAGGGGTCAATTTCACCTCCTTTGAGTGAATTTGGGCAGCAAAAAAAAACTGCGTAATACATATCTATATATCCTCTACATATCCCCGAAGCTTCATAATTTTTTGAATTTCCGGATTGGGGATCCCCGTTTCTTAGTTATTATCACTGTAAAATTACTATGAAATATTAAGCTGTGTGTCTACAGAGAAGCTGGAGGTATCTCTACGACCACCTAAACGCTTCGCATCTGCGACAATCAAATAAGCCCACTTCAGAGGTCCAATGTGCCATGCCCTCGAAAATGCTCATTGGTATTCACTGTTCAGCGAGGAACTATTCGAAAATAAAACCGGTTCCAACTCGCCGATAATCTGAATGTGATCCGAACGCCGTCCGTACAATGATAGAGCACAATTACTGGCCACTAGACGGAATTAAACAAGGACGCTGAGTTTCAGGTCCGTGAGTCTATCTAGATTTTGCGGAACATCTTAAAGTCCGTCGAATCCGTGAAAAGGCTCACATCAGCGCGGACTCTTGCGTGGCACGGAGTCGAGGCTCCGTAGACCAGTGTGAAACTCATCGTCGCTCGATCGTATCGGTTTTAAAGAACAGTGACACTTTATGGCCCCCAAATTATAAATACGAATACATCATTGTGGACTCTCGTTTCTTTTTCATCGTCGAATCGGCACGTAGCTGCCGATCTTTAACGCGCGGAGTAGCAGCTGGATCGATTTTGTTAAAAGTGTGCCAATGAAGAATTCCGAGGGGCAATTATAATTGCACGTAGAGAGGAGATCGAAAGTCGAAATACCAAATTCGTGACGGCGTGCAATCGACGCAAGAGCTGATGATACTGATAACAGTGATGAGGAATGATGATGGAGGATTGGTAGAGAAGGCTACGCTCTATGAACCACTTTGTTTTCATCTAGAACGTTGTGCTCTGTATGGAAATTGAAATTTTACGGTACAACAAAGGCGTATTTTCAATTGAAAATTGAAAGACACGATAGTGCATGCACATCGCGGTAAATGGAATCTGTGAAGATAAAGGTGCAGTGACGAGGAGACGTTCGGCCATTTGTATTGAGAACTGAGGACAGGTGTTGCTGTGGAAACATTGTGAATGTGTTGGTTCGAGAACAATTGCAGTTGACGACAGAATAGCTGGGAATTCGAAATATCAAAGTGTGCAAGATAAATAATCTTATAAGAGAGAATTCCATTTGAACAAAAGAACGGAATGAAGAGATCGGATTCCTGTACACGACTAATGCTAAGAAAATATTGAAGTAACGAGGGACGAGAATTCTTACGTTCATTTTATCTTTGACAAGTGACACAGTTCTAAAATTGCACTGTTTTTCGTAAAATATGTGTAAGATAAACAAATAGACACGAAAGAAACGCACACATACTAAATTTGTATATATAAATATTTATTATGGTAATTCTGACATTTACTTATGTTCGACGCAGGAACTCAAAAAGGCAGATAATGAATAGAACTGGATAATACAATTTTCCGCGAAAAAAGAAGAAAAATTATTCCATTTTGATGAGCTTAGATTCCAATAATTTGTAATCTCTTTCCAGTTCAAGGAAATATAAAGATTTTCAGTTTGTTTGTAAACGCAACCAAACCATTAAGAAATTAATTTCGATGATTTGCAAAAATCCAACAACAGACTTCATATTCACATATTCACATTGATAAATTTTACCAGTATACTGATATATTTGAGAGACTAATTTTTATCCCTCTGTTTTTTTGTGCCTCTCTTACGTGTTTTGGTAATTCCATGTGCATCAAAAATCGGTTCCATAGCCCCAGTACAATTTAAACACTTACTAGCATCATTGAAACATCGATGGATGTTGATCAGCATATGAGGAACGCAATCAGTGCTAATGACTGGCGTCGTTACATAACTCGACTTTGTAAAACAATTTCGAAATACATTATAGACCTCTGCAGATCCGAGCGCGACAATTTCTTCCAAGTTTTTACAGAGAATTACGACTGTCCAGATATCGTTAAACGCACGATAGCCTTTTTCCAAAAGTGCAACGAGACTAGAGAAATGCTCGGGGAGGTGAAAAGAAACTCGAATTGAAAGAAGAAAACTCTACGAAGAGCTGTTACCGTTCTCAAGTGCGGATCGGAAAGCTCGAAGAGCCCTTTGGATCGTAGAAGAGATCGAAGGGACACGTGGCCGTTGAAGAACAGAATTTCGTCGGATTTGAACGAGAGAAAGTTTGTTGCTCGTAACGAGAGAGAGGCTAGACGATGATGCGGCCTCTGTCCCGTTAGTTTTTAAGTTCAAGGCCCCTGTTCGAAGGAGGACTGCCTCTAGAACGGAAGCATGTATTTTCCTGTGCAAACTTATATATAGAATGAATCCATACGGGTCGACCGATATAAGTCACTCGGGCGAGTGACACCAGCAGTCGCGTGTGCTGCAATGACGAGAGCATTCTCTTAAAGTGATCCAAATGACTTTGGGACGTGACGTGATAAACGAAGAAAAGAGTGAGGCCGAGGTATGACGATTGGAACGTTCCTGCTAGGAGATCCACGATAACAGAGTGTGTGTGCGTCTTGTGGTTACGTCGCAGTTTCTTCTTCATCATCTGTCGCCTACGCCGAAAAGGATCATCGCGAGCGGAGAATGGACGATAAACGGGTGGACGGGAGCACAGACGATCAGCCGAAAATCGTGGTACACCAGCCGCCGGTGGTTTCCGAGGAAAGATCGCGGCGTTTCTCGTTAACGAGCTTAAGAGATCGCCGCCTGTCGTTCGACGAGAACGATTACTGGAGAACTATAAAGGAATGGGACCGGCGAGACCGCGAGAATGTCGACAGATCGACCCAGGGGAAGATGAAGCCGTTGGCCAGCCACGAGAGAAGAACGAGGCATTATTCGTTGACGAGACTGAAGAATCGCCGTTCCTGCCTCTATTTCGACGAGGAGAAGGATTCGCCGACGGGGACGGATAAAGGCTCCATTAACGAGGCCATTAACAATAAAACGACGCAAACGCTGAGGCTACCAATCGTCGGCAAAGGGAAAACGAGGCACTGTTCATTGTCCAACTTGGACGATCGATCCAACGATCTTCTCTCCACGAGATTCACCTCCACCTTCAGGTCCGTCAGGCAGCGGCAGTCGAGTACCTCCGAGAAGATCGTGCTCGAAGACGGCCCTCCGAACAATTCCACGAACGATCATGTAGAGATCGATGCTGGGACACCGCCGCCGGTCGACGAGTCTCTGTTCTACGACAACCTGGACGTGTTCCGGCAAGCGCAGATCAACGGCAACGATCTCCGATCGATAATGTGGTCGATCGTGACCGCGGCGGAGATGAAGCTGCTGCTTCAGCTGGAGAAGTGCACCGCGTTGCCGGAAATACCGCCCGGAGAGAGGATAAGGAACATTGCTTACTTGTGGTCCTGTTATCGCGGCCTGGCCCAGCTTCTGCCGCAGCTGGAGGAAATACGCGCGAGCGCCGATTACGTGGAGCCTTGCACAGGCATGAATGGGATTCTGGCGGCCTCCCTGAGCGGTAACGTAGCCTGCATCCAGCACCTGATACAGAAGGGCGTCGATATCAATTGCAGAAACCCGATCAACCACTACACGCCTCTTCATTTCGCCGTGCTTGGGAATTCCACGGAGGCAGCACGCGTGCTGCTCGACAACGGTGCGAAGCCGAGCACGTGCCTCTATCAGGAGATCGTCGAGCCTGTGCTGCACAGCGCTATCAGAGCAGGTGCTGTGGAGATAGTGAAATTGTTGCTGGACCGGGGAGCGAGCGTGGTGGAGAAGAATCACATGGGAGAGACGCCGCTTCACGTAGCCTGCTTCGTCCAGTCGATCGAGTGCGTGGAATTGCTGCTGGATTCCCCCGGGACCAACATCAACGCGGTGGACCGGGCTCACAGAACCCCTCTTCACTTCGGCGTGATGACCACCCACTCCTCCGCGAAGCTGGTCGAGGTGCTGCTGAAGCATGGCGCCTCGGTGAACGCCGCGGACAAGACTGGCTTCACTCCTCTTCACGTGGCCGCGCTCAACGAACAATCGCACTGCGTCGATGCCCTGATTTGGGCTGGTGCCGACGTCAGCGCGACTACCAGCGCTGGACTGTCCGCCTTGAATATCATACTCCGAAAGATACCCGAGTCCCTGCAGGTGTTCCGGCAGAGGCTCGATGCTTCGATAACGCTCAGGAGACCCGTGCCTCACAACAGAGAGTTCGAGATGAGGCTACATTTCGACCTGCTGTTCCCGAGCGGCAACCAATGCGAGACCAGCTTCATCAACACGTTCGTGCAGGAGCGCCGCAAGGACCTGCTGTCGCACCCGCTGGTAATGGCTTTCCTCCACCTCAAGTGGGAGAAGATCAGGAAGTTCTACCTGCTGAGGATCCTGCTCTACGCTATGACCGTCATCTGCATGACCACGTACGTCCTCACGGCGCTGGCGTACAAGTGCTACAACCACGACGAGGCCATCAGCTCCAAGATATGCAGCAGCAAACGCATCTCCGGCTTCCTCTTCAGGCGGCCCGTCATCGAGATCCAGTGGTACCTGCTGCTGATCTTCACCTGCATCTCCATCCCCAGGAAGATATTCGGCTTCATGGTGTACACGTCCGCGAAACAGTACTTCTCCAACATCGACAACGTGCTGGACGGGGTCGTTATAATTAGCGTGTTCGTCACGTCGTTCGTGTATACAGGGCGCACGTATGATTGGCAGAATTACGTGGGAGCGTTCGCCATACTCTGCGCGTGGACCAACTTGATGCTGATGGTCGGCCAGCTGCCCGCTTTCGGCACCTACGTGGCGATGTTCACTCACATACAGTTCGAGTTCGCCAAGCTGCTGCTGGCTTACTCGGGCCTGCTGATAGGCTTCACCGTCAGCTTCTGCGTTATCTTTGTCGGGGAGCCGTCCTTCGGCAACCCCTTCACAGGCCTCATCAAAGTATTGGCGATGATGGCCGGGGAATTGGACTTCGAAGGTCTGATCACTCAGATCGACGAAGAGACCGAAGGGTCTTTCGTTATCTATCACCCGTTGTCGGTGTGCTCTCAGATCCTCTTCACTCTGTTCATCGTGTTCGTCACCGTGATTCTGATGAATCTGCTGGTTGGCATCGCCGTGCACGACATACAGGGCTTGAGGAACCATGCTGGCTTAACAAAGCTTGTCCGGCAAACGAAGCTGATCCTTTTCACCGAAATGGTTCTGCACAATAGCTCGATCCCCTACGCGTTCAGAAAGTGGATGTCCGACCACAAGATCAACGTGGAGAATAGGAAGAGGGTGCTGGTGGTGAAGCCGTTGAATCCTCTTGAGAAGAGATTGCCGAAGGACATCCTGAAGGCAGCTTACGAGATAGCCCAGAAGAATATACCGTTCATGAACGACGACACCATTAGCTTGAGTGATCACATGATGTGGATGAGACACCAGAGCGAAGAATATTCTGATAGTAATTTACAACTAGTCATTGAAAGCCTAGCCACCAAGCTACAGTCCTACGAAGACACCGTCAAGTCGCTGAAGGAGCAGCTCTTAGACACTAACAAAACCTTGGAGAGTGTTATAAAGAATCTGTCGAAGGATAAGAATAATTGACAGTTTCCTAGGTACTAGCATTAAAATTACGAATGCTTTTATATATATATATAGCTTTTAATTCTAATATACCCAGGGTACCTACAAAACTTATTAATTACATATACATACGCTGAACGATGAAATATAATCAGAAGTGCGGTACTCTCTGGCGATTTGGACGAATCGATAAATTAACTTTTTATGTAAACGCCAACGTTTAAATATTCGCGAGAAGTGACTCATCGGGGAATAAACATAAAAGTGAAAGTAAAAGTGAAAAGAAGAATATTCTGCAATTTTAATGTTAGTAGCAATCGTATCAACGTTCTGTATTTCTTTTAGACTGGTCTATTTATCGTTATATAATTAGAATCTTTTACACGCGCAATATGCTTTCTAATTGTTATATATTGCAACGATACTGAAAATGCGTTGATCATACGTACTAAATAATCAATTTGGCAATTTAATAATTGAATAATTTATGAGTAAACTTGAATTAATAACCTTAACTCGTAACTTTGCTCGTTTTGCAGTGAATATAAGATATAACACAGTTATATTATAAGATATTAACACAGTCCGCTTCGAATTGCAGATTATATTCCCCCTAATTTTTACGGATATGAGTGACAAAGTTGATATTGAAGCAACCGTTACTGGTGGAGGGCCAACTGGACAATCAGGTGCTATTCGTTGGGGTATCGCGCAGGGTATTCGAAACTTTGTCGATATTGAAATGATAGAAAAAATGAGAATTGGTAAGGAAAATAGTATTTTTATCTAATCACTTGTTTACCATTTAATTCACATGTTCCGCGCCGTGTTAATTATATACAGTATGTTATGAAACTTGTGAAAATATGATTATGAGTTACGACTTAGTGTTCACTTATGATGGGAACTGGAATGCCATTATTACTGCGCGCTGCCCATTGAAGCATTAATTCTTAGATGTAATTCGCAAAGTGGCAGTGAGGTCAGTCGTTAAATTCATTCTACAGCTCTTTGATTATTCGAACGAATCGAGATACTTGAAACCGCTTTCGTGAAATATTTGAATAACTTTTCTGTTGTTGTTTTTTTTTTGTAGGGGAATAGAGGAAATTAAATTCTAATAATAGTAAGCGATATTCGTGAGAATCAAAGAGCTATTACTATACCATCCTTGCAGTTACTAAACATCTAACATATTACAATTGAAAATTGAAATTCATACTTGTTATAGAAAATAGATCCCATACTTTTTGATAGCTGTGATTTCGATCGATAATACAGCGAAACATTCATAAGTTTCAATAAAATTTCGCGAACTACAACACATTCGAGAACGTCTACTTATTTTGGAAATGGTCTCGCGAGAATTTATTTTGAATAGCATTGTTTCCGCTTGTTTTTCAGTTAATAAGCATTTTCATTATCTGCCCTGATAACAACCCTGCCTGCAGTCTGTCAGCAGATGGACAGCAGGGTCTGACAAGGCAGGGTCTGCCGGCAGATGGACGGCAGATCCGCAGCAGATCCTGCCTTCAGATGGCGCTATTGGATGAGTCAGACGGGCAGCAGGATCTGCTGCGGATCCTGTCTTGTCAGAGGGTCTGCCGGCAGAACCGTAGTTGAATGCGGACATAGACGGTGCCGGATCTGCCGGCAGACCTGGTTATCAGGGTGTATTTATTTAAAATATTATCATGCACACGTTATAGTATGGCAAATTATGTTTATACAGCTGGCCTTCTAACAAGGGACTGGAGAATACGCGAGAGGAAGAAGTGGGGTCAAGAAGGAGCTCGAAGAAAATTCACGTGGAAGAAACGTTAAATATTTTTCCAATTTTCTGTACTATGAAAATTATATAAATAGTTTCGAATAAATTCTTGTAAAGTATGTTCCAACTAATCCATGGTATATTCACCACGCGTGTCTATAAGGTGAACGTTCTAAATATGGAAGCTAATTAAGAAAGTAACTAATTAAAATGTTTCAAAACATTTGCTACCTGCTAGATTTCAAGCATATTCTAGTAGAAAGGTGAACATATATGTAGCCAGAAAAAAATAGACATTTGTATTTTATGACTTGTTGATAAAATTAATTATGTAATCAGTCTAAAGAATTTTAATTATAAAATGTTTTGTACCTAGCAGACAAATGAAGTAGTACATAATGCACCCTTCACATTCTCTCCATAGGTGTCAAGCCAAGTAATTTCATACTTTGAGCAAAAATAATTTTCGACGTATGAAACAGCATAAGCCTTTGGCTTGCCAAATCTGAAGGCTCGCCTTTTATCCTCAAATTCTTCAGTGCTTTATTGACAGCATCGCTACAAGGAGAAATGTATAAAATTTATAAAATTTACAAAATTACAAGGAACTATATAAAACTGATGTATGTACAGTTCCAATATTATTTTCTTAAATAATACATAATGTACTCACCTTAATTGGAAGAGATATATTGTTAATATGCATGGTTCTAATCTTTCATAAGATTTCAGAACCACTTCATCGAATTTACTGATTAATATAATCAAATCGTCAACTACTGGTTCCTTTAATAAACTTGGATTACATTCTGTCGTTATAGTAGCACCACAATGAAGCTCCAAATTAGTTAAACGACAATGAGTGTATTGCAACTTTATTCCAGTATTACCTTTCATCTAATATTAAGATACATTATTCACGATTAATACAAATATATATTCAAATAGCAGCTAATAAGAAATAAAGTGAAAGTTATAAGAAAACTTGCGTCAGTTATTAAGTCCCAATTGAACTCATAATCTTTCGTTCTTTTTTGTTTTAAATCGTGGATAATGACACCAGAAATGCCCAAAATATCAGAGCTATTATCGATTTCGTCTAATGAAATTTTAGTTGCTGAAATACAATGTATGTTTACGCTCTTTCATTCAGATACCATTGACTAAACTTTCAACTTAGATTTGAAAACTTAAACAAATCACCCAGTTGTCTTTAATTAAATTAAATGTATAACTATAAATGCACCTAACTTACTAGATGTACATAGTTGTCTTTCTTTCATAACTTCCCTTGCCTCGTTCAAAATATCTTCTAAAAACACTGCTGTACCTTGTCTGGTACTCATACCACGTACCCTTCCATACATAATATGTTCTAATCTATTCGCCCAAGGTAATTCCATTTTATTTAAGATTTTAATTAAACTCGAAAAATGATCGCTTTGAGCAACATCCACCACATAATACATAGCATCGAATTTATTTTTCTCGAACCTATCGATAGCAGCAGCGATATCTCGAGTCATGTACAAAGTTGAACCATCGCTCTTGATAATTGGGATACTTCTATCTTCAGATATAGCTACTGTCTTTCTATCTTTATCGTCTAATGTTAATAGTTGCATTTCTTCCATTAAACGAATAATTTGATTTGTACTTTTAGCGGTATACATAGACTCCCAGTGATACTCGTCGAAAATTATACCTATTCGCTTGTAAGTTCTTTCTAATTCCTGTACCGTGTACTCTTTGAAAGTTTGCCATTGATTATAAATAGTACTATCTCCAAATTCTAATCGCCTAAATGTTTCCCTAGCACGCTCGCTTATCGTCGGGTCAGTTTTTGCCAATTTATTTGCAGCAACATATGCCTTGTACAAAGCTTTAATAGGGTTTGTTTGCATTTCATCGTTATTAATATTTGCTAGTTCAATCCCCAGTTGAATAAACCCAAATTGTGTACCCCAGTCGCCCACATAATTTATCTTTTTAACTTTATTGTGTAAATAGTTATTTATATTCGCAACGTAATTTCCTATGATCGTAGAACGTAAATGTCCTAAATGAAAAGGTTTAGCGATATTTGGCGAACTGAATTCTACTATGACATTCTTGTTGTTATCTAAGAGTAATGGTGGCGCTAAACCAGAATGATTACTCTCTAAAATTGTTTTTACATATTTATCTCTTAGCATATTGAAAGATACTGTATCATTTCCCACTGTGACATTATCAAATACACCATCTAAATTATTCTTTGTGATATCTCCAATCGCATTTGTTACATCGTAGTCGTTTGATTTCAAGGGAAGCATAAAAGAATATATGTCTTTCTTGCTATTTAATGCTACATGTAATTTAGACAGAATTTTATGTTGATGTAAACTGTCTATATTTTGTATCGGTCTTATAACCTAAAAAAAAATCATCTTTAATGGTATTTACGAAAAGAACTCTGCGTACAATTTTTAATCGCAGTCCTTTTAAATATTACAGCATATACTCGATGTATTAATTAATAGAAATTAATAAACTCAAGTATAAAAGTAATGTATTCAATTCGGACAACCGGCATAATGAAATTTTAACATAACCTACGACTTGTTATTTGTTCGTTTAATTGATAACGAATATATAATAAGTTACGTTTAGAAATACTGAAACCAAAATATTGTACCTTTTCAAATATTAGAGATCTCAAATAGTTGCTCATGTTAGAGTAATAAATGTATTTTAAAATAAATATCTTATTTAGATACGAAGTAGGTTAGAATCAAACACCCACGGTTCAAGGTTTTAAATTCTGTTTTAAAATAGGGATTCGGGAAGTTTCAACTTGTTTTTATTGTCCTATTTTCAGTTAATTTAATGAATATTGTAGCATATCATTAAAGAAAAAATGATAGCAAAACTTGGCCAATTTTGTAAATTTCCCGAACATACTTTATTAGAGCCCGCACAAATTCATTATACGTCAAATAGTACAAACTTTAATACAATAAGATAATAAACATATTAATTTCATTATATCTATTTATTAGGTTATTTATTCTATACATAAATACCAAATTTCAAAAAGAAGTATTCTATATATAAATAGCAAATTACTATGGCATAATTTATTTAAACTTTTTCTTGCCTTTCTTTCAATTACGTCAAGTTAATAAGAAAACTGGGGAACCCCCAGATAATTATAATTTAATTTGTGCGGTCGTAAAGCGAACGCGACTGCACAAAAACCGCGTGAAGTTATGCTATCTTCCGCTATGAATTTGTAATAAATGAGACAACTTCAAATGTATGGACAATGCATTCTGGGGCGAATTCCACTTACGCCCAAATCGCCCGCGCCCGCGACCGTAGAATTTTTCCGTTTTTGTAATAAAGTGAATATCATAAATTATATGTGCCTGTTTTCCAGTCGTAATTTATAGTTAAAAACCTGTATTTTCCGATAATGGCTCTTTCACAGATTTCTCTTCCATATTTCAAGAGATTTTCATAAATTTTGGAATGTTAACTACGGGCGTTGCGGGCGATTTGGGCGTAAGTAAAATTCGCCCCAAATAGAGGCGCGCAATAAAAAATATGTATTACATACTTACGTATCACCATTTTTTTCTTACGATCATCTCAAATATTCCCAATTCTCGCAAAATTCCCTTCATACTGGTCGTCGATAATCGTCCATTATTATGGCGTCACTAACACGGCTGCTCCTCCAATTTGAATTGCTTCCAGACATCTGTGACAGAAAACATTCAAATTTAAAATAACTGCCCCAAAATAAGCCACATTGTAGTTAAACAACTATTCACTCCAAACATATCACCAGAAATTCTAATTTGATTATAAAAACCAACCAAAAGTACCAATTAACAATGGCTAGAGAACAAAAAAGAGGCGCGAAAAATGATCAAATATTTCTCGCGACATCGAATTAGCTTATAATAGAAAACGTATGAATATTAAACCGTAGCCACAATAAAGAGTAAACGAGAGCAGTAATTGTATCGTAGAATGTTTAAACATCGTCAATAAAATTTACGTACCGTATTATAAACTAAGCATTCGACACATCATACATATCACTTCGATGTCCGCAATGCGAGTGACAACTTCGTAGCCCGGCGAACGCAGCACGGAGTGGCGATACGCAAACCCCTGCCACTGGAAGTTTACTTCAGCGAATGTCCCCGTCACTTAAAAATACATATACAAGGTGCAAGGCGAATCTAATATCTAACGAAAATTTTTTTCTCATAATATTCCGAAGTCCACGAGCCCTTACCATTTTCGTGTCGCACCCAACGTTACCGATTCAGACTGAAATAAAACTACAGCATACTAGCGGCCACAATTAAAACTAAATACAGAAAGATAGGTCAGCTATTTACATTCGGCAATAAGGGAAACAGTGTGATCGTATTTTCATTGGTTTTTAAATGGAAGTGCACAAATAAATCTGTCTTTTTTTACGAAATAAATACACGAACTTGCGTGACCAAAATTTCCACAAGACGTTAAATCTCTCCCCTATGTATATGCAACCGTAAATGCATAGGTGCCGGCGGAAACGTCTCTCACGCAACAATCATAACAACCGGCGGCTTTCGTGCGTGTGTGGTGGCGTAGCACGATTTTTCGAGCCTGATGTATACATGACGTCGAAAAAACTTAATCTGCGTAAGAAAATTCTTGCAATATCTTTGAAGATTCAGTAAAACCATTTTCAAAAATGATTACACGGAAGAAATTAAAGAGGAAACAATAAATGCAGTTTTTGAGGTTATACAAATAAATATATATAGTTATAAGGTAAATTTTTCTATTTCCTAATATGTAAGATAGTGTATATGTTCAATATATAAGTTAATTAAAGACGTCTAAAAATAAAGGAATCACATGTAGCATTGGAATCAAATAAACAAAAATAATTTGAAAAAGAATTCAAGTTTTGTGACTTATCGACTGTGTTTATGTACATAATAATGTGTACATTATTTGATAACGTTTGATTATCAACATGCAGTACTGGGAATCAGTAAAGATATGGAGAATCAAATCCATTCAGAATTGATTATGAAAGAAGAAGAGGAAGAGGAAGGAGAACAAGAATCTAACAATAGTATTATTACTAATGGTACTAGTAGTACAACCACTACTACAACCACCACCACTACTACTACTACTGAAACTAAGAACACTGCGCATGATGGAATAGAATCAACAATTGGTATCAGGCCGAGGCCTTTAATTTATAAGCCGGAGAATGTAAATATTGGCTGCAAACCTGAACCCACAGAAACTAAATGGCATTGGGCCCCAGGAGCATGGCAGGATGCTACGAGAACCAGTGCCTTCCAACCATATAAAGTAAATTTATAAACATATAAAATCCAGTTTCGATTCAGACAATACTCTATTCACATAAATAAAAAGCTTGTCGTGGACGCTTCTCAATTCGTATCGACTTTCTAGCCTCCTACTTTACTTACTAATTTACAAAGAGGCAATACTCAAACCGAGATACCACAACTTTACGGGGGCAGTGACATTACATTTCACACATTAGCTGGCCAAGGAGAACTCACTTCCGAGCACATACATCCGAGTACGTTACCTTCTGCGGAAAACAACTCCTTCGAATGCTTAAGCATTTTCCTATTTTATTAATGAATTATTCTCAAGGCACTGTAGATACACCCGACGAAAAAGGTTTAACTGGCCTTATGTGGGCTGCTGGTTACGGACAGTTGGGAAGTGCAAGGCAATTGCTTAAAGCTGGAGCTAATAAAAATTACCGTGGCCTCAGTGGAGAAACGCCGTTGCACTTGGCAGCTGCTTACGGGCATCATGATCTTGTAAAGTTATTGTTAAACCACGGTGCAGATTCGAATGCAAGTGACGAGGTACAGGTTGATATTCTTTCGATTAAATGGAATCTTTGGACCACTGTTGTTTTTTTAAATATTGCAGGAAGGAAATACGCCGTTGATATACGGGGCACATGGTGATCATCCACACGTATGTTACGAATTATTATCGAGAGGAGCGGATGTTACGCGACGTAATATGTATAACATAAGTGCTTACCACGCGGCAGTGTTAAATAATTCATTGACTGGTAAGGAAAATTCGTATGTATGTTATTATTCCAACATTATATGAATTATTAATCCACGAACCAATGAACAAACGTTTCAGCTAAAGCAGTTATTGAAAATTACCTGCTGCAACAAGTGGTGAACATACCGCCTGATATATTACAGTGAACTGTAATTAGAAGTTATTATAGGTTTTAAAGATTGTAAATACAAAATTAATATTTATATCTGAACGGTTCAATAAATGTTTTTTTATTTTCATTCTTATATAATTATTCATAGTAAATATCCCCTAAAGAATGCATTATTAGTGAATGGAACAATGAAACTTATATTCTTAATCTTTATGAACAAACATTTTACAGACAAATTGTTGGTCATTTATACACATTTAAGAAGTAAATGAATTTTGTTCTGCCGAAATAAAAGTTCAAATAAAACCCTAAGAACTATTAGTATAGTACTTTGTATTATGTATACAAACATTTATAGTACCTTACATTAACGTCGATTTAAAAATAAGCGGGTGGTCATACGACATAAATGCGTTCTGAAGTGCATTACTTTCCTTTTTTTTTCTTAATTTCCACGCATTACTTTCTTTATTATGTTTGCACAAAAAGACATAATAATAAAAACATTAAATGCTTCTAATAATACTATTAAAAAGAAAATAAAGAAAGCAAGTGAATATAATTATATGATTTAATGAATTCTTTCTGTTAAAACATGATTATACATATATCATTTTCTGCAATTATTATGGCTTTATAATTATATATATATATGTATATATATATGTACGTACGGTACAAAAAAATATTGCTATACTTCTCCACACAGTAATACATATATCATTGTCTATTTTACTAAGAACTGTTGTAACTGTACAAAATTTATAAGGAAATAATTTCGAAAGGTTCTAATGAAACGAAGGCAATTCAGTTATTCGTATGTTCGTAATGCCAGTAACTCGTAAAGTGTGAGAAATCTTTCAATGTTCTTCCTTTTACCAATTATAAAATACCTTTGTACAGTTGGTGTTAATTTCGTATGAGGCATATACTAAATAAAACAGTTTGTGTTGTATACGGAAGTGTAGCCACTCGTAACGGACCCACGTACACCACCATTGATAAAAAAATAGCGGCTGTGGAGCAATGAAATTATAATTTGAATGATAACTAAGCTGAAAATGTTTATCATTGAATTTCCAATGGACAGTGTCTGATTTTGCATTCTTGTACATGTTTAGCACAAGTGATTATCGTTCCCTGGGTACTTATACAACCTCGTAATTATCAGTAAAGAAAACCTTTTCTAGTGAATATGTAACAGAACTTTCATCTTCTACATGCACAACTTTGGTTACCTAAAAACCAAACGAAACTCCTTAATTTTATTAAAGAAATGTATCAAGATTAAATTATAGCATTGGATTTGTCACAGAAACTAAGACTGCTTCTTCTCACAAGGGAAAATCCCGAACCCGAAAATTCAACAATTTTTGTTTGCTGCCCAAATTCACTCGAAGGGGGTGAAATTAATCCCTGAAATTCGGCTATTTTTCGATTTTGAAAAAAGTTTCAAGACAAAAGTTACTTCATTTAATTGGATCTATCATTTGGCAAACAAATTATTTTACAGTTCACGAGTTATAACACAAACCGGAAAATAACCGGATTTTCAGAAGTCAAATCCACTTCCTTAGAGTGAATTTGGGCAGCAAACAAAGATTGCGTTGTAATCGGGAGGAAATCCCTTACATATTCACAAAGTTTCAGAATTTTTTGAATTTCCAAGTTCGGGATCTTCCCTTGTCCGCGAAGAATCACTACAAATATAAACTAAATTTTACATGTAAGTGTATCACTATCATGAATTTTAATAAATCATAAATGCGATATAAGATAGCATACCTTGATATTGACATACGGTGTCTTTGATGAAAACGACACGTGAAGAGGAAAGAAATCAGAAGGAGTCGAAGACGGTGCCGAGAATTCCATCGAACCTGATTTTGCGCTTGCATCAACTATTGGCAGAGACCATACGAGTGTATTTCGTCGTGCTTCGTATGTATATTGTCCGTCACATTCGCTTATAATGGGAGTGCAGCCCATCGGCAATGGAATGTTTATTTGAACGTCATTCAGTTCAAGATTAACCTGTTCTAATTCGTACTCTATGTTGACATCGCATCCACCTTCCCCGTTTTCAGAGGGCCAGCAATTAACTGTTTCACAGAATAAACATTACTCCTTCCTCGCATACCGAGCAAGAGAAATACGCAGAGTGAAATAAAGAAAAACAAAAAGAATTTGCTAAATTTCTCACTCGAAATAGGCAATGCTGTCTCATCCTGAGCTTGCAGGCGCCACTTTAATACTCCGACATCGGTATTCAATGGGAATGGTTTTGTAGAGACTTTTAAACCTATTTGACCACGAGACTTGAACAATTCTTTATCTACATTTGGATGCGTTTGTAACTGGATTCCTCTTGTATCCCTATTTTCTAACTGTACACGAATTCGACCCCACATTTCGTCCGAAATGTGCAATGTCACTAACCCATGTAATTCGAAGTGCTGCAAGCCACCATCCCGACCGATTCGCACATTCAGTCGCTCTTCTTGTCGCAAATGAACCCTTAAAATAAAAGTAATGCTTATATAATACCAAGCAGCGAGAAACTTAAATGAGATAAATTATCTTACGGCGAGGTGGCGACTCTTTGTGGTGAGATTGATGTTGGTTTAGCACCTGACGCCGGTAAAGGCGTAGATACAACATTCTCCCCTTCTTCTTTCAACTGATCAACAAAAGAATCAACGTCACGAGATTTCCCTCCCAGCTTCATTGCGCCTGGACCGGCGTTAACTGGTTTCCTGTGTAAATAATAAAAATATTTCAGTAACAAATTTGTGAAAGCATCGCGTTTCTGTAATATTATTCCTTACTGCGTCGGGGTATACGAAGGTCTCACTGGTTCCAGTACAAATTTAGCAGTATCCCCCACTGTAGAAGTTGGCGTGAAGTTGCCTCCGCTTCCGTAAGCATTACCGAATCCAGGATTTTTGAAACCACTCTTTTTATTCGCTTCCATTCTCTGCCTCTGTAATTCCTTTGCTTTCTCGCGCATTTTGTTCCTAGCTTCCCGTTCTTGAGTCATCCTCACTGCTTGATAGACCTTCTCTTCATGTGAATCCATCTCCACAAATGTTCTGATTTGTGCTAAATTAACGCTTTCTCTATATCCCAGCGCCACTATTTCGTCAAACGCGAATATCAAATTGAACGCATTCTCAGCAATTTCAAGCTCATCCATCGAATTGCAATATTCTGGAATCTATAAATTTATTACGCGAAATTACTAAGCGCAATTATTTTGCAGAATAATTAATATCATCTGCAAGCTATACTCACAACTCTAGCAAAGAGCCTCAATGTTTCTAAATCCTCTAATATGTTACTAGCTTTCGTCGTAATCAATAGCATGTATACTTTCTCCAACGGCTGATAGACATATCTCACGGACTCCGTTTCTACGAATGTATGCTGCTTGCCGGAACTCATCAACTTTGGAAATGCAGCGAGCAGTCCTTCTATTCTGGCTTTCGTCATTTCAACGAATTGACGAGAAATGATAGCTGAAATTTTTACACATTATGAAACCCCATTCCTCGGTTGTAATTAATCCTTCAAAGTATCCAGAAAAATAAGCATAAACCAATGATTTAAAATTCAAATTCACAAGCAAAAATTCGTCATTCGTTCCAATCATTCGCATGAAAAAAGTACAGCATAGATGTTGCAAGGAACTCTCTCTTATTATGTACAGAGATAACAATCATATACAGCTCAATTCTGCTACTTGAAATTCCAAGTAACTAAACTATGTTCATACTAGCTTAATACATGCGCGTAGACGAATGTACCCAGCGAAACGCGGCATCGTAATCATTTGACAATTAGAAAGATGATCGTGTGAAGTATGGGGCACAAGTACAACACACACATATACACAGGCGCGGCCGAAGAGGGCAAGTATTACTTACTTTTGCCTGCTTTAGTGCAGACCGCTGCAGCAATAAGTACCTGTAACAATAAAAAATTAGATTCACCGTGGAATGGACAGTAATGTCTCATTTATTCCAGCGCAGAGCAGCCACGAGCGGCGGATTGACATCTGTGGCAAGTGCACGGAAGACACGGTTTTGCCGTTGGATTGCCATTGAATGTTCGCGTATAATGGCAATCCCGTAAATTCGACGGTGTACAAATGCTCACCATTTTGATGAATTATTTTGTTACGCTATGTGCTGTACGATTAACCTAATACAATTTTTATATAAGCCAATCTTTCATCCACATCATATATACAAATACCAGGGCACGAGCAGAGGGCGCACTGTGCTGACGTGTGGCATGACGATATATATACAGCCACGAATCAAATGATTGGCAAGTACAGATATCGGATATGAAATTTCTGATGATGTGTGATATATGTTACCGGAGAGATTAACGTTTCGGAGGGTAGGAGAAAATGAGGGAAAGAATTTGTAGTTTATACGGGGCCTGCCAATGAAGTTATTAGTCAGTTTCGCGGGGCAAAACAAGGTTGCATTAGATACTGGGACAACAGGGGACAGTTAGAAACAGTGGGGGATTTAACGGGCGACTGATAGGCAGTTGCCGCCAGGGCCCCATATTCAAAAAAAAATTTCGATTTTATCCAAATACTAAGGTACGTGTCCCGATTACGGTGCTTTGACGCCGACTTGCTCACGAAGGAATTAATTACTGACTTCTCTTACTTTAATTTTACTTGGTGGAAAATTATATTGTTTTTTTGAACCTTTCTCTTTATTAAGGCATTTTTTTCGGGTTAAAAATGTTAATTTTTCTAATGACAAATTTGCAAACATCACTTGTTCATGTGACGTAATTTTTAAATGCTGCGCGTCAGGTTTTGGACAGTGTGGACCAGTGTTCGGAGCGATGAAGCTGCAGTGATGGAGGGGGAAACACCTACAGGAGCGGTGGTAATGCGTGCGTGACTTAACGCAGGCGCAGTTAATGCACGCATAACCACCGTTCCTGCAGGTATTTCCCCCTCTGTCACTGCAGTTTCATCGCTCCGAACACTGGTGAACAATGGTGTGGACATCAATTTTGTTTCTACGTTGAATTAGTTTTGTTGTGTTACAACTGTATAAATTATTAAATGCACATTGCAGATTAGAAGTGGCGTATTACATTTCAAACTTAAATATTCTATTAAGTAATATATGCGATTTGTAATCTCACGAAAGGTTGTTAGTGTCTATTAATTATGTTTAAGTCACAAAAATCTCGCGATTTCGAACTGGCACATGAATTGTATCAACAAGATAATTGCTTTGGATTAACGGAAAATGCAATCATACCAAAAAAAGTAAGTTCTTTTCGATCGAGTTAAAACTATTAAGAAATAAATTTGTATACAAATACTTTACAAATAAAACACACACTATATATATATATATATAACATATTAACCATCATACTTACGTTTAGAAGAATAAAGAAAATTATAAACCAAAGACTTTAATTGATCAAACGTTGGAATTGATTGATCCGACTCCCAACATTTATACATTATTTGTGCAATTTAATGAACACTTCTTTTGGAATATTTTACTATCGGTGGAAGTTAAATGGAGTAACAGAATGACAAGGTACATTGCATTTGTGAAACTTTAAATTATGCAGGTTTGATTATATATTAATTGTACTATTTATTTATAAAATATAGTTGTGCTGGTACTTGTAGCTTTCATCCCAGAAGTAGGCAATGTATAATTACTCTCAGTACACCATTATTAAAACTTAGACCAAGGAAAGACCTTGTGGAGACTCTACTGGTAAACCTTCATTGTCCTAAATTATTTAAAAATAATCATCTCATGTATAACTTCTATACTTCACATTGTAGCACGAAATGATCCATGGATTTCTGTTCCTCACAAACAACAATCGTGACAGAGATGGCCATGGTCCAGAGTTTTGCAAGCATATGGACAGAATAAATAAAGCAGCCGGCACAAAAATATCTGTGTGTATCCACAGTAAAGTCTATTAACCTTATTATTTGGGAATAAAAATGATTCTTTCCACAGATATACCACAGCTTTCACGACGAGGTTAAACTGTATCAGCAACATTGGTGGAGATGCACTGGCCCTTGTCAGAAAAGAGCTCCATTTTTCGGAACAGTACGTAGGGCCATGAATCGTGCCCCGGGTCCATCTGATTTCTGGTGGAAGACACACCAGCAATCTTGCAATGGCCAATTTATTAAAATTAAGGAGCCAGAAAACTTTAAAGCGAGAGCTTCTAAAAGTAAAGAGACAGTAATGCCTGCTTTGAAAAGTATTAACTCTGGTAACGTTATGTCTACTTGGCTTGCGAAACCTACTACCACCAATAGTATTCCTGTGCCAACATTTACGTCCACTCCTAAGAATATCAAACCACCTTCAAATACCCAAAATTCATTGACTCCGTTCAAGAAACTTGGAAATAGCACAAACAATGTCCATGGTTGGGGTACAGGTGGACCAAATAGTTTAAATAGGTTACCAAAGGCTACTACTTCAATTTTTAGTAGCCCCAAATTCTCCTCTCCTAAGACTCTTGGCGGTTCTACTACAGGACAAAGTAATTTACTGAGCAAATATAATGTTAGTAACAAACATGAATCGAATATGAATACTAAAAAGCCTGGAAGAACGATGGACACTTTTATGAGCCCAAAGGCTAAGAAACCAGTCACTGATAATACTCGATCATCGAACAAAGCAGAAGTGAAACTCGTAAAGTGTCCAATATGTCACAACTTTGTCCTAAATGATGATATAAACAAGCATGTAGATTCTTGTTTAGTAATAACTGAGAAAGAAACTGTTCTTAATATCAATTCTCCTACGCCACGAGCAAAAACAGATAATCCATCATCTTCGCAAAAAAGAAAGATCGATGCGAGTACAACTTCTAATAAACAACTAAAATTAGATAATTTCGGAAATGTGAGGAAGACAAATTGCCCTGTGTGTAATAAGAGCTTGGAATTTATACATGTGATTGAACATCTCGATAAGTGTCTTTTAGAAGCGGATGATGCGAATAGTATCAATGAAACTAAAATGGAAAGCATAATTTCCATAAGTAGTACATCCAGTGGTAATTCATCCTCATCTTCGATTACTGAGGATTTAAAGGATGTTCATCTTGTTTCCGAGACTTGTAAAAATGTAGTCAAAGGAAGTTTGCATAAATGTTTGATCTGTAATGTGGCTATTGTTTCTGGGATGTCGTTAGCCGATCATCTGGAAGACTGTATTGGAAGCATGTTTAATGACGATTCGTCGATAATAGATTGTGATGACGGACAAATTGCAGAAATCGACTTAGAGGTACCGTCTGACCAGAATGATAAATTCCCTTGTCCTGTTTGTATGCAGTTAGTATCAGAATCGTTAATGAATCAACACTTGGACGTTTGCCTTAAAAGCTAATTATTGTAGTACATATTCTGCAGTATACATTATTTAATAACTTAATAATTTATAAGTATGTAAGATTATCTAGAGAAATATGAACTGTGTTATAGTCTTTACTTAAACGTTAAAACTTTTTCCTACTTATATATGTACTGCCATTTTGTACTATTATTTTTTAAATAAACGTATTCATTTTGAAAAGGTTTGTATTTGAGGGAGGTCAATAAACTATTTCTGTTATGTGCGTACTTGAATATGTATTCTTTTTCTCAACAAAATACATATACTTAGTAGATTGGCACTAATTGATTTCGAGTATTCTTATGTTTATTATATTTCAAAATAGCAAATATTTAAATTGTTTACAATATACAGATAAATACAAATTTTAAATGCACAATATAAAATGCTTCGATCGTGTTGATGTACGAGCACAAGCAATAAGGGAAGTGTTATTTTATTTTGAACAGTCCCTGTGGATTAAATCGATAGTGTTCATAAATAAATGGATTTATAGTTGTTCATATAAATTATTAGTGTCAGGAGAGCGTAGTGTGCATATGCCACAACTAAATTCTAGTAAATATGTTGGAAAGAACAGAAGGATTTGTTCTTGAGTCCAATGCATATATAAATAAAGATTAGGAACTACCATGTCGATGGTTTTACTGTCTAATCTTACCCTGAAACACAAGAACATTTTATTGAAATACCATACATAGGGACGGATTTGGGTGTAGGCTAAGTAGGCTGCGGCCCACGGCGGCAAATTTTGGGGAGCATCAAATTTTGTGGAGTGATAAATTTTGAGCATCAAATTTTGGAGAGTAGCGGGGGAGCGATGAATTTTGCGGAGCATCCAATTTTGGGGAGCGACAAGTTTTGAACGAAAAAAATTGAAAATGATTTAAACCCGGAGGCTTCAAACAGCTTTAAAAATAATTCACTTTTTTTCATATAGCGAATTAGCAATGATTCATATTATGTGAGTTGCCATATTGAATTAATTTTGAAATTGCCTCGACTCTTAAATTAAAATATTTCATGATATTTCGCGGAAAGGGGGGCAGACGCTTGTTAGCCTAGGGGTGCCAAATCTTCAAATCCGCCCCAGACGACGCACTCGAACTATGATGATAATAAGTTATATTATTATCATATAAATTATAAATAGTATTAATTGTTTAATCACCTTTTAGAACCCAGGGCGTGGAACATAAAACTTTGTGGCAATGGAATATGAATTGTATTATTGTATACCGTTCCTCCAGTTTCTTTAGGGACAATCCGTACTGTATCCAGTTCATCATACATGTTGACATTAACGCCATGCAAATCATTTCGCGCTGTTACAGCGTATTTCGGATTCTCGTGGTAACATTGTCCAAGCAACAAAACTTCACGTTTGTTACGGAACGAGTAATTCACGTCGTAAATCGACCTTATAAAGTCCGGTGTCACAACGCATGTGCCTAAATTTGGAAGTGATTAAGACAGGTAAGGTACTGTAATCAAATAGAATCAATTCTTCAGGTACAAACGATTAACTAATCTTCATTTAAAAGCATCAGTTAAAACAAGGGACACTGACTCACCAAAGAACGTTTTCATAAGTGAGAAATCCATGTACTTGTGAATTTTGGTTCTCGTCAGAAAATAGTCTATAAAATTGTAATTATATTCGATAGCTACTGTATCGTTATTGAGCGACAATTCACCGGTGTCCGAATCCTTTGGAAATATTGCGGTTACGGTAAATTCCTCACTGATAGAATCGGAACTACTGTTTCCACCAATTAAGTCGTAGAAGGCTCGAAGCTTCCAGGCTAGTCTCATTAAGTCCACTGATACCTAATTACATAGTTAATATTACACTAGATTCTACTGAGATAACTAACAGTGTCTTAAAAATATAAAAGCAAACTTACCTTTTCATGGCGTGCAAGAATTTGATATTTTCTTAGAGTTGACAATTCTCTTGATGCTTCATAGCACGCATCGGAGTACGGGGTAAAGTGTTTCCCCTTAGATTCTTCTCTACATTGTTCGTAAGGCCATATTGCTTGTTTAGCCTCTTCCAGTTGATCGTTACTAACTTCACCAAGTAACTTCAACGTGACCGAAGATCCGCTACATTTACCTTTCGCTGTATCAGAAAGTCCCCAGACGGCATTTAATGTGATCGTAGCAGGGTCGCTTGGTTTGGTACTCAAATAATCCCATTCCCAAGGTATTTCCTTTTCCGCCTCCAAACAGAACTGAGCAATAAAGAGTCTTATAAACTTTAAGAACCTTATCACACCTTTCTCCTTTACTTGCAATACGCGTAACTTACTTTCAGAACTTTTTCACCTGGTATAATCTTAGTTGCTTTAATTTTAATCATATCGGACATCCAACTGGTAATCTCATAAACTCCAGCTATATTCCACTGTTGAAGAATTTCTGACGAATCGGCATCGCGACGCGTTAAAGACACCATATGATGGTTCGAAATCTTCATATATTCGAATCTTACCTAACAAAAGATGCCCCACGTAAAACTTGCAGCTCGCGTATTATGAATGTAAGAAACCTTTGGTATACTAACTTGACTCCGTTTTGTATCAATTGTACCAATGTAAGCAGCTAAACCACAGCTACCTTTTGGTGGCACGTATGTGCAGTAATCTAAGAAATGGAGCGCCGTTAAAGCAAACTGCAGAAATGGCCAAATACTACAACAATTCAGAATTTAAATACAATTATTGAAGCTTATTACCCATTAAGTTTTATAATAGAAAATATGATAATATATCACTTGACTTACGGATAATTAGCTTGGTGCGACGAAAGCACATCTCGAATTAATTTCTCTCGCGATGTTACCTTCTCGCAATCAAATAGTTTGAAATATATTTGACCTCCCAACTGTGGCAATTTCACTTGGAATAGATCCACGCTCTACGAGAAAAGATTAATGTGTTTAATGTGGTTAAAGTCGGAAATGATTGAAAGAAAATGCTTAATGTCACTTACATTTGGTTTGTACGTTGGTGATTTTGTAACTATGTACAATTGGGCGCAAGTAGGGCAAACTTTATTTAACTTTGGCTTAATATTTGCACCTAATATACTGGTGGATGTTCTAGCATGAGCTGTGATACCTATCCTGAGATTTTCTGAAAGAATACATTGTGCTTTTAATGTAATACTTTACGAACACTACAACTAAACATTATCGAGAAAGAATTGTTAGTACCGCCTGGAGTATTATATGAAATAAAAGGTCGCTCGTCTAATCCAATTGTAATATTAGCTGGAAGATATCCGTGAACAGAATGCGCTCTTTCTGCGCTATGCCATACATCAATTAAGGGATTGTAATTTTCAATTGTTTCTGATCGATGAATAGACGTACTGAAAAGAACAAACTTATAACATCAAACATTATAAAAAGGATCTGGAGATATAATTGACTGTCTCATACCGTAATATAACATGATTATTACGACCGATTGAAACGTGTGTAAAGTTTCCCCTCATCGAGAATAATGACGTTGTGGTGACTGCAAGTCTTGCATTTGCTCCTAGATCTGTGACTTGCACTGATTCTATTCTTAATGGCACGTTAATACGTTGATGATTCATATGAAATTCCATGTTCTGATACATGTGGTACATGTTCTCAGGTAAAGATGAGAGGACTATAACAAAAAGAGGTGTATAATATTTCTACGTAAAACTGTTTCCAATGGACAACTCGTAATCTTACATTTAAACCCTTTGGTGATAGTTGTTTCGTTCAGGTGAAGGCATAAAACCGTTTTCTCTTGAATGCGCGCAATTACTTCTAAATGTACAGGTCCATTTTGCTTTTGGTCTAACTTGAACTGTTTTAATATGTCCTTTACTTGCGTCGGACCATCAAGATACGTTGATAATGATTGCAAAATACCTTCAGCTTTAATATACAACTGCATAATGTTAAAAAGAATTATAAAATTATAAAATAATACGAATTGTTTTACAACAGGTGGATATAATTCTATTACGAATACTCACAGATACGTGATTGATATTGTTTCCACTACCGTAAGTATTGAGAGTCACGTGCAACACCTCTGGTATGTTTGTCAAGGGATTAGCGACAACACTGCCGTGTATTAGTACACCGACCTTTCTGTATGTATCTTGATAGTCAAATACGTAGTTGCCGGTGATTAAATATTGATTCCTTGGTGATCGATGAAGTACTCGTGTAAATTGTGCAGCTATAGCTCCTCTGTAATTGCAATCACATTTTCGAAATATAGAAGCTGAGTAGTTAAAAATTTCTCAAAAAGAAATGAGGTATTGCATTACACATTTACATACATACGAACGTAACAAGGATATGTAGTACGCTCGACAGACTTTAAAGTGGTATAGAAATAATTATACAAATGTTGATTTGGTTCACTTTGCATGTACCAATACAGTGATATTAGTCTGCTCGGCGTAGGGCTGGAAACAATTAGTAATGACAATGCAGCTACTCTCATTTCTAAATGCTCGGTTCTATTTATCAATATTGGCCAATAGACTGGATATATCTAGAATAAAAAACGACAGAGCAACGTCTCGTAATATGTTACATTTACAAAAGCAAAGTAGTTACTCACAACGTCGGGTCTCAGAGGAGCAGTTGGAAGTGATGCCCAAGCAGCAAGAACACGGAAATGTCGTGATTCGGCATTATTGCCACTTGCAATCGGTTCTAAAAATTCAACTACCCGCCCTAGTTGTATGTTCGCTAATCCCTCCAGCCAAACCATTTTCTTCTCGTATTCCTTCGCCTCTATGAATTATGTATTATTAAAATACGGTAACAGCGTAACTTACAAGGGAACATCCCGAACCCGGAAATTCAAAAAATTCTGCAACTTTGTGAATGTGTAGGGAATTTCCTCCTGATTACAACGCAATTTTTGTTTGCTGCCCAAATTCACTCTAGGGGGGTGTAATTGACCCCTGAAAATCTGGTTATTTTCCGATTTTGTGTTATAACTCGTGAACTGTAAAATAATTTTGTTACCAAATTAAAAGAAGTAACTTATAACTTGAATCATTTTTTCTATCTCTTACAGTTCGCAAGTTATAACACAAAATCCGAAAATAGCCGAATTTTCAGAAGTTAATTTCACCCCTTTCGAGTGACTTTGGGCAGCAAAAAAAGATTGCGTTGCAATCACGAGAAAACCTCCTGCATATTCACAAAGTTTCAGAATATTTTGAATTTTCGGGTTCCGGATCTTCCCTTGTTAGTTCGCTTAAATTACGTTCATTACACACCTGTGAATTTATCGAGATATAAACGCACATAATCATCCAGCATCTCATATGGGCAATACAATAAACACGTTTTGTAAATCAAAGTGCCGTACGCCAGGATCGCAGTATTTTGAACCTCACTGGAAATCTTTTCAGGCAGGTTCAGGAATATCTGCAGATTCACTAATAACTGGACATCCGGTTTTCGTATATGAAATGGTAACTGAGTAAGAAGTTGAATCGCAGACATATCTGATACTTTTTTGTCCTGGATCAATTCTAATATAAACAATGCTGCTTCCTTTGTACCGATTTGTGGCAGAGCTTCGAGGAACATGTTCCTATAATAATACACAAAAAGAATGAGATTTGATGTTGTGAGTATTATTAAATATTTCATCACCTTATCGTTTCTTCCTTATAACTTGTCCCTGAAATTTTATTGTACGCAATACGTAAATCAGCAACATCTAACATCTCAAGGTAGTAAAACAAAATAGAAATTGTTGTATTGTGTAAATTATCGGTGTCTGTGTCCAAGCCAGGATTGTCTAGCCTCCGACTCAATCTGTCTAGTAAAACTCCTATCTGCAACATACAGACACTCTTATAGAATTCAGAGAACTCGTACTGGACTTATCGAGCATAACTTGTAATAAATTATATGTAACAATCTCTGTTATAATTAAACTTACAGATTTAAAGATAGTATGCTTGCGAGGGACACCTCTGCCTTGCGTAAGATCAGCATCTGGGAGTTCGTGTTGCAGAACTCTGGGATATAAGTTCTCGGTAGGAATATTTTTTACTATGTCAGTCACCGAAATTAATTCGAAGGTTTGTCTATATGTAAACAAAGGAATATAAGATTTCTCATATTCTACAGCAGTAAACAAATTTTGTCGGAACATACCTTGTAAAGTGGAACTGCGCCTCGCCAAAACTTTGAAAAGGTTGGACGTATATGCCTCCAGTAGCATTGACAAACAAAATGTCGTTTACGGACTCTGTTACCTTAACTTTATACAACCTTTCGCTAGATTTTAAAATCGGGTTCTAAACGAATACAGTCTACTTTAATATGTTAAGTGTGGAATAATCATATAAAATGTCTATACTTAATAAAACATATTATTTTCATTTACTTAGTTTATGTAAAAATATATACATACCTGATCGTTATTAGGGCATAGCATTTTGGGAACATTTGACCACGTGTAATTAGGATGTCCAATACACGTTCGAGGATCTAAAAATTTCCTTATCACCCATTCATCTTTTCCTTCAATATTAATGACGTATTCGATGTTACACTGACCATAGTGATTTTTCTACGATAAGAACATATATTTATAGGAACATTAAAACTGAACTACTTTACAGAATTATCTTGTAGAGTAAACCAACTAGTGAATGACTGAATTTTTTAATTTATGGACCTTTGAAATTAATACTTGAATATATTTATGTATAACAAAACAACTGTTGAAATTGCATTTAAATTTATTTTTCTTGAAATTCTGTTCGTAATTTTTTTAAAAAACAATTATAAAATGCAAAACGTGTAGAAGCCCAGTAAATGACCACATACTTTTAATAAGAATTGTACTTATTAATGTTTGCTTAATACGCATAACTAAAAATATGGGATATTAAAAGTGCAACTACCCTCCATTTATAAAAATATAATAATTATTAACTTTATAATTGACATTTCTTTGCCTAATCATTCCCTGGTATGTGGTAAATTACTGGTTGGTTTACCACAAAGAAATCTCTGCAAACTACAATAATTATTGGAAAATATGTAATTACTCACTTCAGTTGAATGGAAAGCTGTTTCCTTGTCTAAGTTAGAAAGATCTAATTGCAAAATTCCTGCTATACTCCTTTTTATGTTTACAGACCAGGGAGCTGTGGCTTCTGTGCTAAAATTTTCGACAAGACCACTCCTATATGTAATTTGGAACGGTTTCAGAAGTTCACCTATGTCATTAGTAGTGTCATGATCTTCTCCTTTCTCTTCTATTTTCCCATTCCATATAGTCATCTTTAACGACTCCAACTATTTCGAAATATATAAAATGTACTTTGTTTTCATTATAAATTTCATAACTGAGTTATTGGAAGCAGTGTTCTGAACACTTCAACTTTGTTCTTTCTCCACATTTTAAGCTTCATTTAATATTGTTGTGATGTGTACCTGCAGTGTAGCTACATTTTGTTCAGTCTGAATTATAAGTTTTCCATGAAAACCCCACGAGGATGACGCAGCAGATGGCAACAGGACACCAGAACTTGATAATGCATTATAAGAATATACATATTCCTTTCCCGATTGAAATATACTGTGTGCAGCATTATTGCTACACAGTAGAAGGAATATAAAGACGATGTTTTCCAATCTGCACGTCAGTATTTGTAACATACAATTGGCATCTGAAAGAAAAAGATTCTTTTAAGTTACATACACATAAAACATTCCATGCCTGGCCAATTTAAACTCATTATCTTATTGTGATCGTTAAGTCAATTTGTTTTCAATGGCATCATCTTTAAGTAATTCTACAAGTTCTATTGCTCGTCTCTTCTCCCACAGATACAAGAATTATACAATAAATTTTAAATGACATTCGTATGTAATTATTTGCTTTTTACAATGCCAAGTATTATCTTTGACCGCTCTGTTTAAGCCAAGATAAAGTTTTTCTAAAATGTTAGTAATAGGTACTTATTGTTAATGGTACACTTTAATTGAAAATGAAATTGGAATTAGAAACAAGAATGCTTATTCTGTACCTGTGAATTTCATGGTGTGCAATGGTAGCTTAACAAAAATGAACTGAGTTCATAGAAGTCAAGAGATGACCCTTACTGTCTCTATCTCTGTGACCCATGACCACGTCTTCGGCATCTGTGTGAGTAAAGCTTATCTCCTCCCTAAATTATCTTCAATCGTACAAATCAGCTTATTACGTTTTCTCAGCATATTTTTATGTGATGTAATTCTTTTTCTTACTCATTTTCTAATAATAACTTGGCAATGAATTATGCCAGAAAACTCATAACAATTATAACTGTTAAACTAACATTCTTTTCTATTCACTCTGGTTACACAGACTTAATTGCAATAGAATATATTTATAAAAGTGTAACAGACGTATACGAGAGACATTAGTAGAAAAATAATTTTCGTACAAACTTATAACTATATTTCAAAATCTATGGTGTAAAGAAAGATTGCAGATAGTAGGATCCCTGACCGCGTTATCGTCAGTGTAGCCTATTGCATCATTAGAAAAAAGGATTCTCAATTTTGTTACATAAGCACAAAACATTTTTAATTCAGGACATGTAAAACCACGTTGTGCATGATTTAGCAAATCCTAGTAAAAGTACCATGCACATACTTTATCTTCTCTAGCTATAATAGGAAAGCTGAGTACAATCCGATATTTACATAATTTATTTCGTCATACTGTTTGTTTTTATTATTTACAACTGCTGTTGGAAAGTGTGCTATAATCTTATGTAATTCATTTCTATACAAAATTACACTTTTATATGTTACACACCTAATTGTACTGTAATTCACCATGTACAAGATGCTTCCAGATGCGTACAAAACTATAGATAGGCATATTAATGAATACCGTAAAATAAAAATACCATAAAATATTATTAAGAAATGCATATATAATTAATACATTACAAAGGCTTGATTATTTTCAGGATGGACTTTGAATATTCCCAGGCTTCGCTGTAACAGTAAATAATTAATATAAATAAAGATATTCTTAATAGTAAATCTCACGAATTAAATCGTTCATTTCCGGCAGAAAATATTTAAGATTACGGAGAATTTACACTCACTTATGCGCTGGATTTGCTTGGTCTAATTGTTCGCTAAGTTGCTGAATGAGCGTAGCAAACATTCTTAGGTGTTCTATTGTTTCACCTTGTAACCATGCGCGAGGCAGTGTACTCATTACCTATCACATAAATATGATACAACCGTTTATTTAAAATTGATTAACGGTCACTTGGATAGTAAACTCGATACTATATTGCCTTAGTATTTTAAAAACAGCTATATTTAACATGAATAAGGTCAGAATTAAAGTATCATCTACATACCATATTTGCTTTAAACAATGCATCAGTAGGTGCAGAAACTCTCAAACCCGCTAAAAGGTATCGATTCAACAGCGAGCCAAGTGCCAAATTTTTTAACTGTGTATCTCCAAGAAGACCCTGCCAGCTTAGCAGATTTCTTAAAAGCTTCACAGCCATTGCGAACTGTCTTTGAAAAAATTGGTGCTTCGTATCCAAAACTCTACAAAAAGACGAGAGGCGTCAGCTGAATTCTCAATCGTTCTACATATCTTCGAAAGAAATGTACCAAACACGCTTACTGTTTCGGAAAGATTGGTATGAAAACGTCGTTTTCAACCGCTGCTTTAATTTTCTCTAATATCGCATTAAATAGTGTTTCTAGTGGTTTACTTGTGTCATTTAAATTTGGATATTCTCTTATAAGACGGTTTACCGTGCCTACAAGTCGCAAGGTTTGCGACGTGGACATTGGATCCCATATTTTCTCGACTACAGCTACAAGCAAAAATAAATACATCATGTTTCTGTTAATTACATAAGAAAGAATTCGTATGTAAAGTGTATCTTACATGTTAATCTAGGTACAACAATCTTTTCCACTGTAGACGGTACCAATCTAACATCTGGATCCCTTTTAAGCGAGTCTTCTGTTTCTTTATTATCTAATGCGTACAAGAGCAACGTGTTATACCATTTTGTTCTTTCTATATCAGCACTTTCCTAAGAAAAAGGCGTATAATTTTTTAGTTTAAAATGTATACAAGCTCTTGGAGTCGCAGTAATATGAAGACTACAAATAATAAAAATACCATGATTGGATTCCACGTTAGCAATTGCAATCTAATAATAGGAGAAATGATTTTAGGTATACATAAAGACACGTATGCTTCCATGTAAGCATCCTTGTCAGTCTCTCTCCACGATTCCAGCTTCGAAAGAATTCCTCTTATCGTGCAATATTCGTCCATCACGTCGGAGAATATTCCTTTGCTTTCATTATCGATTTCATCTAAAATAAGAACATAACAGAATGTTATATAAAAGGAAATACGAATGTACAGGAAGTTAACATTACGATTTGTAATAATTTTCCGGGCTACAATATGTTTCACAGATTTGTTTCTTTTAGATACAACCTTTTGTTTGTTTAAACGCAAGATTTTGCTGTTCAGTAACTTCATCGTCGCTGGACATTCCGTCGATGTGTTTTGGTAATGTGGGAACTAATTCTCTGGCTCTTCTTCGACGAGCTCTTCTTCCTTCTCTTTCTGTGGCTCGGCGAATACGAGCTTCGATTTCTGGCCCTCTTCGTATAGGTTGACCTCCTATAAATTTGTAAAACAATTTGTGTTGAGATTACAATTTTTTAAAACGCTTCAAAGGTTTCATGAGCAATTTCGGACACTTTCAATAGCCATAAAGTAATGGACTACTGAATGTTCTGGTACGAATAGTTGTGCACGATTAATACTAAAATAACTGACTTGCAGTTGTTGTAATCTCTTCTGCTTGATCCCTCGTGTCT
Organism: Andrena bucephala; assembly: GCA_947577245.1. NCBI lineage: Eukaryota > Metazoa > Arthropoda > Insecta > Hymenoptera > Andrenidae > Andrena > Andrena bucephala. Next base: position 7,985,070 of record OX387719.1, read on the forward strand.
TGCCGCCTTCTCTCCATTTGTTCAGTCGCGCGTTCACTATAAAGATCTAACCAGCGTTGCTCCAATCCAACAACCAGAGGCAGCTAACAAAAAAGTCACACGTTAATATTCAAACAGTGAATTAACTCAATGACTTGGGGAATTATCAGTGTCCCAGAAAACGTTCGTGTTAAACTGCGATAGCCTTTGATAGTTATGTAATTCAGCTGAAATGAAAATTTATAAACGACGAAACAATGATTCTAACGTTTGCTGCAACTTAAAATATAATTCCACAGTCATTGGATATCTTTTGTTTAGGAATAAATTGAGAATTAATATCAGTCTACTTACCACGCATATTACATTATCTTTTTTCAATATTTATAAGTACTTAAAAATAATTTTAACTACATTACAAATAATACTTTTTCATACAGAGAAGATAGAGACCCCCGGCAATATACATATACATCGTGTTATGAAATTTTGTTTCATAATTCTGTCAAATATTCTGATTGTTGATATGCATTTTTCTTTTTTGAAAGTAGATTTTATAACGTAAATACATTGAAAGTGAGAATAATGAAGCAATAAAACTGTTTATTACACTCGAAATTCATAAGGCTATCTAATCTGATTTTCAATGTTTGAGAAAAGTAACATTTACGTTACATCTGGTAATACTTTAATGTTGCAGAAGGAATGGTACTATGCCTTTACCTATGCACAATGTATAACATAAAGAACAAGACTGAAAAGTTAAACGTGATTATTAAAAGTCCTCGTCTAATTCACAGGTTTGAATGTCGTCGTCGTTTTCTTATTTCTTTCTCATATATTTGTACTTACTGATACAAATTATGATAGTAAACAATATCTTCTGTCATAAAAAAAGGCTACACATGTACACAATTTTCGTAAGAAAAATGCATGGCTCCTAACACGGCTGAGTAATTTGCACAGCCAACAATTGCATGGAAAACCCCAGTGCACATAAAAAAACGTGACAGCGTATAAACCCACCTTCTCATCAAGACACTCTACCAAGTCAGTGACATACCCACGCAACTCTTGGTAATATCTGAAGCGCTGTGCAAGCTGCGGTGCACGTATTTCACCATCGTCCAGTTCTTTTATAGTTTGCCCTAACTCTTGTTTTAAACGGTCCTGATCTAATTGATGGCGTCGGTGTACTTCTTTCAAACTGTCCAATCTATAAATTAAAGTTGCATAGAATTGTAAAAGTAAGAAAGGAATTACCATCCTTATGCTGAGATTTTAATTAGAAAGAAAGTGATTTCAGAATTTGTGGAAACTTTTTTAATAATTTACCACCTTGAACGCATCTTATTGACAACTTCCTGGGGGGTAACTGGTACTATCTTTGTTGGATCTGGTGGCTGAATTGACGGCGGAGGTGGTGGAGCTGGCATCATAACCATTTCTATGGGTACTCCAGTTCCAATCATTTGATTCACATTCATACCCATTGAATATTGCTGCTGCATCATGGAATCCTGTTGCGCTGCTGCGATCTACATATTTTTTTAATAAAAATTCTTACGTGTAAACAGATGATATACAAGTTAAGGTGCAAAATAGTAGAAACACTACCTGGGCCCCCGTTACACCTTTCCTAATTTGTTGAGCTTCCCATTCTTCTTCCTCGTTTTCATGTTCACTTTCATCATCGGAAACTAGAAATAGGACACGATTAAACACTCGTTTACTTAGTTTCGATTCTAAACAAGAAGAAAGGAGACACCAACGTTTCAATGGAACTTGCGACGCAAGGAACGCCTCTCTTCTTTTCTCCTTATCGCGTGCTTCCGTATTAACCGTCATATCAATTCGATCTTGAGAATCATCATCATCGCTTCTGTCGTGGTCTTCTTCCCTGATGAGTCTCGATTTGCCCTTGTCATCGCTAGACGCAAATTCACTTATTAGTTATTGCGCTAAATAGATTCAGAAGTTAAGGGTATTCCTCGAAACCCCGAAACCTTAATTTCTATATCATTTCTGTATATCAACAAGCGATACCTTTGCTCTTCTATAGGGATATAGTCGGTTCCTAATTCTCTTGCCTTTTGTCTGCATTTCCTTGCTGCATGGATCATTGCGGCATCAGGTATACAACCACCTATGAATATATCAATAATTAGTATTGCATTCGTTACAGCATTCTTGGTATAATAAAACTGTTACATACTTTCTAGAAGAATTTTCATTGTGTCCGCTTTATCCGTGTTTCTTCTAAATTTATGACTACGCGGTTCGTCATCCTCTTCGTCAGATGTATAGTCATCCTTTCCAGCTGCTAGTGCAGCTCGCCCGTTCAAGATTAAAGGTCCTGTATTCTTTATTTTAACCTGACAATGAAAATTATACATCGTTTAGTAAAATCTCCGGTCGAAGCGAATAACATTAATAGGTTGATTATAAACAATTAATAGTCATCGATACATTAGTTAATACTACATGACTCTGAAAAAATGGTATATATTACAGCAGTATAAATCTTGCAAATATTTTCGTAACTGATTGAAATAATTATTGATGTTACTAGAAAATAAATAATACTTTTCTGTAAAAATGGCTTAACTTACTATGTCTTTTCGTACATTAATAATTCTTTACATTTAATATGAGTAGAGTATTCCTTGCATTATTTTATATTCATGATAGTGCAAACGTATTCCACGTACGTGTCAGAAAAATTTTATATTCAAAGATCTATAACGCTTTACTCTTCACGAAAGTAAACATAACGGAGAAGATCTATTTGCATACATTGATACATATTTCCATTACATTCCTCATTGCGCACCGAGTATCGAATGAAGCGAATATAATGAAAAAATGAAATCCTTGATTTTAGAATCATAAGTGACTTAAGTTGAGAGAAATTCTAATAATAATAAAACATCATAGAGATAGCTTACTACTAGATCATCTGTCTTTATTTCTAAATCTTTTTCCTGTTTAATGGACATGTTCGCTTGCTCAGAGTCCACTTGCATTTTCTCTTCACCTTTCTTTTTTCTCCTCTCGTGATCTAGCTGTTTCATCAACTTTTTGCTCCTTGACGATTTCTTCACTTTAAAGACTTCTCCATCGTCCGCTGTAAGATAACAAAACACCAGATTCTATTCTGCTCTTCTGAATACGACGCTTCCGCTCTCCGACGATACAACTTGCAGCTGGCTCATTCTCTTAGAACATTCTCCACTATGTATTTATCGTAAACGGGGCAGAATAGAATGAGCCGGCTGAACTATCACAGTGAAATAGCATTTCTATTAAAACTACATTCTTTTTAAAAGAAACCAGTAGCATAGATTTCTCTCCGAATACAATTTGTCTGTTACTTACTACGTCTACTCCCATGTACCAAGTACCGCAATGAAATTCTCAGATGTTAGTAAAAATATTTGACAACGCTCGGTTTAATACACCACGTAACTATCTCCAAAAGTATTGCAATGAATTAAGGCTCCTTAAATTTACAATTAGTGTTGTATGACCGTTGCAAATGCATTTTAACATTTTGAAACATTTCCGTTGTAAAACAAACATATCTGTGTGCATGTATACACATGTGTTGGAAATCACCTTCTTCCAGCTCCTCTCCAAAACTGAGGAGCGTCTGCTTCGGTTTATCCTTCTTCTTTGCTTTAGGTTTTGCTGGCTGAGCGTCCTCCACTTCCATCCTATTTTCATTATCTTCGTCATCGTCGTTGAAGGGCCGACGACGGATATTCCTCTTCGGCTTATTGAATAATGACATTGTCCTTAACATCGACCAGTCCGTTTAGAAAATTCATACATGCACTTTCCTCGTACTGAACCCTCGAACTACTGCCAATAAAAATAACAATTCGAAATTCCGCAGCACATAAACCGACAGAAGAGAAGGTCTCCTAAAACGTGCGTCCGCGTCTTTCTACGGGATAATTTGAACACGTAAATACTTATGCGATGGGAACCAGAAAAACGCGACAACTTTATGAAATCGTACTATGGATTATCCGTTGAATACGAATCGTTATAGAGTGGGCTTGTACTGAATATTTTGAGATTTGTGCACTGGTTACCAGAGGGCCGCGGATAGCAGTTGTTTCTCGCAAGTTCCCTTCTTACCACTAAATTATTTTAGTAATTAAATTCTAGATACTTCGATATCTTTACCTTCAGCCGATATTTCCACAATTAGGTTTAGATTTAATTTTATTGTTTTTAACAGGTTATTTTACAATCTGTAAGATGGCGTTCCAAGCCATCAATTATTATGCCCAACGAACTAGTTTTCTATTTTCACAATTACGTATTTTGAAATGGAAATCTACACCGTTGAATATAATTCTTTTCCATCCTATTCTCGCCTCTCTCGAGACACTACGAGAACCCAGTGATGCCAGATTCGGGACGGGAGCGCTCGAGAATTTCCCCCACCTCGTATGCACATTACGCCGCAGCTGCGTTTTCGCGAGCTCGGCGCATGCACACACGCAGCTCCGGCCTAGTGTGCATGCGAGGTGGGGGAAATTCTCGAGCGCTACCGTCCCGAATCTGGCATCACTGCGAGAAACGGTATTCATTCCCATCTATAACACAAGGTTCTGTGACCACAGCGCCACGAGCAGGCGGTCGTTCCACATATTAGTAACCGATAATTGACTCGTTTGAATTTCTGACTTCTGATCAAACAAAGTAGGTATTTGCGACTTTTACACTGATAATAATGCTAATGCAACACTCATACGAATGCGAATGATATTACGAACAATATTCATAAACTGCAAAGAAATGTCGATACAGAATGCCTTTCTTAGGAGGCAATTGGTTAATTTTTAGTAAGTGTGTAATGTTCCATATCGCACACTATGCCGCTCTATACTGAATTCCACTAGTGATCCTCTAGGTAGTGATAGGCAGATGTGGCCGCCGTTTTCTATTAGTCGACACCATTAGTGACCGAAACCGGAAGTAGAGAGAGCAAGTAAACAAGTAGAAAAAGAAAGAGATACTGCTCGCACGTAATTGGTACGTGCCTAGCCCCACCACCGTTTATCTGCGTAATTTTTCCTATTGGGCGAAGCAATAACATCTACCAATTGGATTCCACAACATTGAGCGAAAAGTGGAATCAGCAGCAAACTTCATTTAATGCTGTCATTTTTGAACGTGCAAACTATTGCTAACGCGTGCAGATTTTGTAAGTATGAATATTTATGAGACAAAATTTAGGATAAAGCTAACCCGTCAATGCACGAGTGAAAAATATTTCCGAATGTACACGAGTGGAGTTCCGGGACTCACTGTTCCCCTGTTCCCTGTTCCCGAAGACTTAAAATATTACAAGAATTCAAAATGTGGATTTTATAATTATCTTGGTTGGAGGAAGGAGTAGCAATATGATACTTAAATAAATGTAACAACATTGAAAGTACACATATGAAGGGCCCTCTGGTACATTTGTATCTTTGTTTTATTATACAAGACAAGTACTTCTAAAATACTCGGTTATTTATACAATCATTAATCGGGTGAATAGTCCATTTGTAAAGAGCATCTTAATATCTTTTGTAAATATATCCAAAAATACGTATGCGCGATATGTAATACATAATACAGTAGAATTTAGACCAATTTAATAATACAGCGTATCTCCAAAAAGATTTACCTAATCGTACCACGTATGGCCTTTGTTAAAAATTGATCGTCGTAACTCTTACTTGCACACCATATAATCTCAAACAAATTATAATCATTTAATAAAACTCAGACAGCCCATGAAGTGTATATAGGATGATTGTAAAATGTGTAATTTATATACATGATCGTAGCCGCGTTGTAAATTACATGGGACATCCAGTCACCTTTACGACATTTATAATAATTAATAGATTTCTAATTTTCGCGATTCTTAAGAAGTCTTACAAAAGAATTAAAATAGTTCTGAGAAGATTCGAACATACGCTTAAGAAAATGTGGCTTTCTGTAAATTATGAGCACATAATTTACTAGAATTACGGTTTCTGTAAACTTTAAACGTTTATCAAAGCTTACTGACCTCTCCAACATCTCATACGTAGGCTCATTCACTTTTTAAATCGACCCTTTAACTGTAATTTACATGATTATCACGTACGTTGGGGAATACTTACGAGTTGTGTATAAACAAAGGGCGTATACAGCTAAGAAACGGCATCTGTTATCGCGCTAATGAAAATTAGTATGACACGTATGTGAAAGAAATCTCATTGCTTAATGGGGGAGGCATGATAACTTCTATAATCATTCTTACATTCGAAAGATATATTTGTAACAATACGTAAATAGCAGCGTCACGAAAAACATGTATACAGGGTGGCCCATTATTAGAGGTACAATACGAAAAGGATTTCACTCGTTAAAAAAATACATCGAAAATACGGACTAACATTTTTGATTTGGAGCTTCGCCTGCGAGAAACTAAATCTTTAAAACTCGCCTAGTAAACGTTCATCCGGTTAAAAATTGGCAGAATGGAAGAGTAAATAAGGGTGCAACTACAAGTGAAATGGATTCTTCTGTAAAAATGAGTCGAAATTGTAGAATAATTCTTTTTCAAACGTGGCTTTGTTTTAGAGCAAATCGGTTTTGAAGATGGAAACGATTGCTAATGAAGTGCACGTGTATTCGTCGGGTTTTCAAATTCAATTTTGTCGAAAACAATGCCCCGTTCGATAAAAAGTTCTTTTACTGTTTTGATATAGTTTCTCCCAAAGAATCATCCCTTTCGAGATTGTACCGTCAATAACTGGCCATGCATGCTCTAAAAGTTCCTTTGGGTATACAAGTATATGGAAGATACTGTTCTATATAATCCTTGGTATTACGCAGTATCAAAATATTCATTAAAAGTGTGAAACTACAATTCTAAAATGGGCGTATTTACAGTGCCTTATAGATACGACCTCTGGTTCATTCCAGAACACACACTGAACTAACCTCGAAGACCTTTCTTTTTTCAAAGTGTTGGGGTACTAGCCTGTTACTCCTGAAGGTATCTATGCTGGAAGACTAGATTAAAAAATGTCTACAAACTTTAACAGTAAAATCTATAAAATTTATTCCGTTCCATTAAATAGAATGAAGTCGTGATTAGCCTGCACTCGAGTGAATAATACTTCTGCTTGGCGTACCATTAATGCCCTGGTCGTTAATCGTGTTGGCACATACAATCGAACCTTTATCTTTCATCCTCGAATTATGCAAATCACCTGGAAGTTCGCTACAATTATCCCGTACCCTTACATCAATTTCTAACAAGGGAAGATCCCGAACCCGGAAATTCAAAAAATTCTGAAATTTTGTGAATATGTACGAGATTTCCTCCTGATTACAACGCAATTTTTGTTTGCTGCCCAAATTCACACAAGGGGGGTGAAATTAACCCCTGAAAATTCGGCTATTTTCCGATTTTGTGTTATAACTCGTGAACTGTTAGAGATAGAAAAAAAGTTTCAAGACAAATGTTACTTCTTTTAATTAGATGCATCATTTGGTAAAAAAATATTTTACAGTTCGCGAGTTATAACACAAAATCGGAAAATAACCGGATTTTCAGGGGTCAATTACACCCCTCTAGAATGAATTGGGGCAGCAAACAAAAATTGCATTGTAATCAGGAGGAAATCCCCTACATATTCACAAAATTTCAGAATTTTTTGAATTTCCGGGTTCGGGATTTTCGCCTGTAAGTTAGAACACTCGTGTCACCATCATCAATTCCATACTAGAATAATGCTATCGTTTCAGTTTTAGCCTGCGCGCAGCTGCCTAAATAAGTAATCGAGCACCAACGGGTTCATTATCTATCGTTAATTTTTCTTCGCAACATCAGAAACACCGAAAGTCTGTCTTCGCTACGTAATATCCGAATTCGACACCGAACACGGCGATTGTATTTCGACTCCTGATAAACCTTGTCTTCGAGTGATTACAAAGCTGATCCCCTGAGCCTGCAGGCTACAGGGCGGGCGGATTCACGGTTTCACCCTGTCTCTAGAAAAAATGAATCCCGACCAGAAACGTGACAACGGCCGGCGTATCAGATACCGTGATCGAATTCGTGATAGCCCTCGGCGCCGGTGAAAACCACGTCCACCCACACCCGCATGGCCTCTGGACTCGGTGCCATTAGGTGATACAGCCTGGATGACGTTTTAATGATAAAGGTCAGCGATGGCTGCGGCGACCGAACCGTGTTCATGTGGTCCACGTAAACCTCCTCGATTGACTGGCAATATGAAACAATAGAATTTATATTAGTAAGGACAGTAGAATTAAATTATTTCGTGTAGAATAGAATTGAAGAGTCCTGGTAGAAAACACAGTAAGTGCCAAAATTAAGAAACAAAGATTTATCGGAAAATGTTCTGCATGCCAAAGGGTAATACTGTAGTATAGAATTTTAATGCAATTTCCCTTTGTAAATAAGTTACCAATAGTGGTAAAAAATTGTACCGCGGTTACGTCCAACGCCATTTTTGTAGAAAACCATGGCCCTTAATTACAGTGGCGTTGCAAAAGTATTCGGCCACCCTTTATAACAGAATAACTTGTTTAAAATTGGTCCAAATCACTTGAGTTTTTTTGAGAAGCTAGAAGGTTTAGTTTGCTAAGTGAGGCGTTCGTCGATTTGAAAAAATTGCAAATAATAATAAATAGAAAAATTTGTGATGCATTTGGGTTATTGCATACTGAAGCATATTTAGCAATCAAAACCAATCAAATTTCGTAAATAATTTAAAGTCGGGGAAGTTTTTTCTCCTTCACGAAAAATTGGATTTTTGGCACTTGGAGTTTTCTACAAGACTCTTTAATTATTTAACACTATCGCATCTCTCTGGTCATTATCGACCCACCTATGCTCTCATTTCTTTGAAAAACTCTTGCAACTTTGAGATAATTATAAGGTGCATTTGATTCTATGTCTTCCAGTAATTGCACAGTGAATTACTCCTCGCCTCTTCCCCGTTCATTCGCTTAATTTCAGCTCTACTAGCTCAAGTCGTCTTTAAACCCGTTTGACCCGCAAAATTAAACGGCCGCATGTAATTGAGTTACTGAAAGTAAAGTTCTGTTGTTTCCTCGGTGTTAACCATCTACGATCTATGACCTACGTTCTCGTCCACTCGAATGCCACGGAAACGAATTTTTCAGAAATTTCAGCTCATAAAACATTCGACAGAAGAGTGATACCTATTCGAAACAATTCCAAGTGAGACAATGATACGATTGAGTATTTGCAAGGGAGAGGTTTGTGCGTCCATCATTCTATCTACATTCTAGCCCTTTACCCGTTCTGGAAAGCCTCCATATACTGAGGGTTCAGAAGCCAATCAGGGTACTTAAGTCCATTAGCGTTAAATCTGAGTTTTACACTGTTTGTCCTCTGAATAATTTTCCCTAGTAATTCGGTGCTCAATATAAGTACCGCTGTTTATTGCTTACACACGAAAGTAGTGACTTCATTGATTTATCAACTGAAAGTTTCAATAATAAAACGGTTTTTCAACTACATAACTCAGTGGTTCCGAACCTGTGCAAGTGTTTTCTGGGAGGTCGCACCGGTTATTTTTAGTTGTCGATTCTTAGCACTTATTTATTTTAATACAGTTAAATTGCCATATTCTATTAATGACGTGACACTGATTTTTCATAAACAAAAAAAAGAAGAAGCTGGTTATTCAGACGCTAGCGCAACCATCGCACTAAAATAATAAGCTAATTAAACGTACCTATTAAATATCTTTACGTATATTTAATATCTCGTAATATGTCGTTTATGTCCGGGCGAATTGCCTCTCTTCTAGAACTTCCGTCCGAATTTTTATTCTTCCTAACTGATCCTTCAAACATTTGACTCAAATAACGATTGTATATTAAAATAGAGATTTGAATAATCATCCCATAATTTTTTCAGATTTTTTAAAAGTCAAGAACTAAAAAAATAGCCACGGACATAAACGACCCAGTGTGCCCATGGCGGGTTAAGATAATTAAATATTATTAAGTTAGAATCATATTCTGATATACCTATTTTTAATGTGTTTTCTTGACCTTATTAAATTTTCCTCACCTTAAATGGGGGGGGGGGGGGGGGTGCAGGTTATTTGAATATTATAAGAGGGAGTGCGACTCAAAAAAGTTTGGGAAACAGTGGTTATAACTGATTTTCAGGGAAATTTGTTCTCACACCGATGATTGGCTTCCGAATCCTCGATACGCATATCTATACAGTACCTGGAAGTAAATCACTCCGCGCGCCTTCCTGGAGGAGCTGTCGCTGTAATACGACAGGGTCTTCCTCTTTCGGTCGAAGACGAACCACCGTTTGTTCCAGTGGTGGAATTTCTTGCTCATCTTCGAGAGGTAGCCGCTGCAGCTGGTGGTGTCGACCGTGACATCGTGTATCAGGGGTAGCTGGTGTCCAGCGGTCTCGATGTGGTGCCTCAGGTCCAGGGACTCGGACTTGATGGGGAGGTATCTCGTGAGCGGCCTCTGCGCATGGTTCATAAATCATCGAATTTACAGGCCGTGAAACAGAACTGTCCGATTAAATGGTAACACGCTGTCGACTCTGTCATCCGTCATGACTCGGGCGAACGGGTCAGGCACCGAACACGCGCGACGTGAAAATAGAATCCACGGATTCGACGTGAACCGCTCTGATACGCTTCGAACGATCGCTTCGCCGGCTTCAAGCATTGCCCAAGTGGCAGCGAGATTTTTCTTTTAGTCCTGCGTTGTCAGCAAAGATAGCCAATTCGTCTGGTTAAATGAAAGCAGTCGGAAGTTTGAAGGCGTTCTAAATGTTTCCATGATCTCAAAGACACCGGGGAGGTTTATTTTTGTGATTAGAGAGCCTGTAATGAGAATCTTGTCGGAGAGATGTTGATAGGTGTCTATTTTGTGAAGTGCCCTGAGTGGCTGGTTAGGAGGGACACTGTGCTTCGGAGCTTTGAATTAGTTGGCGAACGTCTGATTTTAAAATGGAGAATTATTTTGGGGAATACTGTGAAGCTTCTTTTTCAAGCGAGACGTTCGATGGTTCGTGATTGTTTTAGCACAAGCTTCTTGGCTTTATGTATGGTATTAGTTTTTTTCAAAACTATTTTTGTATAGTGAATTGTATTAATTTAGTTGAATGTGTGAGATAAGCTGATAGGCAATGAACTGATTATACACATTGCAAAGAGTGTAATGGCTTCTTTCCATTATCACCATTGCAACTATCGTAAATTGGAAAATCCATTGGCATACTCTAATGACCCTGACACATCATTCATGAGCAATGACGTAGCCTACTTTGGAGCTTCTACACATCGTCATTCTTAATCCTTGGCTGACTTATAACGCATAAGAGACTAGTTATAAATACCTTACTAATTTGTTTTTCGATTTACCATTTTACGAATTTTATCCTTCGAGGACGAATCAAAATTTTTTACCACGAAATTGGAAGATCGAGAAATACTAACTATTACTGTTTTCTACGATTATAAATATGCTTGTCAAATGACATACTTGCAGTTTTGCCTTTTCGCGGTGTTTGACTGGTTGCAGTGGTCCAAGGGTGTCCATTTCACTGGAGGTTTGCGAAAGAGGCCGGCTTCCGTTTCCGTCGATTATTCCCCCGCTATTATTGCTAAGTCTCTCGCCTTCCATTGATGTTCTTCGATCGTCTCTCATCTGCAACAATGAATATCATGTTTTAAATAAAAGGAAAAATAGAAACATATAGGTACAATGGAATTTTTTTATTTTACAGCAATTCATAAACCTTTTACAGTGTGATCGTAAATACCACCAGCCTTATTTCACAAGCACTTTTCCCAACAATTTAATCAATCTAAAACTAGTACAGTAAAGTAAACAATTTAAACGATTAAAATAATTTAAGGTGGAATAAAATGAACTAAAATGAAACGATGTGTCCCGTTATTTATTATTCGGGGGAGTAATGTTTTAGCCTGAGATTAGAATATCTTAATTACCACTGATTGCCCACTGTTCACCATAATGAGTCACTCACAGGATATCCAGTTTCTGGGACATTTGGGTCATTTAATCAATAACTACTCACCAAAGTCTAATCTGAAAATGTGCACGTAACGCGTCTAACCAGACTCGAACAATATGGGTTGAGGTGCATTTCACTTAGGAGCCAGGGTTATATTTATAAATCCCAAAGCGGGGAGCATCAGGCTATACCTGTTGACGTGTCTTGTCGAAAAAATCAGTTCGAATAACCGAAATAAATCCGCCCTACTCATGTTGTACGAAAATGAAATTGAAGGTACATTTCTCCCTTTTCCTCGTGACACTTCTGGTGTGATCGCAGATAAATAGAACACGTAGCATTACGATAACCCTTAATATTCTCAGAGCTTCCAACTATCTATCTTAGAATTCTGAGGTTTTTAATTCTATTTTTTTTAAATTCTGTAGTTTCTTAAATCTAAAATGTAAAACCCCCTAATTTGAAAATTCCTGAATTTGTCAACAAAAAGCTCGCGTTGGTTGCACTTCACATTTACGTTTTATGAAAGACGGTGACTAATATGATAGTCCATTCATGAATTTCATTACAATTTGTGAAATAAAAATCACAATTAACACAGCTACTTTTTACTAAACACTTCGCAAAATTACTATTAGGCGATAAAAATCATACAAACCCAGTCAATAGATACTTAGTAAAACGGCATCCACAGTTCCATCTGAATGGACATTACATAACTCTAATTACCTGACACCAATATCCACCTGCTTCGTTATCTCAGTCTTATTTAATATCAGTACCAGTAGCTGTCGACAGAAATTACACATTCTTTGCTTCTGAAATGGATTGGAAAGGGTTGGGATATCCAAGCGCGCCACGCATTTTCGATTTTTCAGCAGGAGACAACGACGGGAATTAATGGATTGCTGGAAATAACTCAAACTGGAGACTTGTTTGCTTCGCAGCATGCTGTTAAGCGCGTGGTTAACGAGAAAAATTTGTGCAATGAAGCGAGACGCGGGAGCCGCGTGGGCGAGAGCGATGTCTCGCCCTTTGTCTTCGCTCTTCCATTTCGTTAAAGGGCTGACAGTTTTTGTTCGCTGCAACGGAGCCCGTCTGATTAAGGGCGTCGCGCATTGTACGAGGGAATAGTACGAAACAGGGCGAAATATTAATTGGAGGGAAGGAATATGAACTATATAGGCGGTAAAAATTATTTTTCTATTGTTCCACTTTGCACGCGATTTTAGTTTGGCAATTTATTTATGTGACAAATAGGTTGGGGTCGCATTTAAGAATTTAATAAAAGTTTGTTTTATAGGGCATCGAGAAGTTGCAGATTTTTTTTTAAGACAAGGAAAAGTAAGGAATAACGAGGCAATGTGTTTGTTATTATGATGTGCGGGATACTTGTTAAGATAATTCGTGGAGAGGGGAGATGTAAAATGAGCACGAATGGATTTCCACAAGTTTCAATATATCTGGAGTAGGGCTGTTATGAATATTTAAGTATTTTAAATATTTCAATATTCCAATACCAGAGAATTCGAATTTGAGATTAGAATAATTCAAATATTCAAATAATTGGGAGTATTCGAATTATTTGAATATGCAAATAATTAGGAGTGTTCGAGTTAGTCCAATATTCGAATAATTAGGAGTATTCGAATTATTTGAATATTCGAATATTTACAGTTCTAGTCTGGAGTGCTTGAATTATTAGAGTTCCGCGAAATGTAATTCTGAGAAATAAGACTTGGGGCTTTCAAATTCGCCTGCCATATTCTCGCGTTTCCCTGAAATTGATGTCTTCATTCAGTAGAAATAAATGTCAAGGAAGCGTTAAATGCAACACACTGGAGAAACAGCTTTGATTCGTTATTTTCAGAACGCGGGTTTGCATTCAAAGAATTCACAGATTCAAGAAACGCTCAAAACGCGGGGGAACATTGAAAAAAGTCTGTGTACATAAGGATCCAGAATATTTACAACTTCCACGCACATAATGCAGAATTATATTATTTAATACAATCCCAAAATAAAAGTTTCCCGATAACGATACCTGCTTCATGCGTCTGTGTATATTTTCAGCAGTCAAATAATATGCAATCGCACTGTTTGCCTGCATCATAAATTTTCTAAAAGGTTCAATTCTCCCCCGTGTCACATTAAAAATATTAAACAAAAAAAACATTCTGCGAATATCGTATAGAACACTTTCAAATTGACCCATTACCACAAAAAGAAGAAAAGTACCATTACAGCTTAAGTAGCCACAAAAGGTGCTGACGTGAGTCTACAAATAAGCAAACTGGTACAGCAATAAATAAAAAAATTAAGAGAAAAAAAATCCAGGAATTCTATGACTTACTCGTCGTCTACGAACGTGCTTCTTCTTAGTTCTGTTCTTCACGTAACTCATCCACATAAGAGACATTCTCCTAGCAAAATTCAACAAATCCTCTACGACGATACTACTACTTAAAAAACATAGGAGCCAGAACGAAAAGAGAAGAGAATTACGATGCAACGACAGAGGATACTTTATTACCCAACGATAATTAGTTCACGTTTAATACTCCTCTATTATCGCTACTGTTTCTTCCCTCCGAACCGAGTGGCAGGTTTACGAGCACACTTTTTTCGACGTGCAAAACTGGATGAAAGGCTGTAAAGAACTGATGCCGGCGGACGAACGTTCGCCGTTATTATTCGCAAGTTAAAATGCGACGACCCCCTCCCTGCCCTCGAAACGCGTCTTTCTGCGCGCAGAAAATCGCGGTCCCACCCCCGGGAATACTCATTCATGAGTAAAATTGTCTGTGCAGCGAGAAGCGCGCCGACGACCACACGTTTGTTTAACAAAAAGGGAGACAATGATGATCGCTTCTGCGTGGCGCGTTGGCGAACGTGCGTCACCAGGGTGCAATTTCATGGCTGTCCAATCGGCGAAAAAATGGGACTGCAAACTTGGGAGCACTAGAGGAGACTTCTAGTCTGTCCCTAATTTTCAGAACTATAGAAATTTAATTAAATGGGAAGATAGGCGCTGCAGAAATCACTGCAATATTGCACTTGGTCCTGGTGCCTACTGTGCTTTCCAGTAAGCAGCTTAAGAAAATAAATCTTTAGGCTGCATTCTTAAGTAAATATTTACGCCAGATAATTGCTAGCCAATCATTGTTTTTGTTTTGAAGAATTTGAGGATTATTTAGGCGAATTAAATAATGCTGATAGTTTTTTCTCGAATAAATAAGATACATATTTGAATACTTCTTTCTTTACTTTTTTCTTTTTCCAAGATTTAATTTCGGTCCACAGAAAAATAATCTAACAGAAAAATATTATTTGGAGGATATAGTACCTACGAAAATAGAAGAGTTTTTATCTATTTTTGTCCATCTCCCACGAAAAATGCAGGAATATTTCTTGGCTTAGGATTTTCGTTGTGTGCGTAGGATTATACTATCTTCTTTTTAAGTACGACTGAATAAAACGAAACCAACATTCTGTTGCCGACATGTCACTTGAAAGCCCACAAAGTTAGCATGAATATAAAAAGAAAAGCAGGGTGATGGAAAATTAGTTTCTCTATCAACGATTGTAAAACTCAGAAATAGTATCTGCTTATTATTCAATATGTTTCTTATTCAAAAACATGGGAATGATTTTAACCACACTGAAAACAATGGTTGTCTGTTTATCGCAAGTCAAAATTTACTGTTACCACTTGTCTACATGATTATTTTCAATGAAGAATGAATGTACCGTCTACTTCACTAAAAATAACAAATATCGTCCATATTTTTATTCACTGTAATATTTCAGAATACTTCAAGAACTTTTCAAGGAATCACCAAACTGTGTTTAGCAAAGAGTGCTTTTTCTACAAATAGTCAAGACAGACAATCCTTATATCCATCTTGCTAAATCAAGGAATTAAATTTTCTTTTAAGTAATTAGAGTTCAACATCGTACCAGCTGCTCCCACGGGTTATTAGAAACTTGATATAGGGGGGATCATTTAAAAAAAAAATCAATTTTGTTCTGCTGAAGACGATTTTTTTTTGGTTGCAGTTATCTGGAAAAAATTTTTGGTTCTTATTAACTGGACGAAAAATGTTGGTTCTTATTAACTCGACAAAATCTTCGACGCGTAGTTGATCGTAAAGGCCTATTGCGACGTGGAAGCTGTTTATCGTTTCTGCAGAGTTTATGCATCGAGTCCCAGATACAAATGTCATCGCGAAAATACATGCCGGGAGACGAAAATGTTTGCCCCAGAATGTGTGGTTATTAGTGAAATACACGTGCGAAAGTCTGTGTCTCTCTTCGCCGCTGTAAATTACACGACCAAGAGGGACACCGTTCCATCGAAGAAGCGAGACTCGCTGCCGATCGAATTCTCAAGAGCAGGAAAAGTCTCTGCAGCGAACCTCGTGCAACGATTCGTCATACCATAAGACGAAAATACTGAATGAACATCGCTGTGCTATGCTGTTTGTTCGTAAAAGATTGATGTGCAAGTTCTCGCTGCGTTAAGAAACCTGTAACACGAACGTTTCGTAACGAAGGATTTTTTAAAGAAAGTAGTGAGAGTCGTTAGCACCTAAAGTGTTCCAGAAAAAAATTGGATGTCGCAGTAATTTCTGAAATTGATATTAACAAAAGATAGGTGGTTTTATAGGAAAGACTCGCTGCGGAGGGAAATTTATGTCACGGTCGCTGATCTTTGTGTTCGTCGCGATTCTGTCTACTACTGCGTCGTAAAGCGGCATAATTCCATTTAAAAAAAAAAAAACATTAGTGACCTAGTTTCGACAGAAATGACTTGGAAGATCATTTTTCACTCGAGATGTTCGAGTATTCGCGATCGAGATAGTGTTAGAGGAATAATTCTGTCCATTCGAATGATCTAGTAGTTTGAATGGAACTCGATCAATTTTATATCCAGTGATAAAAATATTTGAAATACTTGAAAAGACTTGAAGAATTTTTCTGAGCTACTTGAAGTGTTTTAAATAGATGAAATTCTTGCTAGCTATTCAACGTACTAATCAATTAATCCAGTAATCGATTCTATTTCATAAGAGGACATTTGTGCCAGTGATTATCAAAGTGGGTAAATCCAAAATCTAAAAAAAATTAAATTCACAACTTCCTCTGTGTTGCATCACCTTGCGCTACAAAATAAGTGACAAATGTAATTTTTAAAAAAAATTTCAGTTACACCACTTTCATAATCACCGGAACATTTGTTCGATGAGAAGCAGGAGAAGCATGTCTTCCTAGAAAAAGTAACAATATAAACGCGTGATCCGTTCTATTCTCTACAACCAGCTGGCGTCGCTAACATTTTTTCTCGCTTCGCGCAGGAACGAATAGGCGAGGCGATTCTTTTTTGATCCTAGGATGAGAAATAGCTCGACGTCCGTGATCGCGAGACTCGTTGCTTCTAGGAAGAACTAGAATCTCGTTGAACGATGCACGGCAGGGTTGGCACGACGAATTCATGCATCGTTCCAGGTGGATTTCGGATCGTCGGTCGAACGAAGGAAGTTTATGCAAATGGCTGTAAGATGTTTGACAAAATCTTAGCGTTCCGTGAAAACTGGCTTGACGCAAGGCAGTCGATAAATCTGTGCCAGCGTCACGGGGATGGCGAATGAGATTCATCGGGGGAAAACATTTCCTTGAAGTCAGCCTTTGAGACGAAACGGCGACTTGAAGACTACATTCGAACTGTCTGAACTCTTTAAATTCATTAAATTCTATACTTGTAAGGAGGAGAGGTTTTTAGGTGTCCGCCACCGAGTGCTTTGGCTTTTGGATTTTATCTTAGAGGACCGAAAAATATTAAACACATACGTGTTTTTTTATTTTGGCCCGTTTGCGTATTTAGGGGGTGAAAGCACCCCTCAAAGTTCATAAGAAGAGGGACAGGAGGTCCTATTGTTAGTTTAAAAAATATTATAACACTGTGTATATCTGTAATGTTATAATATTCTTTAACTAACAATAGGAACTTTTGCACCTCTTCTTCTGAACTTTGAGGGGTGATTCCACCCCCTAAATTTGCAACTGGGCCAAAATAAAAAAACACGTATTCATTAGTTTTCGGTCCTCTAAAATATATCCGAAAATATATTCTCCTTGTAAGTCACACGTTCCATTTAAAAAATGTGTTTTGAGAATAAAACTTCAGGAGGGTGCTCTATTATGTGGGAAGAACGTGAATGTTGAAATCTTTATACGTTTCTGTGAACATCTCAAACTCAAATTGTTAAGTTAAACATCGTAGCGCAGGTCTAATAAGGCGAGCGTGGTTGTAATAGCTTTACAAAAAGAACAGTCCGTTATCTTCCGCGTTATGAAAGAATGGATCGATGTGGGAAAGGTAAACGGGCTCATTAAGGATTCGAAACCCGTTCCTGATGATCCCGAAGCGGCATTCTTGAAACAACGCGACATACCTCGATTCCGGAAGTGTCGTTTAAAAAACTCGTAAACACGCTGTGATTACATGGAATTCGACGCGTACCTATACAGGTGGCTGTTTATGGTATTAGCTGCGGAGAGTGCATACTCGCATATTTATGCGTTAATGTGCATCCCTAGGGGAAGAGCGCAAAGGAAGCCGCTTCGAGTATTCGTACTCGCAATTTCGAATGATAGGCGCTGCAAACGTGTGCCTCGTTAAACGGCTACGTGAATGGTGAAGGTATTCTCGTGTTTTTCGAGTTCTTTAAATATTGGGGAAGGGAACTGTGAATTTACAAGTAGGTTCTTTTGCAAATACTGATGAATTTCTTAACAAAAGCTGTCCTTAGTTAAGAAATATATCGATACGTTACTCTATGATAAAATATGTCACTCCATTCCTTGGCCACTTTTTAATGATATGTGTATCTTAATCAAGTATAGTGATTGAATGTTGGAATCAATGCCCTCTGCAATTTCTTCATCTTAAACTTTGTGATAGAATTACAACTGTACGTGGAGCCGAATAATAAATTTTAATGTTACGGGGGCAAGAAGGTAATTTGAACGTCACGTGAATCATCGTCGTGATATATTACATATTCTGTCCGAAACTAATTACACGGTATTAAAATCCTGTCGGTGTAATTCAAGATCCGTCTTCGACTCATTAAGAGGCATAAAGCTTACTCCACGACCCCGGATGAAATCATTGAATCCGTTAAGTATAGTGGTCGCCGGTCGTAATTACTGAAATTAGGCTGTCTGAGTGAATACTTCGGATGGACGAAATTGATGACCGAGTTGAAACATCTAGGTACGATCAATTTTCTCCTCTTTCAGCTTTCGCGAGCGCAAAGTTTGCTTGATATTAATCAATAAAGAAATTATTATAAAATGACACGTATTTCCTAACTTTGTGTTTCTCTTATTTTGGATTTTAAGTCGGATAGAACACTATCTGCTAGAATAGTGAAGAAGCAACTGTGAAATTTGGAATAAAACCAGTTCAAGTACATCCAAAAATATTTGAACTTTTTTTACTCCTGTCTGTATAATCCTAAAAGTAACTATACACCAAGAACTCCAAAATTTAGAAAGTATATGTAAAATTTTAAATTAAGAAAACTTGATTTCGAATATTTTAATATGTCATTTTTTACTTTTCAATGTTCTTGAATTTTAATTTCAAAATTGAAGCAGAAATCGAGTTGAGTGGAATTATAAAGAGGATAGACATTAGATTGGCTGACTAACGACTGAACTTTTATCGGCGCCACAGTTAGCACCAGATAAATATAGCGTCGAGCTTTTATTTGCTTTTTAACGATAGAACTTTTCAACTGAAACCCAGTAGTAGCCATCACTGTCAGACCGATAAGAAGTACTCTAATCTCGTTCGATTATCAATTTCTTCGATATTTTTTTTATACATACATAAGCGTTCTACTCCTTTCCTCTACTTTCATTCAAAGATGCTTCATACACACTCGTATAAACAGATTTCCATTCAAAAAATTCCATCTTTCAATCATAAGACTTGCCCAAAGCATATCAATGTTTCCTTCAACCTGATTAATAATTAACAAGGATGATCCCAATTGTATTCCCATTCCACGTTCCAAAATATAACTCGGATTCTAAATCACCATCGGACCAAAAGAATCTTCGTTTTCTTTCGTTACCTTAGCACCATTCCTCAAAATAATACAACTATTTTAAAATCGAACATTACCAAAGTGCTCGTAAGGCATCTCCATCGTTTTGCGTTGCCAGCTATTTCGGCGGAGCGATTATTATTAACAATTAGAGGCCGGCGTTGCGTAGACGAGCAAACCGCGGCTCATTTGATGTTTCGTAAAACGGCCGTGACTTAATTTCGACGTTTAATTTCGGTATCTGGTCGCAATGAGATTTCCCGAAAATTTTTTCGGCTTCCTCCGAGCGCGAAGTGGAACATGCCTCTCGTTACGTCAGTTTCCGAAGGTCCGGTCGCTACGGTGACTCATATTTTTCGGAAGCATGGAACTCTTGGCAGCCGGCGAAACGGTTTTCCTCTAATTTGGTACAGCCAGGCATTAAACGGTCACGAGAAATCGCTGTGTCACGACAAACGTTAAAGCCGTTATAATGGCGATCGGTTTAACCGCCTCGTGAAGCATAAATGACGGCGAAATTCCGTGGAACGGGTTAAATAGTTCCCCGGCTGATAATTCAAGTCCCCCTTCCGGTCACGACGACAGAAATATTTTATTAATTTCCGCTAAAAACCGGCCAATTTTCTTTTCTCCTCGTTGAACAATGTGTTCCGGTCATTTAAGTTGGGAGAAATATTGAATTGAATTTCTGTGTTGAAGGGGAAGATTAATTTTTGGCAAAAATGCGTTACTTTTCGCTGTGATTAATATCCTTCGTTATCTACCTTTCTTGGAAATTTAATTATAGGTAACTGAGGAATTTACAGAATTCTTCACACATTCTCAGCAATTTAAATTGCGGCGGTTACGTTGTTAGAGATACTTTAATGGGTTTTCTATGTTTCATGTTTCTTTATAATTACTATTTTTTAAGTCTGTGATGTTCGTCAATTGAATGCTGGAGTTATTCAAGTTTATCATTTGACTTCTGTGGACTAGTGTCAAAAAATAACATTTTTTTAATCTTTGTATGAAAACTATATCATATTCTTCCTTCAGGATATAATTTACAGTTTCGTGATAAACTACTTGATGACCTTAAAAGCATTTATGCAAATGTAATGTTCAAAGGGACACAGAAAACAGTCTAGACCAGTTTCTTTGAACAGGTGCGTGTGCCAATAATTCCTAACCATAGTAACACTGTCACATAACTATAATAAATTATATGGTTGACGTATTTAGAAGAAAGGTGTGATAGCAAAATATTAGCAGCAGCTTTACAATGATATTAGGACTAATGGTTTCATTCTTATCTACTATTACTACTTGTATTGAAATATCATCGAAGTAAAATTTATTGTAAAAAATTCTTAGCAATTTCTCTTTTTTTTCGTTAAAGAATATTCCTCGAACTCGCTAAAAAAATTCAAATCAGTTAAAATTTGAGATTCCAGAAGGGAAATAAAGCATTTCCAGCATGTCCAATGGGCAGATGTTCATTTCCCAGCTGTAAGAATTAAAGAACAGATACTTTACTCACGTTATCATTTTGGAGTAGACTGTAGGAATTGTTCGAAGGTCCTGGACTGGGTGACGTTAGTTCCGAGAGTTTGCTTGGAGACAATTTCTCGCTATTTCCACCCTCTGCACCGTCGCTGCTTCCGCTCCCACTAAAAGTGCAACGGCAATAATTGAAACATGTTCCATCTTCTAACTGACCTCAATATTATTTTCATCTAAAGAATCATTACTCCTGGTATTAATCACAAAAAGATTATACAATGTTAACGTCGATCTCAAGTAATTTTTTCATAGATTCTCCACCTTCCGTAACCCTTTGTACTTTAAGGGAGGTAGTACTCTAGTGTAACTGCCCGTTTTTCAACGCCATCTTTGAGAATTTATTTAATAAAAACGGTAAGGTTTTACTATCTGGCGTTTTGCTGGCATATTAAGGTATGTTTGCAATAATATTCAGAATATTTGTCATCTTTTTTTATCGCACATATAATAAAATATAGTCGGTGACGTTAAGCTTCTCCAAAAAATTATTTTCCGACGGGCGTTGGTGTGGGAACTGTTCTAGTGCTCCAAAATGGAAAAACTGAGGTATATTTTTTTTATTATGTTTGTCGCTATGGTTGGAACCACAGAGGCCACCTGACAATGAAAATTTGCAAAATGACAGCAGTTTGAAAAAGAAATCGATTTTTGCTGATAAACTTAGCTGTTTTCGTTCCGTAGAATTAATTTTATACAATAGCGACAAGCATAATAAAGAAAATAAATCTTACAATAGTTTTTCCATTTTGGATGACTAGAGCAGTTCCTACACCAACGCCCGTCGGAAAAGAATTTTCTTGGAGATGCTTGCGCCACCGACTATATGTGCGATAAAAAAGTTTAAAAAAAATCCGAGCATTACTTCAAACATACTTTAATATACAGGCAAAGCGTCAGATAGTATAAGCATATTGTTTTTGTTAAATAAATTCCCGAGTTACACTTACCCTTAACGTTAAATAATGACTCCACTAAACATCACAAGAATAGCATAATTCATAACTCGTAGAATTAAACAAACTACTAATTTCCAAATTACTTTACTTAACTTCAGCCCAAACCTTTTTGCGCCCTGTGCGAACTTGCCAAATTGTGTATTTTATTTATAACACATTTATTTGGGCCCTTGACGACTCTTAATTTTTATTCATAGCTTAAAACATTTATAGTACAACTTGTAATATTTTATGTGTAAACCCTACGCCCTAGACAGTTGCCTAATTTTTCCTACAGGGACGAGCCGGGCCTGACTTAAGTATATTATCTGCAATCGACCAACAATCGAACACATTACACCGCAGGGGGTATAATTAACATCGTTTCACCCAAAACACTAGTCACAAACCACTCAAGTACTTCCTAAAAAAAGAAGAATAAAAGAGAAACAGTAAATTCTTGTTCTAACGTCACAATTCGGTCACAGCTCCACAGGATTCCGTTTGGAAACGTGGGGCAAGCAGCCCACCGATATCGGCGAGACACAAACGATCCTGAATAAAACACCACTCGACGCCAGTTACGAGGTCGCGTTGCTTCGCGATAGTAAAGATAATAAATCTCGCCAGTGATATTACCGTTTTCGGCTTATATAATCCTCGCAGCCCGTCCCGAAGCGCGTGTCTCGCGCACTTCGGTTCCGTGAACTTTAGCCGGTCGGCGCGGCCGCGGATCGCGAAAAAACGCTCGCAGAAGGCTCACCTAGCCGGCGAGGATCGTCACTACTGGCGAGGCCATAGCTGCAGCAGGTATTATTAAAACCTAACAAGTACAAAGTGACTCGGTCGACCGGTTCGACGGTGCCACGAGCACAGCATTTAATTCTTCTACAATGTTCCAGCGAACGGAGACGAGGATGACGACCAGGAGGACACTCTTTTCGATCCCGTTGCTATGGCAACGTTGTCCTTGACCCCCAAGAACGGGGTCATCTTTTTCATTCGAGCTGCTCCTTTTGCGCGGGGAGAGGCCATGGATGCGGTCATTGTTGGGAGGTGGAATCGAGGAGACGCGCGCTCACCTCGCGATGAGATGCACAGAGCGAGGGCGGGCGGGGGGGGGGCGGGGGGGGGGGGGGAGCAGAAAATCCAGGTGCAACTGGGAAATGAAAGGTCCCTTGTGCAAAAATCAGGCGAAAGTGTGGGATGAAGTTTTCACGTATGAGGTACAGCTTTTCGGACAATCGAACTATAAAGTTGCAAGCGAGTTGGCTGAGATATAAAAAAGTGTAGGTACCATTGGAATGTCAACAATTTTTAGCTGTCTTCTCACTGTTTTTTGTAGTTTATAATATTTATATTTACTATTTACTGAGAGATAAAACAAGCCAAGAAATCGAAAAGTTATAGAAATGTTCAAGATTGGTATGTGCCGTGTCTGATTCAAGGAAGATTACGTTACTATTTCAGGACCTTGGATAGGGTGTCCAAAAAATTTATTTCCCTTTGGTGTGATAAATATGTGTGCAAAATTTCGGCTTGATCAAACAACTCTAAACCCTGCCTCAAGGGGCTCAAAGTTTCGAAAGAAACTGCGCTCCTGCAAACAGCTGTTTTTTAATATGCAACCCTGTATGTAAGCAAATGTGTGATGGAACGGGAGTTGGGACTATCGATTATCGATATCTTATCGATATTTAACGATATATCGATATTATCGTTAATGTAAGATATCGTTAAGTGGTGGTACAAGTTTTCCATTTCCCCAGGCTTTGGACTATGGCGGTAAAATATTTGTGCATTCCACGAACCTCAGTTCCCTAAGTGAACGATTATTTTCTAAAGGTAGATAAAAAAATAAAAGGAAATATATAAAAAGTCTATACTATATCGTAACTTTAAGCTTCTTGAGGCAGGGTTCAGAATAATCCTATTGTGCCGAAATTTTGCATACTTACTTAGCACACCAAAAGGAATAAAATTAGCGGGCGCCGCAACATTTTATCGCACATTCAATTTTAAGGGACACCCTAACCTTGGAGTAAAAGCGGTGCAACTCCAGTTTGACCAAATTCGAGTAAATTAGAAAAATCTGTTTATAAAATTATTGCTTTGCTTTATTTCTATTTTTCGCGAATTTTTCAAATCTGGAGCTGCCCCTGATTTGCAACCGGGTAATTGGTGCAGGTTCAAAATTTGATTTTCACCAAACGATGTAAAATTTTTTTATAGTAGAACTAAAAAAATGTCAAAAATAGTCCTCAATTGTGGTGGAAAGATAAATTGTATCACTCGATCCAGAAGCCTCTAATTTTTACTTTAAATTAATTATTTCTCATTTTTACCGAACACCCAAGACAGAAAGTTATTTAGATGTTTAAGGAATTAAAAGCTTAGCCAAAATCAGTAAGCAAAACCTCTCAATTAATAAACTATTTGTGAAGAGGCGCAAATGTAATTTAAACCTGAGAACATTTACAAAAATTCTCTTAACGAAAGCCTTTTTCCAAGAACCGTTTTCTAACGACAGCCACACTCAATGCTTATTCAATTTCTAATCTGCGATTATACTGTCTAATGTTTCCAGTCCCACTGCTAGCGTTTCTCTAGCAACGTTTGTAACCGTATCCGTGTTCTAAACTTCGCTGCACGTTGCTACTCACAATGCGAAACGAATCCCCGCAATTGCGTCTGCCTCTGCGATGAAATATTTAACTACGTTACACGATTACTTGATAGCAGTGGAACTTTTATCAAACTCTTAATCAACTGAGGCACGCGATACGCGTCCAGTATGTCTGCAGGACCATTTTTCTTCTTCCCTGACAAGAATTCTACAGCAACATAGCCCGATCTACGAACTAGTGGTTAAAAATAATATTTCAACTTCTCTCCTGAGTGCCTCGTTCCTTTCGATTCACAAAAATGAATTCCCCCACCCTTTGTGCGATTGAAATTACAGAAAATTATCATTTTTAGTAACTTCTATACTCAACGAGTTTGCAGATACTAGCAGAGATAGTTCACCTAGTAAAGTAAATGATATAAAAATATAAACTCGACGGAAGAAGATAGAAACTCACAAGCAACGTGGACAGAGTGCGCGCGAGCGCGTTTCCAAGGGCTGGCAGCAGTTTTCGCAAACCCAATCTTTGCTGGTGAGGTAAAAGCGATTGCTGGTGAGGAAAGTGATCAAATTGCACCCTCGGAGTCTAATTTCGTTTGCAACGGACGCGCCCACTTCCCTCGCGTTCATTCTCGCGCATTATCGTCCCTTTAACGCACCCTTTCAACTGACGCGTGGCCGTCGCGTTAAAACGAAATTCTCTGACACGAGCTCTGGCAAATTCTCAGCCACGGCATTTCGCCCCTCGATGACCGCCAATTTCACTTTCTTTCGTCAGCGTCGACGACACCAGGCTTCTCCAACGGTAAATATTCTCTTTCGTCGCTCCTCGACTTAATGGATCCTGTGCACGCGTTTTCACTTTCTTAAAACGCGTGCGCAAACTTCCTGAGTAATACTTCTGAATAGACGATGGACTCTTGAATAATTGTACGGCTGACTATCGTTTGAATTCTCAAAGAACTTCTCAGTATATTGAAACACTTATTTTCATGGTACCTTTAAGTCCAATTTTTTAAAAATATTTCCTATGAATTTCAATCCATGCAAGCAGATTATTTCGCAATTCCTTTCGTATCGTCTCTCAATTTATTATTACACTAACGACTTCCTTCGTCATCGATGGATGCCGATTTTTCTACCTCATTTACTTGATACTTTGCTGCCCTGTATTGATTACAGTGCAATAGCGATGCGATTTTCAATAAACAGTTCAAGCTACACTCGCGATTGCAGTTCGTCTCGTTTAAAATTCATTCCTTGGTGATCGTTTATAGCTTCACTTCTCGTTAAAAGGAGTCTATTCGAGAACGCTCGCCTTTTCCACGGTATCTAGAACTCCCGCCGATAAAATTTACACACGATTCAGTACAAGCTTATCTTATCGAACGAGTAAAATTTCGCAGTTTTCCATCCACAGCGGCGATTAAACACACTTCCGCCACGATTCCACAACAATCCGGCGCTTCTTTCCTTCCTTCGCGTCGCACTCTGCAAGTCCCTCGTCATCTAGCACTTCATCATCCCAGCAGCTCATCCCACGACTTTCACTCGGTTCCTCAAAGTCTATCCCTCTATCCAGCAGCCCCCGAAATCCGCAGACCCGCGAATCGTTGACGCTCCGAGTGGGAATCCAGCTACCGTTCTTATATCCCCGCGCGCTGCTGCATCGTCGCCGCGACAAGGCCGCAAATCCTTTAATTCGCCGGGCGCGCGTTTACTAGTGGCAGCGTATCGTCCGCATCCCGTGGCGCCGAGCCCCTTGCCAGCGTTTCCAGACTCCGGTGAACCGTCCTCGTCGAAACCGACCGCGTATCGACACTACTGGCCGGGTCGTGGAAAGGCGGGCAAGCTGCAACAGATACGGTATCGCCTGATAACACCCCACCCGCCCGGCCGCGGCGGCGTGTCCAAGTAACGCGGGGACAGCGAGAAGAGGGCCCCGATAAAGCGTTCTATTGCCGGCCCGGGCGCAATCAAGACCGGCAATCTGCGATCGTCGACGCCGATTCCGGGACGCGTCCCAGTCGCCCCCGATCCGCCAGGCCTCCTCTCGCTTCTGCCGAGGTGGACACGCGACACCTTTTACTCCCGCTGGATTCCAGCTTCGCGAAACTGCCCGATAAAAGAGGCACGGCGTGTCTACGCAACACTTACGCCGGTGCCAATGACGAGTCTACTAGGTTTCACAAGGCGTTCCCATTCGACGCGGTGAAAAACTCGCCGTCGTCCAGCGGCGACTTCACTCGCAAGTGCCTATTAAAGAGCTAACGCGGCCGGCGTGCCTGAGCAGAGGCTTTTAACATTCTTCCCAAGCTCTTTACGAGCGCGCTTTCGTTGCTTGTGACAGGCGCTTTGCTATCGGTGCTTCTTTGTAGCGTTGGGGAGTCTGTTAGGGGGTGGGTTTTTGGAGAATTCGAGGATTAAAATTGTGGGAGGGAATTGGGTCTGGAGTTTTGCCTCTTTGGGATCCTAGGTGTACTTGCAGGTGCGGAGGGAAGTGTAATTAAATTGGTGCGGCGGTTTGTTGAAGAGGGAGTTGATGGTAGGTGTCATTTTTGTAGCTTTTAATTATTTCTGGGATTAGATTTTTAAATGGGGCAAGCATCTTGTGTAGGGTCCGATGGATTCATGGATGTTTTTAATTTAGTAAATGTAATGATGCCAGGAGAAGTTAGTTTAACTGACACTGAGGAGACTGTTAAGAATTTTCACTTGGAGAGGTTCGTTGACACTGAATTTTATCCTTACCTTCCCTGGAATGCCCGATAGCACCAAGATTTGAATGAAATTCCGTGAGAATTATATGTGAAGATATGCAATTGACTGCGAGTTATTACTGATCGAGGAATGCACGCGTTTGCTACTTTTTATCAAACGTGTGGATGCCTGTTCTGTCACTGAACCGGCAGATAAGGAACGTTTGACAGTAACTACTAAAATGACGTCGATGCTTTCATTTACTCACAGGAAAGGACGAAGTCCATTTGTGTTTGTGTAAACACGCGAAGGAAATGTAAAAATGGGAGATAAATATCGTTCGAATACGGATTTTCTTCGGCTAACAAAATGGAAATTTAAAATATCAAATTGACTTTAAAAATAATTTTAACCAAAAGTAAAATGTTATTATTATTCTGGCAAAGAAAAATAGAACGAGATATATTTTTCTGATTTACGATGGATGGATCTGAATATTTTTAAATTCTTTTACTTCCAGTATAGATTTCGTAATCCAGGAACTGTAAAAGCTTTCCATCAACAAAAATTCTTCACTCGTGGTTTATACTAGCTATTAAATGTGTATAAAATCACACGCAAATATTTAGGAAACTAAATGTTTTATTTAAAAGCTCCAAAAACGTGAAATGACTTTTATGCAATATAGTTTCATGCAGCTTCGAAACTATAACCGTGCGACTCCGATGGTCTGCTATTTGTCAAAATCACATTCGGCACTTTCATCGAAAAGCTTCGCCCGTAAGACGCAGAAGGCGAATTTTAGAATGCGATCTTGCTTTTATATGCAAATCGCCCAAGCCACGTTTATTTTCGTCTGCTTGCGAAAATAAATGAAAGCTGCAGGATTTGCATTTAAAGACAGAATGACTGAGCATTGAGTGACTCACCTTTCAGTTGGCCCCGTTGAATAACTGGAAGATTCCTCTCCAGATTCGACACTGTTGAAAGAAGTGCAGTTCATCTTCCTTTCTTCCCATTGAGATCGAACCTCGTCCTGAACTCTTCGTTTCAACTCCTCGACTCTTCGCCTTTCTTCTGAAATAACTTGACTACCTGCAACATATTACGTTAATTCTTAATCAGAATGGCCGATTACATAAGCACCAACAGCTTCCCATTAATTTTAATCTCTTTATTAAAATCTGTCTCCCCTCTTTAACGCCTACGTATTTGCATATAAATGTACAAGAACGTCTACCTTAACTTAATAAAGATTAATTCTTATTATTCTATAGTGGATAATATCTTTCTCTATGATATATGCATTTACACAGAAGTTTACAGAGATGCGTATGCACCTACCTTGCTTCGCTAAGTGGAGTTGTCGATTTCTCTCAATTTCCTTGAGGGATTCGATAGTCTTCCTTCCCAAGCTGCCCTGATTGTTCACAATGGGGGAGTCAGTGGTGACCCTGGAGATCCTGTCAAAGTCTTCCCTGCTCGGAGATCGTTTTTCTTCGCTGTTCTCGCACGAGTTCTGTGCCAATTTCGTCAGTTCGTCGTTTATCGCTCTAACTCGGTTTCGACCCTGTCGGATAAAGCCAGAAATTAAAATAATTATCAGTCTGAATTTACTGTATCTGGATCTGTGGAATGAGTTATATGTGCACTAACTTCTTCTAACCGCTTCAAATGCGTCAGCTTCTGTCTCTCCAGGCTTCTCGCATCTTTAGTCGCTGTGCTCTTTGCTTCAGATCTTTGCGACTCCAAGTGACTCAAGCGAGCCTTCCTGGTTTCTATCTTGGTAGTCATCTCAGTCAAGTATCTGGAAAGAGTGATTTACACGTATTAAATGTCGAGTGAAAGCTATTCTCGAATCAAAAGATGAGTGAGCACACGAAACCTTCGGCTCTGACAGTGATCGGTAGATGTATCGAGATTGGGTTGAAATGTCAAAAGTTCTTTCAGTTCTTCAATTTCAGAGGGATTTTATTCTACTCAATTAGATTGAGTAGATAAATTAACTATTCCGTATGTAATGAACTGCTAAGTTTGTAGTGATGAGATCAGAGTTAATCAGAGTTAATTAATTTGAATCGAAAGGGCCAAGTAAAAATTGCAGTGTTCGTTCATTTTATTAAAATACAATTTACGGTAATACAATTTAATAGTGGCTACGATAGGCTATGACGAAGGATCATAATGCAATATTTTAAAGGGCAAGACAATTAAATAGAAGAAGAAAATCTCTTTTTAACAAAAACACAAGTAGCCATAATTGCACTGTAAAATACAACTAGTTACTACACGTTTACGTTTTTACACCATACTCTACTAACACATCCAAAAGAAATTGAAATGTTTCTTAGGATTAGGATATTTTAATAACTTCTAACTATTTAAAAATCAAAGGTAGCCCATGATTCTCTAAAGAAACCCTAAATCTATACGTAGCAACATCTACCTAGACACGATATTAAAGAAGAAATCCCTTATAATTTGCAAGACCCCACTCGACGCAAAATGAAAGCTTCAAATATATGCGTCCCTGATTGCCGCAATACTTTTCATACAGACACTAGATTTACCTTTGCAATTCTTCCCTGGTCGCCAGTTTGCTCGCCTCTTCCTCGAGATGATGAAACTCCAAATCTTCGAAGGCCTTCCTCTCAGACTCCAGGAGGTCTTGCTGAGCCGCGAGCTTCTCGCTAATATCCAGTTGCGCGGCGTCATCCATGCGATTCGCCAGTTCTTCCTCTAACCGGCCGCAAGCATGCTGGGCCCTCTGAACCCTCTGCTTAGCATCTGCCTGCAGATTCGCCTGCGTGGTATTATCCTCGGCCATTTTTCTCTCGAGCTCGTTGATCCGCATCTGCACCTTTATCTTCTCGCCCTCGTCCTGGCTGAGCTTCAGGGACTCTGACTCGTACTCCGCAGACAGCAGTGCTTTCTCTAACTCCAGCTGCCACAGAAACACAGCGTTCAGTTCGAATTAGAAACAGAAACTGGACCTGATTTAGGCAATAACATTGAAAAAGAAAAAAGACGATTTCTATCCGCCCGATCACCTGTTCTAAGCTTTGCTTCGGGACCTCTGATCTTGTCAATAAAGAAGTAAATTGCTTCATGACTCTTTGTCGAGTTGGTGCCAACTATCGGAGTAATGCACTGTTTGTATGTGTTCGATGTGCGAACGACCGGACGTGACTGAACAGGAACGTGAACGAAGGATTGGTTGCGCGAAGGGAAGGGACTTATCGCGAAATGCAAAAACGCGAGCAAATACTACATCGAAGGTAAACTTAGATAAGGGGACGGGGCTTAGGCTGTGGATTACCCCGAGCACCGAATGCGTTTACTTTTAAACTTGAAAGTGGACTCTTCTTCAGTAATTATTTCGAGGTAGGTAATTGATCATGAATAGCTCTACTCCTCTTTATTAACGTCTTCATATACCATATCTAAAGAGAGCTATATTTAAATCACTGACCTCCCTACTAATCTCCTCTTCCTGAATCTCAATATCCGCGACGCTCCTCTTCAACGCGTCCATGTTCCCAAGGATATGCAGTTTCTCGTTCTGAAGGAACTCCACGTACTTCTTCCTGTCCTCCTCCTCGAGCTCCTTCCTCTCCTTGTCAGCCTTCGCCTCGTTCGACTTCGCGTTATCCTTCTCGGAATTAATCTTCTTGGGGATCACGCAGATCTCTTTGGCCTTGGAGAGCATCGAAAGCTGCTCGATAGCCTCGAGAAGGTCGTCGTTCGATATCGCCAGCTTGTTCTCTATCATCTCGCACGAGTTTGACAGCTGGCCGTTCTTCTTTGGCATGGAATGATTTTGATTGTTGTTCTGCGCGGTGGTGATCACCACGTTCTCGTACAGGCTCACGTTCCCCGCCATCGACGTGGAATTATCGTAATTGCGCGCGTTATTCTGCTGCCCGTTGATCCTTGCTCCATTTAATTGGATCGTCCCGTACGTGGACGTCTCCATCGTTGCGTCGTTAGTTTGCGCGTAGTTGGTATTGCTGTTGTTCAGGATCGAGGTGTCGACCATCGTATTCTCGTAGCTGGGGCCACGAGCTTGCGAGATCGAGCTGGAAAAACTATGGTCCCCGTTGCCAAGAACGTTTGGCCACTTGGTCGATTGGTTATTGTTCGGCGCGATTGATTGCGCATGGTCCTGTACCAGCGTCATTGTTTGGCTCTCTGCTTGGCTGCTCTGGTTTCGACGATTACCTGACGCGCTGCCGTTTTGGAAGATTACTTTCGAATTCTGCACGCACACGTTCTCGTACGACGCTGAGTTCGATTGTTTCGCCGTGTCGAAGGAGAAATGCGGCTGCGTTTTCGATGGACTTTTCGGGCTGTCGAAAGGCGAGCTGTAGCCAAGCCTCTTGTCGCGCGGAAGCGAGCCGTTCGTTTTGATTCTGCGGAAGGAAAAGAACGTATCATAAATTTGATGCTATACGAATGAAGGTTTGCGTTTATGCGTACAGAATGTGCATAAATCTATATTTAAACGAATCCTCTCTCTTCATAAAGTCCCTTAAACTTTCAAAGATTCCATGGAATCCAGAAATTCCCATCATCAGTATCATTTCTAAATCATCATTTCACCAGTTCCGAATTTGTTTAAAAAATACTTGCAAGTTTTGCTCATTACTCTGAAAATAGTCTGAATAAATCAATTTTAATCTCCACCACTGTGAATCGCACAAATTTCCCTCTTCCTTTATTTACACACTCTGTATCATTTAAACAAATACGAAATCATCAAAATGATGACTTAAACCCCTGCCAACTTCGCATGAAGTACATCCAGTGCAAAGCATCATCCATTTGCCGTGGAACGGCCCACCAGTACGGCAACGAGCGAGTAACACACTCTCGAAACGAAACAGACCACACAAATGCGAGGGACCATTCACCTGTTAGGTTGCCTGGGCTTCTCCACGGTGCTCTGCCTCTCGTACTCGGCACACATCGCAAGGATCTCTTCAAGTCTCATCTTCTCCTGCCTCTCGACCTCCTGCTCCCTCAGCCTCTCCTCCTGTGCCAGTTTCCTCCTGATCTCCGCCTCCCTGCGTTTGTTCTCCGCGTCGATCTGCCTCTCGTGCAGCTCCTCAAGCGAGCAGCCGCTCCCGGCGCTCGGGGTCGGGCTCTTCACCCGGCCGAAAGACCTTTTCGGCTCGCTGTACTTCGGATTACGATTGAACGCCGGGCTGGGCGGCTGTATCCGCTTGATGTTCGGATTCGAGCCGAAACCCTGCGCGCCGGCCGCACTCCTCAGACTTCCGGGGCAGTAGCCGCCGCTGCCGGGATTACTGCAGATGCTGGGATTCGAGCCGTACTTCTCCATCTGGTGGTACTCGGCGGTGGTGGTGGTCTTGGTGACGATCAAGCTCTGGCTCATGTCGTAATCCCTGCCGTTCAGCTCGTCCAGGTCGTTGGACCTTTGGCACGTCATGCTGCGCGACATGGGGTCCACTTGGTTCACATTGTTCCTCGACACCATCACGGTCTGCGGCGTCTGGGCGTTCTCGTTGTTGTTCTCCCGATAGTACGGCTTGTAACTCTTCAGGTACGACTCCGCGGTGGTGTACATCTGAATCTGATTGTGATTGGGCGTGGAGCAGTTCTGATATTGGAGGTTAGGGGTGTTGCACCGGCTTGGTGTCCGAGTGTCCGGTCTCTGACGATTCTCGTCGGCGCAGTGGTTCGGCGAGGAGGCAGCGAAACAGTGGACCGGCGGTGACGCGGTTAAGAAATGGCCCGGGGAGGATGGGTTGAAGGAGGGGGTGTTGGAACGACTTCTGTCTAGGTTGGTCAGGTTCTGTAGCGGTGAGTTGTTGTTGCTGTTCTTTAGGGAGATGAGAGAGGAGGACCTCGAGTGGCCGAGGATCTGATCGGCCGGAACGTTCGTGGTGACTGCGCCTGCTGGGAAGACTTTCGGTGAGACGCAGTTGTTTCTGTTCTGCTTCGCCAGCATCTCAAATTTCGTCAGCTTCCCCAGGAAACCGATCTCGTCGTCCGAGCAGGAATTCCTCGGAGATTTGCGCGGAGCGACCGGCGGCTTCCTTTCCAGGTGATAGTTTTCCTGGTACTGATTGTCGGGCAGCGAGAAACTTATTGGCGCCATTGAGATCCGCGTGTGTGGCAGCGCCGATCGCAGCTGCTTCGCCTCGGCTGGGTGATTGAAACGCATGTAGTTCGATCTGCCGATCGACAGCATGCAGCCTGCAACAATTCGATACAGCCTTAGAATTAGAAGAGGAATTGTTACTTGAAAATATCTACTTGGAATTTATTTATTTTCATTTCATTTAAACGACAGAACAATTCTGTTTATCTATTTTCACAGATGAAATCTTAGTTTTAATATTCATTTTATCATACGTCTACTGCTGAATTTTATCTCTCGTGGGTATTGTTATTAAAGGAGTAGTGGTACCATAGAAAAATAAGTTTTCCATGTTCTTTAAAAAATGAAATAAATGGTATAGGATTGTTGAATATTTTCCAGCAGAATTCATCGATTCGTCGATGATTCGGCGGAGTATTTAAAAATTGTCAAGGTGTCAGAAGTGTCAAGCTCAATTTCGCTGGCAAGCATTAACCGACCAGCGCCTTTTTGAGGGGCTCGGACTTGGTTCATTCGTATTGAAGTCAAGGTCTCACCTTGAGTGAGTTTCACTGGCGAATTTATTGGTACACCATCGACTGCCGTGCTTCCATTTATGGGGTGGAGAGTGACCACGCCGTTATTGTTTTCAATCGCGCAATGAATGGACTCGACGCCAGTACCAACGACAGGAATATCCGCATCTCTGCTTGATCCAAGGGTTAGCTTACCTAGAAAAAGAGAATATTTTAAATTTTGCAGGCGAATCCTTCTTCGCGCGAGTAATTTTATCTATTATTCTAGCCAGTGCCAATTTGATACCCGAGGCATGAACTCGGAAGTCGAGCATCCGTGCTCCTATATTCGTTCACTCTTCAAATTCTCGCAATCAGTGGAACAGGCTACCAAAAGTTTACCAAACAGTTTAGAAGTATCTTCTATTGATAATCGCTATAACGATTGTCTTAAAATGTAGTACAGAACTTCATTCAATCTACGAATGGTAGCTGCAGTAATCCTGCAATAGTACCTACTTCATTATTGTGAAAATAAGTGTTGGTATAGGAATTCTCCAATTTCTCATTTTTTAAAAGCTATAATTATTACACTACTTTGAATATTAAAAGTTTTCACTGAGCCCGGGGCATTCGAACTAAGGAGTGTCAAATAAGTCGGAATTCTTGTATATTGGAGTTTCAATTCGAGCAATATCACGAGAATATGGGTGCAGGAGATCTGATATTCAGAGGACGTAATTTCCAGCGCAATTGTGGCCCCGAAAGCTTCTACGAGACAGTTTAATCGATGCAATCTCGAATGGCATTTAACATGGATTATGGGAGTAACCCTCAATTCCGCTTATATGTCTTCGGGTTTCCGCGATCTCATCGATAAACCGAATTCGTGGTTATTACACCATGGTCGCACCTAAGTTCTGAATGTACACGTTGCGAAGTTATCGAGTTTTGTTTTTGCAAAAACCCATGCGTTATGAGCGCGGTGTAATGTTGCGTTGAAAGGAAGGAACTGCAAGAAGCTTAATGGAGCATTTACGTGATTAGTCAATTAGTTGGTGCACAAGGATGTTACGAATCACAATGGACTTCAGTTAATTCATTTTTATGAGTAATAGAAAAATAGCATTGTAGTTAACGACTGAAATTAATGAGTGACTGCTAAAAATAAACTCTGTGGAACTTGGTATCCATTAGGTATTCTCCTTTCTACTATATGTTAATCAAATAATAACAGAACTACTTTCGTAATATTAAAAATTAACAATAAAAACTAGAATTTAAATTGCATCGTGCATATTTCTCTTACCGCATCATACTTAGCTTGCAAACTTAAACAAAACAGAAGAAGGAAGAATATGATTATGATAATTATATAAAGGATACGATTATGATAATTACTTAAAAAGTTTCTTAAATGCGAATGACCTACCCCCCAACTTTCTCGCCAGATATCTAATAATAAATTTCTCCCATAACGTTTGCTTTGTTGCGTAAGCAGACACACAGAGCCAACTTGTTTGCTTGTAATTCAAACAAATTACACGTGCGATCAAACTCCTGGGAAGTTAAGAAACTTGTTACCTCCGCTGCTTCTGGCATCGATAGCTCTCCGTTCCGCGTTCGTTCGAGGGACTTCGGTGGTTTCCGGAGACAAACTAGTCGCGACATGGACTCAGACGAAAAAAACAAATCAACCCTCTTTCAATCTCCCTCGAAAAGCCTCAACAATCGATGATTAGCGCGAAACAGCACGAGATCTAGGCGTACCCCGATCCGCACGAGGCGAGTAAATCGCGGTGCATTCTACAAAGGACTGCAGTTATATTTAGTTTTGGCGCGGTCGTGCACTCTCGCACATTTTCGGTCTTTTTGGAAAAGCTTCCGCCACGCAGCGTTCAAAATATACTCGCGAATGGCAAGGGGCGAGTCTCTTCGCCTACTTAGCGATCTGCAGGACACGGTGCCTGTGCTGTCGCAACTCCCTTTTTTTGATCCTGCTTTCAAATGATGGGTGCAATTTAATTTACTCCAAATTTGATGAAAACAATATTTAATAACTGGAATTTAACTTCCGCTATTTACCGTTTTGATAACAGAGGGCCATTTTTTTGCATTCGATGTTAGGGATTTTTGTGAGATTGAAATATGATGTAGTTGATGTGAAATTAGGAGGGGTTTAAGTCATCACTTTGCTTGTTTTAAATTTGTATAAAAAATAAGGTCCATCAAACTTCTATCTTCTAACTGTCTTGGCTTTCGCCGTTCCTCTTTTTGATAACAGAGGGCCATTTTTTGCATTCATGTTATATTTATTATATTCTTTGTATCTTCTTGTATTTTAAAAAGGGTTTGCCGTTAATAATAATAATAATTCGATGTCAAGGATTTTGATGAGATTGAAATATGATGTGGTTGATGTGAAATTAGGGGGAGGGGGGGTTTAAGTCATCATTTTGCTTGTTTTGAATTTGTATAAAAAATAATAAATGTTTATCTTCAAAACTGTCTATGCTTCTTATATCTGTGTTTATCTATTTCTGTGATTTGTACTGTGGATGCTGTGCTACGAAGAGTTTTGTTCCGTAATATTTACTTTACTACTTGCCAGCCTGAAATGCTCAGTGCCCAGAAGCATTGCTAACCCGAACATCTCCCTGCATTCCGCCGCCACCACTAAATTAACGAAATTGATGGTGTTACGTAACATTAGATAAATCCAAGCAATCCCTAGAACCGATTCCCAGCGAGAAGCTATGCAATTACACCGTGACCGACCGATTACATCGCTATAGTGGCCAGATACGAACTGTAATTTTATCGAAGCCAAGGGAATGTAGTTCTGCAAAATCTGGATACGGAGTAATCGTAAATAACGACCGAACGATGGGACTCGTGAATAGAGTGAATTTCGATACAATTCTCTAATAAAAACACTAGTGAAAGCTTTATTGTTTCATTTTTTAGGTACGAGAACGAAATGGAGCACGGAAATGGCTCGCACACTGCACTGAAACTAAACAAGGATCCACGTCATAGATTTTAGATAAAAGTTTGCAGATACTTCATGCCGCGTACAGCGATGAATTAAATGCAAAAGATACACTGTACAAAAAGTAAATTAAGTCCAAACTTTTCTAACTCCTGTTTGGTCTATATATATTGGTCTATATATATAACAGTGGGGCAGATTTAAATAACTAATGTTAGGAATAAATAAAAATCGGCGAAAACAAAGCCAGTTGAACTCCCATTAGAACTTAACTACAGTTAATTAAAGCTTTTAATTGAATTTCCCTCCAGGCCTTTCGCACGTTATTATTCATGGCACGGACTAACTACACGCAAAGCTTCAATCGAATCTCTTCTTGAAAGATATATTAAACAATTCAGAGATGCAAAAACGATTCCCATATAAACGAGACAAAGTTCATGGAATGGATAGGAAAAATATGACGTCACATATGGCTGGATGAGACTGTGTGAGAGGAGTTAAGGTAAACGAGCGAGTCATTAACGTAATCGTTCAGTGAGTCAAACTTCCCGAGGTTATCCTGCCTCGTCAGAGTTTTGTCCTGGTCGGAGAAAGTTCCTTATGGTTTCGCCCGACACGATCATAAATTCCAAGGGACCTAGCTCTATTCCGGCAGGGAAACAGGTGCTGAACGTGCCGTGTCCAGTGAGAACTTGGCAAGTCCAATTCGGCACGTGATTTTGATCAGCCGACCGGTCGCGTTTGCGCTTGTTCACTGTATTACGGTTCCTCCACATTCCGTTTCTCTAATATCTGCTTAAACTACTGTATCTCCCTTTACTCTCTCACTTGGAGCTATGCTTCTGGATGTCGATATACATACTTGCAATTATTTAGGACTGATGTAAACGTTTGACGGTGTATAATGGACACTGTTTGGGGACTTATTATGAAACAGCTTAGAATGGATACTTTGGTAAATGGGAGAAGAGTGAATGATAGATTATAATAGGGATGTGCGAGTACCCGGAATTTATCAGCTAAGTCGACCCCGGTTCGATTGGTCGAGTCGAATCAAGCGTTTGAATTTTCCGAGTTGCCTGAAATCGACGAAATGTTTGACAAAATGCGAGCTACTTGAAAAACTCAAATGGCTCGAATATTCAAACCCTCGTGAGACTTTGAATTACTTGGAGGTGAACTTTCAGCTCGAAAGTTTTCGAATTACTCGAACATGAAAAGGGTTAATCCCGTTTATGGTAATAATAATAATAATAATAATGATAATAATATATTCGAACAGATCTCCAACTTTTCAGTTACTCGTAAATATTCGAATTACTCGAGTTATTCGTAAATATTCGAATTACTCGAGTCACTCGTAAATATTCGAATTACTCGAGTTACTCGTAAATATTCGAATTACTCGAGTTACCCGTAAATATTTAAATATTCGAATTACTCGAGTCACTCGAATATTTATGTATTCACTATCAAATACTCGTCTAACTGTTAGGAAAAAATGTATAAGATGCTGGTAACTCGAAGTATCTCTTGTCTCATCAAACCAAAATTATTCACTTAAAAATTTCGGAATACCTGTTCTAAGGTGTGTCTATTCTAACATCTATTACTAAACCTTCTAATCTCACAAGTATCCATGTTCGTGATATAAGAACTCAAACTTTTTTCCACCTATTGGTACATCAAAATTACCTGCATTATTCATTGAACCATCTACCACGAAGAAGAAGACTTGTGAATAGCTTCTTAACTCTTGATCCACTCAATACACGAACAACAGCATATGTATAGACTTGACGTGTAAGGCTGTTTCGAAGCACTCCACAGTCTTCTACCGACACAATACCTCGGTCATCGGTGGCTCAAGTTAGTCAAGCTAGTTAAACGTGTTAAAAGCTGGCCAAACAATGACGTCGGACGAGTTACGGGCTGAAAACGTGAAACAGGAAGATTACTTCCTGGCGGTCGGTTCGTTCTACGGTCGAGGTCGCGTGTAACGCAGGTAGATCGCTCTTTGTTGCTACCTATCCGGTGGATCAGGTGAATGCAACTGTAACTCGCACCAATCGGGAGGATGTTTTCGTTTCTGGAGCGGAGAAAATTCCATACCCACTGTGGTTAATTAAATTTTCAATGCTCATGCCTTCATCAAGTAATCTCTTATAAACTCGAACTCGCATAATATTATGGGGGAATCCTATTGTGTGTGCTAAAAACATAGCAAAATTTGGGTCATGTTTTGAAGAATCTTTTTAAGCATCTTTGAAGAAGTTGTAGGTTTTTTAAATTCATTTTTAATAATAAACTTAGGAGTTAATTTCTCTATGTTTTTAGCCTAAAAAAATAGGATTACGAATAATATTAACAAAAATTCTTAACCCGAATTAAAATTGAAATCACTTTGCATCGTGTCATGGAACAATTAGGCGTCAGTAAACATTTATTCTTCCTACATTTCCTTTCACAAAACGGAAAAAAAAACGCAAGATCCAAAAATTTCAAGAGTTAAGAGCTGAACAATTTAACACCCCCTATTATCTCACAGAGGAACAATTTACCCTGCACATTTTTCGCCGTTAGATCTCGCGTTTACCAAGAGAAGCAGCCCCGAAAGGAGCGTGTACCTACACCGTACTCGCCTAGCGAGTCCGAGCGCGTGCTACTTCCAGGCAAATAGCGATCCGCGGTAAAAGAGAATAATGGAACGGCCGAGAAAAACGAAACGTCGCCTGAAAATACACGGGCACTTTGAGGATTGACTCACGCAATAATTTATATTGCGCGCTCGCGCGCCCTACCCCCTCTCCCCCCCCCCCCCCCCCCACCCCACCCTGTTTCCCAGTCTTTCCGTCGCCGCTGTATGCACCGACTATATTTAAGTGCACCGCACCACGCTTATGAGACAGAACGTTCCTCGTGGGTTACTGTCCTCTCCTCCGCGACTCCCCTTCGACGAAGTAAACGCCTTTACGCCATTTATATACCGCGCACAGAGGCGTCATATGCACTGCCTATGCACGTGCACTTCTCCTGCACACGAATGTGCACGCGCGCAGACTGGGCCCGCCAGCGCTGACTTACGATCCTTTCTTTTTAGCCTTATTATGGAAAC
This sequence comes from Andrena bucephala, assembly GCA_947577245.1. Lineage (NCBI taxonomy): Eukaryota > Metazoa > Arthropoda > Insecta > Hymenoptera > Andrenidae > Andrena > Andrena bucephala. The sequence goes on from OX387719.1 coordinate 8,025,785, forward strand.
GGACGGAAAAATGGGCTCGTATTGTTGCGAGATTACGGCGATTAATTGGATGCTAATTGCGCGATAGGTTTAATTAAGCGGGCAGCGATGCAGAGCGCAGAGTGCATCTGGGGGGATGCTGTGATCTTTTAGTTGGTGTGGTGGTGTTCTGGGGAAATGGAAAAGGTAAATTTTTGGGGTTGTTATATTTTAAGTTTTGGATTGTTGAAGGAGATTTGGATGTTAATTCGTGGGGATGGCTTTGTGCATATTTGTGTCTGCGTGATCAAGGGGTACCCTTTTTTTTAATAATTTGATGTATTTATTATATTGTATTTTGGGGGTTATTTCTTATGCTTGAGAAGGTTTGTCAAAGCTGAAGTAGTGCGATATGTAAAGTATCTGATGTAATGTTAAAAAGGGAGAAGGTAATGTATTCTGTATACAAAATGTGGTGAATTTTTTATTAAATTTGCAATTAAGGGACCAAGTGGAAAACAGGCACATGCCACATATGCATAAATTTGAGTTTCTTCGTATCATTAATTCGTTCCTGCCATGCAGTGTAATTTCACCAACTCCTAATGTACCCAATTGCATGTACGTTTCACGGAGTAGAATTATATTAAATTTGCTTCACACTGGGGAAGATCCCGAACCCGAAAATTCAAAAAATTTTCTGAAAATTTGTGAGTTTGTAGGGGATTTTCTCCTGATTTCAACACAATTTTTGCTTGCTGCTCAAATTCACCCGACTGGGTGAAATTAACCCTTGAAAATTCGGTTATTTTCGGATTTTGTGTTATATCTCACGAACTGTAAGAGATAGGAAAAAAGTTTCAAGACAAAAGTTACTTCTTTTAATTAGATCTATCATTTGGTTGAAAAATTTTATAGTTCACGAGTTACCTATAACACAAAATTGGATAGTAACACGATTTTTCAGGGGTCAATTACACTCCTTAGAGTGAATTTGGGCAGCAAATAAAAATTGCGTTGCAATCAGAAGGAAATTCCCTACATATTCACCAAGCTTCAGAATTTTTTGAATTTCCGGGTTCAGGATTGTTCCCTTGTGCGAAGAATGAAATGCGTTGTGGAAAAGGGGCCCACGCCACTCGGCTCCTTGGGGACAGGTGACCTAAGAAAATTAATTCCTCAGCAAAAATTTGATAATAATAGTCATTTACCGTCTAATTCAAGTACCGTTTAAAATAATTACAATTTCGTATCGCATTTCTTGTGAAAAAAATTTTTCCTTCAACATGCTTTCCTCTAAAATCATAAAACAATTTTAAAATAACGGTTGCCTTTGTACCGTAACAGTGAGATGGGAGAAAATGTTACAAGTAATGATTATTGAAAGTGAAAGGAATTGAAGCGTGTGCGGTTTAGTTTCATCGTTCTCGGGAGGGAAATGATGTTTCCGGAAATACAAAATAAAATTCCCTCGTTTCTGTACATGTGCTCCTTCCTAAGAAGCGACTTCACACGAAGTTTATTTCTGACACGAGACACGCCGGCTGATTTTCAGAATAGAAAGAGACCACAGATGATGTGTAGCCTGAGTGATCTGCCTCCGAGCAATTTGCAGTGAATTCCGAGTAAACGATCTATGTTTAATTACGAATTCTAGTACTTAAATCTTCTAGCTCTGTTATAGTAATAAAACATGATTGGTGCCACAATTTCTTCAACACTATTATAAATCCTCGATACAAACCTCTGTTCTATCTACATTCATATTATCTGCTGAATTAAAATTATTATGTTTAAAATGAAATAAAGAAGAATAGAAAATACATTACAGTTTCCCAAGATATTACTAGTATTGTTATTGTTATTATTATTATTATTTATTCCACGGGTGAAGACCCTTTAGTTTTCAATGAACAATTCATAAAGTTAACAATGTGAAACAATCTGAAAGAAAAGAAAATAGGAGAAAAGCCAGTACATAAATAAACAAACAATAATACAAGAAAATAATAGAACTAACGAACTAATAAAATTGAAATTAGAATTAAAATTAACGGACGTGTACAGAGACGTACTGCGAGTCAAAGCCCTATTCAAACTATTACAAACATTGAAATTCTAATTTATTATTTCCAATAAATATTCCCCATTCGAACATATGCGCCTTCTAAGAAGACTATAACAAAACCTCTATCACGAGAACGATGTATATAAATGTATATATGTACCTATATATTCAGAATTACGATTCAACCTCGGGACAGAAACCAAAAGGGTTACTATCACGCAAAAACCAGAATTCTAAACTGCCTGTCGCAATAAATATCCAATGTTCCAAATAAAACCAGTATAAGCTACAAGTATCTTCTAAGAAAACCAGCTCAAAGGTGCCATAAAGAAAGCATTTGTGTGCGCCGTTCGCGATACACGAATTCTCAAATACATACCGATATCACCGATTCCAGTTTCCCAAACAAAAAAAGTCTACCCAACAAATTTCCTCGCTATTATATAGCTCCGTCGTTATCTAGGCATTATTTTCTTATCTATGCCTCCCCTGCATTTCCGCATCGCGGAACACCTCCGAGGAAAAACGCTTTCTTCTTCCCGCTGCATTTTTCCGCCACGGTAATCGCCGGGTTTTACGCACTATCATTTCATTGGGTACACGTGCACGCGTACGTATACAGATGCACGAGCGCGTACGTGGAAACGGTGCGTTTATAAAGGGCTTTCCTAGTATATGAAGCCTATGGACCTCTGGCTTCCAGTCGGACATTATGGCCCTCGGTACTCGCCATCGGTTGCCGTGGCGCAGCTTCGATAGAACCGGTTAAATATTTGATCGGTACACTTTTTTCGATGGCTCAGAATTTAGATAGTAGGCTGAGCTAGAAGTGCGCCGTGCTTGTATTTATATGCAGTCGCATTCCTGGGCTTGACTTTTTCGGACCGTTGGTCAGAAGCTTCCATGCACTTGGACGTACAAATTCCTCTGAGCACTGCTTTGTGTAATTTGTTTAAGTACAAACAAGCTTAGGGTGTGTTCCTTTGCACTGATATATTCGGATGGATTTGACATTTTATTTTGGTTTCAGATGACACTGTGTAACTTGATATATGATTTTATGATAATTGTGACACTGCAATGATTGGGATTGGGATTGGGATTGTATATTTAATGAGAAATTCTTGCAAAGTTAATTTCAGAAACCTTAACTGTTTCCTCGATTCACTTGCTCACGAAGAATCTCTTCTCTCATTGTGGATCATCAAAAATGGATATCGCACGTAATGAAAGAAAGCAATTTTGCAGTTGTGACATGAAGTTACAGTTGGAATGGAAGATTGCAGTAGGCACAATAATTTAACAGTCGCAAAACAGCTTTATCGAGAAAATTAAGTTTTAATATTTTAGTCCACCAGTAAAGAAACAAGGTTGAATGAATTTATCTGCATTCTTCGTAACACGAAGCTTGCACCCTAATTAGGCATCAGGAAAAAATAAGGGATATTAATATATAAATAAGCAATAAATATTTGAATATTTTTTCAAGTTTGAACAGGGCAGCATACTGAAACAAAACAAGAAATTTCCACTTCTATTATTATCAAAACCAGGAAAGCCACTCATTTTATTAATTGTCAGATATTTTTTTCTCACTTATTTTTATTATACATACAGGAGACAACGCCTCATAAAATAGCTGAGCCTTAGGATCGCAATTTTTTTTAACACCGTGAGGGCTTCGTGTTTTGCTTTTGAAATAGGCAGGTATTCTGTGTATACTCTATTGGGAAGTTCTAACTCTCCGTTTCTTTTATTACTGTTTCGTCTTTTTTTTTAATGGTGGAGAGATTATTCAACCAACAGCCATTATATGCAGATGGTTCGATAAAAAATCGCAGAATCTCGCAAAATGGACATTCCTCGTTTTCCCCTCACCCTGCACTTTCTTTGAAACACCCCAATGGCCACACTAATTAACTCATTACCACATACGTGACCAATTAAAACGCTCTACAATCAACGATAACTGTCAACCTATCATCACTCCTGAAATTTGGTAGATACACTTTCATCGATTATAATCTTTGAAGACCCTTTCTACACAAGACACTTCTATAGCTCACGACTGATACTTCACGGCTTAAACACTGCTTCACAAAAGCCGGAAAACACACAAGCCTGAAATGTCAGTCGCGAGCCACAAAAGTGCCTCGCGCGGAAACGCCGTAGTGCTCGCAGCTAACCTTTAGAAGGAAGGGAGCGTAATTTCGTGGGTAACGAAATCAGCGTCTAGGCAATTAGGGGGTAGACGGTGCGCAATTAGCCCCGTTGGAATTCGTCGGCGCGTAACCTCGCCCGCCATAAGTCTATGTATTCCTGAAATAATCGAGACGCAGGGATTTCTCTCGGCTTAAGGCGCGGCAGCGGTTCGAAAGATTCACTTTTAAAAATACACTCGGTACGCGGCAGGAAGCCGCGAGGTCCTCCTCCGTCCACGTGCATCGGTGTGTCGAAACCGGAAAGAAGTCGAGAGCGAGTACAAATATTTGCATCCGCGTCGAATCGACTAGATACGCCGGCTCTATTATGCTAATAATGGCGAGCTTCGCAGAGGAAGCAGAAATTTCGTAACCCCTTTGTGATTTCCCGCGGCGATCATACAATCGATATTCTGCGGTAGGGAGTCGCCGAAGATCAAGGAGGCAATCATTATTTTATACAATTTTTCCTTGTTTCTTAGCAATGTTTCTTAGAAAAGTGTCTCATATGTGAAATATTTTATCTTTTGGGATTACTATATCTGGTTTGTCGAAAGTAATTTTCAGTTGAAAGAAGTATAAGGTGTTCCTTATGATGAATGATATTTCTATAAGTACCTGTGAATTTCATGGTGAATTTCGCACGTTATGAGTAAAATACAGTACCTAACTAGACTTGAAATTTACCACCAATATTCATAAAGATATCCGGTAAATTATTGTTCAAACACACACTTCATACACGTCGTTGAACGCGTCTTGAAATACATAATAAAGTGGCAATAATAAAAATATATAGTTCCATTGAAAAAAATTACATTTATATTGAAATCTCTGTAAATAATATCTTATACGGCAAATTCTAATATTCCTATTAAGTTTCCTCCATCAAATCAAAGAACTTTCATATGAGACATTTTTTCGCTTTTTTAATAGTTAGAAAAATATATATACGAAAATATGTATACGAACGAAGCGGACATACTGCACACGATGAAGAACAGTTTAACTGAATTTAGTGCGACTATGATTTAAATGCTAAATTCTGTGTTATTTCAAGACGAGCTTGATATTTCGTTGGCTAAAATAAGCAAAGAAAATTTTTAACATTCCAGACGAAGCTTCTTCAGAGGAATTTATTTGTATGTTTAATTCGGTTTCGCAAGACAGATCCCGCCAGCATCTGCGTAACACGTAATCGTGGATCTACGCTGCGTTGAAACTCGGTTACCGCCATTAAACTTTATCAGCGGGAACTGCGTGTTCGAATCACGGATTAGAATTGATGAATCACTGCCCGTTATGGCGGCAGCGTTATCTAGGAAGCGTTACTGCCTCAATTTCTTTCGAGATACGGGCACACGTATTGAGTGGCCAAGTGGTAGCTCTAAGAGAATCTATCCTGTGTCTCTTCGCACACTTTCCCATGATCAATAAATCGGCTGGGACGCGCCTCGAATCGGGGAGCAGGTTCCTATTAGATGGATAAGCTCATGATCTTAATGTAAATCGAACCTTGATGAATTCCTCGCGGCATGAATATTATATTTCATATTTTACAGTCTGACGTAGATACTTTCCTTAATTGGACGCAGAGAATGTAAATTAATACGAACGAGAATACTCGTTCTACGATGTACCTACGAGGCTTTACAAACAAACGAGGTTACAAAATAGAATGCTGAATCTATTTGAAAGCGATCAATTTTCGGACCTATGTTTATTAAGACATTTTTCTTCATATGTCTGAGTTCCATTAACACGCTAAGTGTTGGCACATGCTTCTGAAACACTCGGTATACAGGTTAATCAAACTAACACGAATCATACCACCAAAATCTAAAGAACTTCCACATCTATCGCCACGCATTGCTTAATTTCTTTATTTAAAGAACCAGACATAGGTGCCTATCTTAATTTTACAAAAATAAATTCTCAGAAATAATTTAAACGATACCTAATTCGAAATCTATCGTCACACATAGCTTCCTTTCTCTACTTATTAATAAACCACACATATCTTAATTTTGCAAAAATAAATTCTCAAAGATAATTTAAAGAATAGCTAATTCAAAATCTATCGTCACACATTGCTTTCTTCTTTTACTTAAAAAACCACACAGATCCTATTTTACAAAACAAATTCTCAGAAATATTTTAAAGGATAGCTAATTTGAAATTTATTGTCACACATTCCTTCCTTCCTTTACTTAAAGAAACTCACATATCCTAATTTTACAAAAATAAATTCTCAGAAATGATTTAAATAGCTAACTCGAAATGATTAAAGTTCTCCTAAAGAAAAAAAATTCTCAAGATAAGGCAGTACCTACTTGATCAAAGTTTGATGAGTCTAATACTTGATGCGCCTAACATACAGTTGAATATTCGCTTGAAACAAGTACCTATAATCCGCTTTGGCCTCGACTTCAATGATCTTTCGATTACCCACAGTTTGCCGCCAACAAGTTCAGCCACGGATATCTCTGATTTAGAAGAGTATCCAGTAATTATGCTTTTTCATACCTTCTGGAAGAGGATGCAGGGTCACCGCCGTGGACAAACGCCCGCTTCCCATGGAAACGAGATGCGGAGCTTCCGTTTGCACTCGCAACGCCCGTCCAGCCTCGCGCACCTCAAGACCGGCGGCCGCCATGCCTGTGCAACAGAAAAAAAGAATAAACCGGGTTAAAATTAATTATACAGATCAGGCCAGCCTCTTCGTAACGTTATAATTTACTCCACAAAAGAGGAGCGTCCACTGTATTAATTTCCTACGGGCATCTGGAGACAGGTGTTCCGTCACCATTTTAAACGCACGTTTCTCGTTAACCATTAAAATCAATTCGTGCCCCCCAGTGCAGATATCGATGTACGATTGCATTGATTGCACGCCTTGGAATCGAAAGTATTACGAGTAAATTATATGCATGATTGAAAGATGGTAGTTATCACTCCTAATCAAACAACCTTTTCTTTAACTTTTAATTAAGATGTGAGAAAAAATTGCAGGGGAGAATGGAAGATTTATAAGCGATAAAAATGTTGGTTTCTATTTGTATTTCCCCCCCCTTTTTGACAAGTGAAATAATATTTTAATTTCCAATATTGTTGTATTTTCCACTTTCAGATTTCCACAGGAATTAAATTCAATTTTGGAGCAATATCGACGAAATGCACAGAGAATTTGGAGTACCCGATTATCAGATCTGCTTGCCAGAAATTTCGTTCCTCTTTCCTTTATATACCTTTACCATTAGCTGTGTCAATGTTGAAGATCATTAGTAGAATAACGTGAAAATGCAGAAAAGTAGCGAGCTGGCAGATTATAGAGGCAGAGTGCGCTAAAATTGCAATTGCTGTTCGTACACTGCAATTTTAAACGAGAATGCCCACTTTTATCTTAACGATATTATAATGATCACGAGGCTCGATTGCAGCCGATGCATACGGATGCGTTTCGCCGTAACGCGTTGATACGAGCGCGAAAAATATTGCGACTACTGGCTTTTAATTAGAAGAGCCGCGATTGAATTGGCGGCATTATGCAAACAAGTTTAACGCGACTGAATTTTATATGACGGTCCTGGCGCGGTACGTTTCGCGGCGGACGGAGGAAAAGGGGCACACCGCGTATGTAAATCGCATTGCCGAATGCATTTCGGGGAATGCAATCTGCATTCGATCGTTCTGCTTTCGTATTCGTTCCACGGATCTCGATTATGTTTAAAGGAATTGCAGAGCACAATATTAATAGCGGGGGGAAGAGAAATGGAATTTCGAATCGTTCAAGATAACCAGATTCTCTACTCTGAAAATTCATTAAAATGAGTATCTGTATTTACATTCCCAGAATTCTCAATTTTTGATGGAAGACATCGTTGTCGTGATGATAGGTGGTTTTAAAGCTTAAAAAGAAGCTTTTTTAAAAAACCTATTTAATGATCCATCTGGAGGGTCATCTATGTATAATGCATATTTTTGGCAAAACAAACACGTTTTTTTTTTTAATATATATGGTATTACTAAACATTGCGCCAAAGAGCAAGTTTCAGTTTCAATTTATTTATTTGTAATGAGTTAAAAAAGAATTGCTTCATTTTCCACAAAAACGACTGCTTAAGTAGTACCTACCCTTAAGTAAATAAAAACATTTTAATACATTTTACAATATATTCCTACAATCCTTCGAATTGTTTAAAAACCTCATTATTAGTGGAGTGAGTCCATAATTTCTCCTGTCAGTAATGGACAGGTGACAAGGACATCGCGAGAAACGAGCTGCAAGACTTGCATATCAGTTGATCCTCCCTAATTAATAACTGAGAGTGAGGGAAGTTCGCATGTCCAATTCTGGGATGTCAAAATTACATATCTTTTCCTTGAGAGGGATTTTATAAATTTTATTTCCATACTATAATTATGGAGTCTGCTATGGTCTGCTCTTTGGTCTTGAATTACTACTTGCAAGAATTTGCTTCCTTTGACTGCCTTCTGAATAATATCCTCTGACCAAACTTTGTGCCTAAATATCCAAAGAAGAATTTTGTCGATCAAATTATGCCGAGCTTCCTTCGTTTCCTTCACAGCTTTTAGACCTATCAGTGCCATTGGTTGATAATGCCCGCTGTAATTTGTCATTTGCAGATCGATTCTGGGTTCAATTAGCGCCTATAGGTCGACGGATGATCTCGTGGAGGACTCAGGATCGGGACCGATTCGGCGACGTCAGACGAGAAGAATGAGTGACGAAGAAGGGAAGCAAGAAGGGGAAGAAACCGGTCGCCATGGGATGGTCGGGATTCTTTTTCTGCTCTTTATTTCTTCTTCTTCTTTCTTCCTCCGTGGAGTCACGGGTCGTGATAAATTAGTGGGTATGCACCGCGCGGAGGAGGCGCGACTCGTGGTAGGAACTCGTGAGAAAAGGATTCCTCATTTTTAATGTGATCTTGATGGCTGCGTAATTTGTACGTCCTTACGTCAGGCGATCCTGCAGCTTAACGTTATCCCAATGTTGCTCATTTTCGCTCTCGTAAGGATTTTTCAGCATGAAAATATGAATCCCCTTGCGACTTATGAATACGTCCCAGTGAGCACCTGAGGACGAGAATAATGTGGACTGATAAAGATGAAAGGAAGCGAAGTTACAGTTATATTCTTGCTTCTTGGATTAAATATTCGCTTAGCTTGTTGAACATGCACCAGGTTGCATCACTTACAATTATATTTTATGAAGAAATGGGGTTGATCTTGAATCAACCGTTGTTGCTTTTAAATTGACACTCAAATTCTGTGGATTTTGGTAGCCACGTAAATGGTCCATGTTTTTCTGTTCCAAACATTCTTCAATTTTGCTAAGTACTTATGTTTCGAAAGAGATGACGGCACATAATATTCAGGCAAAAATCCGAGCCCCGTGAAGATCTTGAGTGGAGATTAAGGGAAGGATGCTGCGAGTAAAACAACCGGTATCTTGCTGGACGACCGATTACGATTAGCGAAATTTGTTTCCACGCGAGGCTCCCGCAGTTTCACGTCGTCGAAGCTTACTGAATTAATCGGGATTTAAATTACCGGCCGATGAAATCCGAGGAGACGTAATTCAACCAGCTTGTGCCTGTCCTACATGACCATATAACAAACTGACGACTCTCGTCGATTTCTCGATACTCGACGCGTTTAGGAAGGCGGACCTTGAATCCACAGGCGGCCGCTCAAGTTTCAGAAATCGTGGCTGTAAAATTATTTGCGATCAAATTAACGGTCCGTTTCTGGGCAATTTGCATTCACCTTTGCGCAAGCTTATCCACTTTATTTTATTTCTGGTCGTGTTTGTTTGAAAAAACCACTTCTCCAAAATGTATAAAATGCGTCACTGTATTATTTGACTTTTTTTTTAAAGGTAAACCTTCTTTCATTTTTAATGCATGTTTCTTTAGAAGATGCGAAAATTTTGTATGTTCAAAAGATCCTTATACGAGGTACTCCTATAGTTGCGGACACGGGTGGAGATAGACATTAATTTATTAGTATCTTTTAAACAAATTCGAAATCAGGAAAATGATGACTTAAACCCACCCCAATTTTATGCGGACTACGTTATATCTCAGAGTCATGAAAATCGTAATTTAATTTTTTTTCATATTGTAATTTAATTTTTTGTTGTTCTTATAATCCGAAACCCTAGAATCATTTCATTGAAATTTTAAGTCAATATTCAAACCTTTACGAAGCATCGTAAAACATGAATTGAATACGACGACAATGACGATGTCAATTTTCAACGGGAGGAAGGCTCGATGGAAACGACGTTTCACGATGGAAAGTGTCGTTCCAGTTGTCGACAAACTGCCGCCGTTTATAGGGTTGTTCATCCCGTGCGAACGATCTTAACGAGTTGAAACAACTTTAATTAAGCGCATTACGCTAGGCCGTCCCGCTGAACTTTGCCTATCGTGCTCTGACACGAGGAAATAATGCCTTTCAGGCGACTTACTGATGCGATGGAAAAGCTCCACATACGTGCATACATGTATTTAAAAGTCTGCAGCATCGACTGTGCAATAGGATTGCAGTGGTTTTTCTCGAATTCGAATAATATTTCAGTTATCATTTTTGCAATGAAAATAAAATTCTAATGTACTGATTTTTAGTACAGCTAACTTAAAGATGCAAATAGTAGCGATATTTATTAAATACAATATAATCCAGTGCACGAAGTGATTCATATTTTAAGAGACATTTAAGTGTCATCGCTAAAATTAGGTTCATTCTCCTAAATTGTTCAGAGGCATGGTTAACTGTTTTGAATGTACAGATGGTGGGCCAGAATTTTAATATAGAAGAGTCAATGGTATGAGAAACAGGAAAGCATACTACTTCATTTAAAGACATATGTGTACCAAAGTTTCTTAATTTATTGTCATTTTCTTTAGAAATAATTTTCGAGGTTTTTTCATTCATACTTTTCTTCTGAGAAACTTATTAATGAACATATCTTTGTTGCAGCTCTTAAATGACGTTTCCATTGATACTCATTGCTTATTGTTTCTACAAACGCTTAGGCACATCGATAAGATAACACTACCCAGCAGAATTAATAAATAGACTAACATGTAATTCAGAGAATCGCTATCAATCGTCTATCATCGTTTCTATCGTTCCCAAAACACTGGGCCACTGTGAATGAAATACCAGAGGGGGGCCTGTGTGCATTATTGTAACCAAGTACGATACGAAGAACAGTTCTCCTAACGTTTCCCGTCTCCGATGGAGAGAAATCCATGAACGTGTTAAAGCAACAAGCAACCCACACACGAATTCTTAAAGTACTCCAGCGAGATAATCGGAGCCTGGGAGTAGGAAGAAGAAAAAAACCTGGGTCGAATAAACTTTATCCGCCGGTTAAATAATTCAACTTTTCTCATGTAATCGAACCAACCAATTGGAAGGTTAAGAGAGGATGAATAAATAAAGCTGAGCATTTGAGGTATGGGTGTACCACTTTTACTGGATAATTGGACGATTGAAGTCGAAAGCTATAAGAATCTAAGTATAAGTAAATGAACTTGAGTTTTGAGCAGTCACTTTGCAATCATTTGTGTAAATAAAAGGAAACTGCAGTAATCATTAAGAGTAATCACGAAGAAAGGAAGATGGGTGATTTAAATTTATCTAATTTAAGAAATGCAAAGCAAAAGTGTTCCCGCAGAAACTGATGCGTAAGAATAAGTGAACAGCTCAATGAGCTTCAGAATTTGTAGAGAGAAGAATTTTTGTAGTTCCAAATTTTATCAGTTTTTTCTATTTTCGTAAGTAAGTAAGCTTCGAACTAGACATCTGCTTTTATTCAAATTTAAAAGATTGATTCATAAATCCATGATCCAATATTAACTAGGATCACTATTTCTCCAGATTTTAGAGCAGCAAACGGGAAAGCGTTAATCGATCTCGGAAAAATTCGATCAGCTTGAGAGGAATATCGCGTTTCGCGAGATCCAACCAGCACTTTCGACATTAGAAATTCGAGTCGGTGGAGTGCTATCTGTAAATAACAAGGACCAGCTGAAACGTGACACAGAACAAGACCACTCGGAATAGTTAGCCACATCAAAAAGGTCTTCCAGGAAATCGCGCACGTTCATTTCGGATTACGAGTATCGTGGGGGCTCGTGGGCCCGAGAAAAGTTCACGTGGGTGAAAAAGCATCCGGTTGTTACGCACGTTCTTTCGTCACAAAAATACAGTCGTAAACTGCCGATGGGAAAACAAAATTGCTCGTGCCTGGAGCACACTCATCGCAACGGAATTCATAATTACTAGCACATGAAACGCGTAATTCTTCAGAGCAATAACAAACAATGTTGATCCTGTTAGGTTCACTGAACGAAACCTCTCATTTCGCTTAAAAAGTCGATAATGGTTATTCTATTTAGTGCCACGTTTAATAACAGCCATTCTTCAAAAGTTTCTACAGAAGTAAATTTTGTTTGTACATTGAAAAAAGTAAATGATATTGCGATTTTGGTGAAACTGGAGTATGATGCAGTCCACGTGAAATTATGGGGGGTTTAAGTCATCAGTTTGCTGGTTTCGAATTTGTTTAAAAAATACGAGCCATAGAAGCTTGCAATTTTTGCCTATTTTCGCGAAAGTGAGCAAAAATAAAATTGAATGTTTTTATCAATTTAATAATTTTTATTTTAAAAAACACTGTCACTCGTTTTAATTGGGTAAGATTTTTTTAAGTGCTGGTATCATCTTCTTTGCCTTTCGTTTGTTCTCAAAGCATTGGACAAAATATGAAAGGATAAAGTTATAACAGTCACGCGATGGAGTACCTTATAACCACCAATTTCCTGCCTTAATTGGTGTAAGGATACTGGACGGGGTGGTTATTCTTCGACTCGTTGTAACTTAAAAATAGCCAGTACCCTGCAGGTGCTGGGTAACTTCGGTTCAACGCAAGTTTCAAACCCTTCTAAATGAGGAACACACCTGCTCGTTTGCAGGTGACTCGAGGATAAAATTACCGTGGTGCATGAAGGTGGAGGACTTGTAACTCTTTTTCCCCAAGACAAAGTAGGTATACTCCAATTTGAAGTCTCCATTATTACGTGGCAATTTAGATGCTTGAGTTTTCGTGAAGAACACGTGACAAGCACATTTCACATTTCTACGTTTTAATTTGACAGAAAGCTAATAATGAAGCACTAAGTAGGTACTAAAAATAATTCATTTTTCTAGAGACTTTAGGTATATTTTACAGTTCAAACGAAACACTTGTCAAAGTTATACAAGAATAACCCTGGTTAGTTTATCAGTATTACTACCTGTTATAAACATTTACCGCTCAACAAGATATTTCTTGCAAATGTCAAGATGATGTATGTTAGAATTAGGTATTGGGTAAAAATATTACCAAGTTAAATACACATAGTATTTTTTTATCTGTGAACCTTGATTCAATCTTCACAATCGAGTAATGTATAATCTGAGTAATTTAATAATTAATAACATACAATATTTATTTACTCCCAATCGTTAATTAAAGTAATTCTCAAAACCCGAAAAATTACACATTCCACCATGGTTTGAATCATGCTGGACGCTCAACACAAACTTCCTGGCGCATTTAAAAAGCCATGAAAAAATGAATGGAAGCACGTGGGCGACATAAAGTGTCTTTCCAGGTGAATCCTTCTCTACGTTTTCGTCAAGCGTCGAAATAGAAACGCACCGTTGCCGAGGAAGGAGTCGCAAGACTCGCAAGCAGTAGGTAAGACTGGTCCGAGTAATGTTTTTTGAGATAGTTCTCGAGCAGCGAAGTGTAGAGGTCGTTCGTGAGGAGTACTCGTCGAAGCGGAGGAACCTGCGGCGGCGTGGCGCGGAACGATTAATCTCACTTTATGCCCTGCAGAATCGCTAATTTTGCGAAATGTTCGCGCGGTAGGTAGATTACTAGAAGCATGTTCCTGGACCATAGTTCAATTAAAGGGACACCCAGAATAGGCTCCTTCTTTTTGCTACAAGCTCTTTCAAATTAAGACCAGATTGGATTCATTTGTACGAATATTTTTTAATTCGCTGACGTGGTGAGCTCACCCTTCGAGGCACATCCATTCATTCATGAGACTACGGTCTTTGGGTCTTTCTCGACCCAATAGCCGCTTGATTTCTTTAAATCTACCATGGAGTCCATGACATGGGCCGTGGGTCCTTTTCGTCCCAATGGCGTTCTTACTTTTTTACAAACATCTAATTTTTAGAAACATCCGAGGAAACTGTTACTTGTTACTAGGGTTAATAATGAAACACTCTGTGCTTTGGAGTATTCCTATATTTTATTATTCTATATTCCTGTTTCTGGGGTACTACTTGATACAACGCCCAAAAGTATTTCATCACTTGGTATAGGTATGTCATAAAAAAAAAGATGGTATGTTCCTCCACATGTTTATGGTCCCACTTGGATATTCCTTAGCACATAGCAATCGTTTCATCCTATTTTTAAATGATTTTACTTAATTTCGATCCTCTGTATGTTTGGTGTTTGTTTAGTGTATGAGTCAAATCTGGCAACTTAATTTTCACCCATTTCCAGCAGTACAATTGTCTTGTAACTTTGTAGGCGTGCGTGAGTGTGATAACAATACAATTTTTTATAAAAAAAGTAAAAAATAAAAAATTAAAAAATTATAAAAGAAATCCACAAACATTAGAAATTAGAAAATGAAAAATGTATAAAATCAAATTTTTATGTTAAACGATTTTACTAAAAATGCACAAAAAACTAAAAAATAACTATTTTCTTGTACTACAATTTCGATGGTGATATGTGACTTTAAATAAAATCATACAAACTCTGTGATTATCCTGTAGAATTGTTCAAATCAATTGTAAAGAAAAAGGATAATCACAGAGTTTGTACGAGTTTATTTAAAGTCACATTCACCACCGCAATTGTACTACAAGTAAAAAATTATTTTTTAGTTTTTAGTGTATTTTTAGTAAAATCGTTTAACATAAAAATTTGATTTCATATATTTTTTTTGTTATCTTAAAAGTGGGTTTCGAACTGCAGTTCGATTAGTATTATTATTCAATTATTATTGACACCTGTAGTCATCCTTATTCTGAGATATTATATTGGTGTCTGTTAATCTTAGTGGTTCAAACGTGTTCATAGCAATAAAACACGTCCCAGCAATAGAGCCAATAATAAAATATAACATTACAAATTTTCAAATATAATTAATCAATTTTTCACTTCAAAATTGAATATAAATTAGTAAAATTTGAACAGTTGAACTACAAAAAAAGTCAACAATAATAACCATATCTACAGATTAAAGTGGCAAAATGGCACATAAACTAAAAAAAGGAGTAGCAATTTGATAAAGACAAGCAATAATCAACAACGTTCTATTTTATTTTACTGTCTCCTTTATCAAACGTACAAGTATAAAAAGTGATCAAATACTTTCTAGCGTAAGAGCAAGATGAAACTCTGCGTACAAGAACTTTCAAGAAGTAAGTCATCACTACGACTTTGCGCAATAAAGTTTTTGCACGCACCGCAAACGGGCAGCGACCGTCAGGGGTTAACAGCGTCTCCACTTTCATTATCTTTCTAGGAATCGAAAAATTAAAACCGAGGGGAAGGAACGATTCGGCCTCAAAGCGGCTGCATGCGGGCAGGTTTTGCATTTAATTGGGCGCGTAGACGCGGGCGACACATTTAAACCATCTCCGGCGCGGAGCTGCAAGAGGAGACGGTCGAGCCTCGGTAAAAAGTGAAGAGCGAGCATGGGCCAGCGAAAGGGGACCTCGAGTAAAGAAGAAATGGTCGCCCGAGCGGCAGACGACGGGGAACGGACCGGACCGTCTGTTACCGCGTTGAAACGTTCGCACGAGCAAGTGTTACGCGATGCGATAACAGCTGATATAACACTGGCGGCCGTCTCGCTTTCGTTATCATCGCGCTGCCAGCTCGCCCGCCGCCAACGGAAATCGAAGACCGAATTCAGCCGCTCGCGGATTTACGAGCTCCCTCAGACACTCCCGATAAGATCACTCGTGATTTCGTCGTAACGCGTCACGGTGATTTTTATGGGCTTGGCTAGTGATCTCGGGATTTGAGACTTTTTGATAGTAATATTGGAGATGGATGTGAATGACGCCGATGGTTTGATAAGAGTTAGCTGTCAGGTGCTATGTATTTTGCTACTGAGAATCGAGATCTAATTTTGTGATAAAATGTGTAATATTGAAGTTGATACTGTAAAAGGAGTATTAAATGTAATTCTCATATAAATCGCCCGACGTCCGTCCTTCTGAAGCTGGCGAACCGCTAAAAAGGCAATCAAGAGTACTATCGAGGTGCAACATCTCGATATAGCAAGCCGTGTCGCTTGGTCCTCGTCAATGACGACGTCCAATGAGTCCTTATTAGGTGATCACCGTATTCGGCAGAATCGATTACGTCGCACGAATCATCCACCAGGCTTACGTTACCACGATGTACTTTTGCACGCGCGACTTTGAATTATACGACAGTTTCAGAACGAGAAGGGGACTTTCCACGAGACACTTCTGAAATTCTTGTCGGATTGGGATTTAATACTCTGTAAAATGAGGCCCAATAACTTGAGTAACAGAACGTCCATCCATTGCTCAGAAGATAAAACGAAGAATACATACATAACAGTAACAATAGAACACCAAGCTCAAAGATTCAAACATTCGGCGTACTCGTTTCTTGTAGGTAAGCAGTGATGAATCTGCAGTTCTGCATTTCTAGTGACGTCAATCGATTCCTCAGGTTTTCTCGATCAAATTGGCCCCAAAAATGATATAATTCGAACGATAATTAAGGAAATTACGTGAAAAATTGATTTGCAGAATTGAAAGCCAGTTATTTTAAAAATAGTCTGATTTAAATTATTTCCTGTCTATTTAATCGGGAGAATGCCAGGAATCCATTGGTGTCACTTTCATATTAATACGAGGAAAATTGAACAAATTGAGATTCTGTATAATCGATGACACATCGCCGCGCAACGGCGATCTTGCGCGGCTCTGGCCACAAAGGCTCTCACCGGTTATTCGAGCTTCTAAGATAAAGGTAGAATGAAAGATGGAAAATTATTCCAAGCCCAAGATGAAAGCCCTTCGAATAAACAAAGTACCGTTGGCCGTCGGATGAATTCCCGTCGAATAAACTGCTTCATCCGTGGCGCTTTGAATAAAGATAAATCATCTTATTCAATCTTCAAATAACGGATAAACGTAAAGTAGCTAAATCTTTTACTTGAGGTTATCTAGATATTATCCTTGCCCATTTCTGCTTAGGACTATAACGAATATTAGAATATTCGAAATTATGCGAATTACTCGAATTATTCGAATAATCCAATATTCGAAGAAATTATTCGAATTCCTCGAATGTTTGCATATTCAAATAATTACAGCTCTATTATGAAACCCTTGGGTAGGTATATCAAATTCAAAATTGAAATTTGAATATTTAAAAATTTACTCAACGTTCCCGAAAATTATTTTTTATTTCTTTTTAGAAGGCTTTTTTAGAGAAGATATTTACAGAATATGGTTTTCGTTTACAGTAAGAAAATCGAAATGCAGGAGTGGAAGCTTAATATTCTAGCGTCTATAAAAATTATTTAAATAACGGATCGAATAAATGTTACTTTAACTTTAATTATATATTACTTTTATTAACGATTATTCGACGAACAAAGTAAACCTGGTTTAACTTTATTCAATACATGACAATAATTTTTTAACTTATATTCGATATTCTATATTTTTATTTAAATAAAAATTTTGCCCATCTCTGGTTTGTAGAGAACATTAGAATTTTCCGATGTCGCCGGCGACTCCGCAATGTCTTCTACAGTGAATCGTACTCTCTCAACGCCCATGACTGTTCTACGCACAGACTGAGCGCGTATACGAGCTGCTCCTACTCAAAGGGTTAATAAAGAACGAGCGGAATAGAGCGAGCCGTCGTTGAAACGATGGCCGTTCGATCAGTGACAGCGAACCGTGGACGAAAGACGTGGCAAAGATCGTGCTGGCCATCGAGCGTGTCGCTGGCTCCCTGGAACGTGCGCACGTGAGCAGCGAGCGCATAAAAGTGCATCTAGGCGGGCGTGTGTGCGTGCCGCAGCGGATGTTCTATATGCGGAGGACCGGACGCGCCGCGCGACGTGTACCTGACGGCGTTTGTCGTCGTACTAAAACCGTTTCTGTAAATAAACTGGTATCTGTCGGTGCCGTGACGAACGGGCCACCAGTGACTCTTTTTCCCCGTCTCCATATTGTTCCGGCGAAATTACGAGAATCGCGATGACTGCGGGGCACGAATGGCCTCGTTGCGTCGCGTGTTCCCGCCGTTTTTGCAAAGGGATGTTACTGCTCCTGGGGCGTCACGCGGCATTGTCGTCATTCGCGTTCACGTGACGCTTTTTACTGGATAATCAACCCCGACGATGCACGGCAGTTATTTATTGCAATTCTGGATGATTTTGCGGAATTTGGGTGAGATGGATTTTTTTTTTGTCTCTGGGTTCTTGGGATCGAGGGGATTATGTTTTCATTGTTTTTGTCGTTTGTTGTTAGGTTGTCGAGAAGGAATATTTAGCTATGGACAGTGGCGGCGCACTCAGGATTTAATCTTGGGAGGTGCCGAGTGGTGGTGTAACGAATATTCGAATAAGCTAAGTATTCGAATACCAGATTATTCGAATTTGAGATTCGAATACCAGAGAATTCGAATTCTAGATTCCAATACCAGAGAATTCGAATTTGAAATTCGAATATTCGAATACTCCTGATAATCCGAATTTCAATTTGAGTTTCGAATACCAGAGAATTCGAATTTGAGATTCGAATACCAGAGAATTCGAATTTGAGATTCGAATACCAGGGAATTCGAATTTGAGATTCGAATACCAGAGAATTCGAATTTGTGATTCGAATATTCGAATACTCCTGATAATTCGAATATTCGAAGAAATTATTCGTATTCCAAATTCTTCGAATTCTTTGAATAATTATGAAAATATTTATAATGCAAATTCAATAAAATTCATTAGGTGATTATAAAAATTTATTTAAAGAATAAAATCCAGTTTTCTTTAATTTTTACAGAGCTCTTGAATTACTTGAGTCGTGGTTAGATTAATCTCCTTATTCCTTTATCTTTCGGGGGTGTCAGGCCCCTTGCCCCCCCTTTTTGTTGGTGTGCCACTGTCTATGGATCTTGTATGGGAAATCTACCATCAGTGAAATTGATATTTACATGTGCAAGAAGTGTTCTCTAATTTTGTTTGAATTCTATTTAGGAAGGGGTGGAGTACCATTTATTAGCTGTGATAATTTCAGCAAGATTTAATCGACCGTGCCAAGTTATTTGAGCTTGTACTTGACTCAACAAGATTAAATCATTTCATTATCAGTGTTTAATGTTGCAGTGAAAGGAGGGACTAAGTTCCTTGTTTTGTAGTTCATGCATTCCTGGAGCATGAGTACAAACAAAGCATCGTGCGACGAGAATGGGAGCCCTTGTGTTTTGAGCAGTAACTCCCAGCAGAGGTTTGATTTACTGAATCTGATTTAAATATTTGGGCCACGATGGCGTCCTCCACAGATAATGAAACGCCTTGACCTGATTTTAACACCGAACCCGCACGACTGCCCGTATGAACCCGCATCCTGCGAGCACGAGGAAGGAAATGTCATTCGCGTCGTCGCTGTGTGTCTCGTGTTTCATCTGCTTGCAGTCCAATTAAAACGCTCCACTGCGAGCCTCAGGATGCACGCTGCATTCCAATGCTAGCGGATTCTCATTCATCGATTTGCGAAAACAAAAATCTCGAGGACGAAACGGAAGGAATCAAAACCCAAGTAAAATCGTTGGACGAAGAATGTAGGTAACTCGTTAGATTTAGATAATTAGAAGGATCTTCCCTCCGTGTAAATTTAAATCTATTTGACTTTGTGTAGTTTCATATATATAATTTTACAACGTCTAAAATCACCCATTCAACACATACACGTTTTTAATCCCTCCAAGGCTAGAAGTAACTTGAAATTCCAAGCGTTACAAATTTCTTATAAAATACTGTAACTGCGATGCGAATGTGAGCTGGCGACGAGTAATTGACGAGGGTAGAATACTGAATGCAAGTACACTGTACAGAGAACAAAGAATTTTGCTAGTGTCTACGTACCACTTAGGGTAAACTTGTCTAAATCGTACACCTTAAGAACAAATGCTTATTACACGAAAAATAACAAGGAAAATGAAACAAAATTAGTGGTAATCAACTCTTTATTAATGGAATAAACAGTTTTATAAACTGAAACAACATAAAATAATCGACGTCTATTTATAAAAACGATTTATTTTTAATATGGAAAAAGTACGATTGAGGATTAATGTTCCTAAATCGTACCATACTTATCCTAATTTGTACTTTCAAATTTAATTACTACAATCATCACATACATATTCAAAAGTAATTCTATCTATTCCCGCCCGAAGCTCGTGTACCCACATTTTCCACTGCGTGTATTGTATCATTTTTTCCTGCATATATTTTTTCGACACAATTTACAAAACTAGCTTTCATTTTCATCGTCTTGCTTCTTCTTCTTTTCTTTCTTTTGTATATTGGTTTTCCCGGTATTCTTCCTCTTACGAGTTTCCTGTTCTGGGTTTTCTGGTTATGATTTTCTGTTTAGCCTCATCCAATTTTTTTCTATATTGTTTTTGTATGTTCGTAACAGTACGATTTAAGCTTACACATCGTGTTACGAAATAGGCACATAGGTCAATTTGAATTCAAATCTATAGCGCTAAAATATGAGGCACTGATCCTTCATGTCAAAACAAGAAATAAACTTGAAAATAGACGTAGACTTTCATATAGAATTTTTTTTCACTGATTCTCACAAATAGTAATTGTACAAAATCCTTAAGAATCATGGCAAAATTTTTATGAGAAGTACCCGAAATACTTACCTGCCTTATATTTTTTTGTGGAGTGACGGTATGGTGACTCGGCTTGTTAATGGCGTATGGCTAACTGTTGTTTACACTTCCTACCCCTAGGGACGATTGTGACTGTCTTAGGTTAAAAGAAACGGGGGGGGGGGGTACGATTTACGTGCAGGTATGAATTAGGCAAGTTTATCCTATAATAGTTTGAGGTGGGAGACGTGAGGATGATAATAAAATCGATGTCTAAGTAAACTCAATAAAGTAATATCTATTAGATAAGATGGAACACCCACCCTTCTGTGTTAAACTGGCGAGCGGACAAAAAGCACTACCGCTCAATACGACCACTCGGAACCGAATGCCCGGGCAACGGTTGCATTCCTTCCGATTCTAAAGGAACCGCGTACCGTGCGCAAAACCGTGAAAAATTCTAAATCACGGAAAAAGGGAGGTTTCGTCGCCTGCCAAAGTCCAAACACCAAGGCCACGAAGGCCTCGGTTCATATTTACGACCCCATACCTGGCCGCCTTCTGCTCCGCTTGAGAAGCAAAGGTACGCGCGCCACAAGTTCCTCACTGTGTTTCAAATAAAAAGTACAAAATCACATAGCGATCTTTAAAATTAATTAAATAACTACACCGCAGCATATTACTTCGCCACCATTTAACTCCGACCTTACACCCAGATATCCCAAGCACTCCAAAACTTTCCACATTGAAATTCTTCCTACTCATCTACCCCACAAAATAATCGTTCAATTATTTCCTGCAACGTTCGTTGTAATAAATACTTCTACAAGGTAAATCACCGTTATCGGCGACAATGCGTCGAACGTTCCGTGTCAGAAAATGGTTTAATTGCCGTTCGCGATCGGCAACCAGCGCTTATTAACTACTTTCACGTCGAGGGGCCAGCAGTACAAGCCCAGGAAAAGATTTACTTTCCTTTCGACTGTCGATTTCCGCGACGCACACGTGCCACGGAAATGCAACCCGTTTCTTCGCGTCCTTGCGCGCGCGCGCTCCTCGCCGTATGAATAATTAATCGCCGATAACGTCACGTCCAATCAAAGGAGCGACTGGCAAAAAAAAAACGATACGTCTGGTAAACATCGCCCGTGCGCCTTTCAGTTGTCGAAGTTTCGAGAGATCCGAGAAACGGGTGCGATGAAAAGGCGACGCTGGCGCGTCCACGAAATCATTATAAATCATTCCGCGTACGGCAACGCTGACGTCATCGGCGAACGTTTATACGCGAGTGTTAATTGCCGCTAATAAGAGGCGAACGTTGACCTACTGACGAACGCGTATCGGTCGTATCAAAAACTGTGTCAATTAAGGGGGTTGCGTCAGCGTGAGCTGCACTCCTTGGAAAGTTCGATGAGAGGGGCCATGTGACGCTGACGACGAACTGATCGCAGATACTCCTCGATTTCAGAGCGGTTTGCTTAGCCGGCTGACGAGTGCCTCGGCGGAGGCGATTATTTCGGAACGGGCTGGCGAATTGTAGGCGATCTCAATTGGTGATTGTTAGGTTCCAGTTGTGTGTGTTTGGTAATCAAGGGCCATTGTTCGATTTTGCAGAGTTTTGTGGAAATTCGCGGGGTTAACGAAGTGTGTTTGTTTTCGGTGAATTTGTTATTTATATTTTTAGGGGAGAATTGAGCGTGTTTTTTGGATTTGTTTAAGGTTCGGGCTTAGGGCAGGTTAAGGCTCTTGTTTAAGGCTTTATGGGACACAGTATGAAAAAGATGAAGTGGAAATTTGGAATTACAGTAGAATAGAGTGGAAGTTTGAAGTAACTGTTCCAAGAAGGACGAAAAAAAGTGTAAAAAGTAAGAAGATATAATAAAATGGTAATGGCGAAGCATAATGAGGAAAGTTGAAAATTATGGAGGGTTGTAAAACGAGGGCGTGGAGTGGGAACTAAAAATATGTACTGAAGTAATCCTCGGTAACCCTTGGGGCAGTTTACAACGCCAAATGTTACATTCTTACTGTTATTCATTTCCGGTAGACGTAAAAGTTTATTTCGAGTAAAACTTTCATCCACTTAATTCTGCCAGTTCGCAGAGAGCTAATCCTCTTATTTCGCATATTTCTCAGTGCAAAGTTATCTCCATTACTGTTGACGGCTAAAATCCACTTATTAAATGTCTTGGGCGATAAACCAAGTATCTATTTAAAACGTATGCCAATCAAAAGTAAAGCCACGAGCTCCGAATAGGAAATAATTAATCTAACGATAAATGAAACGAAGTACACGGAAAGTATTTTGTAAGTAAACCTCCCGAAGCAAATTGGTTCGATGATGGGAGAATTCTCTCACACGTATACAATTATAGATGACTTTTAAAACACTCAGAAATAATTTTAACCCTGTCGTTTCGGCTGTGTTAACGACCTTTGAGTAAATTGGACTGCCTTTTGCTCCAGCATCGTAAAGCTGTCTGCTCTCATAACGGTGCCGGTGACACCTTTGCACGCTATAGCTTTTACCTCGCGACGAAATAAGCCGTGTCTCGACACGAGGGAAGCAGGAGTTTCGAACTTTACGATCCCAGGATAAAAAAATTTCGCTGCGAGACTTGTACGAGGCGTCCACTTTCAACCATCCGTGTGCATTTAAAAATCCTGTCTCGGACAGATGTGCGCGGGGTGGTTTAAACTGACAGATTTGTAAAATTATTAAAAGTTGAAATAAAAGTTCCTGAAACCACTTAACGAATACCAATATTTATAAAAACACCTGAATATTGGCAATTGGGGTGAGAAATTTAAATTCTTAAATTTCCCTTGCATCAAAATGAAGTGAAAGATGGCTTCTTCCCGTGAGCTATTTCCCTTCAACTTTCTCCATTCTTATGCCGCAGAATTTTCCATAAAATATCCCTGGAAGATATATGTGGCACGACTTTGAAACTTTCGTGAACATTTGCATTCTACAACGCTTCGTGCTAAACAAAAAATCTTCATTTCTTTTAATTCTCAAATGAACATTGAACAGTTAGAATATATAATTCCGGATATACGATGTTTGCGGTAAAGTTCGTTTGCATCTGGCATCGCATACTTCTCACGAGTGCATCACTTCCGCCATCAGGTTGTGCCAAGTATTATACACTCTGCTCCAAAATTAAAACTTGAAATTTTTCACTGACAGTGTCTGCTACACAGTGGATTTTTAGTGCAAGGAAAATATCGTGTCCTAATTTTGGAGCAGAGTATATAATCCTACCTACAAACGGAATAAATAAACTTCACAGATATTTCTGTAACAATTGTTGAGCAAACAAATGAAGGAAGTTGAAACAAAACTGTACAAAACTGATATAGGAGTCCTTCAATTTCCAACTCAAAAACTTTTAATCAAACACGTCTAAAATATATGCACACCCATTTTACATTAAAGAAGAAATCAGAGGAGAGGCCAAGGGGCCCTGTCACCCCAAAGAAGGGGCTTTGTAAAAAAAAAAGAAAACTGGATTTTATTTTTGAAAAAAAATTTTATAATCACCTAATGAATTTGATTGAATTTGCATTAAAAATATTTTTATCCGTTCAACTCGGCTCCCCCTTAAGATTAAATCCTGAGTGCATCATTGCTCCCACTATTTCATTAAAATCAGTATTTCACATGATAAGCTTCTCCCTCCCACAACTAATATTTTAGGCACACACACACATTTTCTATCCCCTCCTATATTTTTTAAATCAATATTGATTGTTGTTTCTATCAAGTGCGTTGATCTGAAACACTAATCGTGAGGAACAGAAGTGTCTCTATGTGATAAGACCCTAAAATTCTGCCCACATGAATCCTCTGCACATGATTGTATCGCTTCTGTGTAGACATTACACGTATATTTCTCGCGAGTGCATCGCTTCCGCGGTCATCTTGTGCCAAGTATCACCGATACCGACAGTAACGGGTGACCAACGGGGAACAAATTGACATGCGGCCAGTTGCTCTGCATAACTGTGGCTCGGAAACCGCAGCATTCTTCCAACGGATTATCATTATCGGCCTTCGTGATACTCAATGAATATCCAATGACGCGACGTTACGTGGTAGCCGGTGTGGTACCCACGCGAGTGTCTGCGCGATCGTCATGGAACGTTCGATAGCCGTGATCAGAACGAAGCGAATTACCGTTCGATTAATCGTAACGCTGTAGGAATAACGAATATGTACAACGGCTGCAGGCTTGTTTCCCGACAAGGAATGGATGTGGAAGGAAGATATGCTGATGAATTTTATTAACTTTGTTGAGACTAGTGAAGGTGTTATTAAATTCGAAAGTATTACTGTATTTACTGACCTAATAGTTGACTATTATTCTATAATTCCTTCCTTATGGAAGTTGATGCAATCTACTTAGTAATTAGTATAGCATTAGGTTACTAATAGCAGATCTCAAGTAAGGCATAAACTGTCTTAATCCAGAGTTGGGCATCATACGAATAAATTTTTATCCGAAAAAACTTTTATTCCGAATTTTTAATTCGAATAAAAAAATTATTCGTTACTCTCGGATGACTTTATTTTATTCGCGATTTTTATTCGAGATCATTCGAATAAACATTTATTCGAATAATGTCCAACTCTGTCTTAATCAATCTAGTAATAGTACATAGATACTGTGTATGGGACAGATTATTAGTCATTCTTCTACCAATTAAAGTGCCTTCTGAAAATATTCCAAGGATTTCCAGTTTATTATCTTCTTTGAGCACGACCCAAGCGATCTTAAATCCGATTAGAAATTGCAAATGTGAGATCAGAGTTGACAAATTTTCGCACACTTACGGATGCACGGCGAGGGACAAAGGTACCGTATTATATCCATGCCAGGATCGTTTTCCTGAGTCGACTACGGTGTCGGGAATCGTTCAATCGTCCTGTCATCGCGACGAAATGCCGATTTTTGTATGCGTTCGACAAGTGTCGACGATAGACTGGAGTATGCAACGATCATCCGGGAGCTCGGCGGAACAACGGGTGTGGGTATTTAATAAACGCGTGGTGACCAACAGAGACGTGGGCGAAAGTTTTGGCGACCGTTCTCTCATCGTCATCATAGCCTGGCAGCTTCGCTGCTGTCCTACATTGGTCGTTGTGATGCACGCGAAAGGCAACAAGGTATGAACAGGGGGCACCGAGGAAGCACGTTGAAGAATATTCAAAATTATGAAGGCAAATGTTTAAGTGCTCTTTGATAATCCTTGGAACAGTCTACACCACATAACCTTGCATCCCTACTGTTTCTTATTCCGAATAGACGTAGAAGTTTCTTAACTGAAAAATTTGTCCTACTAATCTCTATCACTCGATAGTGAAACAGTCTTCATATATGAAATCCAGATCATTATGTGAAACTAT
Source organism: Andrena bucephala (assembly GCA_947577245.1). NCBI lineage: Eukaryota > Metazoa > Arthropoda > Insecta > Hymenoptera > Andrenidae > Andrena > Andrena bucephala. The sequence goes on from OX387719.1 coordinate 8,052,424, forward strand.
GTTACGAAAGGGCAATCAATTTAGATGGCTAACGAAGAAAGCTGATAGTTCTGAAGAAAAGTGGAAAGTAAAAATATAACGAGATCTAGAAATACTAAGGTAACCTTTGATAATCTTTGGAAGGGTTTGTAACAAGTAGCATTGCGCTGTTATTGCCTATCTAGTTCTGCCCACTCCTAGTTAATGGCTGGAGATAAAAACTTGATTTCATTTATAAATTCCATCCACTGATCTCCACCGTTCGACAATGGGGCAATCCCCTTATCTTAAATAGCCATCGTAGACCAACAACCTGTCTACTGTCCCACATTACTCGCCGTGGCGCGGATGAAAAGGAAAGTGTCCATTGTGATTGTCTAAAGTGTTCCTCGTAGTCGGGTCATAAGCTGACAGAGGTAATTTGGAATGCGACATTCACTTTTACATCGCTCTGAGCAGTTCACGGGGGTATAATTAACGGCATGTTGGAATTCATCGCACGATACGAGGAACAGGTCTGATTATCTGGTCGCTGTTTCTCTGTGTCACGGTTAAATACCCTTGTTACTTCGTATCACTGTCGACGACTCGTCGATCTCGTAATTTATTTTCGAACAGCAGTCGGGGAGTAAGGACTTTCTTTTGTGCTATTTTAAGGATGACCGATTTGATTATTTTGATTTTAATCCTGCTACACTTATAAGCAACAAGTTCCTTACAGTTTTATCGAAACTAAACGAACCCTTAAGGGGTTATGCCCACCTGTGAGGTCTAAAAAAACATGTTTATTCGGTAATTTTTGGGGGAAAAACTTGAAGGCTTTTTTAAAGAAACCTTTACGTATTTGAAAGTGTACATCTTATACTACTTGTAATAATTATTCCAATGAAAAATATAAATAAATAAAAGAAATTTAGAAATAAAGAAATAAAGAGAAGCATTTTTTTCAGTAGTTTGCGGTGACCACTGTAATTTTGACCTGATTTATCTGAAATAAAAAATTCGAAGGAATTTAGTTAGTATATTAAATTATCTTGTCCTTAATCGTTCATTATCCCGAAAAATTAATTTGCTACAAAATAGCGGCTGTTCAAATTAAAAAATCGAATTTCGCCACAAAAAATCGCTCGTTTTCAGCTGTAAAATAAAAACTACGCAACGGAAATGAAAAAGCTACGATTAAGGACAAGATTTTTATGTATAGAATAAGCCTACAAAAGCTGAATTCATTCGATGCAGCGGTTCTCGCGATATTTTGCTCACCGATTCTGAAAATGTAGTTTCGAGAAAAACGTGTTTGAAGTTTTAAGTTAGGCTTATATCCTCCAGGACATACCTATACTAAAACTCGCACAGTTCCGCCAATCTTGGTCGGATCAAATTGAAACTTTCACACAATACTTTTGAGATGTACTTTAAGAAAATGTCAAACCCCAAAATCCATTTTTTCCGGATTTTGCAGGTGGGCAAACTCCTTTAACGAAATGAAAACACGAGTGGTTTAATCAAGACCCCAGGGACATAGTGGGGCTACAGGCAGGAGAATACAATTGTCAGAAACGACTCGAGGGACGTAGTAAGGTTAAGAAAATATGTTGAAGTAGTATAAGATGATGAATTTGGACCTTGCTTCTGTATGTGGGTCGTAAGAAAAATTATATGGAAAGCGATGCTTGGGAGAATAAAAAGATTTCTGCAATAATTATTTTATGGGCCTGCCTTTGCTTTGCCTAGCTATGATCATAATTATAATGTTATTATTCTCATTAAGAGGAAAACTTTAATTCTCATTTTAGTATCCGTACACTTCGACCTTATGATTTCGGTTAATTTTTTTACAAGTCCCTAAGTTAAAAATGATGTGCATTAGAATATACTAAAATCATTTAGTTTTCCAAGAATGTATAATGCATTTCGATGCTACATATAATAAGTAAAAGATGATGAGAATTGATAAATTAAGAATATACGAGGAAGAATTTCCCCACATCTTACTATACAAGAATTCTTTTTTCCCTTGAATACGTTTCGCAGTAATTTCTCCACTCTACTATGATATTTCTCCCACATTTTGCAACGAGTATATTCCAACGTATATAATTTTCAATCGAGTCTTTTGTGCAAGAAATTATTGTTGCTTGAAATGAAGAGAAAGTGCTACATATATGGACAATCTTTTCTGTCTTTACGTTTCCAGCTTGCAAATTTCAATTTCAACCTCGAGAGTGAAGGAGTGCGGCAATGATATTCCGTGAATTATCTTTTCACGCCTCAAAGCACCGCCGTTTCACGAATTTCTGAAGGAAAATATGGCACTCGAGGTGATAAAGACGAGACATGCGTCAGCGTGCAAATCGAGCGAATTGTTTCTTCGTGGCTTGTTTGGAAGGGGTCTGATATCGCGCTCGCGCAAGCAAATATTTGCGTACCTTCGCGTACCACGATCCTTCTCAAAAGACGTTGAATCGTAGGCATATATTATGAGAAATAGGAGCGCAGAAACTGTTCAAGTTTCATGCATAAGAAACACAGATGTTCGAATCGATTTCTGCTTGGTTACGATTCGGAAAAATTAATATTTCCATGGAAAAATAATCGACGTAATGAACGACTAAATACAGATAAGGGTTTATTTAAATTTGTCGGTTAAACGAAGTTAGATAAGACAGTGCATACAACTTGTTACACTTCGAATAAATTACGTTCTTCAAGGCAAACTAGTGGACGTCTTAAGGAATAACGCCACGATAATAGGCCATAAATGGTTGGATAACTTTGGTGGTGATTTTAAAGAAATTTATGAACTTTATTAAACATGTAACATAAGGTTCTTATGATATGTATAAAGAAGAACAACACAACATTTTTTCAGATTTCTTGAACAAAATATGGCTGTACAGTAGCTGCACAGCCGATACGTGTTCTCTATTTGAGTCATTCCGCTGGTGGAATTTTTCACGACCACAACGTCGAACCTAGAACCAAAAGACAAAAAGTTTTGTAATCTACGCATTAAATATTAGAAAAGTGCCCCAGATTTCGAAAAAAGGTTGATTTTTTAAGGAATGGCGAACATTTGAAAACAATCCTTTTTTGCTAGAAAATTCAAAATGATTGAGAAAATTCAAGTGTTCGCCATTTCTTCAAAGGTCAATATTTTTTTTATATCTTGGCTACTTCTCTAGTATTTAGTGTGTAGATTACAAAAGGTCTAGGTCCAACGGTGTGGGCGTGACAAATTTCTTTTGGCCGCTATTTTTTGTTAAAAAAATCTAAAAAAATGTTTTTTGTTCTTTTTTATACATATCATAAAATGTTATTACCTTATGTTACATTTTCAATAAAGTTCATGAATTTCTTTAAAATTACCTCCTAAGTTATCCTACCATTTTTGGCATCTTATCGTGGCATTACCCCTTAATGGCGCACATTTTGGTTTTTACAACATTGCCCCCGCCGAAGAAACCAAAAACACTGGCAAGATATTAAGGAATCTGACATCCTAGGTCGTTAAGAACCGACTAAAATTGCACAAGCATTATCAGTAGGTATATCAATTTCCCTAATTAGCTCGTAAATGTATCCCAACAGTGTTCGGAAAGAACGCTGGAATACTAATTCATGATGAATACTAATTCACTGGGAAAAGTTTCCCCTATGATAAAATTCTATATAAAAATAAAGAAAATAATTGTTATCAAGTTTGATTATCTCAGATTTTAATTGTGATAATAAAATTGACTTGGAATGAAGACTAATAATAAATAAAGTATACAAAGCAGTTAAGAAGAGATTTAATAAATTATCTTCAGTGTTTGAAAATTTAAAAAATCCAATGTATTCTCCGACAAATACTAACATTCTCTCTTACAATCGAAGATAAGTAAAGTCTGAACATGTTAACAAAGCTGCTAAATGTTCCACATCCAAAATAAAATAAAATTCAAATTAAATCATCCAAGACCTCTATCAACCCAACCCACAAATTATTAAATAAACCACCACCAAATCCACCAGCGAACATATTGAAAAATCTCGGAGAAAACTCACCATCCCTCCAACCCCAGTATAATGACCCATCGAAGTTACAACGAAAGCACAATTAACCATTCGTTAAATGTCCTACTTCCTCTGACGAAGGGAGGGAAGCAGCTCTCTGCGGTATCCTTTCTCGCACTGGTGTCCAGGCTCTCGTCAACTACTACCGCGTTATAACCCTCACCGATTTTACGTTTGGCTTCTAGCCGCGTGGCAGGACGAGTGCCCGACAAAGTCAACAGAATCCCAGCGAGCATAATAACTTGTGTAACATATTACCGGGCGAGGTTCGCGCCTTCATTTCCGCGAATTCCTTCGTCAACCGAGGGGTACCATGCACGTTCCCATGATGGCGGTCATCCAGCACGTGAGATCATCTCGCGGCGTTGCAGAGGTCGTTGCACCCGATCATCTCTCTTCCGAGGTGTCCCGGAACTGTTGGTCGCATCTAAATAAACGCGCCAGCATTTTTCATCCCCGTGTCATCCTAGATCCCCCGGCCCTGCCCCCTCGACGCCGTTCGCGGGCGGCTGGAATTCCTTTGAGGCGGCGACCACGGAAATTCGGAATGCATCGGGCCGGCGTGACTCACACCTTCGGGTTTTCACTTGGAAAGCCTGACTACTGTCCCCGGCCACTATGAATTATTCAGAACGGGCTGCTTATGACTGAGTTCCCAGGGATACGTGGCGGGCGCGTCGCCCCTGCACGGATTTCGCGGAAAGTTATGGAACCCTTCCTTCCAGATGGCCGCTGCGGTTTACCGGACTCGCACCCCTTTGCACACTGGTGTGTCAAGGGTGGAAAAAATATAGAGGGGTTGTGGAGGCAGTAAGGACACCGTGCAGCACTTGCGGGTGTTTAGAGTCGAGGTTTGGCGATGCGTTTAGTATTGTCTTTTGGGTGTTGACACGTTGTGGGCTAATTGTGGACTGACGGCTTAGGGCTTTGTTTTGTGATGGTAGACTTGCAATGAGTCACGGAAAACATGTTTAACCGTAGGTTCTCGCACTGGGTCGGAACAACTCAAAATATAAATTTCAGGTAAAATATCTTTTGAGGCATTATTGAAAATGGTAGTATTGCCATCATGTATCCTGCACAGGTAGAGGCGCCTTTTTCTTTTTTCTTGTTTTATTAAAGTAGCATACTTCAAGAGTATAACCATAAATTTTTAGCTAAAAATATTAAAAATTTAAAAAGTTTTGATTTTTTAAGCAGAAAAACCTTCTCTGCAACTCTGTATCTTTCAAATATTTTTTTTTGAATATGATATTTTAAATGTTAATTGTTAATGATGAACATTATATTCTACAATGCTCAAATTTTATTTCGGAATTTTTACGACTCAATTTAACCGATACTTTTTAAACAGCAGCTGATTGAAAATTGGCTTGGGTCGAATCGATCCAGCGTGATAAATCTGTTCGAAAAAATAAAATTGGTGTGAGAGCCGAGGGTTAAATACCAATTTTTGGGTAGGAAGACGTCGAAGGACTGGGAATACTAAGGTTGGAGGGGTGTTTTGTTAAGTAAATGCGGTTAAAGCACTTTTCATTTTTCTCGTGAGAATGCAAATTGGGGAAGATGAGGTTAAACAGATGTTCATTAATTAAAATGGAAACACTTTTAACTTTCTATAGTTTCGTTCTGAGATAACGGGGAATTAAGGCTTTCGGCCTTCTCCTAAATTAGAACGGTTTCTGCGTGGTGAAATGATTAAGAATTTCCTAAAATTGCATGGAAGACATCCTGTTTCAATATCCTTTAACGAAATAATATTCACATTTGCATTCGTGCGGTTGAGATCAGGTAATGAAGCTATTGGGTATTGAATAATCTGCGATTTGTATTTACATATTCATTTGAGCGCAGCGGATTGAAAAAACACACGCAAATAATATGTTTTGCGTTAAATGTGACAAGAAAGATTTAATCTGGGTGATCCCGTTACTCAGGCACAGTACCGAATATCTAACAGAAAACTTGGTTTATTACCCATTCAGTGGCGTCGAAAGAACGCGAATCGCTCTTCAATGAGATAGAAAGCGACAAATTGCCGTTTAACTCTTGCTAATTTCTCCTCGTTACTTTCTAATTAGAGTGTCTATTACTGAGGTATAAGCTAAATGTAGCGTGAATTAAAATTAATTAAATATCAAGCAACTATTTTGCTCTGTCTCGTGAGTGAATAATTACACTAAAAAAGCCTTTACTAATAGTATCTACTTGCCATACTTACTCCCTCAATTATCACAAAATTATTAAATAAATTACACAAAAATGTCTACGCCGTAAAAAAATAGAATAAAACTACCCTTCATAAGGAATCCACCAACAAAATCAATTAACAAAAATTTTTAATATCGTTCCGTATAATTATTCTCTACTTCTTTTGAATAAATATTAAAATATTTCAATAAAGCATTCCACGTCTAAGAAAAGAAGGAACGTGTTTATTTACAGCGGAAAAACGTTTGTCTGGACGCAGGGGAATATTTGAAGACGCGCATCAAAGTCACAAGAAGAAGCTTGGAGGAGGACACGTTTAATATTCTGTTCCAGCGCAAGAAGCAGAGATAGCCAAGTGATTTTAGCACGAGGTGCAAATTTATTGTCGCATGGAAACGAGATATGATAAAGCGAAGCAGGCCTCTCTCTGTTTGCACGTCGACGAGCGTTCTGCAAATTGACATTGCCAGGCGACCTGGTGATGGGAATTAAAACGTGCTGGGAGCAACGCACGTACACGCTCTCTTTGTCGCAATTCTATTTCATCCCGTAACTTTACACGTGTCACGAATAAAAAAAAATTAAGATGCACAGTTATTGAAAGTAATCGATGAGGGAAGTAGGAGTGACTGATACGACCTCGTGTATACATTGTGATTGGGCATTGGAAAGAAGAAAAAATACTTTAAAGTACGGTATAAATAAAAATAAATATAAATGTAAATAAATGTGAATAGACAGGGATGCGATTTCAAAATTTTGAGAAAGGAGATTCCTTGGAGCATTGGATAATTAAATAGATAGAGATATTCTTGCAAGGGAATGGCTAGTATACCATAATTGAATAAATAAAGAAATGAAAATTTCAGTTCCAAATTAATGTTGACAATGTTTGAAATTTATAAGACATGTGATGAGTAGTGTATGTATACTCTGTTGTGAACCTGATCTTGAATATAATAAAGGTTAACCCGAAGTTGGTCGTTGTCTGATAAATTTTTATCTGTTTAGTATTTGAATAAAGATTTAATTGATATATAGGCGATTTAATCCTGATGTTTAATTCTTAAAGAGCCTCAGCTAACTCCGATTATCTTTTTCCTTATCCTTGTAATCAAAATGTAATGACGGTGGAATAGGGTTATCGAAAGCCCCCGAGGTTATATTTAACTTGATAATTTTATTTATGCACGACCGTGCGCGATAATGGAAGGTTAGAGATTGAGCAATAAAAATTGTTAACTGTCTGGAGCTCCAGACTGCGTAACCAACGTACACTGACGTTGAATTAAAAAAGCACTTCCATACTTTAATAAATGAAGAGCTGTATGAAACACAAAAGAATATTTGAAATTTAATTATCTTGCATTGTACCTCAATGCATACATATGTTTGTTTAAACCAAATGAATTTCTGACACGTTGAAAGAAAAAAGAAAAGAGTTTTCCTCTAATGATTTCCACTCACTAATGAATGCTCTAGACTGAAACACTGCTGCAGGAAATATTCTGGTTTACATAAATATGTAAATACGTAATCATTTCTAAGAATTTCATTTAGCAACTGAAATACACTTGCGCAGGATGTCTAGATTTGAATGCTGTCAAGATTTCTAAATACTATATCAAAGCATGCAGAAAGAATTTATCTGTGAAGTCTCGCAATCAATGGATGCTGCTATAAATAATTACACACACTGATACATTCAATATTTGCTTCATTAAAACTCCATCGTTTTGATTGCAAACTTTATCATAAGACAGAAACGTTCGACGTCAGAAATGCAATTGTTCTATTCATTTGTTACTTATTTTATTACTTAGTAAATTAATGTTTTTCGCTGTTTAATTTATAATTTTCTCATATACGTATTTTATACTTGAAAAATGCGTTTAAGCAAATACTCTAACTGGTAACCTCCTTTAATTTTTGCGATAACTCTGGGTGCATCTCCGGTGCATAGGAAGCGCAATTTTCTCAGAACCAACGATTACAGCTGACGCTTATCGCTGCCCCTTTATTGAAACTAGTGCAGTTGATTTCAATATTGGTGGTTTATCTGTTGTGGTTTCGCGTTATAGATATTGGAAACCATAGGCAGAAGTAGAATAGTGTGTATGAAGAAACTATGACGACTAATATAATGTAGTATTCAACAATATTTTTTTATAAACTTTGGTGCTTTTGTGATAAGTTTCAGATGTGGATTTCTATTTCTTTTCCTTTCTGCGTAGCAACAGGGGTTTCAAGAATCTTGTTTGAAATTCAATTATAATCAAATTTAATTACCTACTACCAAATTCGATGTGCTTTATGTCGTACTGTTAATCAGCCAATGTAGTCTATTTCAGAAAAAAAATCTATCGAGTGAATACGTAGAATTTCTTATATCATTAAATTATTCTACTATTATTATTTATTCCTGCAACTATCAATTTTCCCTACACTTGTTTTCCTTTCTCATGTGAAAAACGACGAGATTCGAAGACCAAGTGAATACAAATCAAATCGTAATACAGAGATTCGACACACTTCATGGTGCAGCATTTTGTATACGTAAAGATATCAGCAAGCTTTCGTGTTAATTAACCTCGTTATGATACTTCGTGGACCGTGACCATTATCCATTTTCGTTATTCGTAACAACAGACTTATTAGCCCAATTTTTATACTTTGCTACACCTACTGCATATGTTTCCTCAAAACGAAAACCAAACACATTTTATGTAATTCTTCAAAGATGAAATAGTTATGGAAGAAAAGGGTTTTATATCTGCCAATTGAAAAATGTTAAAATCCATAGTCGTGGTTCCCTCTAAAAATTCAGCATTTTCAAAAGGATAATATGTATAGGCCATTCAACAAAATTGTAACTATCAGATTCGTCGAATCATTTTTGCCTATTAACACTGCAGAATTGTTTAAACACGATTCGCAGATTTTCCTCTGGAGATAATTTGAAAATTCCCTTTCCAAGGCAAGTACAGATTGTCAAGCAATCTTTACGATCTAGTAAAATCCTTACATCATAGAAATAACATGCGTGACAAAAAATTCAAAGTCACCGTCCTGGTGATTCGAATGCAAGCGTATTGCATGCCGTAAATGGCGTCGCGATACTTTCCGAGACAAGACCGGGCAGTGAAACTGGATCTCGCATTGAGACGGCGAGAGTGATAGGTCGTCGTCGTTGCGGTATTGCAAAAAAACGGGATGAGATCCGGCATTGCAAGTTCTGGAAGAAGAAGAAGAAGAAGAAGGAGACGGCAACGACGACGATGACGATGAAGAAGGAGAAGAAGAAGAGGAAAGAAATTCCCAGAGCATCTTGCCCTCATGGAGATCCATCGTGGATCATGGCCTACCTCAAGTTATCGGAATTCGAACGGTATTCCGGATTGGAGTAATGAATCGAGTCGACATCTTATGCCTTCTGTCGGTGCACGAAAGATGTATGAAGAACCGTATTTCGTGTCTGTCCTTTCTTCGTCAACGAAACTCTTGCTGCTCCCTTACAAGGATGGGCGATACTCGTAAAAATCTCGATACGTACCGACAGCCATAATATCGACACACGTATTGATATATTCCGATATATAAAATAAAAAACACTAACAAGATCAAGGTCTAATTGATTGAAGTTTAATTAAAAGTGTGTTCTTTCATTGTACGAGTAGTTTTATTTTAGAATACGGAAATTTAGAAACTTTATTTTTAAACTGGTACATATAATTATTTATAAACGATTTATAATTTAAATCTTAAAATTTTCGTTTGTTGTAATCAATTGAAATCTTGTAAATAAATGGAATTGCATAATCATTTCGATATTTAGGTATTGTTACCTAAGTATCGAAATGCAACATAGGTAAATATCGATACGGGGCTGTCTCGATGCTGTATCGCCCATCCCTATTCCCTAAAAGGATTTGTCGGTTTTTAAAAACCGGGTTTAAAAACGCCGGTTTTTGTGTAAACCCTATGGAGTTGTGTATAAATTTCAGTGAAAATTTAATGAAAGAATTTGTTCAAGTATTTTCATTTATATTTTAATACGAATAATTAGGTCTTCGTGGAAGAATTAACAGGAACAGATTTTAATAAGAGTAATATACCTATTACCAATACTTCTGCATTCTGAGAAATTTGAATTTTGCCCAGAATAAGGTAAGTTTCGTTATTGAAAGAAAAGGGAAAGAGTATCGAGTCGAATGAAAGAAATGCTACATTCATTGGAATTATGCGAGCGTAGCAAGTAGAGAAAAGAACGGGTAGAATGTAAGAAAAGCGTGTTACTTGGTAGGAATCATCGTCCTTGAAATAAGTAAGAGTTTCGATAATCACTCACAGAGCAGGAAGCAGGGTCGTTGAATGAGAAAAGTACGAGAAACAGGAATTATCTTTACGTGAATCACGCACACTTTCTAATACTTGCAATCAGTTGAGAATCTTCCTCCTAGAACTACAGGTATGTCAGAATAACATGTGCTTGTCTTAAAAGAAATCTTATCAATCTTTTAATAAAATGCTTCACCATAAGTTTGTCTTATTAAATTTTATTGCCACTGAACTCCATTTTGAAAATAAATTTAAAGCATCACTTTTGCATTTTTAAATGCTAAAGGTACTGCGGTGCTTACGACTCCAAGTATAATTTACATGATTAAAGTTCTTTACTTAATCCTTGAAATTCCCTACAACGAAGTATTCAAAATATTCAACAATATTTTCACCAAACTATTCCAATAATACTCAAATAGTTTGGAATTCGTGTTACAGTATTTTTCAGTATTATCGAATTAAGAACACCTTCAGGTACTTGAAAGTGTTCGTTGCATGCGCTGATAACGCAATGGCGCTTTTCGACACCTTTATAAAGTATAATGTAAACACGATAAAACGCGGCAGAGAGCTACTTGTACAGTGTAATAAGAATATTACGGCCGATTTATGTTAATCGAAGCCAAAGTTATTCTAATACTGGAGGAGGGGGTGACGGAGCTGCACAATGAAAGTGTTATCGTTCCCTAGGGCCTCTCCAATGAATAATTCACAGTTGTGTAACATTCTGGAAGTCGGAAGTCGAGTGGCCTTGGGAGAGCGCTTAGGAGTCTTCGGGGAATGCAGTCAGGTAGGGAACACACCAGGTGTCACAGGACAAGCTCGTGAATTGGTGGCAACAGCCTCCAAACCACAGTCGACGAATGAAAGGTTCAAGTCCCTCAAAAAGCTGCTACGTGACCATGAATGCATTCGCGGAAAGAAAACGATAGAACCAATATACCATAGTTTACTACGTGTGAAAATGCGTGGAAAAAATGCGGGAATGCCCCGCCACCAAAGTACCTCAACAAAGAAAATAGAATTAATATTAAAAAAACCAAAAATCTAATAAAAATATTAAAAATAACTTGTTCTTAGAGTACCACCCACTATAAAACCCCACAAATCTGCAAACTATAAACCAGACTATCTCAGAAACGATTACCTATCTAGCCTACATCCCCAGAAACTTCATTTCAAACAATTAAGCTGGCAACAACTCTTTAAACACCCCATAACCGATGTTCCATCCAAGAACTTCATCATTCACAAAGCCGACGCCGTAAAAACAAACTCGAAGCGATCGATCGTTACGATGCCGCGCCGCCATAGACCAGAAAGCATCGGAAAACGTCCTGATCGATGCTGCCCGGTGGACAAGAAGCGGCCCCGGAGTCGCCGGGGATGTTCGATTACGCCGCGAAATGATGGGAGGCTTCAGGCTGGCGCAACATATCAAGCACTTAATTTTCCTTTCGGTGCAAGACGAGCGCCGTGAGCCGGCGTTGAATCGGCGCATAAAACCGGACGGAGCGGAGCGCGACGCTACAAATCGACGCGCCGCATCGGGGTCTCCGCGCGCCATTACGGAGAACCTGTTACACGCGGGCCGGGCCAGGAGGTGGAGGCTTTTTCTTGTCCTTTCATAGAAGGCGAATAATGCCCCGGCGATATCGACCTTGGGCATAAAGACCCCCCGAGCGTATCATTTAGTGCATTATGGCCGTTCAGGCATGAAAGGTGCTCGTTACGATTTATATTCCCCGCGCACGGGCCTCGTTGCGCGGCGGCCGCGCGGGCCGCTTCGTCTTCGCTGGATGTCGAAGATAAGCGGGGCAGAGTCGAGCGCGTTGCAGCCGCGTGTTCCCGTTGAACCGGCCGCTAGGCGGAGAGGGACGGAGGCGAGGATCAACGGGGCCGGGGAAAAATCAACAGAGATCGATGAAACGAAAGGAAAGGTGGTTAGGCAGGTAATCCGCGCGACCCGGATAATCCGGCGCGCAATGAAAATCAGAGATAAGTGGATCATTGCTGGGTTAGGTCTGGAGAATTCTTGCGCGCGGTATGGATGCCGCGCTGGGAGATTGCATTTCGCTTGGAGTTGAAAGCTGGGAGAGGTTGGTTTCGAGGTATCGGATATATTGGCGATGGGTTGGAACGGTACGTTGTGGATGAAATATATAGGTGTATCGATGCGGGAGAGTTTTTATGTGTGAGGGAGGAATAATGGAATTGAGGACCTTGCAGCAAGAGGAGTGCAGCTCCATCTTTACCAACTTCGAGTAATTTAGAAAAAACTGATTGTACAATTATTGCTTTGACTTAAAATTGAAAAAAGAACACTGATTGAAAAATATATAGGGGAGACCGAGGCTAGATGATACAGGGGCATTATCGCGACATCGTATATATGTAGCTCCTTTTGAGCGAGATATGTGAAGATGGTTGTTCAATTCTTTACTATAAATACTACAATCCAGTGTACGTCTGTGTACCTTGACGTTAACAAACGTTTTTTTAACTGTTTTCGTTTATATAGAGAAACAGTAAATAGTTTTGATACATCCAAATTGACGGTCCAAATAACATTTTTTCATTCATTTTGTATGCATTTTCTCAAGTTTTCGCTTATTATATATAAAAGAGAAAGGATCAAAGTATATTTTGGCATATTTGTTATTAAGTAATTAATTCAAATAAAAATGAAAAAAATTGAAAACAGATTAACGTATCAACTAGCCCCGGGCTCCCCTAGGTATTTTCACATAATAAGTAATAGTTATTGTGCTGATAAGTTTGTATTTCTATTTTTGACAAATTTTTCTAATCTGGATTTTTCTAATCCTTCACATTCGTTTTGCGCGAAACAGTAATGGGTGCAGATTTAAAATTTGCAATAAATTTGTTATCGGATTTGCATCAAACGTGCACCAAACGATGTAGAATTTTTTTTACACATATGACACGTCATAACTCAAAAACTGTCCGAAATGGAGCTGCACTCCTCCTGCTGCAGGATCCTCAATTCAAGTTTGTTACTGTTGGTATTGAATTCTTTTTCTATTTTGTAAATTAATTGACTGGATAAGCACACTAAGTATGAAGGTAACTTTTATATCCTAGACCAATGTTGGGGGTGTTTAATAGCTAAAGTTCTAAAAGCCTCTATATAACACTTTTCTAAGAGCTTCTTTGCAGGTACCAATACAATCTGTTTTCACGTAACGATATCTCCCACGTCGAAATTACAGAAATATTAAAGACCCTCCCGATATCGGCTGCAATAAATCAGCAGCCCGGCATCTCGCCACATTCCTCCACAAAAGGAACTTTTTATACCTGCTTCGAAGATTATTTCGTTTCACCGAGGGACAGGTAGGCTCCACGGTGCAGCACGAAAGTAGCGAGGGTGCGCGTTCCAAAGGGAAAAGCCCGACCGGAAATTCGCTTTGCTTACCCTAGCTGAGCGCGTTTCCCTTCGTGGTGGCGCTCGTAAATTCCCCGAAAATCAGTGGCGATGATTCACTATGAGTCAGTTAATCCATTTATATCTGCTTTCAGATACACGATACATCCTACGTTACCGTTTTAAAGTAACGGTCCCGCGGGCAAAATTTTCCCTGGGAATTCACGGCGCAGAAGGTGTATATTTACGCGGCAGCAAGTGTATTGCGGCGCAGACAAAAGCGCGTATCGCTGTTTATTGTCGGTCGATAGGTGTTGCATGATTTCCATGGACGAGGTACCCTTGGTCGTCCACCTTGATCAGGTGGAACGTTACGCGACTCGAATTATTTTTCGAAGAAACGACAGCCTTGCGCGCGACGGGAGTGTCAGCTTGAATAATGTCAATTTTGCGACGTGTCGAGACTGAACTTCCATCATTGGGCATACAGTAGCGGCCACATGTTTCGGTCAGATTTATTTGTGCATTCAATTCTTCGTGCTATATGAAATTATTATTCCGGTCCATGAATGAGTTTAAGGAACTTTTTTGACACAGGATATTTTATTTTAAAGTGGGGATGTAATTTTTGTGTTTGAGTAATGTTACAGAAAGGGCTGATGAAAGATACCGACATGGGTTTTAGTTTAATGGAAATGTGAAGAAATCTACGTAGAGTGGACGTTTCGAAAAATAGTTGACAAGGAACACTGTTTCTAGAAGTCATCTTTATGTATGAGGCGTTTGGCTTGCATTGATTTTCAATGCAAGGATTTGGGTGAAGTTTTAACTATGTGTAAATAAATTATTGATGGTGGCGACATGGAATACGAAATCGAGTATTCTCTTCAAGAACAGTTCACGAAGACCATCACTTTTAAAATACAGTTTGAATGATTTCTAGACTTTACAAACCCTCGAATTTACCAATACTTTCAATTAAATAAGATTTACTCAATCAAAAAATACTACACTCAGTGATGTAATGTTCAGGACCTTCCAACCACTGTTATGTATCTATAAACTGCGCTATTAAAAATCAATTTAATTTCATCCAACTGATTACTGTACGCATACAGGTCGTCCCTCAATTAAACCAACTACAAGACCGAGCTCTTTACATCCTGCATCCTGTTTGATTTTTAAAAATTACCACGGGGTAAACAAGCCTCAGAATCCACGAAGACACAAGATTTCATAACTCTCGTAATTAGATCGTAATGATAATCCCAATTAATATTTGTATGCCCCGACATCGCCGTGCACTCGTCAGTCTTTGCTTATCTCGTGTGCTTGAGCAGACACGTACACCCCGCTTTACCTCAATTACCAAAACGATGCCCGTGATCATGAAATACCACGTTACGCCGCGCGGAAACCGGAATAACGAACAGCATTTGGTGCATAATAATAAATCATGCAAATTACAGACGCCACTGTACAATACCTGCACACGCCCCGCGCGCATAAACACACGCATGCACGCCCCGGGCAGAATGCGCCGCGAAATTCAAGCAGCCCGTGCATGGATTTCGCGCGCCGCAATCATTACCTCGGCGTCGCGTTCCCGTAATTATTACGAGCATCATCGTGCTCATTATATCGCGCACGAATTTTCCCCGATATCCATAAATCACGCGATCGAACAGTGACGCGCTGTTTCTGCATAAACACGGTGGATCGCGTACTTAGAATCGTCCACATTCGCCTTGTCATTCTACCTGACGAAATGTGATGCATGGGCACGACAGCTATGTAACTGATGCCAGAATATTTCGTATAGGTATGTCACATGTTTCTCAAAGTTTGTAAGATGTCTATGAGAGATCGGCACCTATATGTAATGAATCAATATTTAACCCTACGGTGCACACTGAAATTAATTTTACACCATTGCACACGTTGGGCCTCACAGGCCCATATCTCCAGATCTAGAAATGCATGGATGTTTTGAGGAAAAAATTTTAGACTGCGCTTAGGTACGCCATTGGACTCGATAATTATTAACAGAAATATTTGATAACAAAATGGAATATTGAACAAATATGTCTTTAACACTACGAGCCATCGTTATCTGGATCTTTTTCAATGCCATGAGAACTGGCATTCACTTGGGCCTGTCATGCCCCACGTTTACACTGTAGGGTTAAGAAACGTATTGTGTATTAGAAATCGTGTGAATCTATAGCTTGAGAAATCTGTGAGTTTAAGTATCTGCAATCAATTGAATTTTATATGTGGAGGCAGAGCCAGAGTCTGAAGATCTATCAAGGCTTTTACACAGCTTTTGATGTGAATTTTATTAGTTCGCATCGGTATCGTGTCCATCATTTCGGTTATACCGCAAAATGCGCCCTACCCTACGTAATTTATTTTACGCAAGCAAGGCGGGTAGACGGTTTTTAGTACGAGCCACTGCGTGTGCATGTGCATCCGATGGGGAGCAAAGGCGTCTCGTGTTCAAACCTGTTCCATAAAGAGCCGAAACCGCACGATAACGGTTACTGACAGATTTTACCGCAGCGGGCTCTCGTGAGCAAGAAAGAAGTAGTAGAGGGTGGCCGGCAGTGTTCAAATTAACACATTATCAACGGGTCCTGGAATATTCCTTGCTCTTACCGGTTTAAAACACTCCTACTCCCACAAACCCCGAATGAGAGGAATGATCTGATTGGATTTTATAAATAAATCTTCCAAAAGCTGCGTTCCTGCTGGCGTTTAAATATCCGACTTATCTGATCATTTGTAATTTAATTTAGATTAATTAGATCTCGCAATGTACGCAAGGTGTGATTAATTTAAATTCGTCTAACATGTGCCAAGACCTCTGCACGGTCTTGGCTTTATTGAAAAAAAGAAATTAAAGAAGGAAAAAAGTGTAACAGCCAATGAGATCATTTGCCTACCAGTGGGCAAGAGACAAATATTATATCGACTGGATTGACCTTTGGTCGAAACGCAATTTACAGAGGCAAACACGTGTGCAGAAGCACATTGAATCCTGGCTGACCCTATCAATCTTCATCCTATGCCTCAACTGGGATAAGTTACAATATACGAGGACTATTTGATTAAATGGAGATGGTAAGACTTCACAACAACGGCTTATTAAGCGTACGAATTAAAATTTATTCAATTACGAAGCTATCTTTCGTAGAGAGACGAACATATTACACTCCTGACTATTAATATCCTAAATATTAAAATTGAATAGACTGATGGTGATAATAAATTTGAAAAGAATTCTTTTTCATGGAACAAAACTTCTGCTTCCTCTCGTACATATCACTAACTTTGATAGTCTGTACTTTTTAAGCAAACTCGAAACTAGTGAAATCATGACTTAAACTTCCTCTAATTTCAAGAGGACTATAATATATTCCAGTCTCATCAAAGTCACTGACACGGAATGGTTCCCTTACCTAGTGAATATTGGGTTCAATTTTAAATAATAATGGTTCCCTTACCTAATGAATATTGGGTTTAATTTTAAACAATAATAATGGTTACCTTACTTAATGAATATTGGGTTTAATTACAATTTACAATAATGATTCCCTTACCTAGTGAATATTCGGTTTAGTTTTAAATAATAATGGTTCTTGAACCATAGGTATTATTGAATATTGGGTTTAATTACAATTTACAATTGCACCCCCTCTGTGTATCAAATTACTTAAGATATTTATTAGCACGCTTCTTTAAGAAAAAAACAATTTTAGATCGCAAGAATATCAAACTATAACGTGAAAGGTTATTCCGAAATGTGAACGAAGGAAAGTAATAGACTACAGGCCAAAATGGACCCTACATCCACTGCCAAGGTACCCACTGTTACACTGTCTCCATATTTTATCACGAGCAGAAGCTGAATTTCCTAGACTGCACAGAATCACTAACAATAAGCTCTATTATCACATGGTGGGAAGCAAAGGTCGTTAACTTCGAGAGCAGACGTCGATCTGTAACCACTTGTTGCACAACACGTTCATAGGTCTCTGCTCTGACATCTCTAAAATCGTCGCTGGGAAACGGCGCAAGTGATTAATTTAAACGAAAGAACGCGTAAACTTCTTGCGAAGCTGCTTCCCGCGCGAGGGAGCTTGTGAAATTCCACGCTCGTCTATTTGAAACGCGGAAAAGCGGAAACAAAGCCGCCTGGCAAATTCTATTAGCTGTTCCGGGACGCGTTGCGTGTACTGTTCCCAGGCTACGCATGTCCCGAACCAGCTGGGATTTTTCGAATACCTGAACGATTGTGATTTCACCCTTTACAGACATTCTACTTTGTCACTCCCTTTCACTGCTTCGCCTTGAACTTGCCATTCCTCCGTAATAAAAGAGACCTACGAAACTATGTACTTCCTTCGAGCAGCCATTGTTCGCCATTCAACGTTTATACAACACTATGACTGGGTCATATTTATTACAAGGAAAGTATGCTTGTGTGGTAGACTTTAGGAATTTTTAGATATTTCTTAAGTTGCGTATAGCTTAAAAAAATTCAGGCTGTAAATAATTATATTATGTAAGCCTAGCAGAAGCAAGTTTCAATTTCCTATTCTGCAGATCTAGTATAGAATATAGCTGGTAGATTATGGTTTACAAAATGTTTGGTTGACAGTGAACCATGTGACAGAACTGGTGGAAAGTGACCTAGAGATAGTGTGTATCACAAAGAAATTGGAGCATCTGTCGAGTAATTTCGTAACTCTGCTTTTGGAGTATATATTTCTGCGTATATTCCAAGCTGATGAAGACACATGTCTAAAGGCAAAATTAGGGCAAGGGACTGTAGAGTAGCCTACACACCACACATCTGTTTCGTCACTACTTGATACACATGTCTTAAAGCTAAGAAAAGGAAATGCCTATTCATATACGATTGAGAACCTTAATCAATGGTGTATGATATACATATACGGCTGCTAATAAAGTATCATCTACCGTCTTAGAAGTATTTCTCTATATTCTTATCCCTTACAACCAAAGATCGAATGAAACTATTAAAATGTTAAACTGTTAGGTATTTTTTGCTGTTCAAAGCAAATAATTATGAAATGAAGTGTATTCACTGAAACTTTTATTCCACACATTTTTGCATAAATAGGGAATTTTTATTTTCTTGGCAGTAAAAAAAGTTCCAGTTAAATAAGAATATATTATAGTTGTGGCAAGCAGATTTTTCGTTATGGGGTGCATAGGTTTTGTTAATTTTTCCCCTGATTGTTAGTAAAACAAAACAATTATATAAAAATCACAACTTGCGAATAGATAGAAGTATATCTATTCTGCTTCCAAATCCTTAAATAATGCTGAACAACAAAATTTTTCCAACTTTTATATTTTACCTTACAATATCCGTTAAAAAATATATGATCCCTCAGAATTTTTATTAATCGAATACAAAACAACTGTTCAAACCGAACTTTCACGACAGAATTGAACTATAACGTACAAAGTTAGCTTAAAGCAGAAAAGAAATGATTTAAGAGTTAAAAGTTCAGTAGATAACTTTTATTTATAAAAGTTAACAGTGCCATTCGATCCCTGCTTACAACCGATAAACCTCACACCCAATCCACAATATTAATAAAAAAATCAACGACAATCCCCATCGACAATTACAAACGTTACAAACTCGAAGAACGCGAATCCAAGCACAGCCCTTGCATTATCAAAGCCGTCGAGCCACGAGGAATAAAATATTTCACCGACCGATTGCTTATCAATTACGATAGCCGCGGATCGATCTCGTATCAAGTCGCGCGAAACGGTGACGCGCCATTCAGCGAGAGAGACGAGCGAGGTGATCGGGGAAGACCGTTTCGAGGTCTCGGCTAAACTGGTGCCAGTCATCGATCTCAATATTTGGCAATTTCGAAAATTGCCCGGCGATTGGCCCCTCGTAAAAGTTGCAAGACGATCGTCGCGCGCACGGGGCCGATGTGAGTTGCAACGCGATAAAGGACGGAGAAATCGCGTGACGTAATGGACCCACATAAAGGCAATAGAAATAAATGATGTTAAATTGCTGGGTGGCTCGTTTTTAGCAGCTCGTACTCGGCTCGGGCGCAACGAGAGGCTACGACGCGAACTAAATCTGCGGAACTCGGTTTCCTTGGACGTTATAGGGATCGAGAGCTGGAGTCGGTGCGTTATCAAGCCGTCGTAAAGCTTGCTACGCGTTATTGTCCTTGTGACGATTGTTCGTCGATTAGATACCGGCGCCCGTCGAAGGAAAACGAATTTACCATGCCTACGTCATGCGAGAAATTGAATTCGATTTCAGATCATTCGACTCGGAGCTACATACATATGTAGCGCTCGTCTTCGAGCTAGCTTGGAATTATCTCCGCTTGATCGATAGATTGGATAGGATTATATTCTAGATTTCTCATGTTGGTGGAGGCTTTATTGTAGGTCTTTCTAAGGTGTACTTGAGCAGTAGCAATCCCAGGTGATTGGATAATTAATAGTACGTAGGTAATTAGTCCCTATCTCTAACTGTTACTTTACGGTAATTTAATTACGTTAATTTAAGAAGCTAGTAGGTAGGTTTGTGGGAGACAATGCTTAATTGCGTATGCCGTCTGTTAATTAATTGATACTAATTTAAACAACACTTTCGACGTTCGATGTTCCTTTCTAACGCAGCATTGCGATAAGTGCTTGTAATAGAACAACTCTATCATACGTTTTATCTAGCATGTGGTACAATAAAATTCAATGACTTGAAACACAACGCCTCGTTAGTCCCGAGCGAACTTTTTTATATTCCGTAATTATTTCCTTAGTACTCCCTAACATAATGCGGTAAAAATTCAATCTATCGCCGTCTCGGCAAGAAACGAGCGAGACGAAAGAACCTGCTGATGTCACGTGCCTACTTTTGCGCAATACCGTCGCTGTAGATCTCCTAAACTGCTTCGTGAACTTGAGTTTGTTTTAGTCTAGAGAATTCTTTTCATTTCTTTCTCTTAATTAGTTGATAATTCAGCTTAGTTTATCGCAGTTATAAATAGGGATCTACAACTATCGATACGGGAAAACGATTTAAGAATCGGTCGAAAAATTTAGAGCACACAGGTAGGGTAGGGTGGGACTAAAAGTCACATTTTTCGTATACAATCTAGAGATATCTGCTGTTGTTTTGTATAAACTATCACTATTATGTTTTACGTTCACGAAGTTCGTTTGTTGATACTGTTTTTTTCTGTTGAGTTATACCACAAAATGTTTGTCAATGCAAAATGGACTTCTTGCCCCAGGGCAAAAAGTCCATTGCATAGGGTAGAAAGTCCCTAATGTCTTTTCGGGTAATATTAAACTAAATAAGTACAAAACTCTATTCAAATCAACAAATATTTATTAAACCAATTCTTTTTTGTATACAATATTGAAAGGAAAACATGACTTCTTTACCAAAAAATCCTATATAATAAGACGCTTAATCCTATATAATAAGACGCTTAAGGTGGATGTTCGTTTGTTAGCAAAATCTTTCCAGAGGCTTTTTTTCGTTCTTCCCGATGAGCTACGAGGTTCAGACTTGGCAAGAAGTTTCCGCGGCACCCAAAGATGCCGTAAAAAATCAAAAATCTGGAAAATTCAAATATGGTGCTTACCTCAGGCGTCTTCTTACACAGGGTAGTAACGCCTGTCGGAGACAGGCTTAAAGACTAGTAAATATATAAGTCAAAGGCTCACTTTGAACTAAAAACTAAAAAAAATCGCTCAACTAACACAAAAACACTATTTAAAGACTTTGGCATCATTTCTTTATAGTTTGGCCATTTTATTCTGAAAACAAATGATAAATATATATTTTCAGTCTGACAGACTTTTTGCCCTAATGGTACCTCTATAGTTTCTGCGATATATACGTTAGAAAATATTATCATTCAGCAATAAACAATATCATACACACTGCACACATTACTAAACGAAAACTGTGGTTCACTTTGTATAAAACAACAAAGACGACGTACCTATTTCTGGTAGTTTTCGATACATAAAATAACGATGGCGTCGTGCAATTCGCACGAACGTCCAGGAGCGACTGGGTAACTCTGTGGTCATCTCCGTTTCTTCTCGCCTTTTACTTAGTATACTGCGAAACTCAATACATTGTTTAGGAATAGAGATTTTGAATTCGGGACTTTTTACCCGCCGGACTGTTAGCCCCACCCTACCTTACCCAAAACATAAACAAATAAATACCCAGTGAACATAGGTCCAAAAATCAACCTTTTTGGTCTCTAGTAAAATTTTTTAAATTTCACAAGCTCCCAGTAGTAGATACCAGTGGCGTACCCAGAGGAGGGATCAAGGAGCCCTGGCAGCCCCAAAGCAGGTCTTTGTAATAAGAAAAGAAAACTGGATTTTATTCTTTAACCCGGCGTTGGTAAGGTGGGGAAATGTAACAAGAGTAGTAAGATAGGGTCCCATAGACCCCGCAAATAATTTAGTGTATTATAGAAATCCATATATTTAACTAATATGAGATTACGTAGTGGCGTGAAATTTTACAGAATGAAAACGCAGGACCACCAAATTAAATTTTTATTATCCAAAAATACTAATCTTTAATTTTCAACAAAAATATACTCTTCCCAGCTTATAGAATGAACGAACTAAATAACGACTCACTGCCACGTGTTGGTAAATAGGTATACTCAATTTAAAATCTTTGGGGTCTGTGCGACCCCACCTTACAAACACCGGGTTAAATAAATTTTTCTAATCACCTAATGAATTTTATTGAATTTGCATTAAATGAAATTGTATTAAATACATTTTTCTTAAAAATATTTTTATCCGTTCAACTCGGCTCCCTGAAGATTAAATCCTAACTGTGCCACTGGAAGGTACTATGTTACTTTACATTGCGAACCGTTCACATCTTGACCTGATTAAACTGTAAATATCAATTAATCTCCACTAATAAGATAAATTGCCCGTGCCTCCATCAAGATTGATATACGCGTCTACGTTCACCCAGACATTTATATTCTATCTCAATAACTACTACGTGTCCCTAAGTGCCTCGACCCCTTTCTAATATCACCACGCGCCACCCAACGGGAGGCTAATTTGGAAGGTTTTCCGAAGCCATTTTCCGGCAAGTATCGCGGCTAATAAACCAGCGTTATCGAAATGGTTGATCGTGCGATGTCCAGCTTGCCGTCTGATAATCTATCGCGCACACCGACGAAAAGTGGCGATCGAAAAGCGACCGGTTTCACGGACTCTGTGCGCCGTGGGCATTGTTCGAAAGAGGGTTGCGCAGCTGCTCCAAAATAGACAAGTCCATTGTGCGCGGTACGCGACAATAGACGGGCCAAGAGTGTGCACGCGTGAAATCGATCGGGGAAACTGACTCACAGGGACGATCCTCCTTGTTGCGAGCCGAACGCGCCATTATTTCCCCATATCGGCAAGGTCACGACCTCCGGGGAGAGAATCGTGACGGGACTCACACGTAGACCCGTCTATTGGACGTCAGGTCGTTGCCATCCAGTTCGTCACACTACATTTAACCTTTTTGCAACGCACAACTCTCCTTGCCCGCCCACTACGCACGGAAACGATATCAGTGATGTAATATCCACGATTCGCCGTTTACGTTTAGTAAGTGCGCTCCTCCTATCGCGCGAGGGGCTTCAGTCCACTTCCCTTATCTGTGGTTATGGTTTAAACAACCTATTTTGCAATCGTTCTATTCGTGGCGTGCGCGAATTTTGAAAGAAAATATTGTTGAGCGCGAAGGCAGCGCGCGCCGCGGATTTCCGAGTACAGCGGAATTGATTAATTTCGGAATATCGGAACGGAGATTGAGATAACGGTGGGGAGTGGATTTGTTCGGATGTTGTTTAGAAGGGAAACCTCGAAAGAATAGTTTTCTTTACTGTTATAGTGGATCCTTGAAGGAAGAATTTGAAACGTCGATCTATTAAAATTTTGTAAAATTGAGCATGGATTGTTAGTTTGTAGGAAATACATTTAATAACTGTGATAAATATACTTGTTACATGATTAATGTATGATATAGTTTCATTTAAATGAATACTTACTAAATATATTTAATAATACTTACTAAATGTAAATTTAATAGAATTTCTGTTATTGTTAACTAATTAAAAAAATGTATACCATAGTTTTCAAGGGTTGAAACAGTTCCAAAAATAACTGTTTCAAACTGTTATATATCGGTTCTGACTGGAACAGTTATGAAGAACCGATATTCTGAAAAACTGTTATAAAAAACCGAAATTTCTGACTATATCGATTTCGGTTACGATTCTACAGAACGATTTTATATTGGTTCTATAATGGTTATGTATCGACTTTATATGAGTAATGCATGTATCGGTTACGCATCACACGTTTAAAAATATTTACGAACAATGTCACATTTTTTTACTGGAAATTCGATTTTTTTACAAGTTTTTTTCATCGCTGAGCCTCTCTATCTGGAGTCCCGCTTTTCAAAACTTCATTCGATGCAGAAAGAACCGAAATGAAAGACAGCATCTGTAAATTAAGTATTGAAAAGGGAAACTCCAAATACAAAAGCTCAGCGATGAAGAATCATATTGGTAAATAAACGTAAAGATCGATTTTTTAGGTCGCAGGTTTTAAGACCAATGGGCCAGAGTCAGTTGTATTCCTGAGCTAGTGGCAAGCATTTCGAATTAAATACAAAAAGAATTATATTTCAGAGCAATTGACGTTGTCGTCTACGAAACATTGTGTTCTGTTAAAAAAATAAATATTTAATAATCATTATAATTAATATTGAATTAGTAGTAAGTTTGTACATATTAGAAAATTTATTGCTGTTAGTGTTAGCAATACTTTAAATTAAGTGTTCAATTAATATTAGTTGTAATATCCCAGTCCACAGCGAGAGTTTACTGTATAATCGATATAATATAACCGCTATGGAACCGATATAATATCGGTTCTGTAAAACCGAAACCGATTTAGGCCCAAACCTTCTCACTCGCAACTGTCTCAAGACTATTTCGGTTCTTATAACTGTTTCGAGAAGCGAAACCGATATCACAACTGTTTTCAACCCCTCATTAGTTTTAATGTTTAATTAAAATTTTCCTGTTACGCGTTATGGGAATACGCTCACGCTGCTCCGAATGAAAATGACAGGAGTAACGTTCGAGGCAAATCAATTCGAGACTCAATATGTTATCACATCCTTGATAATGCATACATTATCAAAGTCTATCGTCCCACCTAAGTATCAACCGATTCCCCTTGTCATAACGAAGCGTGAATATCAAGTTTTAAGACCGCTTACGCGAGAAACCATGGCGCATAGTCATCGCGAAATAAGCACTATCGCCTACCCAACAGCTATTATAACGACAGCGCTTCAAATCTACCTACTCATCGATAACTGTAATTTTACTAACAAACTGCGATTGCGACAAACATGTACAATTTGCTCCTTCAACGACTTCCTTAATTGTCAGTCCATAATTCGGAGCAAATATTCGCATGGCAAACATTCCCAGGACTAACATGGCGCCCACTTTCATGGGGAGCCAAAAAACTATCTTTGTGCACACGCTTGACGATGAAAAGAATCGAAGCCTATTCTGAACAACCTGCTACTATATTGTCACTACCAGTAACGTTGTTTCGGTTGCGCAAAGCAATCGAAGACAATCTATTGTATTTAAATCACCCCCCATAACCGAGGCGACACCCGGAGGCAGTAACCACGTACCGATTTATATTCGAATGACACATCACGCCTGTCAGGTCGAAATCACGCGACCGCGTTAAAAGCCACCACGATCCATTTGTTTTCTGTTTGCAGCTTCGCGCCTTTGTAAAGCAGAATACCCTTACCTCGAACACCTGTGGAGTTCGAGGAATTCGCTGCGCAATATTTCACGTTTCCTTGCACGCTTTCCTCCTATACTTTTGTTCTATCGTTGCTCTGCCAGAGCATTCGCTATCGAGCAAATCACGTGTCGCCTCGGCTCATAATCAGCTTATTCGCGTTTTATTATGAGATAAGACTGTCGCGGTTCGGTTGACAGTGAAAGGTAGGGCACACGGAACGTGCCACTGTTAAAAACTCACCGGCGCGATCGAGATGATCCGAAGCGGCGATCGAAAATCCAGTCGGCGGATCGAGGGCCGGCGTCCCCACCGTGCCGACGCGCTCCAAAGTTTCAAACACCTCTGACGCCTCCTGGCTGGCACACCGACGGGAATTCACACGGGTCACAGGACCGAGTCAATCTCATAATCGCGATCGCCGATACTCGACCGCGAGCGAACACTGAACGCGAGGCTTTCAAATCGAAACGACACGGCGGCGCGCCGGACACGACGCTGTAACGCCAAACTATCGTGGCAACGGGTGCTTCGCTACTGTGCGCCGGTGTAGTGGGGTTCAATGTTCATTGTGTGCTCGCCTTTCTGGCCGGCGATTGGTGGAGGGGATGACGGAGGACAGATGGTCGAGGCGAGGGGTGCCGACGGGAGCCGAGCGGCGCCGAGCGTGATTCATACTCCTGATACTCCTCTCCCGAACCGATGAGTCGGCTAGCAAGGAAACTATTTTCAAATGTTATTATTTATTTAGCGAGAAATCAACGCTGGTTCTAATCAAATAAGGATCAGCTCCGTTCTGTACGCAGGCTACATTTCCATTTCAAAGCGTCTCAAATCCTTTATTTCATAAAAGTGCGTACATTCCGATTTATTTACACCCTTCGCGTATTTTCATTATTCGTCGATGCCTGGGGCTTTTAAATTTAACTTAAGTCATAGTTCGGCGTGCGTGGAATTCTTAACCCCATTCTTTAAACGTCGAGGTGTTCGCCAGACTCTCCGGTGTGATGGACCACAGCGACGGTGGCAACATCGAGTAGTCGTGCAATTCTAACGGCCTGTACCATGTAGGATAACTGGGTTCCTCTGTGCTACTTGAGTTTATACTGTTCTCAAAATACTCTTTGGTAATATCGTCGGGATTTGGCCAACCGTTCTTGGGCGTCGCGTGTAATCTTGATTCCGTCTTCATGTGAACTGCAAACGAACACTGTGTGAATATACCGTGCGATGTACCTTCTGCTTGGGATAATTAGAATCATTACCGAGACGTTGAAGCTCCCATATCATAGGAGGCGTGTAATGGGAATACCTGCATCCCAGACCAAACGCGCAATCACCGACTGTCATGTAACGTTTACATGGCATTTTTACGGATTCCTCTTTCAATATTACTTCGGGGTCTACGAATATCAAGAAACCAGGTTACATCAGCATCATTTATAATTTTATACCGAGATAGCGATAATGCTGATTTTAAGGTTATGTACGGAGTAAATAGAAATGCGTAGGGATTTCGGGTTTAGAAATTATAAAATTGTTAAACAATCACCTTTATAAATATTGTAATGGTCTGCGCGATTTTTCGCGTGCTGCAGACTCGAAAGATGCTTTTTCCTGGCCTCCGGGTCATCCTTAAAAGATCTGTCGCAGTAAGCGCAATAGTATCTTTTTCCCATGTGTAATTAAACTGCGATAAAGCCGAGGAGGCGATATTCAGTCACTGTGCCTTGGAAATATTGATATACGAATTGTAATACAATTGTTATAACAATTAATTGCTGCCTACGAAAAACACGCGAACGCACTCAATGAAGATTTTAAATCTACTGGCGCGACATCTGGTGCGCATTGCTCGAACAAATCGCGGGGTTATTTAAATACAAATATTTGCGCGCGAAAATGATCTGCGTCCATTTTCTTTGGTTTGTTAAGGAATAAAACGTGTCTGATGCTTCTCTTCGCACGCTTTATTCTGCACGGATATTAATATGCGCGTGTAGTCGAGCAAATAATGGAAGAAATTATGAATTTGATTAAATGAATTCCTCATAGTGCGAATCGAAATGTATCTCTTTGTACACTTAATGGGTATTTATTTTAAACAAACAGATTACATACATGATACTGCTCGTTTAAACGTTACAATTGTTTGGTACATCCTTAGAATTTAATTTACCGCAACATTTTGTGCGTTATCTAATCTATATCTGTGTGGTATCGTCACATACCGAAGAAAATGCCTATAATTTGTTACAACAATCTTTTCCATTAATTTCCAAAGACAAATCTTTGCAACTACAGAAGCCTCAAAATATTTAAACATTCTCTTAATTATATATTAATAGTACGAACCCGTTGAATAACAATTTTGCTCAGAGCAAATAAAATTGCACAC
Source organism: Andrena bucephala (assembly GCA_947577245.1). NCBI lineage: Eukaryota > Metazoa > Arthropoda > Insecta > Hymenoptera > Andrenidae > Andrena > Andrena bucephala. The sequence continues at coordinate 8,080,710 of OX387719.1, forward strand.
TCTGTTCGTTCAATTACTTCCAAGACGAATCCTTGGGAATAGAATTTTCATTCGGTATAGAATGCCCAATTCGAAATTTCACACCTTCCGTTACTAATTAACTATTCAATTCTCAATAATTGCTTTCGAATATTCCTGAAAACGAACAACGATTTCTTCGACAAAATATGAAGCCGATCCTCACTAAGTGGCAATAATAAAGAGCAGCTATTTTTACGTTATCGTTGACGGAGATCATAAATATATATGTATATATATATATATATATATATATTATATATATATATTATATATATATATTTGATAATATTAATATTATTATACACATATAATATATATAATATAAATACAATATTAATAGTATTAATATATGTATATAGCGTCAATATGGATTACAATTAATATTCCGTACAGGAGCCTCTTAGTTTGTATAGCATGCAAATATTAATTATAACAGGAATATAATATTATAAATAGATTTGTTATGTAATTAGAGTTTTCTCTGTAGAATTTTAGCGTGTCGTTGCCGAGACTCGACGAATCCCAGTGTGAATCGGCTTTCAATATCGCGTAGCAACATTTTCTTTCGTTATTCCTCGCAAACAATTACTTTCGTGGACTCCGTTGTGGATGCTCGATCTGTTTCTACCGTGGACGAGTTGATTTCGATAGACATTTTCGACGATCGCAATGTCTGCGGTAGCTTTCTAAAAAGCGATAAAGCCGGTAACCCATAAGGTAACGTGGAAATACGAGGGAATAAAAAATTGACGAGGCATGACGACATTATCTGAAATCGTGTCCACGCGTGCGTTACGCGCAAGATATTCCGGAGAGTGATTCAGATCGGTGATCCCCTGTGCCGGTTATCTTCGGTAACGGATAGAGAAGAAATACAACGTTGCGGCAAAATAGTAATGAAATGAAAGTAGAACGAAATTTTAATATTCAACATGCTTAATAATTAGTGCAGGCGTATTTTTATAAAATTAAACGGCGAGTGGTTGACGGTGCATTAATAATTGCGGAAACCCAAATGGAATTATCGGTACACCGAATAGTGATTCCAGATATTCGGCCCTCTAAAGCGAAGTGAAGATATTTTCGCTCGTGTAATAGCTGGGATAATTAATATTTCTCAACGTGTGCTATTCAGTACGAGAATCCTGTACAATATATAAATTTATCTAGACTCCATTCGAGTCCCTTCCCTCGGAATAATTTTAAAAAGACAATACGTGAACCGCTCGAAACATCCCGTATCACGAATATGAAAAATAAACGCAAGAATTTAGTGCGAGTTGTTTCCTCTTTTTGTTTTTTAAAGAATTTTATTTGTGCATGTCGTTGCATTGTTTCTGAGGGTAGTATTTCACGTGATATTCAATAGAAGTTGCGAAATACGTGACAACGCATGACGAAGATGGGTGACGCATACCGAAACTATTTACAGGAGAAAGAAACGGCGACCAAAATCAACAGTTAGGTCGTTAAAGAGACCGATAAAACGGTAACAGCGACCGCTGCACATTTAATAGTTCTCATGGTCGACCCAGCATGTTATAAACGATGTAGTAATTCGAGGACAGAGGCGTATTCATAATAAAATAATCCATAGTTTCGTAAAGAACCAATGTTGTATAATATTATATGTGATATACTTAAAATCGTACGAAGCAACATAATAGACACGAAGATAACGAATTACTCTTTAACAGAAGAATCTAAATACCATAGTCGTTGAACAAACGATTTGTAAAATCGTTAACGTAACCAGCACGAGAACAGATGTTAAATATATCTGTAATACTGAACTGAATATCGGAAAAAAAGATTGCGAAACTAATGTAACAACTGTGCTAATTACCAGAGCGTTGAAAGTAAAATTCTACAAATATTTAATCATATACTTCGCGAGTCGATAGACTCTCCATGGCAAGTTTTCAGACCACGACGATCGCATTGCATAGATCAATCGAAACTTGACAAGAAGGCTGGTAGGCAAGGATAAAAATAGGGGGAAAGGGGGTGGGCACAAGTGCCTGTAACGACGACAAAAAGCGACGCGGCGTTTTTAGGCCTGCTAAAAACAACCTATACCCTTCTATCCACCGGCCAACTCGATCGAAGCAAACTGGAAAGGAGGTAAAGCAACGGACTAGATGAGAGTAGAAGGATGGCAGTCCGACTACGGCGTCAAACTTCTCGCGGTTATTCTGTCTGCGGTGTCGCAAAGCTACGTAATCCATGTAATCGTAACGTGCAATCTAACGCATAAAAATATACATATCTTATCGTTAAAAAATAAGTCCCGTGTCAACAGAGGGAAACGGATTTCTCTTTAACGTTAGAGCAATGCAATATCAACGACACATCCGTCGATCGAGTACACGGTTTGACAATTAAATTCCGAGATCGGGTCCAATACAGACTTCAACTTGCCAGTGACAGCTGGGTAATGGATATTACTCGCAGTCGTTGGGTCTGCTACTTAAAAGAATTCGCGGAGTACGATTTCAGTTTTGGGAAAGAGGAAGTCGGTTGAACGTGAAAGCTCGCTCTACGGTAACCGTTTTAACAGCAAGTAGTTTTTGGCGACACTGGAGACTTCGCAACGAAGTCATCCCTACGTTCTTCTGATTTATCCCCGTCAGACTTGCTTTTATTCTCCGAGATCAAGTCCGCACTGAAAAGGAGAAGTTTCGAAGGTACAGGGGACACTGAAAGAAGCGTAACAAAGGAATCGCCATTATTGCACGTAAACGAGTTGAAGAGATGTTTGCAAGAATTTTATCAGCGATCACAAAGAGATTATTTTAAAGAGTATTAAATGACGGACATTGATATAAACAAACGGATATTAGAGGATATGGTTCTCTTTACATTCACAAATCCTAGAGCTTAATTGTCAAACTATGCACGCTTACAAAGGCATGTGCTCCGTTTTCCAGGGATAATTTGCTGGGTGAATAATCTTCCGTCGTTTCTGTCGCCGGCATTATACATACATATACATACACACGTGATTGTATTCGTTCATAGACTTACAGTATCATTGTAATAAGATCGAGAAAAAAATTTCCTGGCCTCCCCGCGTTGCAGGAAGTAAAAGTGGATCTCAACGAGAGTACAATTGATTACAAAGGAAAAAAGGGGGTAGATTCAACTTTCGAGTGATTATCAACGGTTGCAACTGCTACGCTCATTTCGCGGCTCCTTCTCGAGAATCGATTCACCCACAGCTTCCGGTTCGCGGAAACACACCCATTCTTCCTCCCCCGCGGCTCGACGGGGGCTCGTGAATTTCCGTTTCGAGCGATCGCACGCGGACGTTTGGCGTTTCGCGGCAGCCTGTCGATCCCTGGCGTCGACCGGTGCGCACGCTCGATAGGAATGGCCGTGTCGCCGGGCCGCCGAGTCTCGGCGGTGTTTCGCACAGTGAAATTAATTACACAAGGGAAAATACACTCTATTACTGTATCATGCGCGCGGAGAATCCGCTGCAGCCTCGCGTCGAGGCGCTTCGATACTTGGAGGGCGGCTCGCGATCGCGATAATCCTCTCTGCGCTTCGTTGACCGCCGATAAATCTCGTATGAACGACGGACGCGAGCTCACCCGTCGGCCCCCTCGCGTTTCTGCCTCTCGCGCGAACTGTGCGCGCTCCGGCGTTAATTAAACAGGAGACTTTCATTGGAACGGCACGCGTAATTGGACGAGAGAATTTCCTCGCGCGAGAAATAACATCCGCCGGCTGCGCTCCCCTTAGAACGTATTAAAAAGGTTGACTCTCGGGGGAATTATTCTTGCTACGTTTCCGTTCTCGTTATGTCTTATCTCGCACCCCCTCCCGCACCGCCACCCCCTGCCCACGGCCAGCCAGCCAAGGGAAATTCGGACATACGCCGTTCAAGTGATCGTTCCCGGCTCGTTCGTGCTTCACCGCCGCTCAATTCAACGTAATGCACCGTGGTCTGTGACGTTTATTAAAGCGAGCCGTGTCTTTTTTTACTCGGTGACCTGCTCGATCTTCCGACTCGTTTGGCCCGCGTCACGGCCTCTGTTTTTTTATGTCGGCGGAATGCCAATTTGCGTTAACAAGCCGGGAACCATCGATAACGGCGATTAAAGGTCCCCGGGACCGGCATGTATATATTCGAACGTGTGATCGATAAGCACTTGGGGTCTCGAAATACAGGCTGGAATGGTCGACGCGGGTCGGATTTGAAATATGAGATATCGGGGCTACGGGCTCGACGGGGATGGGATAAGAATAATATAAGGGCGATGTCGGTTGTTCTTCTTCTCGTCCAAGGTTTCGATGGATCGGCTGATTTCCCACGTGTTCCTGTTTTACGAACGAGATTTTCTGAGAGGGTAGTGTCTACGTTCAAAGGTGTGCGTGGATTTCTAAGCTTTTACGTGGAGCGTACGTCCTGCGGCAGAAATGCCACGGAACCGTGCGAGTTCACTCGAAAGGATCCGTATGCGATCGTACGAAGCGGACTCGACGGCAAACGATAAACCAAAGGCGAAGCCCGATTTCTTTGCTATTATTGTTTGCTTGATCGTTCAATATACTTGTCCCTTGGTTGTGTGTGTGTGTCTGTGTGTGTGTTTTTCTTTTTATTTGTTTCGGGCATACTATCGGCGATTCGATTTCGAAAAATCAGCTCCTCCCTCGGAACCCGTTTATTTCTTTGGCTCTTCGGTGCCAGGAGTCGACATCACTTCCTGGCGGACCTTGTGACCCCGGAAGCTCGCTTGGATTTTCGTCGCCGCCTTGTGTAGATCAGGATCCGTGAGATCGATGCCTTCTAGCTCGTTCATGATGTCCTTCGCCTGCAACAACAGATTGGCAAGTCGATTTGTAGATTCGTAATTGGCAATTAAATGTTAGGTAACAATAAGGCGTTGTTCCGTGAGTTTACGTCTATTAATCACCACGAGATAATTAGTACTGACCTGTTACAAATAAAGATATGATATCTTGTGCTTATTCGGAAACACTTCAAAGTGTCAAACATGTCAGTTTTATTTTGTTACCTAAGATACCTTTAACTTTCACATCTAATTATTATATAATTTGTTCAATTGCTCTACAAAAAGTGAAATTACATATATAATTTAGTACACCTTCATTGTTCAATTTGTGAATCACTTTGCTTGTTAAATTTATTGTTGTTATTTGTAAATGATAAAATCATATTTTCCATTGCACAGAAACTTTCATTTCTGCGTTAGAAGTAAAGTTTGGTCTGAAATGCATATTCCTATATCCAAGCTTCTACTGGTGTTCGTTTTTTATTCCACGGTTATTCGTTACGAGGAATGCGCGTTATAAATGTTTTCTGTTTATCAATGCGGTGGGAAACTCGGATGGTTTCCAGTAAACAAATAAAATCGGTTGAAAATATCCGAGGCATGCCAGGACAGCTACAACTTCGTTGGAATCCAAAGTCGCGTTCGGCCGAGATATCGTATTTCGTACTACTGAATTTTTGTACCTCGCTCGCTACCGCGGACAATTTCATAAAAGTAATGCATGTTTGGCGAACATATTTTGCGAGGCGAGATGCCGCCTTCTTCCGCCGCTAAAGCGCACCAAATTTCCGAGGATAAAACCACTTCCTTTTGCTAAACTGTACATTCTGAATAAGCATTCCATCTTCGGAGTGAAGAAGCCGGAATTAAATTCCTTTCAAGCTGAAAAATTCCAGCCTCGTTTATTATGAAAGGACCTTGCGCATTTAAATTAGAAACAGTAGTACCTATATTAAACATTCCGAGAAGCTGCGTTAAACGTTTTATAATTGCAACACGTCAAATATTATTTGCGCCTTGGAGGGAGTAGAATGAAAGTGGTATTGGTACCAGTATTTAATAACTTATGCTTTTCTGTCTTCTAACTTAATTCAAGGTAAAATTCTATGTTTATAATCGCAGTGTCGTTAACTAATTATTTACCAACAATTGGTTACCATTACAACCATTACTAAATTTAATCATTACATCCCAAAAATAGAAGCTCAAACTAATAATGGGTCATTATAGATCTATAAAAACATCTTTTATTTCCAGTTAGTTCTTATGATCTCTACTGTCCAAAAGAAGTAACTTTGTAACAGAACCTTCGCTACATTACACATGCCCTACGAAAACTACCATACTTATTATTCCCTTACAGAATCAATCCACCAATCCCCACCGTTACTGCACGGGTCTATCCATACGACAAAATTCGAGCGGTCAGAAAGCAAGACCCGGTCACGGCCTATTCCTCGCGATTATCCGCGCAATCATTGTCGCACCGGCTATTTTTAGGCTTAATTATAACGAACAAAGTGGCCCTGACGTCACAGCGCGAGGCCTGGGGTAACAAGAGTCCGAGCGGGTTCTCGAAACCCGAGGAAAAAAGGAGCCACCACATGCAAAGGAGGTTTATAAACATGTAAATTGCAATTACGGCGCGAACGTATTTGCATTCGACCCCGGGGCCACCTTCCTTCTACTTCGACCTGGCATTAACCCTCCTTCACGTCCACTTTCATACCCCGGGAGAATATTCGTGTGAGAAGGCTTTCCGTGTCGTCGGTACTTTCCACGAGCAAGTGCTTGCACAAAGGTATGCGAAACCTTCGTGTTCGGCTATTATTCGTCACCGCTTGCATCCGTGAGTCGGCCTGATAGCTCGATGTCGGATGATATAAAAGATTCGGTAATGCGAAGGGGGGGGGGGGTGGGAGGTGGCCGGAGGTGGCCGGAGGGAGTCATTGATAACAGCCTTAATCGCGAGTTATGTTCAGTGGTAGAGTTTCTTTCCTTTCCATTCAATGGGCGCTTTGAAAGGGGCATTTTCGTGTTACGCGTGAAATTATTGGTTTAGAGGTTTGAGGGTTACGAAGAAATTGTTCCTGGTGTATTGATGTTTGTGAGAATCGGGGTTGGGGGTGGGTGATTATAGTCACTTGTGAAATTTGTGAAAAGGCGGGGAAGAGGGCTGGAGAAGGTGAAGGGTTTGTTATTAAGTGTTGTAATTAGTGTGGAGAGTGTTTCAGATTTAGCTGTATCTAGTTAATACACCTTTGCAGGTCAACTAGTGCAAAGAATACTGTGCGGTGTCAGATTTATTCTCGTCTTGCATGTTTGCTCGCTCAGGTGATAGATCTTTGTTGCATAGGATATATTAAAATGAAAGTTCAAAGCGTATTCGTCGATTAACGATTAATCTGAAAATGTTGATTTTTTAATATAACGTTGTAATTCCTAGTATTTAGGACCTTAAATGATCTGAATCCTTTTATTTCTCGAAACACAAGAAAATAGCGCTTGTTTTAAAATACTTTTAAGTAGAAACAAAACATGTAGATACTTTGAAAGAATGGAGCTTCTGAAACTCCTCCACTGATTCAAGTTTAAATCCATTTTACCGTATTTGAACAATAAAGCAGCTCGACCTAAGATACATATCACTCTAATGAACTGCAAATGAAATCAGAAAAAGCTCATTTACTCGAAGACTTTATTCCCAGATTTCTTTCGCATTAACGTTAATGGTTTCAGGAAGCAAGGAAGGCTCCCAGCCAATCCTCGAGGTGATTGTTATGCAAACGATCATTCTGTCCCGTAGAAACCCGTCCAGAGGGATCCCAAATTTCTTGAGGAATTTTATTACACCATCCGACGAAGAGAGCAGAAGCTTTAATACGAATTTTCTAGAATTGCAAATTCAACATCGAGGTCAGTGATGCGAAGATCTGGATGAAAGGAAAGAATGATGAGAACACGTGGCACTGAAGCAAGGAAAAAGGGCGAATGTAGGCTTTAAAGTATAAAGGCTCTCCGAAGATTTCGAGCTTTCAGCCTACAAGAGTCGTTACTTGATATCGCACTTCACGTTTGCAGATCCCGATGCTCGAGAACTTTGTTAATTGTCAAACGATTCCCCATGGCTCTTCAAAGATGCTCGGCCTTCGGCGGTAAAGTACAGCTTCCAATTAGTCCTGTTTAATTAATTTCGCGAATTCTCGATTGCTAGATAGGACGGGCGTTGAATTATTTTCATAAAGATTCTCGCCAAAGGAAGAGATACTTGATGAGCCTTGCCGGTTACTTCGATATTCGTGTTTTTCTCGATCATACTCAATTAACATTGCTTTTCTTAATATTAACGCGAATGTTGTAATTGCATACCTATCATTCAACATCTCAGAACCAATATTCTCAATTGACCAGCTTTACTTTGCTTTACTTTTGTGTTTTAAGCTAATATTACTTTAAGTTAAGGTAAGATTAATAAGTTAAGATTACTTTACTTGTTTATTCTTACTTTTCGCAATGTTTGATTTGTTCTCCCTATTTTAGTTTAATTTATAGCTCACGGTTTGGCTTGCCAACAGTGTCACCACTGCAGCCTCGTCTTTACTTTTCTTGTCTATGCCTTTTGTAAATATTCGGGTTTCTTCTATTAGAGTAATAAAGACGATGAATAATAATAATAATAATAATAATAATAAAATAATAATACAATATTAATAAAACTCTTTAATTACTTTTAAAGAAAACTTAGTACCTAATGGTGTAGGTACCTTCTTTCTCTCTCAAGAATTTTATTTCCGATATTTTACATACTCCATTAAAACATACCAACTATAATTTATAAAACCTATATAATATGTATATAACGTAATAAAAGTGGCACGAAAAGAAATGTGTCAAATCCCCAAGCGATTCTGCCAATCACAGAATTAATTCTGAATGGAATATTATTATATTCTCCTCATTTCAATTGAGGAGAAAGTAAAATTGAAGACAAATGAGGAAACAATATCGTCGTTGAATTTTACTTAAAAAATGAGAGGAAAAGACTAAGTAATAGTACGAAAGGAAGTGACTAAATTACGCAGAGTAATGGACTGCAGCTAATTATGAAGAGTATTCTCGTCGAGGCACGATAGCAAGTTTTGAAAAGGTGGATGATTATCGGGAGCAATTTTCCAGGGCGCTGGGATTAATTATATTGGGCTTCGTGGGGGCCAGCACGTATGGAAACAATGTCGGTGCGCGCCTAATAATTTTCCATCGCCGGGGGAATCGCCTGCGGGGCCGCGGAACTTTGCTCGGTGGCTGTCTTACTTCTCGCGACCCTTTGATTACCAATTAGTCGGAAGTTTAACTCTTCGGGCTAATAAGTCTGTCGACCACGCTCGACAGCTTACGGAATTGCGTTTCAGTCAGATTCGTTGAAATTTACCGCTTGTGCTTTCAAGAAAATTGAAACGGATTAGCGCCAAAAGCTCCATGCAAACGAGCCTGGGGGAGTTATTAGAGATTGTCGAGAGCAAAACGCTCGGACAAAGGAAGGTCTCACTGTTCCGAGTATGTAATATCGCGTTTCAGCTTTGGAAGAGAATGAGCACGCGCAGTAATTTCATGTTATTAAACTGAGTAATAGGTAATACGTAGTATTATATAATTCATGGAAACTTTGCACGTATCATCTGACTATAATTAATAATTACCTTATCACTTGCATATATTATACTACGTACACTTTACACCACGATAAAAAGCACTTTGACCTCATCCTACTTTGCAGTAGGTAATATAAAAATTCACCTTAATTACGATGGAAGGTGACCCTATAAAACTAGCTTAGAAAGTGAAGTGCTTGAGAGGATTATTCGTAAAATATAACCTATTACCATTTGAAGTATAATACCTAAGTAAAATAATAAAACGTTGAATGTTTTATACATACTTCTGTGTGAAAACTTTTAGCTATAATTAACAATTTCCAAGAAATCATACGAAGCAGTTTTCTTCACTTCACTTATCTCGACAAATTTCACTGTAATTTGGATGGCGGGATTGGGACAAGCATGCAAAGTTCTCGAATGATAACGCGTATAGTAATTCTGATTGCATGCACCGCGACCGAAATTTCCGTGGCGCAAAGTTGACGGGACATAATGGCGGATCGTGATTTCTCTAGCCAGCGGACCAGTTGGAAATTATGCGCTCCTGGAGAACTACGCGTCAGTGGATAATTATTGTTCCTGGGTGCATTCGGTGTATTTGCGTTTCGAAGTTCCGCAGGAATACAAGCGGACCCCCCGCGCGAGTAGCGGCATTAGCATTCGCCGCTACTCGCGGATTGCGAAAGGAACTCGGCTTTATGGGCGTTTGGGGGGATGATGCGTTGATTTATTTAAGTGCAGTTGCCCTGCGGGCGCAGCACGCGAGTCGCGTAATAAAGAATTATGAAAATTATGACGGACACTGCGTCGCGTGTCCCGTGTTCTTGTTAAAAATATGAACGCAGTAAGAGGCTTAGTTGTTTCTTTACGAGGAAACTAGTGGAAAGTGGAGAGTAAAGTTTGCGCGTACGAGCTACCGTTTTTCGGCGAGCAAACAGAATTTCTGATGAACTACTATAAATATGTTTGAGGTAGATTTGTGTACGAAGCTAAGATATTTAAGAATTGTTAATAACACAGTACTTGGTTTCACCTAATTCGTCATGGTAACTGAAATATTCTTCTTGTTCAATGGCACTTCTGTTTTTAAAAGCAAATGGTACGACACGTTTCCATTTTTCCTTTTTTCCTCTTGTCAAATTCACCGAATTATCACAGTGAAAAGAACTGAGAGGGAAATATGTCTCGGGCGAGAGGCATTGTGGGAGATTGATAAAAGGAAAGAGGGGAGAAAGGAGTGCGATCGTTCAGAAGAAACCGACATGTTTAAGGAGCCTGATACCACACTGACGATAACTCGCTTTTTACTTTTCACTCCAACTATTCCTCTGTATTCTGTGACAGTCTTGCTGACGCATCAGTCTTGTTGAGTGCTGACCAATCCAATTGGCTGGAAATGGGAGGAAAAAATCTGTGGACCGCTAAAATTAATACCAAACGAGAGCAGACCGTCTGATTCAGCACAGCAAACGAACCAGAAAAAGCACATGGAACCATTGGAAATGTTTGAAAACTTGCACCACTCAATTGAGCATCGACTAATTACTTACTGGTTAATTTAAAAATGCAGCGATGCTGTTACAAGCTTTTCAGTTTATTTAAAAATACTCGAGCAACTCGGTACTAAAGGTGCTTGAAAAAAGGCACAATTTCATTATCTGTAATCTCTTAATCGTTTAAATGTGCATAGAATATTATGTAAGTTCGATGATAAAATTAATTTTTAGATGATAGAGTGTTGTTCCTTGTTTTAATTTAGATAGGTTGAGGGAGTAGGTAACCCTCAAAATTTTCGAAAATTGGATTCTGAGATTTTTGCACATTCCGTTAGCTACATATTTTCTACGTATTTTAAGTGCGACCGGGGCCCGAAATTCAAAAAGTTGAAGAAATTACAGCCAAAAATGTACGATCCTGCACATGTGATCGCATAACGACAAAACTGCATGTCCAACTTTAAACGTGATTTCCCAGAAACTACGTTTTCCAAAACGGTAAACACAAAATCTCGATAATCGCTCCAATGATTTGAATGCAAATTTACAGGGAGGCGCAGAAAGCTTATTCTATAAAATAGATAAAAAATATTTTTCCCGCAAAAAAAGGGTAAAATCATATATATACATAAACATAAAATTTTTATTAATTTGTTTATCAAAATTTTGCTTCCGACACAAGATAGGGACTGTCTTACAGATTATAAAAATGCCTTTAGTTGGTGTTTTAGATAATTCACCTGTCCGGAATCGTGGTCATCATCAGACGGTATATCGCGCAACACGCTCTCATATTTATATTTATAATTTTTTTCCTGTAATTATATTTAAAATTTTCTTTTTCTGCATTAAAGTCAACGAAATGATAAAAATTAAAACATAATTTAACTCTATATTCATTTATTACTTCAGAATATGCGTTACAAAAAGTGCCTGATTTTGGGCTGTTGAGGGTTACCTAAATTAACCATAATATCCTTAATATGATACCTATAATTTAGGCTTCTTTTCATTAGATTGGATTATAACGTAGGGTATCTGCCATTGAGAAGGAACGCCAATAATGTCGAAATCAAACAGATCGTGGTATCAATTGAATGGCGGGATTATCTTGAATAATTACAGATGTTATAGATAGCCGTACAATTGAAACGGTGTGCAGATGCTCAGACTATCATGTACAGCTCGACAATAGGCCGGAAATCTATGTTTCCACAGCTAGATATCCGTGAAATTCATAATTCAGAGGAAACGTGAATCAACTGCAAGCGTTATTTATGCTACGTACTCCAACTACTGCAAATGATGGAGTGACGTGAATATATACCTACCGTCGTATGAAATAATACTCTAACTTTTTAAAAGATCAAACTGCGTTCAAGTATTTTAAAATTGCCACAAAGAGCGACCCAAGAAATCACCTCTTTTTAGTCCTACGATTTTGGAACTGAATTTTATGCCAAATGATACCTTATGATGATCAATCACACGAAATCTTCAAGTTGAGGTGACAATTAGTTTTTTTAGATATGGGAGATCGAAGAAGTGAAAATTCGTTAATCTCAGTCGTTTATGTCAGTCCGATAATTTAAACAATTATTTCCAGGGGTTTTGCTGATTGCTAACAACGAATTTTAACTCAGATTTTCAAAATTCACAAAAAAAAATTAAGAAATATAAATGTCTATGCAGTGCGTGCTTTTAAACCGATTTCAAAAAGGAGGAGGTTATAGATTCGACCTGTTTTTTTTTTTCTTTCTTTGTGTTTGTCCCCGCATAACTCCTCAGCGTATGGGCCGATTTTGATGATCTTTTTTTTATTCGAAAGAGGGCGATGCCCCGGTGGTCCCACCCTATACTGCATCAACATTGGCCAAAATTTAGCTCGTTCTGGTTAATAATAAAGACTATTCTCACCTAATATCTCCTCAGCATGTTGTGTCAATATATATGCAACTAAAAAGTTAAAAATAACAAAATTTAAAAAAAATTAAAACGACTTCAAAAAAAAAATTTGCACTAAAAAATAAAAAATAATTTTTCCCCTTATTTAATCTACGACTTTCATATTTTTAAAATCGGTGCACTTTTGGCTCATCATTTGCACTGTGTAAATCTGACGCCGACTTAAAAAGAAACTAATTGTCACCTCAACTTGAAAATTTCATGTGATTGATGTCTCATCATAAGGTATCGTTTGGCATAAAATTCAGTTCCAAAATCGTGGGACCAAAAAGAGGCGAAAAAAGGCCTCATTTTTGGGTGACCTTTTCCTCATATATCGAAATGTCTCCAGTATGAATAATTTACGTGTACAAATATTAAAAACCCATTTCCTGCAGTCCTGAAGGAATAATTATTGGAATCTATCTCTTCTATTTTAAACAAAATGCAAATCTTCTCCAAATAGAGGCGATCCGAGCACGTCAAATAAATGTATATATTTCTTACACCCTCTAAAACGTGTTCAAGCAAATCTATCTTTCAACACTTTCCACTACTCTAGCTGAATTTGCAAACCACTCTACTTCCATCTGAAGAGATTTAAAACGCCTTTCATATGCGACTCAGTCTATCAAATAATGCAGTACCCCCTACAAGCCCCAGCAAAAAGGCAATCTATAACTTCGCATACTTTCCCCTGCGAACCATAAATCTTCCAAACCCCTTGTTCCACTTAAAAACAATTCAAATACCCAGACTCCGTTAAATAACGTCAAACCTCTTATTGCTTCCAGACTGTAATCAACAAAACTTATGAAACCAGTCTACGCTTTGAACGTAAGACAGCCTATAGCCTCCACCGAGCAATCAATCAAATGCATATCTGCCAGATGGTTGTTCCATCGAAATCAGCGCCTGAAACTTGCACGGCTCTATTTAAAAACATTCGAATGGCAGAAGTTTGCCGGAAATTAACAAATCCCCGCGCGACCGCCGGTTGCCTACGCCAGTCCAGGATTCATGAGAGGCTTCTCCAATAATGCTGCTCGATAACGGGTGTTCCCTTAAAGGGGCCTATTTCTGGTTCGTTCGACGCGACAATGCCCGTCAGTTTGGAGAAGCTTTCGTCGAGGATCTTGACGACCGGCGGACAAGGTTTAAAGGACGGCCAGGCGCATGTGGTCACCGTCGATTGCCGAGGGGGGCCTCGTGCTGGTGAATCAACATAATGTCAAAGAGGCTAACAATAGCCCACTCGAGTAACCATTCTGCTTATCGATCATGCCGTTTGGCAGGCTTCGAACTTCACCGCTACTGTTTCATTAATTATGCCGTTGCTTGCACCCCGATTCGCGGCGGATTACTGTGATTTCTCATCAACGAGTCCACCTTTAACCCCACGTCACGTACGCCTGTACCCGGGGATTGCCTGGTCGAGAGGGGGCTGCGATCTCTTTGGCTCGTTTGCGGAATTTCCTGCGGTGAAAAACGCCCTTGCGCGTGTTCCAGTGGGAATGAAGTCGTAATTGTTAACTGAATAGCTCCGTTTCCCGTGTGCTTAGCAAGTTACTCGGGAGAGTGATTATTTTTTATTTATCCTTCGATCGTAGAATGCTGTTTCCTGCGATGAAAATTGAAAGGGCGACGTTAATGATGAATTTCTCGCTTTATTATTTACGTTGTAATATTTTTTAGTGAGTCGTGTTGTATGTTATTTATGAAAGATTTTAGGGGAAATGTTCTGATTCTGTTAGAGTATTTTACTAACTAACACTGTTATTCTGCGACCTGCAAGAATATATATGCGATTCTGTCAGCAATTAAGAAGTCACGAGTAATTTGCTGCCCTGACGGTTGATGCGAAAGTAAAGCCAAGAATTTTCTTGTCCCACACGCCGACACGTGATGCAGACCTTTCGCCGTGACGTATATGTCATGTGGCACGAGGAAATTGCAGCCCAGATGCGAGGTATGCGATTTAATCTCTGCCTAATACCATTAATAACTGTGCAGTATACGCGGCAACTGTGTTGAATGCCTATTCTGGAATCAGAACAATTAATTCGTCAGCGTTTTGCGCGATGACGTGAACGGCCATCGTCGAAAGTAAAATTTGCTGTTCATCTAGTAATCCATTAGCCACCAAGGCTTCATCGTAACATAAAATTGCAAATTTCCGTGACACATATACTGTGCTCGTCCTTTGTTAAAATATCACCACTGAGAAATCCAATAATCGTATGAATTATATAACAAAATGGGTAATTAATTCAATACAGTATACCCTGTGCCCGTCAACTATTTCAGTTTCGCCATCAAAGAATTTTAATTGCCACAAAATTTGAATACTCTACTCACTCGAGTATGTGATCATTTAATTAATCCAAACTTACATTATTTTTCTCGTCAATTCGGCTTGACGTCCCCGCCTGCATCTCATCCTTCCCTCCCATTTGATTTTCAGCACGATTACAAAGTTTCTCGCAGTTCCCCAATCTCCCCGATGAAAGGGCTAGAATTCGCCACGACCTTTCGATGCTCGTCGACCTTGCCGTGATCGTCTATGATCGATCGCACGGCCAATTGCGTGATTTATGCGTCGAGGACCAATTATTTTAAAAGGTTTTCACCTAAGGGACCGATTCCTCGGCGATACCCTGTCCTTATCGATTCGCGGTCGGCCTCCCCCGCACGGCATCATTCTGCTGCTCCTGTCACTTCTCCTTCCTCCTTTTTTCCTGCCCCCTTTCAGCGGACCTGTATTCGCTGAATGCGCGATTTGTGTCGGGAATCCGCGGGCTCGTCGAACAGGAAATTTATTCCCCACCCTTTGAAACTGGAGGAAGCGATGAACCGCGTCCGTGACGAGTATCTCGTGTATCCCCATTATTCCCCCACTCCCTCCGATACGAATTCCCATTGAATTATGCAGGCGCATTTATGCAAATCGACCGCAATAAATTTTTGACGGCACGTCCTGACGATGAGTGGCTGCGAGCCCATTGTGATCCTGGTGATTAACATTGTACGCCGCGCTGGAATTTAGCTTCAAGCAAGGTCCCCTTGCAAGCCGCCAACGAGACTTGAAAAGAGACGAGCCCTTTGGTAATTTTGCGATTCGATCCAGAATGAGAAATCAGGGTAATGTCCAATATTCTGAGCCTTTAAATAATACTTTCAGCTCGGTCATGACACCAGCACCATTTCAATGCACTGGACATTCGTGACGATAATAGGTATTACAATCGCGTCTTGATATTCATGAATTAATTAACGAGGTATTTTCGTTTAGACTTAGAGGGTCGAGATCCTCTATCCTCTTTAGGGACGACGCACGAAAAGAACTGCACAGCTTTTACCCATGAGCATTATTATATATGACTGGATTTTTATTTTGCAGCTTACTGAAATGTTAATAAATACGTGAGGGTAATGCTCGTCGGTAACAACTGTGTAGTTTTTTATACGTCGTCTGTAAAGAAAGGTCTTCTGTAAGGAATTGACCTTGTAGCCGACAATACCCCTTAACTGAATGAAGCTGGACATTAGCAGCGACTCTGTTACTGGATATTTCACAATACTTGGAAGTCACTATTCAAAAGGTCCACTATCAGTCACTCCTCGGCAATCCTCCGGTGCACAGTGCCAACCTTTATTTCGTTTGCTTCCACGCACCGTTCACGCTTCTAATCGATATATCCAACAAGTACAATCTTCGCCCCTGATTAGTAGATTTTCCAACAGGGCCGACAGATCGATGCAGTCCCGAACGACCCAGTTCGCCGTTTCTTTTCCACCCTCGTTCGGCCCAAAGTTGAATTCTCGTAATTACCATAGGGGAGACCGGGGCTAGTTGTTACAGGGGCAGGTTGTTACAAAGCAGTTTAAATTTTTTTCGCTTGAACTATCACTTCGACGATGAAGTGGCTGATGTGTTTCAACCATACACACTTGTGTATGTTGTTTGTTTGTAGTCGGTTCACGCGTTGTCACTTTATTACAGTTTTTTGTGTTTTCGGTACTAATAGTAACTTTTCTCTTTCTACTTGAATCTTTTCTACCGAACAGACAGATAAATGTATGTCAATTAATATTACCACGTTTGAATCAGTGTTCCTTTAGCTACAGATTGGCACCAAGAACATAAGAATACACCCAACTAGTATGAACTTATAGCTTTTTATACACAATGGTGTCAACCGGGGCAAGTTGTTACACAAGACAAGGGGCAAGTTGTTACACAAGACAAGGGGCAAGTTGTTACACAAGACAAGGGGCATGTTGTTACATACGAAAAGGGGCACGTTGTTACAGAGGGAAAGGGGCATGTTGTAACATTGTATTTAGTAATTAATTTATTAATTTAATCCTTTAGTCCAACTGTTAAAAGAAAAAACGAAAAGTAAAAAATCAAAACCTAAAAAGATATTATTAAAAAGTTTTAGAAAGGAAACTGATGACATAAAAATAAAAAAAACATACAATAAAGAAAAGGCAGATGAGAAATAAATCCACCACAAATAATAGACACTCTTCCTCCGAAGATGAAGAATGCGTTTGCTTGCACTGTCTCTCTCCTTTTTCAAATTCAAAGAGGGGCTCCACAAAGTGGATTCTGTGCATAGAATGCAAAAAGTGGGCACATGAGAAGTGTGCAAAACCGAAGAATCACTTTTATGTGTGCATTAATTGCGAGTCCCCGTATGAAACGGACGACGATAATTAGTGCAACTGATTTCAGTAGTTTTTTTATTATTTTTAAAATAGATTTTTTATTGTACATTTATTGTAACAGATTCTTAACATTAATAAATTTACTTTTGTCGAAGAAAATATAATTATATTACTCATAATAAGCCTCGTTTTGTAAAATTTAATTCTGTAACAACTTGCCCCGTATTGTGTAACAACTAGCCCCTACTCGGGGCACGTTGATACAACATGTCTCGACTTTCAAAATGGCTTGTTTCAAAGTCATGGTTTTCGTTTAATTACATGCGATGGCGGTCATCGATAGAGGAAAGAACATACTTTAAGTCAGAGTCATTGATAGTATTGAATATGGAATGCAAAAAAAATTAAAAATTAAAAACTGAAAAGTGTAACAACTAGCCCCGGTCTCCCCTACCGGCTCGCGACGCGACCAGCGATAAACCGATTTCCCAGGCGCTCGATTTACGCGCTCGCAATGGAATAAAGATAACGCTGGTCGCACCTGGTACGTCGCTTATTAAAAGACACGGGGTAACGTGCCTCTAAAGTGTATGCACATTTGCCCCTAACGAAGAGAGTCTTTGTGCATTCGTGATAAGTGCAACGACAAATTGACCCAGTTTAATCCAGCGCATTCATACGGTGCACACAGGTATGAACGAGCAAGCGGCGGAGACGATGGAGGAGTGCGGCGCGGCTGGGAGTAGAAAAACGCCAGGCTCGCCGTGGAATTTTCGTAGGCATTTGCAATTAATACCCACGAACGTATCGAATTCGCGGCGACCCGCTCGCCCTCCGCCGCCATTACATTCTGCCACGCTCCCAATTCTACTGGAAATTGTTTTACCGACGGAGATTGAAAACTTCCCGCTGCCTGCACCAATGTTTCGCCGAGGACACCGCTATTTTAACCATTTCTCGCTGCAACACTTTTGGTGGGTGCGTTCGTGGCTTCTGATTGCGCAGGAATGGTCACCTGAATTCTTCTGTTCTTCTTAAGTCTTGTTTCATAACGGTTCAAATTAGTTTGAGATTGAGTATTAAATTGGAAATGATTTCTTAGCTTAAGATTTGTAATTAGGTAATTACTTGTTTTTGTTCTTTTCGAAAGTGATCGAAGAATGGCGGTAAGAAGCGGAATGTGCGATGTAGAAGCTGCAAAACTGCACTTTTGCAAGCCGAGATACACGGGTTTGGCGTATAATTCTGAACGATTATGTAGACACAAGCGAATAAAAAGACTCCGGTGCTGCGTCCGCGGAAAATTATACGGTTCCCCTTGTTTACGACGTTTGAGACGAAAATATTTTCCACTCGTTAGAACGCCCATGATTTCCCTTGAAATTTCATCAGTCACCAGCCACGAGTTTTTTTACCCGACCTCGGAAAGTAATTTTAAATTTTCCATCGCTACGGGGATGGCGAATTGTATTATCAATGACCTACATGTGGACGAATAGTAACGTGCCGCGCGGAATACAATTGCGAATCAGTGAAATTCTGACTGATCTGGGAATAATTACCCGACCTCGTTAATAATACAGCTCGTCCCCCTTCTCTATTTACTGTCAAACGACTCGGTGATTGATTAACCGCTATCGTTCATCGGTAATTCATAATTTCACGTCGATAAATTCTTTGCCGTCGCAAGCTGGGATATTTTGGTTCGGTGTATTTTTACGCTTGATTCGCGTGGACGGTTCTGTGGCCGAGCCTAATACGTTCGAAATATTTTATAAATATTAACCGTCGCTTACAGGCCGATCGCCGGCGTGCATTAATTCGGCCCGATGGCAATGAATAACATTTGATCGGGCCGCATCGCGACGATACCGCCGATTAAACCAGCGAAAACAAAATGGAATTTATGGGGCTTTATGAAACGTTATTCAACCGACTGTTCGCACAGTGCGCACCGGGGATTTGTAGTATTTTTCCAAATGCAAATACAGAAAGTTTGTAGAGAGTAAAACGGAATAATTTAATCTGACTTATCTTTATGCAATGTGACCCCTTTTCCAAAGTGCAACGGTGTAAGTGTAGTAGAAAGCGACAGACCACGCTATCCTTGCAGAATGAATTAGAACAAATAACTTTCAACTGTTTTCTTATCACAGTGAGGGATGAAACGAGCTTGCAATAACCCTCGGTTATCACACTGGGTCAAAATGACCCCATATTTGACTTTGAGGTGAAATATGTTTTTGAAGCATCTTTGAAAGTGGTAATTTCATCTACAGGTAGAGACGCTTCCCGAGTGGGGAAGCTCATTTATTAATTTTGTTTTATTAAATTAGAATATCGCAAGTGTGTGACCATAAATTTTTAGCTACAAATATCAAATATTAAAGAAATTGTGATTTTTTTAAGCAAAAGAACCTTTTTCTCGAACTCTCATTCTTTCAAAATTTCTTTAAACTTGATGATACTTTAAATGTTAATTTTCAACGGCGATCATATGTTCTACAATGTCCAAACTTTACCTCAGACATTTTGCGACTTAGTTTAAAAGATAGTTTTTAAACAGCGGTTGATTGAAAATTGGCTCAGTGCGACAACAACGTTTGAAAAAATAGGTGTGACAACCAAGGGTTAATCAATGTATCTACTAATTAGAATTCTACTTTCCAACTGATACCTCACAAATGAGTTAAAAATTTCACAAAAACCAGCCACATCTCATGGAAACTACCAACATACCAGCATAAAAACGAATTCAATCTTCAAACAAGAAAGAAAAGCTAAATTCGCTGCACGCAACGAACCCCCTGCAGATGTTTACTAACAGTTCCAATTTCACCCACACCCCTTCAATCACTTGCCACAAAACTTTCACAAAAGAAACCGACCAGAAGCCGCGCGCTCGTCTAACATTTCACGACTGATTCTCTCGTGTCGTCCACCTTGTCGATTTTCCTCTAGCCGGTGCCGGTGGACCCAGCAGGCTGGAAGTGCACGATCATTTTCCTGTCACGTACGGTGAAAGAGGAAGCCGTGAACCGCCGCGGATATCTGTTCGATAGGATATCGAGGGGACAGGGAGAAATAACGCTGAGCAACGTTAGAGTAGGAAGAGGAATAAGGAGATTTTCTTTTCGCCTTCGCGGATAAAGCCTTGGAAATGCATTCTCTTCCTCTCTTCCATTCTCCCTCCGATCCCTGCCCCGCGTATTCGTTATCATCGACTTTCGTGCCCACGGCACGACGCTCCGTTTCCTCGGTTGTTGTCTCGTTGATTCGTTGTTTTCGCGCTGCCGCGCTTGCAGGAGGAAAGGAAACGGAAGGAAAAGCATACAGAGACGCTGTGTAGCCGTCTGGCTTTGTGTACGTAGAAACCCGTCGCGAAATCATTCTGTTTGCTAAGCAGACACGGAGCTGGGTATAAAACCAGACGGATCGAGTGTTTTTTTACGGTTCCACCGGAAAAGGATGCAGTTTCGGGCTGGATGCAGCTCGGAAGAAACAAAGAACCCCTGGTATCCGACGAGCCGGACAAAAGAGCTCGGCTTCCAGAACAGTGGCACCGGGAGAGTCTGATCTTTTAGAGGCAATGCTGGCCTACTAGGCTTGAATAATAACATAATGAATCTTTAATGCTTTTGCATCGTATTCTCTTAAAGATTTCGATGAGCAGAATTTTTGTTTATCTAGAAATTCGATTTGGTTTGGATGCTCCTCAAGATGTTACTATAATAATTTCGTTGGAACGAGGGAACTTGGTCTGTTTCGTTTTTATCCGAGTTCCGCCGCAATTAGGCGATAGCAGCGGAGTAATGAGCACTTTGAAACAATCAAGATCGTCCTCCGCGTTTTAGAACTTCTGTATAAGCAGAAAGTTCACCGAGTTCTCCGGTTAACGAGTCTTCATGAAAGTCCAATGCCTGACTCTGTATCGACCTCGCCACTGTGTATCGTCCGCCCAAGAATGACCAACTTCTACTGAAAGTGCTGTCCCCGCTACTCGGCTCCATGCAATTCACTTTCCTCTTACAATTAACAATTTGACTGATTAACTCTCTTCATCGAGACATTTCAGACCTCCTGACGGAATTCTCTGCAAAACTTTTTGCATCACATTGCGCTGTTCACGATGAATGGTTTAGATAAAAGTTTAGATAATGCTTTTATGTTTGTAAATTTTACGATGGCTTGTGAACAATTAGGCAGGAAACAGAAATTTGATGTAAAGTGTGTTGAAAAAGGAGAGGATTAACGTGTATAAGTTTGTAATTAATAGAGTGCTATAAGGGATTCTAAGAAACTAAATGTTAAATTCCTCGAAACATCTACGTTCAATTTTTCTCCTCGAAACGATGCAAAAATAGCTAAGATGTTTCAATATAAATTTCTTTAATATGTTACGAAGATTTCTCATTGAGTACACTTTCAGTTCTACTATTTTTGGTCTAGCAAGTACAGAAATAAGAGAATAGTCTTGAAATTCTATGAATCTTAAAGAAACCAACAATTTCCTATCCTTTCTGACTTATTCAGGGAAACGATAACAGGAATTTTCAAATGGAACGATACGGAGCCCCAGGATGTTTAAACATGTATATAGGTGCAGAATGATATTCTCTTCCAAGCCGTTCAAGAATAAACACACATTGCTCCTCGGCATTCCTGTAGAGCCACGACGAAACGATCATTTGTCTGTATGCATTGCATTATTCTGTCCGCGGTGTTCGATCGAGAGGAAAGTTATTTTCCACGCTTCCTCTCCGCCAGCCACTTGTGACGAACGGGATATCAAGCACCTGCGAGCTTTCGAGCTGACCCATATTGTACCATAAATATATCAACTATTCAAAAGACCGATGCGCGGGGAAATAGATCGACCAAGCTTTTTTCTCAAACTGGTGCACAACTCGACACGAGGTAATGGAAGGCGTACGACCAAATACTATAACTCCCAATGTTCTAGCATCAATTTCAACTGTTACCACATTCTTCCAATTTAATAAACCTACCTCCATCAAATGTGCTGGCGAATACAAGAGCAATAATATATTTATGCTGCTCTGGTCTCAAGCATAAATTTTAATTTGCATTGAAAACCTAAGGAAAAAACTAACCAAACGGTATACTTTAAGGGGAGCTGCCATTTTGGACTCATGAAAATCACAGGTTTTGTTTAGCAAATTTTTTTTCTTTTAAATAATAAACTCAATAGAAAATCTGATTAATGACATATGCAATGAAAATATTTTTAGTTATAGACATTTTTGTAACCAAAGTTGTGTGCTAAAAGTCAGAATTTTTCTTCAAACACTCACCATTCCCATAAAAATGTTTATTTTGAAATATCCGTATGTACTTCCTTAGTTCATGTCATGTAGAAAATGAAAATCTTTGGTATTTTTTTCGAGGAAACATCAGATTGGAGTTCCGCGCAACGCCGATTGACGGGTCAATCGTAAAGAATCCACCACCGCAGCGGCTCTAGCACCGCCATGTTATTGCCGAAAAATAAACCCAAATAAATTTGTTTTAATCTCCAAGAGATGTATAATAAATGCCATTAATCAGATTTTCTATTGAGGTCATTGTTTAAAAGAAAAAAATCACTGAATAAACCTCCCCTTAAAGATAAACTGCAAAAATTCAGAAACTTCTTTAGAATCACCTACCAAAAAAAAATCCAATTTCTGTCCAAAGAATTTACTTACGAAATTCCTCCTGATCAAGTCGAAATCGTGTGGAGCACGATTGGAATGGTTCCAGTACATTCGCCTTGCGCTTTTCCAGTCAAGACCCAAGCCATCGATTGCACGCGTTCAAGTACAAACGATTATTTCCCCTTCCACGGAGACCAACACCAACATTATTCCTCGCGGTTCATTTTCTACACGTTGACACCGATTTCCCGACCTGCTCGGCGGATGTAAACGATTTTTCATCGACTCCCGACCACGCTTCTTGATAAGTGAATATGTAGCAACTACGTGGTCTCAGGCTGACCCATATCGCGTCTCCGAGAAACGCCTTTCCTCGATACAACCACTGTAGACCAATGTGGAAAGCTTGCTCCTTCTTGCCACCCTGCGATCCTCATTCACACGTGTCCCCACACTTGTACCAGAACAGTGAATACAACATGAATGATGTTCAACAAAGTACAGCTGAAGCTGATAGTTACTAGCGTTAATGGTTCCTACAGTTTTATAATTAAATAATAATTTATACACTTTTATTAAATAATAATTTGTTGACAAGGAAAATTTCATTAAGAAGGCAATGTATTTTATTAGCTTGTAATGCATATCAGTTCCTTACTTAATAAATATTGTTAAGTCGAAGTTTGTTAATTCAATTTATTGCAATTTAGCAAAGATTAAAAATTGGCACTATAACAGCCAAAATTGAACGTAGATTGTTTGACGGCCCGTCTTCAAACGGCGACAGCTCTTCAGCGCAGGAAAGATCTCTCTTTCGTTCCTCCCTGGGACAGGTTCCACGGAACGCCGCGAATCGATATGCGAACTTGGAACACATTCGCGTCAGCGTGAATGCCAGGACATAAATTGTGGAATAGGATTGCCAGTCCATTGGCAGCTTTGGGCATTGTTTTCGAAACAGGATTTACAACGTTCGCCGAGAATTTCTAAGCCAGTAGATTTATCAAGCGGTCAACCTGCTTCACGTCTGCGCAGAGGGTGGTCTGATTATTCCTTCGTGGACGTATCCAATGCTCGCAAGGTATAAGCAGGTGATAGGGGAACGAGAATTCGTGAAATTGTAAGACGATTGCATAAACGATTTACAATGGAGATGTTGTTAGAAAAATATGAATTTTAGTGAACTACATGGTCAGCGGGGCGGTTAAAGTGATACGTAAAAGTATCCACAGATCATACCTAGTCTCCTTTTTCCGCCTTTTCGCCTTCCAAGTGCTTGTAAATTTTGAAACCGTAACAGTTTCTTGGCACCCTGTCCAGTGTCGTAAAATGAATTTCACCGCTGAAACTGTGTTTCCGTCCTGTTTCAATCGAATAACATGTTCGGACATTCGTCTTGCGTCGTTGCCTTTTGTGTCGGAATATGTCGTCGAAAATTTCTTGAAGAATACACAGAGTACACAAAAAATCATATAATACAATTTATGAAGAGGAAATTATTAATTTCATAAACACAGCTGTGTTTGTATTTCGTGGTATAAAAATTGATAAGGCAATCTAGTTTCTGTATTTCGAAGAATACTATATTCCTAACAATTTGTCGAACTTTGCAACAATAGTCTGCGAGAATCTCAGATTCTTTCGAAGAGTGCGCAGCACCGACAGTAATAGCTTTGGCAAAGGGGCAATTTGTCAATCCAGAACGAACGCCGTCTGTCTTTCACGACGTCGTTGACAGCTAATCCATAATTTAGCGAAGATTTCAGGTAATAAATCGACATTTCAAGAAAGCATTAACCAATTTCTGTAATCAATTTCTTTCGCGAAACGAGGACATTCTTCTTCTTTCTGTCTTTAGGTTTCGCGATAATTCTTCCTACACTCGACAGGTACTGATTTTCAATGCAACAATTGCACTGGTCACTTCGAAATTAAGTTTTCATTTTCATATTAATAGTATCTGTCTGTGACGATTTATTTTCCAGCGGCGTTTATTCGTACCAATCAGAATTCAGTGACCAAATTGTAGACGCGATCCAAAAATCGTAAACCAGGCCAACATCCGATCGCTATGCATGCAGAAGTTCTCTCTCGCGTGCGACCGAATAGCTTTGCATTCCTCAGCATTTAACGACCGACTTCCATCGAGAATTGTGGTAATATACAGGCTAACCTCGAGTTCCTACTGCCAGTGCAAATTACTGCCACACAACTTCATGAATCAATATTTTACACTGGCGGCCACCTAATTACTATCGCCTCAGCATTTTCGCACTCAGAAATCTCGATGGAACGCCGAATTTCTGTCCAGCAGTGCACAGCAAAGCTTTGATTATCACAACACCGTTTAATGAAGCGTTTAATTATCTGAACATCGTGTTAGCAAGTGTTCAATCTTCAAACAGCTTTCTAAGAACAGATTTTTTGTAAATCAAAGTGGTGAATTTAAGGATGAACTTCGGTAACATTAAAAAGAAGCGAAAATCTTTTAAAACTGGAGGAATGAATCTTTATGCAATAGTAAAACCACCTGCAAAATTTTAGAAAAATTGATTCGGTAGTTTTTAAATTATTTAACTTCGAATTTAACATGTATTCTTATGGGGAAATGCAATTTTGAGAAATGATCGGCCATGTTTTTGAAATCTTTTGGCTAAGATTGCCACTGAAATTCATTCTTAAATGGTTGTTGGGGAGATGAATGAATTTTATTTTGATTGGAGGTTTGAATTTTGATTGCAAAAAGTGTAATTTTAAGTGTGTCAACTAAATGCATGTTCTAGTGGAAAAAGTGCAAGGAATTTTTATGTTCATGGGGCATTTGTATTATAGAAGACCGATTTAGAAAAGTTCAAAACTACGTGGACTGTGTAAGCTGTCGATTGCATCTCTCTTATGCATAATTTATGGTCAAGTGTTGACTTACTAAAGTCCCAGCCTCGAAACGTTACGGGGGTTGTAATGAAGCTGCAATCATTGAGAGGCAAAGTATTGACTCCCGTGAAATTAACCCTCTTCCGTGCAATCCATAGTAGCCTCGATTTGGTTTTCTTTGAAGACTTTATATTTTCCGCTAGTTTCCAAGTTAGGGCTACTTTTACTTTCAGCCCCTTAATCGTTTTTTATTTGCTACTGAGCTTTCTATTAGCAAATAAGTTTGATGGAAGTTTGGAAGTGTTTAATAATAATTTTGATGTCATTAAATTATAAGTTCGTAATATGCAGCAAATATATTTAACAAAATTAACTCCCACTTCCTGATACAACAATATGAAGTATTGAAAGCAGAAAAAGATAAGATAAATTTCTACCACCATAATCTTTAGTTACATTACAATATCAATTATTATAAAAGAATATCAATAATTACATAATCATTCGAAAATTCGAACCACCAGTGCACAGAATACTTCTGAAGATCTACTTCCTCGATATTCAAAGGCAAAGCACCCCACAGAAACCATCACTCTCATACAAATTCACGAACTGACTCAACCCGAATTCCTCACTGGAAAGCCACTAAAACCACAAGAGGGTTATTTAAAAAACTACACACGCGAACTTTCAATAAAGGCGCCTGCGCAGTTAGCGGCACGTCAAAGGGGGCCTTCGCGCACCAGCACTTCGTAAATCTTACTGGATTTGGTGGTCAGGGAATATAAAAGTGCTCGTTCGAAGCAGCCCTTGAACTTTGCCCGAACCGAATTCGAGGCTGTGCTCGACGACCTATTAAGCCGTCTGCTAAATGTCGTTAAAAATTTTGAGTTCGATATCGATCCCGCACGACGAATCTACTTAGCAAAGCCACGCGGCCCGCTCCAGTTTTCCTCGGCGACCCTCCCCTTTCTGTCTCTCCCTTCCTGCGTTTCTGCCTTCAAGTGGCTCGCTGGAAACGCAACTTTTCCACGCTGGAGGGGCTCGATATTGCTGGACTTTCAGATGGACTGGCTTCTAAGCTGCACGCAGCGCGGGCAAGGGAAACAGAAGTTAAGAAGGGAACGATTCGCTCGCGTGCCACGACCTTTGTGCGATCATGGCATGCAGTTGATGAACGGAGTTTAAGGTCAGGTTAACACGAAAGCGTACCAATAACCCCCGACCTCGGCTGTCCATCGATGTACAGGGGATGAATTACAAGCCCCATCGGGCATCGAGTTTCGTTTTAATTTCCCCGAGAAATCCGTTACATCGCTCTACGAACCACCACTCAGCCTTGTAAGTTTGGATAGATAGTTCGGCTTTTTTTTTCTGTTTTAAATTGGGTTTTTGTGTTCGATGTAACAAATCAGGTTGGAACGTGGAAAACGATATTGTAACGCGTGGGTTGTGGCCAGCGAAACGGTATATGAACTTGCAAAATTTTTTACTGTGCCGAGGCCATTTTTTGTCATATGTATTTTCTGAAGTTGTGCAATGGGCGTGGGATGCGGCTCAAGTGTAATGTGAGGCAAGTTTGTTGAGCGAGGGATTGGAGTGAATGGGAAGATTGAATTGCATGTTATACTGCGAGTTTTTGAATAAGTATGAATGAACTGCTACGGAGATATAATAACTACTAGGTAATACAAGATTTGTAATTATTCGCTACAGTTTTCAACAATTTTCCTCGGTAAAATGGATGAGTAATTGAATCGTGAAACGGATCAATGCCGCTGTGACGATGCAATTTTTCATTATCAACACATCCCGCGCAAGAAAATTGCGGAAAAGAGGAACGAGGACAAATGGGATTTCTTCTTTTGACGCGACATAATTCCAGAAAATAAATCGTGTTCTCTGCTTCCACTGCGAAAGAGAAATATTTGAAGCTGCGCAATCGCCGAGTAGAACTGCATCAGTGCTTCGAAAAGTTTGAAAATAAATTTTACTTTAAAATAGAATTAATTTGCAGCTACCCCTCAATTAATTAAAACCCGAATTCAACTGTGGACTCGCGAGTCCTGCAAACCATTTTCCATAAATACAAATCACAACTAAGCAAGAAACCCATCGATGAGCAACGAATTTTCAAAATCCCGATCGCGCGTCCGCTCGATCCTTCCCCGCCGAAAGTTTTCCCGAATTTCTCAGACAGGAGGTCAGAGTATCACCGCCGGAGGCGAAGTTCAGAGTCCGTTCCTGTATCGCGAAACCCGAGGAAACAATGCTCGCCATTACCGCAGGACACAACGCGTCAGCTCGTCGGGCACCGGTATCGATACGCGCCTATCCGCGTCGTGATCTCGGTGCACTCGAAACTGTCGAGCTCAGGTAGCCTCGGGCATGTCTCGATAATTCGTTCTGTACCCGACCACAGATACAAACGGCAGGATTTAATCTGTTATACCGCACCGACGTGATCGACTCGATGTCTAGCACAGTTTCGGATCTGCGGGACGCAGCGACGCTATCGATCCTCGCAATACCAAGTGCCCTATTCGGAACAACACCTTCTGCTGGCTAAAAAGTAGCATTATTACCCACGTGTTACTGGGTGCAAAGTTTACTTCCCCGCTATGTGCACTGTCGATTACGATGTGTAATCGATATTGGTGCTGATGTTGGTACATTAGAGCCTCGATTGGAAGGGTAGGGCTTAATCGAACACTCGGTTAGCTACCTGAATATCAGTTAGTTTTTAGATGGGTGTTTACTGATTGGAATAATGTTATTAAATAGAAGGGTTGTTTGCCAAGGACGTCCGCAGACTTTTCTCCGGGGCGGGGGGCGGGGGCAACTTTGGGGTGACGATAAAAAATATAGTAATGAAAAAACACGAATTGGATCACGAAACACGCGGTGCGAGTGGAGTAGTCCTCTTGCTTTCTTAACCCATTTTGTAGTGCAAATTTAATTAAAAATTTAAAACCGAAATTTAAAAACATTCACTTTTTTTACTATAAACTTAATAAAGATTAGTTTTTAAAAATAAACGGTTTTTTCTCAAAAGTCAGGATAGGCTCCACTTGCCCCCCCCCCCCCCCCCCCCCACTCTCGAACGCTCATGGTGGTTTGGTACGCGGTATCTTAGTGGTGCGAATAATATGTGGGATAGTTTGGATTGATAGATGGTGGAGGAATTAAGGTAAGAAGGAATTAGTGAGGTATAGATGGAAGTGGGAAGAGTAACGCGAAAATGGATTTTATGTTAAGATAACTTCCTCAGGAAAGCCATTAATATGCTTAGGTACACTTTCTTTTTAAAAGTTTATATGCCGCAGCGAGCAAGAAATTTCATAATATTAAATCGATTTAGCTTCTTTTTTTCTTGTACACGTGGCTCATTGTCTTCAGGCATACTGGATCCTCTCTCTAAGAATTTCATCTCACATTGTTGCAACTTTTGACGAGTTTCATAAAACTTGATGATACTTCGTGGAAACAGTTTTCTATACTTTTTTTCTTATTGGATTGAATTCTACATTCTCCTTACTTTTTGCGATACGTTAAAGTCATGAGAAGCTCCTTCAATCATCCTGGTGAATCAGAGTAAAATATACGATAAGGGAGTAACACCTCTTCATGATAGATCGTTCGTGGCAGAGTTTCAAAAATGACGAATCACAAGGGTTGAAAGCAGTTGCCCGTCGCACCACTTCTTCCACCCCATAACTCAAATAATGAGCGAAAACTCACATTAATTTATGTGGAAGCAGAAGAGATTCACTTGTCTTGAACCTATCTTACATTCACATTAAAAATATTAACACAATGCGGATGAAAATATTAGCATAAATACAGAAACATTATTATTTTAATAAAATCTGGTGGTTCATTTTTCTGTACAGAAAGTATTCAGAAAAGTTAATAATACAGTTGCATAAAATACATACGCACACTATGTAAAGGAAACTTATGTTTCCCATCCTTGTATCTAACACTCAAGAACACTTTATGTTTTACAAACAGCATGTGCTAGAAATCTAGGAAGAACATTACCAAATATCTGCTTGGAAATCTTTCGAAAGCCATTCGAGGCGTCGAAGAAATGCTCTGGGGTGGCGTTAGCAAGAAGAAAATACGGAATCGAAGGGGTTCGATAGCGAACGACAAGATTACGTTCTACGCCTCAAACACGTTACACCCGGAAGGAGCAAGTTTCGACACGAAAAAGGCAGGTGGAACGGAGGCAGAGAACAAGGGAAAGACCGAAGCGAAAATACAGGGCATTCTTCACGAAGTCTGAAACTGTGTTGGCACACATAGATATATATATATATATATATATATACACGTGTTTTTATCGACGTTATACGACAGTTCCTCTGAGAAAGTAGACTAATGACACGTTCTTCTTTTTCCATTGTACATACAGCACTGCGAGTTGCTCGTGCTACTTGTAACGTTTGCTGAATTTATCGCAAGGGAAATCTATGCCATTAGAAAACGAACGTTTTAGTGAGAATTGTAATACTTCCCTACTGTTTGCAATTTTATAACATTACTCACAATTGTCTAATGACACTCGTAAAGACGTTACTGTTAGAATTATTTATCTTTATTTACGCGCGACGTTGTCGATGCCGATCGCTGCGTTCGTTTTTGTATGGCAACATCTCGGCAGCAGCCGTCGCGACACGCAGTCTTTCGTGGATAGCAGTCCTTAGAGGTCGTGAGCGCTCGCTGTGTCCAGAATATATATACATGGTGTTAGCCTACGGGTTTCTTTATTTCACGCTCCACCTTAGTCCACTATAAATAAAAGGACAATAATAGAAATTGGTAAATTTTTGGACCTGGCTCGCAACGAAAGTTTTTTACTGGACTTAAGGAATCCGAAATGCATAATTGTTTACCCTGGAGACTAGGCAAAAGTTATAAAAAATAAGCGTAAAGTTCGGAATGTTGTTGTTAGTAAAACTTCGTTAGTAAAAATATTCCCAATAACAGACAAAGTTTGAATGAAATATTTGCCAGAAAAATAATATTGTTAAGAAACAGCGTTTGAGTTAATATTTTATTGTGTAGGTAATGTCATAATGACGTAGTACACCAGCGTAGAGATTTAAATAAATGCTATACCGTTTCTGAAGGTCTATATATCTGTCAGAAGAAATTTTCAAAAAAATATAGTCTTTTAATATTCGCTTATTATTTATAACTTTCCCATCGCCACCAGGGTAAATAACGATGCATTTAGGATTCCTTAAAGCCTGTAGAAACATCCTGTAAAAAACTTTCGTTGCCAGTCAAGTCCAAAATTGGCCAAATTCTACCATTGTCCTTTATAGTATCTGCTGAGGATTTATTTTATTCCACTTCACCATCGTATTATTAGAAGTTCTTAGCATTAATTATTTAACCGTTCGTAAATATTGAATTCCTTAACTACCTTTATTAAATGAAGCAGAAAGTTAGTGGAAGTGTTAATCAAGACATTCTTTGAAAATTGAAGATTCTAAGGTAAGTTAAGGAATTACACGGAATTAAAACGCAAGAGAATTATGGAGTTACAACGCTGGAGATCGAAGGACGCGAGGGGTGAAAATAATTAGCAGTTGCTTAAAGCTTTATCGGCTGAAAATACTGTTTCTGCGATAAGGTGCTCGAATTTCCTCCCGCTAAGTATATTATGTCGCGATGCGCGGCACTTCAAAGCACATTGTCATTCCACACCCACTCGGCTACGCTACAGTAATTCAATTAATCCGCCTGGCTGTTTCGGAGCTGCATCTGTGTCATATAATTATTAATTACTGAACGATAATTGCGGAGAAGGATACACAAAATATTCTTGTTGGTGTTTCATTTCCCAGAGCTCGTTAACATGTTACGCTTCGATTATTCCGGGGACCAGTGCGATTCTTATTGAATCGAGGTCTTCTTGGACCTTATTAGCAGCGAACTGGTCGACTAATTATATTGCAGCTGTAATCCCTTCAGATATAACAATGGACTTCAATGAGAAAAAATTTCTCCACTTATTTCCGTCATCTATTCTCGGCAGCGATCGTGTGACTCGAGATCGTCAAAAGAATAAAAAACAATAATGCGTGCCGGGTAACTTCAATCCAATTAATTAACTTCATTCTGGATTATTTGTTAGAGTAGATGATTGGCTAAAGATCTTTGGTTGCAAAGTTTGGTAACAGGGTGAGAAAATACTTTGCATTGATATTAAAATGTTTTATTATGTTGGTTTAAAATAGAATTCTCATTGAAACGTAACAACTTGCTGAATTTAAAAGAGAGAAACTTATCTCTGTTCAATTTCTTTTTCTCGTACAGCTGGTCGAAGTAATTCTCGCGTAAAATATGCAATATAATTCATTCCCTTACCAAGCACTCTCTGACAGGAATAACAAAAATTAATCCACCCACGAGCTGCTTCGTCTTGTTTTCGCAAATGAAATTTATACGTGGTGTTTCAGTGTTTCGTGTGTGATTAATGGAACAATCCTTTCTAGATATTTAACAGGGAATGTGTATTCCTGCTATTCGTATTTAGGCTACGATAAAACGAGGACAGTGATATAGCAATGATTACAGTGCAGTAACGTTTTGTTACCGATATATCCTGCTACTGATGATCATAAATGAACCATGGTTCACAGAAGTAATTCAATCTTTTCATCGTACACCTCCATAGTACGTGAAATAGAATATTCGTGATCGAAACGCTATTGTTTTCCCTTTGCACAAAATTTTCTTCCCCCTTTCACATTGCACTGGTTAGCACTACCTCTGCACGGTTTTCTGTTCACCAATTAAAGCTTCTTTCACGATTGACAGCTCATTGAAACGAACATTAATAATCTAATTCACATGAATTATAACACGTGCAATGTAGAGTTTCGAAATAAAAGAATCCACATCCAGGAGTATTTGTTTTCTTATAATAGTGGGAAGGAAGTGAAATTTAAGAAATATAAATTTTATGGTTTTTAAGTATTAGGAATTATAATATAATAATTTGTGTATATACTGCACGACCATGATTAACTATTTTTGTATCCTTTCTTTATAGGTACACATATAAAAAAATAAGTTGAAACCAAGCACGAGCAAATGAGTGAATACAGTAAACGAACAGGCGTAGACACAATCATACTAGAGTCACTGATCTCAGAATCGATTTAACAATCCCCAATGTTGGGGGAGGGGGGGGGGGGGGGAAGCTCGTTAGCAACAGCAGGCCGACCTGCTTTTTGCACTGTGCATAGACAAGTGTCTACGCTGTTTCACCTCGATATATCGTTTCCCTCCTCTAGCTACTGCATACCTGAATAGGATTTTATAGGAGAAGACAATGACCCCGATGAACAATCCTATTGACGCCGCGAAGAACAGTGAACTCAAAGTCTCTCCAGTCAAGTAGCATTCGTGACAAAACGTTGTAAGTTAAGGATAAGGATTTCTGAACTATGGAAC
Source organism: Andrena bucephala (assembly GCA_947577245.1). Taxonomy (NCBI): domain Eukaryota; kingdom Metazoa; phylum Arthropoda; class Insecta; order Hymenoptera; family Andrenidae; genus Andrena; species Andrena bucephala. Next base: position 8,114,309 of record OX387719.1, read on the forward strand.
TTCGGTTCGATATCCTTTTCTTTTGTGCCTATACTGGCATTTTAGATGAACTTTTACTGCTTTTTATAAAGCGGTCCTGTTTATACGAGGGGTGAATGTTTATTTCCTTGGGATGGAATAGTTCCTGCCACCTTGTTTAAAGTATTATTTACTTAAATGAGACAGTCGACATCTTGGAGGCTAATCTAAATTCTGTTTTAAAATTTTACAGCATTTATAATTATATTAAATAGTACTGTGGTCTTTAGACAACATTGGATATTCCCTTTTGAATTTAAATAATACTGTGGCGTTTGTATTTTATAAGAAACCTCAAGTTTTATATTGACACTTGCAAAATATAGAATTTTCTAAGTGTAGAAATGCCACAGAAAACAAATTTTCTACTGTGAACTAAGAAGGTAAGAAAGGTTTAGAAAGTAGTAGAAAGAATCTTAATCTTTCACACATTCTGACATAAAATTGTTTCACCGCTGAATTAAATATAAATAAAAATACAACGCGATAATATTGTTTCTTTTTTTCAGGTGCTTATTTCGCGATTGTCCTCCAAAAAGAGTTACAGCAAGCCACAACTTCACTTCACTGTCCCGATATTAGAATTTTCAGTTTTACCTCGGTGTTACGAGCCGCAAGAAATACCTTCATAGCAACTTCTTCTCGTTCCCACTGTGCAAACAAAACTGACTGCTCGAAGCAGCGGTCGACTTTGAAAGGGTACTAGTGTTGGTCTCGAAAGTCAGGATACACAAAAACTGAAGGGTAAACAGATAAGAAAGTTAGGAGGCAAGGCCAGTGGTAGGTATTCAGCACAAACATCTGGCCATTTCAGTTCAAAATTTACAGACGAGTGAAGTACTTAAAGGATTGCAGCGTCCACTGGGTTCGTAAATACGCTTGTCTTTTAACTTTCTTTTTTCCACTGGCTCTGCAGAACATAAGACGTGGAATACAAATGATATACAATATTTATAATAAATAAAGGGGAGTCACATATCTCTCGAATTGAAATTGAAAGAAAATCGGAGGGAAAACCAGGGGAAGCTACGAGATATTGAATTCAACTTCAATTTTGTTATAATTGAGTATTGCAATCCAATCTCTGGATCAGTTTTTAACATGCCCCATAACTCAGGCCCGCAATTATGCAAATACAAGAGTTCTTACTCTGAACTCCCTTTAAAACTCCCTGCATGCACAGCCTGCTTGCTATACTATCTGACTTTTCACTTTAAATTCATTAAACTCGCTAAAAATTCTGTCTCCCATTACACCCTGACTGTCCTTAAGGACTCTTGTCTCCATACACGTAAAACACCCTCCCTTAGAGCCACCACTTAGTCAGCCTGATGCACGCAGGCATTTCCTAAACGAAGCACTGTTCATAATTACTTGAAAGACTCCGTTGGGGACAGCAAGAATTACGTCCTTCGTGGGAGAAGATTTTGTCCATTTTTGTTACTCCATGTTGTGCAATTTTGTGACGTACGCTATAAATAATAATTTCAGTGAAAGAATATTGAGGGTTTTAAACAAGATTTAAGAAACACTAATTCAGAAAGTCTTTGAAATAGTCTAGCCCCACTATCAAATGAATAGTGGCTATACTAATACTTTCTAACGAGTAACAAATATCAGCAATCTTTCAATACATCTTGAATAAATTCTACTTGATACCAGATCCCTACTGAGCACATTCATCCATCAAGAACTCACTCTAATTTCGCACATAATTACACAAATGGAGCAAACTCGGAGTTGGAGGAAGTTCCAGCTAAAAGTTATCGAAAACAATCCTCCAAGTATTTCTCTCGTTCCAAAAAAATATTATAGTCATAGATCGATGAGACGGGCAGAATATAAGGTAGACGAGAAAAATGCTTTGGGAAACCGCCGCGAGGGAGAATTCTCAAGGAATTCGTGAGTTTCAGGTAGCTCCATGATGATCGACGTTCATGGAGGAAACTACCCAGATTCCTCTGTGCGAACCATGGCGAATTGATGTCCCCAAGGACCAAGTTTCTGAAGCCCGATGTATTTCTAAGGAGAAGGAACTGTCACCTAAGTGGACAGCGGGGTTCGCGAGGGTGGAATCGATAACGATACAGAAACTCCATGTACACGGCGCTTGCCAAAATGGTTCTGGCAATGCGCGCGAGCGACGATTTTACTCTGATACAAAACCGAGGAGACAGATTTCAGAACGCATTTCGTTATTGATTCCAACTGGACGGGCCAATTTTCTTATGGGCAATGTAAACAGCGGCGCAAATAAACGTTTTATGTTGGATGAATTATAAACAAAACGAATTTCGACTCGAAGAAAATTGTGATTTAACGCTTGGGCATTTTGATCAGAATTGTGATTATTGGAAAAATGTAAGTGGAGTATTTTTTGGTTTCCTTATTACGATAGCTGCGGAATTTTGGATATTAATTAACTGTAAAATTAATTCTCAGGAGATTATTTTTAGAACTTTCGTTTTGTAGCAAAATGATAGTTGCAAGAATTTTAAGAATTTTAATTATAAATTAGCTTCTTCACGTGCAATATCAGCGCAGAAGGGTAAATAGTAGTAGGATATTTATTCAAATTGATGTGGTGTAGTAATTTTTAACGGAAATTGAGCTTTTAAAAGATAGGCTGAAAAATTTCCAAATTGTCTGTACCCCATACACTCGACGAGAGTAGAGGAGTGTGTTACTATCTGGGGCCAAGGGGGTAATCGATAATAAAAGGATGACGATGAGAAGGAAGCTTGCCAAATCGATTTCCTCGCTGGAATAAAAATAACATAATTCTGCTCCCAAAGAAAACAGCATGAGCAGATGTTTCCTTTGCGAGAGCAGGCAATCACAGAATGATTTTTCAGTTATTGGAACTGCTCCCCTTGCTCCATCTCGTTACATTTGAAATATCCATTACCACGTTCACAAAAACAGGCTGAACAATAGTTATAACTCCTTGGTGAGTTCATTGGCGATTTGTTTGGCAGGGTGTTTTAGCCATTAAGTGAACACAAGCCTGGGAATTCTTCTCAACAGATACACAACCTATTCACATTTTATTTTTGTGCTGAAGAACTCATTAAAGTGGAAAATTTTTCTTCATTTTATTTTCTTCTTTGCACTTTCTTATAATAAACATCAGCCCTGTGTCAGTTTAATTTAATAGGCTAGTAGGTTATTAATCAATAATAAAATATATTATATTGTACTCGTATCATCACAAAATGCATATAAAAATTTATATTAACTCAATAGAAAATATTTCATTATTCATGTTATTTATAGCCTCTTTAAAGTTTCCATTAGAAATATTTATAAACACGAACACCTCAATAAATTACAAATATGCCACTTACAAAATATTTTTCAAGGCACAGAAACATTATTGCTCCACATTAAATCATGAATCAAGTGAGGTTAACCTAACACCATTTCGCGTGGCATTAATAATTTATACTAGGTACTTATATTTTGCATTTCACCACCAGAAATGTAAGCCATAAACATTTCGCATTACATACGAGATTCGTGGAAAGTTATTTCAAGCAAGACGTACTCCAGTGCCAGAAATATAAGGTTCTCGTGATCTATTAGAAATTTATAAGACAAGATTCGTGGAAAGCTAGTCAAGGGAAGATGGGTGTGTTTTATTAGCGTTTGTAGCAATTGGAATTGTATTGGCTTCTTGGAGTTCTGTAAGTTTTCGCGGTGTAAAGCAAATTCGAACTACGGCAATAAGCAGGGAATCGATAATGAAGTATGCTACTCCGATCTTCGATACAACGTTGCCTAGTTGGGGATTCACGGATCTCTGATTGCTCGAAAGCTGCATTATGCACCTGAGAGGGATCACTTGGTTAAAGCTGCCGTAATCTCGTGTGCTCGAATGGAGAAACTCATTTCTGCTAACATCCACGAATTTCGACGTTCTGGGGAACTTCTTACGTGCCTGGCACGCTACTCTGTTACGAAGGGAACAAAAACTTGCACGATAAATAGCAAATTACCTACTTAGTACCATTCCATTAAGAAGAACGATGAAAAATGGTATGCTCAATTAGTCCTTTTTAATTGTCACAGCGGGCAGGTTTAATGGCTTTTTGTACTTTCATTAATTGTAAGTGGAAACTGAGAATGAATTCAATTATACCTTGTACATGGTGGATTTATAAAATCAATAAGAAAATAAACGAAAATTTTAGAAACATAATTAAGGTAAGGGGGATTCTCGTGTAACAGGAGTTACGTCATGGAAGAGGTGAACAAGATTCCACAATAATTAATAAATAATAAGAAGGATCGAAACAAAAAAATATTCTCTGCAAGTTTAAAGATACCTCCATATCTCCCAAAAGAGTTTAATCCAATATGACCAACAGTTTTTTCATAAAAAATTCTTAAATATCAGTTACTTTTGGGTCTGTTAGACAAGAATCCCCCCTTAACGTATAATCAAAGTACCAAGTTGAAGCCCACTCTGATCAGTCGACAAACCGTTAAACTCTCATTAAAAGAAATACACTAATCAATTAGGTTGATACGAAAAGGCATCCAACATCTTCGTGTACAAAGAGCAACAAACATATAACGAAACGAAAACAGTTTGCTGAATTATTAAAGAAATTACTGCTTTAATTTCTATTCTCATCCAAAAACACTAACTCCAACAAATCATCAAAAATCCTGAAAACCTAAGTAACGTTCTCTTTCATTTTCAAAACAACTAGAACAGCTAAAGAAACCTGATCTAGAAAATAATATCACCGCTCGTTTGCCACTTTCGCCGTTCCATTACCAAGAGACCACCGACGTTGTACAGAAACCTTCAACCTCAAGGTGGAGTAAAATCGATGGCTGAAAGAACTCGCGCAAAAACAAGAAACACTCCGGCACTCGCGTGCTTTCTGCATAGCCGAATGATCGTGGCAACGAGGTCAAGATCCGAGACAATGGGACAGGCTGGTAGCGCCGAGGTATTGCTTAATAAGATCGCGAGTAGCGTTGCGCAACGGCAATCCCCTCGTGGATTATGCGTTTCCAAGGTGAGCTCACGAGTCCAGTAGTTACGGTCTAGTTATGGTCAGACGTCGGGCAGCTTCGAGGCATCGGCGCGGGTCCCTGCAATAATTTCCCGGCGACCCCTCGCCGGGATGCGACTCGAGCACCCTCCACGTATCGTTATCAGCGGGCGCATCGATAAAACTGGCTCTCCGCGGAGCATTCCGTGGCGTTAGGCGGCGTCGTTTCGTTTTCTAACACGCGCGATAACTCTTCGAAACGTTCCTCCCTTACGATCGACAAAGCAGAAAAAGAAGGCGGAGGGGGGGGGGGCTTATTCCTGGCAGCAAGCGGAGGAAGCAAGCGGAACGCGGAGAAATACCGAGGTCAAAAATTCAGGTCCTGTAGTCGATAAAGAAAAATGGTGGCCCGATAATAGGGGACGAGAGTGCTATCGTAGTAATTGCTGGTGGGAACGAAGTTTCTTGCAGGAACCAGAGGCACCATTGTGGTGGAATCCTTTCTCGTGGCGTTTTCTTGCCGTTCCCGTTCCATCATACTCAGTTCAGCTTTTTTCTTCATTTTTATTTAGTCGCACTCCTAGCAGTTTCATCTCCTTCACCCGTTTTGTTTAATCTCGCCCACTTCAACTGCTGATGGCGTTTTCTGGTGTTTCTACTTTGTATGGAGTGCACGGTACATTGTTACAAAGGACGCGTCTTCAGGGAGCTGTTTAATAAATTTCACCACTTTCTGTAGCAGGTCATGTTTTATGCATGGCAATGCTTGATCGTCTAGGTTTATAGATCTTGCTCTTGCAAGGGCAGGGGTTCTAGGGGGTTTACAGTTCTGTGGACTTTTGTCTGCACGCTGGTGGTCAACAAAAGGAACGGGGACCTAATAGAGTCAGTTGATCGAAGAAAGTAGGTGGACAGATCTGCCCTCTTTAGTTAAAATGTCCTATCTAGCATTTTGAAACAACCGAGAAAACTGAAGTTTTATCATTTACTTTGTACCGTCCTTATTTCCTTTCATTCAAATTAAAACATGTTGTCATTATTTCGTAACAGCCTAATATAATTTTTGGTAACAAGTGTACCGGTTGTTAATGTATTATTAACGTACCAATTAATTAATTGTTTTAGATAGGATATTTTAACCATTTGGAAAGAAGTTAGGTTAAATACATTAGATTGTTTGTAAATCTTTACGAAGCACGTTGAGTTTTCTAACTTTCCTTAAAAGGTAAAAGACGTGTGGAACTTGAAATAATTCAACATACTTCCTTTAACATATAATATAAGCTTCGCAGTTTCATGAACATCGTTTGAAGACATCCATGATTAATACTCTAAAAACCTCTTAAATACTCTGACAGGAAGAACACAAAAAATCTGAAAGTGGTATTTGCTAACAAACCACATTAATTTATCAGTGAACGCGTAACGAGTAAACAGAACAGTGCAAGTTGCTAAAACAATTCGAGCACGCCACGGTAGCACAAATTCCATGCTGCTTTTGCATCTTTTACCTCCAGCTATTTAAATTTGTACCACTTCCATAATCCTATCTATTTCATTCCTCTGCTCCTCTATTTTTCCCTCCACTTTCTTCCATTTCTCATTGCACTCTTCCTCTCTTTTGTTAATGCCCGCTGCCATCTGTGTATTTCTCCACTCTTTCCTCCTCCCTTTTCGTCTATTTCCTCCCTTTTTCCCCTCTCCTCTCATTTCCTCTTTTTGATCTCCCCCACCGCCTCCAGAGCTCCTCTCCTACCTCTCTGGGGCTCTCATAGAGCCGTGTTTTCTTCTGCGCGCATATTAATGCCTGCTAGCCAGAGCGTGGCATGGCTGGAAGAAACTTTTCCGCGGCGATGAAACTGTAGGAACAACCGCGGCGCTCGCAATAAAGGAAACAAATGCCTGGTGAATACACAAAACCAGGCTTGTGGGAATACTTCTGATAGGATTCAATATGGGAATCTTTTGTTGCTCGACGTGGAAAGTTCGCCCCTTTGCTTGGTCCCTTCCCCTCTCCCGGGCTCTCCTGTCCTTAATTATACATCGCCAGTAAGGGTACGCGGCTTGTTTAGAAAGCGAAACTTAGGTCGGTGTATCTTTGAAATGTTAATTAAATTCCAGGGCAAGCGTGCTCGGAATAATTGCAAACAATCTCAATAAATACCTTCTATAAATACATGATTAATCAATGGCAATTTTAACTTCGAAATATCTGCCTGCTATTCCTCGCTGATTAAATATCAAGTACACTGCTAATTATAAATTTCAACCCATCTCTTCCATAACTGTATCTGGGGAGGGACTTTTTTTTTTCTCCTTTAATAGAAATTAAAACATTTGGACCTTACCATAAATTTTAGCTTACTTTCCAGTTCACTATTATCACGCTGAAACGCAGGTAGAATTATTTTTTGCATATTTTACCGCGAACGTACCTACACAAGCCAAAAAGAAATTTGGCACTCTTCGTTACACTGATTTAAGCTTCCAGAATATAATACGTCGCAGTCGTTGCACATTATATTCTTATGTCCCACAAATGTATGTTAAAAGTATTCAAGGAAAATTGCACTTTGCGGGGAGAACTGGACGGGTCGAGATAAAATTCTCACAGAATGCCACTTGCCTTAGAGCGTTCCCACTAACGTGGCAATAAAAATGTATAAAAGCATTGCCGATAAAAAGCTGGATGCCGGGAAAAAGCTGAATCGAATGGTTGCCAATTCCTTACGCGCGTTCTAATTTCAACTTTCCCCCCTCCGAGTGTAACGTCCGCATCGACGAGTAAATTGCGATTTAAACGAGGGAACTTCTTTTCGCCGAGCCTACATCCGCTCGCGTGTCGTATCGACCGGTTAAACCGTATTTTACTTGCCCGCGAATAATTGGATTGCCGTGTTTTATAATACGGCGTCGTCGGACGGGGGAACGCGAACGGCTTAAAAGTGTTTTCTAGCGTGACACTCTTAACTCCGTGTAGGATTTGCCATGTACTTCGGCTGAAACGTAATTCTGAAGGCACACAAATGGTTCGTGTACTCGAAGGCTCCCGTGCGGATCGTTTGCGCTACCGTTCAAATACAAACTGCCACATTTTTAGTCCCTTCAAACATACAAAAGACATTAGAAACAAAGGGAATTTCAATGTGGATACATTGTGGAAAAACGCATTTGTCCCATTTAAACGGTACAAGGCTCTCTCTTCTCCATAGTCGGACGATTCCATTCGATCGCGTTTAATAAAGATGATGCTAATTCTGATTATTTCTTAGTTGTTTTTAAATTCAGTTTCTGGCGCAGATTGTAGAATTTCGTGACAGAGGGCCAAATTGTCCGCTCATCTGTCGCAGGCTTGATTTACAGAGGAACATGAGTTCGCTAGAAATTTGTCAGTTATTGAATTTCACGGTAATCTACGATGCTAATGAATTTTCATCAGGAGTAGCGGAGATCGATGATGACTCCTATGTATACGTAATAAGTGTGCCCTCCACTATCGATTAATATACTGTAGACGTGGAAGTAAAATGAAGAGACATACCTATAACTTTCATTGGCCAAAGCGAATCTCGTCCATTATTAATTCTACTTTTCCCGTCTACCGTAACTATGAAAAAATCCTCATATTCGCATAGCCTGTTTATTTCGTTAAAAATTTGCAAGTACTCAAACAGTATATTATTATAAAATCCTCTTGTCCGTTTCAATATAAATAATCTTGAAAACATTGAATAATATTTCTGATAGATAATTTAACAAGTGATCAGACAAACATCATAAAACCCGTACTCCTGCATAGAATAATGCAGCAATTTACACTAATCCCTGCAAGGACTCTGCAATAAAAAAACAGCAGTAAAATACAGGAAGTGTTACAGTAATGAAAAGGAAGCAACGAACTTCTGAAATGAGACAATATCGAAGATTATGTCCTATATTGATGGTATATTTAACATTATTGGCGGTATATTTGTAATTCAAGTTGAAGTAAAACGCTAGACTGGGGCACGCTGTGAATTATTGACCTCCGTCTGGCCGCATACTGGGCGTTACTACTTGCTCGTTTTATCGGCCATGGAAGCAGCTCAGGAAGAAGATCCAAAATGGAGTCATTGCTCAGCTCTTTACCTGCTATTTTCTCGACCTATTATTCCTACAGGATAATTATTCATAAAGTCGTGTTATTACGCCATTACACTGTACGACAAGTTTCGTTCCATTTCCCTCTAACGATTTCTTTCGTTCAGAAAATTTGCTTCACGAGCTAATAGCTTATTAAAACGCATCGCGTGCGCGTGTTTAACGAGATACACTATCAGGTTACACAGCCCGCTCTCACAATAAGCATTAGCTATTCATACAGTTGGCACGTGTTGCGAAATACTTCATCTCTTTGTACGTCGTGCTTCTATTATGCGCTATATTCGGCGTTCAGCTGGGAGCTACTTTATGCAGGATAGACTTCCTTTTATTCCTCTTTCTCAGCAATAAACGCCACTTTATGCGGATATTTATTACGGGTGCAAATGAGGGGCCCAAGCTTTTGGAATAGGTACTCGTGGCGCGTAAAAGACGGAGGCATTAAAATGAAGAGGAAAATCGATAAAGCAGACTAATCGCAGGTGTTTACGAATGTTTGAAGTACTGGTTGGTAATGGATTCACTGCAAGCACGATAGCAATTAATCTGAAATTTGTGCAAAATTCCTGTGCAATATAATGCCTTAAACATTTGCCTTAAACAAGTCCAATTGAGTCGAAGAAGCAATTCTAAATATGAAAAATGGAAGGCAACTTGTTAACGTGATAGAAGGCCACCAAAAATTGAAAACATGAACGCGATGTATTTTTGTTTAAAACCAGAGATCCAAAATAACAGATGTTTAAAAAAAAAATGGAAAAAAGTCATTAAGTGAAAATTGACAAAAATAAAATTCGGGTCATTGATTATGATTATTATCGGTAATCGATTTTTTTAAATCATTTATAGTGGTTATTCGTAACCAAAAGCCATTTAATTAAATATATTAACTCTCATACCGTAGCTTTTAAAATTTGTCTTACAACAGTTATGATGTCTGTTTAAAATAAAATTGTCTTGAGTTTGATAGAAAGATACGAAATTATGATTAATTCTACTTCATGTTCGATTTTTCATTGATGTATCAGAAAGGAATTTTAGAGTGCAATGACACTGATTGTTCGAGTGATTGCGTGTTATACAGGACAATTTCGTATGCGTACCAAAGCAATTCTGAAAGCAACTTCGTTGGCACGGTTAACAAAGCACATGTCCCACGATTGGGCTTTGTTACTTTCACTCTTCCATAGCCGAGCGTTAAAGCGCATCAACGAGACGTCCATCCAGCTAACATCGCCGAATGTACTCGCAGACATTTCCAATTTTACTCTCGTCCGTGTCACGCGTTTCGAATTTTGACGTTTTAATTAGCCGTATTTCAATTCGCCCCCGAAATCCCGGACCCATGAAAGCGACCATCGAAAACAAGACCTTCGAATGCATTTCGATTCCCTATCCACGTAATTACTGCATTATTTCCTGCAAATTAGACGCAATCCCGAACGGGGAAACGTCATTTGCATTATCGTTGCACGTACAACTCGAGGACACTATGTTTGTAATAACAAATATACATCAAAGTAGCAACGTGACTTTACCGAATCTTTCATGTTACTAATTTTCTTTGTCTTATAAATATTACTGAGTTAATCGTGTAACATTTTAAGATTATTTCAGATGCTTTGTAACAAATATTTCCTTCGTATACCACGCTTGAACCAGTAATGATTAAATTAGAAAGATAAAAAAATATGTAAATTTAGTGACGTGTGTTTCCTGATTATTATATATGATGAATGTCTTTGAAACACTGCTTAATTGGTCACATGGTATTTCCAGATATATCATTCACAGAATTATAATATTATATTAAAAATAACGGAGCTTTATTCAGCGTTATCGGCATACCTATATTTTATGGAAATCTTCCTACTCGAGTAATCCTCTCACGTGTGCGATTAGCCTCAAGTATCCGATGATCATTTATTATAACCACTCGCAAGTATATCGGATTGGTAGAGCGTGGATGTAATAGCATAATCGTGGCGTAATTCCGATAAAGTGCCTGTCAGTTTGTATTGGCGATCGGCTCTGTGGATTTCACCGTTTGCTTTCGATTTGCCTCCAGCGACACCTAATGGAACGTGTCGGTTGCTATATTGCATTAGTTTGTTGATACCATTCAATGACTCCGTACAGCAAATGCACGCATGTTTGTGGAAGCTGTTTGAAAGCCAAGCTTCACAGCAAACTTGTTCAACGGCCTGTTTCCAAAATATTTTACCTCTCGCCTTAGAATTTTAAATGAAATTTCTCTGATCGATGCAAATACAATTGAAATTCTCGTGGAAGTAGCTCCGTAAAATAAACAGCACAATATTAACCTGCTTTTACCTGCCATCGAGATCAATAAGAGGGAAATATGAAAATACGCAATAGAGATAACTATCCCCACGACTTTCTACCTAATTGCTTATGGATCGCCACCACACAATGATATACTATAAGCCGGCAATTTTTAAATATGCCAAACCGATCTAATCGAAATTCGAAATATCATAAAATCCAGAAGTATAATATTCTTATTTCTTTTCTCAGTGAACCACAATTTAAAAGCAAAATGATTTAACAGAAAAGTGGATCTTTGACCAAAATTTGCGTTACGAGCATAATTTTATTCGTAATAACAATTTCAATCGAACGTGAGTCTCGCAGCGCAGTGTGGCAATCGATGAAGCCCTAGCTCTCCAACCTCAGGTCGAAGGAACTACTTGGAGTGCAAATAACTTCTCGAATGTTGCGCGAGCGGTTGCAGCAAAACCAGCCGGCAGTTTGGATTTTGCAAACGTGGCGGAGATAACGAGGCACAACTGTACTTTGCAATTAGCTTAGCGATGGACACAGAGTGAATTACGGCCCTCTCTTTTGAGCTGTCGCCAGAAACTGAATTACGGCGCGCGAGCGACTGGCCAACCTTTCGGCGATCCTAAATTTTTCAGCCATCTCGAACGATGGGAAACTGATGTTTCCTTCCTTTTTTTCTTCCGGGCGCACAGAGAATTATTCATCCCCCCTCGGCGGAGAACGCTCAGGAATACGCGACTGATTGTCCTTTGGAATTAATACCCGCGGGGTTCATGCGAAATTCCATGAATTCTTTAGTACCTTCACATCAGAGAGCTTCTATATATCCGTGCATCGCCTCCCTCCCCGGTCGTTCGAGGGAAGGAAATTTGAATTTTGGGTCATACGCGTAGTATGCATAACAAACTTTTCAGCTGAGGTAAAAAATCAGCAGAAACTCTGTGCCACCTTGTCCTTCGACTGACGTGCCATGCTCGTGGCAAGGGTGCTTGTTGTCTTTCAATTTGAGTCGTGTGATACGATGCGGCGACAGGGGGAAGCAACGAGCGTGTCAGTTGGAAATGTGCAAAGGAATTATGTTTAAGCAGAATGTACGGAATTATAAGTAGGTAATAGTAGCTTGAAGTGTTTGATGTTGGAAGAATGAACTGAACTACGTACAAAGTATTTAATAATAAAATTGTTCCGGTGATTATGAAAGTAGCGTAAGTAAAAAGAAATAAAAAATTGAGATTTCTCTTGTTTTATGTTATATTGATTTATATTTCAATATTATGAAATAATTGTTGCAAAATAGCTGTCAAGTAAGCAATGACATGATAGCGCCACTTTCGTAATCAGCCGTGACAGTTTCGATAATGATGTAAGTTATTTGTTCTGTGTAAATAATTTGTGAGAAAGGAAAAAATTACATATTTTTGTATTATGTATTAACCTTAAATGTGGAGCAAGAAAAGAATAAAAAGAAAGAGAATGCGAAATGTACTTAATTAAACTGAAAATATGAGAAAAATTAGGAAAAGTACAAAAATGGTAAAGTTAGTGGCAAAGTATTTGAAAATAAAAATTGCTTTTGTTCGAAGAAATGTTTGAATTTATTAAGTTATGAAAATCGAAAAACTACGTTCGAGCACTTTTGGAATTTAGCGGACATTTAATGATTTAAAAAACACATTTCCGTACAAGTTACTAATACATTTTTAATATAATAAATAAGTTTGATATTAGAAGTTTGACATTTGTTCAATAATAGTACATGGATTTATAACGATGTTGATAAACGATATTGATGTTTTGTACTTTTTTAACTTTTGAAGTTCACAGATGTTGCTGTTAAATTTAATGTTGTTTTGAACACGTAGAGTCTGCATGATTTAGAATGAATCAAAGTGCGAAAAATTGAGGAGAATTTCTAAGGAGACACATTTGTTGTCAAATAAAAATCTGACTATACAGATTTTATAATATAGAATACTAGCTTTACTACTCGGCTTCGCTCGAAATTTAGATTCTGATTTTATAAAAAAATACATTTTTTTCATTTTTTTTTGTGAAAATGGGTACATTCATATGATTAGTCACGCACAATGAGTTGAGCCACATTTCCTGATCTCAGAGTTTATCGTTCGAAAGTTTTTAGGCGACAGACAAACACACAAACATATAGAAGCTTTCTGCTTTATATATTAAGATGTACCTATTATAAAAGAGTAAATAAATAAATATATTATATACTTACTTTACATATTCAGTACATTACAGAAATTGTAAAACTACCTTACTATACAAACTATATTGAATTTATACAAAAATTCTACATTTCATAACAAAAGTTTATAAAACCCCGAATCTCGTGTTTTCAAATCTCCCAATTCCCATTTTAATATCCACGTAGGCGCAATTAATAACTGCAAGACACGGCCAGCTGTGGGATAAAGTTCAGAACCTGTCACCCCAATCTTACAAGCACATTGCCGAAAGCTCGTCGCAAAAGGAGTTAATGAAACATCCTGTCTATTTCAGGTAAGAAAGCACTCGCCATAAGAGTGTCCCTACTATCTCCATTATCTTGCTAATGGAGCGTAAGCGTCCATAAATTTCAAGCTGGAGGGTTGCAAAAAGTTTGACAAATTTCACGTGGAAACCCACCACCAATCTTATCGATGACAAAAGGCGGACGACGGGATTATGCGACGCTTTAAGAACGGAAGCGAAAGACGAGGCCGAGAGTAATCGGAGGAATCTGTCTATCTCGCGCGTATCCGGTCAAGAATTGGTCGCTTGTAAAGTATGATATCACTTTCGATAATAGAATATTGATTTCCAATTAATCTCAAGAGGATGAGCCATTGAATTTTAAACCGGGTTCACTTCAACGACTATTATAATACATGCGCGATGTATATGGGCTGCAACCTAGTTGCAAAAGCAGAAATCTCGATGGGATGGAAGCTCTCAAGTCTTAAGCGAAAAGAATCGAGGGAACTTCAATAATGCAGCTTTCGAGCACGATATGATACCATTTCTAGAAATTTTCGTGCAATGCACTTTGGGATTTGAAAGTTTCCACTCTAAGGGAATGACTGCTGTGGATTCTATTATTATTTTATGGAACTGATCGATATAGGGAACGTACGTACGATGAAAATAAAAATGATATGTGCACTTGCAGAATTTAGACACTTTTAAGGATGATGTTTGAATTAAGTTCACTGGCTGATTGAAACTTTTTGCAAATAAAACATTTTCTTGGTCTCCAGTTGTAGAGTACCTTGTCAGTCGCATTGGTTCCTCGTCGAGGCAGAATCATCTCATTGGCAACGCGTTCCCTCGCCATGCCAGACGAGCTGTTCAACTTAAAATTATATCACGCTCTTTCAGTTACTTTTTCGCTTCTCAAACGGGCGTTCACGAAGTCGTTAACTGAATTCTCGCAAACTTCCTTCGGCTCTTTGAGCGATGTGCAAACGCGAGAGCGTTTTCTCTGTTTCTGTAAGGAACTCGCCGCTTACCGAGAGCTTCAAACGAATAACGTGACGCAAAAATATCGGTTCTAAGGTAGCGATTCAATATGCACTTTGCAAACTCTGCAGTCCCTGATCGGTCTCTGCCTCGCAAAAGAGGCGACGTGTCGTTTCCACCTTCAACTGGAGGAACTTTTGGAAATAAGAATAAAAACACACACGGAAGGAAAGTGATACGGGTGAATACAAACAGTTCCTTTGTGGACTCCATACTCGCAGATAAATGACAATAATTTCGAGTCAGATGTGCTACGACAAAGCAATGAGGTTAAAAACTAAATAGCTCATGGTAATATCAGATAAGTTATGATATTGTGAATAAAATTTTAACTACGATTTTAAACTACGATCTTTTCGTGTGATTGAACTATCAGAAGATTGAATTCAATTAAAGACTGTACAATTAAAATTAGTTATACATATCGTTACCTAATTTCAAGTATTTAAATCTATTTAAGCATCACGATCTTATCATCCATTCCACTTGATATCTCAGTTGTGCAACTTATATACAATATATCGGTTTACTTCATGGCTCGTTGGTGTATCGATATAACCAACAGATCTACAGTTCATGTCATTTTAACGTTCTAAACTTTCCACGTTCTAAAGTTCTAGGTATTACCTTCCCTTGCGTAGAGTGATTCAAGAAACTAGGCCGAGCTATAGTTATTTTCTACACGAGGCTAGTAAAAATCGTTAAAGGAAAATATTGCGCTCGTTTAGCCACATCAATCATTCTACGACCACGTTGTCACAATTTTCTTCATTTGCCTCTAGCAATTATCTCTATCGTTCCTCGATAAACAGCTACTCAATTCAGGTTCAGAATCACCCTCGATTTTTCAAGCTAATCGACTTCCTCTTATCTCCATTCGCCCTCGAATATTACGCGACCCAATCAGCCGTTTTAAGGGCGAGGAAAGAAATATCGAAACTCACCTTGTCTTCCACGTCGGCGGCGGCGTTGTCGATGGCGCCATCCGACAATTTCGTCGCCGCGGTCACAGCTTGCTCGGCCCTCGACATGTATTTGCGGGTGGTTACCTCGATTTTCGTCGCCGTCGCCTTGCAAAGCTCTGTCAACGTCAGAGAGAAAAAAAGGTGCTCTTAAGTTGATGCCGACAGACGAGCTGGGGGATCGATACGCTGCCTCCCTGTCAAGCCAGGGAAACAGGATTGGAAGTTCAAAGCTTCTCAGAGTGACAGCCTCGGGATCTTCTTCAACGTGGAATTGACTGGGATTTGAAAAGCTATCTTTGGATCGGAACTCCATTTTAAGATTTACCCGTTGTTTCGATACACGGTGTTGCGGAAAAAGAGGAATTCTAAGTTAAGGGGGTACTCTAGTGTAAATGCCGTTTTTCAACGCCATCTTCGGAAATTTATTTAACAAAAACTCTAAGTTTATACTATCTGGCGTTTTGCCTGCATATTATGGTATGCTTGAAGTAATACTCAGATTTTTCTTGAACTTTTTTATCGCATAAATACTTAGATATAGTCGGTAACACAAACTTCTTAAAAAAAATTCCTTTCCGACTGGCGTTTGTGTGGGAACTGTTCTACTTAGTCGTCCAAAATGGAAATTCTAAGGTTTATTTTCTTTATTATGTTTGTCGTTATGGTTGGAACCACAGAGGCCCCTAAAATAAAAATTGGCAGAATGAAAGCGTTTTGAAAAAAAAGTTCGATTTTTGCTCATAAATTTAGCTGGTTTCGTTCTGTAGAATTAATTTTATACAAGATAGAAACACGTCCGAGGTTCCAACCATAGCGACAAACAATAAAGAAAATGAACCTTAGTTTTTCCATTTTGGATGACTAGAACAGTTCCCACACCAACGCCCGTCGTAAAAGAATTTTTTGAAGAAGCTTGCGCCACGGACTATATGTGCGTTAAAAAAGTTCAAAAAAATTCTGAGTATTACTTCAAACATACCTTCATATGCAAGCAAAACGCCAGATAGTATAAACTTATAGTTTTTGCGGGCAATGTAACTCCAAAAATATTCAACCAATCGATTTGACCTTATGCACGGATATTTTTGAACATTTTCTTCACAGAGCTTAGTTATTGGCATAATGATATTGTTTAAATAAATAACTTTTTTTACACATTTAAGGCAAAATTTCATTGGAAAAAGTGAATTTTTTTTAAGAGGCCGCCATTTGTTCAATTTTGCATCTATGAAGTTATTAATTTATACGATTTGTGCGTGCACTCATAAACTAAACAAAAATTGTTCGATTTTTGGTTTTAGATGAATACAATAGACGCTACGTTGCCCGCAGTGGAACAATTGCGTCGCCAACGGACTGGACATAAGCCCGTATAACTCTGTTATTTGCTGCTCTTTTTTAATACATTTTTTTTTATCTACCTTAATCTGATAATACAATATCCTGAAAGTTTCAGAAAGATCGATTAAATACTTTCTTTAAAAAAAATTCCCGAAAAATGCCTCGATTTTCAGCTAGTTACATCAGGCTCCTCCCTTAAGGAGGACTTGAATATTTCTATCGGTCGATACTGCAATAGTATATGATTTATCATTCAATTTTCAACTTTGGTTTATATGAAATTTTCCGTAAGTTCTCTGAAATAATATAAATTTGCCAAAATGTAATTATATTGAATAATAACACCCATCCTCTAACGCTTACATTTTATTCGTTTTAAAAATATTGAACCATTTTATATTAATAAGAAGTTATAATACTTTTTAGCCCCATAACCTCCGGCAGATAAAACAATTGAATGTGCCTGTAACTCAGTAAACCAACTTTTCATCGACCACCGTGCGTGCGTTTGCATTTTTCTAATTAGCAAAAGTCTCCTGTCCTTTCCTTTTTTTAATAGACACCAGGAAGCTCGCTCAAGTTTGGAGTGGGTTCGCGGCGAATGGTGTTCACGCGTACAGAGGGTCATCAATTTCAACGTGAACTTGCCAGTCAGAATCGAGTTAGCTATCGTTGATTTCGTTGAACCGCGGCCACCTAACTCAGACCACTTTTAAAAAGCAATGGCTGACCTAGTTCTAAGGATGAGCTCCAAATTCGGCTCTGTCCGATAGGAACAGAGTTGATTTACACGATTAATTAAGTTTCGTACCAAACTAGTGAATGCAAGAGCCGCGACTAAGCTCTTTCGTAATTAGTGCAGTGCTAAAATTACGCGTGTACATTTTATTACACACAGTGCATAGGAAAAGAAAATATTTCACCAGAAAGTATCGTTACGAATGTTGCGCGTAGCCAACTATGCACGCCTGTTAATCTGGCAGCTGTTACTTATCTATCCGAGGAAAATAAGCGTGAAGTGGAAACCACATGTTGGATGAGCGGTTCAGTAACTCGTATTGTGCGTTGAAAGTAATTAATTACTCGGGAAACTGTGGCGAATACGTGTCATATGTGTCGCGGTAATTCGGTAGAAGTTACAAAATATTGTATAATATGGTATGTTATTTATAACCGTGTCCGCGTGAATGCCTCCGATCTTTCATTGAAATTAAAATGGGAGTAGCCTATAAATTTCGAGATAAGCTTCCTCGGTACGGTTACGGTAGGGTTAACTTCATCCCCTCGTAAGTCCCTTCATCTACTTTGGGAGGGCACTATCTAACCTACTAACCTCAGAGGAGCATTAGTTTCAGATTTTTATTAGCAACCTCAACGTCCAGTCAGAATTTAAACATATCTCCGTGATGATAAGTTAATCGTATAATAATATAATCCTTTGTACTTTGAAATACTAGCAAAGTTGAAACTAAAACAGTGACGATTACGATTACAGTTATAGTACATGAAATTACAGAATTTTTACTTGTGGTCCTTTTTGGTTGCAAGTGTAATTAAAATTTCTTTGAATTTGTGTTATGTGTGGGATTGAAAATTGAAATTCGCCTACGATTTTCTATTATGGTTGATATGGTGATTTTAATTAAAAGTATAAAGGTCTCAATCAGACATTTGTAATATTTTATGTACTGCTTGGACCTACTTAGGTATTTAAATCTGTGCCTTTGATGCAGATTCCCAACAGAAATAAACATATTTCTTGATCAGCATGCAGAAACGCCGAAGATGGAAATGTAAAAAGAATACGAAACCACGGGTGACAGGTCAACAAGAAATAAAATCGATATTTAATTATCGGCTATCGCGCCATTAAATGGTCCGCCATCGTCCTTTTTTTTTTTCATTTCCCATCAGCGCTCGTCGACATTTCACTTTCGACTGGAGAGGGGACAATTCGTGTGCATCGTCCGAATTTATTTCTCCCTTTTGCATGCGACTTCCGCTTTTCCTCGCGCTAAACAAGTTATCGATTTCTTGTAACGCGGCCCATCGAATTTACAGACGAAAATTTAACCTTCATCAAGCAACCTCAGACCCCTTATACACGTCTAACACTTAAGAATTCAATAAATTTAACAATAAACAAAATACTTTTCAAGCTCAAGATCATTATATTCCTTTTCAAGTTCGCCCTATTTAAATTTTTTAATAAAAGTCTCTCCTGGTTTGTCGTATCGATAATCAGTATTTTCTTTGTTTACCCTCTTAAAGGAATGAAATTTTATTTAATATCTCAGATTAAAAGCTAACAGCCACGATGTCGATGAAATAAAACGAAAGACACGAATACAGTGGAGGCACTTCTCTAAGTTTAACGCTGAGCAAATTGATGAAATTTTCAGTTGTATTAGCGTTCTGAGTAATGCTGATGAGACTGTACCGAAATAATACCCGGCAGCACATAATTGGCCGGTAGCTCGCGGCAAAATACGATCATCATCGTAATGGCAAATTGTGGACTGCGTAACCAGCTACATTCACGAGGAGGAATTTCTCGATAAACTCTACTGCTATCAAATCGATTCGCCATGGCCCCATTCTGTATTACTGTTACAAGTAAATGTTAATCAAGACGTCGAATATCAGCCGAGCATCGAGGATGCTCGAAGCATTTTGTAATTTTGATTTCGATCTAGCAGCAACATTTTTACATGTAAGGGGAGACATTGTTACATTAATCCATCGCGATTGTTCTACTATTTGGAGTTATTTCCAATACTTTGAAATGAAAATTGTGCTAATTTGATGTATGAAATTTCGCTAGTAATTCATTTCTATTTTGTTAAAAATTCTGTGGAAATATACGAAGTTGAATTCTCTCGAAGTTTCAGAATTTACAAAACGAATTCCTTGAGGAAATTTGGAAATTTTCGAATCACGAATACATTGCATTCTTCAGTTGATACTGTAACTATTATAAATACGTTCTTTGTGTTGCAATTTTTTTCAAAGTTTCAATATTATAAATAACGTTCAAAAAGCTCTTAAGAATATTCGAATTTTCTGTTAAATACCACCAATTGTAAGAAAAATAGATTACAGAATGTCTCGATAGTGTCTAAATACAGCGTTTAATGCGAAATCGATGTAATGTTTCTTTTGTGCCACAGTGTCGACCAGAATGGCACCTGTGCTGCTGGAACTCAATTTCGACAGTGCCACTTTCAAGTCAGAAATGCCTTTTGTGGACAGACAATTACTCGCGAACAATCGTGCTTCTTGAAAATGGAATCTTCTTAACTACCATGGTACCTGCTATAGACAGGCAATCGAATAAATGGCGAGTCGTAAAAGCAATCTTCGAAACGGGACGACGTATCGTCACCATATGAGTATTGATCTGGTTCAACGTTTACCGAACGAGAGCTCTTCGAGTCAGACGTGGATTTCGAAATTCTGACGCCAACATCTCTCGTAATTACAATTCTAATACCCACGCCCCTCGCCTGTCGATTATATTTACTTGCACAGAAATCAAGAACTTTATGAACACGTTCTTCTTTTAATCAGAGAGAATCTATATACGTGTTTCCCCACGTTTCTATTTTATTTCTTTTTACCCGAGGGACAGTGCCACGGCAGCTTTTCTGCGCGGCAAAACGAGATTGAAGGAGATAGCGAAACTGCAAAAGGTTTCGACGCACGAAAATGAATTCGCCCGGTGAGCAATTGCCTCCACGGACGCATTACAGATATGTAAACTAAATTGCCAGGCAACGACGCAGATGGATCGTGTTACATCGGCGATAAAAGTTCGCTTTTGCCAGCGGTAAATTAATTCGCGCAAACTGATGGGCAAAGCGAACGATATATAACGCGATCGCTTTTTTTTTCACGTGGAACGGCGAAGCGTACACGACGGAATAATAAATCGTTCAACGATGAGCCATCGTGAATCACTGCTTTTTGCAAAAATATTGGAATTACACACTTCAAAAGATATCGCGGGGCGATTAATCACCGAGCTATTTAAGCTTCAAAGAAACCTGTGTATGTCTGTCTGAAAACTCTTCTAACGGAACTGCGAATTATTCAATACGAAATATTGTAGAATATTCCTCGAGATTTTACAAAATGTTAACGTCACTTTAAAGGTACATAGGTACTTTGTTTTTATTATACCACTCGAAAGATCACTGAAGCAACGTTATCGAGCCAACTTTGAAGACTAAATAAATTATATCGGGGCAATTAAATGATTTTCCTATCAAACTTTCTCACTGAACTGCCTATGAAAACTTCCATAAAAATTCTTATAAATTCATGATATGTACTACTGGTAGCAATACTTCCTTGCCGTGGCAAGTAGAATATGGCTGTCAAGTGCAGACTACGAGCTTTTATACAGTCCGTGATGTATAGGTGCGAGGTATGCATCGAAATTGAACAAATATACTTGGAATACGTTTTCTAGACATCAAAGTGCGAATATTGTACGATATTCATTCGTATCTGCACTGAACGCAAAATAAATCATCCCTCCAAACGAAAATGTGTTTTATCTCTGCCAGAGTTAATTACTTGATCTATGTACGCTGACTAGGTACATTTTGATCAGGTTAGTAAGTGCTATACATGTATGTACTAAAACATAGAATAGTTTTTGAAATACTCTGTATAAGAAGTTTATAAATGGAAGACTATAGAAATCCCATAAAGGAAGTGGTCCAAATAGGCAAATCAATCAAAGTGGAACAACAGTGTGAGTTTTCTGCAAGGCTAAAGAGTAAAGACAACCAGTAAACCACGATGGGATAATTAATCGTCACGAGATAAACTAACGAGGGACAATCGATTCTGCAAAGCGCCAACGTCAAACTTTGCCAACGTTGTTCACATTATCCGTCTTGCAATCTCAGCACCCTTGACATTAACCGCTCGCTTGAAGAATTTCTATAGAGCACGAGGAGCTTTACGCACGATAATAAATCACAGTACGCTGGTACTCAAGACGTCTGTAAAATAAATAATTACCTCTAAAAGAGGAAAAGTCAGTATTAATGACTCTGCTGAACTTGCTTAAACTTTTGAGAAATTTTCAAAATTTTCTATCATAAATATAGAAAGCTGAGACTGTACTACAGAAAATCCATTTCCCTCAATTTTCCACGTCTCTCGCGTGTTTAACTCCAAAACGAAAATCGTTAGCATGAAACTTTACTTTAGGGGTACCCTCCCATCAAATCACTTCAAATATAGGTCATTTTTAGGATTTTATTTAAAAAAAAGTAAACGTCATGGTGGTAAAAAACTTTTTTGCCTGTATTTGTACATCATTGAAGATAATAAAAATTGTCTTCTGCACATTTTATCTAATACTGCTGTCCATTGGTGGTTGTAATTGTTCTGGTGATGTAAAAAATGTACGGAATTTTAAACGCCTTGTAGAATTATCTGAAATCAACAAACCCAGAAAATTCTGAAGTTTATAAGATTTCCATGGAATCATCTATGATCATAACTTTTCCACCAATCTTCTATTTTTACAAACATTTTCATGCATAAAATTCCCCCTTCTTTATTAAGTTTATGATTCAAACGTCTGCCAAAACCTGAGATTACAATATTTTGCTGACCATAGATGATTCCATGAACAATCTCATAAACTTTACGAATTTTCTTGGTTTGTTGATTTCAGATAATTCTACAAGGTTATAAATTCCGCAGATTTTTTGTATCACCAAAACGGTTGCAGCTACCAACAGACAGCAGTACTAGATAAAATATGCACAGAAAATGTTATTATCTTCAATGATGAACAAATACACCCTAAAAAGTTTTTTAACACCATGGCGTTTATTCTTTTTTAAATAGAATCCTAAAAATTACCCATTGTTGGAGCGACATGATGGGAGGGTACCCTTAAACAGAATTTGCTTTTTCAAAATCCAAAAAGAACACGGAAGATTCAAAAATCCTTGCAAGTAGCCAAACCAATTCTCCCACTGTATAATAACGAAGGAGCCCACTGAACAAAACCCACAATCTTGTAAAAGCAACGGACGTGCCATGTAGTAACTCTTATTCTATATCCATCATAACACTAATTCCACTGCCAATTACGTGCTCGACCAACTATTGCGATAGGGTGGCTGGTGCATATGCATCGCGCGGAGAGCCGTGTTCTGGGTCTTGCTTCCTGCCACGGAAGCACACGGATCGGATGTCAAAACTGCTCGCGGAGCATCGGGAATGCGAGCCACGCCTTGAAATCCGGGTCACAGAGTCAGCCGGAATCGCCGAGGAAATCGTAAGCAATTTCCACGGAAATTCCGAGGCTTCGAGTCAAAATTCAGGGGAAGGTAACAATCCACGGGGAAGATTTTCATACCCCTCGGGGAGCCACTGGCGAGAAAACTGGTGGTATGAGACGGGAATACCAGAGAAGTTTATGATGCGTCTCGTTTGCGGGCCACGGTAGAATGCCGTCTTTTCCATCCACTTCACGAACTATGGAATATGATACTTTCATTCTACAAGCGGGATCCTATCCTTGGGCGAGCCGAGTGGAGGGAAAACCGTCCTAGCGCTTCCACGCGAAATTCGATGATAATCCTCTGGCATACGGGAGCGTTCTGTAGGAATTCTTTTGACGTGGCTGATTGGAAATGCTTGCGATAAGCACGGTAATTAAGGGCGTTCATTGACGTGCCTGAGTAATGTGGCAATATTTAATCGAAATGTACCGATATAAAAGGAGGAGCTCGTCCGTGACCATTAATTTGCCAGGCATATGTGAATTTAATTTGTTTTCTTGCGTGCGTCGAGGGGATTAATTAGTTGATAGAGGTTTTATGGTTGAAATCGGCATTTACTTTTTGGAAATTGAATGTGACTTTTTCACAAAAAAAAAAGAATTCATACCCACGTATGAATTAAATATGGCGAGAGATTGGTGCCAGTGGCAACTGAGGGTTTATCGTGGGGTTTTTGTTATGTTTGGATGAAAGTGGGTGGAACGATTATGCGAATAGAAAGGTGTATGGGAGTCTAACCCAGATCAACTGCACTGGTGAAAATCAATGCAAGTGGTGCCATTCAGGAGAGACGCATTCGCGGACCAGTGTACTTGGTATAAGAACATTTTTCTGATATGGCTAGTGAAATATGCTGACTACGCGTGACAATAGATTTAGGAAGACAGGCAGTGCAAGCAGCTCGCAACAAATTGTTCAGGACTGACATATTTGCTACTCGCTCTTGATTTTCGTGCAAACATTTTTGCAAGTGCGCCACCTAAACTCAACCCTCTGTTCACGGACTTTCACCTTTGACCTCGCTACCCCATCCCCCTTCTGAGTTCATGCGCCTTCCATGCGTCGGACGATAGACAGGATAATATTATACCATGTTCAAGTGAGATATTTCCAATTGTCTATGCGAAGAAGCAATCGCCAAATGAGATGCAACGCCTCATGAATTTTTCATCGTAAAGAAAAAGAGAAGTTTAGAATAAAAAAGGGATGATCTGTTTTATGATCGTACTGAATTTTACTTAGGTATTTCAGAAATGGCCACGATAAAATGGCTGGCTTTGTAGAATCTTTCGCTTGTGTCGTATTTTATTGCAAGCAGCGAAGCTTGAAGAGTACAAATTTCTTGACTACCACGAGTGACACATTAAGACCGGATTAATTAAAATTTTAGATATTAATTGAAGGAATCAATATTTGAAATATTTATAATTATTTATGATCTAGTTTTATATTTATTGAGAGAAGAGTTTCAAGACGAATGACTCTATTCAGTAATAATTTTTAATGACGAATATAATAACGAGTGCACAAGTAATAATGCTGGCGATTTTATTCCTCCGCGCAGAACGCAAGCGACAATTTATATTGGAATTCCGCCGCAACTGGCCTGATAAGGGGCACGTGGAATTGCGAAATCGTGGCTTGCATGGCTAATAAAAATGTCAGCTGACGAGCTGATTGCATGCGCCGAGAAATACAACATGTTTACGTTAGAAACCACCTATAGTAACGAGCATTATTCGATGCGTACTCAATTGAAAGCCTAATTATATTACGAAAACGAATTATTGGACGATTGATTCGGTGATACTTGGATTTCAACAATTTCGAAAAATTTTCAGTACCAATATCATATTAAAAACCACTATCACCTTGACATTTTCACGAGATTTACAAAATTTCAATATTAGTACTATTGGACACAGAATTTCATCAATCTTCAAACTACTCTCAACCCTTTCTAGTTTCTTAATTATATCATATTCTACTTTTGTAATTAACACTATTCACTTCATAATACTGTTTAGATAATAAAACACTCGAACAGTAATGTACCTATTCGAATAATGAAAGTTTGAATACTGAACTGTCTCAATACCATTCTAAAAAAATAGGCACCCACCTAACGCCTTCATTTATTTCTAATCATTTCAACTCGTCTACACTGCACATCCCAAAACCCTTTTCGCCGTACAAAAGTATTTCCCTCGAATCTGCTGGCATTCTACCTGTGGCAAATGAAGCAGAAACGTTCCGGCGGAATGAAAAAATACCAGCGAGGAGGGTGATCAAAGGGAAGTGGAGCCACTTCTGGCATCTTTCGCTCGCGAGCCAGAACGACTTACCCTCTGTACATGAAACGAAGGCACTTTTCGGAATGGATTCGAGGCGATCGAAGGAAAAAAAGGGAATTCTAAAATTAGAGGCGTACCTCTGGGACGATTTCGAGGGTTCGTACGTGACACTCACCCATGTCGTCGGCACTGAACTCCTGCTGAAGTTGCTCCTCGGTAGGCTCCGAGTTTGATTTGGTCCCCGTCTGCTTTGTCGAGGGTTCAGTCTCTTTCATACACTTCCTGGCGTGATGGCCGCGGAACGCCGCTTGTATCCTCGTCGCGGCGTCGTCCCTCTCTTTACCACCGACCTTGTCTTCCTCCTCCTCCTCCACTACCTTCGAGTCGACTGATCCTATCGACCCTTTTGTCTCTGACTCCTTTACTCCCTCTGTCTTCTCCTGCGAAGATTCCTTCGACTCTGTCTTCGCTGAATTCGCTTCAGATGCTTTTCGAACGTCTGCAACATGGTGGACGATCACATTCATTAAAGAGTGCCATTGATAATGAAATTGTGGTTTCGTTATGTTTATTTTACACCAGTGACAATCCCCCATTCTATGCGATATGAATTTTAAGGTAGAATTCTTTCTAATGGAGCTTTCACTGCTTAAGCTTTCTTTTGAACACTACTGTACTCTGTGCGTGAAGGCTACTGAATAGGCAGTCGTTCCTGTCAAAAATGAAGCATTTCTGTTTCAATTAATTACAGAGAAACAAATTGAAACTGAGACTTGTTCTTTGGCATGAAGTTTATTAACAGCATAAGCTTTAAAAAAACATGTTTGTTTAGTCAATAATAAACTTTTTAAAAAGAGTAAAAACCGACTTCAAAGATGCGCTAAAAGAATAAAATAATTGTTTTTTAACTCGGCGCTAAAATAGAAACAAAATTAAATTGGCTGGACGCGTGACGTGTCACTAAATTTTTTAAAAGTTTAGAAATTTATTTAATTTTGTTTTTATTTTGGCACTGATTTAAAAAAAAAAATTATTCTTTTTAGCACACCTCTGAAGTCGGTTTTTTACATTTTTTTAAAAGTTTATTATTTTTTAATTTTTAGTTACCTTCGTTTAAAGCTGGTTAAAAAATATTTATTATGGTACTAATTGGGAAACATACTCCATATAACAACGAGAGAATCATTCAAATCGGTCCACGCGTTACAAAGTTATGCGCGAACATACATTAAAACCGGAATTCTAGATAATTCTAATTAATCCTCTCAACTAATGTTACCTTTTAGAGTTTACTAGCGCGTTTGTGAAACCTGAACCAACCATCTGCGTATAAAATACTGGACAACAACGAAACTGTGCGACTTTCATTCCCTAATTTCTTATTATTAGCCAAGCCATGAAAAGAACACTGGAATTTTAACGTTCACAGTCAGTACCGTAAAATAAGTCACGTTATAACGTTGCATAACAGCGCGTGGATGAAGAGAAGTCACACTTTTGCCACCTTTCAAGGTGAAAAGCGAAACATTCTGCCTGGCGTTAACATTACTTATTACAGTCGTTTAGAGGCAGAACAGAGTGCTTCTAACAGCAATTACTTTGTAAACATTCCTTCAAATTACTCTGTGGGAACGAATGCCGATGAGAACCGCAATAATAACCCGAGCAGCACCATAATAAAACTCTATCTACATCAAAGAAAAATAATGTACATACAATCCAGGTCACGTATTTGTGTTCTTTTAAATTAATTAGCAACGTGGAGGCTTAATCAAGATCGAGGGTGGGTAGGGGAGAGTCGGGCAGTACCGTCCGCTGTAAGTTTTTTTAAAAAAACTTGATACACTACATAAAATATGATAGAATACACGCAGTGCAAAATGTGGGTACACGAGCTTCGTGCGGGAATAAATAGAATTACTTTTGAATATGTAGGGCAGAGTCGTGCAGTACCGACCGTTCTAAGTTATTTTCTTATATCTTGGGGTAGAATCGATAAAAATCAGAAATTCACAAACGTGTTTGTAGTATTGATGGAAAAATTAATATTCTCCTGATCTGTGCATTCGACGTGTGCCCAACCGTCACAGTCGGTACACTGCACCCAATCTTTGTCAAATGATTCCTTGCAAACAGAGATGGGCAAAATTTGTATTTAAATAAAATTTCGAGTAACGAATAAAAAAAATTAACTTTGTTCGTCGAATAAATGCTCATCGAATAAAAAAATTAACTTTATTCATCGAATAATCTAAAGTTAAAGTAACTTTTACTTGATCCTTATTTACATAATTTTTTATGTAGTTAATGCCCAACTCTGCTTGCAAATAACACACTGGATAACTTCTTCATTAAATCCTAGCTTCCTGTTTGTTAGGTTATCATACCTATCCTTATTTACTTTATTTTTCTGCGGGAAAAGGTAGAAGGAAGGGTAAATGAACATCTTATAAATTAATCTGACTCGCTAACAGATTGAATTTACAGATAAGAAAAATTTGGTCTCTACTGGTTGACAGTCTGTTGGTCGGTACTGCACGACAGTTGGATGGTCGGTACTGTACGACAAACACGGGGAAACATTTTCGATCATGGTATATTATGTACAAAAAAATATGGCAAAACTATGACGTTTTATTAAACTTAATAGACTAGAGATAGTATACATAATAGAACAAAATCATTTACTTACACGAGAAAAAAAAGATCAGCTTTAAAAAATAACTTTTAACCCACTGAATATCAACGTATAGGTACGTTTAATGCCTCAGAACATCGAGACCAATGGAGTAAACAATATGACCCTGAAATAGCTTATTGAGAATTGTAAATTTCATTTGTTAATTCAAATAAAGTGCTAATATCTGGTCCGTACTGCACGACTCTCCCCTATGCCGTGATAAAATGGGAGGGATTTCTGTATTAAATATGACTTCCTTTCAAAGTTGCGAGAGAATCAGCTTCGAAATTCTCAGCTTAGCGTGCCGCATGCATTTCAGTTCATTTCAAATTTCCCACTTCACGAGAAATCCTCCTGAAAATAATATCGTGCGTGTCTTGTCTAATACCACCTCCACTCTAGCGTATGCACGGATCAACGTAAATGTATCGCTCACTAAGAGATTTAATCATAGACTTTGATTAAATCCACGCGCGTGTATCCCATTCTCTTTGAACTTCCTGTTTCACGTGGACCTCCTGATTAAGCCACAGCTTCTCATCCTTCTGGAATTTGTGAAAAGTGGAGCTCTACGATGCTCCACTTTGGTCTCGTTTGATGGACTAGTCCGATAGAAGTGGCAGGCCTTCATCTTTACGCCGTTGTTATGGGGGAAAATGGAATAGTGTCATCTGAATGAACCTTAGAGCAATATGCCTCAAGGAGTGAACTGAATTTAATGTCAAACTATATGAAAACGATAATCACACTGTGGGTAATTATAAATGTTTTGAAAAGTACACTATGCAATCATGGGTATTTGATGCTTTCTTTTTACGTCAATTTAAAAACAAGCAATTTCAAGCGCATCCTGTATATTTTGATTACATGATACTTTACACAATCTATTTTCAAAAAACTGAAACTGTGAAAGCGAAACACTACATTAATTTAATTTATCACTGCAACCAAACACTGGGCAAAAAATTAATTCAAATAAATTTTCGAATAACGAATAAAAATTTTTAAAAAATTATTCGTTATGAGTCAAATACCTAAAGTTAATTTTTTTATTCGTCAAAAAAACTTTTGTAACTTTTGTAACTTTTACTAAGATCCGTTATTTAAATCATTTTTTATTTAGTTAATGCCCGACTCTGAGTGCAACACAGTCGGTAGTAAAGTTTTCAATACCTAGACGACAACTTCTTATTAAAAATCAAGCTTTAACAACGCATTCGATCAATTCAATCAATTTATTCCACTCAGCAATTTAATCTACTCATTTATTTCACTTAATCACAAGCGGACCAAGGAAATCCCGCGTACGTTTTCAAAATACCTACAATGAAAGAGGAAGGAAACATCTATTTTTCGGGAAACGCGGCCAATTCTCTCTGCGTCACAAAACGCGCAGGCCTTCTTCGCGAAAATAAAGAGCGCGCATCTTGCCGGATATCACTGATTAAAACAACAAAAAAAAAAGGCGGAAGACAAGGAAGGAAGAAGAATGAAGTCGCGTGGGAGGCGGTGATAACAAAGAAGACCGTGAATCATTGCTGCTGCACAACTAGTGACACGTGCACACATTGCACACACATGCAGTCCTCCCGTTATGCGCGTCTAATTACTGCCCTCCGTGTTTCGTGCGCCGACTATTTTCAGTCGCGAGACATCGGTTTCCGCCGTTCCCAGCGCGCCTCAAGGAATCCCCTTTCAGTTCCAGGAGGGTGAGGAAGCGCGCTGCAAAGGCAAAGAAAAAGGAACGATAGCGGCGTTCGCAAATTAAAATGGGAAATTTACAGATGCGAATTGGGGAACATCCAGGTCAATTTCAAGGGGATTTCTGACGCGAAAGGAAGGGCGGCTCCTCGTTTGCAGGCCTCCTTTTCAACATTTTGCGATAATTATTTATTCCTCCGCTTGGCCGGTAGCCAGCGCGCGACTGCAAAATTATTAAGAATATTCAGAAGAAGAAGCTGATGATAACGTGTTACGTACACAGTGGGCCAAAACCAGAGCGACGATTGTTACCAAAATGTCCACTTAATCCAACGTAACGCCAATGTTTCCGTGCATAACGCGATGGCAATAATTTTCGAAAAACCAACAATCGAGTCGTTTAATTAAATCCAGCGGATATTCAACAATGCCCGTCGCGGCGCCGTATCCAACTGCCAATATTAACGAACGGGTACGACGTCCCCGTCAAGAGCATCGACGGGCCACTCAAACGAAAAACGACGGGGGGATTACGAGACATGGACGGCAATATAATTAACGATGATTAAACGTTGTTTATTCGAAGCCAAATGATGCTGGATTACAGCAGCCGTCGCCCGTTGACGTGGCCAGCCAGGATAATCGTTTCGTATAGGCCGCGCAAAAATCCACATCGCAATACCGGCCCAGGGAACGACTTTGTTATTCCTTCTTTATGGGGCTTTAAAAACGCGACGCCAAGTTACGAGGGGCGTAAACTTGGCCCGCGCTCGTGAAAGATGAAAGCGCCGAAAATAGGGGCGAAAACTGGATCGGGGCATTCGTTTCGGCGATGGCTCGGCAATCGAACGGACCGAAGTTAATCCCCTTAATCAATAGACAGGCGTTGGATCCGCCAGGGTTCAGCCAGCCCGGAAATCCCGAATTCGCTAATAAACTTCGTTTAATGACGCGTCACTCAATGTTATTGTTCGCGATTAATGGGACTGACTTGTTCCAGCGAGTGTGCAGAGCTGGTGGAAAATCGGCACGCTCGAAATTTGCTCGTCAATCGAAATCAACCCCCTCTAAATTCAAACCCTCCACACGGTACTGGCGGAGAGCAGGTGCGCGTTAAAATCAAACGCGACACTAGACTTTTTGGGACTGAAATTGGTCAAAGGACATTGTTTCATTCTTTTATGAAGGAGAATTTAGATACGAGGGTAGTTATTTATTTTTAGTTGAATGCGGTCCTTCGTGTTCCTTTGAGGACAAAGTGCTTGTAACGTTAATGTGACGATGAACGTTAGTTTGCTTTTGAAAATTTGATATTTTCTAAACAACTTTGAATAATCATAGATCATTTTAAAAAGAATGCTTTTTAATTTAGATTTCTATACGTAATTTTCGTACTGATTTATTTAAAAAAACTTTTTCACGATTATTTTGTTCAAGGGACATTTTTTCAAGCCATATATACATTGTACAATTTTTGAAAATTCAAAAAAACGTTCTTCTAGTATTAAGTAAATTCGAAATAGAATAAGGGGAGAAGGTTAGAATGGAATAATTCCAGAATCGAACGGAATATTTAATAAAGAATGCAGATTTGTCTGAGAAAACTATTTTTTAAAAATAGGTCAATATTCCTGTGGGTCTGGTAGGAACTTTATATGAAATGCTGGGTTTTTGTTTACTCTCGTTGCTTGGTAGAAGTTTCCCTTTAAAAGAGAATTTTCATGCAGCTTTATTGCATCCTGTCTGTTCAATGGTTATTTATTATATAATAAACTGTAATCAGTTTCCAAGAATTGTTAGCTGTAAGTAGAATTACGGAACAGACGTTAAGGCGACGTAAGACGAAACGAAGACGCTTAATATCACTTCACTGTACGTGCCAAGATGATTTCCTTAATCATCAGTCGTACATCATCCTGGCAAGAGTTTACTAACTTACCCGAGAGCCAGATGAAGATTTAATACAGCAATTAACCTTTGTTAAGCAGGCACTCTCCAAAATTTACACTCTATAACAAAGTAACTGCAGAAAACAAATTACCAGCATGCATCAAGGGACCAATGATCCAAACCAGTAGGTAATACATCATCGCAGAAAGCTGACGATGAATGTAATCTTATAACTACTTGAAATAAATCTCCGCAAATTATAATTTATTCAGCAGATCTAATTTATAAATTCCCATTTGCTCAATAAATAGATTAAACAGTGACAAGCTTGAACTTTATTTTCTACACGAGTGTATTCTAATTATTAAAACACTGGATACAGGGTATAGAATTCAAATATGGACAGAGGAATTTAATAATAAAATACTAATCAAAGGATTACAAGAATCCTTTTCATCCACATATTTCCGTGAATAACGTTACCCTGCTTTCCACGTAAGCACCTACTAGCTGCGTTTCGCATTAAATTCAGTTCACTCTCCTGTGTTAAGTTCTCCCTTCATCCGAGGCAAGGTCCCGTTTAATTACAACAAAGGGCAATCGGGCCGAGATCCGATCTTCTTTGGGAGAAATATAACGTCGAGGGATTAGGGGCGCAACAACGTGGCAAGTGTTTCCTACGCGTCTCACCTTCACCTTCGGCTAATTCATGGTTTTTGCGGGGTTAATCCACGATAATCGAAGCCGCCGTTTTAGCTGAAACTCTTCACCTTTGCCCTTCGGGGTTTAACGAGCACGAGCCAGCGGCCGTCGGGGTGGAAAGTGAGATTTAACGCGCGGTGTCTCATAAAGCAAATTATTCGCGCGTCGCGACAGATAATTAGCAGAAACGGTTTACTGGCAGGGCCGAGCATTGCACGCCTCGATTTCCAATCAACACTGCAAATATCATCGTTCAGCCTGCATAAAGCACGAACGTTCCCTTGTTGTTACAGGGACATTTACAAACGATGGGGATTATGTACATGATGTAGCATTTATCACGATCGTTTGTAATTTGTAATGCCTTTGTTGTTTTCTGCGATGAGGGAAATCTTCTTTATTACGAGGATAATTATAATTGCCTGATTGATCTGGAGAGGATGCATCGAGGGGGTGAGATGGTACATAAATTCGAAGGTTCTAATAAATTTCATAAAATGTTTATACATCGCTGAATTTATTCCACGGAATGATGCATGATTTCAAAAAATATTCTGCAATATTTTTCTAAGTATTCGCGTGGGTAGCGTATTCGACGACGAACTCTGACGCATTTTTGATAGAAAAGTCGATAAGAAGAAGGCCACGGACAGAGAACAAGACACGGCTTCCGATATCTCGATCGCGAATGGTATCCTTTATTTTCACATTTCGCTGCTCGCGAGTGTCCTACATTACAATCCCTGCAGCCAGTTGTTTCTGAGCGCATCGAACAGCAGGGGCACTGGGAATTCCGGAGCGTTTAATGAAGACAAACGTAGTCGAGTTTACCAGGA
Organism: Andrena bucephala; assembly: GCA_947577245.1. Classification (NCBI taxonomy): domain Eukaryota; kingdom Metazoa; phylum Arthropoda; class Insecta; order Hymenoptera; family Andrenidae; genus Andrena; species Andrena bucephala. The sequence goes on from OX387719.1 coordinate 8,148,028, forward strand.
TCTCGTGAAAGATAATTCTGGTCCTTATCGAGCGTTTTAATTCCCGCTCGGGGAAGATAATAAAAATTCCGATTTGATAGAGAAAGGTGGGGAGCCTGCTAACATTTGAACAGGATGAAAATATTAAAACTTCCTTGAAGCTCCCCTACATTTCAGAAACGTGTAACAGTATCCATCAATTCTGAACTTTCCATTCGAAAGCATGCTGGGTTACACTTCAACCTTTTAACGATGGAGCACATTTCACTGCTCTGCTCGTAGAAGCGGAGAAGATTTGCGTATGGAGAAGGATTCGCGGATTTAGCAAAGTAATGATGAAGCTATGTAGATAACACGCATGCACTTGAATTATGTTAATGGCTCAGCAAAGCATAGCGCAGGTTAAAATTATGTGAGGAAGCTGCATATACTGTAAATTAAAATTATGCGAGGAAGCTGCAGTTTATTATTAAGTAGTGAGGTAATATAAATGCATAATGACCAGGAAAGTTAATTTATAAATACTGCAATATATTCTTGGATGTGAAAAGGAGTGTAATGGGAGGAAAAATTAAGAAGATTTGTTGCCCTTCCGTCAAGGTAGGTACTTATGAAATGGACAATAATTTTTACAGACAAACGTCTGATCTTTAAAAATATCATAAATATCAAGGCAGCACAACTTAGGCTCGATGAAATCAAATTATTCGAGGAATTTATATAAAACTTAAATGGCGTCGTTCATAACCGTGCGTCACTTTTATGGTTACCTAGAGTTAGAATTATACATACCCGCGCGGGTTACGATTTTCTATGAGTTAGAACGGTTATCGTAACAAAGGGAGCAAGTGAAAAAACAGTTGGGGGCAGCGATAAAATGTATCTGTGTTAAAATTCATTGCCTACAGATGCGCGGTATTGGATATCGAAGTTTCGCCCAAGTACCTATTGAATCCACTCGTTCCTCGATGGCTGCGAGAAATTCGAAAACACAAAGCGACTGCAATGAAACACCTCCTGGGGAACTAAGCGACGTTTCACGTTACTTTGATCAGATATTCTTCAAACTCTTTTTATCTCGTTGCTGGCGCGAAAGACCTTGCAATTCTACACCATCGTACTTTTCTCCGTATTCGCCATCGCAAATAACAGGGAAATGGGCTAATCTGAATTGAACAAGTGACCCATCAAAATGAAATTACTCTGAATAGGTACCTTCGTTTCGCCGTTTCGGTTTCTTTCATCGCACTAAAAACTCTATCAAGAAGCGGATAGAATGTACTCGATTTAAAGCAGAATTAATTTGAGGAGATTGAATTTTATTTTGGGAATCCTTGAGCTAATGTGTACAGTCAAATTAGTTGGTAGATCACAGGGAAGCCTCCTGCGGCCTACTAACGGATTACATTTTGAATTCGGACGACGCGGCTTTGATCGACCCTATGGAATACTAAATCGTGTACCATTTCTGAGCTACATGCTACGAATGTGCAGAACACGATACGCTCTGTGAACTTTGCCATTTGTACTCCAATTTATTCCCTCATCAATCGACTAGAAATTTTTAAAAATGTGCAATACCTACTCGGAAATAGCACAGACGTAGTATAGTAATTTTAAAATTAATAATTCATTTAATTTCACCAATCACGAAATCCTTAATGATGTCAGTAATTTAACTAGAATTAGTAGGATGTTTAATGCAATCTTTGCCGTATCTGTGAGGCATGCTTGAACTGCAAAGAGTTTAAAATATAATAACGTTATTCTACGAAATGATACTGCGATATAAACTCGGTGGAGAGGCTGCTGCCTGTGAGAAATTCGATTCCATCCGACGACTTGAAATTCCCTTACGTATAAATCATTTTATCTATCTTCGTTGGTTGCGCAGAAGTAACTAGATACGCAGCTTCTACTGGAAAATGGAAAGAACACATCTGTATTCCCATCGACATCGCGCATTGCACGCCTCAGTATCGTTTTCGATTATGCAATCGGCTCGGTATTCCAAGGGGACCGATTGAAACGAAACCTCCAGCCATTTTTCTAAATGGTCTTGCTGTTCCAAGACTGCGATTTAATTATAGACCCAGAACAAAGCCAGCCGAACGTTTATGTTTGCTCCGAGACCGAGGGAAATTAATGAAAGTAGGGTTTGATTTAGCATCGATTAGCAAACAGGTGCTATCGACACTCCCCCGCCAGCGATATTTCTCGTTTCTCTACTGAATCAGCTACAATAATTCACTGAACGCCTCGTGCGTCGATAGGGCAATTATTCTGCCGAGATTTTAGCAAATTGGCTCATCTAAAATTCGGGGGAAACCTAGTTTAATTGGCTAGCACTCAATTCCATTGTGGCTTCTGAAAAGGCAACGTTGAAAACACCAGCTCTATCTCCAGTATAATACTACCACTATCTCCTAGAATTAGACAATGTTTGAAAAGATAAATTCTACAGATGTTAATGATCAATATAATGTAAAGAGTCCTCCTTCTCTCAACGCACAATAAAATTGAGGCATTGAGAGCAAAAACGGACTAACGTTAACTATACGACTAAATAATTTTTCCTATTTCATATGATTAGTACAGCCTATTGGAATACATTATTGCTACTAACTCAATTTCGCAAAAAATGTGGGTTAGTCCGTTTTTGCTCTCAATGCCTCAATTCATTCCTAGTTAACCCGTGGTCACACAAGATATATCGCAACCCAGGAGCAATTTTCGAGTTCAATTGTCTTGCCTTTACGGCTTCCAAAAGGAATTTATCGCAAAAAAAATATCACTTTTTCCACAACCGTGAAAAATTGTTCCTCTTGAACTACAAATTTCATCATATCGAAATTTACATTTCTAGAAAAAGACTATTAGAGCATGATTGTATGATTATTACGAATGTACAATTATCGCTGAAAAGTTAAAAGATTCAAGAATACGAAAATGGTAACTCAAAAATGACGCTGGGGTGCATTGAACCACGTGTGACCAATTTGTGATTATAAAATATGACCACAGAGGGTTAATCGAGTTCTAATGTCACAGACGCCTTCCTCAAAGAAAAAGTACACGTAGATCAAAATATTAAGCAAACTTTCTTATCATTTACACCGGGAGAGAGCAAAAGAATCAATGTAATTCTGCGTTCCATTTTCCCCGGGACACAGTTCACCCTCGGCTAAACGGATCTCAACGTCAGCCCCGAGTTCCTCGAGGAAACGACGTTCCTTGGTTACCAGAGCGTTCTCCATCCTACGCGGCACAGGCACAACGAGCGGGGCAGCAAGAAAGAATAGACGTCGTCGTGGGCACTCTTTATAATTCATTCGCTACGCTTTAACCCAGCTAGCTTGCAGGGGCGTAAGTGTTGGCCACGTAGCACTTCGGTTTGAACAAAGCTGCTCAGCGAGACGCACTCGCTTCGCCGAGATTTTCAACGTCGATGATCCGGAATTCAGCGCGCAGTAAAAATACGCGTCCACGTAGGTGAGAAATGTAGCGTAACTTTGAACGTCGCCTTAGCAATCAATTGTCGCACCTTTAAACTTATTTATAGCACCGCGAATCTTTTTACGCGCTCATTAATCGGTCGCCGACCATCGTTTCCAACATTCGCCGTCCTCTTCTGTACCCCATTCAAGTCCCTCTGTCATCTTCTGTTCCAGATAAATGTCACAAAGGAGCGCGGAACGCGAACGACACGAGGGCGGGCAAAAAAACTCCGGAGTCACCGGGAGAAATGGGTAAAAATAGAGGATCGTTAATTTTATGCCCGAGAACAAGTGCCACCGTGTCCCCACTCGTCTCTGGCTCGCGTGCACGCGAAACTTCCACCCTTTAGTTCAGCAAGAAAATGCAAGACGCGGCTCGCCTTTAAAGTTTCGCTAATGAAACGCGATTCGTTGGAGCTACTTCGCCACGAGTGCTTCGGGAAGGTGACGTTCGGGGCTGGCTTTAAAGGGACACGCCGACTGCACGGGCGTCTGAGATATCGTCGTGTTAACCCCTTAGCTGCGAAAGGTACATATTACTTGCGATTACTAAAGAGCTACCATCTTCCGTCATGAACATTTACTAATTTTCTAATATACATTAAAACGCTGAAATGTGAACTTAATCAACGACCACTGTCTTTGTTTACAATTTGGAATTGACTGTTAGAATTTTGGCCAGTTGACGTACCACATTTAAACTTGATTCTAACAGATTTCGGACCATCAATATCACAGTATCCCCGGGTTTGCAATATCCGTCACAGTATATGTGCAACATGCTGCAGATTTATAAGGGGTATATGGACGATTTAACTGTGTAGGAACTATGTACATAGTATGGGCTGGTGGAACTTATTGAAGGGAGCAGGAATGTCATAGTGAACGCCTGTGAGAAAATTGATATAGAGATATCCCGCTTTTTGTTTCGTGAGGCTGAGAGAAATTATTAATCAATTAGCTTTACTACTCGGCTTCGCCCAAAATTTAGATTGATTTTATAAAAAAAAATTTTTTTTAGTTTCTTTTTTGTGAAAATGGTCACATTCATCTGGATTAGTCAAGCATAATGAGCTGAGGCACTTTTCGTGATCCCAGAGTTTAACGTTCTAAAGTTTTTAGGCGACAGACAACACACACAAAAGCTTTCTGATTTATATATTAAAGTTCTTCGACAAAATAGAAATTTTTGCCTAATGCATGGCGAGCAGTTTCCTAAAAGTTGCACTTAATTCTGGATAAGTGTCCAAGAAAAAGAATTAATATCGTTTCGATAAAAGCAATTAGTATTTTATGAGTAATTAGCATTTTGCCCAGCTATCTCATTTTCGCCCTTAATAAAATTACGGACCATGAGTCAGTCGCCATAGAAAGGTTCTATCTCGTCAACCTATTTCAAACATTAATATCGAAATTTTTGAAAATTTAATCGATATCGGTACATGTGCTTAATGATGCACAAATTAACAATAAATTTCAATTTTGACAACAACGTGGGGTAGTTTGATTGGATAATAACCTAGAACCTTGAAATAAAATAAAAAAGAGTACTCTTAACAAAATATTCATATCTTAATTTGTAAAAGCAGAATATTAATGCAAAAACTACAAAAGGCTGCATTTCAATAAAAACGAATTCACAACCCCAAGTTATAACTTTATCGCCACAGTAACGTCATCAAAATCTGCCTTATCAGCCATCTGCGAACGTATTACTGGCTTTATCAAAATCTGACAGTACAGGACACAAGGGAAACCTTGGCGAATTCACTGCTCGGAACTTTATGGCGCGAATTTTGTTTTATTAAAGTCGTAAAAGGTTTGTCGTCGCACACGGTAGAGACAGGATTAAGCTGAGTTAGAATCGACCACATTCACGAGCCAAGAAAAATATGTCTGACAGAATTTCAAATAATGTTCTAGTATTGAAACAAGTCATACCATAAAACTGTAAAAAAAAAGTGAAAATTGGAACATCAGCGAAAATATTAACAAGGTTTTCTTAGGATGTAGATACCTTAAAGCGTTTATTTGTAGGTAAAAGTTTAAAACTCCCAGTACAACAATTTAATAACTGTTCAAAATTATCAAAGTATTACGTTCAAAGGCTAATAACAATTTTATTCATAGTTTGAAACATAAACCTTAAGCATGCTGCAAAGTTTCGTGGTGCGATCGAATTTCTTATCGAAGTTGTCTGCAGAAACGCTCAAAAGCGTGCAGTTTAAAAAACGAAATAGATTAAAAGCAAGGCAAGTTTTAACGAAGTAACTTTAATGCAGAGTGATCGGTAATAGCGACACATTGTCAATAATACAGTACACGTTTGCGAATCTGGGACACTTCTTTTAACGATATAAATACACCCTTTGGGCACAATTCAGTGAACCGTGAAATTTCGTGCTCCTTGCGTGAAATTTCCAGACAAAACTAATTTCTGCGCCACACGGGTATTCATACGAAGTTATTGCCGCGCAGAAGTGTTAATTTACTGCAACAGGGTATTACTTGGATTTTCGTACGTTTGATGACGGAGCTATTGTGAATTTACACGCGCAATATATCTTAATGAAGTAAATTATCCTTGTTCGCTTTGACGCAAGTATAATTACAGAATCTTGAGAAGAAAACCGATGCTTGCATTCTGCACGATATTTTCCCCCTTAAAGTACCTGGCCAAGTTTTGCAATAAAGAATTTAAGTAGGAATTTCGACGATATTAATGCGACGGATTTAAATAGAATGCACGGTGGAGAACGATAATTGAAATTCAATAGACGGAGAAGCATTTTATAACGACTTCTGTACAATAATCACGACTGCATCGTGAAGTTAATCCTGGATCGCAGTTCCCATTAAACTTCACCACATTCTTGCGAAACTTGCAAATTCCCGGCCAGAACTGCCTTCAATTCGAGCCGAAAACTTTGTGGCAATTTAAAGGGACATCCCTCGAAATAAATCAACGGTATCTTCCCTCTGCAAAATCGTAAGCATTATCGATATGCAAATGTCTGCACACAGAGAATTGCACAGGCAACTGCACCAGACGTGGCTGATATTGCGTATATATGTAAATCGAGAAACCGTGTTCTACATATTCCCTGTTGATTTTTTGCCGTGTGTCGGACGCATTCTACCATCTGTGCGATACCGTCCACTGCTATGTAAAATGTGTCAAGTGTCCACTACTGAACCGTGAATGTTTACGCTAAAAGGCGACCCGAAATTCCACGTTTTACGCGCGGACAAAGTGTCGGACCTTATTCAGTTTCATTATCACTGTTTTCCATTAACTCTGAAATAACAAAAATAATTTCCTTAAAACTCCATCACCCAGCCCGACTCGGTTAATAATAATATTTACTCAGAAATTAACAATTAACCATCGCTGATAGATACCTTGACACGTACGCCCGTTCCAGTTTTCTAAGAAACACCCTCACATATCCTTGTTCAAAGTTTCCTTTTGCCCTGTTTCCCTAATGATCGATTTAGCTACTAATGATTCTTCCCCAAGGGCTGCCGCTTTCTATTTCGAAATTGTTAGCGAGGGAAGGAAGAACAGCTATACGAAATCATGTTACCGTCCCGTGTTTCAACCATGGAACCCTTCATAGGGCAGCTCATGAATAATTAATTCGCAACTGTGTGTCTTTTTCCTTCGTGCAGGATGCTAAGTCATAGAATATTTCAAGCGCAAAATTCCAGCCAAGTTCCGTCGATACCCCTGCCAGTAATTTTCCGAAAGGACAGAAGCGGTGTACCGCGTTCTAGCAACCGTTCTTCGTCACTTCCGGGATGTTATACAAAGCCGCCTATCGATCGGCGGCTCTCCTGTCTTCTATCGACGCCGGCACGGGTTAGAGTGTATGTCTCGATGCACACAGACCCCGGGCGGGGATCGAATAATCGATCGAAATTGTCTGTGGCTTAATGAAACGTGGCGTATTAAACGTCTTGACGAAATCAGCCTCGAGCGTTCTCGCAACTCGCGCGAGCTGATCGCGGTCAGCCTTGTTTGATCGCATTAGGCGTTCTCGTCGCACGACAGGTGAAAGGGAAGACACTTGGGTGTAAAATGAAGAGGATATAAAAGTGATATCAACAGTTTGGTTCGTAGAAGGTTTTGGAAAATATTCCCTTAAATCTCTATTATAGGTCTATTTGGGGAATGTTTTGCAGAAAGTGTAGAAAATTAACTGTTTTTAAACGATTTTATTTAGCCTCACTCCACTGTACGTTTGTTTGATTGATTATGGTAAGGAAATTACATCACCTACAATTTTAACCCATAGGTAGTCACAAATCCAATCGACTTGAAATCAGCCTAGCGCGTTCTTCTCGGAAACGACAAAAAGTCAATGCGTTGCCTAAGCATCGCGATTTCCGTAAATACATCATTTATCGAGCAATGCTCCGTCACGTTCAAATAATTCTGTTTTTCAAGTTTTGTTTAGTTGCAAAAGTCAAACACTAAAAAGTAAATAATAAAAAATATATATAAAAAAAAATTAAGTTGAACGATTTTTATTTAATTTGATAAAAAATGCAATAAAATAAACTAAAAAATAATTCTTTTCTTGTACTACAATCACGATGATGATATGTCACCTTAAATAAAATCGAGAGGCAGGATATTTCATAACAGGATATGAATCAATTTAATACAGAATCAAGCGTCGAAATAAGGGATAATAAAAAGTGATGAAATATCCTGTCCCACGATTTTATTTTAAAGTGACATATCACCATCGTAATTGTACCTAGTACAAGAAAAAAATTATTTTTTACCAAATTAAATAAAATCGTTTAACTTTAAAGTTTTTTCATATACATTTTTTATTTCGGTATCGTTTCAAAGTAACCAATTCATTCGAGGACTCTGGAGCAATGCTTTCTAGAAAGTACCAACGAGAAAACACGCCAGAATCCAGCACAGGATGCAAATCCCTCGGCGCGAAAACACGTCGACGCCAGTGTGTTAAGATAATTAGTTACTGGGTACATGGGAAGTTTGAAAATGTAGAACGAAGGAAGAATGGGGGATTATTGGATAAAGTAAGTACTGTCCGTAGCAGGGGGTGGAAAAGAAAAGATGTTACTGAATAGGAATAAAGAGGATTGACATAATACTTAGCAAGAAATTAGAGGTATGCCTGAAGTGATAAAAGACATTTGAAAAGAATGAATTAGTAAGTAAGAATACACGGTGTGTTGTATTTAAAATACAGAGAGGGAACGAAGAAAAGAGGATTATAAGTTGAAGTACCGTCTACAGCAATGGATGAGAGAAGTTTATCAGGGAACAAGAGTAAGAAGAAATAAAGTATTTCACTGTAGCATAAATTGAAGATACCAGAAGATAGAGTTAATTAGTGGTGCACGAGATGAAAACAGTTGGTTGATGTATTTTCCAGTTTATCTAAAAACAAGAACAGTGATACAGCGTGGAGAATTGACAGAATGGAAAAGCCGGGTGGCAGGAGTAAGGAAAAGGGATGAGTGATCTCGTTGAACTTATTTTATTAAGTCGATGAACTAATCGCCTACCAAGTTCAATTAGATTAAAGATTATCTCGGCATTCATCCTTGCGATTGCGCGCAATCCAATTTAATGTAAATGAATTCGACACGAAATCCAATTAGAGGACGCATACGAAGCGCGTTTAGAGGTGAAAAGTATCGCCATATTTCTCATACCCAGCACCAACATCCAAAAGTGTATTATTGATATTACAGCTAGATGAGTATCAAGCGAGAACTTTCATTTCATAGGTAACTTCACATTTCTAATTTATGCGATCATTAATCACATTGTCAGACGCGATGTACCCATGCCATCACTGTGTTCTATAAAAAATAATGTTCTAATTCTGCCATTATTAACTGATATCATAACTGTTATAAGACAAATTTTAAAAGATATGGTATAAGAGTTAAAATATCTTTAATCAAATGATTTTGGTTACGAATAACCATTATAAATGTTTAAAAAAAAAAATTGGCGCTCAATAACCATTAACGATGACGGAAAATTAATTTTGGTTACCGATAATCAATATCGACGGCAAACATTTTTTCTGGTTACATTCTATCATTGTCAATTATTTTTATTAAAATTACTGATAATTAGTATTTATTGACAACATGAAAAAGAATTAATTACAAAACTTTCCGTCATTAAATTAGTATCTATTAAGTTACTGGCAGCACAAAAAAGTTTAATCATTGATAATGGTTAGTTGTAATAAGTACAAATCAATATTAGTATTGTTTGATCATTTCAGTTTTTGAAAAATTTCTTTGAGATTTTTTAATTTTTCTTAATGGATCTACTACCACCCATAGCCACATTCACATAGTTTAAGAACATAGTTTAAGTGAAGAAAAATCTTTTCCTTTTTGTGTTTCGGATAACCTTACATACCCTTACAGTATTTTTCGTCAACGCCAGGGCCACCCGATTATTTTTCAACTCTGTGTCTGCCATATTTCTTTAGTTCACTGTCACACAAAAATTCAGAACAATAGTTCAAGATACAATAAAATAGCCTGCCAAACCTCAAATTAATTTGTCGAACCGTTTTTGTACCAAAAATTCATAAAGAATTACCTATTTTTCGGCCCAACAAGGCGCAATCCCCGCTTAATATACATGTTCCGAAAATGTGTTCCAATCAATATCAATGCTATTTCCAGTGTACAAATATTTTTGAATTTTGAAATATCGTTCGAAACGGAAGACTTTATACCTGAAGCCTCAGATAGTATCAAACAGTAATATGTTCTATTAGAGAGTGAGGTGTTGATTTATTTATACATTACTGGTAGTTGGCAGGTTGTATTTGAGTCTCACTTAGTGCAGATAACTGACCTTCGCGAAAATTCTTAACTCGATGCTAGACGTCAGGTGTTACCATTCGCGCTGTCATGCAACACGTAACTTTTCATGCTTTATTCTAAGCCCAAACTTCGTCGCTTTCGAGAGAAAGACGATTTAAGCTCCGCGATATTCTTCGCGCACTATATTTATTCTTCGTGTTACACGCTACCAACTACGTTCCATGCCTTGCTAGACACGTAAAGGGACGGACCACACCGTGGATCTAAAGTCAGCCTCGCGAAACGAGATTCGAGAGAGAATTTTCGAGGAATGATAAAACCCACCCTCGAACACGTTCGGCAACACTTATTCCCCGCTTCGAGAGCTCGTTGCTTCTAAAAATATACTTTGGATGCTATTAAAAGGAAATCCCTTCTTCAATAATTACAACGAAGAAGCGGAATCTTCCTTTCCACGCTTGATCCACGATAAATAATTAATAGAAACTGATATGATGGAACGAGAAAGAAAGTTCTCCTGTATAACTATTCACCTAAAGTAATGAAACGCAAGTTCACGGATAAAATAATCAAGAATATTCTTTACTTTCCAAACGAAGGATACTAATTGCAAAAATAACTTGTAATAAAACAATGTGTGTGTTGATAGAAAAAGAATAAACTGGGAAACTTTTAGGTGAGAATCGACACTTCAGAGTGCAAGACTTTATGTAAACGTCTGAGAAAAAAGCGTAACGGTCGTGGCCAATTTCTGGAGGATGACAGCAGTGGTTGTAAAACGGGGATTGAGGGAAAGAAAGAGAAGGGCAGGTCCTAAACGTGGAAGTCGTATAATGTATTTCCAGGCGCTGCTGGAAGTATCGTTTCCCATCGTAACACGAGACACGAGGATTACTCTACATTCCGCATTCCGCGGTCTCGTTCCTCTTTCTGTTGCACGCAGGGATTTGGAACGGAGCGTTTCTTCAATTCCACCAACGACGAGCAACGCAGATGCAACGGGTCACACGAGCACTCCCGACAAACGTTTATATTACCTGAAGACATTTACGCGTTACGTGTCCCTTCGGGTTTAAACGTGAACTGGCTGATAAGCACCGTAGGATTACGAGAAATCGTGGAGAAGTAAAAGCTTTGCCTTCGACAAAAGGGGAACCAGTTTTAGAAAGAAATGGATCGACGATTAGAGTGGTTCTGGAGGTTGCTAGATGAATAAAATATTCTTGTGGATTCATAGGATAAATGTGGGAAAAGGTAACTTCGTCCGAAAATTATATTCCAGCAGAGACGTGCAATGAAGAAGTTAAATACGAGGCCATGTAAAATAGATTAGATCAAATGATGAAATGTTAATAACCTTCGCTGTTTGAAATGAAGGACTAATCGATCAGAATGAAATATTGATGAGCGCCACACAATACCGTTGAGGAATTCGAGTGTTCGCTAGCTCGAACAGTCGAAACGTCAAACTGCTAGACTTGCAACGATTTTCTAGCATGTCAGTCTGCTTTTAATTCTGTATATTAAAATGATTCGTTAGAAGTAGTTCAGAATGTACCATGATATCTGTAACCCTCCTGAATCACGAATATGCACGGGTGTGTTTCATTTAGAATTTCAAAACCTTCGTCAAACTGGATTCGATGCAGACAAAATGTACCTATATACCGAATTCAGAAGAATCGGACAAAATTCTAAACAGACAGAAGATAATATATTTATGGTAAATTGAGTAAAAAAATTCAATATTTCCAATGAGATTCGATGATTGTAAAATATAAAAAGTCTTCCGAATGAAGGTAAACTACAACGAGCGGCACGCGTTTAAACGTCAATTCCGCGTTTAAGCGTCAACATCGGACAAAACGCAGTATCGATATTCCAAAAGCACATCAGGCGCTGCTCCAGCAACAAAGCTGAACGGAGATACCGCAAGAGTTTTCGTTACATGTGGTACGGGCGATTTGGATTCATTCCACCCACCTGAACACTTCCATTGTCTTGCATTGTTTGTTACCCCTATGGGAAGTTCGAGCAACTTACTGTTGCTTTTACCTTTTTCCCAGCGAATGCTTTCATCGCGACCCTTTGAAATCCCATTCTACCCTTTCCCGTTTGCTTTCACTGTCTAACACTGCTTTCGGGAAATAAAATCGCGGCGGCGGGTTTGCACGGAAAATTACCTCCGATTCCATTAATTATCGCGTATGACCGCGGTAATGGCCCGTTTGCTTATTGAATTACACACGATCATTATCGATTCTTCCTGTGCAGCCGTAAATGCGCCCCCGTATCCGAGAATAAGCGCCGGCTCATCGGGGGTGGCGAATTAAAACCATTCCGGCGTAAAAACGAGGACAGTTTCCATTGCAAGCGTAAATTACAGGGATATTCAGATCGAAAATTTATTTTTTCAAAGTCCTCAGTACCGAATGTGTAAGGTTGAATGTATTTTTATGTAGACTTATGATTATTGTAAATAAATAGCAGACAGTGGTGGATTTGAATGAGTTATCAAAGTCTGAATCATTTATTTTGCACGAATGCGTTAATTATTCCTATTTTCAAGAAGAATATCAATATCTGAACCTTTCACAATAAGATTTTACTCTCGTTTCTACCATTTTCAAATTTTAAGATATATAGTATCATATACCGAAGTTCTGCTACCATTTCTCAAAGAGAACACTCGTGTATGCCTAACAAACGTGACAGGAAGAAGACACTAAAATTATCACGATTAGGAATTGGAATGCAATGGAAGCAGGCACAAGTCAAGGAAAATACGACGCAGAATTTCGAGATTCGAAGGAAGGAAGCACAAACTTCAATTCTTATCAAGAGATGTTTAGAGAGCCACTTTTGAACAGGAACTGTCTATCCCCAACTGGTTCTGGAAATGGAATAGTTCCTCTCGTATTCCAACGCGATAAATATGTTGCATTGTTTTTCCAAACTTTCGTCTAGTTTTGCATCGCAAGTTCGCGGGCAGCGCGCGTGTAAAACTCGCGCTCGGCAGGCACACGAACGTCTCGTTTAAAAACTAAGCCTAGCGTATATGGCGACTCACCTGGATGAACGTGTCGCTAGATTCTCACCTCCACGACCGTGTGCCACCTGACTCGAAGTGCGACTGACGCATTCCGGGTGCCGACAGTGCCTTTTATAACCGCGGAACTTGCCGGCCCTGCGCGGAACGCCACGCAGTCTCTGTGAAAGCACAGGAACGTGCTTGCGTGGGCGCCTTTGCCAGGTGATTACAAAAAAATGTATATACACAGTAATTGTTCACGATTATTCGAGCGTCAAGATGCACGATTTTTAGTGCCATTATATAATATATATATTTCGGTTACAAGGATCTGTGATTCCGTTGCACTTGGTTAAAAATAAATTTAAATAGACGTAGACTCTATAGAAGTCAACTACTTTTTTAATTAATTATTTTGTAAATCGATAATTTTATCGCTGATAGATAAAGACACTTTCTAGTACATAGAGTGCGCTGGTTTTATACGCATTTGAAGTAAGGTAACGGGGCTTCAAAGTTTATTGGAAAGTTGTTAATTAGAGTACACGTGTCGACTTATTTTCGAATGGATTTTGGAATTTGTGATTATAGACGAATTTACTACCGTAAACATTCACGTTTCTGACAGTACTGTAATGGACGATAATAGGCTTATATTTGTGTATTAAAGTATGTAAATGTACTTGAGAAATAACCACCTTTACACGTTATTTGAAACTACGAGTTTTTATCGATTCTGTTCGTGTAATTGGACGCGTACGTGCTCGGCAAACTACACCACAGCGCATTGTTATTTAAAATAATAGTAAACGCTTGAAACAGGATCTTAGATGTACCCCGTGACCCAGTTTTTTACAGTTACACCTGTTCTGCAGCGGTCGCAGGTCATGGAAATGTGAAAGGGAATCAAAACTTTAGGTTACAAGAAAGAAAATCTCACTTTTTGTTGTTTCACTCCAGCCTCGCGTTTGCCACCGAATTAAAAAATTTAATGAATCTTCCAATAACCTTCTCCCGCGCAAATTCATTTTTAAAACAATCCAACTGGAGGGATTCAGAAAATTATCGTTTTTCTGTAGGATAAATATCCTCCCCAAAAAGATTAACGTGTGATACGTCTCTTAAAGGGTAATGCCACTCTAGAGTTTTGGAGGCTGGGCTGTGTTTAAAATCAGCCAGAAAGGAAGAAGAGTAGGAGAACATTAATTTAAAAGGTCAATTGTATGGTGGAGGCATCGCAGACTAGAGGTAAATAAAAAATTCTATAGAAATATGACACGTAAAACTTTAATCGCGTTTTTCTCAAAACTGTATACTTCAAACTGGCCGGAAACATAACTTCCATCCATTTTCAATAATTCACTGTACCTTTCAAATTACATTATCTAGGGAAATACGTACAGATTTTGCATTTCGTTATAAACTTTTCTTGTTATAAACGATTTGTCACGTAATTTTTTACCAAAAAATGAAACTTTAAAATCACGTGAAAACGAATCACGAACAATTCACACAAAGAACAGTATTTTTTAATTTCCGTATGTACTTCCCGTGCTAATCTTATATAAAACTCAACAATTTTTGCTATTTGTTCCAAGTCAAAAATTCGAGGAGAAATCTTTCCCGCCGCGGAATACTATGAGTCAGAAGAAGCTTCCTATATTGAGCTGTGGCGCCGCCACTTTGTACGAAAAAAAATTGTGATTATACTTCAAAGTATGTACAATAAAGGCCTTGGAACAAATTTGGTATTCCACTCACTATTCTCGCATAAAAAATTCTCAAAATCAGGCTGTTTCTCCGGGCACTGGACTCGCATTACCCTTAATAATCCACATTCATATTATTCAAACTATCGAACAAATGGTGTTCGTTGAGATTTGTGAGCACAGGATTGTAGCACGTGCGTGTACCACCATCACGGAGGCTTGAAGAGTAATAATATGGCTTGGATTAAATTATCCAAAGGCAGGGAGCGGAAACTCGCGAGTTCATGGGTCACAAAACCTTAGAAATACCATCTGGCTTACAACTTGTTCAACCAGGGACTGCTTCAACGAAAATATTGCCGGCCACGATATATATGGCCGCTTTTAGTTGCTGTTTGCCCACCGAGTATGGAATTTGCGGCTGACGAGTTGTTCCCAGTACGAGGAATCGATTAATCATTACGTATTCATAATCCGCGGGGTATTACAACGTCGAAACGATGTGAAACTGGTAATTTATATCGCAGTGTCTCGTGAAAGAACAAAGGACGCGATACGACACCTCCGCGTTCTGAATTCCCTACCCAACAACAGTTATTGCAATATTGCCCACATGACGAAAAAATTGTTAATTAGCAACGCACCTATAGGAACTTCCTCCGTCATTTGACATTCACAAAGTGGAATGAAAGTACGCCGCTGAGTTTAGAAACTACACTCCCACGAAGTTTGCGATAGATTTTTTTTCCAGGGAAGGTCGAAGAGTACGGTTGAATATTCATAAATTCCCTCGCGTTAGTTGCAGAGGGGGGGGGGGGGGGCAGACAGGTGGAAATATAATTATCTATTAAATCAATTTAAGGTAGAATTGTCTACTGTAATTGCAATAATGATTGAAAAAAGTGGGGAATACTCCGGCTAATTTATGACGTGAAGGGGATTCATAGCCTGAAGAATCAATTAGACAACTATTCGATGAATATAGACGTCCAGCCGATTTGGTGCTTGGCCAATAAAGTTTCAGCAGCAACGTTAAAAACTAAGTCACGTTACTGAATAAATTTGCGGAAATTAAATCTCTCAAGCAGCCTGCTAAGAGATTGGATTCCCTTCGAGAGGAACGGATGAACGAGTCCAGAGAGTCCAATTAAAGATGGAATAGCGGCGAATACGTGCTTGAGGACCGAAAAGAATCTCCTCAATAGGGCGTATGATTATTTTAAGCCGCAATCTTTCCCGCGCTCGGCAATTATGAACGCTTGGAAGCTCGAAAGCTTGACGGATCCTTGCTGCCACCTGTTCAGCCATTCGATGCAACTACTGGAGTGCCTAGGAGAACGTCTAACTGCAGCCGATAAGGCAGAGAAAAGGGAGAGCTTTCGACTCGAGAGCTTGCACCACGTTACCACCGAGCAGCACTTGGCGATTCTCCGTGCTCCGCGAAGCTCGCGGTCGAAAATTTTAAGCCACATCTCCGCGTGGGAAATGTAGAACGAGGGACAGGATTAAGACTCTTCTGTGGTGTCCTGTTTTTGAACAGCACAATTTTTTTTTAAATGCGAGTCTTTTAGAAATTAATCCAGCCCCGTGCTCAGTTTTTATGAAGTTGCAGAAAATATGTTTTCGACCAGCAAATAAAGCAAGTTTTATTTTCTACATGCCCAGAACTAGAGAAGTACATATGGGTTTTGCGATATCTTGAACATATTTTTTGCAGTTGACATTTTTATAAAAAAAAAATGCAATTTTTCTCCGCATGTTTACCATTTCGAGACAAATGAATGTTTATGGATTTCCATATGTACTTCTCTAGTTTTAGGCATTTAAAAAATAAAACTTTTTGGTTTTTTGTTCTAAGTCAAACGGTATAGCCGTGAGATTGGACACTGTGGAAAATGTCGCTCTTCAAGATCTAGCGTATCACGGCTCTACCACCGCCATTTTGTAAGAAAAAAAATACGATTTTTTCCGGCGAGGGTTGTATAATAACAGGCTTTATATTGAATTTTCTGTTTATTTCATTATTTTCCTAAAAAAAAATTCCGAAAATGACTGCAATTTTGCTGCGTCCAAGGTGGCCTAACCCCTTATCACGTTCCGCACGGCTGATGTCATAAGACACAAACCGGGCGACTGTGCCGGCCGGCTGATGTCATAAGACACAGTGCGCGTCCTCAACGACACTCGACTATTTCTCGATTTTGGTGGTTTTGATTTGGATTTGGTTGATTTATGTGAGTAACGCCTCCTTTATTATTGTTTTAGCTACCACCTGGTACCATTCGGATTCTGTGATCAACACCAGAAATCGAATTAGAACATCAGAAAGCGATATACCCGTAAATTAAAAAATCCGGTTTATAATAATTTTTTTATTATAAAAGTTGTTTCTATTCCATTTCTTATGGCAAATAAGTAATGAAAACACGAAAAAATAAAAAATTTCGTTACTCGGGAAAGTTCTAAATAATCGGCCGTGCGGAACGTGTTAAGCCTCCACGTGTGTCTGATCAGCAACCAACTCTCGTACCTATTCTACTTAAACGACCATTTCAGTCGTGTTTATCCTGACTCAATTTGTGTGTGACGTTTAATGTGCCACTACTGAATACGGAAAGGACAAATCGTTGCTTTTCAACTTTAATTATGCACATTTATTATCAAAATCTAAAAACAGAAATCATTCTAAATTAATCATAGAGGTATTACTAATTGCTACAATAAGTATCCATAATTTGTCCGTAATGGGTGGCTTTCATTATCGTTTAATGAAAATTCTCAGCGAATGGTTCAGAAAAATTGTTCCAAGTTTTTAATCAACTTCTAAATAATATCCAGCCTTCTGTAATTCCCAACCGTTTTACGAGACCCAGCATTCGCATTCCTCTCGCGAAATTAAATTTCCTTAATTGCTCTGTTTATACGACTGTCTTCGTTATTTCCCTTCACTCGACCAAAGTATTTTACTTCGTTGATATACGACAGTCGCAGGGAATAGTTGCGAACTGCGTTCGAAAAAGTTGGAGGCGAACCTACAGTGTCGGATCACGCGTGGCTTCTACTACTTGCCAGTAGTAATGCATAGGACTCCGTCGAAACCTTGGTTTCCAACGAAACCAACACGATGCAAAGAAACTGATCATTAAATTATCATACAAATTTGTACCGGTAAAAATAAACCTAAAATATTCAGCTAATATCAAAAACAACTTAACATGCATCAATCCTGATGCAGATATAGTTGTTCATTGCTTTACATTTAGTAAGCTTTGCAATTTTTGTGGCGCGTAAATTAAACTTTTTGTGTAGGTATCTCAATAAAAGGATATTTCGAAGATTGAATCTTCATTATAATTTATTTTATATGCTCATATCACTTTAATTACATTTTCTTAATTATTTTTGTAAGCACTATGTGTCCCTAAAATCTTCGATCCCAGTTGTTCTAAATCACTCCATGTACCTACCTATTTATTCCTGAAATTTAAAGTGTAAAGTCTTAAATTTTCAGTATCCTGCATTTCGGATTAAATGAATAACATTATTCACGTTTCCCTGGCGCGTTTAATGTCCCCACTATCTGCATAATAAAATATGTATTCAATATTCGTATTAACGAAGAAAACGCTGTCGTTCGAAGCATCGCGAGATAATTAATCATGCTCCAACGCTTCATTTCGCAGCACAATGTGAGCGCACATGTACATACATATGTATCAGTCGCACGATTCAGTCATTCACTGAATTATCAGCGATTACGTCAACTTGTGTCCTCGGGAGTAGAAGCCAGACAGTCGACAGCAAAAATTTGTCAAGTGGAAAACGTTCGTAATCCTCATTCCAAACAAACACGCGAAAAGCGTGCATTCGACCAATAATTGACGGCTGTCTGTAAAATGTTCATGCTTTTACACCCGTCGAATTGAAAATGAAAAGCGATATTTTCCGAGTTTACATTTATCTCAATTTATTAAAGAGCAACGATCGAATGAATTAATTTCGAAATGTTTACAAGCGCTTCGCTTCAAAGCAGAAATAAATGCAATTACATTAATGCATACTTCAAAAGGGGAATTATGTATAAGTGTGTATTCATATTACCCGACTCGGACATACCTGCTTATGAATATGTAAACGGCAACGAGTAGATTTTCATGTCGGTCCGTTATTTTCACCCAAACGCTTAGCGAATTTGATGTCTTGATAAAAATTAAAAATAAATGCAATTTATGTGCCTGCGCCGTTGCACATGCAACGATACTGCACACTTCGTTACAGAGACTCAAGTTTTCAGTGGAATTAAAGCTGATCGCCTTATACGACTCTGATATATTTATGCTGCAGTTTGCCTAATTCAAACTATTTGCTGCGATTTGTCTAATTCAAACAAATTCTTTGATATACAAATTAATTGAAATCTAAATGAATATTTCAACCTTTTGTAACAAAGAAAGACAGAAGAATTCTAAAACTTTTGCTGCATCAACCTGGACGAAAATAAATTACTACCGACTGGAAATTCAGAAAGTTCAGTTTACAACTGTTCTTTGACAAAGTCGACAAAGTGTATAGCTTGAAAGTTCTGCGACAACTGCTACTATGAATATCCTGCGGATCCATTGGCATATTTAAATATTTATCAGTATTTCACTGATCCCTTACCACTTACTTCCTACACCCCGAGTCGCTTAATCTGTACAAATGGCATTTATATTTCCTAATTAATAGTCCCATTGTTCAACGACGAAGTTTCGAGCGAGGACCAGATTAGTGAATCTAATTGCGACGTTGTAGCAACGCGCGAATAAATAGATTGCCCGGACAGTTGAACGCCGAACTAAAGCAGTTGGAATGCAACAAGGAATAGTAAAAGACGGTGCGAGGAATAAAACGTGTTATTAAGCTGATTGCCTGCGGATTATCAAAGTCCCACTGTTAATTGTTTATTATTTGTAGCTTATAAATGTGGCTCGCTGTTTGATCATTAGCTTAACTGCTTCCGCCGTTACTATCGCGACATGATTAACACTGCTGAAGGTTCCTACTTTTACTCTTCATTTGCATGACTCTACGCATGTAGGTCAAGCAAGGCTGCGATGATAATAAATATCTCACCCCGGCGAAAAGGTAAAGCAAATTATATGATAATGGAAGATTTCAGGTGAACTTCGTAATGGGAGATGTTTTAACTGGACTGTGATGAAATTTCAGTTTCTATTGAAAAGTATACCTATAGAATTTTAGATTACATTTTAATTAGATAGGTGCACGTGATAAATTTAATGAAAGAGGTATTGTACTTCTGCTGTCATTGTTTCGTTTAGTTTTAGTAATTCTTAAAAATGTGTGCTCTTTGAAATGCACGTCTTTTACTTTTAAATCACTTATTCGTGATTCCACTTCGATTTATCCGCTCTCAATAAACATCAATTACCTGAAGCGTTTATCTAATTATCGTCGTGTTTGCACAATATAGGCATACTGCACTTCCAATATTGCAAAATCGAATAATACTCAGTTCGTTCATTGCAGAAAGGATTTTCTTTATAAACGAAGCATACTTTTCGAATGATTACAAATGACCACAGGGGATCTAAGATTTGTGAATCTGTGCTACATTCCCAAAAACATTTTCATCGTATTGTCGATATTTGTTGTGGAACAACATCGAGAATTCAATGCATCTCGCTACGATTTAATTCATTTTGTTTGTTGAAACAAGTAATGATACGTAATATTGAATGTAGAAACGATCGTGGCATAAATAACAAATATTTGCTATATTCCACATGAATGGATATTGACGACGCGAAAATCGAATATTGAAACTCAAATTGTTGTAATTATTCAGACGGATCAAATAACATATCAAACGTCCATTACTAACGAATGATACTAATTGTAAGCATTCACAAATGGACCGAGTAAAAATATATCTTTTGAATCGATAGAGTTACAGTATCTCGTTGATACATTCTTTTCGCTTAAAATCGTTGCATTCAATCCTAACTGGAATTCTATTGTTCGCAGCTGCTATTTGAAACAGATTATTTCATGAATATGTTCGAATTACAATCGTGGATTTAATGCTCTTTAAAGACTTCCTCTTTGTGTGCCGGAAACTGAATAAGCGAAATGGAACAATGCCGGTAGTAGTATTAGTAGATAAAAAGCAAAACAAATTCTGTGGATTTCAGCGAGGAAAATATTAATCAGCTTTGTCGGTCCTATCGGCTCACTTTCTTTCAATTTCAAATATTATCATTTGCTATTGTCCCACGACGATTGAAAGAATTAATTTTCACTAAAAGCGATCGCAATCTCCTACAATCCACTTCCCTATACACGAATTTCATTAAATCTTACATCGAAATATGAAAATCTCTCTGAAATCTCGTATCCAGATTTAAAGTTTGTCGATCGAAGGTATTTTTTACTTCACTACCCAGAAGCAACAGATAGAATATCTAATCGTAAGAATTTCTCTTTTAAAGAACATACTCCAAGTAAAACGGCCTAATGAGATATCTTCAATATTGAAAAGCAACCGAGCAAAGGGAAGTATGCAAGTATAAAAGCAATTTGGCACGGTAGATTATGAATTATTTGCGAGTAATTGTCCGTGGTCGGGCTTTTAATTGTAATCGCCCTGTGTTCCGCGAGTACCTACAGATGAAGTATCGAATTCCAATGAACTCGTTCTCCCCGGCAGTTTCCTTTGAAGCGAGGTAATCGTGGCTATAGAGTGTAGCAGGGGCATTCAACGTTTGAGGTTGATGAGCCTTGTCGACGTGCCAAGTGTCGGGTGGCTAAAGACTGCTTTGCCAAACTTAAGGTGAAGTGTCAAAGGTTAGAGAACGTTCACCCCGGAGTGTGCAGGAAAAGAAATGTTATTCGCGAGTGGTGAAGCTGACAAATCAATAAGCGGCTTCCTGTCGACAAAGAGGCATTAAGCTCTGAATCGGTATACTGGCTCGCTTATAACTAGTGTCGCGTTATTGGAGGCGTTACGCTTTCATTATTCATATCACCCATCCTGTTCATCGGGCAAAAGTACACAACGCTGCAGAATTATCCTCTAGCATCGACCAGAGCAAATTTAACTTTAGCTACGGGTCATGGAGTATCCTGTGCTCTCAGTTTTAGCAGTTACGTTCAAATCGAGATAAGAAAATCGTAAATTAAACTCATTTTTTACTACTGCTCTAAAGTATTTAATCACTTGTTAAGGTAAATCACAAGGTATGTTTGATAAAAGGAAAAATGGAACTTTTTTCCACATGTCTGTGGTCCAACTTGGATGTTCCTTAGTCACAGCAATCGTTGCGAATCGTTGCAAAATATTTGCAACAAAGAATCTTCATTTCTAATAAAGGAAAGGCCCTCGCAAACGGTCCCAGTAATTAAGAATTAATGCTCCGATGTTAGTACCTCGACAGATTATCGCAAGAAGATGATTCTGCGAAGCAGAATTTCGTAAATTTTATTAGAATCCACTCGAAATAAAAGGAATTAGATTCATCCACTTTCATGCTCGAAGAGGACGGGTGTGGCCATCGCGGAACACCACGCGAGACAGTACGGCACCCATGAGCAAACCCCCGCAAGGCTACCGTCCCATATTTCGAGTTTACTGCCGGCAGTAATTGCTACGGAATGAAATCGATGTTGGCCGACTTGCCCGGAAGAAAGAAACGAGATTTGATCGCATTGGTTCGCGCGCGGTTCAGCCGCCTTTTCTATTCGCCAGCGACTCGGCCGCCTTCTATTCGCGCGTTGTTCTAACGATCATCGGGCGACTCGTGCCGACGACGACTCTCGAGGAATAGTGCCATCGATCAAACCGTGACAGCGAAATTACGTCGCTGTCACTGCGCCCGAGCTTCGAATAATTAGAGACACCGATATTGTAACCCATAATCTTCACAGTCATTTTCAGATGCACCCATGAAACAGGCATGATTAAAATACACAGGAGCGACGGAAATTACATTTCTTTCTCGTTAACAGAAATGTGATTTCGTAGTGGAAATGATAACAAATGTAACGCAAAAAGAATACTCGTGATCTGAAATGTATATTTAGCAAAAATAAGTAAATAGATTTAAGTACGTGGAGTTTTGTTGAAAGTTGTTCCTAACAAGAACCGGATCTCACTAACACTTCCCTAATATGTTATGTTTTTATCCTAATTGATATTAATATTAACCTGATTTCAGGTCAACAGTGTCGACCCCTCGATTGCTAAAATAGGAATGGAATTTCTAAATTTTGGGACGTTTAAAATGGATATTTATAGATAGCTAAATACAACTTCAAAATTGGAAACAGCATAATTCATAAACTTATTATATTTTACTATTTCGTGGATATTAACTCCTGAATTCCATTTCAAAATTTCTTTGCTCCTATATCGTCTACCACTTTTCACCAGTATAACGAAGGTTCAATGAGTGAAGTGTTTTTTAATTACTCCTCGCAGCAATAACGAATACAGTCCTCGACGACCATTTTAGCTTCCAGAATTTATGATTTTGCATGCGCATAAATTTTCCTACATTCTCCTAGCTTCGTTTAAGTTGTACCTGATAATTCACCGGTTGCGTGCCGAGACTATTTTGTTTCGCGTAGCAGTAAAGATTATTTGTTATTACTGTCTTGACCGAGTTCTGCCTGTTCACGTCGTCTCGACATGCTTGTTGCTCTTCTACATCACCTCTATTACTCCCCCGCGCCCGCGTACAATTAATAATTTATAATTTACCATTTCCTTAGGCGCTCGGTCAATTTTATCAGCTCTCGCATCATAAAACCATGCGAATCTCCCACGCTGTACTAGATTATTCCTTTCTAATCATAATAATTTGCAGTGAGTAATAATCGATCTGCCACCGAATCGAATATTCCACCATTTACTAGCCGTATTCAATAATTATAACATAATCTGTTACTTAACCCAATGTATGATAACCTTGAAATTTGTTTAACACTTGTAGACATTTAGTCACTTACACAGCTTATGAAACTCGAGTTACGATACTGCTATTACACAACTGTGCAATCTTATCTAACGCCAAAAGTAATTTTCCAACAAAAGAACGCAGTTGCAAAAATACGTTGATATACACATACTGTACTGAGCTTGGCCACGAAACGTGTGATGGAAAGAATTTCCTATGCATACATTTCGTTCTCTTGTTTCCCCTTACATTATAGATAGTTTCGCCATTTTATCGATGCATCGAAGAGCACACGATGTTGAAAAACCGATGTTGAGTTACCGATACCCTATCAATAATACCAACAGTGTCTTCAATTTAATATCCTTCGTTCAAAATTTTCCTAAATTATACTTTAAGCATATTGACTTTATTATAATATTAGAAATGCTGTAATAACAGTTTTTGCTAACGACGTACACTTTCTTTACTTTAATCGTCGCCTCTTTTAACACAACAAGCAATTCTCTGATGCAATCTAACTCGAGATAACGTACACGAATTCCACGAAAAGTTCTGATGTAAATTTCGACACGCAATACCGAGTCAAAAAGGGTTTAGGTCCACGCAAATACATACATCGTCGACTTATTCTTGCCGTCTCCAAGAAAGTTTACCCTTGTTACCAAGAAAGGCCAACATTAAGATCCTGAGCCTGCATAGCAAATAGCACATTATTCTATTTTTATTAACACTCGTTCGAAATCGCGTTTAAATAAAAAATCGATCAATCCTGAAAGCTTAATAATAGTCCCTTACAACACAATATACACAGTTTCAGTTGTACCCTCGCACAGTGTAACGAGTATATAGGGGTAAAAATAAATTTTCCATTAAGATACAGTTATTTACATGTAATTGATATGTTAATTATATTTATACACAAAAAAATTAATTTCTAATATAAAATAATTAATTAAAATATATTTTTGAAAGTAATAAAAGTGAAACAAATAAAATATATATTTTTTCAAATATATTTAAACACAAATTAATAACAAACATATGAAACAATTATAAAGAAAATGAAATTAATTTTTTAATTAATTCGTATTGATAATAAATTTTAAATTATTCATTCTTATTATACATCTTCATCACTATCAGTTGAATCTGAAGAAATTCAAAGCTCAGTGTCTTTTAAAAGTAAATATTCGAGCACAGATTTGTCTAGTTTTTTCGTTTTATTAGGTGCATTCTTTCTTATGTGGGAGCACTCGGAAGCAGATAAAATTCATATTAAATTAAAGGGCATAAAAGGAACTAATTGTAGTAAAAAAATGAAAGAACCCATATGTTTCGTTTTTTTTTAATTCTCTCCAGAATTTAGTAGATGCGACAGAAAAGTAATTTGAGCCCCTGGTACGTATCCAATCTTTTAATGAAAAAGAATTTTTAATTAATAAAACGAAAAAGGATATATTTTGCTTATTTAAAAAAAAAAAAGAAGGAAAAGAAATTATAAATACAACAAAAATGCAGAGGGTAAATATTTCCTATGTGTAGTCTGTGGCAGCTTGCGTTTGGATATTCGCCTTTGAATGTAATTGCTAACTTTAAATCCGTTATTTATGTTAATATGTTATGATGTTCTCATATCGGAGAACTGTTTACCATCAATTCCATTTTTCTAAATTTTTGCTTCTTGAACGCGTGCCGCGATACTGTTCCTCGGTTAAAGAAACAGCAGCCTGAAAACAACAAACTATCACAGCTTGTGAAATGAATTAATGAAAACATCTTAGGTATGCCACGAATGGTCGATCAATGAACTGCACGCTCAACTCTGCATAATCAGAAGCTACTAAAAACCTTTTGAAATTCCATTTATCTTTCCCTTAAATAAAACAAATAATTTTAAATTGGTCACCAACTATTCCCATTTCCTTCCTCCTTTACTGTTATTCCTTATCAGCATGGTGCTAGACCAGCTTTCGTAATAGCACGAAGGAAAAGAGTCAGTCTTCCCCCGGAGGAACGTGCGGCGAGAAAAACCCAGGGATTATCTCACGAGACTAATTCCCGCAGAACTTGCCGCTAATTATCCGCGGTATCCTTCGCGTGTAATTACGTTTTCGCAATAACGGCGCCCGCCGACGATGATCTTTACATCTTTATCTCACGTTCGAACGGCCGATGGAAACGTGGCGTGTCCATTAAGGGTAGCTTATCGCGGCAACGGTAACGATCGCATAAATAATTCATTTGGTTCGCGCACGAACACGTTTTTCAGCGGCATGCCAGCCCTTTAGAGCCGGACTCGTCTTCCCGAGCAGAAGAACACCCGCGTGTAACAATGTAATCCAGCCGCCTTCACTTGCACTGTCGTATGATCGAAATTTCCGCCCCCGGCGCCGGGAGTCACGCGATCCTCGAGGATCCCCCGCAACCGCCACCATCTTCGTGATCACTTCGACGAGCTGAAACTAGGGCGCAGCCACCTCGAAATTTAATGGAAATATCGCCAGCTGTTTCGCCCTGAATGCCGGACGCGTAATGCGTGTCAAGGTTCGCCGGTCCATCGGAGAATATTGCGTCGATCTGGGTATTACAAGGGGTTTTATAGTGTCTCACGAGATGGCTGGGAAACTTTATACAGCACGATTGCCAGGGCATTTTGGATCGGAGAGGTCGGGCACAGTGGTGGCTCGTTTCATTGCTTCGCCAGATAAACGTTGCTTAGTTGATTGTCGAGTGAGGCGATGACGAGCTCAATAGCCCATCAATATGGATGGAGGGTACAGTGTTTCTGACCGCTATTTCATTATAAATCGATATGGGAAACTATGTTGCACAGATTCCGGTGGATTTTCATCTAACTAAGTGTGGGGTTATAAATTGTGGATATTGTTTATGTTACTGATAGTAAATTCGGCTTCGTGTGTGAGGAGCATGTACGTGAGCGTGTTTCAATATTTGCATCAATAAATATACTGTTCTGTATTTGGTGAAACAAAAATGTTCTCCTAAATTCTGCACATGTTTTTTATATATATATATATATGAGTTTATTTTATAGTTACAGAGGTCGCATTAACAATAGAGTCGTTAGCGACCACTTACCTCTGCACAGAGATTACATATTTCAAATTTGGTTACAAAGTATTTATAACCACTATATTCATACTAGAAGCACATAAATGCTCAATTATAAGAGGTCAAGTAAATATTGCTTTGAAAAATTGCATTACATTCTGTTCAACCTCAAATTTACTTTCATATTGAGTCGATTTCTTTCATAGGAGAACTTAGAACAGTCTAGCAAAATATGTTCTATACACATCGATGTTCCACAAGATTTAGATTCCGGAAAGATTGTTTTGTTGTTTGGTATGCCATTAGTCTTGACATGTTCTGTCGAATCGAATGATAAGGAATAATTCTATGTATCGAATGCAGCTAATGATATTCAACGGAGATGTATAAAATCCGCGTTATTAATCCATTTATCGTGAGTGTCAGATGTGGAGACTTCCAACGAGAAACAAAGTCTACCTCTTCGACCAAGTTCGACAGCATTGATAAGTACTAAGCAGAACTCTAAGACGCTTCATTATTTAAGGCCAGTGACAGGTACATTATTTGAGGCCGGGGAATATCGCCTCACACGTGTGTGAATACGTAATCAAATTTGGAGGGAAATATTCTCAGGCGTCGTGTACAGGGTACATTATATTCCTGGGGAAAACGAATATTTCATTCTTTTTGTGTTGACGTGTACCATCGTTCTGCTCGAGGTGGCAACGAATGATAAAATGTTTATTGCAGCACGAAGCAGGACATGGAATTTAACCGAATCGCTTTATGAATCAACGACACGAACCAAACATGCCGGCAGAGAAACACTGTACGATCGATCTTGCGGTCATAGACCTCGAAAATTCATCTGATAACGCCGAAGAGTACTCTGGTAAATACAATTAGTCGAATGCAAATGTTAACGAAAGACCATTGCCAAAATCTCATGAAATTTCTGTTTCGTTAACGATTACTTTTCCCAGCCATCGTGTGATCAAGTTCAGACCTAACCTTCTCGTAGATGGAAGCATGATGAAAACACCAAGGTCATCTTGATTTTTCAGAACAGCCACGTGTGTTTTCGATTACCCACATTTATAGATCGTTTCTCGAGGAATAAAATGACCGCACTCAATCACGATTATAATGGAAAAATGGTGAGTAAGAAACAGCCACCGTATAATTGTTATTGCGAAAAGCAGCCACAGAATGTTTGGAACAATGAATTTACAACACTTCGTTAAATATTAAAATGATTTATTCATTGGTGGTATATGTGTAGCCCAATTTGAAATGTAACGTTAAACGCGTCGAGAGCCTGAATTATTGATCTGTGTCTGATCGCATACCAGGCGTTTCTACTTGCTCGTCTTATGTGGCGAGGAAACAGTTTCAGAGGACAGCTACAAAGGGAATCTTTTTCCAACTTTTTTCTTATAACATATCTTCTTCTATTTGATCACCTTAATCGTTATAGTATAAGCTACAAAAGCTCTCTGAAAGCACATATTGCCGTTATAAAAAACAACATAACGTTGATACACATTAGCGGACAAAGAAGTTACCGCTTTTCGATTTGTTTTAGTTTTGTAATAACAAAACTAAAAAATATTTTAGCATCAACTTGGAACTATGGTATGTGCTGAATATACTTACTCTGATGGAGAATTGAAAATTGTATAAAACTCAGTTAAAGGTGAATTTATTTAATTAACAAACAAGAGTTTTATAATGGCATTGAACGGGACCACACATTTTTGGGGCCGACAAGGGGGGACTTACCATTTTCGGTAACATTTTAGGCCATCCTAAAAGCAAAAGGTGTCCCCACAAAATATTAGATTTTTTATCGCTTCTCAAAAGTGGTAACATTTTTGTTCGCTACTGTAATCAACAGGGGTTTATCTGGCAAGAAATTAACTTGATCTAAAGAGCTCAAGAATAACTTAATATAATATTATCTAAAGCAAGAAAAAGTACATTTTCTCGTGAAGCAATTGAACGAATTTTAGTCACTGTAAAAAATTGATTCCATGCTCCACAGAAAGCATCATTTCTAATAATAGAAACTCGATTAAGAAAAATTCCACTGGATGGAACTCTACCTGACTTGGAATATTTATTTTTAAGGGGTGGGGGAACACCACTGTAATGGCCCGAAAAGTAAAGGTATCTTTGGAAATTTATTAAAACCAAACTACATAATGAATCTTTTTTAAACTTTCAGGACATTTTATTGGATATTTAAGTTATACGATGCTTGTAAATCTGCTTTAATTAAATTTAAAAAAAGATATTCGAATGACTTAAATATCCAATAAAAAGTTCTGAAAGTTTAAGAAGGATTCATTATGTAGTTTGGTTTTAATCAATTTCCAAAGATACGATGCTTGTAAATCTGCTTTAAATAAATTTTAAAATAGATATTCGTATAACCGAAATATCCAATAAAAAGTCCTGAAAGTTTAAAAAAGATTCATTACGTAGTTTGCTTTTAATAAATTTCCTAAGATACCTTTACTTTTCGGGCCATTACAGTGGTGCCGCCCCCCGACCCCTACAAGAAAAAGAAGTCAAAATAACTGAAAAGTTTCGCGGATACTCACTACCTACATGGTACTATTATTAATTTCGCTAGTTTCGATAGGCATAGTTACAACCACCTGACGACACCTCATTGTTTCAAGTTACAGACCCTGCCACGCGGTGGACATATAACACACTTTCGCCACCCTCTATTTCCATCGTTCATTTTCTGTGCCTTTTGCTGTGTACTACTACCACGTTAGGCGACATGAAGGCGCAAATTACTAAAGTTCCCTGAACTGAAAATTACGTTGTACCGTGGAAACTGTCAGTAGTTCTGCGGTGGTGTTTTCCCGTCGTATATTCACGTCTTTCTGGCGAATTTTGAAGGCAGGAAATTACCTCCTCGATATAATTTAATTCTACATGCAGATTTTTAACGTAAAAGAGAAATTATTCATACAAATTTCCGCGAGTTTGTTTCCCTGTTACTTGGATAAGACATGTAATTAAAATACGTTGTTAAAATCTGTGGAATGAATCCTGTAAAATATAGGGAATATGCTCGTCGAAACCATCAAGGGATCATATTGCTGTACAATTTAGCAAAACGAGTCGAATACCTATAAGGTATTTAAAGTTTTGGATGTAAACCACCCTGTAATTGCGTATTTTCTGCAGTACACAGGTGGGTGAAATAAGAATTTCTGAAAATTTAATGTACACATTTACAGAAATTGTTTCTTTATTTAAACATTCAAAGATCTGAGAGAGAATGATTTGTTTCTACAAATAAGATGTAACGTTTCAAGTGTAAGGATCCTGCATCCTCGGACTGAAAAGAATATCGAATGCAATACTTTATTTTCTCATCTACTTTCTTACTACTAGACAACATGGTCTGACCTATTTCCAATGGAATGCGTGTATGCGATATATAGCACGTTTAAGATAACCATAAACTTCAAGTAGAGCAAAGGAAGTTTCAGCATATTCCGTGTTTCGCTTCCATTTGTATTGTTATTCGATTAGCAAGCAGAGTTGCATGGTTACAAGATGCAAAGGAATGACTGGCTTAACGATTATGATGGTGAAAAAATGTGTAAAGTATTTATTTGTAAAATATGTGAATCGTGATTAAATTGTAATTTAAGACAAATGGCATCCTTTTCATTGGCAATCAGAAGAGTATATAACGATTACCAACATGACAAATATCGGAAGTAACCATGAAAAGCTCATGAAATTCCTAAGCCATGAAAAGTAAACCAATCAGACCCAAAAATAAAGCACGGCAGAACTATAATTTCACCTACCACCTTACAACCTTATCTTTGCCACAAACCATTCATTTCTCGCCATAAACTCGAAATGATTCCAAAACACGATACCACGAATGTGTTCCACGATCGAATGCTACTATGATTGTCATTAGTCAGGGAAAAGGGGATTACTTGCAACCCTTTGCTTATTCCTAGCATGCTGTTTCACCTAACCTGATCTTAATCTAATTATTCATTAACAGCAAATAACGTCTATCAATAAAAATCCAAAATAAAAAATTACTATTTTCCATAACTTGAACGTCTATCTAAACTTTAATAATTTCAAAACACCCAGAAGTATTCCACGCTAAAATTTGACCAAACTTTTCAACCAATCTCGAATCGCAGACCAAAAACAACCATTTAAAGGATTGCTCATCCTTTCCTCGATTTGTAGCACCGTTATTACGACCATTCGCGTAATTAAACCCTGATCCAATTAAATTCACACTACGAGGCACAGTATCCCCCAACAGCAACCAGCACCTACCAACGTAACACATCAAAAGAATTCCTCTAGCTCTCACTATACGTCCCGCAATCCTCCAATTAAATTCAACACTAAAATTCTAACACAATTCAAGAAACCTCTACACACGATTACATGATCTTAACAAACGAAAATATTAGGTCGGTGTGAAATTTCTTTCACTCACTGCTAAATGTTTTTAGCTGCACGAAAACGTATTTTTTACTACATCAATTTGTACTCTTTCCAGAAAAGTGACAAGAGGTCACAGATAGCCAAGGAAAATACTTTGATTAAAAATGCGTGAAATATTTTTACTTTTAATAAAGAATTTTGTTCAATAAAACGAACAAGATTTACCATCGACCTAATACAAAATTAAAAAAACATGTGGTGTATTTTTACCAAGGCTCGAATGAAACTGTTAACTTTTATAAATAAAAGTTATTTATCGAACTTTCGAATAATTTTTTTTCTGTTTTAAGTTAACTTTGTACATTACACTTTCACTCTGAAGAGTTGTTTTATGTTCGATTAATAAAAGTTCTGGAAAATCATATACTTTTGAACAGATGTTTAAGGGTAAAATATAAAAGTTAGGAATATTTTTTTTTAATTAATATTATTTAAGGAATTAGGAACAGGATATAGAATATAGAAATATAGATGAGAAAGCACATTATGATTTTTAAATAATTCAAACGGTTTAAGGTTTCAATTTCAGATCTATTCACCCCACAACATTTTCAGGAACTCTGCTTGTCACAGATTTAATTTTTACAGAGCAGAAGAAATGTTCTTGTTTAACTAGAACTTCTTTCTACTATCAAGAAATAAAAGTTTTTATAAACACAAAATATATGGAATAAAAGTTGCAGTGAATACACTGCATTTTATAACAGTTTTCTCGGAACAGAAAATATAATATTCATAAAATTACAATTAGTTCAGAATTAATTGCAAATTTTAACAGTTTCATTCGACCCCTGATTTTTCCTTTTAACAAAGACTTTGGTCCAATAAAACGAGCAGACTTTTCCACCGACCTAATACAATATTCCACCACCAAATCTATCCAGGATCTATCTAGGATCGTTGACCAGCCTCGAACGAGTAACAGCAAATAGCTGAAATTTACGGAATTGCTCGGAGCTCCAACTAACTTATTTCTGGCGTTGTTATTATGCTCGTTCGCCAGAAGTTCGCAACACGGTGTTATTGTCGGATTCATAAGCATACCGACGTATCTCAGCGATGTCATGAAGGAGGTCAGCCATTGCACGCGAAACACGCGAGATAGGAGGAAAACAGCGCGAGTAAGGATACGTCTGCTCGCGATTAGCGGTGCACAAACGCAAGGCTACGCTGTACGCTCCTGTAACGACAAACGTGATACGGGAATCGAATGCCGTTGCTCGTCGTTACGTCGATTAAGGCAATTAGCCGGAAAGGTCGAATCTGCGCGGCTGCTAGGACTCGAGCGAAGACCGATCGAACAAGAGGCTGCCAATCGATGCTGGACGCCCGCGCTCCAATCAATGCGGCCTTGAGTTAACTCGTGGGTGTGTTGCACGCGATTGATTGATTTCGAGCAATTTGTTTGTTGCTGCGCTACGGAGGTCTTCCAAGTCCGGTTGGATGGCTACATGGAGCTTCTACGAGAATTCTTTGTCGACAGTTTCATTAGCTCACGGTGTAGGTACAAGCAGGAACTGCTGCTTTCTTGGGAAATGTCGGTGTCATGTAACTTTGGGATCAATAAGCTTTCGAGTTTCTGACAAAGCTGTGTGCTTTGTCACTATTTTGAAGACGTATTGATCAGCTACCATCTTCTGCTTGTATTTTGTGAGGGTGGCAGATATGCTTCTGGGATATAAATTTCAAAGATTTCTTTGCCTTTTTTCATATTTTTGTGATGACGATATGTGGTTTTTACCGAATTGTGCGAAATAGTAAAGGGAAGTGATGTGAAGAGGGTTATAATAAAATAGACAAATAGTAATCATCATGTTTGAATAGTCTAGAATTATTAGTTGAAGTCTTACAGTATATAAAGACTGTTATAATATTCCTGAATTTGTTCTCCAGTTCTTACTGATATTTGTCTGACTTTTGCAATATTAATATCGTGGAACAGTGTTAAATATACAAAAGATTGTCGTAGCAGCAAGGCTCAGCGCACCCAATCTAATTTTTGTATTTCGTATTTGGTTCGAAATTATTTTCCGCGCTGGTTCGCTTAAATTGATCGAATGAGAGACCGGGTCGAGGTCCTATACGTCTAATTGGAACTTATTATGCGGAAGTAATTTAGTTGAGTGTGGATATTCCGTCGATTTCACACCACATGAATCTTTATTAATCTAATTTTAGAAACTCTTCGAAACGAGGCACGTCCATGCGAACAGATCGATGTATCCATCTAGCGGAGCTCAAAAGTCACCAAATAACATTGAACATTTTCGTTCGAAAGAAAGTTGCAAATTTTACACACCAGTGGAACGATAAAATGTAGCGAAGTTTCCATTTCCGTGCATTTCCAGTGAAAAATATTCTGTCTATCGAGTTCGATAAATGGAAAAATGATTTCTATGTTCGTAACTGGGCGAGATTGTACGTCACCAATTACGCTGGCAGTTGCTTCGTGTGCGCAATAATCAATTCGTAAGTATCGTTAGAATGAATTCTGTGGCTGGCCGGAACAATTTGGCACTACTCCACTTAAGCGCCCGCTACCTTTCAGTGGGGGAGACACATTATTCGACCCTACGTGTTGGTTTTGGCAATGGATGGGAAGAAAGAACCGAAGAAACCTCGTTACGAGCAAATACGCAAATAATCGATTAGGATAAGCTTACCTTTCAGCCGACATCGATTGTGTGTGCACGGAATGCATTATGGTGGAATGAAGAGATTAGTTTTCTACGAGGAATAATTGTATTATATTATTGATACATCTTGCAGCTACCTGTCGCTTTACAATACAAACATAATCACGTAATTAAAATTACGTATTAAATATTACGTAACAAGGGAGTGCAGTATCAAATACTTTGATTTAACGGAAATCTTATTTAATACAATCCTGATTAAGGAGAAAGAATGTAAAGTGAATATTGAATGAAAAGAATCGTTGCAGGGTTGCTACTTCCCCTCCCCTTTTCATGCCAACTTCGAATTAAATTCTAATATCTTTTTAGCGACTCTAGAAAGAATAAGTATCGTATTGATTTCATATTTGCACACGTATCCTCCACCGTATCGGTTTAATACCGATAAGAGAATTCTGTTTAAAACTAGCCACAATCATTTCCTGGAAAGCATCGAACGAGATAGAAATCTATTACTCGCCAGCAGTAAATTTCCCTCAGAGATTACCATTACGATTACGATTTACTGCCGAGCACTTTTTTATAGAAAACTGCAACGCCACTCCATAAAAGAACTGAAACAGAATTATTATGAAAATCATGAAGAAAGGAAATAAAAAATGGCCCTTCCTACCCATCGTTGTCACACTTGGAATACTATGATACATTCAAACATATCGGGCGGACAGCGGCGAAACTATCGCGAATCCGTTGAATGGATTCGAAATTAATACAGTTGGGTGTACATTCTGCACAGATCGCTGCGCCGTGGCTATTTCTCGATAAGGAACTGTGCGGCGGCATTTATCGGAAAAGCCTTCGAGTTTATTGAATATCGGGGAAGTTCATTCGCTACAGGCCTGAGCAGTGTCTGTCTGATTTTTATAGGATTTCCTGGCCGACACGCCGCGAAAAAGGACACCGGGAAAAACGAGCCGAGGACAACGTACATTACTCTGTCTGGTGCATCGTCCTCTCGTAGGTATTATTTACTTTCACGCGCACTATATTTTGTCTGCTTTCCTCGGGCCAACGTGCTGCTACTCTCATTAATATTTGGACGCCATAGCGCTTCTGCATTTGTTGCTTCATACAAGGGGCCCTCTGCACTTAACACTAGAACTACCAGCGTTGGATATACATACCTAAGTAGTTCTACCACACCCGTCAATTTGACGGGTATTCGAAAAATGTGCTTTTACATGTAGTTCTTTTCGATACAAATTATAAATGAAAGAAACAGTATTTAATATATTAAATTGTTTATTTATGAGGTAATTGTATTGATGAAATCTCAATTTCATTGCTCTCACTGCATGTACTATTGCCACTGAATAAATTACAAGTCAAATTTACACAGTAAGCAAGGACTTCTACCGAAACTGAAAATACCGATATGATAGAGGAAACCGGGGTAAGTTGTAACACGGGGTAAATTGTAACATAAGTAAAATCTTTTGAACGACAAATCTGGTAACCCATAGCATGTATGACGTCATATCGATATATGCAAATACCGGTATATTTACCAATATTTTTAGTCTAAATTTAGAATTCATTTTATAACTTATTTTAATGACCCGTCAGAATGACGGGTTTTGGTATATTTAGGTATACATTAGACTGATAATGAATAATTAAAACATTTTAAAGGAAAAAAGTAGAGAAATATAACCGCTGTTCCATCTTATTAAAAATCATCATAAATTCCTACATTTATACCAGCATGGTGTTAATAATTTTACAGGAAAGTTTCCGAAATCCGAAATTTTGAAGGGGCTTGGTAGTTCTAGTGTTAATAATATATATAACCGAGAACAAGATGATTCTGAATGCAAAACTAAATTCAATATGTAGGATAAAATGAATTCTAAATCTACACCAAATGCATGTGCACGGAACTAAACTTGGACTTCACGTTACAGTCGCGATTTGCTTGTAATATATGTAAAAAGTTACAAAGAGAAATGGCTCTAGTAATATTGGTTTGGAAAGCGAGACTGACCATAGGTCGTCCTATTCTACTTGCTATCTCGTGCAATATGTTCAACCACACCTTTGTA
Source organism: Andrena bucephala (assembly GCA_947577245.1). NCBI lineage: Eukaryota > Metazoa > Arthropoda > Insecta > Hymenoptera > Andrenidae > Andrena > Andrena bucephala. The sequence continues at coordinate 8,184,360 of OX387719.1, forward strand.
TTCCTTTTCATATCGTTCAACATGTGTATGCACTATTTCGAAAATTGATTCCACTAAAACTAGATCAAATCGGGCTAATAGATGTTTCATAAAAATGTGCGAGTTTCAGAATGGTTCCATTAAGGATACTAAGTAGGCAGTCGTTTTTGTCGAAAATGAAGCGTTTCTTTTTCAATTAATTACAAAGAAATAAATTGAAACTGAGACTTGTTCTGTGACACAAAGTTTATTAAGAAAAGAAACTTTTTTAAAAAGCCTCTGTAATGATTTGTAATGCATATTTTTGACGAAAAAAAAAACAGGTTTTCTCAAAGATTATGATCTTAATAAACATTGTGTCAAAGAACAAGTCTCAGCTTCAATTTATTTCTTTGTAATTAATTGCAAAAGAAACGCTTCATTTTCGACAAAAACGATTGCCTTTAAAGATCCTCGAGTTACGGTTTCAGTTACAGTGTCAAAGATTTAGAATCTCCCCCACATAATTTCAAAGGTGCTTGATCGAATATTGCCGTAGACTGCTACCATCGATAACGTGCCATCGCGCGTTTGCGAAAGTGAAAATAACATCCGATCATGGGTAAGAAAATAAACAACCATTTCTCTCTGTCTGTGCTCCCCCAACCCTTTGCTCAGAGCCTTTCGCAAACGGTGTAGCGTAAAATGATTCCACACGAGCGGAATCAACAGGCCAGCACACGCACACGTACGCGCGTAAAACTGAACAACAAATTATAATATCAATCTCTGGGAATTTAACACGCAAACGTTCCGACGAGATCAAATTACAGAGAAACAAGAAGCACCACGACTATAATAATTACAAAGCTAAATTCACGTTGAACAGTGGGTTTGCAATATTCCATTACTCATTGTCAGTGTTTCGAGCTTCGCAGAGTGTTTCGTTCTCAACCAGCAACAAAGGAATCGAGCAGAGTAAACGGCAAAGTATCGCGGTATGAAATTTTTTTCGCCTGGATTTCGTGCAGACGACTTTAACCAGATCCAGGATAAAGCGTTACGTTCCCACTAATCAGTTTTATTATTTAGCGGAGATTACGTCGTCACGTCACGGTTTGACCTGGAGGACCTGTCGAGTGGGCTGGACATTCTTCAAGCTGGTCTAAATCACCAGCATCGTGGGTATCTTGATGAAGGGGAGCACGAAAATGTTTGCTCGGGAAATCTCGTTGCTCGCGAGCCACTGAACTCCAGCGTTTTTACTTTCCCAGCCGGGGTAAAATGCTTTGACGTTAATGAAAAAGGAATACATTATCGGGGCGAGCAAGCTTTTCCCTGCGTACTATTCGTGAGTGACGAGACTTCGCCAGTAACAGGTAGCCAGTTACTTATCGCCAAGTTTCCAGGCTTCTGTGATAGATGGAACACCCAAGTTGTTTGCGTGACATGGTCCCACTTTTTCATGGCCGAAAAATACCCCAAGTTATGAAAGAATCCTTTGTTTGTTTCAAAGATCCTTTATCTGTTCTATTCCAACGAAAATCCCAAGAGATTCGCTCCAGAGAGGCGACAGTGTAATTGAAGAGTTTGTTTTCCAATTCCAGCGAATACGAAGTTGAGAACATTTTTCTGTTAATTACTTGGAACGTGTATCTTGATAGTGAATTGTGGTGTTATTAATGGCAGTGCTGCGTGATTAATCTTTGTGATATAATGAAACAAACAACTGTGAATAGGGAATGTTTTAATTTGAGTTATTGAATTGGGTGGAGTTATTGATTATTCGTATTGAAGAACACTAGTGAAAGCTCTGTAACTCGCAATCTTCATTCTGTTTAAAAGATAAGTTTAAAGTGGTTGGAGAATAAACACTTCAATTAAGTCTGTGGCATGCAATTGAAGAATTTGATGAGATGTATGTGGAGACGTAAAATCTAGGTCACAGCACCTCATTCCAAAGGAATATACGGAGGAACGAAGCGGGAGGACGCAAGAGTGTACGCAGTTGCTGCACAAAATGACCTGGCCATCCGTCCTCCATTTCCTGTCGATTGCACTGATACAACTAAAGCGTGTCCATTATCACAATGCTCGATCTAATAAAGTGAGTAACTCTGTAATTCTTCATATTACAGTGAAACTAGCTAAACATTATTTTATAACATCGAATGTAGATGCATAAAACTTTATGAGTAAATTTGTTCTAAAATTTTAAAGATTTTAAAGAAGCGCTAATCCTACTTCCTGCAACTTTATGAATTGCTCTTTTTTCAGGAATGAATCTGATGAAAGTGGGGAGATTCTGTTACCATATTTTAATTAAGAACCAAACCTGATAGAGCTTCGATAATTTTCACATATTTTTAGAATACTACTACATTTAAAATTCTCCACAATATTCCGATTTTAGTGCAATTGGGGTGTAATTAACCTACATCTGAAACTCTAATAACCATCGTGTGATCCTTTTGCAAACAATGCAGCAAAGTATTCCTATCCACGAAGAATTTCAATTTGTAATTCTTAACCACATATTTGTGACTGAAACGTTTAAAGCTGCCTACACACAGATCAAACTCTACACGAAGAATACCCTTGCAATTGTGATAGAACTTGCGTTGCATAGAAAAATATAGTTCTACCTATGTCAAGTTCATTATCAACGAAGAAAAATAAGGAATACTCCAAATGTGGAAGTTCTTATTACCTCTATTTTGAGCTGTTCAGAGTACTTAGAAAGTCAACATTTCCTGCCGGTCCTCGGATAAACTCTGGCAATATTGCTCGATACGAGCTGATCAAACGCGAGCACCGGCAAATAGATAATATCATATCATCGATAATCCTTCATACACTAGGATATCTATCCCGAACGTCCGTTGGAGAACGAGAACCACTCATCCTGAATAAAATTTTCATACATACACCGTATGTATATTACTTGGCGTTTGCAAAGAGGAGGGGGAGGGGGGAGGTGGGTCGCAGACGCATAATTCGACGGTAACGTGCCTCTGACTGTAATACTTGCTTGTTCCCATAGAATGCTACGAGAAGTGCGCTCATCGTTTCAAGGATTTCTAACTTCTCATATAGACTCCTTGCTCTTCCACCATTTTACAAGCAACTGAGAATCTCGCGTGGCAGGGAATCTGCCATTCTCTTCAAGGTTTCAATCTCCGATATTTCATGGACTATGAGATAACATGGCGGCCAGATTGTAATCTGATACTTAAAATATATAAACGATGGCAGCTCAATGACACCCGATAAAGTTTCATTAACGGGCGATCAATTTTCATTTATTTTCATGAAAAATTCTGATTTCATCAGACTACCTACGTGTTTATTTATTTTAAAATTGATCATGTACCGTAGGTAGCAGAAGTAAAATGTTTAGGGTAAACGGCCCAAATTTCGTCCCCGCGCCTAATTTCGCGATTCCTATGGTTGCATTTTCGGTGTCATCTGGTGGTAAATGTTGCAGTAGTATACGTCAGTATTCTGGGAGACTTGCAAGTAACAGGTTAGGTGTTTGTGTGTTTGCGAAGGAGAATAAGATTTTCGAGATAGCACGTTACTCGTAGAAGTGAATATTATTTCGAATTCGAAATTGTAGCACTTTTTCGGGCATACATTGTAGTTCCTTATACGTAATAACTTTGATGGCAATCACTCGCGCGGTCTGTTAGAGCGATCACCATGTTGAAACTGCGCGAATTCCAAATTTCGTCCCGGAATTCTAAAAGAAATTGAGATCGATTTTCTACAAAATTGTTATTTGGAATAAAAAGGGCTGAAACATAAACAGTTACAGGAGTGAATTATCTTTTATCGGTTTTCAAGCAATTTTAGTAGAAGTGTTTAATGTTTTGTAGATGCCGAAACGAGAACAGTCGAATAAGGAGTCCATGCGAAAAGAAGACGTTCATTCGCCGTGATTGCTTGCACACATAAACTGTAAGATACCTTGTATCAATAAAAAAATTAATCTTTCAATTTATATCCTGTTTTACAAACATTTTCTTGGGGGACGAAATTGGGAACACTTTTTTCAGATCTCACTTTTTGCACATTTCACATTTTGTTTATTATCTCGTATAAACATGACATAATTACATTTTGCGATTCGTGGATACATAGAGAAACGTTCAAAGAACATTCGTGTCAAGTGCCAGTTCATTCTAACATTTTATACACCCTCTACAGGGTCAAATACAAATGGGGAACGAAATTTGTGCCCTTTACCTTATCTACACATGTAGCAAATATTTGCATTTGATCCTGTTCATTATTTCCGCGTCAACAAAGGCAATGCTGTGCAATTGAGAATATAATGCCTCATTTGCTATCATTGTTACATTCGCTTTCTCTGATGTGCAATTTTAAAGGATTCTAACACAAAAATGAAACATTGGGTGACGTTTATCCATGAGTACGGATTAATGGAATATGCCAATAACATTTCGCGAAATTTTTCAGGGACTATTGTACATTTCTGTGCACATACAATCAGAAAAGGAAATACGTGGCAAAAATAAAAAATTAGGGCAAATGTGTAGGGCACAAAAACCAATGCATCCGACCGAATGCATCTTGCACAATGGAGCATTTTCAATGGAAGCTTCTGATGAATGAATTTCATTATCCGACTCGTTGCTTTGAAATCAAATACAAATCAAGATGACATTTAACATTTCAGTAACAGAGGCATTGTAGTTTTTACAGTGCTAGAAAAATACTTTAGCAATGGAGATAAAAATCTGTGCATTAAACTTGAATAGTACAATAATAATAATATTTCACTGATACTCGCTTTCGAATTCTTTCAATAAGAGGTTGCAATTTCACACATTCATTTTGCAAGAAAAAGGTACTTGAAATTGACTTGTAACGTATTCCTACAGAATTCCTAAATTTTATCGTGCTCCATTCAGAACGACAAAATAAATAATCGACAAGTAACTGTCAACATCCAACAGACTAGTCTAAAATTTCTCATAGCAGTAAGAAATAGTCACAGCAGTCACGTAACGAATTCCAATTCCCAACATGAAAATAGCAATCTGTTGAAGGAAAATGTAAATTCAAAGGAAAAAGGGGGAATAGGCCAAAATAGTTTTATTAGTCGTCCGGGAAACGCGAATGACGCGCGTGGATGCTGCTGCACATAAATATTGCAAGCGTACGAACAGATTTCGTGCTCGAGTGCCTAAATGAAATATATGGCGGACCGTTACGGCCCCGGCCGTGTCGGGAATTTTTATTCCATTCAACCGAAAACATCCCTTTCGGGTAGCATGTGCTACGCTCCCGGCAAGCAACGGTGGGCTTTTCCTAATAGAACCTTCAAAACTCTCTAAACCGAGTCTATCGATATCCACAGAGTGACCAGGGGATGAACACGGCAACTGCGAGCGAACCTTACGATCCCTGGATAAAGGGACAAGGAAAAAAACGAAAGGGCTGTAAGTGGCCCGCTAGTTCGCTCTTGTAATCCAAGAGATCTTCCGACCTTTGTTTTACCGGGTGGATCTTATCCCGTGGATTTAACTTCGCAACTATGTGCCTTCGCGAAGGGCGCTTCAGGTTTCGATTAGAAAGAAATTTTATCTTGTAAGAGAACAATGGAACTAAGAATTATCTGCTGTGTGCGTAAACCATTGCCTTTGAAAAGAATGATTGGAGTTTTATTGAAGTGGAATACCTATGGTATTGATTGAAAGTATTTTTATTCGCAGAATCTCTGACTTCGAAGATGTTTTTGTTCAATGAATTCTGATGTTGAATTAATGCTTTTGTTGGAAGGAAGTGTAGCGGACTCGTGTAGACGAAGGAAATAACTTTGTCCGTCAACATGGAATGTTTGTAGGATACAGAAGTAATTAATCAATATCGCGGCGCCATATTCTTCTAACAGAAGTGCAAAGCTCGCATTGCAACTAATTACCACGCAGGACGAGTTAATTAATCAATTAAGAAGGTTAAACGAATGTTACTCTGCGAGGGCATTTAATCTTCTGCAGAGACGCTAAAGCAACATCAATAAAGCTACATAAATTTTGTGTGAAACAACGAAACAGAGTGTAACGGGGAGGTTTCAAATGGGGAAAGAGTAATTACTGTTTTGTCGATTTCGAGTAAAAGTATTATATCGTGTTTTGAATAAAATGCGTTACATGCACTAATCTGAAAATTTAAAATATTACAGATATAAAAAAATGACGGAGGTGACTTTATAGTAAATTTGCTTGACGAGAGCTGTGTTTTACGTGAGATTTCAAAATTTGAAACTGATTATATGTGTTTGAAGATTGAGCTAAGAGTAAGACTAAATTATACGAAATTTTAAAGAATTTCTTTGCTAGGAAATACTACTCTATCATGTTTGTACACTTATCCATCATTTAACAGAGCTTAGAAAATTACGAGAGATAGATAAATGAATTCTACATGAGTTGCGCAATTTTCGAAGCTTAAACAAATAGGGATAGTCATTTCATTACCCCAGAAAGGCAAACAATATAAATTTTTAAAGAAAATCACCGTTTACGATGAAAAATGGGTTTTATACGACAGTCGGAAGCGAGCAGGATAGTGGTTAGATAAAGAACGAGCATAATAAACCCTAAAAGCTCCACCCATCGTGGCCACATGTAGCACTTATTTATTTTCATACGAGATTCGAGAATAATAGGAAGAAGACATTGCCAATAAATTAAAGAAATGCATCTAAAATTGAAAAAAAACATCCTGCATTAATAGATATGTGGAATTCGACCTTGTTGAATGATAAAGCGATACGAAAATAACGAAATTTACGGAATTCAAGTATGAAATTTTATCTCATCCTCCATATGCTTTTGATATTTTGCCAACCGACTATCATTTCGTTAAGTATTTTCATTACTCCTTTTATACTAAATTATTTCGAAATAAAAGATCAGTAAAAGCGGAGTTCGAACAATTTCCGGCCTCCGTTCTAAAATACAATCAAAATTATTAAGACTAATAAGAAAAATGTAATTCAGAAATTGATTAATCAATGCAAAAACTGCTATTACCCTCAAAAATAAGTAATTTGGAGACTGAAAAGACCAATATTTTCAAGAATTCATATTCCACACGTTAATTATTCCTATGCCAATCGTCTCCACTCGAATATACTTGTTCATGCATAATTATACTGTTATACATTCGCTAATGAGAACATTCACCTCCCACAAAGTTTTCCGAAAGCAATAACTCGTGCGTACGAATTATCATTAACGCACAAAATGGAATACCATAATTAAACCATCAACGCCCAGGGATCATTTACACAAATGTTACCAAACAGGAGAACATTTCTATTAACGTGCCCAGCATTATTTCAACAACATAAACATTCTACGACACCTTCGATAAAACAAAAAATGAAAAACTCATTAATACCTACTACACATGCCTTTGAAAAATGATTTAACAATGGACTATTTCCAGAAAAACTTTCCCGTTAAACTTAGCCGTTAATGGGTTATATACACGCGATTAATTAAAAATAGGAATACTCAAAGTACGTACCGCGATTCGTATCGTCGCGCGCATTTAAATTTTTCGCGGACATTTTGTGACGTGCGTGCAGCGCGTCACCGGAAGTACAGAGGAATTATTACGAATAACACTCACCGCCGTTCTTGACGTCCTCCTTCGCTTCATCCCCTACCGGCTGAACGCTCTCCTTGCTGGTGTTGCATCCCATTTTCACTCTTATTCCGTGTCTCGCCTCCCTGTGTCACCCTTCTTGTATCCTCGACCCTCGAACGCCCACCGTCTGTGTAGTCGCGACACACGGCCGTCTAATTCGCGATTACGATCGACTGAGTATTTTCCTCGTTAACATCGAGTCGCGTCGAATGAAAAAGTCCGCGACCACCAGTGCTCTCTAACGCACCTGGCAACGATCTCCGCTCATCGGTAAAGGACGAGCTCGTCGAGACACGGGGGGAGGGAGAGGGGGGCGGGGGGGGGGGGGGGATCACAGTCCGACGCTTCGGAAAATTCGGTTTTCCTCGCTGGCCCGAAGGTGAACGACACGGCGTGGTACCGGCTCGCGTTTCGACCACAGAGCTAGCACGATTTTGTGCGATTAGTTGAGCTGGACGTGTCCGTAAATTCGATCCGTTGCACGGTGCGTTCGCGTACCCGTTGTTTGGTCGGTTAAATAAAATACGTGCGTATGAAAGTACTATTTAAAACTACCGGCGAACACTAAAGCTACCCTACGAGCGCAACCACGAACACAATGCCCGTCGGCGTCGCGAGACGTACTGACACTGCCGACGACCCTGCCCTTGCGTCGTGACTACGCGAGTCGATATATGTTCTATCGCAATGTTTGTGTGCGTGCGCGCGAAAACCAATAACAGTATGAACACATTTACGCCGGGATCGTGCACAGGCCGGTTCTAAACGGTGTGAAACCGATCGAAACCAGCTACACGGTCTAGCAGGTATTCTTTTCTTCCCGTTTTCTTTTGTCGATCGCCGAACAACGAAATTTTCAACTGCACATTACGCGTATTGTCCTCTAACTAGGCGCCACTCCCAACTCCCGTATACCATGTCCGAGGACACACTTTTTGCCAGCTTCGATCGATTTCATAACCGGATACTTGGCTTAAGAGGTGGCAGATTTTATTTTAAACAAAAATATGAAATGACACTTTTGTCTTTTATTCCCAGAAAAGTTAGTGTTTGATTTTCAACGCGATACGGGCTTGTTTGAAGTCACAGGAATTTTAAATAGTAAAATCTTTGCAGAAATTTGTATTTCAAACCCATTTGAATAATGATTAAAGCAATTCCGTTTAATACTTTTAAATTGGCTTCGATTAACAATGTATGATTAATAGATGCGGTAATGAAAATGAGGAACATTGCAAAAATAATATTAAAAGAAGATTAATTGTGCTACAATTTTAATTCTCAGTTTTTGTAAACATGTGCGTAAAATTTGTTTGTTCAATTGAGAATACTGTCGCTCCAAATCTATTGATTATTTCATTATGACTGATAACTGGGCTGGCAAGAAATAATCAGGACATTTAATATCTGAATTGAAACAGTATTCCAATTATCATTAAAATATTATTCGAATACGGTTATTTCGAGTGTCCAAGTTTACTTGGCCAGTGGTTAAATCGCTGGCAGACTGGCGCCCAACCCTTTTGCGTTCAGTTGCCGTTTTCTGGAACAAATATCGATTCCGCGGTTTTGATAATCCTCCGCGATTCAGCACCGTTCATGATTCATATTTCCCACAGACGCGACTTTTATGTTCGCTCGCGTTTTACAGTCGCGTGACTCGCGTCAAGAATCGTACTCGACAAATAGCCGATGGTATTTTTAACGCGTCTTTAGCACACGCGATTCTCTCGAAGCGGAGACGACTGGGGACGGCAAGAAATTGCGACCGATTAATAACGTGTTTAAAAGTATATTTATTATGTATGAATGATCGAAACTGTATCTTACAATTTCCAATATGTGTTACTGATTAACGATCGAGGCATGCCGCCAATCGCGCCGCCGTGTACAGTTCGCATAAAATAGAAGACCCGTACAAATTACATGTCGGAGGTGCTCCATTTGTAAGCTTCCTCCTGGCGAGCTACCTTCGCGTTCTGTGCCTCGAACCATCGTTTCTCGTAACCGTTACTTCTGTCAACTCCGTCCCACCGATGACCAGGTTTGATACCGAAACGATTCGGCATGTACGATCCCTCGTACTTTGGTCGATCTGAAAATACACACAGTCGCGCGAGCATAAAATAAATCTATTGCAAACATTTATCCGGCAGAAGTAATTAAATCTGAAGGATCCATGTTATCGTACCTGGTTGCCTCTTTCCCTCTTTAACCTGCTTCTGCTTGATGTAGTCCAACATGGGATCACCTTCCCTTTCCTGGTCTCTAAGCCTCCTATCTAAATCAACGTCGTCTGCGTACCTCGCCAACGGCTTACTCATTTCATAAAGATCGTCTTTTAACCTTTCCTCGCGATCCTCGACTTGTTTCAAGCTGACGTAATAAATACGTGCTTAGAATTGTTTCCAGAGCTACCGATATTTTATCTCAGATTGGTTCTCGAGATACTTACCCCCTTCCCCATTTAGCATACTTTTCGTTCAACTCCGATTGCCGTTTTTGTTTCTCACGCTCTTCGGCTGCTTCCGCCTCTAAGTTACGTTTTCTACCAGTCTTGGAATCTCGCATAATTACAGCCTGACCCACGCCCGTAACTTCTTTACTGAGCTAAAAAACAATGTATTTTATCCGATTTCATATCGACAAAAAAAAATAAATAAATATCGCAAAATTTCATTAAAATACCTTTCTGAATTGTTCCGTTTCTCGTATCCTGTGTGCCTCAGTTTCTTCTCGTAATGACTTAGCATCTTGGAGCCCTGCTCTTCGTCCGTCTAATGTTTTCCTCATTCGTTTTTCATTATCCTCATTATCATGCGAGGACTTTCTGTGAGAGCTTTCCTTACGAGAATGATGTTTGGAATCGCGTTCGTATTTACTGCTCCATTTGTTATTTTCAGACCTGTAAGAATCTCTATCATCTTCTCTGGACCTATTTGCCCTAGAATTCTTATCAGAATTATAATTTCTTTTCTCTTTGTGCGAACTCGCATGGGTATCTCTATGCTTATGCAGTCTCGGTGGACTTACATCACCATCATGTCTGTTTCCTTTAGGATCAAAGTACAAACTCTTATGCATTCTTCTTTGCCTAGGTGGGCTGAGATCAGGCTCATCGTGTCTATCCTTTTGCTTAGCACTCAACAGCGAGTCCCGCCGTTTATCGTGTCTTCTAGGTGGGCTCAAGTCCGAGTCGTAATTTTGATTTTGATTTTTCCTACTTTTCGGTGGACTCGAATCGCAATCAGAATTTTTCGGGTTTCTTCTAGGAGGACTGGTGTCTGAATCACTCTTACCTTTCTGTTTCATACTTTTCTCAGATCTATGTTTCTTGCTCTTTCTCGGAGGGCTCAAATCTGAATCATAGTGTTTACCCTGTCGAGGTGGACTCAAGTCGCAATCAGAGTCTTTCCTACTTTTTCGAGGGGGACTCGCATCCGAATCATTTCTGTCTTTGTGTTTCATACTCTTCTTGGATTTATGTTTCTTACTCTTTCTAGGTGGACTTAGATCCGAGTCGTAGTTGTTACTCTGTCTAGGTGGGCTCAAGTCGGAATCAGAGTCTTTCCTACTTCTTCGAGGAGGACTCGCTTCCGAATCGTTTCTGTCTTTGTACCTCATGCTTTTCTTGGATTTATGCCTTTTACTCTTCCTAGGTGGACTTAAATCAGAATCTGATGCTTTCTCTTTCCTATTTGTCTTCTTTTTAAGTTTGTGAGACGTTACGTCCGTTTCCGTACTGCTGTCGCTATCGCTGTTATGCTTCTTAGATTTTCTTCTGGGTGGACTTAAATCACTGTCTTGGTCCTTCTCCCCCTTCGTACTTCTCTTTTTTTGTTTCCTTAAAGACTTGGAGATTCTCGCTGGCGACAAATGATTGTCAAAATATTTCTTCTGTTTTCTCGGTGGAGTGAAATCATCGTCGGAAACATCTACAACTTTCTTAGATCGAGCGTTCTCTTTGTTTTGACTAGTGATAGTCAAGTCTCCGTCGTCGCTGTTAGCTATGATTTTCCATCTTCTTTTATCTGTGAAATCAACCGGCCCGCGTTCATCCACCACACCGGCAATTTGTGGCGCGTCCTCCGCGGTGACGAACAGATCAAATTCATTCTCTTCGATCGGTCTCATATTCTTCAGGTCTATGTCATCATCAATGATTTTTACTCTGTAAAACACATCTTAAAATTTGTGGAAAGAAACGGAGAGCCTTCGTAAATAATTCATTATTGCCTAAATCTGTTAGAGTCGATTAGGGATTCCAAAGTTTGCTTTGGAATCACGGTATTCTCTTTGATATTTAAGGTTAACATCGTCAACGTTATAACGTCGTATAATCAAGGGAATTGGGATAAATTAAGTTTATTTTGGTTCTTTACAATTCATCGTACAAAAGTGTCAAAGCATTTCAATATAAAATTCCAGGAAGACGTGCGAAACAATTATTATTACCTAAAACACAAGGCTTTCCTGTTGAAACTGTCGAAGTAAAATACGGTATTTGCAAAATCCAGCTTACGTTTTTGGTCCCACCCTTTGCCTTTTCTTTTTCTTCTTTTTCTTATCGTCACCATCTCCCGAGGACAAATATTTCCTTAAATATTCTTTTTGATCTACAACCTTTCTGTCCATCTTTACCGTGCGGCTCCCGCTGCGCAACTACCGCGTACTCTAGTGTTTCGTGCCGCGTACACGTGAGGGCATCGCAATCGCTATTCAAATATTTACCGCGAAATTCATACCGCGTGAAATTTGCGCGTTTGAATAGGTTCCCGAACTATTTACACACTTGAGTGTTTCGTTTAATATTTGTCATTTACGATTTTAAGTGACATTCTTTCGTTACATCTTTCGTCTAAATAAGAGTTGCGTAAGAGAAAAGCATTTGGGGTAAACAGAAAAGACTTGCATTTAAATTTACTTTGTTATCAGATTTGTATACGTCATTACTATTGACTGAGACCACTTGGCTTTTTAAATTACAGAGTAAAACAGACCATATAAACAAAATAAATCAGCCTTTATACACATACATATATAGTTTTATACTTGGTGTAGAAAAACCTAAATGCAATATGTTGATTAGATAGAGTTGATTAAAGCTGCAGTATATTACGTGCCAAATTATTGTTCCTCTGTACTACAACATTACCTCCGTAAACGGTTTTTGAACAAAGGGTTTAAAATACCCTGATATAATAGAGGTTACCAAACGAGGTGCAAGTTATCAGCACGGATCCGTGAATATTGAAACGGGTATTTAGTCACCGAACGGTTTTACAAAATCTTCCATACATGCACCAGATATCTTATAATGGCTCAATATTCGCTTTAATGCCCGCGTATTATACAGGCCGGAAGTATCGATTATACGCAGTTTGATAATTAGCTTCCAGGACTGTATGGATTTAAAGAGGATAATGGGAACTTATTTAATTCATTTACATGCAATACCAACAATTACTGTTACATATCTATTAACGTTTCTCACATCGTCAAATCTCCTCCTTATTAGCGTTTATTTGATTTTGGGGAATAAACAAAAGTCTAATAAGGAGTTAGTCAAGAGAACACAGGTGATTCTCAAAGTAGAACCAAAGAGATGCAAGTAAAAGTTTTGAAATTTTTGGATTAAGAACAGAAATGGTTAATTAAATCGTTAAATATACGTTGTCAGTTACTATATGTCAAGCATTAAATGTAACTTAATTTTCATAGAGACTTCAGGTGAAATTTTTTTAATACATTCGAAATCCAAGCTCAAGTTCCTCGATATCAGTAAAATGTCACTTGCATCCCTTTGGTTCTAGGTGCCATATCCCTTCTTTTACCAGAAACTACTCAGCCATTACCGCACAGTGAGGTCCCGTTCAGAGTTGGGCAAAATGTAATATAATTAAAAATTACAAATTACGATTAAAATGTAATTGTGTCATTGATTACACAAAATTTTCTGTAAATCGTTAATCTAGTTAGTTGACCACAATTTTGTCAACTACCTAAATTAACGATGACAGAAAATGTGTAGTTGATTACACATTATTTTCTATAATATTACACAAGTACATTTGAATCGTAATTTGTAATTTGTAATTAGATTACATTCTGCCCAACTCTGGCCCCGCTCCTGCAAAAGAACCTAGCTACCCCCTCTTTGAAACGGAGCTCTTGCTACACGAATTCTTTTAACCTTTAGAGGGCCGGGCTGGCCACTATAGTGGCCACCTAAGACTTTAGATATTTTGCCGGCCATTTTGATGGTATATATGCATAAATTTCAAGTAAATAAACTTTACAATTTCAATGAAAAAATCCAGGCCCTCTAAAGGTTAAACAAATGGGACAGTACTTGCAGCTAACATCCCTCGTCCAGCTAACGCTTACACGCTGCAACATACTTCTACGTGCTTACATCTGCGTGTAATGAATTCAAATCCAAAATCAGCTGGCCCGTCACAGCTACTTTCCCCTCGGCAAACTACTTGAAACACTCCTATTGTTACAGTAGAGAGGATGGCCACTCGATGGCCTTGAGGGACCACCTGATTTAGCTGCGACTATAGTTGCCATTGCCCGGTCGGTTTCCCATGAATTCGTGGATCGGGCGGACTTATCGGCCGGGTGCATCTGGCCCCGGTTATGGGGAACGATCCACGATGCACCGTGCTAGACGAACCTTATCGACATTATTCATCGACCCGTGTGTACAGTCCCCGCGGAAAGTCGACGCCAGGTAGAGAGGATCTAATCCTCGCGGTGTGCACGGGAAACTGGAAGCGGTTCTCCATTGGTCGGCAGAGGAAAGCAGGTAACCGAGCGTCGGCTGGAGGTGGGAGCGCGTCGGAGGTAGGGGAGCGAAAGTGAACACAGCTCCAAGAATGGGCAGGAAGAGACGGGCTCCTCGAGCCTGGCGGCAGAAAGTTTGACGGATAATAAAGCGCAACAGCGTCCTTATCGGCGTTTCCCCGTGGTGGCCGCGTTTCGTCCCGATTCGGTGCACGGAGCATCCCTCGCCCGAGGCTGGGGAAAGATGATAGTCTGGAGCGTGGACGCGGCAGCCCGATCGAGAAAACTCCACCTGGTCGAGTGAGATTCCCGCGGACTCGTTGCGAAGAGAGGAACGGCAGCGTGCGCAAGGTTATGGGCGTGCTGCTGGTGTGATCCAGTGTGTGACAAGGCGTGATTCTCGCTGACATGCTGGCGATGGAAAAAATTTCGTGGCCGCGACACGGTGCATAATCAGTTACCGCGTAGCCGTCCCGACGTGAGCGCGATCCGTCAAAAGCCGTGTCGGTTGCACTACAAGCTCCTCGCCTGCCGCCACCGGGACCATGACGCGAAAGCTGAGCAAGTT
Organism: Andrena bucephala; assembly: GCA_947577245.1. Classification (NCBI taxonomy): domain Eukaryota; kingdom Metazoa; phylum Arthropoda; class Insecta; order Hymenoptera; family Andrenidae; genus Andrena; species Andrena bucephala. Next base: position 8,199,361 of record OX387719.1, read on the forward strand.
TCTCATACTCTTCGACAACACGAATCTGTTGTACTTCCCCGGACACTTTCTGTCCGGCCGTGTCCTCATCGAGCTGGACGACGAGGCTTAGTAAGTACGCGAACAATACCAAGGAATTTATATGACGCACGATTAAATATACTTCACATGGTACAGCTACTTGCACTCAACAGATCGTCCGCCACTCTCGCTTACGCATTCATCTTCATAAAACGCACTCTATGGAATTCAATGCCTGTGAGATATTTAATATGAAGGACTATTGTATTATAATAACTATGTTGGTTCTACATATGCACGACTTTCTCTCAGATAGATATTTTCCTGCATTTTGTGTAGAGTATCGCTGGATGCAATTAACGTGTAAATTTCATTGAGTTCGGTATTGGTGTCTTTTTAGTTTAATCGTTTCGGAGATGTATGCTTTCGTTCAAACATATATCAAGTTTAAAAGTTTGAGAAATCTTGGGAAGATGATCATATATTTATGTAGACCAATACGTATATCACGTTACATTTTATAAGTTAAAATGTAATGACATACGTGATTGGGCGATTTCAACTATGAACCGATGTAAATATTTGTGGTATTAGTCCTATTAAAAAGTTTTAATCTTGAGGATTTGCAAATTCGGGGAATAAAAATGATATTCCACTATCGTAATGGCCCCAAAATTTACTGGAGTAGAATGTAAATAAGCACAGACCATCGCGATATTATTAAAAAAATATAAATGCAGGAATTATTAGTTATAGAGCTACTACCGTTGCGTGTTTTTATATTTCTAGCACTCACGAGTATCCGTGAGCGCGTGAAAGCGCGTGGATTACGTCAAATGATTACATTTCTTTGGATTTCCTTTAATCGTGCCCATTGTGGGCGAATAGCTTTCACAATGCAAAGTACCTGAGGGTTATAAAATGAACGAGCCGAAGTTATGTAAATTGAATTCACTAATAAACACAGCTTATCCATATTTTTTAATACCTTTTCTGTCATTTATACATAGTACGTGTAACGCCACCCCTGTTATTATTCAATTCGAATCACTGAATACGCTGTTTTCACTCCACTCGAAATAATTAGTCACGCTGTATAGAACATTCCCCGTTACTACCAATAATTAATTACTTATTATGTCAATTAACACGCGTTGGAATGTTAATTTACTGTAACAGTCTCCGAAGTGTTAGAAGCACGTGAGCACTTTCTAGAAAGCAGAATGTAGAAAACATTGAAATTCATGTCGCGCGTGTAACTTAAAGACAGACTGGCAAAAATGCTGAATGTTTCTCGCGAATGGTTAATTCGTATATCGGGAATAGCCATGAATAAAATTATGCAATGCGGGATCATTCTATTGCAAACGCCGCGATGCTCTGTTAATGATGTGTTTTGTGTGTCGCAGCGTTTCTGGACTGCACTTTCATGTCATCGGCGAAGGAGTGGTCCGCGTACGTAGCCAACGCGCAGAGAGGGTCTACGATAAAGAAAACTACATAGATTTTCGTATGAGATTACTGGGAGAACCAGGTAATGAAAAGAAATCGCATTACGGTACATTTAATGCTGCTGTTAAGAGCAAACGGCCACGATATAGTTTGGATAATAGTTTGGGCAATAAGTCAGAGTCGAGAGACAGATTAATAGGCAAATTAAGTTTGCAGCACCCTTAATCATGAATAGAATTCAATTTAATCATGATCAATGCTCTTCTATATTTAACTATCGAGTCAAGCTACGTGATAAATAAGATCATAGGCCGTAGTCATTTTTTTAAATAGTAGATTCAAGGAAGAGCCTGGATCGGTTTGTGAGAGCAGCTTACTAAAATCATTTAATTTTCTTCAAATTCTGGAAATTAATTTCATATAGAGGAACTGCAGCATATTTGGAATATTGTTGGTAATTTGGAATACCGAAGTATGTAATAAAATACTAACGCTATTTAGTTTGTAACACCGTAGATAATAGGGACTAATGACCTGTGAACTAAATAATGACATTTGTGGATGAGCCGCCATTTTGACATTTTCGACTTAATCTGCAGAATAAGAAAACGTCAATCTGCAAAACTTTTTCAGCAAGTATTCAATCGTTCCAAACATGGTTAAAAGATGTAAAAACTTTAGAGTTAAACACTTAATCTACTCATCTGTATACAAAGTGTGACATGAAATTTTAGGTTTCAATGCCATGTTGCTAATTCGGAATACCGAAGGTGAAGGTAATTTGGAATATTCCAAAGCTAAATATTTACCTAAGATTGTTCCCATATTGTGATTTTTTAGCCTGATTAGATCATAAAAGAAAATAATTTTACTACCTACATGTTTTTTTTTAAGTTTGGACTATCGGCATTCCAAATTACCCGCACCTTAACGAAATCGATACTCGCTGTCATTTTTCATTTAGGCTAAAGTGTCAGTTACTTTTTGTTTTTCATTATTACTGAGAGTTTAAAATACAAAAGTTTATTAGTTTCCCTATGTTATTATACTGTTTTATTCGTCTTAAACAAACTGGTATTCCAAATATACTGCACTTCATTTAAGCATAAAAACTGTTTTGATGAAGATATTATATACAATGTGATTGTTCAGATTAAAAGACCACGTTTCACCCTGGCGAAACTGCAACCCTCACATTACAGATAAAATTATCCAGATTCCAGTTCTAACGCAGTAGTTTAATTGACCGATTTTTTCCTATCCGCCAATTTTCGCGATGGCGCATCTTTTCACGCACGCGTATTGAAGCTCAATATACCAACGGTATTGTACAAATTTTTCTTGTTTGTACAATCGCGTCCCGCCGCACCTGCGGCCCATGCGTCGCATAATAATGCCAAAACTGTTCTTCGACGTCCTCTCTGTTCCCCATGCGATGTCACCGCCACCCAGGAGAAGGACCGTCGCTGCTATCACCGGGGATCCACAGCTTTCCATTCAAATTAGGCCTGCCCCTGGGCCTACCGTCCACTTTCCTGGGCAAACACGGCTGGGTGCAGTATTACTGCAAGGCTGCACTTCGAGAACCAGGCGGCCTAACGCACAAGAACCAGCAAGTCTTCATCGTGATGAACCCCATCGATCTGAACTTAGAGCCACCGATCCTGGCGGTGAGTTCCATTGCATTATGGATGACATCGTATTTCATATTTTATACATTCCCTTATTACAATGGCTTTGGATAAAGATCGGGAATGATTCTCCGCTCAACCCTGGTACGCCCATCACTAATGATGCCTCTGCATATTTACGGCGCGAAATTGCGCTCTGAGGAGCAGAAGCTCTTTAACAGACACGTACTTTCTCACTGTTATTACCGCTCCTCTTAATTAATGAGAGGAAGGGGTATCCAGTATTGTTTAATCACTATTCGATTCATCAATCAGACAGATGTGAATCCAGATAGTACAGTCATTATTAGTACTGTAATGAGTTAGAAACCATGAATGTCGGGGAAAAATTTATTCGACGATAGTTGTAGGATATGGAAGGAACTACCGTGTGCCGGTACAAGTATTTTTATAAGAGAATGTACTCTTAAGATAGATCGTATTTTTGAAGTATGCAATATGGTCCTTTTTTGTTGTCTTTTACAGTTTGATAGAAATCCTTGTAGCAAGCACAAGCAGGGGCGAATTTGTACACCTAGGTTGTAACCTAGGGCGGTAAATTTTGGGCGCAAGATATTGAAAGATGTTTAAACACAAAGGCTTGAGACAGCTTTAAAAAAAATAGACTTTCTTTTCATTTAGCAAATTAATAATAACTCATATTTGAATTTTCATATTGAATTAATTTTAAAATAGTCTCTACTCTTTCAAATTAAAATATTTGATGATATTTCATGGAAGGGGCTGCAGACGCTTGTTAGCCTAGGGCACCAAGTCTCCAAATCCGCCCCTGAGCACGAGCATATACTACCGTTCGCGAAGAGAGTCACTGAAAGTCATTTTATGTCCCTTTCTTGCGAAGAAACGTTATGCATACTAAACGAGAAAAAGTGCAGAGAAATTTGAAAGTATAGGCGCAGAGAACATACACAGGCGGACCCACGCAGGATATCGAGTGATGTGGGATTGGTTCATAGAAAGGAAAGATAAGTCCACAAAGAAATCGTGCTGCAGCTTTATGGAATTTTTTATTGAGATGGTGCATAAATACTCTGTTAAGGGGCCTCCCTACCTTGACGGCCTGAAAAGGAGCGCGATATTTGGTATTTTTTTAAGAGAAATTCCAAATTATATTAATTTAAAACTTTATGCCTATATTTGTACATATTTTGGGATCATTTAAAAAAAAAAATAGTTTAAAACAAACGGTACTTGAAACTTTAAACGCGTTTTTCTCAAAACGATGTTTTGAGAATTAGTTAGCATGATATCTCAAAAACCAATCACCGGATTTACTTCAAACTTGACATATATCTTCAGTAGACGTCCCATTCTCGCTGGTACTAAAATTAAGTCAGTTTTTGCAAAATTAGACTTTTGCAACTTAAACAATGAGAGAACTTTTTTGCAGAAATCGGTGTCTGTTTTAGACACTGCCATATTTTTTTAATTTTCAGTATTTTTCATTTAATCTAGCTCGAGCGATAGCCACACTCATACAGATTACACCAATTTCTAAATTTTCTATTTCAGACAACTACAACGGCTGATTTTATGCTAACAATGCGCATATGAGTTTTGTAAGGCGCTCTATTTGAAACACTGTAACTCCGGATATAACCACTATTTTTGCATACAATTTTTTTTTTCATATTCTCTAAAGATTGACAAATGAAGCCAGAAAGCTGGAAGTAAATATATTTAATGGTTTTGTTTTAAAAAATTCCCAAAATTCGCATCAGTTTTCGTCCGTCAGAGGTAGGGAGATCCCTTAAATAAACTTTACTCCGAGTCCCACTATGTCGAGGATATTAATGCGGCAATATCCAGCAGAATGCTCTTCTATATTTAGCAACGTTTTGATTTACGTTTACCATAGCTGTACATAAATTAGCTGCGATTTGTGTGCCACGGTAATGTGCCTGTTTTGAATCATTGTCCAGCTTACGCTTTCTACCCCAAGCGAGCAATTAGACGAATCCCTGACGCACACCAGCGGCAGCCGAGTTCCAAATCGTGAAATAATGTCGGTCGGTTGATTTTACCGCGGCTTCGAGCTCAACTGAACACGGCATCGCGTACGTAACGATTTAATTCGCAATCCCATGGCACGCAACTTGCCCATTTAACGGCTAATCTTCACTGAATCGTATCATTAACGAGAAAAACGCGTTTTAAATTAATCATTGAATACTAACACGCTAAAGTGTTCGACATTTAAAGCGATACGAGAATGTACACCGCGCTGATCGCATTATAAAAACATTAATGCAATAACACAGAAATTAGTCACACTCAGATTGAAATGATACTCGCGGGTGTTCGGAACAACATTACGCAGTCCGCACAGCGCTTTAACGAGAAAATCTCGCGGAGTTCCTTTGGATCTCGCGAAAAAGTCCGTTTTTCACGCACGCTTTCTTTCTTACGTGCGATTAAGGGGATCCTCGAGGCATTTTAGCATAACCGAGTTCTGGATAGTGGTCAGCGACCTGCGTAGAAAGCGATCGCGATCCATGGTCCTCGGAGTTGCGGTGTTTTTTCACTTCCGTGATGGAAATTCCGTTGCGTGTAGCTTTATTTAATTCTTTATGGAAAAGGGAAAAGAGGCTATCCAGCCTCGTAAACAATATTTCCTCTTGCTCGTCCATCTGCCTCTATTTTCTCACTTTCTGATTCGTTCCTGAAATCTATTTGCACGTGTGCATCCACACAGCATGTTGTGCAACAGTATTCTTCCTCAAGGATGTTTACAAATTTCGAAATAATTCGCTTCGGAATTGTTTCTACGTAGGTACACATGTATAATGCCTCGAGGAAGTCGCGTTTGCTTACGCCAGACATGCTGCTCCTTGTGGGAAGAATGTTCCCGTTTACGACACCGAAGACATGAACTCGCATAATATGATAACGTGTAACATAAGATAATTATTACGTAGGCACGTGACATTCAGCATCGAACGCGACCGCATTGTTGATTCAACTGTATAGTCACATTCATTGCACACGCCTTGCGTTGCATAATCGGCAGGTTTCCTAAGTGATAGTTGATAGTATTGATCTCTTGTTGAGCACAGGAATAAGTGAAACACGAAGAAACAAAAAATGCAAAAAACTATCGCTTGATATAAGATTTCCGTCGAGCTTTAATTTACACTTGTTCCTAAGCTGGTTATTTAAAATTCAAATTACATTTCTCGTTTGCGATTTACCTCCATGGATGTAGCTACTAATTACAGAACAGTGTCAGTTCCTACTCACTGCTTTCGTTTCATTTGCTTAGAGTAAATGGTATTTGAATGAAACGCGAATGCAACTCTGTATGGGTATTCATACGTGGGAGTTCATCTGATTACTTTGCAGTGCAGTGGGCAAATGGAGATGTCGAGAGAGATTCGAGATTAGATCGAGGATATTTAATTAATTTTAACGTTACTTAGGATTTTTGTATTAAAGATGATTTATAGATGCTTGGATGAATTTTGTAACAGCAACCAGCAAGACAGGAAATCGAGCAACGGGTCGGCGTTTCCTGTGTCTCTGGAGGTCCTGTGTTTTGCAGGGTGAGCCTCGACAGAGGTGGCTATGTACCTGGAGAAACTATTGGTATTTCAGCAACTGTCAGCAATCGGAGCAAAGTGAGTATCGTATTTCGATTCGATGGTTAACCAAAAGAATTTCAAAACTGTAAGTAGGGTCAGCATAATCTGATACTATCGCCTATCGCCTGAAACGTGAGCGAGTTAAATGTGAAATAAATTGATAATGTATCTATAAAAAGATTCCTCGAGCAAAGAAATTTATTCTGTAAGAATTCAGAATTGCATGATGCACGAATAAATCACAATGATTTTTTCTAAATTACAATGACGTTGCTACGGCTCCAGTTTAAAATTAAGCAATTTGTACGCAGTACAATTGAAGTCTCCAAAATAAATACTATAAATAAATAAATTACTTGATATGTTATACAATGCGGAGGAAAAATATCTGCTGCATCGCGTGGAGTAATTAGATTTTCTCCTAGACCCTTAGTTTTTGAAATATATAGAAAGATATCTGCAAAAATTGGTGCATTTCTGCTGTCCTTTTCCCTTTGATCGTTGTTTAAACATATTTAAATGTTTATAATTCAATAATAACTTATATTGTTGTGTTCGCGAGGGTTCATAGAATAATTTGACGGAACAAGCAACCGAATAACTATTACTGTTTGAACACAAAAGATGTTCAAAGTTGAAAATTTGTATTTTTTCTTTCAAAATTGAATTTCTCAAAAACTGAGGGTTATGGCGACAAACGGTTTGCGGATTCGTTTTCAGCGCACGAAAACCTATATAAGAAACAGTTATTGAGTTATTGATTTATTCCCTTTCTCATGTCTCTGATTTTCAAGAGAATCAGCACGAAAAAATGCATATTATTTTGTCCACCTCTGATATGTGATTCACTCTTTGGAATTATTAAAGAAGCATAAGTTTATAATACTCTTTAACGATGCACTACATCATGTCAGAAATATGATTGGCATAATTGAATTAGTGCTGCGCGTATATGCAGTGAGTCGTGCAAAAAGCGACAGTTTAAGTGTACATCCAGAACGGTAATGATTCAACAGGTGACGATGAAGTCGACTAAAGCATCCTTGACCGAAACAATTCAGTACCTGTGCCGAGGTAAAGTGCTCGCGAGCGAAACACGAGAGCTGGCCAGCGTTTCCAGAGGGAAAATCCGTCCCGGCGAAGGGGAGGAGTGGTTGAACGAACAGATGTACGTTCCTCCATTACCGCCCACCAATCTACGGGGGTGCCACCTCATCAACGTCCTTTATCACGTTTACGTGAGTAGAAATAACGTTTAAGGTGCTGCTGCGATAATTAGAATCTCGCCTAGCATGACTAATGCACTGCGCTCTTTTCTTTCTCCAACTTCTCTTTTCGCCATGATAATTCAGGCCATTTAAAGGAAATGTGAAGTTTCATTCATTTAGTACTCCTTAATTGCGGAGCCATGATTCGTGAATTTTTTACTATTGTTCTGAGAAGCACGGGATCTCGAGTGTATTTCTTATGAATTTTCAAACGTTCGACTTTTCAACTTACGAACCAGTTACTTTTGAATCAAATGCTTGGCCATTGATTGGGTATATTCTGCATTTGGTGCCTATTTTAATTTCAATAGGATTTTGTGACTCTGATCTGCAGATATCGTGACACAAATGGAGAGTAAAGAATCGACAAATGTATTAAAATAAAATCACCTATTCTACAGCATTGGAATTATTTATTACTTCACTCTCAAATTTATGTAGTATGTACAATTTTCATAGTAATATGATTGGTAAAATGATTCGTATCCAACTTATTTTCGCCACGATAGCAAGATACACATTTTTGCAATACATAAATTTTGCAATAATATTTTGCCAGTACTAATATCAAGAGAGGTATAAATATTCCCAGTGTCTGTGTGTAATCGTCTCTTGTATTACAGAAGGAAAAGAAGAAATATTTATTTTTGTTACAGTTTGTAATCAGCCCAAAGAGCTTGGATAAGGAGATCAAGTTGCAAATACCAATTGTTCTAGCCACGTATCCTTTGAGACAAGAAGGTGCCCCAGCGGGAACAGCGCCATCGAAAAGAGGAGCACATTATCCGTCAACACTGCCGATATTTCGGCCATGGTTGGACGATAAAGCTTTCGAAATACAGGAGTAACGATTTAATTAACTTTCACCATCCTCGATACGTCGATATAAATTCCCTCGACCGATATCATTACAGACACGCGTCCTATAACGGCAGAAGAAATTTTTAAATGTTCTGAACCTTCGAAGTTATTAATACGTTTATAACAACGCTTGTTCTATAATGAGATTCAACTAAACGGACTGACATATTTACATTTCCCTGCGCAAAGAAAGAAAGAAAAGAAGGCCAAGAGTACTCGTAAATGAGGATTAAAGATACACGTCGTAGTTTCTCGTATACATTCCATGGTTTAATATTTCTTCTTTCTCTTCTGTGGTAATTTAAAAAATTTGCATTTCCCTGTAGAGCACGGGGAATATAGAAGTTTCCCTTTAAACGGGTCGTTCTTAAATTACGTAAGCCTTTCTGGGGGGGAGGGGAGGGGGTCGCAAATTTCTTATGTTTTCTTACAAGGGCGGGGGGAGTCAGGTAGCGTCTTACGTAATATTTTTTAAACTAATTGTCAATAAATACAATTTCTATTATTAATGTTCCAGAAATGTAGTTTTAGAAACTGAGTTAAATGAATTATATAAACCTTTAAAAGAATTTTAATAACTGAAAAAATTAAATGCAAAAAATATTACGTAAGGAGGGGTTTGGAATATCAAATCTTACGAATTCTTATACTGGGGGAGAGAAGGGGTAAGAATTCGCCAAAATTACCCTAACGTAATTTTCAGGACGGCTCCAAAGAATGTAGTATATTATATGAAACTCGTTGATATATTGTAAATGTTATCTTATAAACTAGGAAATATTTTAAACAAAAAATATACGTTGAAGAAATTCGATAATATCGAAAAGAAACTCGAACTCGTTAACGAACTTCTTTCGGAAGTGTGTGGTTGCTGAAATTAACGTTATTATTAACAAAGAATTTTTACAACGTAATAAATGTATAAAGTCACAGGTTTTTTATTGTATAAATTAATTGAACATATTTTATTGACGCAATTGCCATATTTATGTACAGTAAATATGATTCACCCAAATGAGAGTATAACATTATATGTACGTAAAAAAAGAAATAGCTATTATAATAATAAAAGATTAAAAGGCGTTAATAACTCGAGTGTAGTTATTCTCAAGTTCCCATCTCTCCTTTTAATTTTTCCAAAACCTTCTCCACAGTGGTCCCAGACACTACAACAACCTTTTGTCGGCTTTTGGAGCCCTACAAAAGACGATTTTTTGGTGAAGTGAATTTAAAAATAAAACAAATATAGTTAAGGACGAAAGTGAAACTGAACTAACTCTGTCTAATGTTACGTCGGACTTTCTCATCCCTAACACGGAAGCCAAGTATTTTACAAGCTCCGTGTTTGCTTCACCTTCAACGGGAGGTGCGGATATCGCGACGCCCACCGATTCATCAGACATGTCTACAAAAGGATTTCATGTTCATATAAAAGAGATCTCAATCTCTAATTTTCTAATTTTATTCGACAAATCGTGATGTTGTATTACCCGTTACATTGTTATGTTTCGCTCCAGGCTTTGCATGTATTTTAATAGTAACATTTCCGCGTTTATCTAGCGCTACGGGCCCCTTAAGATCCTACCAAAATACATTTACGTGTTAAAAAAAATGTCGAAGCATATACCATATAAACTCAAGTGTTGGGTACAAGTATTTATCATAATATTAAGTTTAATGAATGTACTATATCAATCATACATGTTTACCCCAGAAAATAATTGACAGAGTAATTATCTTTCATTTAATGATTTTATTGCTAGATTGCTACCCAAAATGTGTTTACGACGGTTAGGAAAAGAATTGATCTTTTAAAAGCCGATCTAGTGAGTTGCAAATATAATGTTGCCATTCGTGTATTCGTAAGCGACATCTAGTAGAATTAGATGTAAGTGGACGGTGTCTCACAGAAAATGTCATGTTATTTTCGTAATATGTGATCAAATCCCGATCACTGATAAAATTCTAATCTTCACGGCTGAAAGCGGTAAGCTACGTTTCGATTTACTGACTGACCTCGTTAATTCCTGCTTTCTGAGGTTTCCCAGCTTTCTTCGATCCCTGCTTCGACATTTCGCGAGTATCGGTTAAATATTGTAAAATCCTTTTGCGCAGGCATGTACTTTTACAGTACCACATCATTTATAAATTGCAAAATCACTTGCACCATGTTTGCGGTTCGGTTCCTTTAGTTAAAAAACTAATCGGTTGATTCTTTAACCTCAACAGCTCTCGCTGATCGATACGTCTGCGCGCGCATAGCAGTGGAACCAACAAAATTATAGGGAAACATTCGGACCCCGCGAATTTTTGAATCGTTCGATTTTATTCCGTCGTGCAATTCCTAGCAGTACTTATAGATGAATAGGCAATAAATTTTCTTATTGTATATCAGTTTCGACGTTACAAATAACTATGATAAAATCTAGCTCAACATGCCCAAAAAATTCGTCGGTGAAAATAGCAAAGCTGTCGCTGCCAGAACAAGAAAGGCAGCGGCGAAGGAAGCTGAAACTTCAAAAAAGGCTATGGAAGCAGAGGAAAAGGCCTGGCAAGATGACGATAAACAATTTCTGAAGAGGCAGCAGAGACAAGTACTTAATTGATATTTAACGTTTACAAAGCCATGTTAGCTGCGTTTAATCGTTATTCCGGTTTTATTCATCATCGACGCGATTTGTAGGAGAAGCAGGAGAAGAAACGTCAGGAATATTTGGAGAAGAAAGCAGAAGCGAAAGTTCAACTGGAAAAAGAAATGGCAACTATAAAAATGGGTGTTAAGCAGCCTCCAGCTAAAATAACCAGAGCAGACATTATGGTTGTTAAGGAAAAACGCAACCCGGTACCAACGAAAATGAAGGAAGACGACAAGCCACTTGAAGAGAATTTGAATAGATTAACAATTGAAGGTGAAACAGCACACGGTATAGATGAAGCCTTAACTATTTTAAGGTAAGTGCTAATATAGAAATTCCTTTAATGTAATTGAGTTATTTCTGTTGTTTATTAATGTGCGAATAATATTTTGTTTTCCAGTACAAAGGAACAGGAAATCGATCGTCATCCCGAGAAGCGCGTGAAAGCTGCGTACGCCAGTTTTGAAGAGAAAATGATGCCTATCATTAAGGAAGAAAATCCTACATTAAGGTTAAGTCAATTGAAGCAAATACTGAAGAAAGAATGGATGAAGTCTCCAGAAAACCCACTGAACCAGAAATTACTCCTGAATCATTGATATTGAGGAGCTGGACATGACACGAAAACACGCATAACGTCTGAGTAGGTGAACCCATAGGAACACGTAGAACAAGACTTATAAATGTAATCATGAATGAATCGGATGTCTGTACACAATTTTATTGTAAACGAATAAGTTATACTCCGGTAGAATACATAAAATAACATTGTATAAATCGTCTTTGGTATAACTTATACGCTACTAAATAGCCTCTACATTGTATTTTACAACTTCATTTACAAACATAACTTCCGTCGAGGTGGCGTTAACCTCGGAACAAGTATCGTAACAATCGTGTACATGTTTTGGCACAGTTATCATGCAGACTTAAAATTTCTTTACAAAAAAAAAACGCGAACACCCTATAGTTCTCCGTTACATGTCATTAGATAAAAGTTCGTAGAAAAATATTCATATAAAAATCGGCTACTTCCATTGCAATTGTATAAAATAGCATCTATACAAACGAATCTTCACCGGTAGAATCTAGGTTATGTACAATAGATCCTAATCTTTGTAGCGATGCATTCAAATTCACCGCAGCAAATCAAGCGCATTTCTATTCTCTTTTTTTTTCTTTCGTTTTTGTTTCTTTTAACTAACATGTGCAATGAGTCGAATACCCGTACGAAGAACTTGATTTAAATATAATCTAAATAACGTAACAACGTATGGTCCGCAGTGTCCATTCAACGAACAAACGTACTCGACCATTTCACCGCTACCATTTCTTGTTTTTCCACAAGTCTATGAAACAGTGTATCATATGATTCACTTGCTCTGGACAATCAGTCATGGGAGTATGGCCGGCAGCTGGGATCGCTTCCAGGAAAGCTTTCAACATGGTCTGAAATATTAAACATAACGACCACAAGTTCATACATGATATTCAGATTATTACAACACTACACAAACTCGAAGTTTAATCATATCAAAGTTTCCAACATCACCATTTTAATTATATACGGCCAATGAATATTTTACAGTAATAAAATTACATCTCAATATTGAAGATCGCTTTAGGAAATTGATTTTTATAGTTTCAAGATAGTATACAGTTACTTAAGAAAAGTTTGGGGAAAGACACGTACCCTTTCCATTTGGCATTCGTGCACGAGCGATACTTTGTTGTCCCTTAGGCCATGTATGAGAAGCGTCGGCGTGCATATCCTTCTATGGAATACGTAGTCTCCTTCCGGCCAGACCATGCCGTCCAAAACGTATTTCATGTGCGAGGGCCATTGTTCTGGTGGCTCGGGGCCGCAGTAAGGGTGTTGACGGCCCCTCGCTGAATATAATATGTCTCTGTGGAGGCCGCACATTAAAAAAGGCGCCAGGATTGCTCTGAGGCAACAGTGACCCGCGCTCTCGGTGCTGGGCGCAGCCAAAGGTGTTGGTCCACCTCCAGATATCAAGACTAGCTGGTGGATACTGCTGTCGTATTTGCAGGCCAAGGCAGCTGCGAAACTGCATCTGTAATGGTCGAGTGTAATGCAATCAGCTCCTATCACGGTACACACAGAGTATAGAGGATTTCCTGCGGGGTAATTGATAAAGCACTTTCAGCAAGTCAGATCATTATGAATCGGAACGAACATGTACACTATGACGACTTGGAAACGATAACGTAGAGGAAATCAATCTTATTACAGTAAAATTTCCCCTGAAAACTCTGCGATTACTGGTATTGGAAATACCTTTGCCCAGGATCTTTGAAGTATGCATGTCAGTAGAAGAATTTATGTTATCATAATCTGAGGCACATGAAGAATGTCATCCCGCGCTGTGAAAAACTTGTACTATTTAATGTTTCTTAACATCACATACTCCTTTTTTCACCTGTACTGTATATCTGTACGTTATTTTGCGTAAAAAATAAACTCATCGACGTCAGAAAACTAAGTTGCCTATTTTCCAAGACCATCCTTATGTGAAAAGCAGAAGTATTTATATGCAGACTTTTAAATGCTTCATCTTGTGCCTATACTGTACATTTTGTAACAAACAATCTTGTGCCCCATCCTGCAAAAGTGGCGTACGATTTTCAGTGCGGCTGTAGGTGTTAATTTTTGCAATCGAACCGGGGAACGGCTATTGAACCGTACGTGGTTCACGGGTCTCAGCCAGCGGCCTACATGTCGTGTTGCAATGTCGCGCGAGGAGGAATTAATAGGGCTGGTGTCGTTATTACGGCATCGCGTCGTGTAGGTCGTTATTACTGGTCAAACGACCATATTTGTTAGCGGTTTGCACAATAAAAGTGGAAAGTACTCCACGGAGGATTCAAAATATCGCGTATCTCCTATGCGTTTGCTAATTTTCAGGTAATGTGCAGAGATAAGATACACGCGATAATGGCCATATGTTGCGATCTTTTTCCTTGATTTTTCCTTGGTAAAGTCGAGGGCCGCCGTCGTTGCGCAAAAATGCAAACGCGAGGATTAAACCGTCGATGACTTTCAAAAGCGAATCGATACAGATCGGGTAGGTAGTGTGCACTAATACCGCAGCCTTCACAGTAGCTACAAATTATTTGACCTACTTCTGAACGTATAAGCTCTTTATTGTAGTGGTGGTGGAAAATTGATCGAACCTTCTTCTGATAGTTGTAATGTCTAATTGTAAATATACCTATACTACTTTAATATAAATTCGACTGAACTCTCACCACGAAAATGGTAACACTGACGAAACACTATGATGCTATCGTAGTATGTATATTCGATGATACGGGAAAGCAGCATCTGACACGACATCCTTTCTCAAGAGCGGGTAAAAATAAATCGATCATTCTAGAAAATCCGAAGAACTCCAAGAACGTAGATTAACGCGCTCTCGGGTTCGCCCATTACCCGTTTTGTCGGCTAAACGCGTGCAAGTATCGCGCGGATGCGCAACGATTCAAACGTCGAGGAATTTGTAATCTTCAGATATCCGATAAGGTGCAGTCTCGCGTGCACCCTGCAATTACGATACACCAGGTGCTTTTAAATGGTCGAAGATAAGTTACGCGATTACAGGGCCAAGTCGCTACTAACCGCGGCTAAATAATTCTATAACGGTAATGAGCTGCATTATTGGGGATACCATTCTACCTTATCAATCTCTATAGACTCTATAGAACATAAAAATTGTCGACGTCGAGTCACGTTTGGTTGGCCGGGTCCACGTGATATCTGAGGTGATGTGAACGAGGAACCAAAGAATTTGGGAGTCAGAGCACAGTTAAAGGACCAGAGCCTCCTTGCGAAAGAACCTTTTCTTTGTAAACGAAAGGAGGAAAAATGTTAAGTGGACAGTGATAGTTAAAATTGTTGCCGAGGAATGGTTAATGGTTCCGACCATGAAATTATTTCATTCGCGACATGTGATTACATGTGACGATTGTATGCTATTCAGGGACAAATGCAAACCTGCACTGTATAGCTGATTTAGCATGTATTTGCATTACCAATTAATTTCTAGGAAACGTCTAATTAAATTTCGCGGTTTATAATCTCGTGGTAAGTTTACTTTGTATTAACGTACGTGCAGCTGCATATTTGGTTGCGTAGAGTATACATACGTTCCACTTATTTAATCTCTATCAGATTAAAACCGTCTCTATTTATGTAACAAGTATTTCACTTTACCAATTCAGGATATTCAGGAAAAAGTTTCACTATTTCTTCTGGCTAGTACGATATTACGAATCAATGTTCAAAGGTTGCAATACATTTCATGTTAACTCCAAAGAAGTTGCAGGACCTTTTTCTTACACTTACACAACGAAACATATTACTGTCATAAGAAATACGAAATTACTGTTATCATACGCATTTTTTAATCAAGGATGTCGCGTGCAGAACATTAAATTATACCATTAACCATTAGTTAGATTTAGAAGAAACTGAATGCAAGAAATTACAGCATTATTTTCATAGAAAAAAGTGAAACAGGGAACTGGAAACAGTAAAATGAATATTTACCCATAATTGTGCGCTACGAGGACGCACTTCTGGCCTGGCTTGAACGCATAATGGCAGAGCACGGTGTCCAGGTCCTTGAGCAACTTGCTGAAGTGATAATCTCTGGATCGACTAGGTGCCGAGCTCACCCCGTGGCCCAGCATCTCTGGCGCGATGCAAGGATAGCCCAGGGCCGAGAAATACTGAAGCTGATGCTCGAAGATTTCCGCGGACGAGCCGAAACCGTGGATGAAAACGATCATCGGCTTCCTTTTCCTCCGAAACGTGACCAGGTCCGGAGGGCTCTGCTCGTAAGCGGCGGAAGATGGTCTCTCCTCGATGTCCGGCCACATCTTCCTGTAATCCTCGAGCTCGATAGACGAAGCCTCCTTCTTCAGCTGGAACGATCCCATCTCCTCGTTCCAGCTGCTCTTTTCCAAGGACTCGTTAGACTCCGCCGGGTTCGCGCACAACTTTTCCCACAGCTTCGTCATCGCTTTACCCTTTTTGGGCCTCAAGGACGGCTTGTTGGCGTTGTCCTTGAATTCCAGCCGCAGATTCTCGAAACTGGGCTCGTTAACAGTATCCTCTAGCTCCTTGATATCCACCGCCGCCTCTTCTCCGCCGAGATTATCCGCCGAGATATCGATTCCTCCGGCGGTTTGAGCGCTCGAATCCCGCGGCACGCTGCTTTCCGCATCATTCTTCCCGGTGACCTCCGATCCCTCGGTGCCTCCATCGTTGCTCAGCTGCTCGCCACTTCTCGGAATCACCTTCTCGTCCGTTCCCTTTGTCGGCTGGCCCCGTGGATCGTTCTCCCGGCCACCTGTGCTCAGGTCCTCCCAACTGTTCACCAGGGGCGTTCTACCGAGCTTCTCGTCGATAATCTTCAGCAGGGATTGCTCCAGGCTCGGCTCCTGATCTGGCTGGAACTCGATCGTCTCGACGCTGTTTATCCCGGAGTCGATGCAATCCAACTGCTCCAATGTGACTTCCGTGGCAGCTGATCGTCGCAGGTAAAAGTCCAAGGAATCTGGATCGTTGGTGGAGCCGATAAAGCCGTGATTAACGTATCCTTCGTTGCTTAATACCTCGTCCTTGCACGCACACTCCTTCCCATTCGAGCTGAACGAGAAGCTGATGTCGTTGAATGACTCTTCGTTATGGGAAGATCGCTCGGTGACTGGTTTCCTTTTATCCGAGGCCTCTCTATCGCTGCTAGATCGCCGCGACGCCGGCGAAGAGTCTCTCCTCTTTTTGGATGCACTTGTATCCTTGATAAGAGCATCCTCGACGCTCGCTATGTATTTCACAGTGTCGTCGAGTATCTCCTCGAGAAGCACGTTGATATACTTCTCCAGATCCTTGACGATTTTATTCTTGATCGTTTGCTCCTCCGCCTGCTGATCGTCCCCGTTGATCTCGTCGATGCTGGTCGCCGTGTCGTCCCTATCGTCTCCATTCGTTTGCTCGCTCTCAGCCACCTGGAGCTTTTGCAGGTTTACCGACACCCTTTGCTCAAGCTCCTCGATGGCGCGCTCGCTCTTCTCCGCCTCGCAGAGACTCGTTCTGATCCTGTTGAATTCGGCGGAGATGATCTGCTCCTCGGTGGTGCTGAACCGACGCGATTGCCTGAAAGAGCATCTGCAATTCCCAGACGGATGAGGTCTCCTTGACCAGCGCGTGAAGAAGTTATCGATGATAGACTCTGGCCGATCGTTGGTATTCTCGTAATACCAACCGCTCTTCAGGCAAGGCTTCAGGATCCTCAGGGTTCGACGCGGACCGACGATGAAGAAGTCGCAGTCTATAAGTTCCACTTTGCCTGGGCCCACGCGGTTCCTGTTCCTCCAATGGTCGAAGAACTTCCTGTACCAAGGCGAGCCTGGCACCACCTGCTCTCCCTCCGTAGCCATGTTTTAGATAACAATCCTTACCTTCTGCGATCATAAAGGTCGATCGATCTAAAAGTATTCTCCACGATGATACTCCTCTTGGTCCCACTAGCGCCTCAGTTTCCTTCGTTCGGCGAAATCGATCAAATCCTGCGGCCAACGACGGACGAAACGCTCGTTGGCGACAAGAAGATTTACAGTCTGTTTTCTTTCCGCAGTTACCTTTACGAAGCCACGAGCTGCCTTTCCGCCAGGCTATAAACGGCCTGCTCGTGTACTCTCTGACTCACTACGGTGGTATCTTCTTCGTAAATAAAGACGAGTTTTAACCGTTGAATATCGTAACAACGACAGTGTAATCTGCGGTAACCGTTAAACCCCCGTCCATCCAAACCCGAAATACGCGTGTAAATCTGCTCAGTCTCTTCATTGACCTCTGCAGAAACAGATCACGAATATCTTCTTCGTAATTTCAGTGTCTATTACTTGGCGTACGATTCAGCTAACCAACAGTTCCCAATCTGATACAGATAATATCCTGCCTCTTTATGCAGTGTTCTTACACCATTCGTGAGATTGATACGAATCACAACCCGAAGCCCCGTAAACAGGAAAATACCTCCCAATAATGTGTACCACTTTTCCTCGGTGCAATTATGACTGTGAATCGGTATGCTCTTCTTGGAAATCGGATACCTGCTGATCGAGAGGTACGAACATCCTGACAGCTGTTTGATTCTATTCCCCACCTTCCCCGCGGTATCGTAACCATTCAGTCGGTCATAACGCAATCAATGGCTTTATCCTCGTGTCTAGCAACGTCTCTCAATTTTTCGCGCCAGCTTCGACGTCACACTAGACTGCATTCTCAGCCTTGCAACACTTTTCCTGCAATCCTTGCAATCGCTGCTCGGTCAAACGCGATTTCCACCGCGAGGAACGAAAGTAACATTTCGCGTGGCTCCCTGTGTTAAGCGGTTCACGGCTCGACGAGTAGCTGATCACTGCTCCAGAGCATCTAATTGATACATTTGATGCTTCGACCTGTGAATAACAAGCTCAGTTAGACGTTTATATGCTCCACATTGTTTGGAAGAGTTTCTGTACAGCAGGGTTTCTTCCTCGGTTTCTTTGCCGAGGGAAGTTCTGTGGCAACTTGAATTAGTAGTGTTTCATGTATAAAACGTTCGAGCCGACGATTTAATATTTTTTGAGTAAACGAAACTTGTGTGTCGGAATTAAATGAATTTTCTTGCCCGAATTGGCTTGAATTGAATTGAAATTTCACCTTGGATGATATTAATTTTACTATTGGGAGCAGGACTGAAGAAGGATTTGATTTTTGAGTACATGAAGATGATATTAAAGGTGTGACAATGGTAAGGTGGAAAATTAATCTCTCACTGAATACTCAAATACGGTGTGTGCAATTTTAAATGTACTGTAAACTACAACTACTTTTAAATAAAAATACTTCTCCTATAACAAATTAAACGGCTGTGAAAAAGATCTTGTTGTAATGGTTTATTATCTATTTATTTAACTAGATATAGATGATTATATTTGGTAACACAATGAATGATTTCAAAGATATTTAACGAGACTAATACAAATAAATCATTGCAATTTTTATATCGTAATAGGTACGCTTCAAAATCCGTCGTAGGTACTGGAAATTAGATAGAATCCAATTAACTATTATTTTCTTTGTTACCTATATAGCATCAGATTAATTTCACGATTTTTTCACACTAATTAACGATCTTCAATAAATGTGTTATGAACTAACGATGTCGAAGAAGTAATGGAAAATTCATACATCTTTACAGAACAATGTTGCTGACCCAAAAAGCAACTATGTGAGTGGAGAAAAGATAGAAACCATAAATTCAAGTAATTACTATATAGCAGCAGTATGTGCACTTTTTTTATTACATTATTGAGGATGTAAGAAAGTTGTTTATGCAGAAATTGCTTGGTTTGAAAGGGGAAACCTATTAATAGAACTGGATTTTTTTCAGGCCATTAATTGTGGAAATTTCAAGGTTATATTTAGTTTTTGGAACGGAACTATGCTAGGTGAATCACCTGACACTGAAATCTCATATATTTTCATTGCATCTGTCGCAAAAATATTCCGGAGAAAGGGATATATTTCTTTTACATAAACAGATTCAATTAGAAAATTTGCTACTCTCCCAATATGAGTTTCCTAAAAACAAAATCCTTACTCTTTCTTTTCCAAATTGAGCAGTTTTTTCATAAACTATTTTCATAGTCCAACAAATTACCCAGCCCGTACATACAAGTCGAATGTATTGGATAGAAAATTTATCAACCGTTCATAGAAGGCAACATCGGGGTTTATAGTTCCAATGTCATTTCTCTTGGATACCGTTTGCCATTAACAATCCAATCATCGACAATTATTCTCCTTCTCTCGAAGAATCGCAATTGCATCATTCCTCTCTTCAATCTGCAAACGATGAGCCAATTGTTGCATGTCGTTTTAATGCTATTTCGCGTAACGGATGCATGGACGACGACCAACACGAGCGTGAAGCGAAAATAAAACGACAGTAATACCTCTTTCACTAGATAATCTTCGTCATTACGCCACCAAGCCGTGTATAAAGCTGTTCGTTCTGAGTGTATGCATAGCACATGATAATTGATAATAGGCAAATAATCCTGCTTATCTATCGAGGAATTCTTATTCTTCGCGTATGATATCCGATAATCGTAGATGATGCATAATATCGGATAATGAATGAAAATAGTGGGAAACCGTGGTCACTTGCAAACTGCACAACACTGTGCCTATATTAATACTACGACTACCTGACATAGCTTATAATTATGCATCACAGGTTATCAATGATATTACACCGGTCAACTTTGGTATTAAGCAGTTTTTTATATCTTTACTGATAGAAGTAGCATTTGTACATCCTATTTCTATTGAGTAACCCCGGATTACAGTGAAGAATAATACTACGACACTTCATATTCTCGTAAATCAGTGGAAGAGTGCATTAATTTTCATCAATATTTAAGGTAAAAAGAATCGTGGAGATGAAGGGGCAAAGTGGAATACAAGTCAGGCGAAGAGGCGTGCGAGGAAAGAGAAAATGTAAACGATTGCAAAAGTCACGGATGAGAAAGGAACGAGAGATAAGGAAAATTCCAGTGAGGAATAAAAAGGAGCCAACTGCTAATGACCCGTCGCGTGGACGTAATTTCTTAAACCTCTCCATTAACTACAATAATAACGTGTTCGTTGATGTCTAGAATTATTATTGTGCAGACACATTTTGTAAATTTTCCACTGTTCCAGCTCCTCCCCCCTCTCCCGCCGTTGCTGTCAAACTGGTTGTCGCCATTTACTTTTCGTATTTCCCGCGCCACGCGATCCAGTTTAAAAGCGTACCGGTAACCGCTTTCCTAGATATGCCGATCAGGTTTCGCATATTTGCGGCAACGCGCGGTGTGGCGTGTCACAATTAAATGTCAACTACGTATATGCGTTTTTTTTTCCTTTGGAACGTATATGCAAATTCACCGATGGAAAGTTTGATACGCGTATTTACGAGCTATCTCCCGCGCGCCGAGTGAGAGTACACATCGGGGCTTTTATGCCCACCATCCTTGATACAATTACGTCCACGTTCCGTGTCCATTATGTGGGTTATTCGAATAAATCAGCTCTCGGTATGCCAGCCGGTTGGTTAGTCACCGGACTACGAACGTCAGTGTCGAAACGATTTTTCCATGGAAATCGGTTCCACGCGGGTGCATCGGAACTACTTCGATTTAAACGCGCGAAAAATAATACGCGGGGTATTTAGAAACAAGAGTGAATGCGAACTCGGAGGCAGAGAAAATTATCTCCATTTTCTTTGATATTAATTATACTATACGTATAAGCAATACACCGTGCAAGTGGAGCAGAGTTTCCTGTTTCGCGTTGGTTCGACAGTGACATTCGTGTCCTTGAAAAAATCAGCCGGAGGAACGAAAGGAAAGTCTGCTATTCAGTGCGTAATTAACAAATCTCCGCATACCCCTCAAGCGTCGTGGAATGTTCGTTTAGAGGCCGCCTAGCGTCGAGCATCTAATTATTGCACTCGCCCTTTGAACCGTGGGCTGTCGAGCCCCTTTTTTACGCGCTGTAAGCACACAGTGGCCAGACGTCTCGGCGAAGCGTGGTTCAAAGCTGACTGCGAGCTTTCCCCATCCCTCGTAGAGACTCCGGGAGAGACCACTTGTTGCTTCTAGCCAGTGGCTCTCACAGCTCACGCTAACTGACACTGGTGTTGGAAAATCGTCTTTCCAGCCCGGAAAACGGCCGGACCACTTCGTCTGTCCCGTACGCGCAGCGCGTCCTCCGTTTAACGCTTGCGTTAAACCGTCAATTGGCACTTCCTCTCGGCGGCGTGTCGACTCCTGTTCTCGCGTACAAAAATCGGCCGTCGGGGAACGCGAACCGCGAGGGGGGCCACTTTCACGAGACACGAATGCCGCCCGACGGGGGTACAGCACGTTGGTAGTTCATGTTCACTGGCTGGTTATTTCCTGCCGATTATCCGCGGCGAACGGGGCTGGCGGACACCGTTTCGACACGCTCGGTCGCGTGTCAGCTTCCACGGCGGCTCTCGGCGACGGTAGAAACATCCGCGAGGGGACCGCTTTGCAGACGGGGACACGGAGTAGATGGTGGCAATCGTCGAAGTGCACCGTGTCGCTGAGCCGCGTCGACTGCATGCACGACGAGGTAGCGCGCATTTTCGTGGGCGTGGAACGGCGAATTAAAACGGGAAAATTAAGCACGATTGACACTGAACCGCCGCACGTCGGGTCACGGCGGCCATTGCGCGTCCCGAGGCATACGCACGCTGCGCACAGGAGACAGCGCCACCCCACTTCCCGCGCAGTCCCTACACAGTGTCCTGGCGAGATCACCGCGCTCTCGTTTTGTCCGTTTTTTTACCGTTTTTTTTCAAGCATTTGGCTCGTTTTGAGTATATATATCTCGTTTAGGATAATCGTTGTAGGATAATCTATGCCTCATTTTCAGCGGTGAAACGAACGCGATGGAGATTTCGACGCGCCGCTCGAGACGCGATTGTAGGTTAGCAGAAACCGCGGGAAATAGAGTTACGAGGGACGCGTTAATATTCAATTTGAAATTGTTCCAGAAAGAAATGTCGTAGTTTATTGGGTTAATCGGATTTGTCCAGCTGTGTTGGGCATAATATTGTTTATATAATAAATTAACGGATAAGTTTTTATTGATCAGTAATGAATAAAAGTTTATACGGATGGCATACACGACACGAGAACGTAACCGCCTCAGGAACTGAGAAACTGTGTAGGAGGTTGTTGGGAAAAATATTTCATTAACAAATGTGGAATATAAGTAGCAATGATAAAATGAAATAGGTAAATGTTGGACTGTATTACAATCGAACACTCGTTGGAAAAATATTATAAAATTGTATATTTATAATTAATCTATTGTACTCGTATTATTTATGTTTCTTATTTAGTCCAATACTTCATCGAAATTAAATATGCAATTCAATGTTAATGTTAATAAGTAGTCACCTGATACATAAAATAGTATATAATATATTATTTTTTAATATAGCTTATATACGTTCAATAACATTTCGCTATAATATACTGTTTGATAATACAACAATATTTACATTAATTGTTGTACCTATTCAATTTATTTTGATTATGTATCAATAATTATTTTAAATATTGATCGAATCAACTTTGAAATGATATTTGAATAAATAACGAAAAAATATTAAAATATCCATAAATTAATCATTATTCCAAGAAATCAGTTCTCTTAGGCTGGTTATTTCAGATTTACTTAATTATTTAAATGTAGAAATATTTATGCAATATTATTCAAGCAATAAAACTAACAGTGTTACTAAGGGTTTGAATACGCCTTTTACCCTCTGGGAAATACTTTAATATCTGATTTATATTCATGCGCATAAATATTCAAATTGCAACTATGTTAAAATTGCGAATGCAAATTCGATGGCAAGTTCAGCGTAGCGATTACTCATATAAGACTAACTTGCACTCCATCTTTATAATTAAAAATTCGAGCCGTGGAACATGAGACTGAAAAGTGGAAGATGTATAATTAATCCTTTTGATATGATATCAATCATTCGCATAAAAAGACCTATGATTTTTTAAATAGATCGTTATCGATACAATACAACACTTCCAACAATTTTCGTATACACTCAAACGATTGATCTACTCCACCAATCCGTACAGCACAATTTTTTAATTGATATGACAATTTCATACGTTTTTACGAAATTGTTTTCGCTAAAAGGGTTAAATTTCCCTTTAATATTTTTATTCATTCGTATGTGAAACATTGCGTAAGATAAGTGTCCCTGTTTTTGAGACATCCGATATATAGGTTTGCCCGTTCTGTTAAAAATTCATTGCGTTGAAAGCGCAATATGCTGCTCTCCACCACAGTGCCCGTTACTTTTGCACCGTGATCACGTCACAGGAACCGAGACTCTGTCCTCTTCCATAATCAGTTTTGGAACCGCAGGTTCACTAGACAGCGGTATTCTCTTGATCCTAGAAACGCAATCTCGCTAAACGAATCCAAAATGAACTTGTCACCAGATAAATTGATATTTTTCTAGTCGATCATCTCTAGGTAACTACATATATTAAATTCACCCAAGTCTTTACCGATTTAAATATTGCTATGTTACACGCAGAGTAGCATACCTACGAAATTATTGTCTCAAGTCCAATTGTTGGAATAAAATTAAATATATGTCAGAATGATAACGTATAATTTATTTGTTTCAGTAAAACTATTCTATTAGCCATTCATGGTACTTAAGATAGGTTGCAGCCTGATTAGATATTCTAATAATGCAATAATTCAAAATATCAATTAAAGTTATTTCCGACACTAATAGCCTGCGATATTTATAAGAGTTTTTAGTTTGATTGCCCAGTTTCCCATCGTTCAAAATTAATCATTAAACTTTTATTCACCCCTCCATATCCTTAGTTTCCTACGGGGTTGGGCAAAATTTTTATTTAAATAAAATTTCGAATAACGAATAAAAGTTAAAAAAAATGATTCGTCATGTGTCGAATAAAGTTAACTCGGGTTAACGAACGAATGACGTTTTTTTTTTTAACTTTTATTCGTTATTCGAAATTTTATTTAAATAAAAATTTTGCCCATCTCTGGTTTCCTATAAACAGTTGTATTTTCTGCAACACACATATAATTTCCGATTGTAATAGTTGTACTTATTTACTTTATTGAACAACTCAACTATAAGATTTTACATAGAATGACCATTTTTGATGTGCTCATTAAAACTATGAACTGGAGTAGGATTAAATGTTTTTCTTTTCTTTTAAAAAGTAAAATATCCAAGGTATAAGACAACCGAAATTCGAAGTAACGCCGCCTGATCGATGCGGAGCATAGAATGTTAGCACGTGTGACGATGTGCTTCCGGTGATCGAACGGTACTAATAAAAATGAGGTTAAGCGTTAGTGGCAACGTAAAATTTTGCGGGTCAGAATAAATGGATCATGTATAATATGCTTTATAATATATATATAGGGTGTCTCGTGTAAGCAGCGTCACGAAATTTCTTTTCTATTAAAAACCAATCGTTTCAACCCACAAAAGTACACATTTTGGGGGATGTACCCTGATTATGTAAATTTCTTTTCTCAATTAAAATGTGCCACAATTTTGTTTAAAGTTTTCAGTGTACTTCGAGATGTACATATTTGAAGACTCGCAATGAGTACAAAGTACAATGTACAATAACTGCATGAGTAGAGAAATACCAAAGTTACGCGTCAAAATAATCGAAAATTTGTGTCACTTTGATTTATGAAACCGTTCTAAGACTATCTTTTACGTCAAGTGTTAAATTTTATTGGTTTTGGTCGCATTACCAATCTAAACAGAATGCGAGATTAAAGCGGGAAGATGAATAATGTCAGGTAGTTATATGTTAAATTTCAACAATGAATCTGTTTCTTGTTGACGACAGATCAACTAAATACTATTTACATGACACACATTGAACATACATTTTCTACTTTGTTATCAACGATTTGCTACTTTGGTGTTTGTTTGTTGTAATTATCTCTGAACTCGTTCCGAATTACGTGAGAAATCTTAAGGCGAAAATGGCAATACAAATTTAGTAAAAAGAAGATAAAAGTGACCGTCGCATTATCCTAAAAAGACAAGGATATAAGAAATCCAGGTCCTCGTAGATTGTAAAGACGGTTAAATCATCAAACTTTATTGCAAACAATTTCGTACGAATTCAAAAGGAGGATTTGATATTTCGTGACTACACTTACGTGACTTTTGTTTCGAAAAAATCTATTATGCATAGATTTGATGGAAGGAGGAACTAATAACAATTTCTTATAACACCATTGCGAATATTGTATTGCAATCAGGGAATTATGCTTCTCTTTCCAAAATTGGATAATATTAAACTGCTACCATTTTTTTTATTTGTTTCTATATTCTGTTCTTGAACTTTCTTTTGCTATATTAATAATAGTTATTTGCCTTAGAGTGCAGCTAGTTTGAGAGGAAACCCCGCGCTTGATTAGAAAATTCGTACAGTCACGGGGCATTAATATTCTAGTCGCCATCTTTGTACCGTATGAGCAATGATTGAAATTATTTTCAGCGACTGCAATACGGGATCGTGACCCAATTTATAGGACATTCTAACACATATTTTTCCGTTTAACATGATAATTATTTATTGCAAACCGCGCAACTCTTCGATTTTTATTTTGCTGTCGCTCGTACTCACCTCGTTTTCCTACTTGGTGCAATCAAAATTCTTCAAGATAAGGGTGCATAATTACTTACGCGAGTGTCATCTGCAAAATCAATTGATTTTAAATGACGACCAGAAAACGTCACATTTTAACTGTGCTGCTACTGCTGCAAAGCAGTGCGCTTTTTATGTGTATACTGATAGGTCACTGACTTATCGCAAAATCCTCATTCAGGAGGAAGGAGAAACTAAGAAACTATTATCAAGGATTATGTGTCATCGATCTCGACGAGCGTTCTTAAGAACGATTAGTGTCACGCAAACAAGATTGTTGAGCATAGATTTTACAATACGTTACAGTTTACAAACGGTTACACTAATCCTTGTTTTCATACATATCATTATTTAGAATTCGATATATCACGAAGTAGGGGGTACCGGGGCTAGTTGTGACATTATTCAGTTTTTTATTTTTTATTTTTTGCATTTCACATTCAATAAGTAATATTAATGACTCTCGCTTAAAGTACGTACTTTCCTCTACAGATGACCGCTATCGCATGTAATTAAACGAAAACCATGAATTTGAAGAAAAGTAATTTTGAAGGTCGAGACATGTATCAACGTGCCCCGAGTAGGGGTTAGTTGTCAGGATTAAATTTTACGAAAAGGGGCAAATTATAATTAATATAATTATATTTTCTTGGACAAAAATAAATTTATCGATTGTAAGAATCCATTTACTATTATTCAAGTAGAAAGAGAAAAGTTGCTGTTAATACCGAAAACACAAAAACTGAATAACTTGGCAACGCGTGAACCGACTACAAAAAAAAACACCATACACAACTGTGTATAGTTGGAACACATGAGCCACTTAATTTTCAAAGTGATAGTCCAAGCGACAAAAATTTAACCTGCTTTGTAACAACCTGCCCCTGTCACATCTAGCCCCGGTCTCCCCTATACGCGGAAATGAGGCTCACACATAAATCAGTTCCTTCTTTAGAGCACAACTGAATACATCTCGGTGCTTTGGAAAACACAGAGCAACACCTGTGTCGTCTTAAATTATATTTAATTTAAGCATTAATTCCCTGCCTCGGAAGAAAGTTCCGTAAAGAAAGTTAGTCTGCTTCGAGTAACAGAAAGCAGAAAGTGCATTAAATTATTTCAAATGCAAGTAAAATTGTAGGTTCCCCATATTCGGAGGAATGGTTTCAGTATCATCCAGTTGTTATATTGTTATCAACTGTAATATTCTACAGTACGTTCGTATTTCTTTCATAATATACGATAGAATATCCGCTCGTAATTTTTGTCGGTTGGCGCGACAATATTTATCATCTACGAAACTTACACAAAACGCATTATCGCATCCTACATGTGCATTGTGTCACAGAGAAATTCTTTTCCTTCCTCGCTCGGGAATCACCTGGAACCGTATATAATCAGAGGATGTTGCCCAAACGTTTGCCGTTTCCACAATGTTTGCGCAGTTGCACGAACAATCATACATCGCCCGGTTTTCTGTTGAAAAATGAACGGGTTGCCGGTCAAGTGTATTAATTCGCTCTGTTACACTCACGCTCTAGCGAATAATTGGATTCCACATCTGGTTTCCGACCGAACCACAAGCTTCGACAAACCATTGCTTCCCCATGTATTTCGGAACAATCGAAAAACCTGCAATGTACCTACACTACCTACCTATCTCGTTGCTAGCACTATCAACCATCGTAATCTCTGCCCTCAGATTTGCGAAACTGCATTACATTCGGAATACTATTAGTCCATAAGGGGCCATTCTTAAATGGCGTAAGGGTAATTTTGGCCAGTTCTTACCCCCTCTCTCTCCCAGTATAAGAATTCGTAAGATTTTAAATTTAACACGCCTTCTTCTAAAAATTCTTTTAAACGTTTATATAATTCATTTAATTATAAAATGAAATATCTGAAATTAGGTTTCATGTGTGCGATGAAACGTCGTTTTTTAGGTGCCTCATATTGAAAATTAGGTTAAAAAAATATTACGTAAGACGCTACCTGACGCCCCCCCCCCCCCCCGTAAGATAACGTAAGAAATTGGCACCCTCCCCTCCTCCAAAAAAAGCCTCACGTAGGGGAGACCGGAGTAAAGTGAGCCTCTAAAATGAGCTTTCTTAATTTGTTCTTTAAAAATAGAATATATTTACAAATTTTGATGACGCAATAAATTCAGATATCGAATTCAGACATCGACATTCAGATATCGACAAATGTAAATTCATATAAAATCCTTAAAATTAATTTTTAGAGACTTCCGATTGGTTTCCTTTTCAATTTAGCTTTTTTAGATAAATGAGTCATAAATGTGTTATTTTAACTCAATTTTTTTCTACCTGTTTAAAACAATCTTATAAACATACATGTACACGCGTTTGAGAAAACATTAATCCAACATTATTAAAAAATTCATTTTCCACATAGTACATATTCGGGGTAAAGTGATCGGGGTAAACTGAGCTGTAAAGAACAGATGCGCAAGTGAGGTGCGCAATATCCTAACCTATCAGCTGGTTAGAAAACCACGTGGCGTGATGGAACAGAAACTAACCTAAAAAAAAATAAAAAATCTGACAGAGTTTTTGACAACCACGGTGCAAAAACGCCAGAAACTGACATGCTACACGAGTAATCCCAGCGCAAGCGGTTAATATTTACCTATATCCTTAATTAAAGTTCTTATTTTATTTCAGCCAACTTTACCCCGGATATAAGCCCACTTTACCCCTCTTGCATCATTTCATTCAAGTTGAATTTTAATATACTCTGAGTTTATTTGAAGTATTGTTATTCGTCATTTATCAACAGTAATGTTTAAATTATATTATAAATCTATTTCCACACATTTCTATTGAATGGGAAAAATTTTATTCTACTTCAAACTTTTTAAGGCTCACTTTACCCCGGCCTCCCCTAATTTAAAAGTTCGATTTCCATCTACAACCGTATCAATCTTTCATTTCATATGTCGCGAGCAATTTGCAGCTTCTAGTCCCTCCGCACTTTTGTATCCCTATCTTGAGTATCTTCAATCTGAAACATTTAATGGGATCACACAGGGAGGTGATACGAAAAATCGTGATGTACCGAATACCCGTCAAATATTTGCCAGTACGTACCGCGGCTGATGCGGAACTGACGTAGAAACACGGTACCTTTGGTTCGTCGGATAGTGTTTCCTACTATGCAGGAAAGAGGGATTACAGCGGGGCGGCGAGCGATAAGCAGTGCAAATTTGTCGTGGCCGTACAACCGGGCTTTGGAAAACTTTGCACGTTAAAATATTAGCCGAGAGTGCGACGTCCGTACTATCTCGGAGCGCGGTGCAAACACCTCCGCCGTCTCTGACAGGGTGGTTGGGATGCAGGTCGTTTACCCAATGGCAAATAATATGAGTATAAAAGGACGGTCGGGTCGCGTCAGCCGGCTATTCCGTTCGAAATACCTCGGTATGGAGCCGCGGACGTATTGCTTTATTGCCGTTTTCGTCGGATCCGGCGCCTTCGCGTTCCTCGCCGTCGCCACGCCGGTCACGACGGACCCAGAGGCACTCACGGTGGCAGAACAAGCGGTCTTCCTCGATTGCAAGCACGCGGATTACAGAACGTACATAGCCTGCCTCAAGAGGCAGAAGAGGCATCACTCCGACCATGGGCATAACGTCCAAACGGAGAATTATGGTTAGACATAATATACGCACATTATATAGGATCAGAGATAGGTGGCCAAAAGATAATGTTGGGCCTGTACGATAATTCGTAACCAGAGAACGGGAGACAGCGAATGCCATACGCTTTTGGATTATTCTCGCCAAGAGGAATCGAGTGACGCTCTCTTCGTCCTGCGACTGGAATGGGAACGCCTTCCTCAAAGTTCCAAGTTTCGAGTTTGTTGGTGTATAAAACGTCGGTTGCACTTGTCGGCGTGCTCGATATTTCGAGGTTTTAAGGCCGTTTTTTGAAGTGTTACTATCCGGGTTTTTTTCGAATCGAAATGGGCCGAGTGGTGGATTTAATGGGTGGCCTACGAGCACTTGTAGCTTGGGCTCCTTCCCAGAAGGCCCCCCAGGGCCCCATCTTCAAAAAGAAAATTATGATTTTGTCCAAACACTCTAATCTTCTTCTCCGTACTTACTCCGTTTTTAGTAAACTCCCCCTTCATTTTCCCGAAAAAATTGGGCCCCTTGGAACGTCTGCCGCCTGGGCCTTTTTCTTCAAATCTGCCGTTGAAATGGTGCCATTCGATTCCTCTCTGGGGAAAACTTCCCAACGGTGTATGGCAACGGTGACACGTTCTTCACTGAGACATCACTCTATAAACATAACATTGTTGTTTCGTTAAGACGAACTCTGCTTGGAGTCGTGCCTGCCGAAATGTGAAAGGGATAATACGATGCACGATTGTTACAAGATATGTGGCCATTGTATAACAAGAACGAAGCACAAGCATCAAATTATCACGGAATATGAAACCGAATGCGAGTTTGGAGTGTGCAACAATAAAACTGGAAACGAATTAAAGCAGCCCGTCAAGATCGACACAACGATTCACATTGACAACCATTTGAGTAATAAGGCGTGATTGTTTGTTCTTTAACCCCGTTACGCACTGGCGATATTTTGGTGGCGACTTGTCGCAAGTGCGTAACGGGGCTAAGGGTAACACGAGCGTCTCGTATAATATTATTAATGTGGCTATTCTTTTTATTAGATCTTAACAATTCATGCCCCTGTCCGCCAATGCAGCCGGAATGCCCCTGTCCACCAGTTCTACCACCACCACCACCTCATCCAGTTATAATAGCACCACGGCTTGTGATCGATTTCAATACTCTACAGCTTGGTGGATGCCAGTGGCCATGCTTTCCAGTAAGTAAATATAAGAATTCAGGCACTTATCGAGGACTGTGACTTCAATACGTCTGTGTAATTAATTTGTTCATCCGTGGAAAGATGTTCCTTTGTATGGAAAGATTGGTACTTCTTTATCTCTTCATTTTTAAACGAAACCACAGAATAGATCGCAATCATTCTTACATTGGGTACCTCAGTAACACAAACAGAATTTAATTTTAGGGAAGCCGAGTTGAAGGGATAAAAATATTTTTAATGCAAATTCAATAAAATTCACTAGGTAATTATGAAAGATTACTTAAAGGAAATGTCCAGTTTTCTTTTCTTCGTACAAAGCTCTTGAATTACTTCAGACGGGGTTACATTAATCTCCTTTTTCATTTTTCTTTGGGGGTCCCAGGGTAACTTGCCCCCACCTCCCTCTGTGTGCACCACGGAGGTGCCTACTTAAAAACATTTTCAGCTACCTAATGCGTTTTAATCGTAGGAATTTATTTTTTTATCACTATTAGTAGTACATTCAGAATTGTGATAATTCAATGTTTTTGATCGGTTTCGACAGTTCAGAGCGTACTGCCGAGAATCCTCGTTAATAGTGACGTCGTTGCACTTGTTATAGGGTTTTCCTGGCTGGAATAACATCGATTGTTCACCATGTGCGAATCCATTAACAATACACAAGTGCCACACAACTTGTCGTCAGGTTAATATCACCAACCCTTGCGTTTCTCCGGAGTGTGTGGGTGGGTAAGTCTGACATCTGTACAATGCAATTTTGTCCATCGAATTAGACAAATTTTGATAGTAAGTTATGGTCGACTATATACCTTATATTATTGCCGATGAACATACGTGTCTTTACCTCGTTCATTTTATGAATATAAGTGAAGAGATATTTTTTTCGAAATGCTCCTTTATTAAATCGCAATCGAACACTTTATTCGACCTCTTTCAATATTTCACAGGTTCGTAAGCTTTTCGACTTAATGAAAAGGAAGTAAGATATTTTCTGGTACTTCTCATTTCAATGTTACTTTTGAGCCTAACACGTTTGTATAAAATTTTTCCTTCTTTGGATGGGGCATGTGACACGTTGTAACGAATACTTATATTTCCAGGACTAGTACGCATCACCACCATTGATCCAACATTGACTGATCGAAATCTTTCTTCTTATGATGCTACAGGTCACGAGGATAGAAGTTAATAGACGGAAATATTCACTTTTTAGCATGTAACGTCTGTGCTACAATTTATGCTTCCAGCTTCAAGTAAGGACCAAGGACTTTTTACTTAAAAATGATAATATACTTAGTTGGTAAAATACACAACAGAAAAACACGCTGTAATTGTGTAGGAATAAAGTTATGTTTCAAATTACGAACTTACACATATTCCCCCCACATTGTTTTTAAAGGAAGTGAATTAATCGTGTGAAGATGAGACGATATAATTGGCGAAAGTATAATAACGATATAGGTACTGAATATCACTCTTACGTGAAACAATCGCAAAATTAATGTTATTGTTGCGATTTTCGTATACGGTATTATTCAGTCGATTTATATAACCAATTGCAGTTCTATTTCATGCAGAAAGACTATACTTCAGTTATATAACACGTATGTGTATAAATGTTATGTTTAATAACATTTTATAATATTTTGAGAAAATGAGATTTGTGGAAGAATTTATTGCCAACATTAAACGATAATTCAGAACATTTCGATTTTGCTTTACACTACGTCATTCTTTGGTATACAGCTTAACTTTCAGTAACAAGTGAATCAATCTACCATGCACTGCGCCTACAACGTGCAACCTGCGCAACGTTCGGTGCATTGAATTGCATACTTAGTGGCGTTGTACGGGATAATATTGATAGTAATAGGTTCACATATTTGACAGTAATTGTCGGTTTTAAGTAATTAAGAATATTCGCTTTGCATTGTTGCAAATAATTGCTTGACACTATTACATCACTTTATTAACGTTGGATTATATAATTGATATCAAATTGCTAAAGTATCGTACCTATGTAGGTAACGAAACAATTTATAGGTACTTAACTTTAGAAATCTTTTAGCTGTTCCAATACATCTGCAAGACATTAAAATTATCCTTATTTAATGCATGTTTCCTTATTTAATGCATATTCTCTGACGTCACCCTTATTTTCTTTAATTTATGGCTCATGCATGAGCTGACCTTTCGATGCGAGTCTACCTATAATGATTACACACATTCACATTTTACATGTACATACTTCAATAGTTCATTCACGTATTGGCTGCAGCATCGCTAATAGACGTTCTTTATCAGGGTCTTTATAACAGTCTTTCTTTATAACAATCATTTTCTCACGAAATACTATTCAATATACTGGGTGATTTAAAAAACAAGGAGTTTACATAAGCGTAGATACTCATAAAATGGATAAATAAGGCCAGTCAACGTGGGTCTGTAAATCAACCCGAATGGACATAAAACGCAATAAAAGTGGCCTTTTATTTCGTCTTTCTGCGAAGGATATTTTATCTAGCTTCATACGAGATATTCGTAACAAGAAATTACGTACTCCATGAAATTTTTTCCACCTGTAATATTGCTTTATACATGTGCTTCGAATTTCTCGTTGTAAACATTTTACCACGAATTTGAGACGAAATAACTGAACCTTTCATGTCCCATGAAAAGTAGTCCAGAGAAGGTTGGGGTATTCAAATCCAATATATCCATAAGACCAAAAGTAATTTATACAAAATGAATTTCCACAACCAGAAAAAATTAACCATCAAACCTACCATGAGTGACCACTATTTGTCTATTCTTTCCAGGTAATATCCTTAAATTATTCTTCGACCTCCCTCTCACATCACATTATACTTCACACCCAAACTCTTGAAAAGTACATTAAGTTCATTCATTAAACCAGTGAATAAAATTCTTGGATTAGTTATATTTGTGTATTTAATATTGCGGCCCGCGTAGCGTAGTAGGTTTCCACTTGTGGTCCACTTCGGACAAAAGGTTGCTCACCACTGCATTAAACCACACATCGCTCTCGCACAAAATGTGGCTCCGTTAAAACTTGAGCAGTTATTAAAACACACTCGAAGAGCGTCAGACAAATACTCTGAGCCGCCCTTAGAGTTTGCGGGGCCCGGGACAAAAGTCGATATTATTGAAAACATCTAATTGAAAACAGGTAACTTCAGACGTCACTTAGGCTTGCCGAAACTCTATTCTAGAAAAATTGATACCTTGACAATTATACTTAATTGATTTAATTTTTACAAAATGAAGTCTCTAAGCGTGGGGCCCGAGGCAAGGGTCCCGTCTGCCCGCTGCTAAGGGCGGCTCTACAAATATTCTGCCCGTCTAAACCATTAATAAACTTTAACGCGATGCTCGTCGAGCAGATTGGAGGATTCATTTTCATCAGCAGGGCACAATCGAAAACGGGAATCTTCCTCAATGGACACCACGGTCACGTGCCCGATCTTAAGGGCCACCTGCAACCCTCGAACGGATCCAACCACCATGGATCTGGTCCCGTTTACAGCCGGGACAGGTCGCTTGCCAATAAACCGTCAACATCTGGTTTATATTAGCTGACACAGTGGGGCTCGGGGCTGGAGCACTGTGCCAGGGTGTTTTAGCGTCTACGTTTTCGCGGGGACGGCAATCGATGTCCTCCTTTTGTCAGGCGAACCCCTGCGGAGAAGTGAACCTTGACGTCAGGTGTTGGGAACAGGTGCTGGAGGAGCAACGGCGTTCCGTTCAGGTGCAGCGTGGCGAAATACTGTGCCATTACTGTTTACGACCGCGGGCTAAGAAAACCGGCGGAGTTGTTTCTTGCATCTAGAAGCGCAGGTGAAATGAAACGCGAGTCGGTGGGTACACGGGCCCGTGGCATAAAAGTACTAACGGCATTAGATTTTATTTTAGCATCCGCTGTAAAAGTCGTTGGGCTTGCAGGAAACTCGAGCCTTCCAATTCCCGCAAGCCACGAGTCGATCCTTGGCGCGGGAACAGCGCTGCATTAGTCTTTAACTCTCGTCTAGGTGACACAGGGTCCGTTTGGACATATCCTAAATATGAAGCTACATATGTGACTTATTATTAGTATTAATTGTTGAAGAAGAGAAGGATGGTAGATTATAATAGGATCAAAGTTATTACAAAGCTGGTTTTGTCAAGGGAAGATCCCGAATACGAAATTTGGGCAGCAAACAAAAATTGCATTGTAATCAGGAGGAAATTCCCTACATATTAAAAAAGTATCAGAATTTTTTGAATTTCCAGGTTCGGGATGTTTCGTTGTGTATGAATGGAATTGTGGGGCAAACTGGCTACTCCATTTGTTATGGGACGTTCCAAACGATTTCTAATTTCGATAGGCGTCCGCTGAGAATGAAATATTTCTTGTTTTATGAAGGGTGTTTATGTGGTTGATAGTGAGAGTAGTTGTTTCCGTTTTTCCAGCAATAATAAGGTACCGTTCATCACGCGAAATATTTATGTAGACGGTTCTTAGTTGTTGAGATCTACGTTCGAGCTTCGTTCGTCTCCAGTTACTCAATGAAATTCGCAGACGAAGTAAAAGGCGTGCGTCTAATGAGTTCAAAAGATTCCAGGCGGCTAACCCGTCCGATTGAAAATATCTCACAGACACGAACCTATTACGCGTTTCGCAATGCGTTGGATAATGTTGGATAATAGCGAAAGTGGTCGCAGCATCCTGCCGTGGGAATGGCAACTTGTTTCTCCTACTCGCTCATCCATCTGAATTGCGGACAGATTCTTCTCTAAACAGAAGTTATTCAAAAAAAGGACATTCCGATGTCATTATCCAGAAAAGATTAACGACCACACTGCCTCATTGATATTTTCATGCTGATTCAAAGAACTTTTTACTCCGTCACGTTTTTTACGTTTTACGTATACTTACTTCCATTTCCGATTTGTATGCTTTTACATATTTCATTTCTTACGACATCTACACTTTGTTCGTAATGGGACACTGAAAAATAGCTTTCAGGCTATAATTATTACAATGAATCATTAAAAAATTTGTTCATCTCTGAAACTTTGCAGGAGAAATCTGAAAAACGGGAAATTTACTTAATAAAGTTTACTGGGATAACCATTCAATTACTTATCTATATGATATAAATATAACCAAGAAGTGATAGACATTAAACAGAGTCGGGCATTATCCGAATAATTTTTTATTCGACATAAAAATTTTTCGAATAAAAAATTATTCGTTATTTTCAAATAACTCCATTTTATCCGCAAATATTTTTTAATTTCAATGTAATACTAATACCACGAGTCCTTGATAATATCAAAACATATTTGCGATATAAAAAATATTTGCGAATGAATATAGATGTCCCACCACCAGGTGTTTCATAAATTTATTTATGCGTTCTCTGTCGATAATTCTCCTTTCATTCTTTCAAATATTCATATTTATGACTAAATTGGAAGTTGCGCCTGTGCTTGGCCTTCATAATTAAAATTCTTCTTCTATAATTATCTCGTATATTTAATAGAGAACCGTTGTTACGTTCACCTAAGTATTACTTCCTCGACGCTGTATTAAAGTGTATTACGAAGGTAATCACATTGAAGTAATAGCATCGTCACTTATATACAACTTTAACGTAACATCCCTTAAATACCTAATAGTTGCAGCGATAGTTTCAAAGAAGCAACGGATTATTTCGCCTTTACGACCGTTGATATCGTCATTGTAATTTCAAGCTTCTCATACTGTATTAAATCCACGCTGTTCCGAATTCTCAGCTTTATCACGCTTTGCGCTTCCTCCGTCGTAAAGCAGATGAAAATGTTGATAATATGGTTGTGTCGGGGCTATCGAATTAAACCTTGAGCGCGTAATATCATTTATCTTTTTAGTATAGGGTCTATACGTTCTCCATGCAGTTGCACGAATATTCGTGCGCCAAAGCATAGACAGTCGTGGCACACAATTTCCTCTTATTCAAGTATGCTGTAAAGAGTTACGTTATTGAGGTTACGTGTTCTTTGTCGCGATGCAAATTGCTGTTAAAATATGCCATATGTATATATATTTATTCTAACAATTAGCCAACGCGAAATTCGGTACACTGAGCTTTTCCAATTAAATTGCACTAATATGCATATATGTATGTATCTGCGATTTGAATTCATCAATTCAAAGAAATTGCCAATTTTTTTTAAGGGTGCATCGACATTTATTTTTTCTAGTAGCTTGTGTTTAATTTGTCGTGCTACTATACATATAGTGAAAATTAATGTCCACAACGTGGAAATATTTTTTATTCAATTTGTTTCTTATATAATACAAATTCATGCGTTATAATAGTTGCACGTTCGCGAATATTTTAAAAAAGAGAGCCTTAATTCGTAATTTTACTGTTGCAGGAGGCAGCTAGTCGGTGCACGAGGTGCTCCATCGTTGTGTACTCGTTATGCAAGTCCCCCAGACGATAAGATTTTATTTCCCCGTCGCGAAGTTGGACAGCGTGGGTCGTCCTGTCTCTGAACAATAAAATTTACTGCAGAATACCGTCTGTCGTGCTCCAGACCGAAGGATCTCTTCTTCCTATCGAGGAATCGTTTCACGCGACGTGAACTTGATCCTTGGATAAGGACCGCTACCTCGGTAAGGTAAGAAACATATCAAAAATATTTTTAGTACTGCGCCTTCTACAGTACGAGCTGAGAAAAGAAGCTGAACAATTTTCAGGGCATACGTTCCTCACGAAAATGGACAAAAGCGGTTCAATCGAAATTTACAAATGATATTGAAAAAAATATATGCAATTTATTTCATTTCCAAAAATGCAATTAAAAAATAGGAAAACCATATTTCGTTATTATTCTTGATCGCCAGATCTTAATCTTCGGAGTTCCTTTATCATGAAGATACATACAAAATGTAGTGTGTTCGTTTCATAGTAATTATACAACTGATTCGTAACAGCGAATGTAGAATCCCTGTAATATTTTTCAACATCAGTCGAGAATTTTGTAAACATTTGAACCAGAAATCGCAATTGAAACAAATGATTTATGAGTAAATATGTAACATGCGTGCCTAAATTCTTCGATCCCCTTTTTAGATCATTCTACATGTGACATGGACCTGAATTGATATGTGTAATTTCAGCTTACATACTTGCAATTAGTAATATTGTTTTTCGAAATTATTTAGATACACACGCGGGTGCATTCAATCGCGCAGAAAATATAGGATCCAATTTTTCGATCAGTTCGAGGCGATTACAACACCCTAGCGAGTAATGTTAACGATTTCAAAGAGGAAGTGCCTATCCTATGAATTACAGTGTTGCATGCGGATACTTAGGTATGTCGAAAAAAATTTGCATCGAATGGCCGACTGGGCATACCAATAATATCTATCCTCCAGCAATCTCTTTCAATCTTCCTACACTATTTTCTCCGTCGTCGTTATAAATTATAGAACGTTATCTAAATAGTATCGTGCGCAGCATGAAATTGTTAACCCTGATATTTTATCCGCAACCAGGATACTCTGTTTCCTTAAACATATGGTATTTTAACCTTTAGCTCGTTAAAAAGGTATAATATCAGGCGCACGTTTATCCTCATGATTAAATGATTCAGCAACGAACATATTCTCTCTCACATTTCTGGGAGACAGTTTGAACTACATGTGCAAAATCTTTCCCGTACGTTCCAATTGCATACACGTGGTCGAGATAAAGCATTATCATGTGCTCACAGTTAGCACATATTGCATCGATTCTTTTACATACATTAAGGCTTAGTCAGGCAGAAAAATTGAGAAAAATAGAACATTGTCTTGGCTCAACTATACCCGCCGCTATAAAAAAACAATGCGAAACTTCCATGCGCAGAAAAACTAAATTCTTTATCAATATCTTCACGCCCAAGTGTCCCGACTAAAATCTAAGAAAAACAAAATCGCAACGAGGAAGCGCTGAAATATCAGGGG
This sequence comes from Andrena bucephala, assembly GCA_947577245.1. Classification (NCBI taxonomy): domain Eukaryota; kingdom Metazoa; phylum Arthropoda; class Insecta; order Hymenoptera; family Andrenidae; genus Andrena; species Andrena bucephala. The sequence continues at coordinate 8,239,062 of OX387719.1, forward strand.
GTTTTGACAATTTTTTTTCCATTGAAAATATTTTTTAATTAAAAAATCTTTATATGCATGTTAAAATACATACTTTGATGTAACAATTGTGTAAATTTAATTCGAAAACTAAGAGGATTGAATATGTAATAGCAATTTCCGTAATGTAGCTTTTTTAGATCTGCTTCCGTGGTAACCAAAATATCCCCGATAGTTTTTATCCGAAACAAGAAAACAAATTTTCGCTTAAAATACATAAATGAATCTAGTTTTTGTCGTAGCCGATTTGAAAACTATCAATCTTTTGCAAAATGGCGGCCATTTGAATACAGATGTGTGATTTTGCGTTAAAAAATCGCCCTTTTTAATTGATAAAAAATCAACTATAACGTTTTAAAAAAATCCTACCACAGAAACTGAATAGTTCTATCAAAAACCTCTGTTCCAAATTTCAACTGAATCGGTCCACTAGTTCTCAAGAAATATTGGTTACCATTTTTTCAAACACCATTTTGAGAACAACGACATTACATATTCAATCTTTTTAGTTTTCGAATTAAATTTACATAATTGTTACATTAAAGTATGCATTTTAAGACTCATACAAAGATTTTTCAATTCAAAAATATTTTCGGTGAGAAAAGAATTGTCAAAGTTCGCCTTGATTTTTCTAGTCGTAGGTGTATGTTGCCCCTTAAATACCTTCATCAACCATACTGTATGTCGTCGCAGAAAGCACACGTACCTAAATAGTATCTATCATTCTATTAATTAACAACGACTTTATAACGATCGTCGTCGAGCCACCAGCAAAGAGACTTTCTACCCTTGACCCGTTGCATCGTTCAACTTAAAGGTCTCGATGTTCTAATCTACACCTGGCGTACGATCTAACTCGTGGAGTTTATAGAGTAAACGGGCGACACCGACAGACCACCCACGGTCCCGCCCAGCTGGTCTCTCCCTTTTCCTCGAGCTGAAAACTCATCGAACGTCTGCGCAGGTCTGGATATCCGACTTCCGCCACGTTATGCAGCAACAGCGTGCATACACACTACTATTTGCCCCCTCGAAGGAACTGGGCATTAAATTTTCACGGTTCAGCGGCGTCGAACGCGAACGGGGTCCTTCTGGAGGACTCCAACGACGATGGTGTCCCTCACGGCAACCCCCCGAGGAGGCCCTCGAAGGAGCCGCATATGGCACGGGCGCTAGACGGGTCCGCGGAGGTCCCAATTAAACGACATGCTCGTGAGTCCTAATACGCATGTAGGTCCTTCTGGGGGTCCTCCCTTCCGGCCGGCACTCTGACAACATGCCAATTGAAAGATGATGAAGGTGGTGCAAGCGTCACAACCCGTCTGTCTCAGGGGGGGCGTCTGAGCTTGGGGTTTCATGCGACAACGGTTTCGACAGTTTCGTGACAGTTTCGGGGTGGTTCCATTTTTAACCGACTTCAAAAAGGAGGAGGTTATAGATTCGACCTGTTTGTTTTTTTTTTCTTTGCGTTTGTCCCCGCATAACTCCTCAGCATATGGGCCGATTGTCACCTAATTATTATTATTTTATGTATGTACGCGCATATCTCCTCAGCATGTTGTGTCAATATATATAAAACTAAAAAGTTAAAAATAAAATAAAAAATTTTTTAATTAAACCCGACTTCAAAAAAATAAAATTGCACTAAAAAGTAAAAAATATTTTTTTCTCTTATTTAATCTACGACTCCCATATTTTTTAAGTCGGTGCCTCGTCATTTGCACTGTGTAAATCTGGCGCCGTCTTTAAAAATATGAGAGTCGTAGATTAAACAAGGGAAAAAATTATTTTTTAGTTTTTAGTGCAGTTTTATTTTTCTGAAGTCGGTTTTAATTTTTTTTAAAAATTTTTATTGCCACCTTTGAAGGTGCAACTGTAAGTGGCGGACAAGAAGGTAGCAAAGGGTTATCGGTTATACCTACATAGGAATGTGGAAACGAAATGCGTGAGGTTTTAAATAGGAGAATTTTTTTGGTTTTATCTGGAGCGAGTAATTTCACTAACTTAAGAAATTAACAAGCACTTTATTATATGCAAGTAGGTAAAAATACTGTGTATGTACGTATTTGCTAAGGACAGTTGAAACGGTTGACTGCCTTGTTCGACGGTTAAGTACACCCTCAATGACCACCGAGCGCTCTTTTCCACTGTCCCCCAATTTCACCCTGGCACGTCCTTTTCCTCGGCACAGGGCAATAAGCAGCCCACTCAGGTAGCCGTAAACTCTCCTGCAGACCAAGATAAAGATGCGTATCGACTTTGCGAGGCTTGCTCGCGAGGCACGCCTCGCGGAGTGGATTCCCCGTTACTTATCACTTTGCACAAAGCAATCATCTCGAGGTAGTCTCCAGACTCTTCACTCCGCGAGGCGTGCCTGGCGAGCAAGCCTCGCAAAGTCGATACGCACCTTTAGGAATGTGAACTTTCAACGTCGCTAGCGTGCACATATTTTTTAATGCTACTATTTCTGCGAGGGGTCTTTTTCTTGGTAGAATTTTGAAACTGTTTTTGGGGGTTGACAGCGGTTTAGAGTGTGTAGGAATATTGTTTCTCCTCTTTCTCTTCATAGCACTGTTCACAGAAATTCCCGTAGATCGCATGCTTCTGTTATACTTTTGTAATAGTTTCACCAGACATCTCAGTGCATCAGCCTACAGCCATATCGCAGCACAGTAATTACTTAAGACATAGTGGTAACGCCACTCTAACGATCTACCGGGCTGTAATAAAATATTCCCTCAGGTCTGTTTCCTCTTCCGCAGAATTTGTCTAGTCGACCGTGAATAAATAGGCCTGGGGGGCAATATAGAAACCTTTTAAGGGGCAGGAAGTCGAAGTCAGTCGTCGACGTGTTCCATAAGGCGCCCGGAGCGTCGCGTCGTCGAGGCGACTTCGTTCAAATCGTCCATCTAGGAAATTCCGGTTGTAAAAGGGGGTGGCAAGTGGCAACCATCGTGGATATTGCCGATGGAGAGACCCTCTAATCCTATGAAAGTTAATCTTGATCTTATAGTCAATTTGCTCCCCCCACGATTGCTTGCTCGTCCCTCTGTAAAATCGAAATTAAAAGTTCCACCCTATTTCGAACGATTCGAACTTTGAAGCACCGCCCTCGACGTACAAACTCAATGAAAATAATTAAAATGTTGATGGCAGATGTAATCCATTTACTTAAAGGCATGTAGAAATTTGGAATTATGAAAGATACTTTGAAAAATTTCGGCGGTACATTTAAAACTACAAATTGTGTCTTTGAAGAAGGAAAATAACCGATACGAAAGTTATAATGGGATGTAGGGTTATTACGGTACGGGAAGCCGAGGACAAACCCTGATGTCTTCCAAAAGGCGCCCTAGGCGTCACGTCGTCGCGTCGCCGAGACGTCGCCGTCGTCCAGTAGGGGATAATAAGGATCCACTCGACCGTAAAACTATTGGTTATATTTAGCATTGTTAAGAATGAATAGAAGTTCGTTGAGACGCACTCCACGATGGTTCTCTGTGAACTGACGTTTTAAATTCATCTTAATTGGCTGGTGAGAAATTTTAATGACCGTGTGTCTGGAATATTTACCTGGCCTAGGCAGCTTTGTACTTTCAACATTTTGAATTGACGGTTACAGTTATATTCACCGATCATTATCTGGGGTTATTTATATACATAAATATTTGCAAAATTTATGAATAATTGTCTTTTGCAAGAAGCCAATGGATCGTAACAGTTGAAATATATGTAGAACAGACAGAAAGCGGTTGCTGTAGAATAATTTATTAAATGATGCATAAAAGGGACGGTCACTTAGCATTCCGAATTTGCACAGCTGGCAAATATCAGATACCTACAGCAGTAATGAAGTAAACTACCACGGTCAATTTCGCAGATGCCTAATTGTAGCAAGTGCTCGCTCGTAGCGTATTAAATTTGCATACAATTTAATGACTCTGAAAGCTAATGGATATTGTGCTAAAAATATTTCAGAGAACATCCTGTACAAAGTATCTAAAAATGCGTGGTATGATCTAAAAAGAAATACATACTTATAATATCTCTTTGAAGTTTGACAAATAAAAGAAAAGTATTCAATAACTAGCAAAATACACCCGCGCTTCGCTTCGGGCCTAAGAAATATTAAGGACTCCATAAAAACACATTTCATCCCTTTTCACCACCCCCTTAAGGGTTGATTATGGCAAAATCTTGAAATTGGTTTTTAGGTATTTCTGTGGGTAACCTTTGGAAGTAAAAACCAAGTTGATATCTAATCAGGCTTAAGAGATTTTGAGGAATCCATGAAAATACATTTCATCCCTTTTCACCCTATTCGGGGTTGGTTAGGGAAAATCCTGAAATTGGTTTTTAGGCATTTGTGTGGGTAATCTTTGTGAATAAGAATCAAGTTGATATTTAATCGGACCTAAGAGATATTAGGCAGTCCAAGAAAATACAATTATTACCCCTTTTCAACCTTGGGGATGGAATTTCCAAAACTCCTTGCTTAGTGGTTTTCTACGTCATGAAAACAATGTACCTTTCAAATTTCATGTTCCTACTTAGGTTAAACGATTTGAGCTGGGCGTTGATGAGTCAGTCAGTCAGTCAGAACTTCTTTTATAAATATAGATATCTGGTTTGGAAGTTTAATCTATTATTCATCCTACATACAATTACTATTATACGAATGTCCAAAATCACATCCACGAGATTACGTCAGTCGATAGTTCAGCAAAGCACTAATAAAAGTTTGATCGTGGATATAATCCCTTCCCACGTATCACCTATATCATCTGTCAACTCTTCCAACGCTTCGTAGCAGGAAATATTTTAACTGATCGGAAGCACAATGAATTAACGAAGCGTATTTCTCGAATGGAAGTTTTATATACTGCCCTGTTGCAAAATGCAAATCAGCTCGATTCTAGACGGAGCGTTTCGAATAGCCAATCGTCGGATGAATTGTGAACAACTGTAGCATTTTATAAATTGAGGGGTCAATTAAACGATACAAATCGAGTGCCTAAAACTTTTGCTCGGTGCACTCGGAAGATGCATGTGAAAACGTCGCTGTTGAAGATGCAAGATTTTCTGTTCGTTGTCCTGCAATAGAGAATCTGAGATGTTTAATGAGACGATCGAATAATTCATAAGGTGTCGAGAGCATCGATTCTCCACGGTTCATTGGAGCATCTTAAAGAATCTTAGATCCACAGTTACGTAGGTGCATACAATAGTAACGGCAAAGTGAAAGCCGAAGCTTATTATTTAGATACGATCAATAGAAATGTGTATCGTTACGTCTCAAAGAAACCCTGCGATTGTAATTAATAACACAAAACTCTGAATTTTTTTAGTAGGTACGTACATAAAACAAGCAGACGAAAGATTAGCCCAAAAATAATTAATTACTTGCAGAGAAAATAAACTTGCGTCAATCACTCCAAACAGGAACACTTGTCCTTTGATTTCAAATAAAAAATCGTGTCATTCGAATCACTTCAATTCCTGCTCGAAACCAAAACTATAACAATAAGGTGCTTCGAAACGGGTCCACTAAATGTGATCCAATTTCGTCTCGATGATACTCCAATTAACTCAAAGTCCTTGGGATTCAATTAAATGCAAACCAGACTGTGGGCTCCTTTAATTAAATCGAGGCTGAGACAGAAGTCGGTGAAGCAAAATTCAGGGCGGGATTTCGTGGCATCGACGATTTGAATCTGTAAATAGTAACATCGAAGCAATCGTCGGGTCAGGGCCCGGTTGCTTCGGAGGATCGCAAATGCACAGTTAGATACAATAACAACAGCAAAAGAAGGATGTGCTAGGTGTGGTCGGCGAGGATACTCGCGGCAGTAAACCGTGCCTTGCAATACGAATAAAATGTAAATTCGGCTTGCTACCTGGGAGTTGCAACTGGCCATTCTCCAGGGCATTCGTCGTGAACAGTTAAGAGGAAAGTTCAGGAACAAGAGAGCCAGTTTCACGACGCCATGTCGCGCTTATACTATACAAGGAAATCTTCCCAACCCGAAAATTCTGGTTTTAATGAAACTTCGTGTGAATTAACTTTACAACGTTGCGAGATAGAACAAATCATTAAATATAAGAATTGTTCAGTTTTTTTATGCTCTATCACACTACCAAAAGAAAGAAAGTTATATTAAAAGAAACAGGAGAAACTTCTACATTCACACGAAGTTTCGTTAAAATCAGAATTTTGGGGTTGGGAATATTGCATTGTTAATCTCTACAATTCAATTACTTTTACATATTTGATTCCGTGCGAGCCTCATTGTTCTTCGAGCACTACTAACTACTAACTACTAACCTGTACATTATTCGCATTAGTAGCTCTTGAATTCTACGTAATGCATGGATAATTTAAATAATGAGAAGTTTCTATTTACATATCTAGTCACTAGGTTCCACTGCATTGCTCCCACTGTTACGTCTTCGGTTAGTTAACCTTTGGTTATACTTAGAATCTAAGATTGTTAAAATTGTTTTCCTTTGCTGTTCATTATTGATGGGTTTCGTTAATCTAATTCAACAGTGAGACACGAGGGTCGAAGTTTGATGTTTCGGTAACTCACTCGCGCACTCGGGACCCAGAAGAAGGAAAAATGAAGAAAAGAGAAAATAGAATATAACATGAGAACGAAAATTTTTTATTTGGGTGGAATTAATTTAATTTTATAAAACGACTTGCATTTCACGCTGTAAACAGAGAACTGGCAATACTACGCACACGCCACAATTGTGATTTTGGTGACCATACCATACCATGGTGCGCGAGGACTGTTAAAAAAGAAATTAAAATATAATTTTTAATATAATAATCAAAGCTAATCTGCTAATTAGAACGACCAGCATGCAACTCGTGGAACGAAAACTGAATCAGGGTATAGTTAATGTTCATACCCGTTCCGTCGTTTACGGAGGTATTGAGGAACGTCGGGGCCATACCACTCCATTAAGTTATACGATACACCGTAATAGTTCCTGATTATGTATGGCTTAGATCTAATGAACTTGTAATCTCGCGTTTCGTTCGCGGCTAGGCCTCGAGTAGGGGTATTGCTATAAAGGGACCGTTAAACGATAGCAGTTATCATTTTCAGTAAACGAGCACTTGGACATTATCACGGTGCATTGCCACGCTAGTGGGAAATATAAAACGTTGTTATACTGACGTACGTTTATTTTGCTCGTATCAACATATGCATGGAGGGCAGTCCTCCATATGACGTGAAGGATTATCCTCGCAATAATTGCGTGCAGAATTAAAAACTGCATCGAACGAAAGAATTCCACAGGCTGTGCTGCTAATTCATTTATAATACACACCCTCGCTCTGTCTAAAAGCATATAATCTGCTTTACGAGCCTGTAATTAATTTACAGTAAATCGTATGGTCTTGAGATAATGAGAATACAAAGCGAACAATTGTTTGTTGTTAAAGTTTCTTTCTAGAACACGTCGACTGTCCTAATAAGTTTAATTAGGATTTCGATTTAATCGTCGCACGATGGTCCATCTGTGGTATGGGAAACAGTCACAGGGGATTGAACTGTTTTTTCGTTTAGTTTGCATCGAGGATTTGTGAGCTATAAAAGACATTAGCCGGCAGAAACGGTTGCAGGATAAACCTTTAATACGGTCTGGCCAACAGTATGGCGCACCAATTTTGGTAAGGAGTCGCGGTACGGTGCATTGCGGAACGAGTCACCAAATTAGCCTGATGATAATTTAGCGAGGGTAATTTAGGATTATGGGCACGGAAGAAGCGTGGCTGTCCGAGCATCGTCGCGACGTCAAAGTTTTAAAATCGAGATAGGAAATAGTCATTTTGCTCGGGGCTAATATCTTTGTTTTAAATTGAAATATTGTACGACTTGCTGATGGATGATGGAAAGATAGATGATGGATAAAAGCGTGTAAACAAGTTTGAAGTTTCTATTTTTTACTACCAATTTAAAACAGTTTAAAAAATTTCCATTTGGTGTATCAACTTTACAGGCAGTTGCATAGCAATTTTATTTCCCATCTTTCCACGGAACGATATTATTTTTGTTACATCTCCCTTTCTGCCCTTTCTTGCTCCAGTTTTCTGAAGGTTTCGTGTAAGGAAAAATTTTTAATTATGTTTAAAATCCATTTCATTTCAAATTGTGATTTCAAATTCTTGATTAAAATGTAGAATTAAAGCTTTTCTCTATTAAGGTCACATTTCTGCGACACTTGACTATTGTCAGGCTTGAAATTGTAGAGACACGCATTTCAGAAAAATAAGCTGTTACAAATTTGGGCACGCGAATGTACGAGGTGAGTGCGTTTCGTGCCAGTGAAACTAATTATTTTCAAGCAACCTGCTCGTTCACACGAGGCTGCAGCTTGCCGCAAAACTATTTCCGTTGAGGACACCTATTGCCACAATTAATTTCAGTTTTCCACGCAGCTGAAGCGCGAGCGCATGCAGCGAGTTAAAGGTGCGCAACAAGAGGTGGCAGTTGGACGTGGTGCAGTTGATGAGACTGCTCACCTGTCCTTTGCTGCTCCCCTGCCTAGACACCTTTCATGTTTAACCTGTTAATTCTTGTTTATTAGACCCGAAAGAAACTTCTGTTTAACGATTAATGCACCCATCTGATAGAAATTAGAAACACTCTCCACTGGTTAGAAACGTCTGAACAGTATTGATATCAAAATCTTCTATTAGCCATACCAGTAGCGAGGAATTTCGTGGATTAAATTTTTAAAATATGTGAAATATTTCGTAAGCCTTGTTAGATCTGTTTTTACAGCTTGAATGGAACAAGGCACCAATTAGTTGATGATTAGGTAACCGAAAAATGAGTGAAACTTATCGTTGCGTGGAACCTAAATATTATAGACTTATTTTAATTACTTCCTTGATTGTGGAGAGTTGGATCAAGCTGGATTCCATACAGATTTCCTTACAAATTAAAATTCATTGTTAAATTTATTTTTATCCAACTTTAGAACGTTGCAATTCTTTAACGCAACAAGGAGTATCGGTGCAGTATAGATTTATATTTTGAATAAGATATCATTTTATTTCGCTTGTATTTTATTTCTCGAAAATAAATTTGAAACAAAGTGTTGACAGAACATCAATTTCCAAGTACCTATAAAGGAATCAATTCAATAATTACATCTTCATAAGTATTCGAAATAGAGGAAAATAATGAAACCGTTTCATTATCTAAAATCCCATTGTTTCAAACAAACCAATATCCTGTTTCAATCATTCCTCTTCATTTTGATTTCAAGTAAAATTTCACCAATTCTGGCACAAAACAGTTTGTTCCCCGAGTACCTGCTCTCCGTGAATTCGCCTGACTCACAGTGTCCCGTAATTATCATAAATTTCTATTACCTGAATTATTTCTACTCGCTTGCTGTTCCAACTTTTGCCCATTACCATTCGAGCAACGGCGTGGCCGGGATTTCCTAAGGGCTTGCCACAGGATAATCCAGGTTGAGTCCTGTGAATCTTCGTAAAGGACGTCTGGCATTCCGAGTCAGGTACCAAGATTTTCACCGACCATATTTATGAGCACTTCTTCCTGGGTCCAGTGGTCAGATAAAGTGGGAGGCTCCAGTGTCCTTCGAATTTTCGTGAAATGTTGTATCATCCTTGCGGCGACACGGAGTCACTGTAACGAAGGATCAAGAAACGTGGTGCACCAGCGTTACGGCTCTGTACCTGGCCGAATAAATTAGAATAAATTTCGTAACCGGTGACATTGGCCAGAATATTCAGTGGCCGGTGTATGGTAACGACGCGCTAGCGCACCTGAAAGGAGCATCGTGGCCGAATTACACGGCGCCCCCATAAATTAAACGATCAGACTAATTAGGTTTGTGATTTCGATGGGAGTTAAGAGAACGAGGCAGTAGGTAGCTGTCGTTAACGTCAACGTTACAAACATTAAGGGAACATTAATCCTTGTGACCCTTGATACATCGATTTCCGCAATCAGAAATATTTTCATTTAAATTACTGGCGTAACAGAGAACCTTCTTCGTAATTAGGTCATCGACTTTAGCTCCGTGAGAATTTCTAATTTATAGAATTAAATGAACCGCTGGTTTGGAAATTACTGTACTATATTAGGGTGGAATCAGACGGCACTAGGATCGCCAAGCCTGGCACGAGACTCGCCGAGCCCACTCGCCGTGAGAACACTCAGGGATCGCCTATCCGCGATCCTGGACGATCCTCGGTAATCCTCGGCCAGCCGCTTGGCGATCCTCGGCGAGCCGCTTGGCGATCATCGGCGATCCTTGGCGAGCCCCTCGGCGAGCCGCTTGGCGATCCTCGGCGATCCTTGGCGAGCCCCTCGGCGAGCTGCTTGGCGATCCTCGGCGAGCCATGGCTTGCCGAGCCGGCTCGCCGATCCTAGTGCCGTCTGATTCCACCCTTACTTCCCATTTCACAACCCAGCATCGAGCAAGCATATCTCCAATCGGCAAACAATTGAGTAAATTGGAGCGCGAAAGGTTAAAGGACGGCCGTATCTCTCGCAAAATTCAAAATGTCATACATCTGCATACATATTGCTTCCTATTCCAATCTCCTGCGCTTAATAAGCACAGCGTTGAGCGAAAATACGTGGAAGGCTACATCGTTCGTAAATACAGAGGGTGGCCATATTATTAAACGTAAGGGAAATGTGTCTAAAACAATCCCTTTAAGGCGTAATTCATATAAAAAATACAAATGCACATTATTTAAATAAAAGTAAAGTAGTTTTTGTAAGTTAGTTTATCTATCTTATTATTGGCATGTTAGATCAAATTTAGCTACCTGATCAATTAAATTTTTTTACTACCAATTTATCAATTAAATCATCACATCAGAGTATAACACGCCGAATCCAATCCGTCATAAAAGCTAAAGGCAGAGTCACTAACTATTGAGTAATTGTATTTCTCGTACAATACAGTCTTATGAATCCATATGAATGTATTTAATTTATATTCTTAAATACATATACTAGTATTAAAAAATAATATTACACCGTTAAAAACGAGACATCTATTTTATTCTATCGCTTAAACTTACGAAATATAAACTTTTTTGTTGGACTATAATAATTTGCCCACCCACTGCATACATACACATAGGCAGCGATCCACAAAAGAGTTGGAGAACCTTCACAAATGTTCCGGAAACGATGAACAGGTCGAACGATGGTCATTTACGCGTGTTGCGAAACTGCACGCGTAAAGATCGTCAAAATCGGTCGAATCCCGCGATTCATCATGCCTGAGCACATGTGAGAAAGGCGTAGGCTCGTGAGGTGTTTCTTAAGCGGCGATGTTCGTGCATATGCCCACGCATCCCACGTTGGAACATTTTAGATTACTGCCCCCAGATAACGCGTGTACGCGGACAGAACCATATATTACAGAACGAGAAATTAGAAATGATCTTTTCGGTCGACTCACTACGTTCGATTCTACTCCAGAGTCGGGGAGATGTGAAATCGGAGTACGAGATACAGATTTAACGATGATGCAACGAATTCTGATGTGATTTCGATTCATAATATCCAAGCTGATTGATCATTTCGATCTGGTACCGATATTCGAATGGAGGTTGCTATTTTTGGGAGGGTTAGCAGGATCGATGTCTCGAGCTGGTTCTTATGATTTAGTTTCTGGATCATTCGAGGATTTCATTTTCGGTTCCTTCGTGGGCTGTATCTTGTTATTTTGCCGCAGCAACAGAATTTCTTTATTCATCTATCGAATCGAGATGAAAGTATCCCTTCACGTTATTTAATCGCGTGCATTATAGTTGCTCTCTAAAATTGTTGTCCACCGAGTGTAATAAATAAAACGTCCCTGATTAACCGTCTACATACAAAGCGTGCATTCATCTTTCAGAATAATAACAAAATACTTGTCTAATCGTTTCCACGATAGTTGAAGCGTCACAGCCGTTTTACAGTGGACACGTTACGTTGTTTCGTTAACGATCAACGTTCAAGGGATGGATTTAAATGATTCTTAGGAATCGCGTGGTGCATTTTTCTTGCAACATTCTATTAGTTTGTCTCGTTCGACATTTACGACAGGAGTTTGTTGCTCAGGGGCACAGAAGGGTGGAACAGAGGACGAGTGCTATGGTAGGAACTACATAGAATGCTTTTTGTCGAGCTCAAGGCCCCGGCGAGATGTGAATGAATCTAGAACCTGTTCCCCTCTGCTCCTTCTTACGTTTATTCCATCTTCTTTTAGAAGTCAGACGCGGCCGATAGGCTCGTTGAAAGCTGCCTTAGAACCGGGTTGAATCGAGTTTGTTGCACGGCAACTGAAATATCATCTACTTCGTGAACATTGTACAGTGTGCGACTTCAATTTTCCATCGCGAAATCCTTCGGTCTTTCCACCGCGATGGAGCACTTTGACCACTCGTGTAAGATTCGTGTAGCTACAATCTTTCGTGTGCATGGAATTCACAAGTAGAAAAAGGGTGTGAAGTTTTAACCAGGATGTCATAACTTTTGTCGGAAGCTTTTTGTGAATTGTGATGGATAAAAGGGATATACTTTGTGAATAGTTTTTGTATACGAAATATTGAATTAGGTAGCATTGGGAAACTTATTCTATTTATTTGTGTTTGAAAAATATTGTGTTTATAAAATTCGCTGATTGAATTCCCAAGTCTGTTACACGCGAATATCATTTTTGTCGAGACTAATGGGGATTACTCTCTCCTTCCTGAAGAAATATCTGACTGACGCAAATTTATGATGTCATTCATGATTTATGATATATTCATTTCCACTGAAATCGTTTTTAACGAAACAGGATGCAAGATAATTCTCTCGCTTGCTAATTATTCATCTATTCTTCCTCAAACGAATTCCTTTCTCTGTCATTAGCGTCCTGTTTCATCATTCGTTCGCATCTATGCATGCTGATTCGTCGTTCACGAAAATATGCATGAGAAAGTTGCTAATTTCGATAGTCACGTGGTTTTAAATTCTCATGATTGGACGGGGCAGTTTCAGGATCACCTGACTTTCTTAAATTTTAAGAATAATTCTCGAAAATTGTATACATTGTAAATACAACTATTTCACAGCATACGTTGGTTTCGAAAGTGCACACAGAAAATTACATTTTACGTCGCGAACAGATTAAAAACTGAACCTTAAGGTATTCGAATTTAATGTATACGAGTTTAAATCTCGAAACGAAACAAATTTCCCAGACAACGGAGGTACCTGCAAAAGAGAAGAAAATACCAAAGATCACTGAAGCCTGAAGGTTCCATCTAAAAAGGAAAAAGGAAATGAGTATATCGCAAATGGCGTGAATGATTTACAACACCTTGGTTCCCATCGACTGAGATGTTATTCTCGACTACTCACTGTACCTACCCACGAGCCCATCTTCTACTTAAAAGCAATCTTGGAAAGAACAATCCTACAAAGTTGGTCCACAGAACACGCCCTTTTGAAGTTAAATTAATTCTTCCTATTTACAAGCCTTGCAAAAATAGTTTCCATTTATAAATCGACATTTCCTGTTATATAGTACCTTCCAACCATTTCTCTAAACAAAAAATATATATATATATATATCACTATGCAAATGACAGGGCAAGCAACTGCAACGTTAAGAAAACCTTGCAACAAGTATCGACGATTCTGAAAACCTGAATCGAACGTGATCATATCGGCAGAAACAAAGTACCTGTAGCAACTGCTAAAAACTGAAAAGAAGGGAAAAACGACGAAAAACAAATAGGAATTCCTGGATAGGAGCAAAATGCTAAGGATCATCGAAGTTCGAAGGGATTCGTCCAAAGAAGATAAAAGGAAACGGACGGTTCGCGAAGGGCGCGAATGATTTACACCACCCTGGTTCCCATCGACTGAAATGCTATTCGCGGATACTTACCTACTACCTACTACCTACAGGGCCCTTGCCCCGGTCCTCCCCACCCCGGAACCCACGTGCATCGGCGCGTAGGCAGGAAAGCCGAAGTTCCTCGCCGCCGTCTGTTTCTCCGCTCGCCAGTTTCGACAGAGTCGTGCCGGTGATCGCTTCTACGATCCGATCCTTTGCAAATAGATCCGTCAGGGGATCGTGATACCGCGTGAATCGGCGTCGAAATATCATCAAACAGTGCAGTTGCAATCTCGAAAACGGTTTCGTTCTCTGTGAAGTTCGTCCAGTGCGCTTCTCCTGCGAAATAAATCATCCACTATTATGCATTGATTCGAGGAGTATCTTCTAGTCAGAGGTGAGATATTGACACTTCTTTTCTTTCTTTCCTTCTTTTTTAGTCGGAATTAATATCTACCGAGTCCATTGCAATTTTACATGGGATAGTTTCTGGTGAACAGTGTGAAGCATTTGTTTATAAAATTGCAGTGGTTAATTGCTCGTTGAACGTCGCTTTGAAAGTGTCACTTTGTAGGTTTGATGCAGAGTTTCAAGCATTCCAGGAGATTTAGTTTGTGCATGACGATTTCGAGGACCCTCAAGCTTGCTATTTGCAAATTTTACCATTTATTCAGTTGAGAATGTAGTCTTGCCGGTCCAGTTTCGTCTAAATTATCGACGCTAATTTAAGAAAGCCGCGTTCCAACGTCCGGACTGCTACAAAGTTGCAGTTAAAAGAGTTGCTGCATCGTCGGCAAATGCATTCTAAATGCGGCTCTTTACACAGAGATTTATGCACCGCATTTTCTTTGAGTGTTGTAAGTTTTAGATGCTGCTGCAAAGGGAAGCTTCAAATAGCAACCGCCGTTCCTTTGTCAGCCGGCGACCAATTAGTGAAACATTCGCTAGACGCCTCGCCATTTCTTCCATTTTCCATAGCTAGGTAAAAATCTTTCTCGTAGAATTTCTCACTGGACGAAGTGATGCTTGTAGGACGAACTCACTTTGCTTGTGGTTTCAAGGTAGTTCTGCTTCCTAGGAAGCACAATTTCCGCGAACGGATATAAATCGTATCAACGAGCAGGGGTCACAGCAGTGTCGAGTGTTTACAAGTTGAATGTCGCGTGCCTGTTGGCCTTGGATCCATCAAAATACAAATTTCTAGTTCAGACGGGTTCAAAGGAAACACATCATATGATGAACTCTGTATTTAGGTTTAGATCATGTTGGAATTTAATATCAGATATTGTTACCTGTAACCAAAATGAAAATTCGAAAATCACCTGCAATAATTGTATGTTACAATTTATAGTGACACTTAGTTACACAAACTTGCATAAATATTCTGTTCTGTAATTATATGAATCTTAGATTCCCAATTATTTTCAGGAAAGGATTCGATCGCAAAAATTATAATTCATTATAACCAAATTTATTATAATTTGTTACATTTTTTTCAATATTTATTGAGACTTTCACTTCGTGAATTCTATTCAAATAATTTGTTTAACTGGTGGAGTATTTTGAATTCTGTTTTTCAAAGCAAGTGGATGAAGCTTAGACACTTTGGTCCATTTTCTTAGACACTTGAGAGAAGCTCGGGGGTAATTATAATTCATCAATTCGTTAGCTCCGTGGGAAGATACACAAACGCTTCCGCGGGTCGTCAGTAAGCGTTTAGAGGTCGTTGATTTAGTAAATATGCCCGATACGCGGTATAAATTATGTAAATGCGCGCGTCGTGTATCCAGAGAGTTGCATTTAATATATTCGCGTCATCCGTAATCGTAGTAGCCGGTGATAAATCATAGTCGAATTCTTTCTGCCGGTATAAATACGAGAATTCAAGAAGGAGGAAACAAATTAAAATTATTAGCCACTGGTCGCGGGAATTACAATTATAAATTACCTTGTTGATAATGCTGATAACTGGCGTTTAATCATTCGAAAACTTTCCACCAAGATGCGTGCAAGGTTCGACCATCTTTGTTTTAGTAAAAGTTTTATACACTATGTAATTGATTCACTTAAATTACTTTCGAGTTTAAACATTCAATAAATCCGCAGGAATAATTTCAAAATGTAATTATTCTTCTTGCGAATAAATAAATAAATAGTTCAATGATGCTATATAGTCATCATTAACACTTTACTCCTTGGAAATTCGAGATTCCAACGATTTTATTCAAATTGGACATGCAAACTTGCATTCACAAAAGCATTTCGTATAGAATCATGAAAGGATAATTAATTATCTCTCTCTTTTATCCCAGTCATTACACATAATGAAGGTATTTTAATAGAGAATTGGAAATTTAGAGCATAACGCATTTGTCACTTTTACATGAAAATTGACCTGCGAAATTGGAGCAGTCGTGAGGTGATGGATTGAGTATGTAGATTGGGGAAAGGATAATGAAGTTTGACCAGCCTCTATTGTTCCAAGATATGAAATCGATTGTGTGCAATTAAAGCGCATTGTCGAAACAAAGCAACCACGACAAAATTACTGTTCATTTAAGGATGCTGATTATGTACATTAACCACATAGCCTGGTAAATATTTTTTTCACGTTGCACCGACAGGCCAATGTGATTATATGCATTCTACTCTGAAACGCGATGTTACCTGAGTGAAATCAGGTAAGAAATTCTTATCTGCGTTCTGTTTGGGGAAAAATATCCACAACAACTTATCCCAAACAAATATTTTCTTCTAACCAGAAACAGCACAGTACAATAATTATAACAGTCAAAGTTTTATATTAAATCTTCAGCATCCCAAGTTAAATCATGGGAAAGTTTCCTGAGTGACCAGTAGGGGAGACCGGGGTAGGTTGTAACACGGGGTAAATTGTAACACAAGTAAAAATCTTTTGAACGACAAATCATGAATAAGCAATGATTGTTTAACTCATGTATATCAAATGTTTAATAATGGTCTACGTTTTCATTTATATTTTTCAGAAATGTTTATTTGTGTTCATATTTGTATTTAAATAAGTAAAACATGTGTTACAATTTACCCCACATTGTGTTACTTTTTACCCCGGACTGAAGCACATTGTAACAAAGGTTCAGATTTGTTTAAGATGAAGCTAGATGTCTAAGTGTCCAAGATTTTGTCACGTGCTTACACTCAATGAGTTCCCAACATATGTAAGCAGTAACCCACGCAAATTATTTCCTGATTGAGGAAAACACTTTCGAGAAAAAACTGCGAAAACTTTATTTGTTACAATCTGCCCCGTCTCCCCTATTTAAAGTTCAATATTTTCTATCTCCATGATTTGAGAAACTTTGAACTTTTATACATAGTTTGAAAAGTTGATGCAGTGGTACTTTCGTATTTCTTAAATTCAGAAAAATATTGCTTACCTATTTTCTTCATACAAAATCTTCTACAAAGTTTTTCCAGCAATTTTCCCAAAGGCACATACATCTGCAAGTATTATTTAACATCGGTGTATTGCATCGACCCATACACCATCATTTTTAGAAATTTTTCTGTGTACACGAAACATCTTTAGAATGCAGACACATCTTCTAGTGTATTATCAGTTTCCTTTTTCTGTGGAACGTGATCGTTTGAATCGACTAGATTCGAACGTTACCCAGGCGAGCTCTTATACGGTGAACAATGAACAGCAATTTGTATCTGCAAAAATGGCGAACGACCGTATAATGGACAGCCTTAAGCCGAGAGATCGTTCTTTACGTTGGAAGCGCGAAAGGACACGGCGTTAACGATAATTGCATTGTGCGACTGTTAATCTTATTGTTAGGACTTTGCCTCGGACATCGCGGGATCCCCTTTGCATGGGCGTTAATGACGATCGACCCTTAAGTTCATCCGATCACAGATGCAGCTTTCATACCAACGATCGCGATCCCCGGCTTCCATAGCGGATTCTCATTGTCCTCAGTGTTTTGTCACTTGTATTTATCCTTGTTAGGAAGTACTGCATTAACGAGCTTGAGCAACGATCCACGATCACCCTCGTGGCATTAAAATATAAGATCCTGCAGAATACTCAGAGCGTTATTGCGAACCCTGTATTTAGATTTGATATTCAAATTTGACTTATCAAGTGATGCGTGTATTCATCGGCTACGTAGAAGTAGTGGAACAATTTTATAGTCCAGATCGGTGTCACGAATGCCTCTATATGAATTGCTATCCAGATTTTCACTATGACATTCCATGTCATAACTCCTACAAACCGTTATGTATCCGTTTGTGCATCGTCGTCAGCTGTCAATGGTTCGCACACTTTCATATATCACACCTTGTAACGCCGATACTTAATATTCGTGACCATTTTAATCAGACTCTTTTTCACAATTCTAACCCCCCAACCGTACAGAATTACACTTCCTCCTGTTACAAAGCTGTTCGAAAAGGGCCAGCTATAAGTCCCGCGCAAAGTTTCATTCATTCCTCTAATATATGCTTTATTAGCAGCATTCACAAGAACCCATACGCGCTCGCTGCCCCCAGTTCCCCGCGTACGCCGATAAAAATGTCCATTATCGGCGCTGCCTCGTTATGCATAACGCAAACACGATTAAAGTGTCCCCTCGAGATTGAAACGGATTCGAGCTCGCCGCTTGTATTGACACTGGTTATTTTATACTCCCGTCGAAGGGTCGCGGAGGAAGAGGGGGGAACGGTGGCCCCATCGGGGCAACCTGAACTCACCTGGGTAGATTTGTCGATCGGTGACGTCACCCTCGACGAAACAGACACTCCCGTACGTACCTACCTGCGGCCGTGTACGCGTGTTCGATGCTGGTGAATAAAAAAGGACAAAACGAACGGCGAAGAAGAGGCACGGTGAAGGCAAGCAATCGGGCAACGAACTCTCCGGCTAGCTGATACACCTCTTTCTCTTCAACCCTCTCTCTTCCCCCCCTTCATCCTTGCAGTCTCTCCTTCTCCCTTTACCCGCCTCCTTTTCCCTCCCGATTCCGCGACTTCTCTCCGTTTCGCTCGCTCGCGCCTTTCTTCCCTCCCCTCCTTCCTCCGTCGACCTTCTTCCCTCGCGACTTTTCTCCCGTTTCATCTAATCTCGCGATCTCCATCTGACCTTCCTCTGGCGCAACCGTGAACGCGTGTCATCCGGGCCCTAGATAACAGGGAGCAAATGAGAAGTTATCGCAGGTGCTCGCGGCGTTAATAAAAAGGGTCACGCCGAAGCGGGGAAAGGCCGCGGTGCGCGGCTACGGCCGGGCAATAAAAACGGGGACCTTAATCGCTGGCTATATTTGGGGGACGTTTATTAAGGGTGGTTTACGAGGGTCCTGGAGTTTGATTAGGATTTAGGAGGGAATGACTACTGCGGGGGAAATCCGTGTTTGCTTCGGGGATGTAGGGACTGATGCGAGCTGCCTCTGTTTTTTTTTTTTACGTTTCTGAATATTTTCCTGGCAATGAAATGTAAGTACCTACGTTGGTGCGGTAGGACCTCGGTGGTTGGTGAAATCTGAGGCGAAGACGTGAGCAAATATCCAGATACAGAAAAATTCCAAATATCTGCAGTATTTATAATTGTGGGGCTGAAATGGTAAATGATGCAAATGCCAGAAGTGAAAATTTTCAGTATTTTCTTGGCGACGTTGGCCTCGGCTTCGTCTTGCGACAGCTCTAGAAACTAAAATATAAAATAAATTATTCTATCGTTTACAGCGTTGACCACTGTATTCAGCATGGAATTTACATATTTTTTAACTAAAAAAATAATTTTTAATGTCTTTGGCATTTACATCGTTTACCATTTCAGTTCCTCGATGCTAGTAGTTCATTTCTGAGCAGTAACTAATTGATTAATGACAGTGGAAGTAACAACATATTTAAAACTAACAAGTTCAAAATAAAAAATTTTTAAAAAACTTAAAAACGATTTTAAAAATATAAAATTGCACTAAAAAGTAAAGAATAATTTTTTCCCTTATTTAATCTACGGCTCCCATATTTTTTAAGTCGGCGCCAGATTTACACAGTGCAAATGATGAGGCACCGACTTAAAAAATATGGGAGTCGTAGATTAAATAAGGGAAAAAATTATTTTTTACATTTTAGTGCAATTTTATTTTTTTGAAGTCGGTTTTATTTAAAATTTTTTTTTTATTTCTAACTTTTTAGTTTTATATATATTGACACAACATGCTGAGGAGATATGCGCGTACGTGCATACAATAATAATAATTAGGTGACAATAGTCTTTATTATTAATCAGAACTGGCAAAATATTGGGCCAATGTTGATTCAGTGTAGAATGGGATCACCGCCCTCTTTCGAATAAAAAAAAGATCATCAAAATCGGCCCATATGCTGAGGAGTTATGCGGGAACAAACACACAAAAAAACATAAAAAAAAATACAAACAGATCGAATCTATAACCTCCTTTCTTTTTGAAGTCGGTGAAAAATGAAAACTGGAGTAATTTTGTACCAATATTTGAAGAAGCTTTAATCATCTTTTGATTTGAATATTACATATCCTCGATGGGCTGACAAGACATTGCAGTTTCTCATTGCGGTGTTATGTTTCCAGCAAAGATACTCGAAGTGCTAGTTTAATTTCTGAAATATTCCCAAGGATCCCCTGGAATTATCTTTATGCACAATGTGTTAGGGTCATCAGCGTGGATGTTGCCTTTTAATGAGAAACAAAGCAGCACAAGTTATGAGTAATGCCCCTAGTTAGACGATAACGGGTGACATTAAGCGAAACGAAAACTCGCGTAATCACGATGGAAGCTTATGGAGGATGCGTCTCAAAGATATTTAAGAGACACCCCTCTCTTAACTTTCTGTGGATGCTGTAATACATAGTATTTATCTGCTGAATCTCGGTCGCGAGCCTGTCGTATAATTAACGAGGAAACTAATTGTGCAGTTGTACGAACACTAGCTGGTTGTACGACGCATCCTAGCATTCTAATTATCCGTTTTTTGCCAGCACTGGTCACTGCGTTTCTTTCTCTTACGCTTTATCGTTGTCGTTTCTCTTCCGCACGGTTCGATCGACTTTTTTCCCTTACGGTATTGCAACACCGTTCTACATCATTATTTGCATATAATGAAAAATAATTACGCAAGAGGGAAATTTCCTTCAGATGGAGAAGAAATGCGTGGTGGCCCCTGAGCTGTAAAATTGTTTTATCATACCTAAATATGCAATCTATCCCCAAAAACTTTATTATTTAGGTAGCCCCCTCCCCTGTCTATATAATTTGAGGGGCCATAACTCACTGGACCTTTCCTATGTAGAAGGACAATGTTTTATGGTCGGTTCGCAATCACTTTACAATATCTCCAGAAATTTTCACAATATGATTGTCAACTTGACTGTAGGTACCATTTGTATTAAATAGGTAATTTGCATATTTCTTCGTTGTCCTTTCTAAAAAAGATAGAAACATACAGATAGAAACTACATTACAATTGTGAAAACAAAGTTGATCGGTTCATTATAAAGGTTACATAAATTCGTCGAGCATAACACAAATAGTGTGCAAGTTAATTTTATAACTGACTTTTCGAGTTGCATAAGACTCTCTCCTTAAAACGTTTCACTGGTTGGGGCGACATACTGCGGCGAGAATAAACGTTGTTGTTAAAAAAGCCTTCTTGGAAGTGTCGCGGTCTTTTCATAATTCTTTTCAAGTACACACATTTTTCTGTCGGCGACAGTGGTATCGCCACCGTGCCTTGAGCCAAGTCGTTGATTGAAAGAAACAGTTTTTTCTTCTTCGTAGATCGCGTCCTCCATCTTGGGGAAGAGATATTCCAGTTAGAATGCACTCTTGAATATAATTGATGATTCTACTGATTGCAGTAATCGCTGAGATAAGTGGATATGACAGAAAAAAGTAGGGGCAGAAAAATGCCTCTGGTTTGATGGAAATGGGTCAGTTTTTTTATGCAATCCTCGAGTCTCTCAGGTTCTTTGGATAATCTCGTGACAACGTCGGGTCATCTGATTGATTTAGAGCGTGGAATCGTTGGAGAGAAAATGGAATTTTGCTGTATGCTTTTTAAATAAATTGAAATTATTCTGGGATGCTTGTGTCGTAAGGTAGAAGTATTAAATATTCATTTTTTATTAAGATATTCTATTTCAAATTAACAGTGTACATGGTTTTCATAACACGGTTAAAAGGTAAAAGAAACTGTTTCGTTATACAATATTTTTTAAGGAAAGTAGAAAAGAAGGAATTCGTATATTGAAATATCCATCCGATCCACCAAAGAAAAAGCGTGATACTTTTATCCTAGACACTTTTTTCATTTACAAACTGCTGTCCAAGCAACTTGTGATCAAGATTTCACTTCGTTCTGCATTATGCCACGCTAATAGCCGCTTCTCAAATTTTAGATATTAGCATTTACCGGCGGGAATTATTAGAGCATTGTGCGCGATTAATTGTAAATTCCGGGACGAGGCTAGGGGCCATAAGATCGTTTTGAAATAATAGCCCATGTACTTAAGGATAATACCGTGCCATTTTAGGTTGAAGTAACGTACCTGAACGCCGCTCCTGCTTATCGTTTCTCCTTGCGAGCATATTTAATGCGTCTCCTTAATTGCGCTTCCACAAAGTAATCATTAGCGCGGAACGGTGTAATTACTCGGCTACCCTAAGGTAAACTTTATTCCAACGAGGGCAGATATGCCAAGCTAATAGTTACGGAGCACGTGTCACGCGTTGGAATTACCCTTCTGCAAACAGAAGAAGCATTCCCGCTTAATTTTATTCTCGTGCCGCGGTAATTTCGTTTATTCCGAATATCTTGGGTATCCGGTTAAAATACCCACGATTCGACGGGACCCTTAACGTTTCCATTAATTCACATTTGATTTCGTTCTGTAATGCAATTTTGATACGACTATCTTTTTTGCGGTACTTGTAAGAGTTACCGCATTACCACGGAATGGTGCACGTTTGGTTAATTACGTGGACACGCTATTCTTTTATTAGACCTGATCGCAGCGCGTAGATCGTAGTTGAGAACTTGCTTCGTTAAAGGCTGAACACAATAGCACAATGGAAGTTGGGTTAATGATTTCGAGTGGGATGTAATTAGCGCAACGCTCCACTATGATAACGCGCCTGTAACGTGGTCTCATCTTTTGTATTCATTAGGTACAGGTACCTATAAATCGCAATTAACAGATCAGAGTGTAAAATCGTACAACGTTCATCGGAATTCTGGAATCATTGCTTTCATCCATCTGACCAACTATATTCGAAGATAAAATTGCCATAGAATCCTAAATCATTCGAATCCTAAGTTCAATGAAATTGAACTAAAATCATTCCGAAGTCTTTAGATTCAGTTTTAGAAAAATTGAAACACACTTGAACGATATTTCGATTGTCCACAATAAAACCACCCCATTTCACGAACGCTTCTGCTCGTCAACGACGCGCAAACGCAGTAACTCAATTACCTCCATACATCCAGTGATATTTCCTTGCAGTACGGGAATATCTACTGTCACTTGAATGTGTTGACGGCAAATGCATTGTGGAAGCTCGCCTACCTGGCTGGACAATGGAAAGTGTTCTTTTCACGAGCGATCGACTTAATTGCGAAAAACCGAAGCTGCTGAAAAAGGTCTTCCATCGAGGGTGTACCTCGCACACCTGACCCCGCGCGTATACCTGTCCCCTCGGTCATGGGAACCTGCCCTTCCTGAACCCGTGGCTAGGGTTTTCAATGTGCCACGGAACAGATGTCGATTGTCCTTCCTCTTTGTCGTTCTGGTACAGGTTCCGCACACCTCGTGCACGTTTCCTACGATTCTCCCACGCTGAAGGTGTATTGTACGGCTTCTTTTTGTTGTTGTTATCTTTTCAGCATGCGCCAGGTAGATCCATCATTTTCTACGATTTAAGGGGGGAGGCCTACCTAGAACGGTCAAAACAACATGCTTCTTTGGGATTTTTTTCTAGAAAAACCGATAAACTTTTATTATTAAACATTAGTCTATTGGAGAGAGTACATCTTACGGATATTTCAGTTTTTTTTGTGGTAAGAAGTATTGAAAGTAGCTCAGTGTAGGATCATCCAAAATTGAATATTCGATTTTTTTTTGATAATATATGAAATTATTTAGGCACTGTCGGCCCCGATTTCGGAAAAATTATTTTGAGACAAAATGGCGGCTGTGCAAAGTTGAAGCATCGATATTTGGCAAAAAAAATCAATCGTTTTTCGAGTGTAAAAAAGATCTGGGCAGAATAAAAGGAAAAGCTTCCGGCAGCGCTTAGATTTTGAACCTTAAAATAAGCCTGCAAAGTCGCGAGTAAATCGGTTCATTAATTTTTTAGTCATGTGTCACCGACTTTGAAAACATGATATAGAGGAAAACGCGTTTAAAGTTTGGGTCTGAGTGCTACACCGAGGAACACCTAGCTACTTACACGCGTATAACTTTGTCAATTTTGGCCGGATTAACTAGACACTTTTAGGGAATATTTTCAATATTTTGTAGTTCAAGAAAATATAAAAATAGACGAATCGATTTTTCGAAAATTTCTAGGTAGGCCTCCCCCCTTAAAATGCCATGGTGTTGATAAACGATGATGCATTGGTTTGCAATGTTGGGTGAAAATTGAGTTTCTCCTTTGCATTACGTCACCTTTCTCAAGAAACTGCTTTTATTTCTTCATTAACCCTCCTTGGTCATACCTTCTTATAATCACAAATTGGTCACAAGGGGTTCACTGCACCTCAGGGTCATTTTTAAGTTGCCATATTCGTATTTTTGAATTTTTGAACTTTTGAATGATAATTGTACATTCATAATACTCATACAATCATGCTCTGATAGTCTTTTTCTAGAAATGTACATTTTGATACGTAGAATTTTGTATTTGAAAAGGTAATTGTGGATAAAAGCGATTTTTTGTGTTAATATCCGCCAAATTTTAAAATTGTATTATTAAGGTCAGAAAATTTACAGAAATATTGGCAAAGACGTATCTTAGGGTACAATACACATCGTGTGACCACGAAGGGTTAAAAGTGAGTAATGATAATTTGCGCCTCAAGAATTATACCCTTCTGAACATTTCTGTTTAACTACATGGTGACACTACCGATCAATTTCATACAAAATGCCCCAACCCATAAAACCGCATGTCCATTAATTTCCACACAGACGATCAATTTCACGGCAGAGGCTTCAGTTCTACTGACTCGAGAGAGCTGCATATATGTACCTACGACCCGGTACTCGTTTGTTAGCGACGAGCAAGCAGAACAATGTTAACACACAGTAATATTTTACGCGCATATGTACGCGTTCACACCGAGTCGCGTTAATTCTTGCACACGGTGCACGTCTCATCTACGATTTCCTTGATTCTCCCACGTTCGGGTGGAACATTGTTCGGTTGTCGAGTGGCCGACGTTGAATGCGAGGCGAGCGTATCCTGGTCCGTGAGTTTGCATAAATCCACCGGTTTCGTGTATACTGAAAAGGCCTCTGTCTCTCTCCTCCCTCTCGTCTCATTGTTGGATACGTTTCTGCACGGTGCGCACAGGTACAGAAAGCAGCAGTTATATTCGATATAAAGACATCTCCTACGGCTATCGTCCGCTTCGAATGGTGGGATAACGAGGAGAATTTTCATCCCGGTGAACGCGCCTCTGTTCGGCTTGATTTGTTTCAATGCACAGTGATAGCGCGAATTGCAGCTTCGTCTCATTCCGAACATGCAGCGAAAATGCCACTTGCATTTGTGTCCTCTCTGTATCCTTGAATTAATTATCCTCATTTGATTCTAAACATGAGACATATCTGTAAATGACAGAAAACTACTAAAAAAAAAAACATAGCACAGTTTAGCTTAGCTTTCGGCGGAAACGGTTCCATAAGGATGCATTAATGATAATTTTTTTAAAAACTTAGCATAGCATAGTTTACAATTAGCTTAGCTTCCAGGCGAATTCCCGGCTTAAGGGTCTCGTTAATTCCGGGCGTATTTCAACTTTACAACCCTTTGAGATTCAACAGTTCTGTAGTCCCAGTTGCCACCAACAAAATATATGCTACTAGCTTTACTACTCGGCTTCTCCTGAAATTTAGATTCTGATTTATAAAAAAAAAGTTTATTTTTTCAGTGAAAGTAATCCATTCATTTGGATTAGTCAGGCATAATGAGCTGAGAAACATTTCGTGATCCCAGAGTTTATCGTTCGAAAGTTTTTAGGCGACAGGCAAACACACAAACACTTTCTGCTTTATACATAGGTATGTATATCAAGATAAATCGCAAAATCGTGAAAAATGGACGTTCCCAATTTTTCCCTTTACCCTTCAGTTGATCCTATCGCTCGACGAATCCCCCACGCTCAACGTAGAATCCTATTCTACTTAACTTTTCATTCATAACATTTCCCCGAGCTGCGTTCATTTATCCGCAGCGTGTTCCACATAAATACGCTCTACGCCGGTGAACAATTGCGGTGGGATAAGCTACTTATAGTGCAAGGACAGCTCGCGCCTTATAGCCGTGGCACGATTCTCATTGGGGCGAATGATCACATTAGATTTGGTTCGTTTAAGACGGAATGTAGGGCCCGCGATCTAAAATTCCCGGTGCCCGACACTAATGCTCCCGATCCTTGCTGGCGTGTCTGTTACATATCCAGCTGCTCTCGAGGAGCGTTGCACGTTCCTGGAACACGCTCGCCGGCATTCATTCAAACTTCATACTTCGCGTGGACTCGTGGCAAAAAGTTCTAATTATCGTCGACTACCTCCGACGATTGCACATTCAGTTGCCTGTTGCGCGGTACTAACGAGGGACAAAGTTCGATTTCTATGAAACTTTGCGCAATTACAGCAAGTAAATGACGCTGGAGGACGCGTGTCTTTTTCTTTAACGAGTCGTGTCTTTGGGGGTGACATTATCCTCCAAGTAGATCTACCTCTGCTTCTTTTGCAGAATTTTTTTTAAATGTTCCTTTATCTTTATATTTAGGTACTATTAGTAAGGGATGTTCGGCAATTGGAAAATTTAAAACAATTTGAAACTTTGCAGAAATGTAACTCAAGTGATGTTAGTTACGTAAACATTTTTTGTTTCGGCAATGAAATGGGTTCTAGGGGGGAAAATGCACCCTCGAAGAAATGGTGGGTTTTCGTATAAACCGTAAAGGCGTAAAAAATATTGAAAAATAGTTTCAATCAAAGTTTTATGGGTTTCGATATCCTACAATATGGCGATAAAGAATTCTCGGAAAAGATTAATTTTTTAAAAATTTATTCATCACCTTTTTTAGGTGGTGATTTCACCTCTTGACAGTTTCATCGCCGATACAAAAATTGTTTCCGTTGTTATAATCACTTGAAGTACATATCTGCGAAGTTGCCAATTTTTTAACTTTTCGAATTGCCGACCATCCATTGTAAGTAGAAATCATTACACGTGGAATAGAGACAGAGAAAGCAGAAAGTGTTAAACAGTTACTCAATTCAACGAATATTTATATAATGATAATCGATGTTTTCCACGCCTCTTTCAAGAACGACACACATTTCGTTCTTCCTAGAAACTTACTCGGGCCCATCGCGAATCGTCGCAGAGATCAGAGACATTTTCTCGGGTCGATCCAACGCAAAGTGGAGGACGTAATCCCGTACGACCTGCCACGGCCCGAGTAAATCCGCTTTCTACGTGTCCCCGCGTCAGATTCGCCGAGGGCCATGGGGAAATCCTTTCGAAAAGAGATCTGCCGAGGACAGGAGTGCTCGAAACCGTCCGAATCTGTGTCAGACGGGCCGAGCCCGCTCGAGGACGGCCCGAGACCGATAGTTTTACTTTCTACGGGGCGACGGACGAAAAACGAGCGAAAGAACCGACGAGATAAGAATTAAAACGAAGAAAGAGAGGCGTCGACCGAAATACCGTGGCACCGATTTCGTTTGTCCCGCGGCGCAGGGCCACGAATCATCGGCGGCCACGCTCGAATCACGATCCTTGGAGTTGCATGCACGATGCAGTAACTGTCCGTTAACGTTCGACGGTATATCGAGCAATAAAACGGAACCGGTTTCTCGAAAACCGAAAAGGAAATACGTATTTTCTGCGACCGGCGAGGATGCACGGGTCTGCGGCAAATATGGTAGAGCCACGGTTCTGAAAGAGATGGCGTGGATTATTTGCTGTGTAGGTCCTGTAAGGACATCGTCGATCGTTTTACCCAACGGTGTGGAGGCGAACCTTGACAAGTGCCGCTCGTTTCGGAGACGCGAACGCATTAGTGACTCACGTATAAGAGGCACGTAAAAAATGGAAAGTATTCATCGAAAGGAAAGTTTGATTTTATGGCCGAGTACTTGGAAGCCTGCATTTGGCTTTGATAGCGCTAGGAAATACGTAGTTGTCTGTTTCGAAGCGGGTTTCTGATTGTAGATGACACGATAGATATGTTTACTATTTATTTCGTTCTGGTTAATAAGATTGCTTGAAATAACTGGTCACTCGATGGAACTAATTTACATGAAATTTGCATAGAATTCTTGACAACTCTTTCCATCGAAGCCAAAAAACTTGGATAACATTCTGACATTTCACGTCGAACAACGCGGCTGGATATTTACGATATTATTGTTTAAAAATTTCCTGACTATCGACTCGCCTTTTTATCCCTCGGCGTCGGAATTATCATATGCAAATCGTGATCACGAGCAACACGGGGGACAATGGTAAACGATGCCCGAGGATTAACGGAACATCTCAGAATCGGGCGTTCGTTTCGCTAATAAACGGTCGGCCTGGCGAGTTCTTTTCCTCTGATGGACGTCGGAGACGGGAGACCCAATCACCCACATTTTACGGTCAGGTTACTCTCGCTGGTTTTAATAGCGGAACCCCGCATGAGCGTTTGCAACGTGCAGCGATACGCGCGCTGCATTTAACCTCCTGCACCTCCATTTGTATACGTAGCTGCGGAGGATGCAAGGTTAAACCCTGCATCCGACTAGCGTATCCCAGAAAGCACTGCTTGGAAAAATACACCTGCTAACGTCCCGTTTGACGGGCATTCCCGTTTCAGCGTTTGATCAAACCGTTTGTCACTGACTTCCTCCGATCAACGTCGATTGATTCACACGCGTTCAAAGAAATTATTTACCTTCCTGTGTGCATTGCGTGCTACTCGAGTCATTAAGGAATGAGGCATTAAGAGACTTCATCACTCAGTGAGAGGAGGTTCATCACTCTGAGAGAAATATTATTTTCTGAGAATTAGCTTGCTGGAGAACTCTGTGTATTAAAATATACTAGGGAATTTAGTGTGGATTAACAAGTTGATTTTATTGTAATGAAATGGAACTTGTGGCGATTGACTTTTTCCCAGCTTGAATTTAATAAAAAAAGTAAATGTTGTAGAAGAATTCTTATCGAGAAGATAATAGCAGCCTTTCCTCCAAAGTCTTTTACATCGTATCATCGATAACGGACCAAGCGGTATAATTATTATAAACTGAGTCCTCAGCGGGTCCAGCGATTCGGGGTTAATTGCATCTCCTATAAAATGATAACGGCCTTGATCGAGAGGCAACTGTTCGCCCACTTTTGCCAGTTGGCGAGTGGCACGTGCAGCCAGCGGTTTAGCATCGTGTTTCATTATTTTACGGTACCTACCCGTTGTGTATGCAAGCGCAACGTGCAGCCGGATTTTTCATCTCCGTTGAAGCTTGTGCACGCACGGGGTTTAAACGTCGAGTGGAATAAAGCCGAGGCATGCGTCCAGGTATAACTGTAATGCATCTCGCGTCACCTATGATCTCGCACCGTTACCTTGAAATAGGTGAACTGTCGTTTGGTGGCTGAGACTGTAGGTGTATTGTACCTTGCACAGTTGCAGTGACCAACCTGATGCCCACTCATGTGAAGCATAGAATAATATTCTTGGGGATACAGCCACCAAATGTGTCCTTGGCCACTCGTCACACGGCTGCACTTGTTTAGCCACATTCTTACATCACTAACGTTCAGACAACAAAGGTGAACAAGTCCCTTGGCTCTGGACTTGTTTCACAAGATACTTAACCCTCGTCTGGGGGCCACAAGGTCCATTTGGACCCACCCCATATATTAATATGTCACTTCCCACAAGTGTCACTGTTTTAAAAAACTAAAAGTTTCAAAAGAATACGAGATGAAGATCTACCACGACTATTTATTATAGCCATATGTCGCGGGAAAATGGTAAAATCAGCTTTTCTGTCGAAAAAACATTTCTACATCAATTACCCTGACGAATCACAGCCCTTTTGTAATACTTTTATTTACATTAATTGTATATATAATATGTAATACTCCAATACTTTTTGTTGTCGAATGTTTCCATTACATTACTTCACTCCCCATCGCTTTCACATGGCAATACCTCTGCAACCCATGGTCCCAGCCATGCTCCCTGGGAAGTGGGCAAAAAAAGAAGGAAATGTGTACAAAACAGATCTCTATAGACGAACATAGTACGGGAAGCTGGCACGACACGGGAAGCGACTGTTTCCGGTGTCCGAGACGGCATCCTGGTGCATCTATTTCTGGAGGAAGCGGAGGAGGGCCGCGGCGCGTTCCCGTGGTGGTGGGGGGGGGGGGGGGGAGCGTTTTCGGGCTGGAAGCATGAATGAAAAGTCAAGGAGGAAGCCTGTTAGGCGGTACACCGTCTGGCTTCGTTCTAGCTCGCTGCGCTTTCTCAAAGGGGACGTGTGGGTGCTGCCGTTGTCGCTGCCCTACCACTCGTCCGTAATTTGATGCTGTTTAATCGTTAGCGCTCGCCCCAGTCACGTTACACGTTGCTGCGCTTCGCGTTTCCACGGAATCGTGGCGATAAACCACGCTGCTTTACGGGGACGGTCGGTTCGTTATGGGGCCTTACGGGGACGCGGAGAACAGACGGCGGTTTTTATAGCAGCGACGATGAACCGCGGGCAAAGGTTGCTGAAACCGACGGGGAGGCGTGCTCAGGCCACTTTCGACTCCATTAGTGTGATTTTAGCGAGCGACACTCGGGCTGGGATCAAGGTAACTTGTGATCCGTGCGGCTCCCTCGCGTGTTTTGTGGCGTGGATGGCATTTTTGGCGGAACTTTTTTATCCCGGGTGACGACCTGAAAAAGTTTTGGACCACAAAGTCAACGGGAGGAGTTGCTGCTGAAGGAGGAAGGGGTTGAGAGTAGGATGAAGACACTTGTGGTTTGTACATCTTTTACTTGTGTTGGGGAAGACATTCTTTATTGTTCTGGTTTATTATTGGTTTTGAATTAGTAGCGGCGGAGAAGAACGTTTAATTTACTACTTAATAATTATTGTCAGGGGTGGGTTTAATTCAGATGCTTTCAGTTGAGCGATGGTGAGGAAGTGACACAAAGGGATATTTCAATGGTAAATATAGGTACTTTCTTCTTTTCGATACATTATGTATCTAGATGAAAAGAAATGTTAAATAGTTTTTGTACAGTTTGTAGCAGAAGTGTCAGTCTGCTTCTGGAAAATGAAAAGTATAGTGTTTTAGTGATACTGTTGCAGCGAATCGTTACTTGACCACTTCCTTCAGATATCTAAGCATATAGTAGCTTTTATCTTTTTATAGAGACTAATGCACGTGTCAAGTCGTCCGTATCGATGGTAATGATAGATTAAGTGCATTCAGTACTTACAGATCATATTTCGTTTCACAAATCATTTCCTTGAATATTTTTCTAAAAAACTTTAGTTAGCTCAGGGATTAAGAAAATTCGTAAACTGGTTGCAGAAAGTGGTATGATGGTAATTACCTATGAGATTCGAAAGGTTCCTCCACTTAAGATAATGATGTGCTTGAAAAATGAGACAAATTAACGTAGACGGGCGAAAGTCGAGAGGAATTTTGTTTACACCCGCTGATAGTGTCCATCATCTGATTAAAAAGCGCGCAGCCACCTCGTGCTAATATTTGCGTCGCGTTCGAACTTGCAACGAGCCTGCAAAACGATGTAGAAAGTTACAAAACTCTATGATACGAACTATAAAAACCTTGTGCATTTAAAATATCCATTATGCGTGACGATGAAAATGCCCATTTATAATTGGCAGAAATTGGGTCATAAAAGCGTATCGACTATAAAGATACGAGAAATGGTACCTTGACAGGTTTCATAGTTATATTTTCACCGGATACATTGCCACTTAATATCTTTCGAAGTCCTACATTATACTAATTGATAAGTGAAAATGGAGGCGTCTGTCGTTTTAAATATCCCTGGTTGAGGCTACTAATCATAAATCATGGTATAATTGTTATGAATTTCTAGCTTGGCTACGTCTCTTCTAGCGATTATGCTCGTGTAAAATTTAAACACATTCTATGAGATCTCTATTAACACATCATCGACGGGATGCCATGGTGTTAATTTACTACACGTAAATTCATGTTCTAATAAAAAACTGAATAATCAATGTAAAAAGAATAAATTTCTCTGAATTTTATTCACTGCGCGTACTAGTATCTTTTTTAACAGATAAATAACTGAGTTTGTGCAATAGGTACCACATCTTTATCTTTCCATACTCAACTCCTTTAATTTTACAGTGGCGTGCAAAAGTATTCGGTCACTCTTGAAAGCAGAGTAACTTGTTTAAAATTGGACCAAACGACTTAAGTTTTTTTGAGAAGCTAGAAGGATTCCGACCAATTGCAATTTTTTTTCAAAACGACGAATCACGTCACTTAGCAAACTAATCCTCCTTGCTTTTCAAAAAAAAAAAACTCAAGTCGTTTAGACCAATTTTAAACAAGTTATTCTGTTTTAAGGATGGCCAAATACTTTTGCACGCCACTGTATATCATAACGATTGTTGAATAATAATCTTTTATCACTCCACAGCCCACGGAACTCTCGATCCCATCCCTACTCGGTTCACACAACATTCTATGAAATTCAAATAATTTTAGAGAAACAGTCTCCGTTAAACCCACTCTACACATCTTCAGTCTCCATTCCCAACTTTAGTTTCCCTAATTCCAATATCAAAAATAAGACAATACACATACTGTTTCGATTCCCCGTATCTTTTATCACTGCACAGCCCACGAAACTCTCGATCCTCTCCCTATTCGGTCCGAGATGCATTGTGTGAAGTTCGTTTGGCGAACGGTTGGCAAGCCCGCGATTTTTCCAGCGACGCTGTAATCGCGGCCGGATGTGCGGCTAGCATTCAACGTTTATACTCTCCTCTGCGAGAGAGGCCGTTTTCACGCGAGCTCCCGTGCACGCTTCGCCCCGGAAAAATGCGCGGCATGTGGTGTATGTGATATGCACTTATACGGCCGGCTCGAGACACACGTGGGCACACTACATGCACTTTTTTCCCTGTCTCCACACCCTGTTCTCTCTTCTCCAGTCGCAGAACGTTCTGCCTGTGTTGTCGATGTAACGGGTGGCCCTCCTTCGAAGTGACTGCAAAAGCTCTTAGGGAAAACATAATATTTCCCTTTAAAGATACGTTACTGATCTTCGCTCCTTTCGATAGCTGCACGTACATTTCCCTAGCTATTAATTATTGAAGGATCTAGTCCAGTTTTAGCACTTAGCATCTAGGGTGTCCAGTGGTCAGGTGACCACTTGATGAGTTCCATGACACTGAATATTAAATACTTTACATCTACATCTGAAGAAGTTAATATCATTCTATCATAGTATGTAATGCTTCAAGAAGCACAGGATAGCATGTACAAAGAGCATCTGTATAATTAATGTCTGTGCCTACTATTTAGAGTAATTATGCCTAGAACATATAATCGTTAAAACACGTAACACGTGGAGCGTGGAATATCCGAGCACATAGTGTCTAGCGCTAAAGTAATAAAAATTACAACGCTGTTTGTTATTAAAGTATGCTAATAACTTGTGGTTTACTGAATTGGAAACCCACATCGTGACTACGGTTAATATGATTTCTCTTCTACGCACTGTCCACTAAATAACACTTTTTTTTAAATAACGCCCAATGGCGAATTGAGAGGAGAGAAACTCGAACGCAGCCTTTCGAAGAGGTGTCAAAGAAGCATTGAAAGAAAAGGAGAGGTCACGACGCGGAGTCGCGAAGGACGCCGAGGAGGAAGTGGTGCATGGACGTGGATTGCTACAATCCGAAAGGCCCTGTGGGCAAAAGGATCGGTCGTTTCCGAGACGAGAGTTCTTGATACAGAGGTGGATGTAACTCGAAGCTTGTGGAATGGTGCGCGCACGGACGGCCTCAAAGGCGTAAACGTGGTGGTGATAATGTTGGCGTGAGTAGGAGACTTCTCCTCTCTCGTTCGCAGACACCGATAGCTGTGGCAAATGTTGCTAAACGTGTCCCTGGAATGCTGGGAAAGTGATCGTTCGATGATCCAGGCTTTTACTGAACTTCATGCCTCAGCTCGATCATTCGGATATTCGCTTCGTCCTTTTTTGCGATTTCAGCGCTTAAGGAGATCGCCACTGTGCATACTTGACTTATTTCCGTACTTTTTACCTCGCGGAGAAAGGGTTCGATCTTCCTACCTACATTCAAGTATTTCGTGATATATAGATCGTAAACGTGGGATTGTTCGATGTGTTGGAAACGCTAAAATTTCTCAAATTTTCTTTGTGAAAGTAAACATCCTTTATTAGAGATCTGTTTTTCGTGCTACCACGAGCTGACACGAATTTAAGGAATTTGGAGAAATTAAGTTTGCGTTATAATTTATCTATCGTCAAAAGAGATTTTAAGATTCGAATATGATCGATTTTTTAAAATAAGGATTGAAGAAAACTTATGCTCTTTCAAACGTGTATTCGCCGCAGCTGTTTAGCTGTTGTAGTTGAAAAATTATTTGAAGGGACTGTTATCCAGTTTGATACAGGGTTATCAAGGCGTTCCCTTTTCTTATCGAAGTGTCACCATTTTTTTTTCCAGGCTATCGCGATGCGTCTGTTCAAACGACAGCCCTGTGATACCAGTCCGCAGCTAGTTTCGGCAACGCCGTTATCTCAGGATGGAGCTGCGCCTCTGGCAGTCGTAGACGAGAACTCGGAAAATGTTAACAACAAGGCTCAAAACGAGAGCGAGGGGTTGGGACATGTGTCCAGCAAAGAAAATGTCAGCGACTCGCAGAAGCCGTCTTCGTCCCAGCCCTGTGTTTCGAATCGGAAAGGTAAACATGATGGGAAATTATTATATTTGAAAGAAATTACACGTCATTTGCCTTAAATTACTGATTACAAAAATACTTGATAATTTTGGAGATGAGTTTAGTTTTACAATTCAAATTCAGATGATAGGAATGATAATTGATAATGGTTAACATTATCATTACGTGTTTATCAGATAGTAGAGGTACCCCTAATAATGTAAGCCTTCTGATAAGTGTACAATTTTTTAATCATATTTTCAACAAAACTATACCTGTTCAATGATTTTTTAAATTTTGTAACCACTTCTTTTTCTCAGTTTTATTCTCCCAAGTCTGTTTCTTTCGGCTCCCTTCAATTCAACTTCTACAGATCCCTAATATTAAACTCACTTTTCCTGATCTTGAATGAACCTTGACCTTTTCTCCTGCTTCATAATTCCTACGTAGTGTATCCCAAATTTTACTTATCTCATAGCTTGTATTCTCCGATTAAACCTAGAATACATGTTCAATGCACACTTGATGGATGGCACAGGAGTCCATGGTGATTAATGCAGTAAGCTTTCCGTGTAATAGAAATAAATTATTAATATAGTATTCGCTCGACGCGTGTAGTGCTCGTTAGCAAAAGAAGATATCAAATCGGTGGTGGATTTAGAATCAGTTATTCAAAAGACGTTATTTATGAGTACCTAGAATCAAAACACAATTATTGATACAGTTACAGAGTTACATACTTCTTCTAAACGTGGAACGTTGAAGCAGGGCGGAAATTAATGTGTAAACATGCTTTGCATCGCAGGAATTTCAACATGGGGAAGAAAAGTAGGCCGAAGATGGGATCAGCTGAAGAGATCGGATAGTTCGGAGTTGCTTTCGGTTTCAGGCCGAAGAAGACGATGGAGCCCGAATCGGAAAAGTTGTGGGAGCACGGCAGACGAGAAAGAAAACGTAAATATACGACTTTCCAATTTACACGCTGCGATTTGCCTGACCCAATAAATAATTAGCACTTGACGGAGTAATTGCTTCCCTATTTACCACCGTATCCTTATTTACTCCGCAACATGATAGGTATTTTTAGACGTCGGCTTTAGCTTGTTCCAATTTGTGGCAGGTTACTCATCTATCTTCTCTAAACATACCTAGCAATCAAATCAGTGTTTATTTAATAACAGATCCATCCTTTGCTTTAGATAACGAAACCTCGTTTCCTTGATTGCGAATCTCTGATAATATTCAGCTGGTAATATTAGCTCGAAAACTTACTTCCTAAGTGAATTCTTCTAGAAAAACATGTCACGAATGAAATGAAGAGCACCTCCACTGTTCTCGCATTTTTGTCTAATACTATGGTGTGTTTTCCATTTTATCTGCAGGGTGACAGCGGATCGCCAGAGTTACCAAAGCCAAAGAGAATTTCCAGAGTCGAATCCCTGCGAAACTTGTTCAGGAGTAGCGAACGAAACAACAACCTCATGGGCGGTGACGTGTCCACGAGGAACGAGACTATCAAAGAAGAAGATGTTACTTGCATCAGCCATTATCCCATGGAGAAAGCGTTGAGCGAGGGTGCTATAAAAGATGTACCCTATCGCCTCAGTTCTGACGATAGTCAAGTGAATCGTGGCACACTTCTACACGAGAAGAAGAAGCGGCTGAGTCACAGCATCCAGGACCTGCAGGACCAGCAACGAGTTCTGGATTTCATTCTAACGAATCAGGACCTGCTGAAGACGCAGGAAGGATCGACTTTCGCGAGGGAAACTTTGAGCAAAGCGGGGAGGAGCGCCAGTCCAAAGCGACGGACAAGTCAGACCACACCGGATGGCAACAAGGACAGCGTCTCCACGCAGACACGAGATTTTCTTAGCAGTCAGCTTCATAATATTAAGAAGAACCTTTTCAACGTGCGTGGCAGTGGCAGTGAGTGTGATAGGTACGTTTCTTTCAGTTTTATTGGCTCTTAGAGAAATTGCAATTGTTTCCTTCCTGGTTTGTCTTGAGGGGCTGGGCCAACTGGGATGAAGTAGAGTTATAATCATTTTCGTCTAATTTTTTTTAAGGGGATAATGAAATAAATAGGGCATTCAATATGGAGCCTGTTATTGTACAACTCTCGATGGAAAAAGACGATTTTATTTTCATACAAACTTCAACGTACGACTTTTCTACGTACTTCAGTTTACTAAGCATGTAGAAGATAAAACTTTTTGGTGTTTGCTTCTAAGTCAAACCGTGGAAAACGTCACCTGGTAAAATGTTGCGTATCACGAATCCACTGTCCCCATTTTGAACGAAAAAAATACCACTTTTTACGTCGAGAGTTGTACAATAACAGACTAACATATTGAATTTTCCATTTATTTCAGTATCACCCTCAAAAAAGTTGCCGAAAGTGACTATAATTCTGCTTCGTCCAAGGTGGCTTAACCCCTTAAAACACAGTGTTAATTTATTTGAGATACATAAAAATAAGGCTTCCTATAGCAGTATCATGAGAAGTACTTCAATTTAAGTTTGAATTTATTTAAAGTCATTTAGCATTTTAATCACTCACCTAATGAGATATTACCATTAGTGTCTGAAATTTTAAAGATGAAGTCAGGTTCCATTTAACCCGAGAGTTAACTTGTCGCAAAGTTTATCAAGTATACTTATATCCACAAATCCTGTAGCCTGTCCTTTGGAAACATCGTGTTAATTCTCCTCTAAGCAGTTCAAAACGCCGAAGACTCTTTCCAGCTCGATAAATGATCGAATTGATAGATTAAACAAATCTCCGTGATAGTATTCCCCAAAGAGCCCCCGAATTTAAACGAGACCATTTGTACCGATTTACAGATCCGATACTCAAAGAGCTTGCCCATCGACAGGCCTAGAAGACCTGATGAACAATCTGCGTTTGGGTTGCGACGAGAGTGGCTACGATTCCGACAGCACGCGGGCTGGTGCCGACTCCCCCGACAGCGGAAAGTCCGTGCCACCGATGTTGAAGCCCCGTAGCTTCTCCATAACATCCGATGATTACCATGGTATCGATCTGTCGCTGCCAGGGAGCACCCCGCAAAAGAGGGACGCGACGACAGTAACCGAGGAACAGGAAGTGCCATCCTGCCTCGAGGAAACTGTGGTAATGGACAAGACTCTGCTGAACGAGTCCGCGAGAACGGACACGACAGCACTGGTATCCGAAGGAGAAGACACGGACAGCTGCGACGAGGACACCTTCGAAGGATTCGCGGAGTACCAGATGAGCTTAGTAGCACAGTACGACAAACGCGCCACGAACACCCTGCCAAAGTGCAATACTGGCTTGTCGAAAGGGAGCACAGTAGGATCTGCGTTGAAAGATAACGTTGGGGGTTCGAGGACCTTTTGCGCTTCCGGCGGCACGGAGCTATCTAGGATACCAGAGAAGAGGTCGTTCGCTAAACCGGAGCAGACCGCGACACTTTCACGTGTAGTCAAGCCACCAAGTCAGCCGAAGGAGGTGAGGTCTCAGATACCCCGAAAATCCGGGAAGCACGGCAGCCCCAGCCTGTTGAGTTTATTAGATAACGCTGCCTCTCCGTGCAAGGACAGCCCGCCGGCATCAAAGATCTGTTCGACGGTCGTGAACAGCTCGCTGTTATATTACAGTCCGAAGAGGTCGCGGTCGAAGATGGAGCTGGATGGCCACGACACAGTGAACACTAGGAACAAGATCAAAAAGTCCACGCAGCCGACGAAGATCGGGCATCCAGTGCTGCCTCCCTCGACACCGGCGAAGACCTTGGTCCGTCGGGAGCTGAAGACCATGAAGCTCTCCGTGGAGAAACCGGGATGCCTCGGCATTTCTGTGGAGAGAAGGGAAGCTGTCAGGCCTTTCTACGTAATCTCGAAGATGGACGTGAGCGGGGAAGCAGCGAAATCGAAGCAATTCCGTATAGGGGATGAAATCGTCCGCGTCTCTGGGCGCAGGTTACGAGGCATGTCGATCGCCGAGGCGAGGAACGCTTTGAGGAGTTGCGTGGGCACAGTCGAACTGCAAATAGCGAGGGAGCCGACTTTTACTTTCGGGGAGGAACTGGGCGATACTTGGGGCGACATGTTGGTCCGCACTCGTAGCGACTCCGAGGTGTGGACGTTGAAGGAGGAGAAGGTGGATGCCCCCGCGTCGGTGGACAGGGTGATGAAGCAAGAGGACACGGCCAAGTGCAAGATAGTCGGCGCGCTGATGAAGGATGGCAAGAACCTGTCCGCGGGCTCGATGGAGCGTATGGAGAGTGATCTGAATACGAATAAAGAGTCTGTGCAGAAGATGACTGGCATGAAGAAGTTCCACGTGATGCGGAAACGTAGCACGAATCCAGTTTCCTGTCCACGAAGAGCGACTAGTCTTTCGATGGACCTGTTGACCATCACGTTAGAGAAGGGCGCCCCGAAGAAGTTAGGCTTCTCGATCGTCGGAGGCTCGGATAGCAACAAAGGCTCCATGGGTATCTTCGTGAAAGACGTAATGGCTGGTGGCCAGGCAGCCGAACTGGGCACCCTCAAAGTCGGGGATGAGATTCTGGCAATCAATGGGATATCGATGGACGGGTTGACGCATGGGAAGGCGTTGCATACGTTCAAGGCTGCCAAGGCTGGGAAAATGGTCCTCCACGTGGGTCGTAGGGACCCCACCCACAAACGGTTGTGTTCCAGGCGATAGAATATTGGTGTCTATAACTTTGGGTTAGTTCTGGTGCTTTGCTTTCTTGATATATTCTCTTAACTGGCGCAGTGGTTGCTGGGGATTGATAAGCAGAGCGCATTGGGGTTTTTCGGATTCGAAGAGCATTGGGCAAAGTAGAATTTATGAATGGCAGATTAAGTGAGCGACAAATAGAAGTTTTGCGAGATATTTAGCTCATTTATAGATAAGTCTTTGCTATACACTAGGTGCAAGTGCAATTTCCTGTGTAAAAATTTTAATGGTATTTCTTGATGAATTAACTCGTAATGATTTGGTTGATTATTTGATTAATGAGATTTTTGTAACTTGTATACCTTAAATGCTTCAGTTGCTATTCGCGATAGGAAGAAAAGGAAAAAAATTATTTTAGGTCATATTCTTCTGTAGGATTTCAGCTTTATGAAAGTGTTTTTTAAACGGAACCATAGATTCTTATTTATGTGGCGTGATAGTCGATGTCGAGAGTTCAACTTTCCAAATTACTTTCAGCACTAAAAATTAACGCTGAACCATTTTTCAGTTTCCGACTAATGCAAAGGTACGCTGCACCCTTATATGACTTCTACTCGGTGGCTGTTTTCTGGAAACTAAAATTTGTGTGCTTCACAATCTTAAACAATTTTACGATTACTACATTGACCAAGTGTAATAATTTCTATACCACTAACTCAGTGCAGTGAATACTTATTAACA
Source organism: Andrena bucephala (assembly GCA_947577245.1). Classification (NCBI taxonomy): domain Eukaryota; kingdom Metazoa; phylum Arthropoda; class Insecta; order Hymenoptera; family Andrenidae; genus Andrena; species Andrena bucephala. The sequence goes on from OX387719.1 coordinate 8,279,601, forward strand.
TGTTAACCCGATTAATCATATATGTATTTAATGAAGCTACGTAGCAGACGTAGGAGTAGTCCAAATATTAACCCATGCTAACAAACTTGCTGCATATTACTTAGAAACATTCGAGTTACATAAATCACAATCTGCAGGAAAATAACAGACGAGCTTCGAGTAATTATAATCTATATAAACAATCTCTCATATAGGTTCACCTCTTCTAGCTTACATTCCTAAACATTATCATTGTCTGAATTCACCAACATCCTTAAGGCCACCGCAATCCTCTTTTCGAAGCTTCCTCTGCACCCTTCGTTATTTGAATGCAAAAATTGTTACTATGTTACAGATACATCATTCAATCGAAATCGTATGATTGCCTCGACAAGCTGACGGAGACCGGGGACGAATGAAAAACAAGAAGAATCAAATTTGCCAGTCATTAAAAATGCATACTTGCCTTGGCCGTGTTTTAAGGGGTTAATTGAAGGCATTAGCCTGAGAGATTATTTTCTCATTATCGCAAGGAAGGAAGCTGTACTTCGTATATGAATCAGAGCACGTTGTTACGATTCACGATCATGACTGATTATATAGTGACTGTAATATTTAATTGAAACTTCAGAACACCCACCCTTTATCCCATCGCGAACTCGTAATCACTCAATAAAGTGTCCACACCGTTTCGTAATTAGTGATTCGTAATCAACGTGCGAAATTCTTTGTGTATGTCACGCGACACATACAAATCGGGCTAGATTTATAGTAACTAATTTCCTTAAAGCAATAATTGTGATATTGGTTGACTATTTTTATTAAAGAGCGATCTATGCTGTGTAAGTATTTCTTCAACATTTGCTTCACACTAATGAGATTAATTATTTCGCGAAGGAATAGCAGCATCGATGGTTCCACTTAAAAACTGAGATTCACAATGATATGTTCGTAACTTTATATTTATTTCTACGTAAACGATCGGGTTTGTTCAATACAAATAGGGTGCGTTCGTTAAATCGTGTTTGTTCGATTTGATACCTATTGGGCGTGTTTGTTTCATCGAATTGGTTTAATCCCGATTCCACCTGTTTAATTTAATTCAATAGAAAATTTCGTGTGTCATAGTTATTACACTTTGTTTTGGTGTGGTACGTGTATTATTGGAGGATTTTCAGTTTTTATCTGGACGGACCCTGTTTCTTTCGATGTTTTTCGTATTGTAAAATTAGGAACTAGTAATTGTAATGATAGTTATAACAAAATTGTACATAGTCATATCCCGTTAGATGTAGAGAACGCTAACACGTTGGATGATGGCTGTTTAATTTTATGTAGCCCGGAGTTAACGTATGTTTTGGTTCGAAACATATTTTTTGTTTAATACGAGCTACACGTCGTGCTAGGAACGGATGAACCAATTAACCGAGATGAGTACTCATCGTTTACTCATTACTCGATTTAACGTAAGCCTTAGTGTTTAGGTGGACTATTAACTCTCGTTTTAAGCTACTGAGACTGACATTCAAGGATGTCTACCTGAGAAATGCTGTGATATTCATTGTAGTCGAATTAGCTGGTATCGTACAAACTGTATTTAAAATAAATCTGGTTTTGTTAATAAACGTATGTACGTAGTTAATTCGCTTTCCACGTTATAGACCCTTTTGATTGACATCAATATCTAGGCACTGTTTATTTAGAAAATATGGTAGGATAGAAAACTTCGATGAAATGGACGGGAAGCATTTGTTACATGCTACATGCAAAGGAACGAAGAAAAATATACGAAATTTATGCTACTATTTAATTGCTGGAGAATATTTATTTAAGAAAACATTTAGGTGGACCAGTAAAATCATATTGTCACTGAGATATTTTTCGATATTAAGGGTTGTACAGCATCATAAAATCATCGTTTGGATTCTGCAAACTTAGTATTTTATTTGATACATTTTATATGGGAAAAGCTGTTTGAATTATTTTAAATTTCTACTGGATTAATGCCTCATCTTTGCATCCACTATGATACATTTATGGATATAATTAGGCATATGGGGTGAACTATTCTAACTATACTATAGTTACTATAGCATTCAACAGAATTGAGCAGAAATTGCATCTTGAATTTATTACGGAAAGAAACACGTATTATTAAAAAGTACTGGCCCTGTATGCCTAATTAAACATTGAAGTACATTATTTGCTTCATTACAGAATGTACATGACATCTAGCACCAAATGAGCATGAATCAGTTAAAATAATTAACAGAACTATTGGATAACAATACAATTCATGATTTATACCATAAGAAAATATAATATACATTGTAGGATTCTCTTCCATACAATTTAAAAAATAGTAATCTGAAGTGGACATTGACGAAGTAATTTGTACACTGATTTATTTAACAATCTTCATTCGTATTATTACAAATGCGGTTGCGATTGTGATATCCACTGTCATTTTAGGGGGGTATTGGATACCTTATTATTTATCGTCGTATTCCAGAAAAATCGTGTTAAAATTACTATCATTTGACGTGAAATCACAGAAGATGTAAGAGAAGGAATAGGACATATTTGCTTTCGAGGGAAGCACTATTACTGAATTAGGGGTAGTTAGGTTCGTGAAAGTGAAGTAGGGTACCGTGGTTTACAAGATTAGGAGGATAATTTAGGGTTGAAGAGGGTAACTTAACACGGGGTAACGATATTTAGCAGGGGATATAGGATTGGTAGAGTGAGGATCTGGGGAAGGATAAGGGTGTTGGAAATGGATAAATAGACTTAGCATTATTATAAGTACGAGTTGACGATCGTGAGGAGGTAGATCATGTCGTAATGCGGAGTGGAGGCCGAAGTTGAATAATTGAACATTGAGATAGACGATGAATTACTCAGTGTTGAACTTGGTGTCCTAGGCGATAAGTAATTGTAATTCCACGGGGGTGCCATAAATTTGAAGGTGAAAATGTTCCAGCGGTGGCTTCTATACTGGGACACGTTTCACTGGATGTATTTTATAGGCTGGTCGATATCACCCTATTAGTATAAGACGTTGCTTATATCACACTTGATGCAAAACTGGCAAATCCTTGAAGCTTTTGCTGGGATCCTCATTTACCAAGTGGTGGTAGATACGTTGGTGCAGGCGTTGACATTTGTGGTGGCGGAAATCTTACAGCTGGAGGTAAATAAGTGCGGTACGTTGGAGGAGGTGGTGGTGGTGGCGCTGGAGGAGGAGGTGGTGGTGGTGGAGGAGGTGGTGGTGGTGGAGGCGGTGGGGGCCGTGGCGGCGGTGGAGGAGGCAAGTAAGTACGTGTAGTTGGAGGAGGCGGTGGTGGTGGAGGAGGTGGCGGTGGAGGAGGTGGTGGTGGAGGAGGTGGCGGTGGAGGAGGTGGTGGTGGAGGCGGTGGTGGCGGTGGTGGTGGAGGCGGTGGGGGCAAATAAGTACGTGTTGTGGGAGGTGGCGGTGGAGGAGGTGGTGGTGGCGGTGGTGGCGGCGGTGGTGGTGGAGGAGGAGGCGGAGGAGGTGGTGGTGGAGGTGGAGGAGGCGGTGGTGGGGGAGGCGGAGGAGGTGGTGGTGGGTTATATGTATATGGAGGTGGCGGGGGAGGTGGTGGTGGTGGAGGAGGAGGTGGTGGTGGAGGAGGTGGCGGTGGAGGAGGTGGTGGTGGAGGAGGTGGCGGTGGTGGCGGTGGTGGTGGAGGCGGTGGGGGCAAATAAGTACGTGTTGTGGGAGGTGGCGGTGGAGGAGGTGGTGGTGGCGGTGGTGGTGGAGGAGGAGGCGGAGGAGGTGGTGGTGGAGGTGGAGGAGGCGGTGGTGGGGGAGGTGGGGGAGGCGGAGGAGGTGGTGGTGGGTTATATGTATATGGAGGTGGCGGGGGAGGTGGTGGTGGTGGAGGAGGTGGTGGTGGTGGAGGAGGAGGTGGTGGTGGGTTATATGTATATGGAGGTGGCGGGGGAGGAGGTGGTGGTGGGGGAGGAGGTGGTGGCGGAGGAGGAGGTGGTGGTGGAGGAGGTGGTGGTGGTGGGTTATATGTATATGGAGGTGGCGGGGGAGGAGGTGGTGGCGGAGGTGGTGGTGGTGGATTATATGTATATGGAGGTGACGGTGGAGGTGGAGGTGGACGTGGGGGCGGAGGTGGCGGGGGAGGCGGAGGAGGTGGTGCTGGAGGATAATATGTATAACTCTGTTGTGGGGGTGGTGGTGGCGGTGGTGAAGGATATGAATATCTCGGTTGAGATGGTGGAGCAGCGTAAGATGGATAGTTTGGTTGATTGTTAGTGTTTGGCAATGTGAACGGAACTGATGGTATCTGGTAAGTGTATCCCGCTTGCCGGACGATCCGTTGAGTATGTCCAGCGGTGCAGTATAACAAGAGCCATATCCCCAGCTGCATGTACAGTACAATTACAAAATATCTTCTATATAAACTTCGTCTAATTTGTTAAGAACGTACGTACCCATTCTAATAGTCGCATAGTCATCTGGTGTATACCAGGCAGACAAAGTACCAACACCTTTTATACAAACATGTCCCACGGCTACTTCCGTTCATACCTATTTTCACGAAGCCGCATGTTTCGCAATGTTTCACCAAACGGGCCTACTACTACTTAAATTGTGTCCCAGTTGCACTGAGGACTATTAGACCCGCAGTGATTACATTCTTTCAAAAGGGTGGTATTTGTTTCGCTGCTCATTTCGTTGTACACAGGGACCTCGTTATGAAGTAACGACGAAGCAAAACATGTCATTTCGCTACATCTGCATTGCAGCGTGCGTAATTTAACCGTGAAACATAAATACCCTCGTTTATCTAATTCCCCGCAACGTTGACATAGTCCCACGGTTGCAAAAATATGTCCTTCTTCCACAGACTTTTGTAATAAAAAACGTATACGCACATTATTACACCCGTCTCTAATGTGGCAATTTTCAATAGAATCATTACTTTTGATATTTTCAGCTTTCAATTAAATACCCCACCCTATACAGAAAGTCCAGAACGTACCACGGCATTATAAAACGTTATAGCTAAAATGCGTCAGCAAGAGGTACAATCTCTAGTAACACAGTGACATTAATAAATTTCGATACAGTGTAAAATCACGTTCATCAATCACTTCATCCTACCAGTCGCTGTTAAAACGCATTTCACACTTACAATTGCACGCAGCATGCTCCAGGCTGCATCACATTATCCAAGTATTAGCTTCAAAGTACTGCAGAAGAGAAGGACTTTTAATGTTTCATGCCATCCGAATCTGACGATTATTCTGTCACGGTTCGTTCAGTATGCATAAGTGCAACGGGTGCAGCTGCGATATTAAACGCCTCTTTATCAACGACAAGACCAATGCAGAATTGCATCGCGATTCATCATCTTAAGCGCTAAAGAGACAGTAGGTCCGCGATAGAATCGACAGAGCAGCTGCATGCGCACAGAGTGTGAGTAACTATAATGATATTATAGCGCACTGTGGCTTGTATAAATCGGAGTACAATTCTTCACTTTGCTTTTTTCCCCTCTTCTGTTTGTTCACCGCAGGATGCAGTCGTAAGAGTTCGCTAATGTAACACCGCATTGATCTGAAACGCCGCGACAAATTGGAATGCACGCGCACTTTCGCTGAACACCGACGATGGGGCTCGTTAATCTTCTTGTGCAAACTTATCGGCCGACAGGTGGGTTAATGCGATTTTTATTCTCGAACCTGTTATTCGTATGATTAATCGCAGATGAGAGCTCGGTAATTATAAGTTTTCCCCCTTTTCTTTTTTTCTTACATTTTATTTTGGTTCCTTCGGCGGGTCGGAACGTGATAATTGCATTTACTCTAACGCCGTGCACGGTTTCGAAGAAAATGACTTTCGCGTTTTTATTTTCACGATTGCTTGATAGAGGGATAGCTTGATACAGCAATTAACGATTACAGAAATCTCAGCAGAACTTGTCTCAGTTGAAGGCAAGTGTTCACGGATCTCTTTTGTTCTTACGAAAGTAATTTGGTTCAATGAGAGATTTCAGAGTTTTCGTTCATTGTTTCTGACGACTATTCTAAGCCAAATCGATCACTGTTTGTATTTCAGATTACGGATTTTGATGAAATTGAAATATGACGTAGTTCACGTGAAATTAGGAGGGGTTTAAGTCATCATTTCGATAGTTCTCAAATTTGTTTAAACAATACAGACCGTCAAATTTTGCACTATATTCTACAAATGAACTTTTTCATTTTTAACGAGGCAGTCCTATTTTTAATTTACATGCGCTGTATTTTCACCATTCATTAGTTAAATCTACGATTCGTGATGGTTACTTAACAATATAATAAATATTGCATACAGCGTTTGCAGATTGCAGATATCGCAGCGCGAGCGAGTAATTAACGAAATCTTTATGTTTGCTTTACAATGTAGCATACAAACAAATGCTCCTGAAATGCAAATGGAAGTAAAAAGCAATTCACGTTTAACCACATAAAACGGGTTTTATTTTAATAAAAAATCTGACAGCGAAACGGTGAATTGTATCGCATTTAGAATGTGTTTCCTGTTTCGCTGGAATTGCCATCAGGCATCCATGCAAATTGGATTTAATTAAAGGCGAGGAACTGTTTATTCACGTAAATTGGAGAAAATTAGGATACGCCCAGATTATGGTAATCCTGCTGTGTTTACGTTGCGAAAAGGTAGAACCAATTGACTGCAATTTCGATTGACTTTTGCGAATGGGAATGGATTTTGCCATAATAAATGTAAAGTGGAAAGAACTCCTGCGACTTTCAAGCAAATTTACATTTACTTAACATAAATTATTCTCATAAATAACAATACTCAGATAACTCTATTTTCATGCAAACTACTTAGTATGTCTTAAAATATGCGAATCTTCAACTTTTTTTTCACGAAAATAGGCACCGCGCCACTAACATTCATAAATTTCTCTTCAACTTATTTAAAAGTGTAATCACACATCCTTGCTCCAATCTCTCTGTTCATAATCGTGACCTCATTGCGCTTTAGCACGAAAACACAGGAATCCCGCCTTCCACGATCGTGCTTGAAAAATAATTTTCTAAACACAGTCCGAGTTTCTCGGTCCTGGGAGATTACGAAAACCTTAATTACCATGAAGTTGTTTACAGTGTCTTGCCTCTTGTAACATCCTCCGCGAGCCACCAGCGGACGGCTCGACGAAAGAGAGGAACACCAGTCCTCGAAAGTCATCCAAAAAGTAAACATCGAGAACTCGAGGACGGTGGAGCGAACGAGTGTGAAACAGATGACCGAGAGCCACTTTTGTTGTAGTAAAACGCCATAGTCTGCCGATTTGTTTTGCGGCAGAGGTCTCTGTTGCGTGTACTCTGCAATCATTGGCACGAGAGAACCTAAGGCGCCTATTTAATGTCGGGGCCAGAACGCCAGGAGGGATCACGCGACCATTATTCTCCGCATAACTAAAGTTTCCATAGCCCAGATGGACAGGAAGAGAGCCATCCTTCCCCTTTATTTTCATCGAAAAGCGACGCCACCGCGAACGCTGCCGAATGCAAAGCAACGAACAAGGACCAAACAAGGGTGCGTTGAATATTTCATTTCGCATACGATTTCGGCACAACCCCGTTTGAATATTGTACTACACTGCATGGTTTTTTAATCTCATTAATGTTTTACTTCCAGCTACGGCACCTCGGTGGCTGTCCGTGGATCGACAGTTCAAGAACGTATCGAAAACGAAAAAGAGGATGACAGCTGTACTGTTGGCATAAACGTCTAAGTATATGGTGAGTCAGCTACGTTAATTATTTTATAATATCATAGAAAGCTAATGTTATCAGAATCGCAGGTACCTAGATAATTGGGGAATTGAAATGGTAAATAATGTACCTAAGTGCCAGATGTGAAAATTTTCGGTATTTTCGTTTCAACCACAGTGACTTATGATCTTAGATCTATTTTGCGACAGCCCCGGTAACTGAAACAAGTTGTTCCACCACTTACAGTGCTTACCACCGCATTCAGCATAGAGTTAACATCCTTTTCCACTAAAAAAATAATTTTGGATTTCTTTGGCACTTATTTGAATCATGAAGACACTATTGTAAACGTAGAACTATGTACCTATTACCATCAGCATCAGTTTTCAATAGCTTCAGGCATTCAACACACCTCTACAAAATGTTAATTATTTTAAGCTGCGCGGGAGGTGTAACCCGAGCAATGTAGATAGTCCCCAGATTCAGAGTTGCGCGAAATTTTCCGAGTCGTTCGTGATGGTGGCCTAATTGGTCGCATGAATCTGCCGCCATGGGAAGAGAGCTCGCGTCAGCCCCAGTCCTAGACTTATCGCTCGAGCTGGGGGATTGATGAACGTCATTCAAATGTGTCCCAGAGACGGTCCCGCGGCCCGTTTTCGCGTGGTCCACGGCCCTCGTAAACTTCCATTACGATCGAAGATACCGAGAAACGACGATTACCGTCGACGTGTCGTGAACTCGAATGTTCCCATTTGAAACGCGTCTGGTCGGTAAGAAAATGCACGGGGCCCGGAGTCCGGGCCTTAGCGGGGTGGCTCGTGAAGATATCAAAGCGTGTTTCAGACGTGCAGTTACGCGCAGTTAAACGAAGTTTATGGATAAACCTGGCTGAATATTAACTCGATCTTCCGCCAGCGAGGACTCATTTCTTTTTTCTTCTCTCATTTTGGTTTCTCGGGCCGTCGCGGCAACGGCCGTGCACCAGCCGCGGGGCCCCGTCGGTGCAACATTGCTCGTGTTATTGCCGATCGCCAGGGCCCCGTCCACTCCTAATGGGATTTTATTCCGCGGCGGGGGCAACGTAAGCCCCCGCCGAATCTCTTCGTTATTACAAAGTTTTTCGGAGGACCTCGATTAAAAAAGCGCCGCCCGGCACGAACCAGCCTTAAAGCTGCATCGACGTATCTCGGAGTGGCCGGGGGTTATTTATTAACCCCCTTGGGAACCGGGGACCCATCCGCAGCAAGCTCGCGGACCGATATTATTTTAAAGCTAGCACCTGGAGATGTACGGCCGGTTAGGTGTCGCATAAAGTCCACAAAATGTATCTTCTCTTAATAAACTGGCCGCGTGAGACTTTTTCTTCCTCGCCACTAGCGCTCTGGTCGAATGGCGAGACAACCGGCCGACCAGAATTCTGGTGGCTCTGAGTCACTGCAGGCTGATAAGTCCCGATTTACAGTTATTTGCGAAATATATTTCGCTCGTGCCCTTGCTCACTTTACACTTCAATCGAAATTTTTATCCACTTGCTCGGCTGCTTGTTGAAGGCTATGTTTATTTTCTTTCGTCTTCAAGTACCTTGGTATATATAGAGTGATGTAAGAAGAGTGGTCGAAGAATGTGATAGTTAATTTTCATGGAGATATAGAGGTCATTGCGTTGCAAATATTTCTACGACAACTTCCTTCGTTATAAATAGGATTATATATATTCTTTTCACTTTGAATCGAGGAAGCTTGGGAAGTAGTCTTGTGGAACGACGATTTAGAGTTTAGAGACTTTGAAAGGATTGTTGGATGTCGGTATTAGATTGCCGCGTACCTTTTGTTCCCTGAAACGGGACATTAGTCTTGGAAACAGCGGAAGTGTGTGCACCTCGAGGCGAAGGAACTCTCGGAGGGGAGGAGGAGCCATGGGTTTCCGCGAACGGAGAGAGAGAACGCGGAGCTCTGCAACAATTACTATCGCAAGGACGATAATGCGTGGCACTTGCTGCCGACCGGTTGCATGCCAGATGGCCGACTGGATTTTGCCGAGAATCTTATAAACACTTTAGTAGACAACTGTGTGTTTATACGCCCTGCGTTAAAAGATCGGTGGCGACTGGGCACTGGAAAATACAAAAATGTTAATCAATAATGAAGCCTGTAAGCTTTTAAATCGAATTTTACATCCACTTGCTACTTCATAAAAGCACAAAGTAAACAGGAGTGAAAATATCAAAATTCAATTATACAATTATCTTAGCAAAAAGCTACAACTTTATAAAATGATGCCATTTTTAAATATTTTTTCTCATTAAATACAACATATAATGGAATAAATCTTGGTATTTATCTTTGCTATTTATTAAACTACTCTTATGTTATACAAAAAAAAAATTAAAAAGATTTTTTTAATTTATTTCGAATGCTTTTTTATAGTGTCAACATGACACCTAAAAAAGGAGGTATGTGCGTGGCGCAGGTGATTTCCCCACTCAGGGGAAATTTTTGTTGTAAGAGAAGCTTAATAAATTCCAAAATGATTTATTTCATTATATATGGTGTATTTATTGAGAAAACATCTTTAAACATAGCTTAATTTTTCGGATTAATATCACTACTTCATAAAAATTCTCCACTCATAACATTTTCAATAACAGAAATTTTACAAAGATTTTCACCAAATGCAGGGAATGACTCAGTCAATCATACAAACTAGATCCACAATTTAACCGCACCACCGCCCCAAAAAGAAGACTCATTTTTGCGACTTATAAAATTCTTGCTGCAACTCTGATTGAAGGAAAGCAAAACGCAAAAATGAAAGCTGCAAACGACAACCTGTCATCATGCTATCAAGGGTCCCACCGAAGTGCCCCCGTCCGCAAAAGAAAAGATTCAACCCTTCTGGGATCGCTATCTGACAGAAGCTCGTCAACGACGTACCAACGACGTCTCATCAGCTATTTCTGCGTTTCGAGCGATTTTCCCGGGACAAAGGGGGCACGAAAGAAGCGTGGTCGAGCGAGTCCCCCGGTATCAGCATTTCATTAGAGGCTGGCCCCCGTAATGACTTCCAGAGGAGTCGTTGCGGTGTCTTGTTCCCGCCGTCCGCGATTAAGCTGATTCCCCGTGATTATACGTTTGCGCGTCCAGCGTCGGACAGGTCGATGTGTCACCGTGATCCTCTAGGGAAAACTCCTTGGCCAGGCATCTCTGACCGCGGCCACGGGGCGGCGAGGGGGCCACGCCGTTGGGCGTAACGAAAAAAAGTCGGTGGTAGCAGAGGAACGTCCAGTTTTTGCCGGGAAGTTAGTTACCTTAGAACGGGCAACATTCTCGCTGGCTTCACGAGCGAAGCTCCCCGTGCTAGCATGGGGCACGGGAGGCTCGCCCTTCGTCCTGCGCGAAGAAATGGAGCGAGACGAACGTGTAATGCCGTAATCACGGTCCCTGCGGTTGCTGAGACCCGTAACGATCCAGGCCCGCGACTTTCCTGGTAGTTTGCTCTATTTGCTCGCGGATTAATTGCCGACTTAGCTGCTCTATCCGCCGCCTTTTAATTCCCCGCCTACCATCCGTTGCTTCGCACTGGTGTATTAGAGCTACGGATCGCGCGTGATCTTGGTTAATTCAGGGGAGCAAACATTGTGGGTACAATTTTCACGATCGTACATGGATTACGTGAGGTGGTCTTTTTACGATACAAGTTGGTTGCGTTTGTTTGTAATGGGGTGGTGTGGTGGGTTTATCGCTATGGTGCTGTATGTAAGGACAGTGGCGGATTTAACAGGGCGGCTGTTGCCGCCTGGGCCCCTGCACAGAAGGTCCCTGCAGGGCCCTATGACCAAAAAAAATTATGATTAGGTATAGGTATCCAAACACTACATTGTTTTTTGTTACTACTACACTTGGCCCGCTTTTAGCAAACTACCTTTTCATTTTCTCGATAACAATGGGCCCTTGCACAGAGGGTCCCTAGTTCCTGGCAATACTTTGTTAAACCTTTGTATATAAAAGGAGTCATCCGGTTAATAAAGTAAAATAATCGTCTTTTCTTTTCTGCTCATTTTGTATTTAGGTAATGCTTGACTGTACTGATCATGAATGTGATAGACACTAGAATAAATAAGTAGGTACCTGCTCCGCGTTTGCATGAAATCGGTTATCGAAATTCGTCGATTGGTAGTCTTGATTCAGTCAAACTACCGTCCCAAGTCAACCACCCACCTCGACGAGCACGTTATCACCACCTGTTCTCACATCGTCCAACAAAATCCTTGCCTTATCACCTCGAAAGCAGTTAATCAGCGATTTCACGGTTATTAACGTCTTAACAAATGTTTCTCTCGTTAGCGATTCAGCCGCGCGATTCCACGCCCCATGAATAATGTACGAAGAAAGTATTGTTATAGATTACACGTCGAACCGACTTCGCATCGCAACGCGAGGTATCCGCGATCGTTATCACTTAGGAATCGCTGGATAGAATTTCGCGATGTTACGGAATGATAGCCACGTAGGTGGCATAATTCCTGGGATTGAACGTGGAATATATATTCTATTATTACAGGTTACATATGGAACGATTCGGCGACTGTAACGTCCAGAGTTCGTAATTTAGATTAATTAAAAAGCCGCGCGATGGGAGTCAGATTTTACGGAGAAGATAGCTAAGCAGACGGCTCAACGTTGGCGATTCCAAGCGGGCACGCTGGAATTATTCGACACGTCGATGATTTATGCATTTTCCCCTTGCAAAATGGCGGCGGGTAACAACCTGATCATCGGTGCCGATTCTTCGGTCCACGATTTAACTCGCTCATGCTTTCAACATATTTATTGCTATTTATCGGGGATCGGTTGCGAGGCTAAAGTATTGATTAATTAAGCCAAAGATAATTGAGCCTTAACACAGTTGCACTTGTATGGATTCGGTGCGACGGTGTTGCTTTTTTACGCGGAAACGCGTGTAGGATTTATGGTTGTAGATTGAATCTTCAGGGCTGATTTAAAGGTTCCTCTTTGATATTTATGGGGTTTGTGTGTCGGATGCTTTTATTGTAAAGTTAAGATTTCACTTGACAATAACGTGCATGCCGATACACGATCCTTTCTTTTAAAGCGTCTCCTCCACTATTTAATCGAGAATGTTGAAAGTTTGCGACTCCTCTTCGAAGGTACTCGATTCCCATCGCCAACGATTATTCCACACTTTACGATTTTCTGAAAGGCATTACACGAACAATCTCAACTTCGCTTAATCCGAATAAAAAGTCCGGCAGGTATATCAGAGGAACGCGGTTTGCACAGCGAGTTTCAGAAGTAATTAATTGAGGCGATCGTTTCATTGGCGGGGTTTCATACCAAATAACTTCAAGGGAAGTAAATAAAGGTTAATGTATCGGAGCCTCGAATATTTTATTAAAGAGGAATCGTTAAACACGGCTGCATAAAGCCACCGAACGTATAATCTTAATAAACTACCGCGTAAAATGAATTCTAATTACCCGCAAAACTGGCCCCACCTTGATATAAAACCCTGTATAAATAACAACGGGATATTAGTTATTAAAAGCGATGCGCGGCGTAAGGTGTGGCGTCGGCGGTGGTGGTGGGTTGAAAAACGACAGGACGGACGCAGGCTCGGAGAAAGCAAACTATCCGTATTTTGTTGGTATATTAAGCCATAAATTATCGTAAAAATTTTATGAACAAGCATTCGAGTACGATGATCATTCCGTGGGGTACGCGTGGGTCGTGTGCCCGTAATACGTGCCCCGTTGCATCCTGTAATTTTTACACGCGTGTAAAGGATGCTTTTATCGGTCGTTCCTGGACGATGCAATAAATCAACGCCTCTCCGAAGACGCGGAGTTCCGGAAAATGCCACGCTCCGTTCAGCCTTTACCTTTGGATTTCTAATTAGCAGCGCGCCTGCTAATGGCGTTTATTAAAATGTCATTACAGAGGGGATGCTTGAGTTGTTAATTAAACTAACGTTACAATCGACTTTCCTTTAGTTTTGCAGACATTTCAGCCAGATTTTATTCTGCACACTATTGGTTTGTTTGAAATTCTACGCGAAAAGTTTGGGTTAGGTTTATAAAGTTGTATGAATTAATACTAGAACTACTAAACCTGTTAGAATGACTGGCTTTAAATTTGGTTATAAATTTACCATTTTTAAGTGTACCTAATGAAAAGGTTTTTCTAAGTAGTATAAATATGGCGTCGACTTAAAAAAATTGAGAGTCGTAGATTAAATAAGGAAAAACTTATTTTTCACTTTTCAGTGCATTTTCATTTTTTGAAGTAGGATTTAATATTTTCTTAAATTTTATATTTTTATTTTTTTAGTTATTTAAGTTGTATAATTACATTTATTTTTAAAAATATGGGGCAGGCCTACAATAGGAGCTGCTCGTAAAAAATAACCGTTTGCTAGAAACGAAAGATCTTATCTTATCGGAGGAACTTCTTATTTTTTGTGTAACTTCAAAACTACTTCACCGATTTTGATAATTTATTCTCCATGACCTAAGTTAATTGAAGCTAAACTAAATGCAATAAGTTTCACGAAAATCGGTCCAGTAGTTACGGAGAAATTCGCGAACCGAATATTTTTTAACAATATAAAAACTAAAATAATATGAATAGAGAAAGAAACACTATTTTTACAGAGTTTCCTTACAATTTTTCGACACTCGAATATATATGTAATAGATTCCCATTAATGTGATGATTTCCCTGAAAAGGAATTTCAGTCTGGTATATTTTACTGCTTCCCATTCTGTGAGAGATTCCCCCTTTTGCAGTTCAGGAAACGTACACGTACATCTTGAAAATTTGGGTCTTCAAGTGCACGTGGACTGCGTCGCGTCTCAAGAACTCGTCGAGGACGCACGTCCTAAGTGCAATATTTCTGGACATAAGCCAGAACGTTTGAATGCCTATCCCAGCACCCATTTTGGCATCTCGATAAACAAATACGAAAGGTCTTCTTAAGTGGAGAGTCTCTTCGAAGCCACATTTCCCTGTAATTTCAGTAAGTAAAACTGTTTTCCATGTTAAAGAGCATTACTTCCATTCCAGACTGCTCCTACTTTTTACGCAGCAACAAGTACATTTAATTATAAATGAAGAGCTAGTGAATGTTTAAAATTAATTGCAGTAACATAGAGATGTGTGTTTATTTACAGAGCCTGTTTTCTTTTAAACAAATTCGACACCAGCAAAGCGATGACTTAAATCCCTCCGAATTTCACACGGACTATATCATATTTCAGTTTCGTCAAAATCCATGAGATGGAATGCAAAATGTCATCGATGGTCCGCAAAAGTTTCATGAGGTAATTTTTTGATCCTAGAATAATAACTCATTTAAAATTGATCTATTTACACTTTGTGACTTTTTGTAAAAATGAACTGACCTCTGTTCCACTAAACAAAAATCTACATTGACCTTTATCTTCTACTAAAAAAAAAAGCAATAGAGTTAACTTCCATAAAACTTCGGTGAAGTGAAATTTAACGACATTCCTCCCAAAAAAATTTCTTTTTTGCACACAATAAGCACGTGTTACATCCCAACCAGAATAACTGCATATTATTTTACACGTTTCGCTGCCTCGCGTCTTGACGTTTCCACACTCCAATTATGGAAATTTGACTGCGCCAGTGGCACGTGTAAAATAGATTTTATGGAATACCACCGAGCTGGTACGTAATACACGAAACAGTTAATAAACTCGTAACCGCGCACCGTATTATGCACTCGGTATCGAACGAGTTTCCACAAAACCCGCCACGTCCTTTGTCGCCCCCGCCAGAGGAAGAGGGTACACGGTGTCGTCGGTGGACGTGGCTGCTGAATACGTGACGAGGGGTCATTAAGATTCCGTGCATCGATCTCAAAAGCGACGTGCATTTGTCTCCGAAGCGAGAAAAAGGAGGAAGAAGGTGAGGGGACAGGTCGTCGTCGTGGACAGGTCGAACTCTCTGTTCTTCGTTTACAAATCGAAGAATGGGGGGCCTGGCCGTAGCCGTTCTCGAAAACAGCTGTAACGACTCGCGGACGGGCTTAATATGCGTCCGAAGTGGCTCGAAAAGGGAAAAGGGGGAAGAAAAAGAAAAGAGGTGAACGTTGACGTTAACAGTACAGTTAGAAGTGGTGCCCTGTCCTTTCGAGTGGTACTGTTATGTTGGTCCTCCGTTACGCTATTCCTTCTTTTCCATCTCTACGAAGCCTGAAGCGTTGTCAATCCACTGATAGACTACCACGGAAATTATGTAAAAAATGCTGAATATATTTCCTTGGTAATTAAGAAGAAAGGAAGGAAACAGTGTGTCAGAGCTGCGCGAGCAGTGGAATTGCAGTGTTCGAAGAACATTTATCAAGGATGGTCTTCTAAATGAAATCTGATATCTACCACTGCGAACTGGGTTGTCAAGCATACGATAGTTGTCTTCATAACAATTAACCTGTTAAATCTTACGTTCAATAATATTCAATCCTCGACGCCATCGCTTCTTATGCTAGCATCAATTTCCCAACTTTTATTTAATCACAATATCAATTCGAATTTCACGATCGCGCAGACTAGTCGACGAGCTGCAACTTTTTGCACGGGAATCGAGCAGGAATATTTTTCAAGCTACGTTCTAATTATTCGAAAAAATTAATGGCGAGGTCCTGACGCGGGGCAAATCTTGAGCGTTCGGTCGACGATTGTCCTAGCATCGTTAAAACGCGTTCGTAATGAAATTCGAGGGATGTGTCGAGGTGGAAACTCGATTGTACGCTCGGAAAGTGGTGCTCAAAGGCCGCGGAACGTCTTCCTTCTAACAATGGACATGTCGCCGTCGTTCGTTCCACTCGGTTTGTCTTGCCTCACCGCGACACGTTCAACAACCTTCTGTCTAGTGAAAACTGAAAAGCGGTCGGTCGGTGAGCCACATGATCGTGCACCACCGAAAAAGAATTACGACCGCAATCGTAGGGTTTACAGTCGGCCGTGCGACGTTTATGATTTACCACACTGCAGGGGAAGCTTTCAACGGGAAGACAGCCTTGAAATTAAACGCGACATATGGCTACTTTAATTACGAGTCCTTTTTCCACTGTTTAGCACATCGAGTCGTTAAGTGCGAAGATCGTAACGTAAAATCTTTCTTAGAGGTGAAAGACATCGAAAATAGTACCTTTGTGATGAAAATATTGAGAGTGACTGAGGCTTGCAGTTGAACCTTGGATGAATGAAGAATTATCAAACAAATATTAATGTAAATTCTCTGGTAGGTATTGTTTTTGTTTGTAATTTGTTTTCGTAGCATTATTGCGCCCCACTGATTAAATGTAGATTATAGCCAGGTTCACCAGGAAGATGGTAAAAAAAATTCAGAGCATGAAGTTTAATCGATGCCCAAACAGATCCCTGAGAAATTTCTCTTCGCGTTAATTACAAAGGCCAACTTTCCGCTACAAGTGGTAGCAGCGATTTTGCACGCCTCGAACGAGAGCAAAACTTTGCCCACTCATTGTCTAAAAGTTAAAACGCTCAGCTTTCACTTTCGTTCCGTAGGTGTTTCACCAATTAAAGCCCTCCAGAATTTTTTCACGCCAGCCCATAAGAGCACTCGATGGCGAGCGTGATTGCTCCCTTTCACAGCGTTCCCTCGTGTTTTTGCGAGAACGCCTCGCACAACGGCTACAATAATGGAGCTATAATCACCTCGCGCTCCTCCTGCAAAGATGAATGAAGGATGCCCAGGCTGCTCCGACAAAAGCTACGTCATTTCTTTAAAATTCCGGCTGTATTGCAAAAGCTTGGAGAATTTTTGGGGCGCGAGTGGACATGCTGAAATGAAAAGATGGTAACTTTATCCAGAGCATCGGTGACAGTCTCACAAGCGAAAGCATAATGGCCCTGTAAAGGTGAAATCTGACGGCACGTGGATCGGCGAGCCGGCTCGGCTCGCCCAGGCTCGCGAGTCAGCGAGCCATGAGCGTTCTCACGGCGCCTGGGCTCGGCGAGTCTCGTGCCAAGCTCGCCGATCCACGTGCCGTCAGATTTCACCTTAACACGTAAGATCGTATGTTACGCAAACTTTCCCACATTCCTCCACACTTTTGCCATCGCCCTCTTCCTCCACACTCATCCTCTCTGATCGTTCTCCTTCCCTCTATAACAAGCGTGTAATTGATTGCACTTGCACCGAGTGCAGCGATAAGTGCACACTATGGAGTCTCCATTGTTTTCCCTCGATTACACCCAGAAGGCTCTGGACGCGTAACATCCCGATTGCGGAGCGACCGCAAAAACCGCTTGCATCAGCGGGGTGACTTGCAAGGGATGTTGCTTCCTTGGACAATACTTGATGGATAACTTGAAGCATCTACCAGGAAAATTGACTCAAAGACAATTGACTGTTAACTTGTATGCCACTTCCTGTGGCGCAAACACAGTTGCAAACCGCAAAGTCTCCACAAGGCGACCGAACATCGTCAAGATCGCGACCTGCGACAATGCAACGGCACAGCGAGCATCTCCGTCGAGGACAGCGCGTTGAAAAGCCGTGAATGGTGGATTTGGGTCAGGCTAATCGACGCCTGGAAATACCCCATTACCCCGAGCTTCCTGCGCAGGGATTCGCCTTTCAGGCGGTTCCTGTCCCCGTCGATCCCTGGCCCGTGATCTCTATACGTGTCAAATGGCGCCAGGTACGGTTAACGCGGTCGAGGCTGATGACTTTTGCCCGTGAATGGATTCGAATTCACCCCCGCGCGGAGAAGAGGCTGACGTATAACCGCAACAACGCGCGGGGACAAACGTGGCAATCCCTTTCTCGGCGACCCCTTTATCGCTCGCCTCGCCGGGCGAGGGTCGAGAGGCGTCTGGAATCGAGGGAGAGGCCGGTGATTATGGAAACTGGCTGGGAGGGGTCGGCATTAATCAATGAATGCGCGCCGCGGGCCAATTAACGAGATCGCGGGAGGAGAGGAATGAGCAAACACGTGCCATTAAGTTCTCGCCGACACGAGGCGCTGCGAGAAGGGGAAAGGCGATCCCGCCGAATTCAAGGTACGCATTAAGCAATTAAGCCAGGGATTAGCTCGATAAGTTTGAGGAACGTTGATCGACTTTCGCGAGGAGATAGGTAAGGATGAGTCAGGCGTGCTTTTCTTTGGTTGGATTGATTGTTTAAGGTAGACGTGACTGGGTTGCTTTGGAAGTTTTAATAAATTGCATTGATCCACTGGTTTAAGTGGTTTTGATGATTGTTTGTTCTGAGGGTAGTGTTTAGTCTGGTGTTTTAATTTGAAATTGAGAAAGTTACTGGTGGGCTGATATTTTGGTCAGTTCATTTTTGCGACGAAATAATGGATATTTGAAATAACAGAATATTATAGAAAATGTATAGGCGACCAGGAGGATGTTGAAGATTGTTATTATTCATATTTGCATATTTTGGTCAGTTCTTTTTTAGGCGAAGTAATGGATATTTGAAATTATAGAATATTTTAGAAAATGTATAGGCGACCAAGCGGAAGTTCAAGATTATTTTTGCATACGTGTATAAGTAACTTTAATACTAGTCTGGATGTCTGAAATTACGGTCATTGGTGTATTCTGGACCATTTTCTGACTCTACAGTGTTTTCTTGTTAAATTACAGCGTTGTACATTTAATTAAGGCTCTCAAATTAGACAGTAAACAAGAAGCTATGTACAAATGACGTAAAAGAAGTTAATGCAATTATCCTCTTAATAAATTTAACGATCAGTTCGAGTATTGGAACGGAAAACCCCAATTCACTTCTTGTGGCTCTACAATTTATTTGTATTTATTATATCCAACTGGTCGCAGGAATTTAATTTTACATCTTCAGGCTACAATTTATAGTCGGAGTTGATTTTCGAGTATAATTAAGATTTCAGCCGCAGAAAGCGTCGAAGACGATTCCATCGAATGTCCAAGGTACACATTACACAATTAAAAGCTGCTTCAGCTTGATGGCAGTAAACGATGTTAATCGACGCGCAGCTGAGCGAAGTATTCTTTCATAATACGCGTCCTGAAAAGATGATGTCTTTATCATCGGTTGCTCGTATCTTGTTGCGCATTACTCTCAATCAACTCGTGGAGAATTGCAGTAAATTCGCGAGTTAAATGCGGAATCAGAACGAAGCGCGATGGCGTAGAAGACACACTCGTAGTCATGCCTTGAAATTAGGTTTATCGACCTTTAAGAAATCGATGCAGCGACGTCATAAGAAATGTAGTAAGGTCAATCTATTAATGGAAAGTGTTAGTTACTTGTGAAGTTCAGTACTTGTTATATTAAACTAATCTATATGCTGGAAAAATAGAAGCTAACTTTCGCTGAAAGTTTGCTACCACGAAAGAATTATTTAATATCTAATTCCTGAAACAATTTAACGTATATACGAACAAATATTTCATGTTTAAACGAACACTTAGAGTATTAAAAATAATCTTCTTTAATTGAATCAAATTTCGTACACATACATGTCACGTTTACTTGCCCTTCTAATTATTTTGACAGCTCCAAGGCGTTAGACTGGAGAGAGCAAAGGTGGAATAGAAGTAATTTAAACTGGGAGCCTTTGAAATTAACGAGAAACGTGGACGTTGCGTTGGAGGAAATTGGAAAGTTGAATGGAAACCGCCAGCTGGACTGTGAAAGGAAAATACACATCCGCATCCGAGGTTTCTTATCAATTTGCTCAATCGAATATGTAAAACAGAGGAAACCTATTTGTTCTGAACGGTGTCATAAATTGTGGCAAATACAGACGGCATATAAATGCATACTGTGTGCACACAGCAGGATCCAATAGTCAGGAGGAAGCCGAATATGAGTTATCGTAGATTGCACTGTGAATGCACACGGAAATGCGCGGATAATACCGGGATCTATGGAAAACGGGAAACGTTCGATGCAGACCGTTTCTAATTCGCTTTTCTGATGGAGAAAGACGGCACAAGATGAACATGAATCTATTACGGAAAAATAAAGAGAGTCGTAAAACGACAAATTTATTTTTAAATGTTGGACATTAAATCTCTGTGACAAAAATAAAAGAAATTGACTAAGAAATATTAGCTTGTATCTTTGCATTAACGGAGGGCCAACAGATTTTTGAGAAAACAACGGTTTCATGCGTTTATTGCAGAGATGAGCAAAATTTATATTTAAATAAAATTTCGAATGACGGATAAAAGTTAAAAAAAACTAGCCGTCATTCGTTCGTTAACCCGACTTAACTTTATTCGACACATGAGGAATAATTTTTTTTAACTATTATTCGAAATTTTATTTAAATAAAAATTTTTGCTATATCTGGTTTACTACAAGAATGAGTGGGAAGGCATTTTATAATTACACTTTATTCCACGGGAAGCTTAAAAAAAAAGAGAAAGTACCCAATCAATTTTAATAGCATCTTTAAAATGGAAAATGTTTCCAAAATATCACACAATGCAGCAGCAAAATAAACCCGATGCAATCTACAAAACAATCTTCCTCCCCAAACAATGTAATTCAGCCCACAAAGCGTTACATTATATAATACGAGCAACCAGGAATCGGCGCGTTCGGTAAACCTCGCTTTTATCAAATGAATCCATTCAATGAATTAATTAAACGATTTTTCACTCTTAATTTTGCATTTATATTTCTCAATATTGCGTTCCCCATAAGAATACATGTTAAATTTAAAGTTAAATAATTTAAAAACTACCGAATCAATTTTTCTATAATTTTGCGGGGGGTTCATGCCTGCAATTTTCAAAGATCTTCGTTTATTTGGCATGTTACTGAAGTTCATTCTTAACCGCTCGCAGCGTTCACGGCCACTCGAATCTCGCGCGCCGGGTCGCTGGCGTTTTCCCGCGCGGGCGGGAAACTGGGTGCGCGCGCATCTCGTCCCTGCAGTAGGTAAAATGGAGCCGGCCGCGGGAGAACGGTGCGCGTCGCCGGCGCGCGAATTTACGGGAAACCGCGGGGAAAACGTTCGATTCGCGGGCGGCGGGGCCGAGGCGAAACGGCGAAAACCGAGTGTTACTCCGTTTTCGGTGGGGAAGCGTGCGCGGGACTCGCCGCCGGCGTGAAGACAGCTGGAATAGTGGGGGAAGGAGACGGAAGGAGCGAGCGAGCGAGAGAGGGAGCGACCGCAACATGACGAACGCCAGGCAGCGGCGAGGCGAGGGCAGTCTGCGCACGGACATCGATCGAAGCTCACGTCCCACACCATTCCCCGAGGTTCCCGGTGTTTTCCTTTCCGATACGTTGACACTTCGCGGTCCACGGTGCATGACAGCCCGTGCCCTCGTGCGCGAGTCGTGCCTCGGTGTAGTGACACTTGTGCCTCTCGGAGAAAAAGACTGAAAACCATCGGCCCACTCGGCCGATCCACCGCCACCCGGGCCACCAGCACGGGACACCGACTGCATCGTCCTTCCGCCTTGGACTCTTCGATCCCCGAGGACTATGGTTCGCCGTTGACTCTATCCCTGCCCCTAGCATTGGCCACATCGGTGAGTGGATGTTTCGTACGACTCTCTTGTTGGTCCTTTTTTGGCCCGTGGCGCGCCCGTCCCATGCGGAACGTGGGTGAAGTTAGAGACGCAGCTCTCGCGTTCTGTTTTCGATTTCGCTGGCGCGGGATACCGGCGCGAGTTACGTTTGAATGTTGGGCCATCGATGGAGTATTGGCAGTGCTGGTATGGGCATTTTTGATGGGTGATGTAGGTATGGTAGGTATAGAGGGCTCGTGGAAAAAGGAATGGTGTGAATGGTATGGGAACTAATGAGGAGATACTTTGGTGGGAAATTGAACGCTGACTTGTTTGTTGCTGATTAACAGGGTTTCACTTTGGTGGTTGTTCTAAGTTCTAAATTAGAGTTGTGTATGAAGTAGTGTAGTAATAATTCTAGGAATATATAATGATATTTGAAGCGGCCCCTGTGGAGTGGCGCGCCACGGAATGCTCCACTATGCGTAATTTAAATATAGCTATCAAAACTGAATATAGAATGTTGGTATGGAATGATTTGGATGCGAGATAATCGTCAAAGCTAAACATACGAAGTATTCCTTT
This sequence comes from Andrena bucephala, assembly GCA_947577245.1. Taxonomy (NCBI): domain Eukaryota; kingdom Metazoa; phylum Arthropoda; class Insecta; order Hymenoptera; family Andrenidae; genus Andrena; species Andrena bucephala. Next base: position 8,302,465 of record OX387719.1, read on the forward strand.
ACCTAGCAAGATGTTGAACTGAAAATTATAAAATTTGGTAAAGTACAAAATGCAAAGTAATGGGAAATCTAGAAAGGAAACAGATTTTGTAATGAAGTCTAGACACCTAATACAGGTTTTCAGCCCCAGGCCATTAGCGTTATAATCTAGTATGTGTACGTTTTTTAACGTGTGTTTAATGCCTATATAGTCAATCTGTTTACATGTTCAGGATAGTTTAATGAACCTAACGCGGAAAATAGATTAATTTCTTCAGCACCAGGCATTTGCAATCTTAAGATTGCGTTGTGATTATTATACCTTATGTTAGATTGTATGATTTTCAAAATGAAAAATCATTTCTATGAAGGTGTACATGTAATCATGTATAGAAGATTGTGTTTGGTTTAAATAAGTAGTTTCTTTACATCTCTGCTATCATGGTAGTTAAAAACAATTTAAATTCTGGTGAAGTTAAAGACATGAATGCTTGACCCGTTAACGGGATCATTTCTCCACCAGAAACGCCTTGTGTACACATGTTTCAGAATAATTAAAGTCGAGTTAACTCGTTTTACCCACAGCAAATTCAAATATTGACACAATGATCCATTCACCTCCACTATACGAGTGTAATTATTTAAGTCTCATCTTTGGATCGTCTCATTCTTCCCAATTAACAATTTAAAACCGCTTTTTAAATGTCTTTATACTTCATCATTTATTTGCATCCTTGTTGACCTTCACATTTTTACTGCAATTCTTTTAAAAAAACCTTAATTCCCACTATATGCCCATTTAATCCCACTTGTATCATTTCCTCAACCACCGTTCGAAATTACTTAAGAAGCTCAAAAATTCGAGTGTTAATACAGTCCAGAGCGAACACATTTCATTCAGCAGAGTTACAAGCCTGCTTGCGTTTATCCCAGACGAACCCCATAGTAATTAGCTCGACACCGTGCAAAACATGGACCGACAGTTAGGGGGGAAGCTTTTTTCGGATGTTTCTCCACTTACTCGTCACTACTTAGGCCCTTTTCACACGAGGCACTTATTTTTAATAAAGACAACACCAGTTTATGACGATAGAAAAACATTCGACATCATTAAACCACGTAAGCAGGTGTTAAGAAATATAATATTACTTTCTCTTCGATACGTGGACCTTTTTACACAGGGTACCTTGATGCCTCTATTCCGATATCTGAAAGATATTCACGTTTCCCATATTTTCCATCATTTTCAACCCAATACCGCCTCCACTGACCGAACACATCCGAAATACCAATAGTGTCTTATATAAAAATGCCCTCAAGCATCATTAGCATGATTGCCCTCTGTTCGCCCTGCCGGGGCATCCCTTTCGTCCTCGAGGGTCCGCAATGCGTCGCGACGGTTCGCGACTCGTCGAAACGAGAGGCTCCATCGCGTCGAAGGGCTAACCTTCGGCGTAACCTCTAAAACGATTACAAAATCTGCTCGCGAGGCATGCTTTCAGCTCGGGGACAGTGTTTACGAGCCACGATACGCGACGGACAATAAGTGCGCGACAATAAAGCGACTTCGGAACCGCTATTGTCGCGCACGGCCGCGGATAAGCGTGTCTGCGTGTGCTTGCCGCGCGCCTGGGTAGAGATCGAGGGGCTAAGAAGGCCTGAAAATCAAAGGCCTCGCCTCCGTTAATGGAACGAACGACCCTCGCCAAGTGGGAAGATCGAGAACGCCCGAACACCTCCCGGAGATTCTGATTTACAGGGATTTGGATTGTCGGCCGGGATCGAGGCGAATTTAGAGGCAGCCGCTCGTAGGAATTCGGCTGGTTACATATTTGGCTTCTCGTCTGGAACGTGTATTAGCGATACAGCGGCTGGAATGCTTCTCTGGGAAATCTGATTTGCGAGGGTGTACAGTGGGGGAATAGAGTTCGGAAGCAGGCTCTTGTAGGAATTCGATTTTCACTGATACGAGTATTGTGGAAGCTTGCAGCCTTGATTTGTAATGGGCACAGCTTGCAGGAGAGTATATAAGTGGCTTAGGCTCTTGGAGGAATCTCACTGCTTATTTGTGCTTTCGTCTGAAATTAGTGTTAACGATATAGGGGGTTGGGAGCTTTCTGAGAAGCCCATTTTTTGCGGGTGTAGATTACAGAAGGGAAAATAGAGTTTGTAATAGGTTTTGCTAGAAATACCTATAAATGGCTATTTTTATTTCTTTTCCGATATGGGTGGGGTTGGATGGGACCGAAAGTCCGGCAGGTAAAACGTCCCGAATTCAAAATCTCCATTTGGAAACAATCAATTGAATATTCCATCATAACTACGTTGATGGCGAGGGTAACGGGGAGGATCGTAGAGTCGCCGTCGTTTTTAGGCGTTCGTGCCAGTCATATGACACATTTATCTTTATGTATGTATATCAAGAAGCGAAAAAAGTACGTCGTTTTTGTTGTGTTATTCGAAGTAAACTACAGTTTAACGGCGTATCAAGTGAATACGTTAAGATTGTATGTTGCTTTAGTAATGTGTGCATGCCATTGTTTATTTCTGAATGATAATATTTTCTAACCTATATATTGACGAAACTATAGAAGAACTATTGGGGCAGAAAGTCCCTTACTTATATTTTTATTTTTTGTTACAGAAGTCATGCTAAAATACTAAAAGGAGTCATTGTTTTTGTTGAAGCAAACCAATTAGTAATGCCATAAATTATCTACCTTTTTCCTGTTTTTGTTTTATATTAAGATGTGTTAAAGAAATAAAGTGCTTAAAAGAGACTTATATCTTTATGTTGAGTCAAGATTATTGTGGAATATTTTGTTCAAGCTGAATCTCTGTCCTGTATTTTCATTCTTTTGTTTAAAAAATGATGTCGTAGGTAGTATTTCTTTTCAATATTGTATACCAAAAAAATGCTTTAATAAATATTTATTGATTTTAAAAGAGTTTTTTACTTATTTCGTTTTATTTTACAAGAAAAGCTGGTAAGATATTAGAAACTTTCTACCCCAAGCAAAAGGTCCATTTTGAATTGATACACATTTCGTGACATAAATCAACAAAAAATAACAGTAGTAACCAACAACTTTGTAGAAGTTAAGCATAATAGTCGTAGTTTATACAAAATAACACCGTATATTTCTAGATTGTTATTACTAAATTTTACATAGTTTTATTACGAAAAACGGGACTTTCAGCCTCACCCTACCCTATTGGCGGTTAATATTTATGTACATCCTTGAATCTCTGATTTACGATGTTTGAGATTGGTTTTTTAGAGAGGGAGCAGGCGAAGTTTGGTCATAATGCCTGGTGAAAGATTAACTGGTATTTAATTTCCATATATCTTTGGTACTAATTACAGTTTTAATTCCAATGCATCCCCGCGCTGCTAGTACATCGCACAATGAACATTCAGAAATTTAAAGTACCTGGTATTCTTTTGATAATTAAGATGCCACCATGGTTCGTCTCTCTCTCCACTAATTAGACGCCGTCTTACTGCTTCCGGAAGGAAGGTCAGTGCTCCCACGATCTCCGATGCTACACTTTAATGCGACTACTTATTGATTTCCACTTGGACGTCGTCACCTTTTCATATTCACCTACATTCATATCCATCTCTTCAACTTCTTTTCGCTAACACATTGCTAAAAAATATTAACACAACAACTCACTCCATGTTTCACTCTGTGCTACGTTCGATATCTTAAAAGCACCGTGCTGTTCAACGTGTTCGTTAACACTAGGTTTGCGGACAATTCTTATATGTATACCTATCTCTACGAGCACCCGTCAAATTGAGGGGTAAACGAAAATACATATTTTCTTTAAAAAATCGATTTATTCAATTTAAATAAAACTGATGTATTGTATAATATTAAACTGCACATCTTAATAAGTTACTAATAAGTAAAAACTATTTCCCCAGAAATTATTACAGAAGTGGTAACAGTAATATTAACGTTATACGATATTTATTTGGTGCATATTTTGCAAACATACTCATTTCTTTGAGAGCTAGCCACAGAACAATCATCACTGATGTGGATATTTTTTTCAATAGTTCGTTATTTCTTCTGGACTTACTCACCATTGCTAAAGTAGGGTGATTGGTCAAAATAAAACAAATACAGTGCCCACATTCCACTATATCATTGCAGATACTTACAATAAGTGGGAATTTTATTCGCTAATATATCTATTCACAATAACTGAAACTTTTTTACACTGTCTCATTACAAAACGCCCTTACGCTGCGAGTGAAACTTAGCTATTGAAGATCGTTTTTTTATTTTCGTGCCTATCGATAAAGCAGCAATAAATACTGAGGTCATACGATACATCATTTGAGATATCGGATCTGGAGCAGCAAATATATCTGCGACACATTATGATTTCTACTTAGTAGGGTCTTTTGTATTATAATATATTCATATATTATACAATTTTCTAGATATACATATTCATTCGTATAAAATTATATATTCTATTATAATATATAATTTCACGAATGAAGCAAATATATTAGGATTATTTATGCAATTTGACGGGTTTTGTAGAAATAGGTATACGTACTAAATATAGATCTTACGAGTAAGAAGGCCTAGGAGAAAATTTACGTGTGTATAAGTTCTTTGAATAGAATTATTAATTCACGGTAAAAATTGGTTATAATTGATGCTACATGGTTTTCTCGCTACACCTTTTAGAAATTTGAAATCCGTCAAATTGACGGGTGCCATAAACCTAGTGTTAAACATCCACTAAGAATATCTATCTTTGCCCTTAAAATTCTCACACTCTCCCAGTTCTACATAAAGTAGAAAATGAATTGAATCCTCCAGAATCGTGATCCCCGTTTCCTCTACGTGGAGAACGTTGGACCACCCGGTCATTAAGAGTATTTTCTTAATGGTGATTCTATTTACATTCAGCCGGCGGCTGAATCGAACTAATTGGACCGTTCACCTTAATCCACGACCCCAAGCAGAATATAAGCAACCGTGAAAGCCGTCGATTCACTTTTCCTTATCTCGACAGTTGCTCCACTTTGGGCGCACGATGCACGTTTGAAAACGACAGTCCCCGTGCATTTCCATATTCGTCGTCCTTTCCCCCGTCCAATTAAACTACAAAAGCGGTGTCGCGTTCCTCGGCAAGGAATTACCAGTCTTTCGTCGAATCAACTCCACTCCTCGAATTAACAACTTCATTCCTCGGTGAACCATCGCCGATCGAAAACCAGGACATTCTCGATAAGACGTACAGCATCGAGATTCCAGCGCCAGACGTTTTAATCAAACAGAAATGAAACGTACGCTCTTCGTACGGTTGGCGACATTTCGTTAATACAGACTTATCAATTTACGTGCTCTTTTTATTGTAAATACGTGGAGACCTTGAGCGGGAATTATCGAAATCTCGTCGAGGGAATTCTTCGCAATTGATCGAGAGTCGTGGAATTTCAGATAATATAAGTATGCATTGCTCCGAGGCTGATGTTTCCAGTTTAATTCGATGCATTCTGCTTCGTGGCCTGTACAGACAGTGATAATACTTCAAAACACAAGTTGTCGTAGTCTGGCCAGAAGAAGATTTTGCACCGAGATAATTGTACTCGTTAATGTATATGGAGGTAGTGAGAGGTATTCGGGGCTATTTTGCTAATTAATGCAGTATATAAGACAAGGTAGGCTGTTATTAATGGCACGATAGCGAAAGAAGTGATCCTTTATGAAGGAACAAGAAATTATGGAATAATAATTTTGGGAACCAGCCTCAGTTTTTTTTTTAGAAAATACTTAGCAACGCTTCTAACAATTTTTGTATTAGTAAAACTTTTAGTTTAATAGAAGCACAATAATAGATTTCTTAAAATAAAGGGGAGATAGATAACAAATAACTATATAGGTAGCCGTGTGTAAGGGTATTTCGTAGATTTTTAGGGTCGTTTCTCCTAAAAATAAGTTTTCACTTGGCAAAAATTCATTCGACACTAAAAATCGTATTTCTTCACAAAGCATTACGCCTGTGCCACTTGTAGCACAGACAGCACCGAGCCTGTATACAAATAGGTTGTTCATATCATTGGTTATCCCTAGATAACCTTCTGTGACACAAACATTCAGCATCATATTCCACAGACGTTTGTTCGGAACCATTCAGAACCACCATAATTAATACTAGCCATCACTTCATCCTTCCCAAGAGTACAGTGTTATTCAAACAAAAATATGCATTGTAATTAGCAGAAGATGGAGGCCAAGATAAAATGACCCTGTATAGAGCACGTGGTCAGCTGGATGATAAATATTACTTCGAAGAAAGTAGAAATCATGTTCGTGTACTTATGCGCAATATTACGAGCAATGAATAGGAACGAAAGTATGTGACGTGTCCCCGTGTTATCAGTTTCGCCACCGGCGGATGGCAGAAATTTAAGTAGAAATTTAATTAGAGGTACGCAGGATATATAGGCTACAAAACCGTGTCCCGGTTTGGCATACTTTCCTACCACATCGCTAAACATAGATTTTCACTCGCATGGATTTCGACAAGCAGCTTTCCACGTGTATTCGCGCGCGCTAAACATACGGAAGCCAATGTTTTACCATTAACCGTGCCGTCGGAAGTGCTCGTAAATAGAGATTCGAGGGAAAGACTCTGGGGAGGTTTATTTACGAAATTCTTCGGGCGAGAAAGATTCCGCAAAGGAAACGATGAGTGGATGTTATCACGGCAACTTTATTATTTAGCATACACTATTCCAAATATTGTGGGATTTTTTGTAATTCTATGCCAGAGTAATCCGTCGTTTTATAGATTTTTAAACAACTTGTAAAATCAAGTGGAATATATAACAGTTTCTCTTAACCGTAAGGGGTTAGGCCACCTTGGAGACTCAAAAATCATATGTAAGTTTCAGAATTTTTAGGGGCGCAATTAGAAGATGAATGAAAAAACTTTTTTAAGGGCTTCATTCTAGATGCCTTATGTCTTATACAATATATTTATTAATACATGACCCAAACATAAGAAGTAGGGTAAACCAACTAGTAATTGACCGCATACTAGTGAATGATCATTACGCAAAGAAATGTCAATTATAAATTTCAAAATATTATGTTTATAAATGGAGTGTAGTTGTACTTTTAATATCCCATATTTTTAGTTACGCGTATTAAGCAAACATTAACAAGTACAATTCTTATTAAAAGTATGCGGTCATTTACTGGGCTTCTACATGTTTTGCATTTTATAATCGTTTTTTTTTTTTAAACTTACGATAAGAATAAGTAATTATTTTTATAGAAATTTAAAGAAATATGCAATTTCAACAGTTGTTTCGTTGTTATACATAAATATATTCAAGTATTAATCTCAATGGTCCATCAATTCAACAATTCGGTCATTCACTGGTTGGTTTACTATAGAAATAATTTTCAACCTCATAGTATCATAAAAATAAATTTGTCTAATTCGGTGCTGTGTTGAGCGTCTCGGGGTTCTATAACCCCCTAAGAGAACACGAAGATATCTTTCTCAATTCGAACTCCCTTATAATCCCTCAATTCTAATTCGATCCACAATACTTTTACGAAAGAAGCATTGAACCCATCCCTCTTCTAATCCCTCCCTAAACACTTATAACACACCACCAGAAAAACCATCATTTACCATTTCGCGAAAATGAAAATTCTCCTCTTAAATATAACTCGAACCCTAATAAACTCCATCAGATCACTTAAAACTCGAACAATTAATCCCAATCTCCATAAAATGATCAACCATCAGCAGCTACGTCTCCAAGAATATCTAATATCCAACTTCAGACGTCGAATCCAAATACATCCGAAATGGGCGATCCTCCAGATCGCGAGTCACCCTTGCTTGAATGAAATCTCTGGTGGGACATCTATCACGCGAGCCTGGTCTTCATACGGTTCGATGGGTTTCTTGCCAGTCCAGGAAGGGGGCACGGAAACCTGCTCGACGTGCTCCCCGCGTCTCTAAATATATTAGTCGCATTATACCTTGTCGATGAGCCATACCACACCTTTAATCCGCGGATGAGACAGCCGTTGCACCGGACGTACGTATAAGGCGACGATAAAATCTATAAAATCTAAGCGTATCCCCGTCGCCTCGATAAAATTAGATGCCGCGAGTGTCATCGATCATACGATTTATCGTCCGTGTTACCAAGCCAGGCTCCTAGAGATCGTCAGTTTTTCCCAACGAAATGGGACTTATTCGGCTTTCACTTGTTGCTCCAAAGCGTTCTTTTCGCCGATCCCTTGGTCTCATTTGGATTCGTCGAAATGTTCAGTACCGCGATGCTGAACACGTATGATGGTTTATGTTATTGGAATCGTATACCTCGAATCACCTTTTCTCGATGCAATTTTATCTATCCAGCAAGGTTTACTGTGAACATAGAGCGTGCTTGATTCTCGCGGATGATTCGTGCTTTCCTGTGTCGTCCTTTTACGCTGCGATCGAGTTTGCTTGGTTTCACCTCGTTTCTCCGGCTTTCTTTTCTCCCTTGCTTTTTCTTTTGCTGGATTTAGATGGCGCGTGCTAAGTAATGTTCTATTTACGGTGCAGAGTGTGAGTCGCAATTAGAATCACTTTCAGCACTCGGAAAGTATCGATTTCGATTAGAATTCTTTGAGGCGAAGTTTAGAATATCTTATGGTTTTATGGAGACTACTGTATATATATTGCCTTTGACACTTGTATATATTGAGGTTTTAAATGCACCTACTGTTTCTCTCAACACCTTGAGGCAAAATTTAGAATACTCAATAATATACCTAATTATACCATTATCTTAAGTTTAATGAAAATTAATTTTCTTCTGTAATGAAGGTTGTAGACGAATATTTACAGAGTTGTCAAAGGAGTACCAGTTACATTCTTTACCCTCTTATAAATTTCCATGAGTTTACAAATTATACAGATATGTACTTCTTCATGATTAAATCCTTATTTATTTCATACTATCGAATACTTCATACTGTTATACTTCCGTAAAGGTTAATTTTATGTAGCTAGGCATCAAAGATTGGACACTGAATAATAAACGTCTCGATATATTATATTTATTCCCGTTCCTTGTCATTATTCAAACGCGATTTATGTCGAAGTTTACGAGAAGTTTCTTACCAGCTTTAATACTATACTTCATCCCAGCCAACATCTTCACCGCGTGAAGACCACGCGAAAAAAGCCTCTTATATCATGTGAATAACGTTAATTATATTCACGTGAGCGTGAAGTCTCAGTTCCTCTTTCTCTGTCGCTTAGCCAAGGATTTTATACCTCTCCTTAATTTGTCATTCTGCGTGGAAGCTTCGTTTCAAACGACTTGACTTCAGCATCCTCAACGGAAGCACTTATTTCCTCATATTTTAACACGTTCACTGCCACGATGCATTTAGAATACCATCTGTCACAGGCCACGCTACGCTTTTAGTAATCTCATTGAACATATTGCATATTTTTAATTAGGCACGCAGCCACTGTAACGAACACAGAAACTTGGTATTTAAATATCCCCTTGGGCAACCTGATTTTAAATTTTCGAAAATCTGGACGTGGTTTCTTTTATGGACGCAGAATGTAAATGTACCAGTGGCGCGTGTATGTGATGTTGGTTGGATATGAGAAACCAGGATGTTACAGATGGTAGTGAACGTAGCAAACATTGTCACGTGTCGTAAATCACCCTGGGTCAACGAAAAGTTTAAATTGTCGATTGATTAAATCATCTTTTGTTCTTTAATGTTTTTCAACGCACAGGTACTTGTTTTTATTGAGTTTCAATGGTAATCAAGAAAGAGCGACCCAAAAATTAGGCCTTTTTTCGCCTGTTTTTGGTCCCACGATTTTGGAACTGAATTTTATGCCAAACGATAGCTTATGATGAGACAGCAATCACACGAAATTTTCAAGTTGAGGTGATGATTAGTTTCTAAGATATGGGGGGTCAAAGAAGTGAAAATCCGTTAACGCGTCAGCTCATGTGCTTCGATGTACGGACTTTTATGTCAGACCGACAATTTAAACAATTATTCTCAGGGGTTTTGCTGACTGCTAACAGTCACGAATTTGAACTTAGATTTTCAAAATTCACAATGGCCGATTTAATATTCTAATTTTTATAAAACTTTGGTCTAATACTCGTAATGTAAACAGTTATAAAATGAATTTTCAAAAGTAAAGTAATATTTATGGTTTTAATAATAATTACTTTCAATTTTGTGGAAGCTGTGTATTCTGATTGATAACATATATATGTTTATTTGCGCCCGTGCTCGCTGAGTGGCTCTGTATTAGCGACATTCTCGCACTAGAAGTTGTGAATTTTAAAAATCTAAGTTCAAATTCGTTGTTAGCAGTCAGCAAAACCTCTGGGAATAATTGATTAAATTATCGGACTGACATAGAAGTCCGTACATCCAAGCGTATGGGCTGACGTGTTAACGAATTTACAGTTCTTTGATCTTCCATATCTCAGAAACTAACACTTCAACTTGAAAATTTCGTGTGATTGTTGTCTCATCATAAGGTATCGTTTGACATAAAATTCAGTTCCAAAATCGTGGGACCAAAAAGAGGCGATTTCTTGGGTCACACTTTCGTGGAGTTCCAGTAGTACTGATAGTTGACAAGCAACCTCCTTCTCAAGTTGAGATCCAACCCCTCTAATAGAGTTGAGAAGCAATCCTCGTAAAGTTAAGAAGGAACTCCCTTGTGAAGTTGAGATGAACATTCAGGAAGTTGGGACGCAGCCCTTCAGGAAATTGAGGACAACTCCTGGCAGGAACTTGAGCCCCCCCCCCCCCCTCAGGAAGTTGGGACACAACCCCTGCAGGAAATTCTGATCAACTCCTTCACGAGTTTCAGATCAACTCCCTCACGAAGTTCAGACAAACTCCCTCACGAAGTTCAGACCAACCCCTTCACGAGGTTCAGATCAACTCCCTCACGTAGTTCAGATTAACCGCTTCACGAAATTCAGATCAATCCCTTCACAAACTTGCCGCGAACCCCTTCACAAAGCTGAGAAGCAACCCTCACGCGACGTGAAGATACGTTTCGCGGCGAAACTAGATCTCGCGCGGCTGGCCGATGATAATTCATCGACGTGAGTACACGTATGTCTCCATTTGCGGAGCAGTGGTCAGTTGTTGCGTGGTCGGTGTCGATGAACTATCCTCGATCCTCTCGCGGACGCGTGCGTCGCGGATCGCCACGAAACTATTAATAAACGCAAACATCGAAGAAACTGGGGAGGAAAAAGGAGAGAGCCCCATCTAGCCGGCCGATTGGCCGTGTCTGCTAAATGAAGGCTAATGAATTTCGTGCGCGTCATTACATCCTGCGTTAGTCGCAATTATAGCGCAATTAAACTACGACCCCCACAGCTAACAATGCAGCCATTGTGTTAATAATTACGCCTTGGAATGCGTTTCGTGAACGGTTTTACGTAACGCGAACGCCGCCGGTACCGACGATCGAATACTAATCGCGGCGTTCCGGCGAACCCGCTAAGGAATGAATCCACTCGCTTAGCTAATTCGCCAAGACACACCTGTAAGTGGATACCGAACGCTGGTTCTCGGCTAGTCGCTCCGATCAGCGGTTTCTGGAATTCTCTGCTACCCGACTGGCTCGCTTTACAGTCTGTTCAGAAGCTTCTAGAATCTAGATTGAGGAAATGAAGTAAGGGGATTCTACGTGGTTTTCTCGGTGGCAAAGGTAGCATTACATCAACGTAACTACTTCGGGGAAGTTAAAACTTCGCTGTTCGATACCCAAGCAGCTTATAATTGTTGATATACCCTATCTCATTCCGTACACTTGACAATTAGTCATAATAATGGTAAATTTCGAACCACACTTTGAACAAATCAACTCAATGCACATCCACTTGGTATCTTCGAATACTCGCACTAACAGCTCGGTTAATATACTTACTTACATACCACTCTGAAGCTGATCTGAAACGTAGTCGAGTGCACTTCTGCCCTCGTTGATTCCTCTTAATTACCCTCTTCGAACGATCGCAGATACCATCGATGGCCTGCGATCGAGAGACCGCATACGGCCCGTCGTTCCTAAAACCGAGGGCAAAAAAGTGTCTCGTTAGGGACGGAGGAATGTCTCCCAGTAGTGTTTCGCGAGTGGACGGCAGACGAGCTGGAGCGAAGCACGAAAAGAAATTAAAAAGGGGAAACAGAAACGCAGTGGTGTTCCTATCGTAAATCACCGGCGAAAATACAATAATGCAAGAGAAGAGCGAGGTCTCTCGCTCGCGCCATAAACCAAATCGCATCGGTTGACCCGGCTTGACCCCCTTCGGGGGCTTTTGTGCGACATATTCTCGTCGTTTTGCGCCTTTTTCCAGCTGGCCGTCGGTGTGCTGGGTCCTTTAAAAACGGTCCTCCTCTTCGGGAATTCCTCAAGGTTCCTGGTCCACGAGACGACGACGGGTTAGACGCGTGGAGATGCTGTCACCTCGCCATAGGGTGGCCCCGCCGTGGCCCCACAAAATAATCATATAACGTGCCTGACTGCATAGCTGCATACCATAATGCGCCTGCCCCGTCTTTTGGAACACGCTCCCTCTCTCTCCTACCATTGTCCCGATCGATGTGGCCGAAAATCGACGATTACGACCCCGATCCCATCGTCTCTCTGTGTCCCCTTTTACGACACTTCGGGATGAATTCTCTTCACCGAACTGTGATCACTCTTTTTACCTTTTATCGATGACATGGACACTGGGGCTCGATGATGGAGGAAGTGTAGGCTCTTTTTTGTAGAACAGAGTATCGGGCTGTTTTCATTTTAGAAACGAGCACTACTCTAATCGTGTTCGATTAGATAACAATTCGTCTACGTGGATAGATCTTTCTGTAGTATCAAAGACACCATTTATTTGAATCTGAATTGTGAGTTCATAATGAAACGTAAGCAGTGCTTCCGTTGTGAGACAGTAGCTGAGTTTCCAGTTGTCCACTTTCATTTGTATGCAATTAATATTAATTTAGTGGGTACTTTATATTGCAGCATTACTACATTAGGATAAATTAAGTGTATGTATTATTCTTCTCCTTGTCGCTTTAGGGTAATTTATCAAGTTTGCAGTTTTCATTCCAAAGTTGCAGCAGCAATGCCATGAAATTACAGTGTTGACGAAGATTTTTTTTTTCACATCGTAATTGTTGAGACCAAAGAAGACTGCGGTTGGACTCTTCGATTTTTGCTTAGTTGTATAATGTGAAATCTTCTCGCGTTTCCATCCTGTGACATATTATCGGTTTGTTCGCGGCATCGCCGTGGCCGGCGAATTATCGAGCGAAAATATTATAAACGATGCAGATGAATACTTAGCCTGGAACGAGTCTTGTTCCACATGATGAATCGCGGTTCGATTCTATCCTAAAGGCAAATATTTCTACGAAAGTTGCGAGTCAGCTTCTTCAAATATTATTCGCACAAATTCTGCCGCGTAAAAAATGTATTCGATGCCCGCTGGTTTAAACCCTCGCCAAGCAATCATACGAGTAATTATAATAGCAAATCCTCGGAAGGATTGATAAATTATTCATCAATTCTACACAGAAGCTGAAACTGTAGTTTGTAACTCGATGCACGTAACAGATTTTTTACGCTTGTCTTCCTAGCAGATATCTGGAAGATTCATGTTTCACAATAATGTGTGGTACATGTTCGACAATAAAACATTTCACGTATTTTCCAAATCTTATCTATTAAATATAATATCGTGGGATTGATGTCGAACATTTTTGTACGGAATTAGTAATAATAAATTGTGAACTGTACTATAATGTACATGTTTTTGTACCACATTTTAATATTGATAAACCTTTTATTAACCCCTCGTGGTCACACGGGGTGTATCGCACCCCAGAATATGTATTTGCCAATATTTCTGTGAATTTTTAGACCTTAACAATAAAATGTAAAAATTTGGTAAATTTAAAAGAAAAGAAATCGCTTTTATCCACAACTATTTATTCAAATACAAAATTCAACATATCAAAATTTGCATTTCTAGAAAGAGACTATTAGAGCACGATGTATCTGCAATTATCACTCAAAAGTTGAAAAGTTAAAAAATACGAAAATGGTAACTCAAAAATGACGCCGGGGTGCAGTGAATCTCATGTAACCAACTTGTAATTATAAAAAGGTGTGACCATGGAGGATTAACAAATGATGCGATTCTTCAGAGCTCAGTGTTCTGAATTAGATTCTATCGCAACCAACAAACTTCTCGTGGCTTACGCTATTCAATAACGACTTAAGTAGTACACGTATCGATTAATTAATTCGTCATTTCATCATTTTCCCTGAATGTAATTGATATTATTCATACGAGTCATATTTAAAATTGTTTTCAAAGAATCGTTTAAAAAACACCTCGTCTGAGTAGCAAGTAGTCGCTGCTGAAGAAGCCTCAGCACAAAATCAAATGCTCCTCTATCAATATTAACCCTTCATGATCGTTGTGGGTTCAATAGACCCGCCTTTTAACTTTAGAGCTTGATAGCGGTAAGTCCCTGGCTTTAAAATGGCATTGACCTAACATTTTACGGAAATTTTAGGTTTCCTCTTTCGGCGGAGACCATCAGTTTTTGAATCAGAAAGTCCGTTCGTAAATGGCAGCCGTTACAAAAACATTCATATCTCAAAATAAATACCTTTTTTGAAACGCACACTATGAAACTATATATTTCCGGAAAGGAATATATCTTATTAGAATCAGCCACAATCTGTACGAAAATGAATTAAAAAAATAAAAAAGTTATGATTGTTTTAGTAAAAAAACTCATTTTTCAAGACTACACATTTCCGATTTTTTTCTACATGTTTTTATTTCATTTCTTACTAAAACGTGACTCTTCCATATTCTACAATGTACAAAGTGTGTACTTTAATTTTTGGGACTTCATTGGACTGATACAGTTCGTACGGCAACTGTTTAAAAATCAGTCTATTGGACCCAGTGCGACTACCGCGGAACTTCACAGTAGTGTGACCACGAAGGGTTAAAACTGTCCACTTCCTCCACCTTTTCAGAACATCGTAACGACCATCTTCTGCAACAAACCTTCGCAGCATCTAACACAACACAAAATTCCCACATAAGAGTAATGCTACTAAAACCCAACACCTGTTTCGACACCATAAAGGCCTGATGGACCATCGAGCCGCTAAACACAGAAAGTGATCAGGCGTTCATAAACGATTGCACATTAGCGAATCCGTGTTCGCGCAATAAAAGCGCACGGAGCGGTATATCCCGCGGTTATCGCTTAAAGCTCGCCTAATAATAGTTAGCGCTGCGGGTATCTCGCCGTGAGAATTCGCGGAATTAATAGATACGTTTGGCTAATTCCGCGCGAAGGTTCGCAGTCTGGTAGCTCGCATCAAAACACAAATCAATGTCCCTTCCTCTCCCTCTCTCCCTCGCTCACTCTCTGTCCAAGCACCATGTACTAATGGCCTCTCGCGTATAACGGAGCCCTCTGCGATCTATCCATCCCGCGTGTGTATCCGCGACTTCTGCGACAAGTTATCTTTATGCACGTGACTGGAGATGTAAATTGGCTCTATAGAAGGCGACACCGGCTACGCCAATAAATATCTCTATTGCGTTTATCCGCGTGCATATCGTTTCATCCCTCTTTTCAGCCGCCTTCTCGTCCTCCCCGACCGCGTACCGCGGCTCCTCGCGGTCTTGTATAATCGCCATTGTGCCGTGCTCGCGCGACGTCTAGCAAAGATACGGTATGATTCAGTAGCGTCGATGCTTGCTTTCGAGTGCCACTTCGATACCCGCCGGTCTTCCCCCGTGGGAGTATTTAGCCCTTTTGTGCGGGAGCATCGCGCATCGATCGGCAAAGCTGGTGGGTACGTGCCTTCTGTTCCGGTGTAGCACGATTAACAGTGATTTCTGGTCTCAACATTCCGGGACTTGGTGTTTTCCTTTTGTAGAGATTCAGGGGTGAGGGGGTACTTGCAATAAGAACTTTTATATCCCCCAGCGCTTGTTTCACGGGCGATTATTCGGCATGAAGCAGGCCCTCAAGACGGGAACTGGCGATCCCGGGGTACCTGAGCTGACTGACTGCTGAGACCGTGCAAGAGCCTCCACTGGGAGCATTCTGTGACCGACAACTTCACATTGGCTGAATGGGGAGCGAGAGCGCTGGAAATCGGGGTTGGATCAAGGGAAATTCTCTGTCTGCTTTGTAGAGGTGTGTAAGGGTTGAGAATTCCTCTTTGTTTCCCTGGTTAGGCTAAAGCTTGGTGCATGTGGATGGTAGTCAACGACTTTTATCGTCTCGATAATTGGGTTTAGCTAGATTCTCGAGGGCAGTGGTTATGCATACTCCAAAATACGGGGGTTGCAGGTCTCTAGGCCTATTGAAAACTTGGATTTATCTTCTTTTTCGTTAGTAATTTGTAAGCTCTGTTTAACGAAAATTTTGCTTGGGTCATCTATGAGGCATTAAGAACGAAAACGGACAACCAATTGAGTTGATTAAAGAGAGGTTGATTGAATAATTTTTTTCAATTTAAAACCGTATGGTATAACAATATCGCGTTTTGCATTGAAATTTTATGGTGACAACTATGCCCAACACTTATTAAAATTAAATGGAAAATTAATTATGTATTCATTATGAAGCATTTCGAGTAGGTAGTATCAGAAGCTAAAAATTATGACTGCACTGGCAACATCTGCAAAACAAAATGCTGTTGAAATTCTATTTCTCCGATCGCCTATTTCTCCGTTTATCTATTAGGGTTAGTCCGTTGTTGCTCTCAATGTCTCATATTATGTTTTAATTAATTCCACATTTAGTGAGTTAGCGCAGAGATTTTGGCAGACTTTTGTGCAGGCTGCAGGAGGTGAACGTACCTACCAGTGAATTTTTGGAAACTAAATTCTTGCAGTATACAAATGGACTTTTGTCCCCATTCATAAGTTAGCGAAGTAGTATCTTTAAATTCAGGAATTCGCGTTTGCATCTGGCACGAGTTCATGTGGTCACTGTCCATCGCGAGCATATTCTCAAAAAAAATCCGACAAAGCATCACGACAGGGAAATATTTCACTGAGCATGATATTCCACATCGAAATCTACCGCAAGGCAACTGGCTTTACTGAATCATGATCGTCCAGCTTTGCTTGTTCCACGATGACGGAATGCCACATGTGGCAGTGCAGACTCGTAAAAAACTGCAGTAATCGGGCCACAAAGATCTTCCTCCCCTTACACACTGAAATTGTATTCACAGATTAAGTACTATCTACTTAAAATACCACACAAATTCCTTTAATAACAATAAAGCTACTTGGTTAACTCAGAAATTGTAAAAAACACATGAAATAATTATATCGAATCCAGAATTAGATTTGCGTCTTCGAATCTTCCTTCCCTTCCCCGCTTTCATCCTTCAGCCTTTCCTGAAGTCGCCGGAAAGTTTCTTCTGAAATTCGTGGGCATTAAGATTCGAGAATACAGTAAGGTAGGAAACGGTAGACGGTGGAGTAACTTCTTCCCGATGTTTTGGTATTCACGTAAGATTTACCGCGCGTTTCCTACGGTGCATAGTTAGAAAGTCGACGCATGTTTCCGTTGATGCATCCGCTGACGTTTCCGTTCCGAGCTACCCGACTCACGTCCTCGCGGATTCCAGATGCACCTGTGCATCCTGCAGCCTCGATCCAGACTGATCACTTGTAAAACGTCGGACACTCGAGCGAGAAACACGTCTTTGGCGCTGTGATTTACATCCACGTCGATAGAGACTTGTCGCGCGCGTTACATCGACTCCAATGTGTCGTAGGAAACTTTTCTTTTCATGGACCAGTCGCTGCTTTCGCGTTCTCACAGAGTTTAGAGATGAGAGACGTCGATGAAGGAGTCGAAAATTGTAAAAGTACCTATGTATATAATTGTAATTGTATAAGAGGGTTCACCTGTAATATATTAACGCAGTATTGGTCGTAGAATTAGGAGTAAACGTTCATTAGTCCTTTCAGGGGTGAATTGCTGCTGCAAGTCAGAAAACACGGGTTCTGGGATAAACTAAATAGTAGTATTGGTGTTTTAGCAACGCGAATCTTATAACAATTTTTATTTAAATTCTACATATCTCTCTTTGGAGATTTTACAACGTCCATTCAGATATACAATAGATGTTCAATTATTTCATCTATTTCCTTCTAAACCTATTATATTTCCTTTAGAAAAGTCTGTGTGCGTCTTCTAGCTTCTTCTTAATCATCCCTTTTACTGTAGAATTTCAAACCTCGTTCATTAAAGTGAGCAAAGCATCCCAAGAAAAGGCTGAACTTACGAATGAAAATAGATCCCAAGCAACATCCAGAAACTACCCTCCTCTCAGCCACCAAATTCAGTTAAATTCCCACGAGTTCGACTAACACGTTTCAGTTTACCCGCGACCTCTTCTGGTACTCCTAACTTATATTTACAGCCCTCGTCATCGGTTCGTCAAACATAAACGAGCTACTCGAGTGTTAATTGCCCCGCGTAATCACTCGAGCCACGTGCACGATTTTACGTTCGTTTGACGAGGCGAGTGAATCGCTGCAGGCTACCTACGCCGATCTCGACGCTAAACTGGAATACCGTCATCGATCTACGCGCTCGATTCCATCGGCGGATCGATCCACGCTAGTCGAACAGTTTGTCGTTCGTTGCCCCCGTGGCTGAGCATTTCCCTGCGACCTGCTCCTGGTCTCGTCTCTTTTCTCGTCACCATTTCCCCGCGGTGTCGCGGAACCGTCGCGATAGCTCATCGCCAGAAGCCTCGGCTGGATTTTTAATGGACCCCGTAGCCGGTCAGAAAGAATTCTGCGACATGCGAGAGTGTTAACTGCCTGTCCAAGCTCGTTTACATTTCACGGCGGCTCTGTAACGAGCCTGAAAACCAACCAGTAGGGTATCTTCAATGAATTTACAATGTGTTATTAGTAACTATCATTATCGATCTTTTACGACTCCGTGCACGGTGCGGTTGATGTACTTACGCTTGTATCTTAACGATCGATAGCGACATGCACTGTTTTACGAGGACTATTCTTGAGGAATTTTCTTCTGTGTCTTTATAGCGGGGTAGAAATGATCTTCGCGGGGTGAAAAAAGAAGCTGAATAGTTGAATAATGAATTGTAATTTTCTGTGAAGTATTATTTGTATCATGAAATATTAATTGACTCATGAGATTAAAATCTCGTGTGAGACACGATATTTGTGTCTCCTCTTCGGGATATCATAGCAGTCCCCTTTAGTTTCAGCACGCTATCTTCGCTCAGAAATATTATCCACCCTTTCTTTATAAAATACCCAACTCTGAGAATCCACGAATACTACTTTGCAGCAAAAGCAACTCCCATCTTCCATCAAATAGAAATCAACCACAAGCCCTCCACACCCATCTTACCGTCCCCCACCACTTCAACATGAAAATACCACGTAAATATTCACAGAGCGCAGTACCAACTCCGACCAATTAATTACAGCGGTTAATTTGAAACATCAGCCCCGTTGACTGCCACGTCCACCGATTCCTCTCTGCAAGCGACAACAGCGACCGCGTAGCGTTCTAGCGGGTCGTGTTGCTCGACTAACTTTCATTTCGTCGCGAATCTAACGGAGTTTCTCGTGTCACTTGGACTAGTTGCAGGCTGCTGGCGCGATAGCCGCTTCCATCGTGGAGCGTGCGCCGGTTTTTTTTTTTGTCCCCTCTCGTTTTTTGCCGGAGTGCACTCGTTGCTGGCTGGCAGCGGACGAGCGTGCGCGTGAGCGGCCGCTAGCAGAGGCAAACTAGTTGTTCCAACGACACTACGGCATTCCACCAGCCAGTGGCATTAAAGTCCAGCGAGATATTCACGTTGTCGTTCTGGCAATAATTTTCGTTCCCGCTGACAAGAGCATCGATGCGCGATATCGCCCTTGGATGTGTTACGATCGACGCTTAGCCGTGTCCAGGCTCGTTTCAAAGACCGGAAGCGCGTTCCAGCCGCGCCACTTTTCCATCACTTTTTCAATCGACCCTGGCCGGAGAAAGAAAATAGCTGACTGGTTGTAAATCGACAGCGTAACATCGACAATTCTATTCCACTCCGTGTAATTGGAACGTATTCGAGCTTCACGAATCGTCTGCGCGGCTCGGCCGCGACCGTTCAGCTAATAGTTAGTGCGGTCGTAGAATTTTCGATGATGGGGATGGGCGGAGAAGCAGACTTTATCGGCGTAAGATGCTTGTCGATCGTATGCTCGGATCGTCGGAGCACGCTACGGGGCGATTGTCGATCTTCGTGGACACATCTGATTGTGAGTTCTTTGGAGATGTTCTTCTGGTTACAGCACCTCGTTAACGGTGTTGAAATTAGCGGTTTTAATGGCGGATACTTTCTGGGGATTTAGACTCTTTGTGTGGCTCGTTGTCGACCGCTTTTTCTGGGTAGTTAGTGCAGCAACTTGTGTCACAGATTGCTCTGGAAATCTGGGGGAGATTAAAAGTAGTATATTAGTTTCTGCGATCTTCTTTCATCTCCAAAGAGTTCGTAAAAGACTGAGGAGGCACTTGTCGCAGGAAAAACGTAATAAAAATCCTATACATTATCAGATTAGTTTGTTAAGTGTTTAACCCTGTTGAACACATAGAAACTTAATAGCTAACGCGTGCTTTGATTTCAATTTTCTCATTTCAATTGTTTTGAGAGATGTAGAAAATTGTGAAGCTACACAAAGAGTTTTCCTCGAACCCCTGATTTGTTTTATTTCCGTATTCCCAGATTTTCAATTTGATCGTGAACGTTTTGGGGTAGGTACACCTAACTCAGACAGTTCGTTATGGATTAGTATCAGGGACCACAATTTCGCTTCTGTGAATCGTGGCTCTTTCTCTCCCGCGGGATCGTGACATTTGATTCGATCGTTAAGCTACCGGATGCTCGTATCTCGGATTCTTCGGTTGCTACTCGTCTTGGTGTATTTACGTTGATTCCTAGCCGCGTGGCCGTTGCATTGCGAGTAGTCCGGCCAGTCGAGAAATAACTTATTCGAGTGCATTTAGATTTTTGTTCCTGCTCTGCGTGCGTGTATCATTTAAATGCGATATACCTACTTTGTTGCGCAAACTTGATGCATTACCGAAGACCAGTTTCTTTCTCAGCCTCGTGATAGCTTGCATCGTTAAAACTTCACTTTAGAAACCAGGAAGACTTCTTAAAAGTGGTGCATTCCAATGCAACTATTTAGATACTAGGGATTCCATGGTGTGTTCGTTTTTACGTTTTCAAATTCATTTTCGTGACTACTTGGCGCGATAATATTTGAAGCAGTATTTTCATGACATGATGCTTTCGATGCCTCAAACCGACTATTTCCCCTCATAATCAAAGCTACCTAATACCAAGAGTTATCGTGTTAGCGTTCCACAAGTAATTCCTTTATTAACATAAGAATTCTCCTTATCGAGCCCATTGCATCTATATTTCTACTTCGTTGCATAACGCGTTTTTACGAATGCAGGAAGCTTCTTCGTTCCTTTTCAATTTCTTAATAAAGCGTGACCGCGCACCCCTCCCTGTTACAATCATTGAGCATGTAATGTTGAATAAAAAGTCGCAGAGTATGCCTGCAATGCCACACGACCGTTAATTACCGTATTCAGTGTTTTTTTCACGGATCGCTAGCAATTTTAATTATTCCCGCAATTAATGCTTTCCAGGCCCGTTACATATTTCACCTTTGCCTTTTCGCAATAACAATCCTGTCGGATAGAAAGTACGATGCGCGCAGACGAATTATATAACCCGAGGAGCGTATTAAAATAATTCGAGCCCAAGCGAGTGAATCCTTTTATTCGCCACAGGACGGAGCTTCCACTCGAAATTGCGCAGTAAAGACTTAAAAATACTTTTTCTTCTCCCAGTCGCATAAACACGCGGCTGAAATTTTGCTCTCCGCAGGATGGAAACAGGTTTAAAGGTGGCAAAAGTCAGGGGCACTTTTTCGACACCAGTTTACACGGCTTGGACGACGAGAGGAGCACCAAGAAATTTATCCCACCTTCGAATTACAAGCAATTGTGTGCTTTAGACTTAACAAAAAAAAAAAGGGCGGGGAGGGAAGAATAACGCGTGGCTAGGGGAAAGGATAAAGTGCAGTCTACGAAATGTTCACTTATTCCCACTCCTTCGCGGGGCGGTTGCCGCATGAAAAAGTCGTTGAATATTTATCACTGGCAGTCGTATATTTCCACGGATATATCCAGACCCGACGAACAGGTCGCAATCAAAAACAGAAGCTCACGAACGTTTCATACGGTCCCGTCTTATTGCCCCGCGCGCATCGCCCGGCTCTGTGAAAAGTCGTCATTGGCTCCGCGCGATACGATCAGAATTTTCTACAGCGTTAGAACATTACGGCTTAATGAGATCCCCCGGCTCTAATTAAGTGCCCCGTCGAATGGTGTCCATTTCGTCGTGACCGAAGAGGCCGCCAAACCGCGTCCAACCGAACGAAACTCGGCTGGCCGCTCGGTATCCATCAGCGGCGCAGCGGCTCTCGGGGCTCGCCAGATCGAATCGGCCAGCTGCGCCTTATTTTCATTCGCAAAAATTGAAAAACACCTCCTTTCGAGGGCGTGGCCGAGATTGGCGAACATGTTTTACCAGGAAGGGTGCGCGAGGAACCGAAAAATCCATTCGCGAGTACCGCCCACCTCTAATTGCTATCGGTGAATCGGGCGCGCGAGCGCGCTCGCACGTACGCGCGCACTCGAAGAAATAATAAAACGTCAGTGCAACGGAATCTGGATTACCGTTGATTTTATTTCGTATTATAATTTTATGCCCCGCTCCTTCCCTTCTGCTCTCTTTTCCATTGGCGAACGAGCCGGAGAGGGAGGGCAGTGGGGGGGGGAGATGGTCCGCGGATACGTAGCCGTTGCATCGTTGGGTAATCAAGGGATGGGTAGGCGAGTCGATTCGATATCTCTACGAGCACGATTATTAACGCGCTATTAAGACGCATAGAACCGCTTTGGGGATGGCTGGCAGACTCGGGAGACGCGGAAGGACGAGCGTGGAACCAGAAGGGGGCCTGATTGGGACCGATCAGGTGGACCGATATCGTAACTGGCTGATAAGGAGGCAGAAACGACGCTGTACGCGCCGCGATAAAACAAAGTCGCAAATAAACGTGCGAGAGGAGTGATAGGGGGACGTTCGGTGGGATTAAAGCGGTGATGTCAGCGTTGAGAAGGCGACTGAAAAGAGGTGAATGCTAGAGACGAGTAGGTAGTGGGAAAGTGTAGATGCTGTAGAAGGAAGGAGGGTACTTGTGTCCATTAGCGGTATTATAAAACTCGTGCCATTTTATTGGAGTCTGAACGACTGGCTTGAGGCGTGTAAACTTTATTAGGAACACACAGGGTGTCGCTGATGAGACGCCTGATTTTAGTTCAATCATTTGTTAACTATCTTTCATAGTTACGCATTAAATAATAACACTTGAATCAACGGTCCTGCGGATTTCTTCGTCCAAGGAACGGTTAAACAGTCTGTCGATAGTAATCGTATGAAAGTATTCCTCCGTCTTCTTGCCGAGTGATCAAAGCTAGCTGCTCTTAGAGTTAGAGACCCAGTAGTTATAACCAGAACGAGCTACCCACGAAGTAGAAAAGGAGCAAGTTTTAATACAGTCCCGAAGGAAAAACGAGAATGCGGGAGCAGAAGATGTTTCGCGATATCCAGAAAACTGAGCCGTGGAAAGGGCCCGTGGAATTGATGAGAGGGTAATCATGCAAATGAAGCGATGAGCAAGCAAAGATAACAGGGAAAACGTGTGCATGCAAGAAGGAACACAAAAGCTCGCGGAGGAACAAGAGCGAGCCGGTCCCGGACCGTTAAGAATAGAACTGTGAAGCTAAAAGAAAAGGAATCGAGAAGGATGAAAGAAGCGGCGAAGAGGCTTGCGGGGGCAGGGGGGGGGGGGGGTAGAAAAAAAGGAAGAAATGGGACAGAGATCCTGTCTACAAAAGTTTAACGGAGGCGACTCGGTCCACTGGAGATGCTGGGAGGCACGAAGCGTGTCTGAGACCTATTAAAGCCCATCTACCTGGTCCTAAAACAATACGATCTTGGGGCGCAGGTGCAACACCGCGAACGTCTCCGTCGATCCGTGGCCCCTTCACGATCGTGGATCACCTCTTGATCGCCGTACATCACGAGAAATCGGTCGTGGACCTTTGATCCTCGTAGCTGAAGTTGTGCCTGACCCCGGTCCAATTATGCATGTCGGCCGTAATTATGGGTTTAATTAGACGGCCAGATGCATTCGGTGAGAACGTCGAAACCCGTGCCTTCGACCGGAGCCGTCGTGATATTTTCGTTTCAGTGATTGATTATCTTCGACCCCGCTCGTGAACTTTGCCCACGTTTCGGTACCGATAGCCGGAGAATAATCAGGCGTAATTTTGTTTTAGTAGTACCCGGTACTGGGTGGTATTTAGTGTCAGAAGCGACACCATTTTATAATGGATTCTCAGGGTAAAAGTTTTATACTGGGGAATTTCTGCTGTGTGGAGTAAAACTTTAAATAAATGAAATGTTTTGTACTTCAAGTAGTTATACAATTCTACGACATGTTTTAAGTTTTAAGGTGTAATAGTAATGCAGAGATTAGCCTCAACTAGCTTTTACTTAAAATAGAACTCACAGTTGGACATGGAAATAGTAAATTGGAATTCACTACCCGAGCTACCATATTCTACTTTCACAAATTAGTTTCAATTTCCATTGTACTAAAGTTCCCAATTTTCTTAATCACGAAAATGGCCCCACGTCTCCGAAACAAGATGCACAAAATCTCCACTACTCGAAGCCCACAAGTCGGCAACATTCTAGCTGCAGATCGTCAGATATCCCGTGGCCACAAGTCAACTCGCGCGACCGCCTAGTAAAACGCGATTTATTGGATTTCTTCGACTATCATTCTTATCAATACGCGGGATTGTTGGCCCCGTACATGTGCCACGAGCCCATAACAATTTTATGGGACGACGGATGGGGGTATCAATTTTGTTTTCTCGTAAAGCGACTGCGTCGCGGCGAATTTGCATTCCGCGTGCTGCACTTCCGCAAGAGGATCGTGGAAGGCTCGTATAGTGGCACCCTGGGGGTATTTCCGGTGCCTGTACGGTACGCACGCCGATGGTTTTTCATGCGGGCGGACAGATCGCGCCAGAGGGGATTCGAGTCATCCTTTCTCGTCCAAGCGGAAAGAAGCGGATACGCGGCGAAGGTGATTCTGCATGGACCGCAGGATGCGCGTCATTGCTTCTGGCATATCCTCGATCGCGGCTGTCCCGCTTTTTATCGAAATTATATAAATTGATTCTTCATTGCGATCGACATCACCTGGGGGATATTAATGGCGTACCTGGAACACGAACGGAAAGTTAGCATTTCGAGGCAGTTTCTGTTTTTGTCAGCTCCGCGTGCACTCTGACACTCCGGCGTCGAAGGTGCACCGGATGGCGCAAGGGCAATGTAACGCAAGCAGTCGGGGCACGATGAATATGAAAAGGGATGTTCGAGTGGAATGCATAGTTGGAAAAAGGAAGGTGGACGGTCGGATTTTTGTGATTGATGGTGTGCGGAGGAAAACGGTTTTAGTGGACTGGGATTTTGGTAAATTGAGCTATACTGACTTTCCAGGAGTTTTTTCTTCTTGTCTGTATTTGAAATTATGTCTGCATCATTGTTTTGCAGTGGTGATAGTAAAATGGTTATAGGAGATGAAGGGTGCAAGTTTAATAATCTTTAGAAACTATATACAAGCTATCAGACACCACACATTCTAATTATCAAATTTCATAAAATATTAATTCCATATCACCTCGCTATAATATTCACTTTAGTCTACCTCTCCACACGAAAATCAAGAGAGCTTAACCAATTAGAAATGTCCTCCTACTCCATACCTAGTACTTTAAATTCATTATACCGGGGAAGGCGAACCTTTTTATCTGCGCATGTCAAAAATTTATAAACAATATTTATCAAATTGCTGACGTGCCGGGCAGTTTTTAATAGGGGAAATATTGGTAGACAATTAAACATTGCAGAATTTTATTGAGATACGTTTAAAAATTAACAGATTTTCATAAGAATTATCCTGAACTGGGCATTAACTAAATACAAAATTATTTAAATAACGGATCAAATTAAAGTTACTTCAACTTTAGATTATTTGACGTATACAGTTAATTTATTTATTCGACGGATACAGTTAATTTCTTTATTCGACGAATACAGTTAATTTCTTTATTCGACGAATACTGTTAATTTCTTTATTCGACGAATAAAGTTAACCCGGGGCAATTTTATTCGACACATAACTCGTAAGTTGACATAAGTACATTGTCGTATAGTAAAAGCTGGCCAAAAAAATTTTCATAGGTGTATCTAACCATATAATAATTATTTTAGATTAAGGTAGTTCCTGAATAATCTACTAAATTCAAGAATTCTTTAAAATTTCGTTCAAAATTAATTTCGAATACAAGAAACCCTTGCACGAAGTTTAAATTCGATTTACCACATAGGTATCGAGAAATTGTTAATTAAAGTTTATGTATTTTACCACAGTGGCATATGGCAGTGTCGAAAAAAGAGAGTTACAGTTTCATTTTTTCTTCTGAAACAGGAAAACTATATCCAAAATGAGTACCAAAATTGGCACAAAAGTACATCGGAATGTCACGAAATGAATTCATTAATTTCTGCGAAACTGGCCACATGGTTTCTTCATAAATGCCCATAAAAAAAAAGGATTACATGCAAATTTTTTAGAAATTACGTAGAGCAGTCAATGTGGCAACGTCGCACAATCGATACGTTTAGACATTTAAATAGCGAAAGACGATTCAAATTCATATGAACATTTTTTTCTGACATTCTGGTTATAAAAGACGCTCCGAATGAATGCGACGTTGCCAGATCTGCTGCTCCAATTCACTACGCTAACCAATTTAATATTCTATTTTCGTATTACAATTATTTGTATTAACATTGAAATTTTGAAAATATATATACATGATGTTAAATATTCTTATTATTATTTCTATAGTATCATACTACTTTATATTTATCGGTTTTTACCCTACTCTAATTTGACTAACCTAGTTGTTTAGGAACTACCTTTTTTCGTACGTGCAATCTCTGGCACGCGTGCCACAGATTCGCCACCCCTGCATTGTACTGCGATGCACCTGTAATTACAAAATCCCATTTCATCAGTGAAATATCCCAAAGTACAGCCCACTTATATCACGCGTCGTATCAGCAACGGTTGAAAGCAAAGTGCACGTATTTACAGTGACACGAGCCTCTTCCCCGAGTCCCCGGTATATCTCTTTCACGTGGATCCTCCGATGGGACGTCAATTACACGTTATTAACACGAAACATCGATACGGAATATCCGCCATCGCACGGTCCGCGGCGTATCTACTGTGCGTAGGCTGTAGAACAAGCGTGTTCTCATTCCTCTGCATCCGTTTCGAAGTCGCAAGCACGATTGCGCGTAACCATAGGTCGTAGCAGGGCTAGAGACTCTTCCATCGATAACGCCGGTCCGGCCGAGAGGATGTTTTATTCAAGGGAAATTGATCTTCCGCGGCCTGCATCGTACGTGTACATCCACCGTACGTCCACGATCCACGCACACAGTGGCGATCAACCGATATGCGGATCCTCGCGTGTTCCCCGCGACGTGCTGTCGAGGATGTCTCGTGGAATTAAACTGAAAGTGTGTGACACGCGACCTTTTTATTCTTGTGCCGATGCACGGCGATCTATGCTGGGAAATTGTGGCTGGATTGCGAGATGACCGTAGAGGTTTATCGATGGTCCATCCGTGGCAGATGCGCAAGAACTTATGGTCGTCAAAGCTGCTGCAATAGATTCTTTGTATTCTCATTGGCAATATCCTTGCTTTATCTTTCGTGCTGTTTGGCGATTTTGAAGAATGATGGTGTTGGATTTAGTCTCTTTTCTGTGGAAACGAATTTAAATTCTGTAGGTATATGGCTGTTGTGTATTGAGATTTCGAGTTTCACGTCTACTCTGGTGAACATGATGAATCTACATTCCTGTTGCTATTCAGAGATGTAGATATGACAATGAGAAATTACAGGAGGACTTTCCGAAATATTCAGAAATTCATTCAATCAAACTATACCTTCCACCTTTTCGAATTGCTTCCCACGGTTACAAGAACTGTCTATTATCTTTTGATCTCACTACCATGGAAACTACAACTCATTTTTCAAGAACTATCAAACGTCTTCGTCTCATTACCAAAATACCTCAGAATTAATTTCATCAAGTCACAACCTCCTCATCAATACTCCGATTTGCCTCCCTTACAAAACGTCACATTCCAAGTCCACTAATCTACTGACGACCACAATTTCTTCACAGCACGAATAAGAATCGAGGGTCTGACCTAGGAAATCAGTTTCTTAAACGTTCCCAACAAATTCGTCGTCGAAGGCCAAGTTTCAGCCACGGTTCACCCTCGCTCCATGTTGATGGCCACTGTACGTGCAACCATGTAGAGAACACGTGAGTGGTCGGTCATCGGACCGTTTTATTTTCGCCGGTTATATCACAGGTGTTATCTTACGGTGCTCGTGTATAGACGCAGCGTGAAGCGGAGGAGGAAGGCGAGGGTATCGGATGTTACGCGGCATAAGGGCAACGGTTAGACAGGACCGAATTACACGGGAAACATTGGTCCTTTTTGCCCCGATTGTCCTCGTGCTGCTCGTTTTTTTCTGGCCGTCGCCTCCTCGAGGACGGTGTTTAGATGATTCCGGGTCCGTACGAGCGCCGTATGGCCCCGAACGGGGTAATTTTCGGCGCGATTAAGTTGCTCGCGTGTTCTGGCTTCACAGTGGACGAAACGCTGAGGAAACGGGAGAAAAAGTAATTAGATCGGATATCGATTAGCTGTAGATAGTTGTACTTTTCTCTGTGGGTGTATTGTTGATCACCGTGCACTATCGTTTTTTTTTTTTTTTTTGTTAAGATTTAGAAGTTGCGAAGGGAACGAGGTGGATTGGATAGTTCTGGCGTTAAATATCCAACCTGTCATTATAATTATTTGCTAAAGTACGGATTCTACAAATTGGATCCGCGATGAAAAGAATAAAACGCGATGAGAAGAATGATGGTCTGACGAAGTGTTGACGGGGCCTATTAGGAGTATTAAAATTGACAAGTGAAGTAAGGGAATTAGGTATTGATATGTCCATGGATAACCTTGAATAGAAGTATAAGATTTACGAAGTATTCCAATGCAACATGATCTTCCTTTGTGAAAGGAACATGAAGGCAGGTACACAGGTTCACTTGATTTTCTACTAATTTCCTCCAACATCGATTTCTACAAACTCTCTACATATCTTAAAACGTTGGTATAGAGTCTAGTAGGACTAGGATCTATATACCTAGTTCTTGTGTTACACTTTACAGGCTTCTAAAAATCCGCCACAAAATGAAATTTCTCGCCGTTTAGTTTCACTCTCAATCGGGTGCCTTACTCTAAAATCTCACAGCACACCCCACAAACTTCTACTTAAGTTTCCAATTTCAATTAGACAGTTTCAAACAACCTTTTACCTCACAGTTACGGAAAATTGAAAAATTCATCGCGACAATGCCACATAGATATCACTCCACAACCAGCACCAACATTTTCGGAGCCTAATCGCCTCTAAAGCGACAGTAACTCCAGCCTCCAAACGCCTCATTATCATCTCCATCGCAAGTATCAACATTGCCCGTCGATACTAATTCCCGTATTGATAGGAACGCAACATCACATCAAGTCTCCCTCGCCTCCTTAAAGTCCTCCGCCGCAAAACCTATCCATTATCGTCGATAACTTTTGCATCACAAAGGGGAGCCGGCCTTCGAGGACGTTAACGTTGCATTATCCCATACATTGTCGCGTAATGACAGATACAATGCGAGCCGCCATTATATGCAGCTCGCGCGAGCGGCGTAGCGCCGCGTCGCCGGTCAACAAGGTGTTAATTAGGAGCATTACCGTTCATTTTCGTTCATAAATAACGTCCGCGCGGCGAAAACGTTTATTAGCGATAATCAAGGCTCGCCGTACTCCCGGCGCGCTTAGAATCGTACACGTAGCCATTTAGGACCGGAGGATACCGTTAAACACAATCGTTTCGGAGCGCTCCGCAATGTTCCGCGGCGACATAAACTAGGTATCGCACGCAACGGCATACGTAACGTGCTCGCGGATCTGGCGCGAGGGGCGCGTTACTTTATAATAGATATTAGGCGGAACAGTTACGCTCGGGGATGCCAGTGGTACGGCTGCAGAGCGCGCCTGTTACCCCTCTAACGACGACCGTGATTCCTCGTTCTCTTTATGCGTTTCCACGGTGCAACCGAGAGCGCCCCGATCACGTAGGCTAGCCCGTGTAACGGTGTAACGTACGTTCGTGCCTGGTGTAATTTTCGGAACGATTAAAGCCTCTGCCTCCCTTGGACGTTCACGGTCCCTTAACAGCGCGCGCTTGCCCGCTCCGGAGGAGATCCCCGTGGCTCTAAATAAGGCGCGGAAAAAGCGCGGTGAGATAGCATTAACGATCGGCCGCGCGAGTGCTGCGATAAATTTTCTGGGGGGATTCGGAAAAATCGGGGGCCCTATCGGGCGACGATAGGCATAGAGAACGCGGCTACCGTAGGGAGACTGATAATGCACGAGGAAGCGCTTGGAGCCGAGCGTAGATATATTCGGCGGTGGTTATCGGCGCGGATGAAGATGTTTTTATAAGTATATCCTTTGTGGGAAACTGTAGCTTCGGTGAATGTGAAGTCTCTTTTCGTTGAATAAGGATTGGAAATGTCGTTAGCGTTTAGAGATCTATGATGAAAGACTCGAGTACGATGAGGAGCACAAAGGTCTTCGGTACCATAAAATATTTTCATTCACACTGTTGATGCACGGGTATGAGTTAAAAGAAGAACACTCGAGTCAGTCGATTATGGCCACTAATATACTACATATATACGGCGGCTACTGGTCCACTTCACATGAAATTCATTTAGTGAACATTTCCACAATATTTCGCAGTTTGGCAAGTTCGCCTAGGGCGCACAAATGGCTCGAACCGGGCGTGTATGGTGTTTAGCAAAGACACGCCATAGTCTTCTACCTCGACCATATTCATAAACTGTAGAAATGGTCACCAAACGAATGCCAAGCATGTGAAGTGGGTCACGGGTCACCGTGCATGCGTGTTGGAGCGGTCAGCATCGAGTGAGCTGAGTGTATATCGTTTTATGAAAAAAAGAGGGACAGCTCCAAGCGATACCTCGCTTCATTCACGAACCCCAGGCCCCATATAAACGCGCGGAGATGGTCCATGCGGAAGAAAGCTCCGAGACAAAGCATGAGAATGGCGCGACCTTCTTTAATTTCAATCGCTAACCACGAATTACTGACACGTCTGCGTTTTACACCGCACCCGGGATAATATCTTACTCCGCGTACGAGGATTGATACAAAGCCCAGCTGAGGATCATAGGAGCCGTGGATCGGACAGTCCTCCTCACCTTGCGCTCTGGCGAACAGCATTATCTTCCTGAACACGGGGCTCAGTCACATTGCATTACTTCGCTCCGAGCACTATATTAAGGCTACGAAATTCCACGAACAGGCCTGGCGAAGTGTGCGTCCGACGTGCGCGAAGCAAAACGCCTCGGAGCGCTTAGGAAATCCAGACGTCGTCCTATCGTCTTAGGAGGAGCAGCCTCGAAATGTTTACGATGGAAAGTGGAGGCGTACACCACGTCGTTATCGCCGTCTGCCAACAGCCTTTCTCTCTCCTCTCTCGCTCTCTCTCTCTCTCTCTCCTCCTCGCTCTCTTCTTCAGCTTCTTTTCCTCTCTGTTCGCTGCCCTCGCGCTGGTCTCTTCATCCTCGGCGTTCTTTTCCTTCTCACCCTTCTTTTTCTCCTCGCCGTTTCTCGTTCCGCGGATTTCCTCCTCTGCAGCAAAGCCGTGGCAGGCTTTGATCTTTCTCTCTCTGTTACCCCGGTCGATCCTCCTCTTCTCACTACGAACGCTCTTCCTCTTGCCCTCTCTGTCGCGGCTACGCGGCGACCCGTGCGCCAGAGCTCCATTTGGTCTTCCATCCCTGCTCGCATTTGGATTCGCGTGGCGCGCGTTATTCGCCGCGAGAAATGATCGTATAAGGCGGAGGGGAACTGGCCGTAGATGGTTTGAAAGGCCGGTGGCAGGCTGCTCTCGGGTCCAGCTTTCCTCCCCTCGGCGCGGCTAGGCAAAAACTAGGATAGGCCTAGATGGCCGGTCCCGTGACGCAGGGCAGGACGAGGGGGAGGAAAAACTGGAGGACGGGCAGAGTGTGAGGTGGAGGGAGCGAGGCAACGCACAGGACGTACTATGTAGCTTCGTACTTGCACGGGTGCGGATGCGCGAACAAGGGACGAAGAGGAGGCTGTCGGATTGATCGCGCGAAAGCAGGATGGAGAGCAAGGATCCGCGGTGTCGAGAGAGAAAGAGAGAGAACGGGGAAATGGAGAGACAGAGGCGGCGGATAGTGCCTGGGTAGGTATATTCAGCCTAGCCAGCCGGACAGTGCACTGAACTTGGCAAGAAATTCAAGGTTGCATGGCTTAATGATCTAGTTTCTTCGGCAGCGATATGATTCACCATTATGCATCCACTCATCCGGCTCTTTCCGCGGCGAGCCACGTTGCGACCGAGTTCGAGGAGTTCAAGTAAGATCCTCGCTGCTGAAAAAGTCTGAGTGGATTTGGAGAAGTCTGGCCCACGTTTGGGAGATGTCGCGATAATGGAAATGAATTTGTGAGAGCCTTGCTGCGGGTGCAGATCTAGGTATACCTATAGACTTCATGGGGCGAGGTGATAGATAAAGATGATAGAGCAGGCAGACTTATTATTCGTGTAGAAATTAGTCAAGATTGAGAAGTATTGTTTGGTGAAATGATGCTTCGTTATTGGAGAAAATTTATTGGGGAAGAGAAGTGGTACCATAGCTTTATGGATGAAGGAAGTGGTGTAAACATCTGATTCTATAGGGACACTAATTTACAAGGAAGTGACTGATTAGTTTTTAATCAAATGCACGTGTATCCGGAGGATTTTCTTAGAGAAGGCTCATTCGAAGAAGGATATTCTACAATCTCCATTTATTTTTGCACGAACAGTCGTTCAATTTTTAGATTCTCCTCCTATTACCACTGGACTCACTATTTTTTGTTCAATAGTATTATTTCAATGCAGTGTATTCCAAAGGATTTTAAAACCCAGTGAAACACATCAGACAACTAGGAAATTCAATAATTGAAGCCACTTCCACAAACTGGCGGACTAATCACTGATACTTCTCGGTGCTCCAACATTTTATTCCTCCATCTGGGTTTCATCCAAAATTGCTCTCGTTCAGATCGCGGCCTCCCTTTGTAAGTTTTAAACATTACCCCACTTGTTCGCCTGATTCGAATTAAACCAAGAAAAGGGGAGCGTTCCTTCGTGCAAAGCACCATTAAATCACCGCAACGAACCGCCGAGCATCCAGTTTAAAATTTCCCCGTAATCTTGGAAGCTTTACGTCTCATTAATTGAATTAGCCGACACGCGTAATTAGCCGCGGGGAGATGTGATTCAGAAACGAAAGACGTTAATTCGCAGGCTGTTGCTTCTGCGCCGTCGATCCAAGGTCGCGCGGCTTAATGATCCAATTTCTTTGCTCGAGATATGATTCATCATTGTGCATTCACTCGCCCGGTCCACTCCATATGCCCCCAAATCTTTCGCGAAGGTTCCACGGCGTTGCTCGCAGAAAATCGATCTCTATAAAAATTCGGGCAGATCAACTGGCATGAAATACATCTGTGTCGTTGCACGTGAAAATCGGATCGCGCAGAAACAGATGCGTCGCGTCCAGTGGATGGAAAAAAAGAAGGAAATGAAGAAAAACGGGCTTGTTATTAGCGCAAGGTACTTATTAAAGATTGCACTCTATTTGGTCGCAGTAGCAAATCCAGCGAGCCTTGGAAGGGAGAGGTATAAATCAGGTCGCATAGCAATCATCCGGTGTTTATCCCCTTTTTTTCTAATACCACGACCATTAGAGCCTACCCTGCGCTACGTAGATGAGTAATTATTCTGAAACTAACAGGAATGCAGGCTCGATTGCTGTTAACGGTACACACTTGAAACCACACCGTCAACCAAGTATGCATTATTGTGAATTACGGGACAAATAAAGCGTGCCCCTTCGGACGTGCTTATAGAGCTATCATTTTTATAAGGATGGTCGATCTCTGTTAGCGCTTTATCTGATATTTTTTGTTCAGCAAGATCTTGCAGGGAAGATCGTACGGCGTTCGATACTTGTTCGCCATAAAATCCACCAGTGGTTTGCTTTTCAGCGCACGACGGTCGCGTTGACGCGGCTTTTATCGTGACTTGTAACGACTGGTTCCAGTAAATTAGATTTCACGATCACTTGGCTGCGTCAACAAGTGGAAAATGCTCATCCATCAAAGTTTCTCCGATCACTTTCCGTGTTTGATTTACCGGACGAAGGTAATCGACCTTTATCGGTTGCTGGGTACTTTTCCCTTTGGAATTCGAGCTTCAATCCCAACCGCTGGCAAAATATACTTCCTAGAAGTTAAGCTCTACATTTTCGCACTCCCCTTTTCCTTATTAAATATTATATTTGTAATACTATTTTTTATCGAATATTGTATTCTTAATATTAATTTTTATCGAATATTGTATTCGTATTCTTAATTTTTATCGAATATTATATTCGCGATATTAATTTTTATCAAATATTATATTCGCAATATTAATTTTTATCGAATATTATATTCACGATATTCATTTTTATCGAATATTATATTCACGATATTAATTTTTATCGAATATTATATTCACGATATTAATTTTGATCGAATATTGTATTCACGATATTAATTTTTATCTACTATTATATTCGTAATATTAATTTGTATCGAATATTGTATTCGTAATATTAATTTTTTTCGATATATATATTATATTCGCGATATTAATTTTTATCGAATATTATATTCCCAATATTAATTTTTATCGAATATTATATTCACGATATTAATTTTTATCTACTATTATATTCGGAATATTAATTTGTATCGATTATTGTATTCGTAATATTAATTTTTATCGAATATTATATTCGTAATATTAATTTCCATACTGGTTATCGCAA
The DNA here is from genome assembly GCA_947577245.1 of Andrena bucephala. Taxonomy (NCBI): domain Eukaryota; kingdom Metazoa; phylum Arthropoda; class Insecta; order Hymenoptera; family Andrenidae; genus Andrena; species Andrena bucephala. Next base: position 8,337,881 of record OX387719.1, read on the forward strand.
GATATTACTTCCAACGGCATCAGTTTATTCCCCCCGGAGCAATCAGACGTCCTTCTCTTCCTGAACGAGTATTCTAACGAAAGGTTGTCCTCTAGGAAGAAATCGTACCGTGTCCCCTGATACTTTTCGGAGTACCTCGATTCACTATCTGACTCCCAGCATCAGAAAAAGGCAATCCGTAACTGGCAGCCCGGACTTAGGGTGTCACTAGATCACACTGGCCGAACTTTTTGCTCCTGGCCTTGGTGTCTTCATTTTGCGAGCGTGTCCTCGTTACTCAAGTGTCCCGGGGTACGAATCCAGTCGTTGAGAAACCCGAGCAGATATCTGCTGGGTTTAGACTTTGTCTGGTAACACGATCGTCGATCGACCACGCTCGCTACGCTGCTTCTTCATCAAGTTACCGTATTCCTGGAGTCCGAAATTAGTTTCACCTTGTGGGGCATTTGACTCGCTCCTTTCATAATAACGGAAAATTTTTTCATACCAAACGTTTCTGGTAATTAGATCGCGTTTTTTCATTGTTCTTAGAAGGTCTGCTCGCGAACGAAATCTCTTTGGAGCGAGAAATTTTTATAGCTACAAGAAGAATGTACTGTGACTATAAAAGTGACTGGCATGCTACGTTCTATCACAATTAGGTATCTCATACAATTGCAAATTTGAAAGAAGATCTAAGTGTCGGAATCAATATTCTCAAAGGCAGTGTATTAGTAGATATCAACTTTGGAAGAGTAGGTAGGACAGAGGTGGGATGAAAGGGACAATTTTGTTTAAGACATGATAGCAAAATAAATAAAAGAGCATTGTATATTGAATTTGTAACATTAGAAAGGTCAGTCCATCTTTTCCTCAATTCATAGCATACCATTAAGTCAACCGTTTCATGAAACAACAAATTTTTTTAGGAAACGTAATTTCCTATCGAATAAAAGGGGGAACCAGGGTATGTCACAAACAGCTTTATCGAGAAAATTAAGTTTTAATACTTTAGTCCACCAGTAAAGAAGCAAGGTTCAACGAATTTAATAATCTTATATAACTTTCTTCTTAAATAATTTCTAGTTTTACCTTAACGACAGAAGCTTAAAATTTATGCTTACAATTAGACAAAGAGTGGGGACATTTCGTATTTTCTTCCAGTGCAGAGTGGACATTTCCTGTTTTTAACCAGTACCTATACCAAATATTTAACGTTATCTTACGGGGGTATTCGAACTTTATAACCCTTTGTGGTTCGACAGTTCTGTAGTCCCAGTTGCCACCAACAAAATATGCTATAAATCGCAAAGTCACGAAAAATGGACATTCCTCGTTTTCCCCTTACCCTTCAAATTAGGTTTATGCCACTCGCGGAGAACGTGGCTGAAACAGAAGACAATGAGTCGTATTGTTCGATTTGCCCTGCATGGACTTGGAACTGGAACGTTGTACCGTAAACTCTATTGCAGGAAAGAGTTTCGAATGATAGTAGATAAGAGCTCGTGATTCATCAGCCCGCTCTATGAATACGTTTATGGGCACAAAATAGCGCAGGGGAGGGCAAGGCTGCCTGGAGGACACACGTGCAGGAAGTGGCACGCCCTTCGGAATGCAGTTGAACATTGTGAACGGCCGCGAGGCAGAAAACAAAAGAAATGCATTCTAATACGTTGGATACGCGCGTCGCGGCCCTTCGTGCCTCGACTTTCACGTGATATCCTCTCTCTTGGTACGCGAGGATTCGATTGAAAGGCATCGAATACGCACGTGTGCATGTTCCGTGGAAAAGTCATTGAACTGGAAACTTTCGATCAATCATTAGAAGAATCAGGCCTCAATTCAATTACCGTAACGCGCCTGGCCGCGTGCGTGGAATCCCGTGGATGATTCATTCGAAGAAACACATCTCGTGGAAATTCTATTCTTCTTATGCAGTAAATTAGTACACTGATAATATCTTATGCGACTGTTCAAAGGGTAATCAATTTTCGATGCAATGCTAAATTATTATCGTGTCCAATATTTACAGCAAAATTTTTATTAAAAAACATACGAAACCAAGTTCTCCGTTCGCTTTAACAGAGATTAAAGTTCATTCAGAAAGCAAGAGGGAGCAAATGAATTGCACTGTTCAAAATAATTAGCACTTGCTCGTCAGACGTTCCGCCACTATAAGAATTCCACGGTATCAGAGATATATTCGTGATAATCTGTTTAATAAACATTTCTCTCACGTGGTTCATTCTTCGCGCACAACAACCCCTAATTATCTGGAACAGCTTACGATGAACGAGAGCCGAATGGTCGTGTAAGCGAAACTTTGCAAGCGTCACGAGCTTGCCGCCCGAAACGGGTGAACATAACGATACAAGGAGCAGTGTATGATTGATAAATTGAATGATAAACTGACAAGCATGATTGGCCTTCTCATCAACACGATATCTCCACGTCGATCGCGATGCAGGAGGGGGCGTGGGGGGGGGGGGGGGGCAGAGGGGTGGGACAAAGGGAGAAAAGAAAAGGAGGAGAGAAGACTGGCGGCAAGGCTGCTTGGAGGACACGCGGACAGGAAACGGCCGGGCCCTTTGGAATGCAATTCGACGACGCGAACGAAATTCATTCTAAACCGGCGCATAGACGGCGGACGCACACGCGCGCGCTCTTCGGCCCTTTCGTCCGCACTTTGTCTGCGTGACCTAACGCGACGCGATGACCAGTAGGAAGGGGAGAAGTGAAAGAAGAAGGCGAAGAAGAGGGCGAAAAAAGCGAAGAGGAAGAAGTGGATAGAGGCAGGGGAACGAAGAAGACCCCTCGGAGACGTGATGTGCCTCTCGATGCGAATTCTAAGCTTCCAGGCTGACGGCCTCCGGGCCCCGGGGGCTTCTGAAACCTATGAGAGCTGCCATCTTTTCCTCGATAAGCTCGATCCACCTAGTCTCGCGAGCCGGCTAAGTGGAATGAACTGCTTCCCTTCCCCCGGATGAATATTCCCGCTCGTCCAGGATTTAATGTACTTTAATTGATGGTGACCGCGAGCATCGATTAAAATTAAAGTGTTTTTAAAGTATATGGTCTAGAGCATCGTTTCCTGATTCTTTGCGTTTGTGATCTGAACGGAGGATTCTGGACGTGGGCAGCGATCGTTGCTGACTGTGCAGCGATTGGGCCTGAGGGAAGTGGAGCTTTGGTAGCTTTCTCAAAATATTGAAGGACTACAAATTTGTTGGAGAGTTTAGGGGCGGTCCTCCCTCCCCCAGAATAAGAGTTCGTAAGATTTTATATTCCAACCCCTCCCTCCTTACGTAATATTTTTCACATTGCATTTTTTCAGTTATTAAAATTCTTTAAGAGGTTTATATAATTCATTTAACTCGGTTTTATGTATGAGATCGAGCATCGTTTTTTAGACTACTCGTATTGAAAATTTGGTTAAAAAAATATTACGTAAGACGCTACTGGACTCCCTTGCCCCCCTCCCTTGCAAGAAAACGTACGTAATTTGCGTCCCCCTACATCCAAAAAGTCTTACGTAATTTAAGGGCGACCCCTCAGCTCCTTTTGGGAAGCGAAGTCGTCGACTTCAAGTCAAGATGAAATTCTGATAATTAATATGTATCGCTATCTTGCATTCTGGATTCCTTAGTTTCTTGAGAAGAGTATAATTTTCACCCCACGTTGTCTACTTAAGTTTCACGTAAATTAGAGTTAATTGACTCTCAACTCTTACTACCAGACACTGAACTATTACATCAAATACAGTACCTCAATGTTTATTAAGATAATTCAGCAAAACAGACTTAGGTACTTCTCAAAAAACAAAGGATGAAGAGTAGGAAATCTGACGAACAACCTTTCATTCGAAATGCTGAATTATATAAACATGTTCCTGTGGAGTAGCAAGAAAGAGACTGAAATGCGATTTTCATATTTCGAATGCACGTGTCAGTTGTTTCCCATGACGCCGTCAATTCCGTAGCAATATTATTAATCGAAATACGCTTTGAACGCTCGCTTTATGACCGCCTCTCTCGAAACTTCGTGGAATAATCTTGCAGCTGAAGGGATCCCAGTCGCAGAAGCGCAGAATCAGTTGAATCAAGACAGTCCAGCTGGAATCCTTTGTGCAACGCCAGGCGAAACGCGCTGCATCATCCATTCGGATGGACGGTAGGGGCTGTCTCTAGAGAAAAACTAGGAAAGACAGATGCGTAGATGGACTTTTATTGCCTCGTTTACCATAATGGAACGGGACGTTTCTCTTCATTGCGCATTACCGCGCATTTCGAACGAATTTCTCTTCGTCCCTGAAGTCTAGGAACCTTTTGTAGCGAGGAATTGTTTCTGTCAATCCTTTCAAATACAAACCACTGCAGAAGTAGTCCCAAAGCCTCAAAGATCTTAAGGAAGCTGTCTCAGCATCCATAGATTGAACAGCATTCTTTTGACGGAGCACCTTTCTGATGAAATCTTCCTTTCACTGATTCCTTGTCTTGACTCTAATTATTTACTCATTCCACCGCTATTAGGACAGTTTTATCAAGATCTTTCAAGCACAGTACCCACCTCTGCAGCAATTAATTTCTCATCTGATTGAACTCCCGGAGGATCCACAAATAAATCACTTCCTTAAAACTTTGAATTAGTATTCCCCCTCAAGTAACACGTGCCGATGTCCCTCCACACCAAACTGTCACCCAGAATAGCGTTTCGCGTGTCAGGACCGTTGTCTGGGGATAATCGCGGGCTCTCGTCGCGGGTCCATCGCCGAGATGAACGTCAGAGAGAGGTCGGGGATGCTGAATGAAAATCCTCTCTACGTCACTAGCGTCGGTGATGCTGCGTTACTATCGCGCCACGTGGGCGTCTTCCTTCTGCAATCTCTCGCCTCTCCTATCTTTAGTAAGTTCCATTTGGTTTCGCGCGCTTCCACGAACTCGTCCTCGGCGTCGCGAGGTTCCTTGCCCGTCGTCGAATGCCACGCGGAATTTATTCAGCGACGCGTCCGCGGGAAACGACGTTTATGATATTTATTCGACAGTACTACCGCGCTGGATCGGACATGCGGGCGGGTCAAGAATAGAATTTGAAGGGCCCCAGGAGAGGGGGCTGCGTTATTCAAATTTCGCGATAAGGGACTGCTGGAGGATTTCGCGAAACCACGGTTCGTTGCCTCCCGTTGTTTATCGTCGATTTCAGCCTGGATCCTTGATTCCAGGCGCGCTATGTTTCACTCTGCGTGATCTTTGGTGCAAACTTTTCGCTATGCATGTCTGAGATCCGTGATAGGGGGCAGAGGGTTGGGGGAGAGATTTTGGTACGATGGTATAGAGTTTGAGTAGATAGTACCTAGTATGGTAGATTATTCTTTGTTTTAGAAAGAATATAAGAGTCTAAAAAATGCAGTGTTTTCTTCAAGGTTGGATAATTCCCGATGCTTTAACGTATCAGGATGTACGGAAGCCTGTAAGATATTTACTGCGTTTTATGGCCTTTTATATCTCGACTTACATGACTTCACGCATGTCTTTAATCGCCTTGAATTGCTCGATTTCACGGTCGATTTACTAGCATTCTTCAAAGCAATGTTCGTACCCGAGGCACGTTGAATTGCAATTCTTTAGTGATCCGCCGAGATCTCTTCGTCAGACGTGCCCCATTCTACGCGAGCTTTTAACGCGGACGTGGCTCCCCTCGAAAGTTGAACCCGTGTTTCGTCAACGGGCTCGTACTTTCGGCCACTAAATGGTTTTTCGGGACACGTACACGCTATTTCGGCTTGTACTGTTACTTTCCTCTTGAAACTGGATTTTCCACATCGTGCAACATGCGATATACAGAACGTTCTTTCGTATAAAATGAGCTTTGCCCATTGAGAGATTCTTCTGTAAATTTTTATCAGACACTTGTCTCAATTTTGATGCATTAGTAACTGGCATAGATGCCAACTATACCCTCTACTAATACTACTAAGTAGCTTGGGTACTCCAATTAATTTTAAAATCTAGTATTTCAAAAATGGGAATATTTATGTGCCAATATATAAATAATTAAATACCATTTAAAAATTCTTTGAATCAATTCGTCCACTCAATCCAACACTCGCGACATTACAACCCCAAGTCTGCAGCTTTGAAATAGCTTTGGAATGCAGAGATTTAATCCAATGATACCAAGAATTTCAAAATAACAGCAAACTCTGAATTCCTCCGGGACTCTGTCAAAGAACCTGCCCGACAGAGGCAATTATCATCCCCTGAACTTTGCAGAGTCCGCTGCATCTCGAAATTCGTGGATTTGTCGAGGCAGGGTCCACGAGACCGTGTGATCCCCAGTTTGAAGGCATTCCATTCTATGCAGCCCATTTGAATTCTATTCGCTGCACGTGCCGCACGCTGGCCCGCGGCTGAACCGCTGCCAGCAGCCACCAGGGAAAACTGGATTTTGCGCTGTCTTATCTGACAGCAGGTAAATTAGAGGGGGCGCATCGTGGCGCAGGCTGCCTCTGTAAAAACGAAAATACCGGCGCGTGCCGTTTGACCCCGCGGGTTATCTCGCCGCGTGTCGGTCAACAGGTGCAACAGGTATTTGACGAAAGATCAGTCGACGACGACGAGGAAACGCGCTTGTGATTTATGCGTGCAACGCCTACCGTATACACGCGTGGCCACGTTTCGACGGCGTCCTCTTGGCAACCAGTAGCCTTTTGCTTCGAAGCCACGGTGCCGGATTGTAAATGGGGAACTACATTTGATGGGAACATGGAGAAATTTGTAGAGGGAAATATTAGACTGTTTAGGGGTCCATGTTCCCATGATCGTATTTATTTTGGTGGATACATCGATGCACCTATTACATAGATGAAACTCCATCGCTTTTGTCAAGGGGTTACATAATACATACCTTTGACAGTTCGGAGAATTTGGTTACATTTATGATTTTTTTTTCATATAAAGAAACGTTATATTTCAAAATCAGGACACACACCTTTTGATGTATAGAGTAAGTTGTATTCTCTTGAAAAAGAAATTTCATATCTTAAGAAACGATGCCATAGCAATCACTTCTCCCAAGCCCTCTTCATAGTTACAGTATGTGCGGTAAGATAAATATCTCAGAGATTACTGGCCGGATTTGAATCAAGATTTATAAGAATATTCTGGAGAATCTAGTACTGGCCGTGGCCGATTTTGGGAAAATCTATTTTTTTAAAAAAGGCAGCTGCTCAAATTCAAGCGTGTAATTTTCGACGTAAGATTTCATGTTCTTTTAATTAATAAAAAAAGAACAAGACATAAACCGGAAAATCGACTTTGACAAGTACTGGATTATAGTCTTATGAATATTCGTGCAAAATTTTATTCACATCGGTTCAGTAATCTGTGAGAAATCTTTGGTGCCGCAAATGCTCTAACTATGAAGAGGCCTTAGGAGAAGGGGTTGCTATAGCATCATTTCTTAAGATATTAAATTTCTTTTTGACACGAAACCTATAATAAATTTTCTTATAGGAAAAAATTCATTGAAATAACCCTTTTTTACGACCTGCCAAAGATATGTAACCCGGTATTGGATAGATGTTCTACGTTCTACGTATTCTAAGTATGATTTGTTGGTCGTGTATCAATGGGAACTATTTTATGACGATATTTCCACTGTAATGGATTTTCTAATATATTGGGTTAACTGTGATTCAAGTTTCAAGGAAATTAAAACACGACGGTTATAAAGACCTTTTAGTGATTCTTCAAATTTTATCGATTGCGTTCTCGTTTCTACCCCTCGAGCTACTCTCATTTCCGCTCTGCTTACTATGGAATCACTTTACCCCGGGACTACCCACTTTGCTAGATTAAGGAAACCAGTCGAGTAGCTCCTGGCAGACATCGAATATCGCGTAACCACATCCCGTGCTCTTTATTTTAATAAACAGGCACGAACTGCGATGAATAGTGGCTCGGGATGAATGGCGATCGCACGTTGCACTAATTTATCTGTGACTACGGTGCGCATCGTGCGCTCAAGTGTCAGCGTATTTATTCAGGCTAACCACGTCATTAATTCCTGATTGGTGCACTTTGAACTCGAGAAAATAACGCAGCGTCGGTGGCAGAACTATAGGGAGTTGGCAGTCGCTACCGTGTAGCTTTGTTTCGCGGGGGAACTATTTGAATTTCTATCGGATCGCAGGTATTAAAGTAGCTCGATCGAATTAAAGATAACGTGGCGCAAGTTGCAGCGAAACGGAATGCGCTTTATGCATGAGATAGGTGATTAGCGATCAAGTGTGTCGGGGATAATTTTTCTAGCTGTCCACTTCAGATAAAAGGTGGCTGAATAATACGGGACAGGTGTACAGTCTTCAATCCTTGGCTGCCTCTAATTGCATGCAAATATGCCCCACTTCTTGCGAAAATCATTTTTCCGGCTCGAAACAGGTAAAGGTTTGAACGTTGGGTAGTAGTGGATTGCACGTACGTAAACATATCCTTGGCATCGTTTCACGTGGCAATTGTAGTATCGTTTAATGAATGGATTGATATTGCAACTTCCCATAATGCTTATTTAGGAAGAATGGATCGAAAGTAAATTCTGGTGTTGGAAGACAGTATGGATTATAAATTGTTTAGGTAAATGGTAAGCAAGAATTTGTCTTATTAAATTTCTTCTCTAACTTGGCTTCAATCTCCAAGTTCACGACTTCTCGAATCTTTCAGAGAAAGAGATTGGTATCAGGCACATAAGCTTGTTCCAAAACATCAACGAACTGGTAATACAATTGAACAAACATTGTGTTACTACATATTTATCTTCTGTAAATTACTAAATATTTATCTCCTGTAAATTACTAAATATTTATCTTTTGAAAATTACTAAATATTCATTTCCTGTAAATTATTAAACATTTATCTCCTGTAAATTACTAAATATTTATCTCCTGTAAATTACTAAAATTTCAAGGGTACATAATCAACATTCACGTTTCCCTGGGACCGTACAAGCTACACTTTCAGATCTCCTTCCTGAAACGAAGAAACCGCAAAGCGCCGTGGGCAAATACGCACAGTGCACACTATGCAAAATGCAAAAGATTAAGGCTTCGTTGAACTTTCATAGAATTCCAGTTCCACCTAGGCGCGACAGCAAAGTCGTATAACACTCGTGGCCGATGCTGCGCCGTACATTCTCCGCTTAAGCAAAGTAATAAAGTCTAGGGACGGCGACTCGATACCTGGAGGAAGCCGTCGTTCTTATTCTCGCTAGATTACATCGTTTCCGTCTTAAGTACTCTGATACCTAGTGCTGATGCTCTGCCTCTTCCTGCAACCCGTGGTTCGACATTATAATTTTCGAATCTCCCGGCACCATTCGTCGATGCTCATACATACATTCATGGTCTGCGGATAGCCTGAGCTCGACCGATGACTCTACTCGTCTCTTCCTTGCTACCGTTTCTACATCACCTTTTTTCGTCCTCGCAATTGCTCCAAAATGGCGCTTAATCCCTTGCTGGAGAACGTGTACAGACTGAATTGGAAGTGTAGATACATGTAAATGGATTATTATTAGTACCGAAATTGGGTAATTGGAAATAAGGCGTAATAGTGGATGAGATAGACTCTGTTATTACGGTGATAAGGAAATTGTTATTAGATTTTGCCATGAACAAATTCCTGTAAAATGCAGGGGAGTGGTAAGGAAATGATAGCGAAGTACCGTGAGTAGATTTATTGAATGGGTGCAGTAATATAAAGGATTTAGGAGGAAAATGCTTTAAATTAAGATGGAATATATATTTTTCATTTCTAGAATGATTACTGTAATTGAATTATAACTTCCCACAGAAATATTATTGAAACGTCATTATAACAGAGGGACTTTCGTTATAGCGATGTACGTAATTTTATGTATGAATAAGTATGAATAGTACAAGTCATAACATATAATTGTCTTTTCTATTTATGATACAAGTATATTCCGTTAATGGTGGTGTAGTATATTATGAAGTAAACGGCTACATTGAAGAGTCAATCAGGAATAATTGAGTACAGTAAGAGGTTGAATAGTTACCTCCCCTTGACTGTTGATTCCAGGATTCTTCTCACAATTTTTTTAAAATTATAAGTGGCTCTTTAGAAAAGATTTCTGATTAACTTCTAAGCTTCCTAGGTTGCATTCTACTTTGTCTACGTTTTTCTCATTATCATACAATCAATATGCTTACTTAGTTCTCAGTAATATCATCTCCTTGAGACTCGAGAAATTTTAAATAGAATAGCGCTCGGTATTTAGATTGTCCATCAGTCACCCCATCTTCGTCATCATTAAACTCATCTCAGCGCTTCTGCCTCTCTCATTTATCGTTGTCCTAAATCTCAAACAGTCAAGCCCCTAAAGAATAATCGAATCGATTATATCCAATCGCCACTTTAACACGTTCAACTTGTTGCTAGACCAGGACACGTACAAACTTGTTTATCGCAGCCGTAACTCCTTGAAATATCTTTACAAGTTTTACAACTCTAAACTCTGGTTCCTCCAATAAATCCCCCGGAGTCCCTAATCCTTTCACACGGATGGGCATTCCACAAACGTCACTCTGAATAGTTCTAAGAAATATAGATTTTTTATCTCCAAATGGCAAGACTTTAGTAACTGAATTCTGAATTACATTTAACGTAGAATTAAATTGGAACTGAATTATCTAGAAAATTGTATAATGTTTCTGAAAGATTTCAGAGTTGAGCCAAGGCCAATACTCAGGTACTTGTATTTCATTACACGAAGCACGTTTAATTATACAGTAATCACTATAACCTAGCATGCTTGAAAATAAATCTTTCGTCCAGCACGAATTAAGTACAATCATATCGGTTTCCCTGTTTCCTCGCAGAGCAATTACACCACTTTTCTCCGAAACGTTGGTTCCGTTCGTTGCACGGTTGATTTCCAGCATTCTCGAATAAAATCGCGAAACGTGCATCCTCGGGACAATCCGCAGCACAAGAACCGTTCATGATCCGTGAACAGACGGCTTCCTGGCCCGATGAAAGTCTATGCTCTCCTTCGTTGGTGGAGCCAGGCCGTCATGCTCCCTCGACTTTCGATCTCCTCCTCGCGTCCTCCGCGGAATTACACGCGGGGAAATATCTCTTCCTCGGCCCTCCTCTTCCTTCTCCGGGCGCGGGTGTTCACCGTTGGAGCCTCTCGTAGACAGACTTGGTGATTAATCGCGTCGTCGGGACGCATTAACGTTTCCACCCGTGTTACGGCATCGTTGCTGCGTCGTTGTCTAGATGGGGGCGCAGCGATGAAGCCCCGGCCGACAGTGGGTCACGAATGCGTCGCAATTAAATACGTCGAGGCATGCTAATTAAAATTTTGCTCCGTTTGCTTTCAGTTTATCACCCTTCTAATTAGTTTCAATTTAGCGCTGTTGCTCGAGGATAGTCTTTAGGGCCGTTGCTTTGTGCAGGCGAGAGTTTTTTTTGTGCCAGCTAAACGTTGGTAATCTTATAATTAGGAAAGACCTTCCTATTTTTAAAAAGACTTAGGAAATGGCTACTTTAGGGCGAACTACTCACTTTATCTCGTTAATCCTGGAGAAAATTATGACAGCAAATCCTCACCTCGCGAGAGGCATTTATATTTTTAGCAACTACATCTAAAGGCGTTTTTTCCTTGAACAGTTGACACTCCCGTCACCATCTTTTCGCGTTTTCATTTCGTAATATTTCTTTTTGCCTGTGTACACCAGGCGTGGAATATTTTCGTCGTGTCTGGATTGGTAATCCTGAGAGAATTTATAGTCGCGCGTGCTTTGATCGTGAAGAGTACTTGATTCTAGTACTTCTGCCAAATCCTGCTTCCTTGACATGCTTTAACCATCCCTCGACATACCTACACGTGGACGACATTGCTAATTCGGTGTAGAAAAGAGTAACTCATTTCTTACTTTTTCGTTGAATTATTCATTAAACATAACCACCAAAGATATTCATGCCAATATCTTCATTTCCTGTTCTACTGAAGATCGATCGGCAGGACTCGTAAAATAACTTCAAATTTTTCTTCAAAGTGTATTAAGGGGGTATTCTCGTTTAGAGGGACGAGATCCTCTATCCTCTTTAGGGATAACGCACAAAAAACCATAGTTTTTACCGATGAGAATTATGCACACGTGTTTATTAACATTTCAGTAAGCCGTAAAAATATTTCAGCCATATATAATAATATCACAATTACTTCCTTCACAATTACTCGACATCCCTAATAAGTAGTTATACATACTCACTTGACAAACGAGCAGATCCATCGAACCTGAACGACCCAATGCCAAACCAAATTGTTCCCTCAGCTTTATGCACTAGCCATCGAGTATGACGCAGCTGAACTTCATCGAGGGAGTAGAACTGTACGATTCCAAGAAATAAGCCGAGTATGCGTCCATGTAATAATAACGACAAAACCGCTATCTTTCCGCTGGCATCGGCTGTGCGTGGCAGAGGAGATAGAAACGATACGCTGGGACTTTGGTATTATGCTGACACGCACGGCAGTTCCATAAGAAGAGGCTGTCCTATCGGGGTGCGTTTCAAGCGGAAAGGAATGATTTATCGAAACACGTAATACGTCTAATGCCTGATAAAAGGCCGCATAGAAATGTTCATTCAGTGGAAATACGACTTTGGTGCCTCGTGATTAACTGTATGTACACGTCGGGGCCATTTAAAAAGGTAAATCGATTACTGTCCCCGAGTCTCTGGCCCCTTGATTAATTACTGACAGCGCAAACAAATATCGGAATGCGATTTTCTGTGTTAAATTCTACCCTCCGCGCTGCTATATTTCACGGCACTGACACATTGGATATAGGAAATACAGAATAATACATACATTGAGATTCATCGAAGATGGTGGATTATTAAAAGTTATTCGCTTACCTCAGGTCAAGGAGACTTTTCCATTTGGGCTGCGACTTTATTATTACCCGCCAAAGCATCCAGAAACCAGGGAATCGTAGGGATTATCCAGTTACCCTGGTAATCAATTAGAATCCTCCGCAATTCCTCATTTCAATCTACTCTACGACCCCAGAAAATAAAACATCGAAATACCCTTCAAATCCCCTGCAAATCTGATTGAAAATTTCCCCTTTGGATCTCGATTAGGCTGCGCGAATAGCCATCAGATATTACTCGGAGCCCGGCGTTTCCACCGTGTCCATCGATGAAAATGATTAAAGCGTCTTGTGATTTTCGCCGCTGTTCGAAGCGCTCTCCCGTCTCGGCCGCGATTAACGTAATTCCCCCTCATAATGAACTGCGTACAATCGATCGGAGGAGGGGGTTGTGGGGTCGAAGGGATCCACGGCTAGTCGGCAGGAAAAGAAGAACAAAGGCTTCGCCCCTGTTGAGGCTGGACCCTCGTCTGGGTTCCGTGACGACCACGCTAGTTAACGTTTTATGGAATCGAGCGGGGTCCGAGTCGAACAGGTGCACGAATTGGTCCATTCGACGGTCTCTATTCCTCCTCCCCCTAGCTCTCTCCTCCTCTCGCATGCTCATTTCGGCATCCCCCGGTCCTTTGCATCCCAGCACTCCGCTCTCTCGACCTCTAATTCTCGAGGGAACAAAAACTTAATCGGTCGCTTCCTCTGCTCTCCTCTGCGAATAGAACGGCCTCCGCTGGAGGCTGGTCGAGAAAGCCCGTGGCTGAGAAAGGAGAGGCAGAATGACACGCACAGTGGTATAGAATTAACTTCCAGCCGATCGGGACGATGTTCCTGGCGACCTGGAGGCTGCTCAAGCAGACTGACAATAGATATGTTTGTATTAGAACTCTCGTGCTTTCTCTCTCTCTCTCTCTCTCTCTCTCTCTCTCTCTCTCTCTCTCTCTCCGACTGTTACAAATGTTCCATCGTCACCATACAGAACCAACGACCCCTTCGTTCTTACACAGAAAACAAAGCTATCCGACCCAAATGAGTAAATATCGTTCATCATCCAAAGAACCTGCAAGTCACTGCATTGATCGGGCAACTAGATCAAACGCCAGCAAGCTTCTTCGTCTGTAAATTACGTTAAGTGGAGGCGATTCTAGTGCCACTGCAAAACAGGCATCGAGCTGACTTTCCACCTTGCAATTACATCGTTGATGGTCGGGGCACAATTTCGATGCCGTAAAAAATTGAGGCTATACCACTGCGGCGGCCAGGGAGGAAGAAAAGGAGTAGGCAGAGAGGAGGAGGAATCTAGCCAGAGGGGGGATCCTTTGGAGAGGCGTGCGATCAGGATTACCTTCGGGGTGATCTTTGTATCCAGTAGCTATAAGCAACTGCGTTCGTTTAGCCTGGCCGTCTCCAGGCGTGTAGGTTCAGTCAGTCGTCGGACGCAGGCCGGTTTTCGCGTTATTACGGGGCACGGGCCCTCGAAGGTCTTTAAGGAGGAGCTTCTGAAATATGCTGATAATGGCTGGAACCCGCGGAATCCCGCGGGGGCCCCGCGGTCCCGGTAAACACTTATTTGGCCGCGTAAGTGGCCACTTGAATTACTACCGCCCCGCGAACAGTGATGGACGAATATTAAAATGTAACACGACTTGAACGATCGCCCGATCAGATTTATCCCTCTTTCCGGTATTCGTGACTGTTGCGCGTTCGTCTTCGCTTGAACCGGACACACTGTAATTTTCGGCTGCCCTCGGCGGCTTTTTCATCCTCTGGTTACGTAAGATGAAAGACTCGGGCGTTTAAGGGGGCATTTGCTTGAAAAATCGATCTTTTTATTTATTTTCTATTGGTATGAAGGTTCTTGAGTATTATTTTTAAATTTTTTGGGAAATTCGAAATAGAAACGATGTTATACAAATTTGAAGTTAAACGTGCGGGTAGCGAACTGAGTTGACGATTAACTTTAAACGCGATTTTCTCGAAACTACATTTGAGCCGTTGTTTTTGAAAGTGGTATAAGTCCATTGATTCATAAGGGGTCTCCCTACCATGACAGACGAAATATTATGCTAACTTTGGGAATTTTTTAAAACAAAACCATTAAATATATTTACTTGCACCTTTCTGGCTTCATTTGTCAATCTTTAGAGAATATGAAAACAAAATTGTATGTAAAAATAGTGGATATATCCGAAGTTATAGTGCTTCAAATAGACCGCCTTACAAAAATCATATGCGCATGGTTATCATAAAATCAGCCGTTGCAGTTGTCTGAAATAGAAAATTAAAATTTTTGTGTAATCTGTATGAGTGCGGCTATCGTCTGAACTAGATTAAATGAGAAATACTGAAGAGTAAAAGAAAAAAATGACAGCGTTTAAGTAGTTTTTTTTAAGTTGCAAAAGTTTAATTTTGCAAAAACCGACTTAATTTTAGTAACAACGAGAATGGGACATCTACTGAAGATATATACCAAGTTTGAAGTAAATCGGGTGATTGATTTTTGAGATGTCATGCTAACCAATTCGAAAACTATAGTTTTGAGAAAAACGCGTTTAAAGTTGTAGGTACCGTTTTTTCTAAATTATTATTTTTTTAATGTTAGTTAAATATGCACGAATGTAGGCATAAACTTTTCAATTAATATAATTTGAGGGTTTCTATTAAAAAAAATCCCAAATATCGCGCTCCATTTCAGACCGCCAAAGTAGGGAGACCCCTTAATGAATGACTGAGGTAGGCGATAAAGGCAGGATTACAGGATAGAATAAAAGTAGTTTCTTTTATTTCGGATGAATACAACGGCCTTATGGCAATCATTCCAACCGTGAAGGAGGAATTTTTTGATAGTGCTGGTCAAATATTAGTACGTAAACAAATGTAGAAAAACAGAACTATGTAGAATGTTTATTTTCGAAGGAAAAAATTCATAAAAACAGACCGTTTATCACACACTTTCGTGCGAGTACCCCCTTAATGGTGAATAATAGGGCGCGTAACATAGAATTTGTAGTGTTGTGAAATTTATTATCGGACAGAAAAAGTTGCGTTCTAAGAAATTTAATCATATTTATCTTCTACCGGATTTACGTTAATCAGTCATGTTTACTTACTTTTAGCAGTTTTTTTTTGTTGCTTTTACTCAAGATCAATGAGCTCTTCTATCCACTACTACTTACAATAGTTTTCCGACTTACTCATGTCTCTTCCACCTCCATGCCGCTCCAATCATGTAGTACACGTTCTAACTACACAGCCAGTGGAACAAGTGCACCGTCCAGAAGCAGAAAAACGAACCTCGCCACGAATAATGGTCCACGGTATAATTATCGCCATAAATAATGCCGGTAACCGATTACGCCGGGGCAACGAGGGAACGCGCCGCCATCAAGAAACGGGCATAAATTGAATATTAATACACGCGACGGCGCGGGGGACGCGCGATAAGCCCTACAAAGTAACCAATAATCCTGTCCTAATAAATAACGCTGAAACGTAATACACGAAAGATAAGTCGTCTAACAGGAATTCGCTTTTTGTCCCCCGTCCGAGGGTAAGAATCAGCGATTGGCCATTTTTCGCGGCCTCCCGCCACGGATAGAGGAGGAAAGCCGCGCTCGCACACGCTCCCCCTTCACCAGAAATAGGCACTTTGGATCTAGATAGATGCAGGGGCCATTTAACACGGCCCCGCTATCCGGCGTGAATCTAAGATAGTTGACGCGGAGGGGCCCACAGTCGGTCAGGATCCTGAAATCGCGGCTGATTACAACGTATCCTCGCGCGCGGGCAGAGCTTTTTAACGGGGCGGCCGCCGTCGAGATGGTAAAGTGAGAACAGTTACACGTGAAATTTACGGCTCTATTGACGGTGATAAATGGGATAGTTCAGTCTATTTATAATTTGGTGTTAGCCACGAGCGGGGCCCAGCTTCGTGTACGGGCGCCGCTCGAGACCGCGCGGTCACCGCGAGTCACGAGCTTCGTATCCTTCCGCCAGGATTTATGGAATTAACGCGGCGACTTTCGCGGGTTAATTATTTTGTCGCGCACCGCGCACCGTATTTCAGATTTTCATACTTTGTGCCCCGGCGACGGGGAGGGTGGATGGGAGGGGGGGGGGGGGGACTTTCTCTCTCGTAAAAGTCCCGTCGGAAGGGCCCCGCATAATTAGGGGAGCTGGATTAGCTGCTAACGATGCCGGGCCCGAGGCGTAACTCCGGAACGCTCGTATATTTCGCGGTCAAGCCTCTGTATCGTCAACCTTTGGATTATCGCTGCTCGTTATGGGTGCTTTGGGGCTGGATACACACGAAATAACAGCATTATAATTAAAAAAAATGGGTGCTTATGGGAAAGTGGGACTGGTACTCTTTTCTTTTGAAAAAGATCCAGATTCTTTATTGGGGATAGTAGAATTCGTTTTATATCCAGTAGATGGTTTGATTTTGGGTTCCACAGAATAATTTGAGGGATACGGATAGGGTCGGATTAAGACCTTTAGAGGCCCTAAGCAGTTGAAAGATTTTAAGGCCCCCTTAGACAGGATGATCTTTTCAACGCAATATACAATTTCTTAGGCATTTCCGGCAAATTCACGAAAAAGTGTTTCTAACAATTTAAGTTAGATTTCAAAATTCACAAAATTTCTATGGTGCCACCTTTTCCCCTGATGCCCCAAACACGTGCTTACTTTGCTTATTGGTTAATCTTCTAATTCTTCTCTCTGTCCGTTGCAAATGTTGCTGTCAGGAGCTGTCATTTAACTGTCGTTATTTAATATTAAATCGTGTGTGGAGAACGTGGATGCATGCTCAGCTGTCTATTTATCAATGGAAGGCACTGTCGACGCGAATCCGGCGGAAGTCACGCACGGGAAAACTGCTTGCATTGGTCGGCGGGCGATCATCTTTCCTGATCGTCCAACTGGAATGAGAAATTGAAGGAAGGCCTAATGGCGTTCCGACATGTGAACGTAAACAGCGAGAAATACGAGGAGCGTATGGGCGTAAATTATTAAAAATAACGCAGATCGGGGAGATTACTTAAAGCGATCTCTTCCTGGGAAACGAATTAAAGCAACGGGGCTTAGGAATTATCTCGTAACGCCGACGTATCCGTTTTCAATTTGCTGCCATTCTTCCGCCTTCTACGCGGTTCCACATTTCGTTTGAAAAATTATTTCCTGCATTTCGTTTAAAGCTACAGGAGGGGAACAAAATTCACCGTGCCGTCAAAAGTGTTTTCTTTTCTTCTTTTCATTCGTTTGTAAGTAAACGTAGCGATGTCCTTGGTATTTATAGGTAAAAACTTTTCATCTCCTTGAAATCCCTATTTTCTGCATTTTCTAAAGTTAGACGTCGATCCTCTTAAGTGCCACGTATTTCTTCACGTTTTATTTGCCACTTTTAAGTGTGCAGAAGTTTATAGCTGCAATCTCTTATTGCGTGTCTAATCGAAAGATTTTATGTTTATGAGATGCAAATGTATAAGTCTTCAAAAATTATAATTACATTTACGAAAATTATATTTACTCCAAAAAAGATATTCTGCCAGGCACCTCTGATTAGATAACTAATTTCTACATGTCTCTATCAATCATTGACTGTATATACCTATTACATTAAGGAATTACCCACTGAATGATCAATCAAGATCTTCATTTACCTCGTTAATAACACGTCTCGAGCTGCCCAACGAAACACCCGTAACAAAAATACACGATCCCACTTCGACCACAGAAAGTCGAACACCGATTCTTCCCGTATAAATCAGCCGACTTCATATTCCCAATCGCTCGAGAAACAGCTGCCCAACATTTAAACCGGTCACACCGTGTGACGTAAGACCCAAGTCAAACAGGTGAAAACTCCCATGAACCATATTGACACAAGCATCGGCCAGACGCCCATAGTTCCCATGACGAGCCCCCTCGGCCCCATGGCATCTCAGCAAACGTGGCGCTGGAATCCATCGCCGACCCGAGGCTTTCCTTTTTCCCTCTGAAAATTCCGTCGCTCGGCGTCCACGGAGTCTGGGCCAAGAGACGTCCGAGGAGCGTCCACGATGCAGCAGACACCCGTGGCAGAAATAAACCCGTGCAAAACGACGAGGTTAAAAGCGAGGCAAGGTGGAACGGCGGCGCATTAAGGACGAACGATTAGGATCGAAGGGGCGAGGGGGTGTGAAAGGAGGACTTCTATATGGACGAAAATGAAAGAAACTCGACCAACGAATATTCCTGTAAATTCACGAGAGATAAAGAAGTACTCGGCCAGGGGGCAAATGGGTGAAAGATCGTGGGGAAAGAGGGGATGCTGATGGAGAAAGAGGGAGCGAGAGGAGAGACCCATTTCGCATTCTGCAGAGAGCTAGTCAGCGGCTAACTATAAGAGGAGCTAACTATAACCAGGAGTCCCTACCCCCGGTTGCTATTTGCAGCGTTGGGCTTGTCGCACTGCCAAACCCCTCCTGGTCTCGTCTCCTTTCCTCCCTCTCTGGTTACCCCCTCGGTGCCTTGTGCTCGCGTGAATGTTGCGTTCCTCAACGTGGCTTGTGCCGAGCAAAGAACGCGGCCCCACGGTCCGATGGCCCTCTGACAGAAAACTTCATCCTTCGACCGCCTGCACCTCTTCCATTCCACGAGGGAGGACTACTTCATGTCCATTTTACTTATAGTCTGATGGTCGTAATTTCTTTCGCGATGAAGTCGTGGAATTGTTCGTTGAATGGTTACTTCTGTGCTGGGGACTTGGTGGTCTTTGAAGGGACTCTTTTTGGTTCTGGAGTTGTAGGTTCGTCATTGGTGGCTTTGTACAGATTTTGATTTGGTGACATGCTTCTAGGTTCACTCGAAGGTTTAGGTTTCTTTGTGCTTTTAGGCTCTTGGATGTCTTGGTGGATGCAGAATTTTTAGGGCAACAGGTGTTTGTGGTATTCTTCATTGGGATAGATTTCTTTCCTGCTGCATGTTTTTGTTGTTTAAGTAAATAAATTCTCAACGACGGCGTTGCAAAATAGGCAATTACACTAGAGTACCCCCTTAAGGGATTAATTTATTGGATTTCTGTTATATAATCATTCTCACCGTTTGTTGAATCTTGATCTTTGATTAAAAACCATTGATTATTGATAATTTGAACGATTTGGACGCACCTATCTGTTCAAATGGATGGTTTCATTACCTGTGAAATTGGATTGAATTTTCCATAATTCTGGAAAATTGTTTGTTTTCTAGGACCATTCATAGGTTTTCAATAGAATGTACAAGACAATAGAAATTTATGTTCAAGTAGATCTTAAAATTATCAAAATTGTCAATTTATTTTAAAAGAATCTATTTAAGTAGTTTCATAATTGAAGAGTCCTTGTAGAAAACACTGTAAGTGCCAAAATTATAAAAAAAATTATCGGAAAATGTTCTACGTGCCAATGGTAATATATTATAGAATAGAATTTGATTTTTTGCACTTACAGTGTTTTCTACGAAGACTCTTCAATTGCATCCACCACCACGTTGCACGTTTCTGTTCCGCAATATTCTAACCAGCATGCATTTTGTTTCAGACATACTATCACCGCAAGCGTATCGGAACATCGACTAATGATGCTATAAACAGTGGGCTGACAGATTTAGTTCAAAACCGAAGTCACATTGTGAGTATTACAGCATCGATTAATCAGAAAAAATTGACATAGTTTGCAATTTTCCGTGGAATACTTGAGTTTTGTAGGATTCCCAGTAGTTCTAGTAATGCAATTATCAGACCAAAAAGTAACTCTAATATAGAAGTGTTTTAATTTAGTACATCCAAATTCTGTCTTCAGATATCGATGATGTTAGTACTATCCATTCATACTATTTATCATTTCCCTGTGTACATTCATCAGTAACATAATAATAGTCAGCGCAAACAGTATTATCTATTTTTAAGGAGTGCCTCACAAAGAATATTTGCCACGTTATCGAAAAAAAATTCAAACAAAAGCGATTATTGTAAAAATCAATATAGCACTCAACCTTAACACCTTTTTTCTAATTGCATTTTATTAACGAATGTACGCTTGGTCGCTTCCGACTGTGGTGCCAATAGCAAGTGTTTGCATTGCGGTTTCACAGAAATCGTATCCATGTTTTTCTAAAGGTTACATTTCAATCTTGGATGATACTCAATCTTGGTTGAATGCAATTTGCAATACGCTTAACTCCTCTTCTCTTTAAAATTCGTTTCCAGCAACACACCTTCGAAAATTAACCCCAATTTTCGTGAAAGCATCCACAAACATTCATAGAATCCTGTATCCTGAATAATCTGAGAATTCTCTAAATATTTGCTGCTTTTTTGGCCATGTGCTTCCTAAAGCGCTAATTTATTCGACGACGTAGCAGTTATGTCCACAAATGCGAAAAATGTCAACTGAAAAACGTGTAAACTAGAAACAACGTATACGTAAAGGGATTCCGCAGTTACTGTGCTATGCATAGTTAAAGGAATTATAGTTTATTGCTCCTGTAGAAACTGAATCATGTTTTTAAAGTAGATGATTGAAGGAATATTGCCAGAAATAAACATGAGTTTTTAGAAATAACTCGATGAGCATCAGATATGTTCGTGCAGTAGGTATAGTTTAAATATTCATTCTACAAGCGACGTGGGTTACACGAGTACGTCCGTTAATAATTAGATAGCGTTACTTACGAACTGGTTTAACATTCATATCACTGGCGGCACGTCTGCCACTGTCCACATTACCGTGATAATTAATTCGAGCCGATGTCTAGATCCGGAACTAATGCGTTAATTATTACAGAACAATGAACGCGTTAAGCATCGAGGTAACTCGTAACTATTAGAAGATTACATCGTAATGTTTGTGCGCAGATTTAGAAATAATTAAGTAAGCTACGAGGACTGTGTAAATATTATTCGTATGCGTTTTAAAACAGTCGTTTAGTTGATAATAAAATTCTAGGAGTGTATAGAAATTTTGATTAGGGCACAGTTGCTAGAAATTAATATTTTTGTGCCACTTGTGATATAATAAGAATTTCAAAATGAATTTCTGTGTGAAAATAAGATAAAAAAGACAGAATAAATTCTTTTAATTTTGATTAGATATCTTTAAAAAGAAAAGCGGTTTAAAACACTTATAACGTATTAATAAA
The DNA here is from genome assembly GCA_947577245.1 of Andrena bucephala. Lineage (NCBI taxonomy): Eukaryota > Metazoa > Arthropoda > Insecta > Hymenoptera > Andrenidae > Andrena > Andrena bucephala. Next base: position 8,359,977 of record OX387719.1, read on the forward strand.
ATTCGGTGTAATACATTAAGTTTAGAGCTATTATCAGAACAATAATTTCCATTACAAAATAAAATACTTCAGTAGTGAATATAAACAGAGCGTAAGCGAGATCTACACTGCTTCTTATAAAAAAAAATTAATAAAACCAGAAATGAAATAAATTATACACCCAAATATAATTTAACTTTATTGCTTCATTCACAAATTCACAACACCTGCGTTCCATAGGAATAGGAATTGATCAAATATGCTCTAAAAAATTACGAATACAGCCTGCACAGAGCATTTTTTAAACCCTCATCAATCACACATTGTTAAGTGCTCCCTGAAATATCGAAACATTCGAGTAAACCAATCTCGTTTCCCCATTCGAAGCACATTTTCCTCATTCACTGCCTCTTGCATGGATACTGCGCTCTGCCAAACTGTGTAACACGTTTTATTTACGCTCCATAAATATAGCAGAGGCAACATTCGTGGCGCAGAAAGTGTATGAAAACCATGCACCAATTAAAAGTTATCAAATCCACGAGAAACCTAGCGATTTCTCATCAGATCGTTTCAATTTCATCTTCACATTCTGCTTACCCAATTAAAAGCCGCTTTTCGCGCCCAGTATCCCTTCTGTAAATATGCTGTTAACATCGTAATTGAATTATTAATAACTCACTTAAATACCCGTATAATCGAATAATCAGTGATTACAATACATCTGTATGCGTTTAACACTCTGATGTACCTTTCGTCAACATACCAAATGACAAAACTAGAGCAATATCGTATGGCATTCTTATTTCTTTTCTTTACTCCTACGATTGATAGTCCAGTGGAATTAGGATCTGTCTACGGAATAATTCCCAGCAAGCTACATTTTGGCATGGGCCTTTATTTCGTTGTTTTAAACAATATGTCAAAAGTCCAGATCGATCCGACATCCGCTAAAAATTTTACAGAGAGTTGAAGGTAAAAAAAGCCGTTTTTCGCGAATATCTTGTTAGCTATTAGTTTTACGACAAAAATAGTTATTCTGAAATTTGTAGCTTAGGAAATTCTCTATAAAAAAGGTTATATGAGTTTTTTCATAGGAGCCACCATTTTCATGTATGACAGGTTACCAAGTTTTGACTTCATACTTTTGACAAGGGAAGATCCCGAACCCGAAAATTCAAAAAATTATGAAACTTTGTGGATATGTAGGGGGACGTCTTCCTGAATACAATGCAATTTTGTTTGCTGCCAAAATTCACTCCAAGCGAGTGCAATTGACCCCTCAAAATATTTCGATTTTGTGTTATTACTCGCGAACTGCAAGAGATAGAAAAAAAGTTATCAGGAAAAAGTTACTTCTTTTAATTAAATAAGTAAATGACAAGTATTGTCAAATTTTTGCTGAAATATTATTTTCATAGGAAATGCGGTACGAACTTGTAACTATGTTAAATGGTAAATGACAGCTACAATCAAATTTTAACTGAAAAAGCCGAATGGCATGGGTCCCCCTTCTAGTACGCGTGTGTTTCTTCTGAGCGTGAAGAAAATTTAATATAATTGAGCTCGATGAAACGTATATACATGCTATGTATTATATTAGGAGTTGGTGGAATTACACTACATTGCAGAAACGAATTAATGGTACCTACAAAGAAACGAGAATTTATGCATATGTGGTATCAGCCTGTTTTCCAGTGGGCCCCTCAAGTCTCAAATTAAAACCTGTGTCAAACATCCTGGAGAATCCACTCTCTAAACAACAATTTCCCGTAACAAAGGTGAGCCATTAGCGTCCACGACTAGAATTTGTTTACGCTCATTGGCACCTACAGCTCGATTTAATTAAAAAAAAAAATGCTCGTGCACGTCGTGACCTCTTCTTGTTAGCCTGAAATCGCTTGGTCGCGTCCTCGGGGAAGGTGCACGATTGGAATCTTAATCTAGAGGAGACTTGCCCGCAGAATCGACAAGCAGAATCGCGTCTTCGCGATGTTTTCGCGTTAGTGACATGCGTGCGGCGTCGAATGCAGGCACGCGCATAGATTAAAATTGCACGTGGGCGCGCGAGCACGAGCAAACTGGCGCGTCCAATGCGCACACGTACACAGAGCTTCAATTAAGCGTGGACTCGCGACGGATCGAAGCTCCATGGGGTCAGTGCTCGGACCTATTTCAACGACGTTGAGCCGCTTTCATTGGCTAAATTCTATTATTTATTTACGGCCGTGCTTCTCTATCGGGCTTGAGAAAGCGGAAACACCAGAGGCTTCCATGGCTTCGAAAAGACTCAGACGATCGCATTGATGTCTTTAATAGGCGAACGAATTTAGGTAGATGCACTGTGGAATGAAGCTTAATAAAGGCGATAAATATTAGCTTGGTGCACATGAAATTGTTGATCGCGGATAGCGTAAAAGTTCATTTGTTTATTGTGGGGATGTAATAACAATTGCTAACAAAGGTCACAGAAATTCAACAAATAAAATAAATAAAATAGTTAAAAAGCAAAACTCATTTTCGTTCAAACTTCCCTACGAGAAATGGCAATTTCATATGCACCAACTTGATAGTGAGGATTATTTGTAAATAGTTGATGGGGGGTGGTATGTTTAATGGATGACTGAAAATGTTGTGTCGTGTTCTCTTGGGGTTTCTGGGAGAAGGGAGTTATATTGAATTTGAAGTGATTAATTAGTAATTCATTATTCTGTACTACTTAAATAATTGTAGGAAGATAGTAACTGTTTTAAATTCTTCATCGATTTAGCTCCGTTTCGTGTTGTTCTATTTTAATATTGAATGGAACTTTTCCTCACATCTCGTTTATTTTGAGCTAACTGGTAGTTTAAGATAAATTTCTTTGCTCTGGTTACATATTAATCGCTTAATTGCTTGATCTTCTCACTACATAAATTTTAACTACGATTTCACCAACATTTCCTTCGAATTATTTAAACATATTCCACCACAGTTTGTACTCACCAAGGAGTACCTACATCAAAAATGTTCAAACATCCAGCGGCAAGGTTGTCAAAGTAACTTCTACGCTGGCGTTTAACTTGACGAACTTCCTCGAACAGGACAGACTTCCCTTTCAAAGTGAATCGACTGCGTTTGAAGCCAGAGTGGCAGGAAGTCAGCTTGACCGTCTAATTACGGTCAGTCCTCTAGGAATTAAGTTCGCGTTTGAGTTTTTTCAAGCAGCGTTGAATCAGCCCGCTTCTCACGCGTCCGGCTGCACTGTGATTTTCGAGCGATTAAGTGGGCGAACGTGATTAGAGTCGAGCGACGGAATTAGCCCCGTCGACTCGTGGAAATCCTGAAAAAGCAAGTTCCTGATCGATTGCTGCACTAAGCTCGAACAAAAGATCGCGTGCAATCCTGTGCGCCACGGGAACAAAACCCTCTTCTGCTGTGTCGCTCCATTCGACCCTTAAGTACTTAGATCGCCAACTTATACTGCTTCCTTACATCGCTGAAAAAGATTCGTGTCTGTTTTTGTTAAGCATAAATTAGCCATCAAACTGCTGTTGAGGAAAATTATTATTTTTTGGGCTAATTAAGCAAACTGAAACTTGAACATGTATATTACGGCACGTGAAAGTCTAGGATTTTCAATTTCTTTTTATATCCTGTGATATGACGTTGAATAGAATTATTAGAATACTTTATGCACGAAAGGGAAACGTCAATTGCATCACAGCTCAACTAAATGCAACAGAAGTTGCGACAGAAGCACATAGCAGATTTGAGAAAAGCGTATTGTCAATTGCGAGAATCATATTATCATATTGCAAAATCATTGGCGGCTTTTATTCCTAGATACCAGAGACAATAGAATCGAATCATAGGATGGAAACAGGAATCTATTGAATACGAAAGTTGCGTTATGATTGGTTAGGATTGGTAATCGATACTTCATTTTATGCAATCAAACAACCAGTAAAATCATTTCCAATTTCATTCACTTTACATGTTAATTCACCTTCGAAAATAGCTGCCTGCTCCGTCGTGAACTCTTGTTTTAAAAATAGACGTTCCTTCTCAGATCCTTAACCAGAAAGTAATCCATTAATAATAGACTCAATATCAGACGGGGTGAACGCTCGCGATGATTGTTTCATTCCACGAGGTTTTCTCCACAATACCTATATACTCTAACGCCATCGTGAAGAAGAATGACACCGCGTTAATCGACCAATGCCACTTATTCTCTTCAATATCTATTCACCAATTCATCATAAAGTCCAATAAAACTAAAACAACATATCACCTCTCATTTCGCTCATCAATCTAATAACTTCTCAATGAAAAATCCACTCGCAAGTCTTTCCCAAATTAACTTTTAAAATATTTTCCCCCACTCCTTCACGTGTTTCATTTCAAACTACCACACTACAGCACGGAATAATCCTGGCTACTGATTCAATCATTACGAAATCCGAGGTAATTAGTCATGGAGCCGATTAAGTCCACTCGAGATGGAGCGTTTTAGTACGAGAAAGTAAACGCACGTGCCTGCGTGTATGATTCAGAACTTTATGGCCGTGTAACAGGTAAACGAAAAAGATCCTGTAACCTATGGCTCGAACAAGCACTCATCATCGGCCATGCTCGTGCCACGAGTTTTCTCGATCCGAAGGTTTAACGCTGGAAGCCGACTTGCAATTCAGGCGAAAGGAAAACCGTTGTGTTGCAACCGCGCGAATTCGATTCACGGTCGAACAGCTTGCTCGCAAAAGTGACGAAATTCCTGCAAGATTTTTACCCAAGAGACTGAGCTGGCACGATGAAGCGACGCTCGATGAATGTTCCAAATTGCTCCTGGTGCTCGTTGAAGGAGAAACTTTAGCGTCGACTTGAGTAAGCCAGAAAAGAGTTGGTGATCAGAGCTAGGTGCTAAACTTCTAATTTGATCTCAATAGAAGCCTTTAACTGGATTTTCGAGTCGAGTTCAATGTCTGGATGTAGCTCTAAATTTCGAGGAAATAATCGAATAATTGAAGACTATTTCATGTAATTTGCAAGATTTTAATCCTTTCAGTGGTAAGATTTGATTTTATTCAGTTAATACTGAAATGCTTTTTAAATAGATCACTCGAGATTACCTCTCAGTGATTAGAGAGACTCGCGTATCGTTGATTGTTCATTATCTTTTCTCTCTAATGAAAATTCACAGTTACGTGTAATTACTTGGACGCACAGTAGAATTTGGATGATGTTTAATAATTCATGTGATGCTGCAATATGGGTCATCGGCTTGGCGAGTGGAAAACGTTAATTATACATGCAAAATTGAGATAAAGTAGGGTAGCTTTTTCTTTTTCGAATCGACAGACCTCTGGTGTATCTCGGCGTGCTTAAGGAGGCGGTAATAAGATTTCAGGATTAGAAGCGAGACTAGAGGCCGGTGAAAGGTGAAATGCTTCTCAAATTGGACGGCTTCTCCAGCCAGTTTCCCTTTTTTTCCTTCACCATGACGAGATTATTGCTCCTTTCTAAATCGTTTTTGGTAGCAGCAGCACAGCGCTGCCTGTGACGTTGTGGGTGTCCGCGTACAGGTGGATGGATAGATCGTTGTACAGGCGAAGGGAAGATATTATGTAAATAGTGGCTCAGACGGGTACATCTGTAGTAGGAACTGCACGGCGTGTAATATCTAAAATTATAGATGTATCAGGCTTTGACGAGGGTCGGGGAAAGCTGAAGAAACTCCGTAGTACGTTATGTCATGTTCAATAGGGGAAACAGGCGAACAGTTGAAGAGGCCTGGTGTTCTAGAATGCGGAGCCCCGGCTATTTTTTCGTACGAAATAATGAAGGCGTAACTGAAGAGGAATAGTAATGCAAACGAAAGCGTGGTTGGCAATTCGCTTTGTAATCGTTCTGTGTGCTGGAAGTGGAATGGCGAATCGTTTTACTTTGCCACTTTGGGAAGTACGATATGAAGAAACTTTCTTCGGGGATGAAAGTGGTTGAAAGAAGTTGCACGGAAAGATAAATTGGCCAGTTTACCATATTTTATAGCAGTGTTAGGGAGAAATGCTTATTCTTCTTCATCGGTTAGCTTCGACTGTTATTATAAGTTTTCTATTAGTCATGGATAAAAATTGACGTTGCTTCATTTTTCTCAAGAATTTTATTATCATATCTGTACACATTGGGTATTAAAAGCCACAACAAATAAATAAATATCTCAATAAATCAATTTTATTATATTCTCTTTAATGCGCATGTTCTTTTGCCTCGATCGTGGAATTCTCTATTCAGAATTTAATTTATCGTGCGCGCACGCGAATTGGCCAATAATTTGTACTTGAACCAACGGAACGGAGACACGGATTAGTCATGCAGTTCTGTTTCACGTCATCCATAGATCCGTTTATTTCATTTTTCTATCATTGCATTATTCACCGATTTACGTCGCTAGATATCATAGACTTGCCCCAATAAATAGCCCATTTATCTCTTTTCCTTTTGCACCAGCCACTGGCCACGGTCTATTCTCAGCCCCTGCAGATTGTTTTACTTTCAATACTTGAACACGATTATCTCGGGACTTCAACATTTACACGTTCCACAGAGGCCATTAACACGATCTATAAGTAATTCATTCTTGTTATCTGTCGTTACACGATTTTAGTGCTTGCACCCTAAATTATTCTGCATGAGTCACCACTACGTTCACTATAAAACGTGACACATCTCTTCTGTAATAATTTTTGTGATTAGGTAATAGCCAATATTCCCCTGTAAAGACTTCTTTCACACCAACAAATATGCAACTCCCTAAATCCTTATATAATCGAATATACAGCGAATGCAGGGTGCCATTTGAACCCGCAATGGTACAAATTCATCCTCACAATTCTCATCATAAACTTTCCTATTAGATTTTCATTTTATTATAATCTGAACATCTCACTTTCCCGGGGTAGTACTACAAATATTTTACAAATACCATAAATGCCTTAGTATGCATTCAAATGGGCCCTCCATTCAGCAAGTGACCCTCAATCATTCATTAAACCGAGCATCGCGAAGTTCTACTAAAACAAAAACGACGATGCAACAACATAAGTCCACTTGAAATTAATGGAAAGCAACAGGTCAGAGCTTGAGGCGTGCAAATGAAGAGGCGTCGTCGTTTAGATTCCCTTTACCCGACAATTTCTAAATTACCCAACGAATTGCATTGGCGTTAATGGAGACGATAGGATCGGCGATGGCCGGGCGTTCACGCACGCGCTATTCGTGCTCCCATTGATCGTGCAGCGAACCGTAATTTTTGCAGGATTAATTTCACGTTAATTTCGCCAGGGGAGCCGGCCACCAGCTTCAAGGTATGCAACAAATGTTTCTCCTTCTCCCCATCTAGCGTGGCGCACCGTATATATCGCGACACCTCCTCTACACGAGCGTGGAGTGAAAGTACTCGGAATTCTTGCGGCCAGTTTGAACGGAGGGTTCGCCTCCGAAGAGGCTTACGCAACGACGCGTATGGTAACAGGTGTATTACCTGTGTAATAACGTGTCCAGCGGTCCCGGGGCCCGTTCGCACATGCGTACCGGCCACAATGTAGCAGCACGCGTGCAAAAATATCGCGGACACGAAGGTCTCGTGTTACTTGGCACGCGGATCGGGTCCCGCGAATCGAACCAAATTCGTTTACATCCATGGCTGTCGGAATGTTAGGTATGTAGGATTGGAGGTATTCAATTCTGTGGTCAACTTGGACTCACAATTAGTCGAGTGTTTTCTCCAGTAACTACTTTAAGGAAACGCTTCCAACCCCGAAAATTCAGATTTTAATGAAATTTAGTGGGAATGTAAAGCATATTGGAGTACCTATGCAAGGAGCAATTTTTTTCTGCGGAAATTCACTCCGAGCGGGTGAAATAAACCCTTAAAATTATCGCAGAGTGGTAATGAAATTTTAACTTATTTTGTCATAAGAACTTTGCGTATTTCGGGTTGACTTATAATTTTAATGTACACTGTATACAAAGATGCATAAACGATAGAAACTACAACTCAATTTCTATGTTTGATGGGAATCTCTTATAATTGGATGGGAAGGGTGATTAAAAAGATTTCCATAGATTTTACTACCCTTTAATTTCAATATCAGTTTGATAATAGAATATAACATGAAAGGAACAAGTAAACTAAAGATGAAAGGATTTAGCTGTAAAGTAAGCCTCGGTTCTTGCTCGTTGGCCGAAAGTTGAAACAAACAAGTGTCTCTCGCGTTCTATCAATCGTTCGCCACTTAAATTACCGGTTGTTCGAGGAATGCGATTGAATCTCAGCCCACAATGCGCATACCTGCTTCGACGTTTCTATTGAACGCTCACGTGCAAATCGGATCGCCCGCGTTGTTTTCTCAAGGAAACTCTAGTCGTAGGTAAAAGGTAGAAACTCTGAAGGATGCAGGAGCACCAACATTTTATTAAGATTTGTTATATCGCGGAATTGCACGACAGCCACGTACCATTAATCCAATTTTTGACATACAAAATTCCAGCACTGTGATTGCAACTATGTATATATGGCGTCTTGTTTAAAGAAATTTAAGTTGGGATACAATGCAGGTTAGGTCCTTTAAACTATTTTTCTTATCGATTAGTACTGTTGAAAATGAAAAATCGAAGTACTAAGTGAAGAGTAGATGAGCGTGTGATAATTAATACTAATGCATTCCCTATGAAAACATTTAAATACTCTCAGGGAAGTACATTTCTTAAACTTGTGTTAATTAGGCGTTAATGGAGCTGTTAAATACACTTCCTACCGAAAATTAGAACACACGTAGACAATTTAATACAAAAGAACAGATAAAAGTTTTGTTTTTATGTAATATCACAATTATTAAAACATCCAAGGTTGATTTTCGCATCGGCCGTGTTAATATCAATAAAATTATTCAATGTACAGCATCGAGTCACTAAAGACACTCAGAGGATATAATAATTTTGTTACAATTAAAATTCAAAAACAAGGTGGGCATATAATAGACTTTGAAAACTGCATTGGCATAAGTTAACCTTATCTGATGTTGAGAAATTCATTCTGAATATGTTAACACGCAACATGCACACAGTATTATAAAGGTAACAGAATTTTCCAACCTTCTATCTCACCCCACACCCATTTTCATTTTTTTTTAAATTATCATGTTTCTATGAACCCGCTCTAATATCCATTCTTAGAATTAATTTACTCACAATGAATTCACTGAGTTGTAACATCTGTCCTATTGGACAGATGTTTAATACAGTAGTTAAATAGTATCTTCGAGGTCAATTATCGGTGTACTGTTTAATAGACGAAATTATCTTTATATGTGTGTTCCACAATTGCGATTGTTAAATGTATTTAGGAGAACGTCAATTAGATCGTTACGAAGGAAGTTTCCTTTGAACAGGAGAAGTAGCAAATATTTTAGAATCCAAAGACTATTGTTTCACTTTGAATTTGGTTAGTTTGATTGATGGAGGGTTAGTGATTTTATGGTTTACGTGGAAATTGTGTAAATTACAGTTCTCGCGATAATATTACGTTGTATTAACACCTCGATCAGGGCGATAGCGTTATTACCAAGCTATTTGAATCGCTCAAACGCTGTCAGATGTATAATATAATAATGTTAGCGTAATACTATAATCTCGAGCTATCATAGTAATACTAGGAGGACATTTAAATAGCGTTGAAGTTGGAGTGCTAATGCAAGTGAATCGTGTAAATTATACGGCTATTGGTTACATCCTTTCTCCCCTAAATCCACCGAGAAACCAAGAAATAATAAAAAACACTTGGTAATAACGTGGTAAAATAATAAAACGGCATGCTCGTGGATCATAAATGCATACATAGTTATGAAATAACTATTACATATTTCGTGAACTATTTTCAAAAGTTACTGGCCACAGTGCTATTCTATCAGCCTTCTACAAAATTTGAATACAAAAAGATGAAATAACTTCAGAAATGTTTAAAAAAAAATATCAGGAGAACATAAAAGTCACGCACTGGAAAATAATATTTGGTTATCTCAAATCTACAGAATTAAAATTTCTCACATGGTATCTAACATGGATAAAATTAATTCACAGCTGACAAAGGGAAATCAAACAAAAGGATACGAACTATCGACAGAAGCAACACTACCATATCCCTTATCGTTAGATACAGGCAAACGTACATACACGAATAACCGTTCCAGTGAATTCCTCGAGCGAAGAGTGATTAGGAACACCGTGACCAAAGCCGTTTCATTCCTCAGCGTCGTGGAATTCATGTTAACGAGTAATTGAATGTAAAGGGGCGTCCACGTCTGCTGTCGCTGTGCAGTCGAACATTAAAATGAAATATCTCTGGCCTCCGCAAGAATACCGTCAAATTGACGATCAAAGGCCTAATTCGTAATACCATAATCCACGCTGGCTGTAATTAACGGAGCGCTTCGCGCATCCTCGTGACGTCTGAGATTCCATCTTTCGACGAATCGCCCATACGAAAGATTGCACATGTTATTAATCGCCGCTGTAAACATTAATTTCGAATTAACGTCGGTGGTAATCGACGTTCAGTGGCTGCCATTGAGAAGCGATTACACGCCCGCGCCTATCGTGAACTTTCATCGAAGAATCTGAGGCCTTCCGTCGTTGAATTTCTAAGTTTTCCCTAATAACTTGATAATCAGCTTCGGTTCCTCATTAACGCCGTTTAAAGTCAATCTGATAAAAATAAAGTTTACGGAAGCGCAGGCCTCCTTGCAGTAATTATCGATGTGAAAAGGAATAGCGGAGAATGCAAGGTCGAGCACTTCCTCTTTCTGCAGTTTTCTGCGGAATGCCTCGCGCAAGCGAATTCAGGACGTCTTTTAGCGACAGTGAAAGGATGAAGAACGTGTCTGGCACACGTCATCTCTGGGGGAAAATAATGGCTGTAAATAAACGGCTGTCGCGTGTGACTGTAGGTTTTTTCCTAAGTAGTTTATTATTTACTGAGACTGCTCTTACGTGGGCTATTAATTTCTTCGAGGTAGACGGGTTGTGCACGATGCTCGGTGTTTGATAGTGTTCGTCTTCTTCTGAGATAAAAATCGTCATTGAGATTTACAGTTTTGGGTACTTGGAATTATTGATTGGTATTATGATCGCTTGAAAATTGGAAATATGGTATATTTCCTTGTTTGGTGTGTCCTTAGGGTTGGAGTTTAAGCTTTGTGAAAATTTGATTTAGGATTCTGTAAATTATTTGTGTGATTATATAGGGAGGGTTTAGAGTAATATACTTTTTAATGGGGTAATAAATTTAACGTGGGTAGATTTAAAAAAATAACTTTACTAATTTTCGACAAGCGGGACAGCAGGGATTCTTTAATATTGTCGACATATCTCGATATTTGAATGGTTTTCTTGTACTTCTTAGGAATAAAGCCTTTCACTTTCATGTCGTCAAATAGTATTTTATGTGCGTTTACATAATTTACTCTGCTAGACCTCTGAAGCTTTATTACCATCTGCTAATCCAAGTCTTTAAAATATATTATAAATTATTCTTAGTAATTTTTTGCACTTTCCAAAATAATGACAAATATAGATACAATAGGCATACTAAAAATGATACGCTTAACGCAATGCCATAAACGTGTCTCGGAAAAAGCCGCGTCAATTCCTCTGTTAAGGGAAAGAAAGCTGGAATAGAAATTCTTCACTACCCATATTCAGCCCGTACGTATTTCACTGGCGAATTACACGACTGCTTCGGTATTACCGAGACTTCCTCCTACACGAAGAAAAACACACCAATCTATTAAACCTAATTAACTACTATCTCGCGTTCCAAGATCAATCTATATTCCTACCAAAGTGGTATTCCGCACGACAGCAGAAATAAGAGAAATTCGCGATAAGCTGCTCACGAACCAAATATCATTTACTTCCCTCGGTTACTCTTATCGATCTCCCAAATAGAAAGTTCGATTAGCTCCGTTTGAACTCGACGCAAAGGTGCCTCTACTGCAGTGTAAAAAAGTGACTAGCTCGGGATTGATATTTAAAAAGCCAGGGTTTGGAAAGCCATAACTTTTCACGTCGCGTTGTGCAACGCGTTATTACGAATGCGTAACCAGTCCTCATAGTCTTACCGGGTGACAATAAATGAAACACGCTGTGCACTTTGCTCAGACCTGTAATTTTGCCTGGTTAGAGGGGAATGATTATATAGCGCGTAGGGGAATGCAGGAGCGAGATGGATGTTCGATGACGTCCTACTTAAACATCCTCCCGGAATAAAGGACTGAACTTCCGCGATAAAATCTCGTTAGATTTCTCTGCTGTTTAGAAACCTCGAGTTGAGGTCAACCACGGCGCACTACTGTGATACTTCCCCGAGCCTTTGATTATCATTATTATTGCCGTAATTCGAGGACAAGTGAAATTTTGGCGTATTTCATGGCGAGTGCTGTTGCATCGGGAATGGGGAAGGATTGAATGGACTTCCGTGACAGAAGATTTCTCCCCTGTTTAGAAATCTCGTACGGTTGGACCGTGGCACGCGGTATCGGTTACTCTGTGGTCGTTGTTATTCAGGTAACTTGATGACAAGTGAGATTTTGGAATATGAGAAGGGAATGTTGAATGCGTTTCCGTTATAGGAGCACTTATAGATTTCTCTTTCTGTTTGGAGATCTTCGATGTTAGACTGCTGTGCTGTATTTAATTATTTAATAGCTTTCAGTTATTGTCGTAGTAGACTTAAAGAGAGATTGATTTTTTTTAGGATTTGTCGTTTTGAATGAAATGGTGAATTTTTGTAGGAATATTCTTTTTTTGGAAGTGGTTTTGAATTTAAAGTTCAGACATCTGTACTTTATTCATTATTAAGAAGAAATGCAGAATCTATCTGGGAACAGTTTCTAATGGCAAAGTTAACCGTGATTAAACATCTACTTTACGATCGCCTTGAAGACATATCTCGTTTAATCTATAATCAGCACAAGCAAGATCTAATAGGGTAGTAAATCAAATCGAACATGAAAATCGTCGGTTCTCTTCTGATTTCTCCGCGATCCTAGGAATAACCGGATGTCGACGTCTCCGTAATAATACCGTCTCTAAAAAATTTAGAATCTCGCGTCATTTGCTACTCCTAATTAAAATTATTAAGTGGGCACAGTTGGTTGATTGCTGAGTTATCTATGTCTCACAAATTTTTTATTTCTCCCTACAAGCTTACGTAGGTATTTCTTCGGTTGGAAGTTGTGAGTATATCCGTAGACTTCGTCACGGGTGTTCCACCAGTTCGATAGAATTACGATCTGGTAATCAATGTCGCCACGTTATTTCTTAACACATATATTACTTCAGTATCACGGTGTCATTAGAATCTTAACAAATCCAACTCCACTACTACTGAAACATCAAAACACAATTTCAAAGGTACAGGAAATTCGAATCCTTAAGGTGAAATCTGACTGCACGTGGATCGGCGAGCTTGGTACGAGACTCGCCGATCCAAGTGCCGTGAGAACGCTCATTGATCGTCGATTCGCGAGCCTTGGCGATCCTTGGCGAGCCTGGGCGAGCCGCCACGGTTCGCCGATCCACGTGCCGTCAGATTTCACCTTTAAGCTATCGCTTTTTGTATTCTGCAAGCATTCGTGTTCTGTAGTTTTAGAATTTTTAAAGGTCTTCCTTCGAATGTATATTAACAATTAAAAGTATTCGCTTCTTAGTATAAATTTAATAAAGATTATTTTTTAAAAATAAGCGATTTTTTTCAAGCCCGGAAGGCAACTGCTAGTAGGAAGAAACGTTGATTGACACTAATAGAGTGGGCCACAGATAGGGAATTCAATCCCGGCTGTTTTTTTAATTTCAAAAAACCCGGGATTTGATATCACTAATCCCGAGATTTTCGGGATTTTTTAAAAATGCGAATTACTTTATGAACTGAAAAATATATAAATAAACAGAATAAATCAATATAGTCATTCATAATAATAAGGACAATAATAATAATGATTTATTTAAATAAAAATATTGAATCGCATATAACTAACTAAATTGTATTTATTTTTACAATGATATTCCCGCGATAATTCAGACTGTTTTTTTTATTCTTAAAAATGATTTTAATTTATGTTTGTTTACTTTAAATAAATATTTAGAATTTTAACATATAGTAAATCATTTTAATTACTGAATTTTTCTATTACCCAATCCCGAGATTAGTCGCGGGATCCCGGGATAGACTATAAAAAATCCCGCAATCCCGGGATAATAAACGATGACCGGGATTGAATTCCCTAGCCACAGATCACTTGAAATTTTTTTGCGAGTGTAATTAGAAATTGATGCAATTTGGAAAATGTAGGATGCGTGGTTTGCATTATGCATTGGAATGATGCAAAATAAAAAAATTATTCCGGTACCGGGAATCGAACCCGAGCCTCCTGGGTGAGAGCCAGGTATCCTAGCCACTAGACCATACCGGATTTCGATAACTTCTAAGTAATTTAATCAGCAGAGAGTGGCAATGATTAACAATTTATAATAAATATATCCATAGAATCATTTCACCGTTACACAAAATTTATATTGGGATATTTGATGTTAAAAGTGATATCTACTTAGCCTATAGGTACCCAAATCTGCCCCTACGTGACACCATTAAAACTAAGATAATACCTACCTAGTACTGAGACTTAATAATATCTAAAATAACCGTACTAGAATCCCAAGAAATTTGCCAAGAAATCTGTTCTAATGTGCAAAGTAGCCAATCCGAAAGTTTGCAGCGACAATGTCTCAGGTTTAGTATCTACCGATGTGTCTTCCTGCAAGACGGCATGACACCGAAGTCATCGATCCTCGCGTTAACAGCTCGCGGCACGTGCGTTACGTGGAACCGTGCAATATTCCTGCAGGTCGGCATAAAAGTGCATACACGCGCGGGCCCGTGCAGTTCCTGCATGCGACTGCAAGGACTTTCTCCAGCCCGGGGCGTAGTACGCGTTCATGTATCGTAAGTTTGCTTACTCGTGCGCCGCGGCCTGTTCCTTTCTTTCGAGCCTGAAAGTTAATGCATTTTAATCGTTCGCGCGCCAATATCTCCGTATCGCCCGGTTTTATTGGCGCGCCTTAATTAATTGGAAACTCGAGGCTGCCACGGTTCGGTGTAATTCTATCTAGGATGGTTCATCGGGCGATCAATGGGGCCGGGAGTGGACATCGTGTTCATCGAAGAAATACTAATTTCTGGCGATGTTTCTCAAGTCAGCGTTTTTAAGAAGGAAATCGCTGGAACACTCATGCATCAGAATGGATTTCTTTGGCATGTTGTTTTAGAATAACAGTGATAGTTACGGATGTCTGAGTTGTGATGAGAAATGAATTGGTCGCTTCTTCCTGATCGAAAATTCGTTTCGATGACATTTATATTTTATAGCTATGGTGTTTCGAAAGTTTCAATTAGTGTCACTTGTTCTTATAGTGAGGAAGTTAACCGGCGACTAGATGGTAATTAATGGAATGTGAAATTGAGTTTCTTTCCTCGACGAATCATTCCAAAAAGCAATCGTTTCGTCGCGCTGATTAGCAGATACTTTTTGAAGATTTTATTAATGTCGTATTTCATGGCGAGCAGGTCATAAAAGAGGCAAGACTGTAGCTTGTCTCTGCCTTCTGACGTTGATTCTTGTTTAATAGAAAGCGTAGTAAACTCCTCAGGTGTAAATCTTCTATACAGCCTTTAAAATGAAGTGCAATGGACTTTGATAGGGTCTACTAAAAAACAAAACACAAATTTTTCTAATACACAATTACACATTAAAAATCTTACTACATATCTCAAACATTATTTTCACTTTAACAGACCAAAACAATTACACGAATTCTGTAAATGTTCAGCACGAAGAGTTCCGACCATTAAAAAATTATAATTTCCCATTCAGCAACGAGCTTGTCCTATCATTCATCATTTCCACCCATTAACTCCATTCTTCCTTGAATCTACGCGTCGGATATTAAAAAACCAAGCAATTCGGTGTATCCTTCCGCCGAGCGGCCGGACTCGGGCTTCTGAAGGCCTCTCCATCGCTAGAATTCTGAAAGGAGGATGTATGCTCTTGATAATGATAGAAACGGATACGCATTAGCTGCATCCTCGCTTTCGCGACGCGTACTGCCTGCTAATCAGTAGAAAATTACGATCGAGCTCGGATTGCTCGTAATAACTTCCGCGGAACGTGAATTCGAGACGACCAATAAGAGATGTGGATTAACGCGAATCGAAAGGCAAGGCCTCATTACCGCTTTGTCCTGGACGACAGGTGTCTGAGCAGCGAAGATGCTCGTGCGTTTCCTCTTGTGCACTGACTCGGTTGTTTCGCTGACTTTTACGATCATCGATGCCTTGAGCTTTGGAATAATGTACGCACGTCCGTTGCATTTGCTGAGACCAATTTTCCGCAAGGATACGTTATATCACTGGGGGTGTAAGACTTTTGTTCCTGTAAATGTTCAGGGACACGTAATTGCACGATACATTATTCCTAGTTGATGCACTTCAAAATCACTTACATCATTTTCGCATTCCAAGAAGTCTTCTTCGTCTAAAAGTCATGATGAGAGTCCAGTCTACTGTATAGTTTACTCCAATTTTCTAATCCCAGGTGTTTGCTCGTTTTGTTAAGGAAATTTAGATTCTCGACTTCCATGAAAATTTCCAAAGTTTTCACAGAATCCACCAAGGTTTTTAATATTTCTGAGATTCAAATAATATTCAAAGCCTTTCGAATTCTTTGACATAAGTTTGTAATGATTCCGAATACGGTTGTTAGTACGGTTGTTAAATTCAAAATTACCTGTTATAATATACATTAGCATAAACCTTGATAAATATATATCTACTTTGTGACATTTACCACAGAAATGCTTAAATAAATTTTGCTAGACGAATGGAACAAGGTAAACTCAACTTAAAGCCTGTAATAAAATCGCAGGAATATTAAAAGAATATTAACTTATTGCAATTACGGTTTTATAAATTATACATTAAATTTGGGTGAATATTTTTCCACACGATCTGCGCTGCTTCCACGGATAATATCATTTTAAACAAACTGTGTACAATATTTCAATTGAATGCCCCCAAAAGAAAAGCATATTAATGTAGGTTTACATTAATATGAATTCAAATTACGAATTCTGACTTCGAAATCTAATTAATATGTCAAATATGTCACATATGTATAGGGTGGACGGATACTTTTGTGAGTAACTGTATTTGTCACACGTTGCAAGTGATTGAAGGTGTCTCGAGGCCCGTCGCCACCTAAAACCCTACCGTCGTACGCAATTATAATCCTCCTCCTGTGTTCTGGTACGGCGAAAAAGTGTCGCGGACATGTCCAACCCTGCCAAAGATGCAGTGCGTTGATTTCGCGGCCGCTGCTGGTCGCGATCCCACGATATACGTTTTAAAGGGACCGGTCACACGTCGTCCTACCAGCATCCTGCGCAAGAAACGCATCTTCCAGCGGGCGACAGGTGGTTTCCGCGCGAATTAACGAGTCCTCACGATTATCTTTTATATGCGTTAATTGGCGGCCCGGGGGGGCCAAGAATTTTGCGTCTTCTTGGTAGGAGCAGCTCCTAACTTGTTGGTGTTCTGTTAAGGAACAAGCACCGACTCCGACGTGTGGTGACTTTGTTGATCGTCGAACGATGATCGACGATTTTTCCAAAAACGATTCGTGTCGTGGAATTGTGTTAAGAAGCTTGAATGGAAGTTCGTACCTTGGCGTTTTAATGCTTTCATCCTTAACTTATCTGAGAGTAGATAAGAAATAATAAAATGGGAACGTAGCATTGACTTAAGCTGCAGTGTGTCTGTGAGGTTCGTTTGAAGTAGGTGAAGCACTGCTTAGTAAATGATTTGAGATTTTGTTGGGTTAAACAATCCCATTACTCTGAGAAGATTTATCTATTTGTAAAGTGCAATGTTAATGAAGATTTCCTAATTCGTTTGAAAATGTCGAGAGTGCTTGAGAAGTGCTAGTTGATACTATCATATTTAGGATGAACTACCACTTCGGTGATGTGTTAACACTTTACAGATTGGTCCCACGTTAGTAGGAGTTGTAACGCATCTCAGAAAGATACAGGAAGCGTAGGCGTAGTTTCGGTTTGTCGGTATGTCACTAATTCTTGGTCAAATACAAGCCATGTTGTTCGAAAATGAAATCTATAAACCCACAACTCCGATTCTCTTTGTATTTCGGTGTACCGTTTATTTCACAATATTGGAAAGAATCTAGTAGTTTGTGAAAAAGATAAGACTTCATTCTCTCAAAGATTTTGAAGAGATCGAAACATTCAAAATAAATAACCATTTAAATTTTAAAACTTGAAGTGGATTGCCTTTTCTAATACTATTTTCGAGCGTCTTAAAGAGGGAATCCTATTCTTCGGACTAAAAACAGCAAAATTCGGGATTTTTTTTTAAGAAACCAGCGATTCGATTCATCTGAAATTTTGACCATATTTTGATGCATCTTTGAGGAAATTGTAGTTTTTTTTTTATTAATTTTTAACCATAAATATAGTAGTTATGCATGATCAACCATCACGCCGCGCAAAAGTCGAGCGATTCGAAAAACACGCGCGCGACTTAATCCGAGGCTGTGCTCTTCGAGCGGAGAGCCACGGTTTTTCAATGCATGCGCCGTTGCGTCGCGAAATCGCCGCGACGAAACACGCCAACGAAAGGGGATCGAAACCGACAGTCCGTCGGTGGTAGGTACCGCGCGAGCATGTTCATAATTGAAAAGCAGAAAAATGAAAATTGAAAGTGCGCCGGGCTGTTACGGCGACCGGCCGAACGCTGGTCTCGTTTCCATGTTTTCTCTTTACACTTGGCAACAGTTCAGCCCCGCGATCTCGTAAAGGATAATCTACATTGTGATCGATAATGCGTTCCTTAATGAAACGACGGGTCGAATCAGATACCCCACCCTCCGCGCCGTGCAACATTTTAACGATAAACGAAACTTCTTTATGCCCCGTAATACGTATAGGTATTCTCAGAGACTGTTCCAACTTATTTTTGCGGTTATTATGGATCGTATCTAAGATCCTATGGCTTTCCTCAGTATCTTTACGATGCATGCCATTTCGGGCTGAAAAATGTAAGGTACACGAGGAATTCATGTTCCCGTTGGCCGCGTTTTTTGAGCATGGTGCAGCTTGCGATAAGCAGATCTTTGTTTCTACGCGATTGTAAGTTATTTCGTAAAAAGAAAGGTGGAATGTTCGCCCATGTTGTAGTTAAATATTCTAGACTCTATTCTATCCTAATATGGAAATATTAGAAGTTCAATTTATACGTACTATTATCACCCCACCATCTAAGAAGAAGAAGTTTTTAAGTGTCCCCCTCCGATTGCTTTGGTTTTTGTTTTAGAGGACTGAAAAGTAAAAAATACATGTCTCTTTATTTTGGCCCGTTTGAATATTGAAGGGGTGAAACCACGCCTCAAAGTTCATAAGAGGTACTAAAAGTGATTGACAACAGGAATATCATCCATACAGCAAATTATGGCGAAAATGAAAATATCAAGTTTTATTCAACACAATGTTATAATTTTCTTCAAACTAACAATAGAAACTTTTGTACCTCTTCTTATGGACGTTGAGAAAATAAAAAGACACTTATTTCTTATTTTTCGGTCTTCTAAAACATATCCAAAAACCAAAGCAATCGGAAGTGGACACCTAAAAACTTTTCCTTGTAAGTGTGATTTTGGAAGGCGCCCTCAAAGCAATATGCTAACATAAAAGTATGTACCTACCTTCTAACACCGCATGATGCGTCAAGACCCCTGACAACCTAACAAATCACCTAATTACCTAAACATCACATGGGTATAGTATTTACAAAGAAAAACGCCCAACTGTCCAAGCCTATCGATAGTCTCCTAGGTGCCTTCCAAGTCTACCACATAAAATCTCAAACCTGCCAGCTACGATTTCTTATGCGACCCAGTTATTTAGAACTGTTGCCCCTGCGTTGCTGAATATCGAATACACCGTGATCGACGAGCGTCACCGTAAGAGAACGGGACGTCCGGTAATCACCAGCGAATTCCTCTTGGTCTCGTTAAAGGAGCCCCTTCCTGGACGGCGATTTCGTTGATAAAATCAGGCCACTTTCACTGCAAAACGGTTAATTTACGAGCAAAACCGACGAGCGCTCCTCTGCACGGGGAGAGCGTGGCGCGTTGAGGAACGAAAGGAGGGACGGAGCGCGCGATGATGAAGCATGCAACCAGAGGAAGACGAAGAGAAGGCGGGCGTTCGCTTTCTTCTCGCTCATCGGGCTAATTGAGCGCATCGAAAGACGAACGGTTACGAACCAGTCTGCGACAGGGGACTGTATTTTGCTGGTGCTGCATGGCTGTCTGAGTGGGAGCTCGAGTTGCTTATTGTGGTGGAAGAAGTGTAGTGAGTCGCTTAAGGAAAAATTAAGCTGGTAATATGATTGGGCGTACTGATCTTCTAATATGTTTACTGGGGTTTTTGTCATTTATCTTTTCTCTTTGAATTTGCTAGTTGTTTAAAGTGATACGTACATTTCTGGAATTTGAGAGAAGCTTTTTGGGGGCAAAGGTTGAATTGTTCTGTGGAAGATATTATGACTTCTTCTTGCTGCGAAGAAATGGGAGAAGGCTTTGGAAAAGATGAGATTGGCATTGAACTGCAGAGTACGCTCTTCAATAGTAGGGGAGAGTAGGGTAAAGCAGAAACGGGTGGGTAAAACGGAACATGAATGTTTCTTGTAGATGAGAGCTGCGAATGAGTTGGTATCACGTGACATCAATCACGGGCAGAGGTTACTTTTCGATTAACAGTGTTGTAAACATTTTCGGTATCGAAGTTTCAATATTGTATTGTAGTTTCGACCACTTTCCTTCACTTGGATTTAGAAAATTTATAACGGCAAGAACACCGTTGGATTCTATAGTCCTTGCACTACATTTCGACGTTTTACCCAGTTCTTTACCTCACGCTGAAGTGTAAATATTAAATGTTTACTAAATAACTTCATGTGGGACAAAGCGAAACCCTGCGTGGGGTAAAACGGAATACCTATTTAATCCACTTTCACGAAACCAATTGTCTTGAAACTTTGCAGGCGTGCGTAGTTATGATGACAATATAAAATTATAAAATAAAACGGGAGGGGTGAAAAAATGATTCAGTCACCAATAAATATAACCCATAACCACAAATCCAAACGACTTGAAATCAGCCTGTAACCACAAATCAAATCAATTCAATCGATATGCAATCAGCATATAACCACAAATTAAAACTTGAACAATAAAAAGTAAATAATAAAAAAAATATACAAAAAATATTTTTAAGTTAAACAATTTTATTTAAAATGCACTGAAAACAAAACAATTCTCCATGCACGTGTTGATATTCTTTATTCATGTAAAAATCCACGTTTATTTGATTATTTTCATTAACTTTTATGTTATCTGGTAAAATATTTGTTCTTATGTGTATAATAAGTATATATTTTTGTTATATTTTATTTGTAATAGTTATACCTAAAACATATATTTATACTTTTTTACATAAATGAATACTTTTTAAATCATAAAAATAAAGATTTTGTACGTTACATGGTCTTCAAGTGGGTGTTCCTCTTTACCATACCACAAGATTTCAATACCTCCGGTAAATCTCATTTTCCTTTGTTGCCAAATATGTTTCTTAACAAAGGCTTTGATTTTCTTATATTCTAAGGTCCACTCAAGACTCCTGTTGAAGTCCCGTGTATTTTCTTCTTTCCCATTTTAAGTTATCACCCTCCAACGTTAAGCGTTCCATTTTGCCCTACTCTCCCCTAATTACATTTCGCAATCTAAGTGCGAGACAGAACTCGGGGAACTTAGTTTCAGAATATGAGTAGGCTACTCAGCTGATGATACGTGTGTTCCCAGTTTGTATTATAAATATGAGCTCTATTTTATTAATAAACTTGCTCCATTTCTTCACAAAAGTCGATGACATCCTACAATACCTTCCACAAAACCATAATTAGCTTACCTACGAAAAGATTTACTTAAACTCCAAACGTGTAAAGTCGTTCCAGAACGCGAATCTCGTTAACACAAGATTAATGTGTCCAAGCAAATACCACCCCATAATCACTTTCAAAAAGCACATCTGGTAACTTATACACTTGATACATAGCATGCTCCGACTAACTTACAAACCAAACTTAAAGTCTTCAGGGTTTAGAAACACCTCCACCCTCCACCACGAATCAACACCTCAGGAACATGTACCATTCCAACATCCCTCCCCTAAACCTAAAAGTGCAGCAAATTCCAATCCCAATTTCAAATCCACAAGTCCCATAAACAACATCAAATAACACATTCCACATCTTTTACCCTCGAGGCTATTACTTTGCAGTCGACTCGTGCAGGCCTCGAGAGACATACCCATTTCACCATACGTCACTATACTCCTTCCACCCACAATATGACGCGAGACGGAAACGAAGGACGTAAAGAGTTGCCACGAAGAAGTAGCCGAGAGTTGCGTGGGTGGTAAGCGGAAAACAGTGCGTTCACACCGAGGAAGATGGTCGGATGTCGCCTGTTTGCTCCGTGTTGGTGATCTCTCGTCCTCCCTCTCGGTGCTCGCGTGCATAGACCCTCCGGAGTCAGCGTAGCGCGTCGCCCAAGAACGAACCAGAGGACCTTGGCGAGGGAAAATAAATAATAGCGAGCGGCCTTCGTGGCCGGCCAGCAGAGAGAGAGAAGTTAATTGCTCTCCACGTGGTCGTGCTACCGCCGTTCGAAAATAATATCCCGCGATCGGCGTAATGGCACTGTTACATGGGACACGTTGTGCCGGCCGCGACCTCGCGGCGCGTTCTTGACCGCCGTTTTTCGCTCGTTTTCGCCACGGCTGCCCGTTGAGGTGTTGCTATTAATATCGATAAGTCTGTGGAGTTGCATGTACTGGGTGTTCCTAGAGTGTTTGGCCAACAGCCGCCACCATATCCCACCGGGAGTGTTAATTAGCGTGAAGACCTGTCGGTGATGGAGTAATTGGCACAAGTGGTTCTTTCGGATGGAGTGCTCCTTTCAACGTGACCACCTAATTCTTGGGTTGATATAGTGTTAGTGGACTGTGGTTTTGTGGTACGTGTTTCTTGGAGAATTTTACTTGATTTTGTGTTATTAATGGTGAGCGGTTGTAGTAGCTTGGACTTGTGGGAATATTTTTGGCATTGTTTTCTGGGAGAAAATTTAAGTTTGTTAGGAAAGTAATTATGCACTGCACCCCATTGAGAATGATTGATTCTGGGATTCTATTTTGTTTTCTGACGAAAAAAGTATTTGTGTTTGAATTGTTGAGTGAAGAGCATTAATTGTTGAAAATTCTTAGTATATTTATTTTAAACCTTGTGGTTGTGAATTATGCAAATTGGGAGAGGAATCTAAAAGATTGATAATAATCTGTACGAAACTCATTAGTTTCATACCTACTCTGTTTATGTTCTTTTATATACATTTTATTTGGGAGCGCGTGATAGGAATTAAAATTTGCTGTTTCCGAAGTTGCATTTCTCTTTCTACGCTGAAAAAGACTCGATAAATATATATACTAATCATTAACCTGATAGTTAAGGAATGTGGCGAGCAACCAAGGATTTCTTTTTCCCGCTTTTTCATACTTCCCAACCTCTGGTAGCAATTTGTGGTGAATGTAGCGATTCGTTCTTGCTCTAAAACGGAAGTGCTGTTAGCGATAAAACACTTTTAATATAGAAACACGATGCAGCCTCAAACACGTTAACTTCTTACTTCCATTCGATAAAAAACTACACTATTTCACTTTTTCCTATAAATTCTTCGATCTTAATCTTCTGTCAGCGTGACATTAGTGCTCTACATCTTACTCATCACTGAACAGAACATCTTACAATCTTACATTATGGTCAAATCAATACAAATTTCAATTTCTGCTAATATCATATCTCAAGATATGATAAAAAATCTTCTAATCTAAAACATGTACCTAAACTCATCAACTCGCATTTCACTAAACAAATAAAATCCAGAAATTTCTTCGAATCCCAACTTTCAAGTTACATTCATTCAAATTATTCAGAATTTCGTCAAGTATTTCTCGCACACCCCCTCTATGTCAATATTTTCTCATATACTAAAAAATTATAGAAAAAAACAAAAAGTCCGATCAAAATTTTGAAGAATCAGCACGTGTGCATCGAAAGAGCAGTGCGCGCAGGAAACGTGAGCCCAGGTTGCACACGGAATTCCCCTTCAATTCTCACATTCACGATAGTCTAATTAGAGTGGCGTGCAACGACGAAACACTAATATTTCTGCGATCGCCGGTGGCGTGGCTCCGTGTCGGTCTCGCCTTCGGGTCGTTGCATTCGACACGACCTTCGAAGTTCATTGAATAGGTTCTTGCTCTCTTAGCTTTATGACGGAGCTTATACGGGTGCGCGGTATCGAGGAGAGAAACGACTGGTGCGGAACAAGCAAATGATCGGAGAAAAAGTGCGCAGCTTCTCTGTATCGTCGTCCCGTTAAATGGATTCGCCTTAATCGGCGAGCATCTACCTTTTTTATGCTGATTAGCTTCAAACGTGTCGAGACAGTAAGCTTCGCTGTAAAATAAGTTCGTATTGAACTTGGAAAAGGAGAAGTGCCATGAGGGGTGCCGTCGAAGCGAATGGCTATCATTTTGAACAAAGTCAAATAAGGGCACATGAGTAGATATTATTTTACGGAAAGAGCTTGCTACTTCTATCAAGAAATTTTAAGCCTAACTTGTTCGTGCAAGGGTCTTCTGCCGCGCATTATTTAATGGTAATCGTTTAAAATTTTAAATAATTACTTCGAAAATATTGCTTTGCTTTCTTTACAATCTAAAACTACCACTTCTCTGTTATCAAATTTAGAGAACTATTTCGACGAGGAATATTCCCAAGTTCCCAAGTAGTCACAGCCAAACGTTGCACAGGAACACGAATAAATCCTCGGCCTAAGAATAACAATTTACCCTCCAATTTTGCATAGAGTATCCATTTTTTTTTTTCTCAAATCGTCGCGTGGAATATTCGGTTTACCGCAGTGCAGAGCGCACGAGGTACGACAGACGCGTTATTGTTCTTTCGGATGGATTTCATCGTCGCAGCTCCAGTCGGTCGGTGATTTATGTCGAGTTCATTGCTGCCCCCTTCGAACCGCAAAAAGCCACGGGAGTATCGGCTGCGTGAACCGTCCAGAAGGATTGAACGGTAAATCGTACTTGGAAACTTGCGGATCGAAGACGCAGCCACGTTGCAACGAATACACGGCGTCTTCGTTGGCGTTTTTACGCGGTCGGTTTTTAGAGGCGAGCTAAATTTCAAGCGAGCACCCATTCCTTCCATCGCGGCGCATTCCGTCCCGAAGAATTTGACCTGCAATCGACGGCTCCCGACGTACGTGACCGTTAGCTGAAATCGAATGAGGGCAAAAATCGAGCCCTATAAAAGTTCCAGCGACCGAACATGGCGGATCGATTCTGCCCTGATGCTGGGAGATAATGTGGTGTAATCGACGTCTCTGTTTCATTATTTTTCGTAATTGAAATTGTTATGGAATTAATATATTAATTTTACTACGAGGTTCAATTTTTTTTTTACTGGATTGAACTTCTATGGTTTGTTTAGTTGGAACGACTACTTGTTGATTTGGTTTATAAACATTATTTGAGTAGCTTAGAATGGGTTGGTGAAGTAACACAAAGTATAACGTCATTTTTCATTACTTGTTGTGGAGTTATTTTTAAAGTAACCATTCCTAGAGCAAGGCAAATGCTTCTGGATGAAAATTATAGAAAAACGAACTCCACGCAGTTGGTAATGACATTTATAAGAACCACTTTTCACGAAAACAGACAAGAATATCAAACTCTGATAGTCTGTATCTTTTAAACAAATTCGAAAGCAGCAAAATGATGACTTAAACCCCCTCTAATTTCACATAGACTACATCATATTTCAAGCTCATCAAAATCCCTCACGTACTGTGCAAAATATAGCGATCTCCATTTCCTGCATAATAATAATCCATTTTCCATTTAAAAATCCTGCAATACATTTTTGTCAATCACAGTTTCCTTCAATTTTTTCCGCGCACCTAATCCCACGATCTATCAATCAATTTAATTGAATTCCACTAACATCGTAGAACTTGCTCGGATTCCAGGTGGAAGGATGTTCAAGCGGCTGTCGAAATCGAGGCGCCACAGCGCCGATGACGTCGCTCTCTCGTTGTCGAGCCCGACGACCCTGGACGAGCCACCGGGGACGTCGACGCCCCGGGATAACTGCCAAGGTATCAGCCCAGCCGCCCTGCTGAGGGTCTCGAGGACGAAGTACTCCAGGAGAAGCTGCGGGGACGCGAGTGCCATGCAGGCGTTGCTCGCCCCGAAGCAGGAGCAGGAGCAGGACGTCGCAGAGGCTGATTATCAAATGGTCACCGCCGTGCCCGCGTTCATCGTCGAACACGAGCCCGAGAAACAGCGAGGTAATTTGCGATCGAGTCTGTTCGTGCCAATTAACCCGTCCAGTGATCGATTAATTTCTCGAGCAAAGACGTCGCCGAAATTGCAGCTCGGGGATCGAGGTGTGTGCTCCTTATTGGGACGCAATCGTGATTTTCGACTCGGGATCTATGTTGAATCTTGGGTTTTTCTTTATTTTCTGATTGAAGGTGGCTGGGATTTAATCGGATTCTGAGCGGAGAGGATGAGTAACTTTTTTTCCCCCATGTCGAATTAGGAGATGCTAGATGTTAGTTGAATGAGTTTGTTTTAAGGGGTATTTGCGGGTTTGTTTGAAAAAATCAATTTTTTTATATTTAAATCGACAGTATAATATCTTAAGAATGTTCAGTTAAAATTTCATAAAGAAATTTTAAATATTTTCGAAGTTATATCGTTGAGGAACAAAGCAGGTCGTGAGATCTACGCTCGATATTGAAGGGAAATACGCGTTTTTCTCGAAAAAAAAACGTTTCTCAAGCTGGCGTGCACGATTAAAAGAAAAATAGACGTCATTTTGGCTAAAACTTTTTTGCGTTATCTTTGTATGACTTCAATCTAGTAGATTCCCCACAAATACTTAATATTTACCGATTTCTTTGTTTTTAATTGAAGAAAATAGGTGTTAAAAATAGGCGAAGATCGTAACTTTTTATTCAAACACGCGCCAGTTTGGATCTTTCATGTTTTTTTTTTAAATGGTTTTAGGGGGTTTCGCTAGTTTTAGGCCTTTAACAAACCATCAGATTTTTCGATTTCTGTTGATTGAATAAGCTGCTACATTGCACGTCACAAACACTTATCTTTTAAGGCGGCTACTCCTCTGCCCTCTATAAAAACAACATAATTTTTTGTATGACAATATAAAAATAGGAAATTATAGTTCAAACATAGATTAATAAAATGCAAAAAGTTTCATCCAAATATCTTGTATAGTTATTTAGATAAAAATTCCTAAGGTATGTGTCATTTTTAGGCGTCAAACCCGCAAATACCCCTTAAGACAATCCACATGTCATTTTTATTCGTCGACGGATCTCGTTTCGATGAGATTGCTGCTTTAATAGAGAACGGATTTTTTATTCGAAGCACATGTTGACTATTTTTTATTGTCCCCACGGTACGTAAATTTCCTGTTTTGAGATATAAATGAGTGTTTAGAGTGAGTCAGTTTAATCTTGAAAGCGTAATAGAAGAAGCTGTGATAATGACTTCCAGTAGCGCTTGTAGGTACTTTGTATTCGTAAATATCCTATGATTAGTGGGTATTAGTGCACCAGGGGTGCTGA
This sequence comes from Andrena bucephala, assembly GCA_947577245.1. Taxonomy (NCBI): domain Eukaryota; kingdom Metazoa; phylum Arthropoda; class Insecta; order Hymenoptera; family Andrenidae; genus Andrena; species Andrena bucephala. The sequence continues at coordinate 8,387,915 of OX387719.1, forward strand.
TGTGCAGTAATTTTTTCCGTCACAATTATGAATGCTCGCTCAGCAACATCTATCCAACAACTTGGCATGATCGATGGCAATACAGTTATTAGCTGAAAAAAGGAGTAAAAGAGACGTTACCGTTTGATTGGTAGTCACACAAATTATGGTTCACGTTGACAGCAGGATACGCGTAACCGAAGCTGCGATTCGTTACACGTGTGTACGAGAAGTCGAAACTAGAATTATCCGAGTGGACAAATAAATGCCATCAGCTTCCTCGTGTTGATGGACGTTTGATTACCGAGGACAAGTTTAATGGTTGTCCAGCGTTTCCTCATTGCTTGAAAATTACACGAGCCAAGGTTGCTAAAAACCTGGAAAGCCAGTTTACAAGTGCTCTTCATCGATTAGCTTTCAGTGATCTCCCAAAATAAAGAACATTTTATATTCTAAATATTGAAATACATCTTCAGCAGGAAATATCTTTTTCTATGCTGTCACAAAGCTATCACAGCAAAATCACCAACTTCCTACATTCACCGATCGCATAGTCATCACAATAGAATCACCGACTTCCTGCATTCCCCACAGAAATCGGAAATTCTTGCTCGCACAGTTATCGCGAGAAAATCGGCAACTTTCTAAGTGGTCGCGACGAATCGCGCATCTCCGCGGAGTCTCCTCGAGACGCGGGTATACAGCTAGACAGTGGGGGTTTGTTTTTTCCCGCGAACGTACCGTCGGCGATTTCACGAATCCGACTCACGATTCACCTCGGCCACAGTCTCCATCTCGGCGGACATCTTTCGAACCGAGAAACGTTTCTTTGACTTATCTCGCGCGGCCTTCTACACGTCGAAGAAGCGGAACGCTCTCGCGGCGCATATAGGAATGCAGCTCTCTCGCAGGCGCCCCTTGCCGGGTGCATCGCGATGCAACGGTTGCGCAATTTGTGAATTATTACACCGCGACCGCAGCAGAACCGTGGAATGCACAAGGTTCGCCCTGGTGCAAGGTGACCCTGCACGGTAACGATGCATGAAACTTTTTATTTTAATTTATTTCTTTACTCGGCAATTAAAAGAGATTGAAGTGAGAGTATAGGAGTGGAGCAGAAGTTTGATTAGGGAAGAAAGAGTCGAATAAAATGAATTTGGTATTAAGCAAAGGACACGTGGATTATAATTAAATTTAGTGGCCAAGGGAAAAAGATAGGGTGTGTAAGAAACAGTTCAGTATGTGGTAGGAAATATTAATTGTTTGAAAGGTAGTTGCATGGGCTAGTATTGTTAACTCTTCGATTACTGAAATCGATTGATGACCTAGGAAATATCGAGCTTTCAAAGTGCAGAATAATCTTAATTTATTTGAAAAAAATTCCAACAGAATTTGAGGTGAATATAGTTTCGTGAAAGAATTTCTTCAAAATTTGGTGATAAAAATCGGAAAATAGATTGGGGTATATATTTCAATCGTGTTAGAGGTACTTATATGCAGTTATTTGCCCGCTAATCGCACTTCGTGATCGCGAAAAAATTAATAGCCAAGGTGTGCCCCATTTACTGCGATGCCGCGCCTAATTAATTCCTTGTAGGAGATGTCATTGTTTTCGAATGTTTTGTTCTAACGCTCGTACAATCTCTTTCCTCTGTGCAGTGCCATAGCGAAGTTTTTCACTCATACTTTATGAATTTTTACTATAACTTATATTATTAAATCACAATTCTGTGCTGTAATAGAGTGCACAAATTACCAAATTATCCCATGTAATTTACTTACACTCTATGCGAAGTGTGAAGTTGCCACGTTCACACTCCACACAACCACACCCTTCACTTGTCACAAAAAAAGTAAACTATTCCTTTAATTGTCGCGATCGTTATCGCGGTCTACGCAAGCGTATTCATCTGGAATCGTGATAACGGGCTTGAAAAGAGTACAGTTAACCGCGGGCACCCTTTTGGTCGTTACCGTGCGCAACCTATGCTTCGATCCGCAACAAAAGTGTCTCATTTACAAAATCGGTGGGTTGCGCATGTAACGCACGTTCGAACCAGAACGAGCCTGGAACCGTGGGACAGGAGGTGATTGGGGGAAAAACGAGGCGCAGGAATATGAACGCATCACGATTTTCACATTCAAATGCTCGGAGCAACCATTTAACCATTTCACTGCTGTGCACGTCATACGGAATTAACACTTCGCCAACGCACTCGAGCTATGTTTCATCGTTTACGTCTCCACTCGATGTCTGGCAATTTCTTTCTTTTGGAGGAAAAGTAACATTTTTCATAGCGTAACACTATATTTGTGAAAGGACTACTCTGACATCGGAGTGTGAATATACACTGGCGTTCATAAATATTAGGACACCTGCTGTATTTGCATGAACTGTGATATTTCGTACAGATCGAATACTCTTCACCGTTTTTATTTTCTGGTTTTAATTCAAAATAGGTACCAAATACCTAAATTAAAATTTGTTAAAGTTCTTCGATAAATTTCCAATGTTTTTCACAATTATTTTACACGGAGTAGGTGTCCTAATAATTATGAACAGAGGTGTATGCAGTATCCAGAAATCAAATAGTTATGCAGAAAATTACCAACCCTCGTAATGACGAAGAATTAATTAAACTCAGTACGGATCCCATAATTTTGTAATCAATATTTTGCAAAAAATTACCAACCCATAGAACAACTGTTACATTATACAATTATTAAAACTACAAAGCCATAGTTCAACTAAAAAACTACAAAGCCATTTTAGGATTAAAAAACAAAAACTGCAGAAGATTTGAAATAATATTAATTATTCTACTCACTATTAAATAACCCATTAAAAAACATTGTAAATAAATAACAAAAAGTAAATTATACCCAATACAAATAAAGCTACTTTTCTTATACAATTAAAATCTTCAAACTAAATTTATTCAATAATCTCACATCATTGAGGGTTGATAGCTTTCTGCATAACGAAATTGGAATCAATAATTTTTCAAGATACATATGGGGGATACAAAAAGATTATTTGTACAGTTAGAAAACAGTTGTTTAGGCTGGAAGACTAACCTGAATTCTTTCTCAGATCACTGTCACGATCACTATCGCGAATCTTTTAAGTCCACATCAAGAAGAATCTCACGAAAGAAAATCTAAGAGATAGCATCGGTGTCACGTGCACCTGTTCCTTTCTTTCTTGACCACTACTGCTTCAGAACACCGCTTCCTGACGTAGCGAGTCTAAGTGTTCTCGAACGGAGAGCTCCATGCTCTGATGGCTTCAGTGTCCTCCGCTTCGTAGCAACGGATTACGAAGTACTGTTGCTCTTGGTGTTCGACATTATAGCCCCGATTTCCTTCTGGAGTTGAGAAGAACACTGTTAACATTCCAAATTCACATCCTTTTACTAATACGCCGCGTGTATCTCGCTTGGTTAGAACTCCATCGAATGTTTGCAGATGCGTGACATTTTGAATCCTCCTGGAAATATGGTAGTCCATTTAAAAGCTTTCATATAAAATCATGGGCGATAGTTTCGTAATCTTCTCAGGCTATAGAACATTAATTTCAGTGAATTTAGATTAATTCACTCTGCAATACAAAAGAATCTCAAAAATAAATAGAACTGAGTAGTCTTTCATTGAAGATAATTTTTTACCCATTTTTTAAGCGCATACTATTTAATTTCATTCAACTGCAGTTCAAGATTTCCTCTTCACTTCTACTTATACTATACAGTGGTATTGTTTGATCATTTAACTTCAAAACACACTGACATAATCATTCTGAAATTCATACCAGACTTCTCAGAAAATAAAATCATCTCCTATCAATTCTATCACCATTCCCTATTAGAGCAGAGAATTCTTTTTCAAATATTCACAATTTCCAACCTCGCGTTACCAGACCCACAATACCAGCCCAGTCAGTTAACACGCGGAATCAGCGGTATCTAGCATTGAAGAATATTTAAAAAAATAATCAAAGCGAGGGTCGATCATTAAGCTCCGCCGCGTAGGCGCGTCAACGGCTTTAAACCCGTCGTAAACTGGCGTCAACGTCGCAGCTTTGGTTTAATAGGCCACGGTTCGGTCCGCGTCACGGTGCCTTCTTCTAGAATTAAATGGCGAATTACAACGCGTTGTCTGCCCGTGGCAGTCATCCTTGCTCCTCTCCGGAAACAGTCCCACGCTGGTTTCCAGCGACGACGAGCTGAAAAGTTCGTCTCCGCGACTCGGCTTCGCCCGTTGCGAAATCGCGACACCGCGAATTCAAAAGCTGAATAATTAGGGCAAACAAGGGCGCAGGGTTGGGCTGGATCGGCACGGTAATTAAATTGCACGGCGTTAATTGAATAGGCTGAGATTTTGTTCCTCCATCCTGGATCAGTTGGCGACGGAGTATTTGATATGCTGACTTCAAAATGGTGTCGTGCTGATGACGAAGTGCGAGCTGGCTTGACGAAAGGGTAATTTCAGCTTTTGCTAGGTGCAAATGCACGGCTGGGTCGATTACTGAATGACCTTTATGTTTGCTTACTCGTAAAATGATGCTTGCACGCAGAAATTTTTTCATTCAATCCGTGTTGCATTATTATGAAGAGGTATGTGCCATATGTTGGGCTGTGATTCTGAGAAATGTGATATTCTCTTGCGGATAATTTTGTAAGGTTTGCGTGCATGGATTGGTGGTGGGATTATTACATGTGATTAGAAAGTAGCTCGCGATATTCAATTATAGAAAAATAATTGTTGTGGTAGATTCATACATTGGTATTATATTCTTCGTGACTTCAGTTTCTTTTGTTCTATTTTTATTTCGACACCGAATCAGGATTAGGTGTTTCCTTTGAATGAGTTTCACTTCTGATAAATAGCGTGGAGTATTCGGTGGCCCATGTGGCACAGAGCTTGTTAATAATAAATTTACTATTTATATGTCTCTGATTATTTCTCATTTGATAGTTTGAAACATGAATTAACTAGAAGCCTGAAGTTTTTCTACACATATGTATATCTTCTCTAATAGTATTCAAAGCACCTTTCTCAGTATAAGAGTTATATAACATTGATGCTAGCTGTCACTGTTTCCTTTGCATACAATGCAATCCTGACTTAACGACACAGTGATTTCAGTTAATAGAAGTGCATCCACCAATTACTATTTATTATACCTTTGTGCCCATTGAATTGAACAACTTGAAGCAACCAATTGTCTAATTTAATCGCATGGCCAGCTAGCTGGGAACAGAGAGCTGATTGTTAATAATTAAAAACACTTTCCTCGTATTCACTGGTTATTTTTCGCAGATACGGTCATTAAATTCGCATCAACCTAACGGACACTTCGCGTTGCCATTATCACGATACGCTGGGATTCGCATGATACGATTAATTAATTAAAGCGTTAATGCGCTGTCGTTATGTGTCCAGCCGTAATGGGAAACACACGTTTTTAGACTCGTGTGAATGCACAGTCCTGGCTTCAACAAAGTTACCGTGTAATGCATGTCTCTCGTAAAACGAAATTTCCATCTGGGTGTTCACATTGATGCGATAAGTTAATAAGATTACGGAACAGCAGCATCAATATTACTGTTAATTGCAACACATTATCATCTACATAAATTCGAAATGACTGTATATTTCGTTAATTGTAGCTGAATTGAAAATCACATCTACTCGTAGAATAGCATGTATTTGAGAAACACTTTGGAAAAAATAAAAATTAAAAATATTGGATTAGGAATAATTATCGAGTAGTATTTAAAAATGCTTTAAAATAATTATTAAATTGCACTGTTGTCATACCACTATTTTACAAAACTTTAATTTCCGTTTTAATTCCCCCAGAAACTCTCACAATGGAGAATGAAATTAAATCCACCCGAAGTATCATACCCTGGGTACCCCACGAACCCTTTACCCTTTGCATTATTAAATTTCTATCAAGGTTTTGCCTGAGGCGCACATGTGTACAACCTTTTGTAATCCGGCGATCTTGACACGAGAGCCAATTTCCTTAATTTTTGTTCATCGCAAGTATTCAGACGAGCTTGAACCGTAATCAGTTTCGCCGGCTTGCTCAGTGTAATTATCGCCGTGTCGAATGCCCATCCGCGGTTGATTAATTAAGGAACTAATTAATCAAGCGATAAAGCAATGACGCCGACGCGTCATCGCGGTCAGATCAGACACGAGGCTGATAGGCGCGCATGCAAACACACGCGCACTTTCATCCACGGGATGCTACTCGTTACCTTAATGAGAGTATAAGGCATCGCACTTGTCACGGTGCATTCGGCTCATAATGAATTTCCCTATTTCATCCGGCAAGATTGATTCGAAGAATTATTGCCACCCCATTGTGCCGTTGCTCGCGAGAGGCTTTTATCTTTCAATTTGCATCGCGATACAAATGCGTCGCGACGACCGGCACGAGTCCATATCAGTGTTCCATTTGTTTGAGTGCTGATGACTAATCGACAATACGTCTGCCGGGTTTCTTGATTGCTGATGTTTAATTAATTCGTCGACAAGTGAATTAGAATGTACGGTTGTAAGTGATTTCTCGCGCGTGTTTGTTCTCTGCCACCAAATGTGTGCTAGGTTTTTGGAAGTTATTCTTGTTTGGATAAATGTAAGAGAAGACTCATTCTTTAGGAGATCGTAGGGAAAAAACAAGTGGTGCAATGAGGGTTGTAAAGGGTTCTCTTGAAACTTTGGGGATACCTGTTATATACATGGAATTATTACCCTATCTGTTTATGGAGACTTTTGCAGTCTGTGCTTATAATCAGATGTGCAACTACTGTGTCAAGGTCACTCGATTATGTATGATGTCTTTAATATGATCCTTTACTAGAAAGAATTACTAATAAGTTTCATTAAACTACCGAAACAGCTAAAAAATCGTGGTAAATAACTATTACGAGGACCACCCTATGTAAGGCTGAGAGGACAGTTATATAATACCTAGTATCAGTTTAAATAACATCATGATTTCAGTTGCCTTCCTCTAAAAACTCTTCTTCCCCATTACATCGTCGATTACATAAATCTACTAAACAATCTCATTTCACAATCCTCACTTAATTCTTCTCCTTAAAAAAAAAGAAACACCTTTCCCCATTTAATCCCAATTTCCATCCCGACTCCGGCCGCAAACAATCAGCAGAACGCGGCCATACGCATCGATAACTACGTGTCGCCCTAACGAGGCCATATCGCAACCCGGTAGTCTGTCTGCGGTGCGTGCGTTATCGCAAAACACGTGTACCCGATACCTGAGCGGCCTGACAATCGTTGGCGATCGTATAGGAGCGAATGGCCCCGGCCCCGTTAATCGGGGTGACACCTCGAAAAAGTAGTCCCAAAATACGTGGAACCAGCAGCCTGGCGTCTCTGTTGCTCGGCTTCATCCACGGCCGTTCCTGGGGGCGACCATATGTCGACCGCGGTCGCGGATGCCGCCGGGTGGTTTTTCGTAGCACCACGATGGCCCGGTATCTCTTCCACCGGCCTCTTCTTCTGCTTCTTTATTGGAACGAGAGCAGCTGAAGATCCGGGGGCTCTGGATTCCGGGAAACGGTTCGTTTCTCTCGGGGTCTCTTAGCTGTACTTCGCTTTTAAACAGCGAGTAAGTAGGCGGCTCCCTTGTAATCAGGCATCTAATTCAGAACTTCCAGTCCGCTAGGAATATTATTTTGAGGCTCCTACCAGCATCGCAGCTAGCTTCCTCAGGGGTAAAATGACACACTGATACTATATCGTGTGTCTGGTAATTCGAAACTGCTCGGAATTGTTCAGCTGAGCAATTAAAAAGAGCTGTGATTGGTGATCAATGATCCGTGACCTGAGTGCGGTCAATAGATATGGGAAGCTAAGCTGCAATGCAAGCGAAAAGTCGGGGTAAAACCCCTAGTGGACACGGCTTACACCCGGAAGCCTCAATCGGTAATAACTGTAGGCTTCTAATTGGAATTCTGGCTTCTTGATGGAGATCAAGGAGCAAGGGATTTAATCTTTGTTTGTGGGATATAGGAAATTAAGTTATTACGTTGGAAGGAGAGGAAGATGGAGGATGATATGAATTTGTATAGGTTGTTGAAGAAATGAGGTAGTTACAGTTTGGGTGATTGCTTTAGTTGTGTCTTGTGGGGAATAGTTGATCCTATGAAATAGTAATTGGAGTATTATAATTGATACTAATAAGTCGTAGCTTTTGTACATGATTTTAATTAGAAATTAGGGTTAATTTTATGACGTTGATGTACCATAGGGATTAAGGTTATCGGTACAAATTAGGAAATGGGATCGTTTAATACTTTTCGTAATCAGTATGAAGGAGTACACAAATATAGCCATAGAAGAGAATTAATGATTCCTCTGTATACAATGTGACGTCCTTCTGCAAGGCACTACTGCCACTGTTTCAGGCTCCAGTTTCGGGGTTTGGGGGCGCAGGATGAGCAAGAAGATAGACTCGTTCCGTCGGGCTGGTTCCCGCGAAACGATCTGCTCCATTTCCGAGAGGCCCGACAGCACAGGTACCAATAACAACAATGTCCCATCGAAAATGAACAAATCACTGCCAGACACGAAGTTGGACTCTAAAGCGGAAAAGAGAATACCGGGAACGTTTCAAAGGTCACCGTCCCCCTTCAAGTCCTTCTTCATCCGTATGGGTTCCACGGGGATGTTAAATTCGGCGAGGGGCAACAGGCGTTCACAGAACAGCGACGACAGACTGAAGACGTGTGAAAAAGAAAATCTGTTCAGAAGCTGCAGCACCAGCCAGCTGAACACCAGCCCGACCTACGTAAAGGGCGACGATCCGTCCGAGGGAATCGATCTTCAAATCTCCAGCCGCAAGGACAAGACAGTGTCCTGCGACGATCTAGCCGGTCGTCAGAACGACGATGTATTCGACGACCATATTAGCGAGGCGTCGGCATCATTGTACCCCCTGGGGAACCCTTCGATGACGAGCTTCAGTTCCTGCGACTTCAGGCAGTCGCGAAACGAATCCCCGATGAGGAAGAGCAGCAGCTGCGACTTCAAGGAGGCAAAGAAGTCCAGCTTCCCATACGCGTTCCTCAGATCTAAACTCTCCGTCCTACCGGAGGAACGTCACAGCACGTTCGCGTCCAAGGACGAGCGACTGTTCAAGACAGCCTCCGAAGAGCACTTCCCCGCCCTGAAGATAGAGGACACGTACACGGGCACGACGACGCTGGGACGACGGCGTGTCAGGAACGGCGGCCTAGCTAGAGGCGGAGGGAACAAGTGTCAGGAGCCCTCCACCCCGAAGTCTGGCCGGAACTCGTACACGGAGTTCCGCTGGAGCTCGAGCAGGTGCGAGCAGGACAGGTACAGCTTGAACCCTGGTCACCTGGAGAGGATCGAGGACAACTTCCAGCAGGAGGACAATGGCTGTTACAGCTCGTACGACAGCAGCCCGATGTCGCTAAGAGGAAGCAACAGTGTTCAGCATCCTGATGCCAGCCAGGATAGAGTGGACTTTGCGGGAAGGATGAACGAGTCCAGGTTCTCAGAGACGTCTTCGTTGAACGTGGACCTCGACATGGTGGCCACGCTGAGGAACCACAGAAGGAACTCTGCGCCCAGTGGCGAGCAGAGGTTGTCCTCCCATTACGTGAGCTCGAACGAGTCCGGGTACGATAGTGACGGGCCCAGAGGGGAATCTGCTGCTGCTTCGGAGAACGAGGGTGTGAGTTTAAAGTGCACGGACAGCTCGGATACCAGTAGCGTGGTGGATTCTGAGCTGGAAAAGCCCATCAGGAGTTCCACTCCTAGCGAGTGCCAGGACCAGGAGGCCAACCACGAGCCCAGGACGAGGAAGAACTCTGAAACGGAGACTGCCAGATCTGGGAATCATGAACTGAACGATGGAATTGATGGGCTCAGGTGGCACCAGAGCAACTCTGGCAGAATGCTGCCCAGTATCCATCAAACGTACGACGATGCAGCGATGAACTCCCAGTTCCCAGTTTGTGGGAACGGATTGACCGTTCTGCAGAACTCTACCAAGTCCGTGGATATTTCGCCTCATCGTATGAGACTACAGCAGGACAAGACGCGGTTCCTCAGCGATATTATTCAGCCACCGAAGAGGGTCAGGCGGTGCCGGGTGGTGCAGCTTCATAAGAGGGACCCCAAGGAGAACTTGGGTATTCGACTGGCGCAACAACGCTTGGGGGAGCTTCGGTATATCGTTGTACAGCTGGAGAGCGATGGGATAGCTCACAGGTATGTCTTGATGTGTGAATTGGAGGATAGTTAATTGCGAGAGTATTAATGTAGTATCATTAGGTCCATCTAGAACTAGAGCATTGTGTGCATCTCTTTGAAGTGTCATTTACCTAAATTTTAACTCTTGCGATATGATAATGATTTAACATTCTCTACGCCACGACATGATGCTGCGAAGGAGTTTGCTGGAATATGTCCAACCCAAATTGTAAACAGATTCGAGGGCCACTTAGATTTCAATTTCCCAAAGAAACCCTTCAACTCCGAATATAATTGAGAAGTCGCGGTGTTCGCAGAGACGGCAGGCTGAGGCTCGGCGACGAGATCGTCGAGGTAGAGGGCAAGGAGCTGAGGACTCTGGAGAGCCTGGAGGAGGTGCAGGACTTTCTGAAATCCTTCACGGGTAACAAGATACGTTTAATTACCGCGTACGAGGAGACTGTGCCGCAGGTGTACGTCAGCCCGCCGACATTACCTGGGGAGTTCGAGTACCTGGAAAACGCCAAGAACCTTTCGAACCTGTCGTTGATCGACGGTCAAACGAAGCAGGGCGCGCAATCGGGGAAAACCGGCGCGGCCACCGAGGAAAGTATACAGTCGACGAAGAGGCCTGACTTTCTGCCGCTTTCCTGCTTGTCCAAGGAACGAAAGGGCGCAGAAAGCAGCCTGGAATCGACGGCGGAGACGCAGCATTACCTAACGAGGCACATCGCCAAATTCGAGAAGGGCTACGGGAAACCCAGCCTTGGCTTCAGTGTCGTGGGTGGCAGGGATAGTCCTCGGGGTGAGATGGGGATTTTCGTCAGGAGAGTCTTCCCTGGTGGTCAGGCTGACGTCTCGAAGTCGCTGTTCCAAGGTAAAGTAAATGCATTTTCATTTCATTTTTATTCATTCCACGCTTAACCTTTAGAGTTCAATCAGTAGTATCAAATCGTAATGGGCAGACAATGAAGTTAATTTTATAAAAGATAATTTTACAAAGTCATACGCGGGCATCTCCACATAGATCAGAACCCCTCTTGCGTTAAAATAAAATTAAAGAAAATCTGGGACAAAACTACAGAGAAACACAATACAATACACTTTAAAGAATTCAGTAAATTCTACAGAAAACTGAGATTTCAGACCTGAAATCAATGCTCGATACTCGACTGTAGATGATCGCAGTAGGCTCTCATCAAGAGCTGAGAGCAGCTCCTTTTACAGGCTTACGTGTATCTAGGACGTAATCCCTGGCGTCACCATTCCGTTCTTAACGTGACGCAATCCGTCGCGAATTCCTTGACTGGATCGTGCAAGGATCTCGTTCCATCGGCATAGTTGGCTGTTTCAGGATCAGAGAGTGTCCACAGGGCCGCGAACACGCGCGGAGGGCGTCGATGCGTCACGTACGCGTCGCCGTCGCTCGTGCATTCACGCGGTGGACGCCTCGTACACATCTCGAATCTTTAATCCGACACCTAACGCCGCGTGCATTTCTAAACAGCCAGGCCATCTCGCGACCCTTCTGGCTCCATTCGTTCGCTTCGTTTTCTCGCCTTCCTCTCTCCTTTACTTTTTTTTTTATCTTTCGCTTCCTCCCCCCGTCCCCCCCCCCCCCCCCCCACACAGCTTTTGTAACAGCTCGCATGCCACTGGACGACGCTTGCCAACTTGTCAGCTTTGTCAGCGCGATCTTTTCTAACGTTCACTGGCTACCTTTGCCAGAGGCCCGCGAGCTAAATGGGATTTGTGCCGTGCCCGTTTCTGCGGGCAGAAAGAATGTGTGGAGGCAAATAGGACTGATTGGGAGACACCTAGTCAGTGATTTTAACGAACCCTTCGACCGCCGCATCACTGCGCACAGAGCATTCTGTTTTTTCAGGGGATGGTGCGTCGTGGTTTAAAGATTGATGATAAATTGGAAATTGAAGATAATTGGGTATTTCTCGCTCATGATGTTAGAGTGTACCTACTCGATATTCATGTGTATCAGATCTGTGGGAAAATTGCAATGTTTGATTACTTTTGAAGTTTAAAATCCTATGATTGATCAGGACTTTCTTGAATAAATTAAAAGAAAGATTAAACTCCAGTTGCCTATACTTTTCAAACAAACTCGATACCAGGAAAATGATGAATTAAACCACCCATAGTTTCAAATAAACTTCATTATATTTCAATTTTGTCAAAATCCCTTGGATCTAGCGCAAAATATGACCGACTTGACTTTTCTTAAAATGGTCCCTTTTGCTTTGGTCCTTTCTTTTTAACAGTTTCAATTCACACTTCTAACCACTTGCTACAAGTAGACATGTGCAGTCAGTCGCGATAGTGTTAACAGGTTAGTATCGCAAGTGACAGTGGTAAGCGAGGAGGCGTTTTCAGCCGCGGGAAAAGTGCAACCCGCGACGCTAACGTCGAATCGAATTTCGCGCACACGCGTGTCGTCTCGTCTCCTATGCGATTTTTGCCAGGCTCCCGTCGCGGTAGGCGGCAACACGTTATATAGGCAGGTTTCACGCAACACGTTTCGAGTTTCAACCGATCCCGACACTTTTTACGAGCACGCGAACGTGTCCGCGGTTTCCTCGTGCCACTGCACCCTGCTGCATGCTTGTATAACGGACCGCCGTTCGATGCAGTTGCATAAGCGCAGGAGCAATGCATCTCCCGCTGTTGCTAAAAAGACCAAACATCCTGAGGAAGCTCGAGGCATGGATCGAGTTTACGATCTGCACATGATTTCTCTTGCTGATTTCGAGATCTGGGATTTGTGTGCCTCTTTCATTAGGAAGCATTGATTTTTATTATTTATAGGCAGGAATATAGGAAATTCTCTTGTAAGAATAATTTACTTATTTTGCTGGACATTGGAGGTGTAAATTGTGGTCGGGTAATTCAAATAGGGGACAATTTTGATATTTCTAGTGGTGGTTAATTTAATATGTAGTGCCCTTGTTCCTCGTTATTTTTATTTTTCCAGAGTCTATATCCTCGTTATATCACAGAACTTTTTGATTTGGTCTCAAGTATGTTTGATTACACAAGAAGAGAAGTAAGCAAAATGAATATGTATGTGTTGTAGTGTATCGTAATTTACAGTAATGAGCATTAAGAAAGCTCGAATACCGTTTAGAGTGCTGAGCACACAAAACGTGGACAGAAAAAAAGATTGACAATATTTGTATTACCTGTTTCAGGTGACGAGATAGTAAGTTTGAACGGAAAGGTTCTGCGTGGTTATACACATCAAGAAGTTATTGAACTATTTAAAGCCGTAAGAGAAGGTCCTGTCGAGCTAGAAATTACAAGGAGACACAGGTAATATAAATTAATAACGTACAGACAAAAATCAGAGACACTTTTCCAACATTTCATCGAGGAAATGAAATCAGGTCGTATGAACTTTGCTACCTTGCAAATATAAATGAGGACATTGGATTGTTGTAAAAATGGTTCAGCTGATATTTAAACGATTCTTCGGATTGTCTGTTCAAAATATAGAACTTATAAACATTTTAAACAAACGTCATTCACTTTCGAAAAATTCATCCTCAAAATCGAACTACTGCTAAAACTTACGCTTCATCTATGTGGTATGCTAATATCATAAAAATTTGTTTTTAGAGTTTAATTTTTATCGTCAATCAAATTAACTTGGCCTCATCTATAACGAAGTACATATACGAGATATTATGTGGTAAATACTCCAAAACTATTTTTGCTAACCCTATAAAGCGACTTATACAAAAAAAAACATACATAATTATAAAAGCAGAACGACTGAAAATTTCACGGTCTAACATATTCAGTTAATTTTAATACGGTCATAAACACCATAAATTCCATGAATTTCTAAACAGCACATTTTGACATGAGAAGCTTATCACATCATCCACTAAATTACTTAATTCTCAAAGCTTAAAGATCCCGAATTTTGTATTTAAAAAATTCTTCGGGCACCCTGCAACGCAACATGTATTTCTAACATTTCACACACTTGAAGAACTTCACGAAACACACTCAAGTCTTCCTACCGAAAGTGTACGCAAATGTTTGGCCTGACGAGATGATATTTTGCATTTCAGGTACCCAAAAAACGTACAAAAATCCGCGCCATGTTGAAGGGTTGGGGGACGTGGACGAATCTGCCCACCGGAAGTGCTCTTTCGATTTAATTCTAAGCGATCCTATCGTTCGCTGCGCAAGCAGTTTTAGGATTCTAGTCTTATCAGAACGAAATCATCGATTTAATATTTGTTTCGATTAATTTATTTATCGCGGTATCGCAGTTGCGTAGTAATAAGTTTATTATCAAAATGTTTATTATTATTATTAATATTATTATTATTGACACTAATTATTATTATTATGGCTATAAGATTTTATACAGATACGTTACAGCAGCGTGAAATATTGTATGCGACTTCTTTTCATTTTTTATTATAGAGGACAATAAAAAGGACGTAATTTTAAGGTGTTCGAGGATACTTGTTTTCCAGAAGAGATAACGCGTAACGGGCAACGGCGTGACGTTGGAAAATTATTAAATAATAATTTTATTTCCAAGAAACTTTACAAATTTACAACAGTATGTACAGGTGCGGCGTTCATTTTTACAAAGGCTGCGGACTCTTTTCTTCTACGCCGTTTGTTTTTACAAATCTTGTTGTATTATACATCCTCACGCGTCGACGAGCAAGAGGTCTGCGCACGACTTGGCCTTCGTTGCCCTGAAAATGTAACAACGACGAATTACATTTGGTCTGGATCTTTGACTCGATTAATTAACGTACATCGCGTCGATCATGTGGAAGTATCACTTCCGTAGATTGATTATTACATAGTCGCATAAAATTAGAAGGATACGTTATAATATAATAAAGAACATATCACTGTATTGTGTGAACTGATTACTATAGAATGTATATTTCGAAAGTGTGTTGGTACTTTTGAAATATTGGAAAAAAGATAAAACTGCGTTTGATGAGATGCAGTTGAAACGTCACAGGGATGTAGCGTTATAATTTTAGTCTTTTCAAAAGTTGTGTCTAACAATAGTACTT